>OX419762.1:22119867-23408344 GCA_948567375.1 Lunularia cruciata | reverse complement strand
AGCCCTTTCTTGTCCTAATGTTCTCTCCAAGGGAGCTCTCATAGCCTCCTTCTGCCTAATGTAAAATTGAACGCGGAACATTATCTTGCCTTTTAGAGAGGTCCCGATAATGGAACCAAAAAAGTGAGCCGGCTTGTCTCTCACTTAGGATGAACCTTTGATGGCTATTATGGTAGCACACCATGGACTAAGAAGGCAAGGAACCCCAACTCCATCATGCTCCTCCAAGGCTAAGACTCAAGACATTGCTCACTAGAGAACATAATGAGAGAGAGATAACTACAAATGAAAGGATGATGAGTACCTCCTCACCCCTTGTTTATATAATTGTCAAATAGTTACACACCAAAGCTACTAATTACAGGAGTAACTCAAGTTACTAGGCTAAAAGTCAAGTAACGTCAAAAAGTAGAAAGGAATATCCATTCACATAGGCATATTCCCCTAAGCATGTAGTCTTATCTTGACCCAACCACTAAGTCAAGGATTCCTTCACATGGGCTATCCTTAGACTATAGAAGAATCCAAAACAAAAAGGCTTGCAAGCCGTAGAGTTCTCAAGTCTTTCCTCAAAGCCAAATACCTAGGAATAATACCAAGTCAACACACTAGAATCCAAAATAGTGGTGCTCATCTTTTCCACTTCCTCTAAGGTAAGGTCCCTTCTCTCTTAGCTATGACTAAATTTAGCTAATCATGACTAATGTAGAACCATCCTTTATCTCTATATAAATAATATCTCTCAACTACTTGTAATACCAAGCTAAATATCACAATACCACACACATGCACAAATGGGTATTACAACCCACCAAATCTGGCAATGAGATAGATCCTTTTGTGTCTTGAGGTAGACTAGAGGTTTGTGGTCTGTCTCTACTACAAATGCCTTCTTGCCCAAATAGTGCTTCCAATGCTTGGTTGTAGGAATGATGGCCACCTCTTCTCATTTTGTGGTGTGGTAGTTGCGCTTTACCAGTAACAACTTTTGAGAGAAATATGCAATTGGATGCCATTCGTCATGCCACTCTTGTTGTAAGATTGCTCTTATTGCTACGCCTGATGCATATGTAGCCAACTTGATTGGACGTTTTGGGTCATACCATTTCAAGATTGGTGCATGTAGCAAGGCGGCTTTCAATTCTTGAAAGGCCAACTCTTGTACAGTTCTCCATGTCCACTTCTTCCCCTTGCCAAGTAGTGCAATTAAAGGCTGTGCAACCTTGGAGAAGTCCTTGACAACTCTATGATAGAATCCCATTAATCCCAAGAAGCTCTTGAGTTGAGTTTGATCTTTTGGGGCAGTCTATTTTTTAATGACCTCAATTTTATCCGTCAATACTTGAATGCCCTCTACACTTACTCTATGCCCCAAGTAGTCTTCTTTAGACTTGCCAAACTTGCACTTTGAGATTTTGGCATACAATCAATTTTGTCTTAGAATTTGAGGGACTTCTCATAGATGTTGTTTGTGTTCCGTCATTGTATTATTGGATGCTAAGATGTCATTCAAGAAGATGATAATAGACTTATCTAAGTATGGACAAAATATGTCATTCATTAGACACATGAAAGTGGCAGGTGCATTCGTGAGGCCAAAAGGCATCACAAGATACTCAAAGTGGCCATACTCAAAAGGCAGTTTTGTACACATCCTCCTCTGCAATTTGGATTTGATTGTAATCACTCTGCAAGTCCAATTTAGTGAAGTATCTTGCTCCATGGAGTTGATCAAATAGGTCATCCATGCAAGGTAAGGGGTATTTGTTCTTCACTATTTGCTGATTGAGACTTTGATAGTCAATGCACATGTGCATTATATCATCCTTCTTCTTCACAAACAAGATAGGAGCCCCATATGATGATATGTTAGGTGGGATGAACCCTTTCTATAGCATCTCCTCAATTTGAGTCTTACACTCCTCCAACTCATGAGGTGATAGGCAATACGGGACCTTACAAGGAGGTTATTTTCCTCCCATCTACAATAGGGTTGTAATGCTCTATCCATGGCATGCCTAAGATTGCATCATAACAAGCTAATTGTATTGCTTGCCACTCAATTGCTTCCTGATATTCTCCTATAGAGAGTGTTACCCATCTAGGTAATGATTCAATCCTCTCTATTTGCCCATTAGGTAATTCTACTTCTTCAATCTCATCTCTCTCTAGATCCATTCCCAATCTTATTGCAATAGAGCAAGATAAGAAATTCTTTGTTGCTCTTGAATCTATTAATACTCTCACTTGATTGCCTTCTAGGTCTCCATTCATAATAATCAATAATGAAGTTGCCTTTTGGGACCTTTGTGTGTTCATCTTCTTCATTCCCTCACTTTTTTGCTTCCTTATTGAGCCAGGAATGTTGCAAGGTACATTTACTAGTAATCTTTGTTTCCAAAGTGATTTCCACCTCCTCCTCTTCAGTGTGCTTCTCTATGTTGTTCAAAGATCACCTTATGAAGGCTGAGGGCATCTAGGGAAACAAGCACAAAAATTGGTAAATATGTGCCCAATACGGCCACAATTGTAACAATGCCATTGTTCTCCTTGAGTTCCTTCACCTTGTGGGACTCCATCTCTTTGTTCTTTGACCCGTCCACACTCTCCTTGAAGCGGTCGTGCTCCTTGATCTTGAAATCAAAGGTTGCCCAATTCCATTGGTATTGGTCCACTTATGTGTGGCATTTTTGCCCGATAACATTGAGGTGGAACTACTCCTTCACTTCCACCTAATGCTCTTGCTATTCTCTGTGCACAAGCAATGGCTTCAAATACCGTGCAAGGATTTTACACCATGACTTCTTGGCAAATCTGCTCCTTCAACCCTCGTTTGAAATTGTCAAGAGTCTCTACTGGACTCATGTTGGTTATTGCAACTTGTAGATCCAAAAAGGCCTTCACATACTCTTGTATGTTGTTGTTTTGTCTCAATCCCCATAGTCGGATTTGGGCCATCTGCACGGAATCCACCAATTGGAAATTCTTTAGCAATATTTCTTCCATTGCTATCTACTTGACCTCCCTTCTCTCTATCAACATGGATGTTTCCCAAGCATCATACCATGTGAAGGCTTTATCAATCAAGTACCCACATGCAAACACGCTTGTAGCATGCTCCGTGATCTTTGTTGAGAATAATAAAAAATTTTGATTAATTCTCAAGATCCAATTTTCCACTACTCTTATCATATGTTGCCCCTTGTAAGGCTCAATGTTGCAGGTCTTCTTCATCCAAAGTAGCAATGTGGCTTCATTGTTGACAGTGTTTGTAAGCACGCGTGCCTCTCTAAGTACTTCAATTGAGATGGCTCTTCTTCTTGCATTGCTTGATCATTCCTGAAGATCTACACTTGACTTTGTAATGTCTCCATGGTCATCTTGACCTCTCAAAATTCATTCAACATCCCTTGCATTCCTTGCACTAGCTCTTGCAATTGCAGATCCATGGTTCCTACAACACTCAATTGCTAATGTCTACTTCAATACAGAGTCAATATGATCACTCTGGAGGATGCACAAACTATCAAAACTACCATTGGGACCTCAAAAGCTATCACTCCTTGATAATACTTCTCACCAAAATTCCTAACCACAAAATCTTTGAACATCACTTTTGGTCTCACTACATAACAAATTTCTACTTGAGTGCTGAAAATGAGAGGATTTGGGACATTCACATCCATAACATCATAATATAATGTAGATTGTCAAATCCCACTCTCTATTGTATACCACCATAAGTAGAATCACTGGGTTTGGTGAGTTCATCACCTTGTCCATGAATTCTGCTCCAAAATGATAAACTAGCAATACTCTCATTTGCTCACGCTGGATGTATATAACCTTGATGTGGAATGGATTCAAGAATGGAAAGCTAGGTGTGGGAAATTGTCCTCCTAGTGCATCCATCCCATCCACTCTCTAAAGTCCTTCCTAAGTCTACCAATTACTCTATGTTCTCCACCTGAAATTACTTAGTTTTAGCAGCTCGTGGTATCCAAGAGGGGTGATCCGCTCTCTTGGACTAAAACACTCACCCTGATACCATTGTAATACTCCAAGGACAAGAGAAGAGAGAAAACATAGATTTCACACTCAATCATCCGATGCCCCAAAGGAGCCCCTTCTCTTTATTATAAAAACAAAGAGGATCTCCTCCAAGGAAGCTCCACCATAGGATTAGGCACATAGATAGGTGACATGTCAGTAAGCTCCACCCTTGGATTACTTACTTGGATGGGTGACATGTCGGTCCTGGTCCTATCTGGTTGGTCAAACAAGCTTTGATCAAAGGAAGTCTTTTAGGGAGTCTTCCTATAGGAATCTCAAAATCACATGGGTGAGGTACTGTTGGAAAGCTCTTGATGAGACAAAGTAGAAGAGGAGAGAAGGCCAAGGAGGAATCTACACATTTTCAAGGCCTAATTCATCCATTTAGGCCTCTAAAATTGCCGTCAAAGATTTCAGGCATATTTTAGCTCCTCTATTAATAGAAGTCCTCTTTTGGTGAGACCTCTTTCTGATCTATTTATTCCATCATGTGTAACATCCTTCCAAATGTTACTAAACCAATTCTCACCTTTAAATCATATGTCTAGCTATTGATTCTAAGGTTTTCAAGTCTATTTTAGTTTCTACCATATTAGTACTCTTTTGGTGATACTCCTATCTGATCTATTTTGACCATCATGTATAAAATCATTCCAGATGTTACCAAACCAAATTTCACATCTAGATCATATGGCTACCTCTTGGTATTACACCAAGGCTCACAATCAAGGTCATACAGTTCAGGTCCATAGCCTAACCTAACACCTGATGCTTGGATGCCTCTAACATTGCTACAATAGTAGTAATACCAATGCAAAAACCCATTGCCAATTCTCTCTCATCATGTTGGGCTCCACCATCTACTGTAATTGTGAGTCCCAAACTAGTCCAAGACCTCCTTCTCAAAAAGCATGGGAGCTTGGGAAACTCATAAGTGTGAGAAAAGCGGCTCTAGGTTGTCCAACTAGGTTCACCATTGCCATAGGTGACCTTCAACCACTACTACCGTATTAGACTAACGCCCAACATCCAAGAGGTCATCAGCAATGATGTGGTCTAGTCATTGAATCCTATCATAAGCATGCTTTAGAACCTCTCTAGGTAAGAGGTTCATCCACCAAAAACAAAGATGATGAGCTTGTGACCCCACTCTAGTTGCATCTAAAAACATGATAGGTCTCATCCAAGAATGGACCTAATGTATACTCACCACTACTTGGGTGCAAGAATCACCCATCAAACGGACATTCTCCAAAATGTAAGCTGGAAAAATAGACTAATGAACTTGGGGATGCCACAATATACATGATATCTCCCAAAACATACCAAAAAAAGATATTGAAGACCCAAACCTTAGCCAATGTGTGTATGTCCTTGATAGGGCCATCCAAAAATCACCAAATGAATGGGACCATGTTTCTTCTAATCCTATGCCCCTATCAAGGAAATGTCTGCTAGTAAGATCTTTTGGTAATCCTTGATTGTTGATATCGGTAATAACTCAAGATACCAATAAGCCAAGTGTGCCACATTATGTAGAGAGGATCACTTAGCAGTCTCATCTCTCTCCACATACAAGTATCTCTATACTTGTATATCCGCCTATAATATGGTAGCTAGTATAGTGCTAATCCCACCAAAGAATTCCAATAGTATACTCCTATTATTGGATACTGCCAGGAAATGAGTGTGGTGTCTAGAGGTGTCAAGGTAATTGACTCTGGATGCTCTTCCTCACACTTGTCACCTAGTAGTACAAATGTTCCACTCCAAGCTTGTTACACCAATTGATCTCCATGTTGCTGCAATGCCTCCTCTAAACTCCACAAAGGAACATCCAAGGTGGATGGAATGATCCCACTCGTACTCCAAATCCAAGAGATCTCCTTTGGTATTGGAGTATCCTTTGCATGGGCGTTTCCCTCCAATAAATCACCAAGCCAAGAAACAAAACCATTGAAAGCTAAAACTGATGTTGCCATGGTTCTTGACTATAGTGAGCAAAGAATACACTACTGAAGAGTACTAGTAGGCAACATACCCATCCCTCACCTGATTGCCAACCTGGTCTATAAGAGGTGTCATGCCATTTGTAGCTTTGCATCTAGATTGCTCAAACACTAGAGTAGGAATGATAATAGTTAGAGGTATTTTGGCAATAACTCATAAACTACTTTCCGATGGTCAGATTTCATGTTTTGGGTACTAATTACATGGTAGGGCCCATTGTCACTTGCACCATTTGCACCATCAGGTGTGCTATCAGTGGGACTATTAGTGTGAGACCTAGGTCAAAATCAGGAGTATAACCTAGGAGTGAAGCTCCAAAGAGCTTACTTCTTGTTGTTGAGCCTTCGAGTTCTTGGCTAGAGTGGACAAAAAGCTGACAAATGTCACTTGGAGTCTATTAGCTAGAGTGGGTGTGGCTTGATTGTAATTAGTGCCTAGTTGTTGGCAGATTATTGAGTGACAGATCAAGAACTGATCTGATTGAGTGTGATTTGAGTTGTGTAAACAAATTGATAACAAAAAAGAAGTGGGGGTCAAGGGGAATTGGGTGCAAGAATTGAAGGTGGTGGTAGTATCTCCAAGCCCGGTGGATTGTGGTACCTTGATCACAATTTTGAGTGCCTTGGAAGTGATTGTGTGTGGGAGTGCTAGCCAAATTTGGAGCTAGAGAGAGTAGATTTCAAGTGGTAGTTGTGATTTTGAGCTCAAGAGGTGAACACAAGACCAATCTAGTGCAAGTTGAGCTTAGAAAATGAAATTGAAGATGGAGTTTGGAACCCACACTTGTGAATTAGAGATTGGACAAAACCAATCTTTCCAATTTGGCTCAAGTGAAGAGTTGGCAGACAATTTGGTGGTCAACTATTTTTATGGATTTATGTTAGATTTTAAGTCAGATTTATGTCAGATTTTGTGAAGGGTTTATGTCAAATTTTGGTGAGAAGAACTTTGATCCCATTTTTGGTGATCTTCATAGCTTAGGAAGTAGATAGGTACTCCAAATATGTCCAATGCCAAATGGTTGCAGAGTCAATCCGGTGTTGATTCATGGGATGGTTTTGTTGAGCCTTCTTGTCATTGGATGCCCTCCATTCTCAACTTACTATTTTTGCACCATGTTTGTGTGAGGTGCACTGAATTTAGAGTGTTGGTGCTTTGGTGTGCTCTTTGTAGTGACGTTGGAGTGATGACCAATCAGACTACTTGTGTTTCTCTCTAGTGAAGCAAGAAGTGATGACCAACAGACAATGAGAGTGCATGTTGTGATGGTAGGGTACGTGTTGCCCTTTCTCCTAGTGTAGTTGTAGTTAGAGCTACATTAGTCAATGATGTTTACTTGGAGGTGTTGGCACTTGGTGGAAGACTTGTGGATGTTGCAGTTCTTGATTACTTCATCACAATGGAGTTCTTGGAGATTCTAGAGGAGATAGGATTGCAATATATAGTGGATTAACTCAAAGTGGAGCTTGGTATCAATCTATATCTCAAGTCCTAATGAGAGAGTAGATTTTCTCTAAGTCAGAGTTAGACATAAGAGCTAATTTAGTTGAGAGTGCACTTGGAGTGTCCGCACCGTTGTTGTGGGACATGGACAAGATTTATGGGGCCTCCAAAGGTTCTAGGTATTACTTTGGTATAGTGGGTACCATTGAGTTGGATGACTTCATCTAGGAATTTGATAGTTGGTGTGATCTGCAAAAGATGTGGAACTCAACTTTATTCACACCCTTCATGGCATGGAAGGGATATTTCAGCATTTAGAATGTCTACCAATGGACTATTACCATGAGTTTAGGAAAGCTCACTTGGAAGAGATTGAGCTATGGAGACAATATTGGTCTCCAAACTATGTCTCCATTGCTTTAGGTTGGGTTTCTAGAGGTAGATCAGATGTACCCATGAGTTCTAACTCTAGTAGCATTGGTGGATCTTGTGGAGATGGTGCTACTACAAGTGGAGGTACTACTACAAAAGGTGGTGTAGTACCAAGATTTAACCCCATGGTGGAGTTCTTCTAGTGTTTGAGACAGAACTAACAGGGAGTGTGGAATGACAAGCTAAGGAGCTTGCAGGAGTCCCAATGGAAGGTTAGAGAGAGCCTATAGAGGGCCTACACTTGCATGAGATGGCTGATCAGTTTTACTCAAGGAGATATTGAGCCCAAGCAGTCCAATTTTGGTATGGGATACTAGACAAGGAGTTGCAACATAGAGTCCATGATGCTACATTGTTACACACTACTTTGCTTACTTTGGAAGTGGTCTTTGGTTTGGCTGGGCGTTTTGAGCTCAACATGGTGGAGGAGAGAGAGGGGATATTTGGATTTAGTAAGGAGACCTCATCCATAGCTGTTACTTCTTCTAGAGTGTATTAAAGTGCACCATGCCATGTTGGTTTTTGAGGACAGGCTGGATAGCCCAGATCCTATGGAGCGAGTGGAAGGCCTACTATAGCTAGACCCTTACTTTCATTTTCAAGTCAGCAATAGCCAATAAGCAGTGGTGTTGCTTGTTGGACTTGTGGTGGACCTCACCATAGAAGAGAGTGCACTCAGGGCAATAGACCCGATACCTCTGGCGCATAGTAGCTAGCACAGAGACAATGTGAGCATTGCCACAGATTTGGTCACACTAGTGATTGATGCTTGGCCTACACCCGGAGTTACAAAGTGATAGAGGTGTTATGGCAAGTGGTAAAGGAGCTCTAGGTCATGGAGGACAAGGTGGTAGAGGTGGTAGTAGAGGACCCATACCTTGTAGGAGTGCAGTACCTACCCTTACTTTTGATATAGCCATGGCTACTTGCATTGAGTAGTTGGAGTAGAGATTGGCTAGCATGGCCATAGCTCAAAGGAGATCAAATTTGAGTGTTGAGGCTTCCACCTCATATGCAGGTGATAGAGACATCTTAGACTTCATGTGGAGAGCAACACAGGTGGATGCATTTGCCATAGTGACTAGGAGTGCAATATGTGCTCTAAAGCCTAGAGTAGCATTAGTGGAGTTGGACCTATAGATAAGAGAGGCTAGTAGGCTAGTAGGCATGGTATTCTTGGGACACAACCAATGGCTACTAGGAAGAGTGGCATAGTTGGAGTCCATCTAGGTGAGCATGGGCTACTTAGATTACACCCTTGGTCTACTTAAGATGCAACTAAAGGATGTTTGGAGCTTGCAGCCAGATAAGAGAGAGTTTTTCACACTTAAGTTGGGACCTCTAGTGGTTGGAAGCATGACACTACTACTTCTAAGGTGGGGCAGCCAGTCAATACATCTTCCACTCCTACAACAATTACAAAGGATACTTGGGGGCCAGATCTTGGACCCAAGCTTACAAGAGAGGAAAGACGGAGAGTTTGGAGGTTCTTGAGGAGCTACACAAGTTGTTTTGTGTTTAGGTGAAGGATTTGGGTGCTTTGAAAGGACCTAGTATTTGGATTGAGCTTACTAGCAATACACCAATTTTTTGATGTCCCTATAAATATAGTGACATGGAGAGAGCATTGGTTCAAAGCCGGAGTAATGACCTTTTTGAGGCTCGTTTGGTGGAGATTTCACATAGAGAGTATGCATCAGCTACAGTGATGCCAACCAAGAAGGATATGCATGGCAACTACAAAATTATACAAATGTGTGGAGATTACCGTCCTATCAACCAATAGACTAGGGGTGATCGATATGCCATGCTTACACCAATGGAGATCTTTGATGTGATGGGCATGCAAAGGTCTTCAGTACTTTGGATCTTTGAGTAGGATATTATCAATTGCCAATCAAGGAGGAGGATAAGTCCAAGATAGCTTTTGATCCTCACGGAAAGGACACGTTATATTAGTGGAATTTCTTACCATTTGGGTTAAAGAATGCTCTTGCTAAGTTCAAGAGGATCATGGATAGGATCTTAGCTAGATTGGATTTTGCTTGGTGCTATATTGATGACAATTGGTCTATAGCACTACTGTGGAGGAGGATGAGAGACATTTGTTGGAGGTATTAGAGAGGTTGAGATCTCATGGACTCAAATTACATCTTGGGAAGTGTAGGTTCTTCCACAAGCACATTGAGTATTTGGGTCACACTATCTACCCTGGAGGACTTGGTGTTTACTAGACCAAAGTGGAGGCTATTGCACGTATTCCTTAGCTTATGGATGTGAGCAAAGTGTGAGCATTCCTTGGGTTGGAAAAATTCTATCAATGCTATGTTAGAGGACTTAGTGCCATTGCCAAGGCCTTGACAAAGCTGACCAAGCTTACACAAGAGTAGTGTTGGGAAGATGAGCAAGAGAGAGCTTTTTTAGAGCTCAAGGAGAGGTTGACATCTGCTCCTATTTTGAGGAGACTAATCAGAGGACGACCATTTCAGGTTCATATTGATTGGAGTATGTTGGAGCTTGGAGCAATGCTCATCCAACATGATGATGAGGGGAAGGAGTTTGTGGTGGCCTATGCTAGTTGCACCAACAATTCAATGGAGGTGAAGTATAGTTCATATGAAGGAGAGTGCTTGGCAGCAATTTGGGCAGTAGCACATTTTTATGTCACCTATTTAGTAACCCCTTTACTCTCATCATTGATCATCAGTCACTAATGTGGTTGATGGAGGCCAACAAGTTTTCAAAGAAGCTTGCACGATGGGCTCTGATTTTACAAGAGTATGATTTCATGGTTATTTACAAACCTAGAGTGGTGAATTGTGATGCAGATGGGTTGAGTAGAAATCCATGTCCCAGCCAATAGGATCAGACCAAAGTACATTAGCATGGGGAGATAGATGAGGAGATGGTGCTACATTGGCATGCATCTGCCTTTCTTTATATATTTTTGGAGGCTTTGGTGGTATCTCTCTCAATGTATACAAGAGGAGTTATTGAGGTCATAGATCCAAAAAGTGAAGATAGTGGTACAATTCAGCAAGATATTCATAATGATATCTTAGCAATAGACCATCTTTGCATTGGTGTTGTGGGTGGCACGGTTGGGGCCAAGGAGAGAGACCGTGTTCTTCAGCAAACCAAGCGGTTCATATTGGAGAGCAGACACCTTCTTTGTGTATGAGAGGATGGTAGAGTGCGAGTAGTACTTCTTCCATCTTAGAGAACCCTGTTGGTCTATCATGCTCATGAGGAGGTAATACATTTTGGAGTAAAGCATACATATAGCTTAATCCAAAGTCATTGGTAGTGGCACAGTATGCAGACCAATGTATAGTAGTTTATTGCAAGATGTGTGGTTTGTGACCAAGTTAGAGCATCATTCAATGCTCATATGCCATAGTTGCACCCATTACCTATCATGGGATTTGGTTACCACTAGATTTTGGACTTTGTTGGACCTTTACCATTAACTATGAGACATCATTGGTATGTTATGGTGATGGTGGAGCACTTCTCTAAGTGGATTGAGTTGGTGGGACTTCCTGACAAGTCCAATGAAGGGATGGCTTACTTGTTCCTTAATAGGATTCTCAATCATTTTGGTGCACTAGTTGAGGTTTTGACTGATCAGGGTACAGAGTTCTTGGGAGAATTTCAGGTCTTGTGTGACAAGGCTCTGATTGATCATCATACTACTTCTTGAGATCACCTTAAGGTAGATAGCTTAGCAAAGAGAGTGGTTTGGATAGTGAAGAGAAGGTTGAAAAATTATGGTTTGTAGAGAGGCCACTTAGGGGATTGGGATCTCCGGTTACCTTGGTCGGCCATGAGCTATTGTTTCCATTGGCAAGCCTCCTTAGCATCTTTCTCTCCTTACTTTCTACTATATGGACGAGATCCATATTTACCTACAGCCATTTGTCAAGATGTTAATGTAGTGTTGGACTTGGATGATCCAAATGTATGGATGAATGCATGTTCTCAATGGGCACAAATCTTTTGGAGAGTGATACCAATGGCCTTTGAGAATTTGGCAATTGCTCAACTTAGGGATACCCTAAGCTATGCTGCCATTTGAGGAGGAGGTTATAGACCCTCAATCCATCAGTTTCATCTAGGTGGCTATGTATATCTTTAGCAAACAACACCAATGACACTTGATGTTTCTACAAGCCGCACTATCTTGAAGGTGCGTGAGGTTTTGACATTTAGAGTTCTTGTGTTAAGAGGACGTGATGGTGTTGTTTGGAAGGATCATGTGCACAATTGTGCACCATGCCACCTCCCAAACATTGATGGTACTATGGACCCAATCTTGGCACTTGTGTGTGCAAGCTTGCGGTATATGTTATGCAACTCTTTTGGTGGAGTTGCTCTTATGTTAGTGTGTGATAGCTATTCAAGAGGATGAAATATGGCATGTATGACTCCACCTCTCACCATGGTTCCTCAAGGATAGTGGTTATGTCCTAGATGTACTTGACCTATAGCTAGTTCATCCTTTATATGGTGTAGATTGCAAACATGCAACTAACGATGGGGCTCGATAGCACCCGGCCTCTTGATCTTTTGCCCACCATAAGGTATACCATATAATTGGAGTAGATGGCTATCTGGTTTTAGAGGGACCTAACTGCCAGCTAGGGGAGAAATTGTGGCACTTTAGAGTCCATGTATAACTTGTATGTGAGTTGTGCTTCTATATTGTGTGATATTGATAGTTGTGGTACACACATTTTTCATTTTGGATGAGTTTTAAAGAAGAAATGCAATATTGGAACCAAATTGAACCCAAATGGAAAAGAAGCAAGGAGAAGCATGTGTTTTGGTCTGACCCAAGGAAGTTGACTTCATGTAAGAGGAAGAAGGACTCAGATTGGATCGGACCTAAAGGAGGGCAAACCCAAAGGAAGATTGGATTGAAAGAGGGGTACTTCATATCAAAATGGAAGTTGTAGGTCAGGATTATTGTGGGGCCGTATCTTAGTGATCACATGTCCAATTTGTGTATGTTATGTCTTGTTGGAAGTGTCTTCTTCAAGGCTTTTTGTTACCACTAAAATCATTGAGTTTGGAGGTCTGTAGCAAAAGTTATAAGTATTTGAAGTTTTAGTAGTAGATGTATGGAGTAGTTGAGTGACTTCAGGTTGGGTTCTTTGGGGTATACAACCTCAGACTTCTACAACCTTGGGTCAAGAGACTTCACCTCAACACCAAGGTGACCCAAAACAAGGTAGTCTGACATCAGATGCAGGAGTCTTTGGGTCAAATAATTGAAGCGTTTGAAATAGTTAGGATAGAGAAAGAAGAGATAGTTAGGATACCCATGACTTCAATTTTCAATCCTAATTGAAGATAGGGTAGAATTAGAGGAGAAAACAACTATAGTGAATGAACCCAAAGTGCAAGATCAGATCGTAAATGTCTTTGGGTTAGTTACTTGAGACCTTAAAGAGGAGTGGTTTGCAAGATAAGGAAATAGATAGATTACCTATGAGTTTAATTGCAGATTAGAATGAAGAAGTGGTAGAAATAGAGAAGGATTTAGTGATATTTGGTAGACCCAAAGATAAAGAAGTGCATGAAGGAACATTGGATTTGGAAGCCAAAGTAAAGGTTGACATTGGATAGGAGTATTAATAGATTTGAGATAGGAATAGACAGATATGAAGGAGTGGATCATTGATTTGGATCTGGAGATTGTTAGGATGTAGTTTAGGAAGTAGATAATTGTCAAGAGCTTAGCCTATTTAAAGGAGGCATTTGCAATAAAATATTTTTCAATATTCATAATTTTTGAAGATAGATAAAGCAAAGTGTTGTTTTATAATGCTTGTTGCTTGAGCTTAATTCCAAGTATCAAGTTTGTGTTTGTGTTCGTGTTTGTGAGTGTGGAGAATTTCAAAGTGCAAGTCAATGTGTTGGTTTGATGTTGGATTCCACAGCCTTGATCTTCAATCTGTGTGTTTGATCCTAAGTGAAGTGCAATCAAAGTAATGCCTTGACAAATCTGAGAAGAATTGTAGTGTTGGTAGTATTTTGCAATTATGAGTGTAATGTAGGGTTGATGTGAAGCAATGTTGATTGAGGAAGGGTTTAGCCTTTAGTGGAGGAGTGGAACACAATTTTGAGGCAAAGGTGTTTTGCAGTGAAGAAGCCATCTTTAAAGAATCTAAATCATCACAATCAAGATTTGTGTGGAAAAAATTGAATGAATTGTGATTAAGGAGTGTTAATTTGTGATAAGACTGCAATCTAGTGCTTGTTAATCTCTTTTCATGTGGTTTCTACCCAAGAGATTAAAGAAGAGCTCAAGAAGAACCATATTTGTTATTGTTTGACTTTGTATTTGAACATTTTTTACTTGTATCTCCATGAGGACAAACTTTACTTACCTGATTACCACAAAAGTGATATTTGTTGGGTTGTCACACTAGCAATGTATGTTCAATAACAATGTGTATATGTGCGACAACTATCATGCTATTTGTAGCTTTGCATCTAGATTGCTTGGACATTAGAGCAGCAATGATAGTAGTTAGAGTTATTTTTGTAGTTACTCATAGATTACTTTTTGAAGGTTAGATTTTGTATTTTGGGTAATGACTACATGGTGGGGCTCACCATCACTTGTATTGTTTGCACCATCGGGTGTGCTATCAGTGGGACCATTGGTATGAGACCTAGGTCAAAATCAAGAGTATACCATAGGAGTGTAGCTCCAAAGAGCTCACTTCTCTATTATTGAGCCTTCAAGTTCTTGGCTAGAGTGGACAAAAAGCCAATGAGTGTCACCTAGAGTTTATTAGCTTGAGTGGGTGTGGCTTGATTGTAATCAGTGTCCAATTTTTGGTAGATTATTGAGTGATAGATCAAGTACTAATCTAATTGAGTGTGATTTGAGTTGTGTAAATGAACTGATTATTGTGACACTTTAGAGTCCATGTATGACTTATGTGTGAGTTGTGCTTCTATAGTGTGTGATGTTGACAATAATGTATGTTGTGTAGCAATGTGTATACGCATGACACAGGTTATCTCCTCTCAATAGTCAATATTGAAAACCATGGGGTATAACATTGCTCCCCCAACTAAGCCATCATATGATGACTCAACTATGGTTGTAATGGCTTGAGCTCTCACCACTGAGCCATCAGTCGGATGACCGAGCTTAATCTGAACAACAAGCTCTCCACATGTGATGTACTATGTAGAACCACCACCTAGAGATGTATGGATCTGAAATGCACACCTCTCCACATTGTCTTTTGTAACTCTAGACTGATAACTACAGCCTTCCCCAACATAAGGGGTTGTGCACCAGAATCTAGTAAGACCCTATAAGGTGTATAGACCTTCCCTAAAGGTCCCACCAAACAAAAAATCCCCCTCTGGTTATCTAATAGCACAACTCTAGGTGTAAATTGCACTCGCTTAAAGGCCGGTCTAATTAGTAACTCCTCCAATCTAGTCTTTGCTGCTTGCCATAAACAATTAGTTGCTAAGCAGATCCCATGCTCCTTAACTAGGTCAACTCCACTATCAACCACCTCTACTCTAGTAGTAAGAAGCACATCATCCCTACTATCACAAAGCATGGTAGCCAATTGAAACACTAGGGTTGGGTCAACTCCTAAGGTAAACATGTCATTGGTTGAGAATAATAGAAAGCCCATAATCAATTGAGCCACCTCCAACATTATAGTAGACTTAGTCTGTGTAGTAGTAGGTAGTTGACTAGTAGGTAGTCCATTAGGCACCCCATCACCACCTACCACACTTGCACTAGGACATTTAAGAGCCATGGATGTTGTCTAGAGTGCCTCAGAGAGTGTAAATGAATGGAGAAGTCTGACCTATCTACCAGCCTCTCTTATTAGTGGGTCCAACTCCACTGATGCTCCTCTAGGCTCTAGAGCATGTATTGCACTCCTTGTCATCACGGCAGATGCATTCACCTGTGCTACTCCACACGTAAAGTCTAGTGCTTCTATCCCCCACATATGAGGTGGAAGCCTTGGCACTCAAATCTGATCTCCTTTGAGCTATAGCCATGCTAGCCACTCTTTGCTCCAACTACATAATGCAAGTAGCCATGGCTGTATCAGAAGTAATGGCAGGTATTGCACTCCTACAAGGTGTAGATCCTCTACCACCACCTCTACCACCTTGTCCTCCTTGACCTGGAGCTCCTCTACCACTTGTCATAGCACCTCTACCACTTTGACCAACTCTAGGTGTTGGTCAAAGCATCAATCACTAGTGTAACCAAATTTGTGGCAATGCTCACATTGTCTTTGTGCTGGCTATGATGCACCAAAGGTATCAGGTCTTTTGCCTTGAGTGCACTTTCTTATATGGTGAGGTCCACTACAAGTCCAACAAGCAACACCACCACTCATTGGCTATAGCTGACCCAAAAATGAAGGTAAGGATCTAGTAGGCCCTCCACTTGTTCCATAGGATCTGGGCTATCCAGCTTGTCCTCAAAAATCAACATGGCATGGTGCACTCTAATACACTCTAGAAGAAGTAATAGCTATGGATAAGGTCTCCCTACCAAATCTAAATGTCACTACTCTCTCTTACACCATGTTGAGCTCAATACGCTTAGCCAAACCAAAGACCACTACCAAAGTAGCCAAAGTAGCCTATAACAACATAATATCACAAACTCTACATTGCAACTCCTTGTCCAATATCCCATACCAAAACTAGATTGTTTGGGTCTCAATAACTCCCTAAGTAAAACTGATCAGCTGTCTCATGCGAGTGTATGCCTTGCATAGGCTCTTTCTAGCCTTCTGTTGGAATTCTTGCAAGCTCTTCAACTTGTCAGTCCGCACTCCTTGGTAGTTTAACTTCAAACACTAGAAGAACTCCACCATGGGATTAAACCCCAATACTACACCACCTCCTATAGTAGTACCTCCACTTGTAGTAGCACCATCTCCAAGAGATCCACCAATGCTACTAGAGGTATAGTTGATCTACCCCTAGAAACCAAGCCTAAAGTGATGGAGATATAGTTTGGAGACCAATACTGTCTCCATAGCTCAATCTCCTCCAAGTGAGCTCTCCTAAACTCATGGTATTTTTCCATTAGTGTACTCTCTAAGTGTTGAAACAACCCCTTCCACGTCATGAAGGGTGTGAACAAGTCAAGTTCCGCATCTACTACAGATCACACCAACTATCAAACTCCTAGATGAAGTCATCCAACTTAATAGTACTCATTGTACCAAAGTAATGCTTAGGGACCTTTGGAGGCCCCATAAATCTTGTCCATGTCCCACAACGGTGGTGTGGACACACCAAGTGCACTCTCAACTGAATTAGCTCTTGTGTCAAACTTTGACTTAGAGTCAATCTCCTCCCTCATTGGGATATGAGATACAGGCTAATAATGAGCACCACTTTGAATAAACCCACTGCATACTACAGCACTATCTCCTCTAGAATCCCCAAAGGACTCCATCATGACGAAGTAACTAGAAACTGCAACTCACAACCCTAACCACCACAAGTACTCCACCAAGTGCCAACACTACCAAGTGTCAATGTACCAACCAAACGTCATCCAATAATGTAGCTCTAACTATAACAACTACACTAGAGGAAAGTGCAACCTATAACATGCCATCACAACATGCACTCTCATAGTTTGCAAATCATCATTTCTTATCTCACCAAAGAGAAACATAGGTAGTCTGATTGGTCATCACTCCAACCTCATTACCAAGAGCACACCAGAGGACCAATGCTCTAAAGTTAGGGGCCCTCACATAAACATGTTACACAAATAGGAAGCAAATAATGGAGGAGATCCAATCATAAGAAATCTAAACAAAAACCCTCTATCTCATAAATCAACATTGGATTGATTTTGCCACCATTTGGCATTTGACATGGTATGAGTTATCTACTTCCTAAGCTACTTGGATCACCAAGAATGGGATTAAATTTTCTCTCCTAGCCAAAGCTACAGGTGTATAGATAATAGTGGAATAGTCATTAGGACAACAAGTGAGGGTGTACCAATTGGCTAGGGCACTAGTCTAGGAACCAGAGATCTAGGGGTCAAACCCTATTGCGCACAATCTAGCAAGGTGTGCAAATTTTTCCAAATAATGACCAAAATCTACTCTAAACTAGCTAGCCTAGGGGTCGAACCCTATTGCGCACAATCTAGCAAGGTGTGCAAATTTTTCCAAATAATGACCAAAATGTACTCTAAACTAGCTAGCCTCACGCCAACAAGCTGGCCTTTATAGCCCTATGCCAAATGAGGCTTTTCTTCTTGCCACCTTGAACCTTCTCCAAATCTGACAAAACTCCTCCAAATTTGGCCAAGCTCCTACAACTCAAGTCAAATCTGCCACTTTGAACCCTCTTCAAATCTAGCAAAACTCCTCCAAATCTGGCCAAAATCTGATGTAAACTCCAGCAAAAATCTGACATAAATCCTTAAAGTTGGTTGATCGCAAAATCCTCCGCTAACTCTGCACTCAAGCCAAATTGAAATGGGTTTGTCCAAATCACAAATTCATGGGATGGGTTCCCAACTCTACCTTCAATTTCACTTTTTGAGCTCAACTCACACCAAATTGGTCCTACGTTCACCTCTTGAGCTCAAAATCACAACTATCGCTTGAAAATTGCTTCTCTCTACTTGAAATTTGGCTAGTGCCTCCTCACATCGTCTGCCTCACTGCAAAATCTGCATCAATTCAAAGACTTTTTGCACATGATCACTCTTATGGAAACTTTGGATCACGATAAAGCTACCAACGATCAGCAAGGCTTGGAGATACCACCAACACCTTCAATCCCTACACTTGATTTCCCCCTGACCTCACTTCTCTGATGTAATCAATTTTTTTACACAACTCGAATCACATTTAATTAGATCAGTACTTGATCTGTCATTCCATAATATCAACAACTAGGCATTGGTTACAGTCAAGCCACACCCACTCTAGCTACAAGAATCCATGTGACATTTGCAAACCTCTATCCACCATAACAAAGAACTTGAAGCCTCAACATCAGAGAAGTGAGCTCTTTGGAATTGCATCTAGAGAGTATACCCCTTGGTCTCTAACCCTAACCTAACGATTTTGTTGACATTGACGACACATCTAACAATGTGAACGGTGTTGAGTGACAATGAGCCCCACCATGTAGTCAATAACCGAACACAAAATCTGACCGTCAATGAGTAGTCTATGAGTAACTATCAAAATACTTTTGACTATCAACATTACTACTCGATAATCCAAACAATCTAGATGTGATGCTACAAATGGGGTGACAAATCTAGTCTAGTGCAAGTGAGGAGACTATTGGAGTTACTCTTTTACTATTGAGTGGAGATAGAAAAAATAAAAATAAAACTAAACCCAAAGAGCACCCTCCTCATATCCTAAGACCTTTTAGGCTCGGAACTACACTCCCCAATGGATCGTTCCTAACGTTGATCAAACACCTTGCACAAAGTAGATCATTGGACTCGTGGTAACTCCAAAATTCTGTGTTGGCTATGTTGCGGGACAACACGCTTGTAGCCGACACATCAGCTAGAGAGAGTTACGTGAAGAAGTGTCCCTGTCTTCAAATCACAAGATGGTGTCCATAAAAATATCAGTGGTGTTAAAGCCGACCAAACCGGAAAACCAGGCACTTTAATGAATGCAATTTTCTGAAGAAGTTGGACTCGTAGAAGGAAATGCATTTATAGCGTTGTAAGCATTAAAAAGTGCTATGTATTGAGGACTAACCGACAAAAACACACAAGTGCATTTTCCCTTTCCCCTTATTGGCATTTAATCTCGAGAACGTGCTGACTGCGAGCAATTTTACAACTGCATCTATCTCGAATAGTTGCAGTTATTGAATGTACTAAAATGTGTTTTTACACGTCACCAATTACGGAAGCTATGCATGAAACATTTTACTCTCGAGAAAATGCAAATAAAATTACGCTTATCTATATACTACCACTAGAAAAGAACAACTATTTGAAAAGATGCAGTCGTAAATTATTTGGGTAACTGCGAATCCTCTGTAAGTGCCAGTCTCCGGGCCAGAACCGAGACATTGCAATTATAGAGATCGGAATATTCTGTATTCCTTTTTTGCATCATTCAAACTCGTTGCTCTTATCCAACTGCACTTATCGGGAATGGACGATATGCAATCTTTCCACTTTCTCAAGTGAGCGTTGATTACAATAGTTCCTCTAGGTATGTCTGAGTGAAGGACAAGAGAAAAAATCCTAGCCATAAAAGGCTAAGTTCGATAAGAAAACCTCAAGCGTCGAACCGGTTCAAACCTTGAGTGATCGGAGCTCCGTTTCAAGGTGAAGTATGTATGCCTTAGGTCAGCTAACCTGGACTCCAACGGATGCGTTACCTTGGCTGCTGTCGAGGTACCACAGCTTTGACATTGACCAAAGTAGTGTGCAGACCCCTTTCCTGTCTGTTGTTGCAACTTGTGTATGGATTTCATGATACTGTACATAAAGGTGAGGTAAGCCTCGACACCATAGTGTTTTACAACCACGAAGTAAGTGAGGGGTCATGAATATAGCAAACGCCCCCTCAGAACAGATCGCATTCCTTCCGAAGAAAGGACGACCTTGAAGATAGGATCTCAAAATCCAGATAAAACAAGGGAGCAGCTCTGACGTGAGAATTGAACCAACGGACCTCTTGTTCTTGTACATAAAAGTGGATATTGCAGGCTTGATAAGCTCCTGGAAAGTTCGTTACAGATTTTACTCCTGATCTATGGAAAGTTAAGGTCTGTAGTTGACCGATTTCTTCCGAACGTGTGGTCTGTGTACATAGTTTTTGAATTTCACAAGGTAAACTCTCAGCTTTCGCGAAGGATCACCGGTGTCGACGACTTTATCCTGCACGAGGACTCGTCATTTACACTCTCCCCGTTTGGCTCCATCATGATTATGATTTCCTTGATGACGCGGATAGTATCGGCAAAGCAATGCTGTGTGACATACATGAAAGTGGTGCCATTCTGATTATCTTTCCGGCCAGTCTCTCTTATAACTCGTTTCATCCTTCCACTATTGTACTGAAGCTCATAATTTACATTTGGCATACAATTATAACATCCAGTGAGTTATTCACTTTTTGTTTTCTGTTTTTGCGGAGTAGTTCGCAATGAGCAACAATGAACTTTGTAAGTTTTATATTATGAATTAATTATATATGCCTATTGGTTATAAATCTTAATAAAAAAAAGTAGAGAACAAGCTAAGTTGATTGTGATGATTCAAGCTCTCCCAAAAATGGCACTTCACTATAAAATGACCTTGCCTCATAACTGAGTTCCACCCCTCCACTGAAGGCACAACTTGCTCGATCAAAATTGTTTCACATTAACTTCATGCTGCACTCACAAATGTAGAGTACTACCTACACTACAATTCCTCTCAGATCTGTCAAGGCATTGCTTCAATTGCACTTCACTCAGGATCCAACACACAGAGTAAAGATCAAGGCTACGGAATCCAACATGCAACGAGCACACTAACTTGCACTTCAAATTTCTTCACACACTCACAAACACAAGCACAACGTTGATACTCAAAATCAAGCTCAAGTGATGAGCATTGCTTCACAACACTTTGTTTTATCTATTCTCAGAAATTATGAGCACTGAACAATATTTTACTACGAATGCCACTCTCAAATAGTGAAGCAAACGACAGTTACTAACAACTATACCGTTCTAAAACAAATCTTTCTACTTGTAGATCCAAACTGACAATGCACATCTTCATATCTGCCTCTTCAAATCTCAAAACTATTACAAATCTGATCCGATGTCTACTTCTTCCTCGGCTTTCAATCTCAAAGTAATTTCACTCACTACTACTCTATCCTCGGGTTTCACAACTCCTAATTCCTCTACCAATTCTCTATCCTGATTTGCAATTCCACTAGTGGGTAATCTATCTAACTCCTTATCTCCAGACCCACTCTTCTCCAATGTCTCCAATGTTAACTCCGAAGACATTTGCACTCCTATGTTATCTACTTTGGGTTTTGCTCTTACATCCTTCCAAAGTTTATCTATCTCTAACTTAACTAAATCTAATCTAATTGTGATATTATCTTCTACCTCCAATATCTTTCTATCTACACGAGTTCTAAGACTGATCAACAACGCGTTCAAATCTTTATCCTTTGCATTTTTCCTCCTCATCTCTTGCACCAACAACTTCAACTCGTGCAGTCTTGTTTCTTCATTGCACACGCTGGTCTTTGTACTTAGCATCGCATTCATCTTGATCACAATCTCCTTCAATGGCTCCAATCCCATTTTCCTCTCTTGTTCTTGATCTGCAAGCCAATCTTCTCTGTACATTGAACAATTTTGCTTTCACATTTTCCTTCTCCTTCTCCTTCTACACAATCTTCTCCTCTTGATTGTAAAGTAGCTCTCTCAACCTTTCTTCCTCTCTATATCTCACTGTCAACTCTCTTTGCCCCAACTATTTCTTCTCTTCTACACTCTCCATCACCCTATCAAGCTCTTTCTCTTTCTTTGCTACTCTCACCATAGCATGGATAATTTCTAATCTCGAATTAGCAAACTGTTGCTTCAAGATTTCATACTCAACTACTTGTCTTTCCCTTGCTATGTCACTTTGTTCTATGAGTCCCTCCCTATTCCTCACTTCTCTCTTCAAATTCTCAATCACTTGATTCTGTACTATTGCATCTACTCGTTGTACTTCCTTTTCCTCCTCACCTTGGATTATACTATTCTTTAATTTGGAGTTCTCTTCTTCTAATCAAGCTAACACCTACAACACAGTCTTCACCTCCAGACACTTTGACTACATCTCCTTCTTCCTGTGCTCTAACTTCACTAACAACGGGCACACAACCTCCCGCAGATACTCTACTCCTTCACTCAAAGTTACCTTGACTTGCGGACTTATCTCCTTCTTCACCTCTTCCTCACTTGACACTCGCCTTCTAAGCCACAGTTGCCTTATGGGTCTGGATTCTTTGCTCCCCAAACTTCCATCCTCCTCTTCTCTTACCTTACTCGGCTCCGCCTTGTACTTTGTCTTTTGTCTAGAACAAACTCCTCTTTGAATTGTAACTCTCTTCTCCTCTTGCTTTGGATCTTTGTTTTCCAGTTTTGAGTTACTTTTCTCCTCCATCTCCATCTTGGCTTCCTCTTCTTTGGGTACCAATTTCATCTCCACTCCATTGTTGCTGTCACTACTCGTGTCTGCACTCTGCACTGTGAACTTGGGTTCTTCCTCCTTCCTCGAATCTTTGGACTTGCACTCAGCTTCTCCTTTTGATTCTTTGTCCAACGATGCAACTAACACTAGCTTTTTCCTTGGGTTTACCCTTCTAGCCTTCCGAGGTCTTGCTTCCTCCACTTCTTCTTCTTTTTGACTCCTCTTCTTTGACTTCAGAGTACTCACTTCCAACTGCACATTCTGCCCTGTTTGTGCGTAGTACTCATCACTGCTCCTGATCTGAAGAATGTATTGCTGCTCCTCCGCATCAACATCTCTTCTTAAGTCGAGATGGAAATGCAACACCATCTTATTTTGCTCCGTTGCATTGAGCAAGTTCAGCCCTAGATAGAAATGGGCTGTAAATGGCACAATGTAATGTGGAGTCAACTTGTCTCGCAAATTCCACACCATCTCTCTCGTCCTCCCATGAAGACACTTTGCCTAGTTAATTGGCTCTCCTGCAAACATCTTATGGAGAACACCGCTTGGTGCTTCATTACATAAGTCGTTCTTTCTGGCTTCAAGATTGCCATTAGAGCACTCACAATCCCTCTCTTGACAAAGTCCTTGTAGCTCTCTACTTTGTAACCATTCTTTGTGTGTTTCAAAGAGAAGGCATCTCTCACTTCTTGGGTTTCTTTGGCTACTTCCCTTTTCCCCAAGAATGTGGTACCATGCTTTGTGCCTACTTCTCTCCCGAGTACTAACTTCCAATCCGACTATTCATCAAGCCGGATTTCCTCTCTTCCCTTCCTCCTCATGGCCATTGAGACACCTACTCTCAATGATCTTAGTCATGAACCCTGGAAAGCTAACATTCTTGTTCCATGCCAAGAATGTGATCCAAAGCCTGCTCAAGATCTCAATTCTTGCGATCACATCTAACCTCCAAATTGCATGATTTCTTACTACAAATTTGGAGTTCTTCTTCCCTCCTCCCATCTTTCTCTCTTCCACTTTGGGCTGGGGACTATTCTTCCTACTGATTCCCGGATTAACTCTCTCAATTTCCTCTCAACACACCAATGCGTCTTTGACTCTACTTCCCTTCCCATGATCTCATGCAGGACGACTTCTTAATGGTGATGGAAAATTGCTTGTCATTGCTTCATCTTTAGCCCAATTTTTATAGAGTCCCGCCTTCTTTGTCTTTCTTCAATTTGAGTTTCTACCAAGAAATCACACCTCTTGCATGCTCTTGTCACTGTCAAGTGTCCTTCACGTGTATGACCGCCATTTTTGAATGGTCCCTTCTTGAATGTCTCACCTTGACAAAAAGTTGTTACATTGTCCTTGCCTCGGGTTGAGCACCTCAAGATGAAGACTCCTTACTTTGGGTTGTATGCTGACAAGGCAATTCCGAGTACCTTGCCTTATGACCCAAAGTCACGTTACCTCAGGTTTCATCCCAAGGACACTTTTCTTTGCCTTCTTTGGCCATACATGCACAATTCAACTTCTCTATACACTTCTTCTTCCAAATTGAGAAAAAAGAATGTGGGTACCACAACCACTCTCTCTGCTAAGCCATCTGCCTCAGGGTGATTTGGGGTGGTAGTACGATGATCAATCAAAGCCTTGTCACACAAGAACTGAAACTCTCCCAAGAACTCTATACCCTGATCAGTCAAAACCTCAACTCGTGCACCAAAATGACTAAGAACTTGATCTAGGAATGAGTAAGCTGTCCCTTCACTAGACTTGTCAGGAAGTGCCACCAACTCAATCCACTTGGAGAAGTGCTCCACCATCACCAAAACATACCGATGATGTCTCACACTCAGCGGTAAAGGTCAGGCAAAGTCCAAACTCTAACGGTAACCCAATCCCATGATAGGTAATGGGTGTAACTGTGGCGTAGGAGCATTGAATGATGCTTTAACTTGGTCACAAACCACACATCTGGCAATAAATTGCCATACCTCGGTTTGCATACCGTGCACCAATAATGGCTGTTTAGTAAGCTATATGTACGCTTTACTCCAAGAATGTCCTAGCTTCTCATGAGCATGAAGGACCAACTAAGGGTTTTGAGATGGAAGTGGTACTACTCGCACTCTACCATCCTCCCATACATGCTAAAGGTGTCTGCCCTCCAATCTGAATTGTCTGGCTTGCTGAAGGACACGCTCTCTCTCCTTGGCCCCAATTGTGCTACCCACAACACCAATGCAAAGATTGTCCATCACTAAGACATCATCATGAATGTCTCACAGAACTGTACCAATAGCTTCACTCTTTGGATTTGTGACCTCAATAACTCCTCTTGTATGCATTGAGAGAGATACCACCAAAGCCTCAGAAAATATACACAAAAGGTAGATGCATGCCAACTTGGCACCATCTCCTCATTTGTCTCACCATGCCAACATACTCCGGTCTGATCCTACTGGCTGGGACATGGGTTTCTACTCAACCCATCTACATCACGGTTCACCATTCCAGGTCTGTGAACAACCGTGAAATCATACTCCTATAAAATCAGAGCCCATTGTGCAAGCTTCCCTGAAAGCTTGTCAGACTCCATCAACCACTTCAGTGGTTGATGATCAATGATGAGAGTGAAGGGGTTACCAAATAAGTAACATTGGAAATGTGCTACTACACAGCTGCTGCCAAGCACTCTCCCTCATATGAACTATACTTCGCTTCCGCTGAATTGTTGGAGCAACTAGCATAGGCCACCACAATCTCCTTTCCCTCATCATCATGCTAGGTGAGCACCGCTCCAAGCCCCTACATACTCCAATCAGTATGAACTTGAAATGGTCGTCCTCTGATTGGTCTCCTCAAAATAGGAGCAGATGTCAACCTCTCCTTGAGCTCTACAAAAGCTCTCTCCTGCTCATCTCCCTAACACCACTCTTGTGTAAGCTTGGTCAACTTTGTCAAGGCCTTGGCAATGACACTAAATCCTCTAACATAGCGGCGATAGAAGTTTGTTAACCCAAGGAATGCTTGCACTTTGCTCACATCCCTAGGCCAAGGAATACATGCAATAGCCTCCACCTTGGTCTACTGAACACCAAGTCCTCTGGGGTAGATAATTTGACCCAAATACTTAACCTACTTGTGGAAGAACCTACACTTCCCTAGATGTAATTTGAGTCCATGAGGTCTCAACCTCTCAAACACCTCCAACAACTGTCTCTCATGCTTCCACACAATAGTGCTATAGACCAAATGTCATCAATATAGAACCAAGCAAAATCCAATCCAGATAGGATCCTATCCATGACCTATAACACCCATTTGTGCATGTGTGTGGTATTGTGATATTTCGCTTGGCGTTACAAGTACTTAAGAGATATAGGATGGTTCTATATTAGTCATGGTTAGCTAAAGTTACTCATAGCTAAGATAGAAGGGACCTTACTTTAGAGGAAGTAGAAAAGATGAGCACCAGTATTTTGGATTTTAGTGTGTTGATTTGGTATTATTCCTATGTGTTTGGCTTTGAGGAAAGAGTTGAGAACTCTTGGGGCTTGCAAGCCTTTTTGTTTTGGATTATTCTTTATTCCAAGGATAGCCCATGTGAAGGAATCCTTGACTTAGTGGTTGGGTCAAAATAAGACCACATGCTTAGGGGAATATGCCCATGTGAATGGATATTCCTTTCTACTTTTTGACTTCACTTGACTTTTAGTCTAGTAACTTGAGTTACTCCAGTTATTAGTAACTTTGGTGCATAACTATTTCACAGTATATAAATAAGGGATGAGGAGGTATTCATCATCCTTTCATTTGCAACTATCTCTCTCTCATTGAGTTCTCTAGTGAGGAATGTCTTGAGTCTTGGAGGGTTAGCCTTGGAGGAGTATGATGGAGTTGGGGTTCCTTGCCTTCTTAGTCCATGGTACACTACCATAATAGCCATCAAAGGTTCATCTTGAGTGAGAGACACGCTGGCTCACATTTTTGGTTCCATTGCCGGGACCTCTCTAGGAGGCAAGATAATGTTCCGTGTTCAATTCTACATTAGGCAGAAGGAGGCTATGAGAGCTCACTTGGAGAGAAAATTAGGAGAGGAGAGGGCTGAACTTATGTTAGAGAACCAACATCCATTTATATACCTTGTAGTTCATTATGATGTTTTTGAGGTGATTTTGTACATCTTATACACATGAGAGGATTTGGGGAGATTGTGTGAGGTGGATTGCAGATTTTGGGGATTAAGGTGATTTTGGGCAAAATCTCAAGTTTGAGATCTGGACTTGAAATTTCTACACATGATAGCTTGGGTTATCTTTCAGTTAGCACACTTGAAGTTATTGTGAGAGCTACTATGCACACTGAGTTAGAATTTTTGAAAGTTGATAGGGTAAACTGCTCCCGCAACTGCATGCTCTCTGGAAAATTGTACAGAGTCTGCCATTTCTTCAATTTTTGGTGAATTATCTTGAAAATTTTCAAGAAATTTAAGTGCATTGTATTATACTTGCTGACACAAAAATTAGGGAGAGATCACTTTTGCGCAGGGAGTTATGAGTTTTTGAAGTGAAGGGGGTGGTTTTTAGACCAAATCCGGAATATGTGTGCTGAATAGAGAGGTGTCTAGGCCAAATGGCTTGATGAAAAGATCTGAAATTTTGCAGGGAGGGACGCCCTAAAGTTGTGATCAAGTGTGAAAATTTTCAGAGGACTATGACATACAGGTTGAGAAATTTGAGTGACATTGTGAGGAAGGATTAATTTTGTAGAGTGGAGACCTCATGCATGAGGAGTTTGAGAGCAACAAAACGCATGTTTGAGTGTTTAGATTCATCTTGGGAACATGGAAGGTCATCAAGAGTGGAAATTGAGACTTTTCAAGGTTCCCAAAGGGTTTGAGTTGATTTTAGGGGTGGATTTTAGGAAAAGAGAGTTTACAATACAATTTGAAGAGTGTGTTGAGAGGATCCAAAAACTTACGCCACTTGAAGGAAAGAGTGCTTTCTATGTGGAGAGAAGGCAAGTTCATGTCCATTGGCCTCTGAGAGCAAGAGATTGAGGGAAAGGAGAGGCTTACTTGACTTGGGTTTGCATGTTGGACCTTCTTCACCAAGATTGGGAGGGAGATGATCTAAGACCAAGGAGTTGTGTGAGGTTTGTGGAGTGGAAGGACTTCCAAAAGGACATGAGTGTAGTGGAGTAAAATCACTTTTGGAGACTTTGGTGAATGATCTTGGAGAGAGTCTTAGTACAACTACAAAAATACTACCACCTTCATCATCTAGTTCTTAAGATTAGTGATGGAGATAATCTTTCAACTTATGGATAAACTATCCATGAGGGTTCGATTAATATGCACTCTAGGATTTGATGTTGCTATAGAAATCTTGAAGCAACCTGAACCTTTTGTGTTCTCTAGGGTGGATTACTCTAAAATGGTGTTAGTCATGTACATACTCTATTAGTTATAGAGTGAGAGAAAAGAAGAGAAAAAGAAAAATTGAGAGAAAAGAAAGATAGTGAGAGGTTAAGATGGGGAAACTTTTGGTTTTCTTTGGCAAGGATGGAGAAGATGTGAAGGCTTTGTGAGAGAATTCAAGAGAGCTTGCATAGGAAACAATGAGAGGAGGAAGAATGAGTGGGCCTCATTATTACCTGATTTCTTTGAGAATGCAGCACTTACATGGTATGAGTCTGAATACCAAAAGAGAGAGAGGAGAGATGGGGAAGAAGAGTCTTGGGAGATTTTGACTTCAGCACTCATTGAGAACTTTCTCCCATATGAGAGTTATGAGAGATTGATGAGTGTGGTTACCTTTCTCAAACAAGGAGATGGAGAGAAAGTGAGAGTCTATGTGGAAAAAGTGGAAAAGTTAGAGTCCAAATTTTGCATAGTGTTGAGGAAGGGTGGGGATGATGTGGAGACTACTATGATTGGCATAGGGGCCATGCTCACCAAAAATTTTGTGGGAGGGTTGAGACCACAAATTAGAAGCAAGGTGAGATATGAGAAACCTTCTTCCAAGGTTGAAGCTATCAAGATTGCAATTTGTATGGAAGAGAGTTTGGAAGGGAGTGAGAGTGATTTGGTGGTGAATTTCAATTGGTATATGGTATTGAGTCTACCTTACCTATTCACTTTGATCTTCCTACCTTCCAAAGCATTCATAGGAGATTGAAGAAAGCGCAAGGAGGTGATGCAAAGAAGTCAAGAAAGGAACAACTCATGGAGTTGAAAGAGGCAAGAGCAGTTGCTATGGTTCGAGTGGAGCAAGCCCAAAGGAAACAAAAGGAGAGCTATCACAAGAAGAAAAGCAAGAAGAAGGTGGAGCCTTTCAAAGAAGGTGATTAGGTAATGTTATTTTATTCCATTTGATTCAAGAGAGTGCAAAAGAATTTTTTGCCTAAGTACTTTGGACCTTTCATAGTGGAGAAGGTGTGGGGCAATTACACCTATGATCTCAAGGAGTTGGGAGGAAGGCACTTTGATAGGATTAACCATGATAAGTTGAAGATGTACCATAGAAGGTAGAGAGACCTTCACTTTGAGGACAAAGTGAAAACTTAGTCCGGGTATAAATGTAACACCCATTTGTGCATGTGTGTGGTATTGTAATATTTAGCTTGGTATTACAAGTACTTAAGAGATATTATTTATATAGAGATAAAGGATGGTTCTATATTAGTCATGGTTAGCTAAAGTTACTCATAGCTAAGATAGAGGGGACCTTACTTTAGAGGAAGTAGAAAAGATGAGCACCAGTATTTTGGATTTTAGTGTGTTGACTTGGTATTATTCTTAGGTGTTTGGCTTTGAGGAAAGAGTTGAGAACTCTTGGGCTCGCAAGCCTTTTTGTTTTGGATTATTCTTTAGTCCAAGGATAGCCCATGTGAAGGAATCCTTGACTTAGTGGTTGGGTCAAGATAAGACCACATGCTTAGGGGAATATGCCCATGTGAATGGATATTCCTTTCTACTTTTTGACTTTACTTGACTTTTAGCCTAGTAACTTGAGTTACTCCAGTAATTAGTAACTTTGGTGCGTAACTATTTCACACGTATATAAACAAGGGGTGAGGAGGTACTCATCATCCTTTCATTTGCAACTATCTCTCTCTCATTGAGTTCTCTAGTGAGCAATGTGTTGAGTCTTGGAGTGTTAGCCTTGGAGGAGTATGATGGAGTCAGGGTTCCTTTCCTTCTTAGTCCATGGTGCGTTACTATAATAGCCATCAGAGGTTCATCCTTAGTGAGAGACAAGCCGACTCACAGACCTTCTAGAACTTAGCAGGAGTGTTCTTTAACCCAAATGGTAAGAACCTCCATTGATATAACACATCCTTGCTGTGAGGATCAATAGCCCAAAATGCTATCTTGGACTTATCCTCGTCCTTGATAGGCAGCAAATGATATCCCGCTCAAAGATCCAAAGTATTGAAGACCTTTGCTTGCCCAAACACATCAAAAATCTCATTTGGTGTAGGCATGGCATACCAATCAACCCTAATTTGTTGGTTGATAGGACGATAATCTCCACACATCCACCTATCAATGTAGTTGTCATGCATATCCTTCTTGGTTGGCATCATTGTCACTAATGCATACTCTCTATGTGAAATCTCCACCAAACCAGCCTCAAAAAGGTCACTACTCCAACTCAAAATCAATGTCCTCTCCATCTAACTATATTGATAAGGACATCGGAAAATTGGTGTATTGCTAGTCAGCTCAATTCATATACCAAGTCCCTTCAAAGCACCCAAATTCTTCATATTGAAGGCAAAACAACTTGTGTGGCTCCTCAAGAACCTCCAAACCCTCCATCTTTCCTCTCTAGTAAGCTTGGGTCCAAGATCTGGCTCCCAAGTATCCTCTATAACTGTAGTAGGAGTGGAAGACGTACTGACTGGCTGCTACACTAGGCTCTTGGGAGCAATAGTGTCATGCCCCCGACCACTAGAGGTCCCAACCTCTATTTGAAAATCTCCCTCCACTCTGGCTGCAAGCTCCACACGTCCTCTAGCTGCATCCCAAGTGGACCAAGGGTGTAATCCAAGTAGCCCACGCTCACATGGATGGACTCCAAGTAGACCACTCTCCCTAGTAGCTATTGGCTTTGTCCCCAGAATACCATGTCCACTCGGTCCATCGCCCCCAGCATGTGCTTGAATCGTCTTGATAGGCGTAGGGCTCAAAAGTGCTTCAGTAGTGATGCCCATCAAGCACATCCTATGTTGCTCTGCCAGGCCAAGGCTCACAATCCAAGTCAAACAGTTCAGGTCTATAGCCTGACCTAACATCTTATGTCTAGATGCCTCTGACACTACTAGAAAAACGGTAATACTGGTGCAAAAATCCATTGCCAACTCTCTCTCATCGGCATTGGGCTCCACCAAACAAGTCTAAGTACTCCCTCTCAAAAAGCATGAGAGCTTGGGAAACTCATGAGTGTGGGAAATGCAGCTCTAGGCTGCCCAACTAGGTTCACCATTGCCATAGGTGACCTATCAGCCACAACCACTGTCTGAGACTGACGCCTAACATCCAAGATATCATCAACAAGGATATGGTCAAGTCGTAGACTCCCATCATAAGCACGCTGTAGAACCTCTTTGGGTAAGAGGTTCATCCAACAAAGATGAAGATGATGAGCCCGTGATCCCACTCTGGTTGCATCTAATAATACAATAGGTCCTATCCAAGAATGCACTTGATGTGTACTCACCACCACTCTAGTGCAAGAATCACCCATAAAACGAACATTCTCTTAAAGGTAAGCTGGAGAAACAGATGGATGAACTTAGAGATGTCGTAGTATCCGTAACATCTCCCAAAACACACCAAAATGAGGATCTTGAAGACTCAAACCTCTACCAACATGTGTATGTTCTTGACATGGCCATCTTGAAATCACCAAGTGAATAGGTCCATGTCTCTCCAGATCATGCACCCCCACTAAGGAAATGTCTGTTGGTAGGGCCTTCTGGTAACCTTTGACTGCTAACATTGGTAATAACTCCGGATATTGATAGGCCAAGTGTGCCATATGATGTAGAGAGATTCACCTAGCGGTCTCATCTCTCTCTATATACAAGTACCTCTGTACTCATATACCCGCCTGTAATACCATAGCTAGTCCGGTGCTAATCCCACCAAACAACTCCAATAGACATATCTCGTCTACTAGATACTGCCAAGCAATGAATGTGGTATCCAAAGGTGTCAAAGTAATCAACTCTAGAGGCTCATCCTCACACTTATCTCTTGATAGTAGGACGGCTCCACTCCAAGCCTGTTGCACCAACTGATCTGCATGCTGCTGCAATGCCTCCTCTTAACTCCACAATGGAACAATCCCACTCGTACTCCAAATCCAAGTGATCTCCTTTGGTATAGGAGTATCCTTTGCATGGGCGTTCCTCTCCAACAAGTCTCCAGGCCAAGTAACTGCACCGCTAAAAGCTAAAATTGATGCTGCCATGGTCCCAAACTATAGTGAGCCAAGACTACCACTATTGAAGCATAGTGGTAAGCGACATACCTGTCCATCACCAGACTGCCAACATGGTCTATAAGAGGTTGTATCCTCCCAATAGTCAATGCTGAAACCCATGGGGTATAACACTACTCCCCCAACTAACACATCATATGACTAAGCTATTGTTGCAATAGCCTAAGCTCTCACCACCGAGCTATCAGTCGGATGACTAGGCTAAACCTGGACAACAAGCTCCCCACGTGTGATGTACTGTGTTGAACCACCACCTAGAGATGTCTGGATCTGAAATGGACACCTCTCCACATTGGTTTCCCGTAATTCCAAACCGACAACTGCAGCCTTCCCCAACATAAGGGGTTGCACACCAAAGTCTAACAAGACTCTATGGTGTATAGACCTTCCTTAAAGGTCCCACCAAATGGAAAATCCCCCTTTGGTTATCCAATGAGACAACAGTAGGTGTGAACCGTGCTCCCTCAAAGACCGGTCTAGCTGGCAACTCCTCAAGTCTAGCCGACGTTGCTTGCCATAAGCCATTGGTTGCTGAACGGATCCCATGCTCCTCAACCAAGTCAGCTCCACTATCAACCACCTCTACTCTAGTAGAAGGAACCGAATCATCCCTACTCTCACATAGCACGGCAGCCAACCGGAACACTAGAGCTGGGTCAACTCCCAATGTAAACATGTCACTAGCCAGAAACAAAGGACGCCGCATTATCAGCTGAGCCGCCCCCAACATCATGCTAGACTCAGTCTGTGGAGTAGTAGGTGGATGCTGATCCAATGCTTACCCATTTTTTCTGACCCAAAAATGAAAGTAAGGGTCTAACTCCACTAGGCCCTCTACTTGCTCCATAGGATCTAGGCTGTCCACCCTGTCCTCAAAAACCAACTAGGCGTGGTGCACTCTACTGCACTCTAGAAGAAGTCACAGTTGTGGATGAGGTCTCCCTACCTAATCCAGATGTCACCACCCTCTCCTCCACCATGTTGAGCTCAATACGCTCAGCCAAACCAAAGACCATTGCCAAAGTAGGCAAAGTAGCTTGTAACAACGTAACATGACAACTCTATGTCACAACTCACTATCTAGTATCCCATATCAAAACTAGACTACTTGGGCCTCGGTAACTCCTTGAGTGAAACTGATCAGCCGCCTCATGCAAGTGTATGCCTTGCGTAGGCTCTCTCCAGCCTTCTACTAGAACTCCTGCAAGCTCCTCAGCTTGTCAGCCCGCACTCCCTCCCTGGTAGTTCTGCCTCAAACACTAGAAGAACTCCGCCATGGGGTTAAACCCCAGTACCGCACCACCTCCTGCAGTGGTACCTCCACTTGTGGTAACACTATCTCTAGCTAGAGCACCTCCACTAGCTCCACCAACACTACTTGAGCTAGAACTTGCAGGTACTGCCAATCTACTCTTGGCCACCAAACTTGAAGTGATAGAGACATAGTTTGGAGACCAATACTGTCTCCATAACCCAATCTCCTCCAAATGAGCTCTCCTAAACTCATGGTATTCATCCATCGGCGGACCCTCTAGATACTAAAACAACCCCTTCCATGCCATGAAAGGTGTAAACAAAGTCGAGTTCTGCATCTGTTGTAGATCACACCAACTATCAAACCCTTGGATGAAGTCCTTTAACTAAATGGTACCCATTGTACTAGAGTATGCCTAGGGACTTTGGAGGCCCTATAAATCTTGTCCATGTCCCACAACAACGGCACGGACACACCAAGTGCACTCTCAACTGAATCAGCTCTTGTGTCAAACTCCTACTTACAGTCAATCTCCTCCCTCATTGAGACATGAGAAATAGGCTGATATCAAGTACCACTCCAAGTAAACCCACTATGTACTACAGGGCTATCTCCTCTGGAATCCCCAAAGAACTCCGTTGTGACAAAGTAACCGTAACCGCAAACTACAACAACAAACCAGAACCACAAACAACAACTACAAGTACCCCACTAAGTGCCAATACCACCAAGTGCTAACACCAACTAAACACCACCCACTAATGTAACTCTAACCAAGATAACTACACTAGGAGAAAGGGCACCCTGTTACCTGCCATCACAACACGCACTCTCACGGTCTACAAGCCATCACTTACTGCCTCACCGGAGAGGAACAAAGATAATCTGACTGGTCATCACTCCAACCTCACTATCAAGAGCACACTAGAGCACCAATGCTCAAAAGTCAAGGCACCTCACACAAACGTGGTGCACAAATAGGCAGTAGAGAATGGAGGGTCCAATCACAAGAAATCTAAACAAAAACCCTACATTTCATAAAACAACACAGGACTAACTATACCACCATTTGGCATTTGACATAATGAAGTTTGTATCCAAGTCCTAAGCTACTAGGATCACCAAGAATGGGATCAAACTGCCTCTCCTAGCCAAAGCTACAAGTGTATAGGTAATAGTGGCACAGTCACTAGGACAACAAGTGAGGGTGGACCAGTTGGCTAGGGCACCAGTCTAGAAACAAGAGATCTAGGAGTCAAACCCTATTGCACACAATCTAGAAGGATGGGCAGATTTGCCAACCAATGACCAAGATCTACTCTAAACTAGCTAGCCTCACGCCAGCAAGCTAACTTGCTGGCCCTTCTAGGCCTTCATAGCCTCTCATAGCCCACATCCTTATGCCAAAATTCAGCCAAATGAATCCTTTCTTCTTGCCACTTCAAACCTCCTCCAAAATTTGGCAAAACTCCTCCAAACTTGCAAAACTCCTCCAAACTAGCAAAACTTCTCCAAATGTGGCCAAACAGCAAAACCCTTCCAAATCTGGCCAAAATCTGACGTAAAATCTAGCCCAAAAAATTTGAAGTAAAATCTGACATAAACCCTAAAGTTGGCTGACCGCCAATTCCCACACTAACTCTTCACTCAAGCCAAATTAAAAACACGGGTTTCTCCAACTCACAAATTCACGAGAATAGCTTCCCAACTCCACCTTCAATTTTACTTTCTGAGTCCAACTCGCAACAAATTTGGTCTTGCCTTCACCTCTTGAGCTCAAAATCACAACCACTACTCGAAATTTACTCCTTCTGTGCTCAAAAATTGGCCAGCGCTTCTGCACACCGTTTGCCTTACTGCCAAATCTCCATCAATTGAATGACCTTTTGCACACTAGGGAACAACTGAACTTCAATCGCACTACCAACAATCTATTGAGCTTGGAGATACCACCAACACTCAAAGTTCTTGCACCCAATTTCCCCTTGATTTCACTTCTCTAATGTAATTAAATTTTTTACCACTCTCAACTCAACTCAACTCGACTCAACTCAACTCAGATCAGTACTTGATCTACCACTTTGTAAACTGCCAACAACTGGGCACTGATTACAATCAAGCCACACCCACTCTAGCTAAGAGAATCCAGGTGACACCCGCCGGCCTCTGCCGACCATAGCCAAGAACTCGAAGGCTCAACATCAAAGAAGTGAGCTCTCTGGAGCTGCACTTTGAAAGTATACCCCCTGGACTCAAGCAAGGTCTGAATCCTAACGGTCCCGCTGATGGTGCAAATGGTGCAAAGTGACGATGGGCCCCATTGTGAAGTCAGTACCCCAAACACAAAATCTGACCATTGGAAAGTAGTCTCTAAGAAACTTTTGAAATAACTCTAACTACTATCATTGTAACTCCAGTGTCTAAGCATCTAGATGCGACACTACAAATGGTGTGACAATTGAGGCAAGAAAGAAGGATGGCACAACATAGAGGTGCATGGTCAGATTCAGGTTGAGGATCTAAAGCAACAAAATCTGAGACAATGTGTATATCAATGGGTGAGGTGAGCATATAATCTCTAGTGCTTGATCCTCCAAAAGCAAAGCATGTGCTCTTACAAGTTTCTGGAAATTGAGAAAGGCCATTCAAGATTTTTAAGCTACAATTGGTACCAAAGCTCAAAAAGTGCTCACTCATGGGGTTGGACATGAGATATTTGGAAGAGCGGGACCAAGCACTAGAATGATCTATCAAACTATGGAAAGGATTATTCTCAAGGTCACTAAACTCTGGAATCTTAGAAGCTTGGATCCTGGCATTGAAATCACCAAGAACAAGTATTGCATCTTTACTTTGAAATTCCAACACATCCTTTGTCAAGGAGTGGAAAGGTTGCATGGTATTGAATACTCCACTTGAATAGATTGGTGATGCCAATGGGGCAAAGTAACAAACAGCAAGGAAGCAAGGTGTAGCAACTCCTCCAGTCCTCAACCATTGGTATTGTCCACTTGAATCTTGGCCTATCAAAGAGACTGATTTTTCAAAGCCAAATCTGATGTGAGTAGCAATACTTACAAAGCTCCTTCCTCTATGTTGCCTCTACTTGTTCCAGGTTGAACCAACAAGAGTGAATCCTTCAATGTCTTGAATGGTGTTTCCTTCATGTTCCCATGTCTCTACAAGATTGATCAAATTAGCATCATCCTACATAGGTTTAGCGCTTGAGTACTTGGTTTGTGTGAGGCCATGAACATTCCAAATCAGATCAACATCATCCTACATAGGTTTAGCGCTTGAGTACTTGGTATGTTCACACATGGCCATGAACATTCCAAAACACACTCTAACAGTGTGGAGTTACTATGCGGTAGTTGACAACTTCTTTTGGGTGATCACAACTCTATTTTCTCTCAAGAATGCAACAAAACCTGCTTGTTGAGCCTCCTTCACTTTTGCTAATTCTCCCTTCTTTGCTTGCCATTGGAGAAATGTGAGATGAGGATCCAACCAGATATGCCGCCCCTTTAGTATAGCCTTGTTTTCCATCACTAAATTTCTCTGAGTTTCTAAGCCAAACTTCACCAAAATGCTTCTTGGTTGTGCACCTTGTTGTCCCATTCTATATGCTTGCAAAATCTGAGGATCATGGACTCTCAAAACAATCAATAAGAAATTCACACACTATGGCTTTGGTGTCTTCCTTCTCAGTCTTTAGCAAACCTGAAATATTCAAGTTCTTCATTCTGACCACTTGGTTCTCCTTCTCAACCTCATGTTCTTGAAAGTAAGAGATTTGAGCCACCTTAGTAGCTTCAGCATATGACCTCATCTTCACTTCTAATGTGTCCACAATCTATTGAAGCCCTCTGCCTTGTGTAGCAATGTCGTTGGCTTGTGTTCCCAAGGAAGCATTTTTCTCGGTAGCATCAACCATCCCCTTTGTTGATGTGAACAGCAAGATACTACTCTTCTTTGGGTCTTGAATCTCTTGGTTGACCTGGTTCAAGGACTCTTTTAGACTACTGATCTCAGCCTTTACAATTTCCATATCAGTCATGAGAGTACTCATGCACTGGGACATAGGTGCAAAGAAGCTTCTAAGCTCTTTGCAAAAATCACTAGATTTCCTATACATTTCTGCTAATTGTTGCTGCTTCAAGCCTTTATCAACAATATCTTTCACCATCTTGGACTCCTCCATTGTGCCAATCATTAATCCCTAATCACTCACAATCAATCTAGAAGTTTTACTTCCAACACCAAAACTTCAAGATTTTCAAGTAAGGATTGCTTCTGTTTTACAGGTCTGAGCACTACAGGCAGGTGTTGACGTAAGGGCCTTGAGAAGCTGGTTTTAATGAGATAAAAATCACCTCATTTGAATATGTGAGTGCAAAGATACTATCTTCCAAATCTGCAATGCATAAAGATACCAAAGGCTGCAAAATTTGAGGTACCTAGAGCTTAAAATCTGTCCTCTAACCTCTAGCAATCAATTTCCAATTAAAGGTCTGAGTGAGTTGATTCTAATGACGCAAAGATCACTTCTTTTGGATCATTGAGTACAAAGATATGATAGCTTGAATCTACACTTATGAGTAGATCTTAACACAAAGTACTTGGAAGTATCAGAGTGAATCAATTGGTCATATCATCTGCCCTGGATACTTAAATTCCTCAACTACAGATTCAATAGAAATATTATGACTGTGTGGTTCTTATGACACAAGAATCACTTGAATTGGGTTTGTGAGTGAAGAGAACTGCCCCTCCAAAGTTGGTACTCCAAACACCAAGATCCCAGAGTTGTGATATGATGAGAATTGTCAGCACTGTTTGCTCATACCTCCATATGCTACAAGTTTTAACTTGAAATAGAGCTTGTAAGTCATAGGTTTTGATGCAACAATAATCACTAGATTTTCACTTGTGACCACAAAGCAATACCTCTCTAAATTTTTGCCCTATCACATGGAGTTTTCAAAACTTCTTGAGAATTCAGGAATCCACAACTCCTTGTATACTGCTCCAAACTGCACAAACTTTGCCTTTGAAGAAGGCTCTTGGAATGTTGCTTTTATTGTAACCCTGATAACTCCAATTTTCAAGTATTGGAAAAGATACAAGCATCTGAGTATCTGCTAGTGAAACTCCAAAATCAGTAATCATTCACACAGAATAAATGAGAATGAGAATTGTCACCACTGCTTGCTCAGACCTCAATATGCTACAAGCTTGGCCTTGAATGAGGACTTGTAAGTCACATGTTCTGATGCAACAATCTTCATTGGATTTGCACTTGTGACCGCAAAGCAATACCCCTCCAAATTTTTGCACAATCACGTAAACTCCTCAAAGCTTCCTCAAAATTTAAAATTCCAGAATTCTTTGTGTACTGCTCCAAACTGCGCAAGCTTTACCTTGAAAGAAAGCTCTCAGAATGAGGCTTCTAATGAATCCCTAATCATTCTATTTGCTAAAGCATTGATAGAGATAAAATCATTCAAAATTGGAGTTCAAACCCTAAAATCTGCCAAAGATGATATAATTTGAATCCTTGTAACTTTTTGCAAAGATGTAATTTTCAAGTGTGCTTGATATCAATCAATATAGTTATTCAAGGTGCATCAATTGTCACAAAAATCACTTCCTTTGAACTCATAATGATGAAGAAACAAACTCTCAAATATGGATCCTCTGTCAGAAAATTAAATTACCTATAACTTTTAGCACAAAACTCAAAATGTTGTAATCTTGGTGATCATGGAAAGCTCTTGGCAAGGCGCTTCTAACAAGACCAAAATTGCACGGTTTAGACAAGTAAGTGTTGAAAAATGACATGCCAAACTGGAAATCTCATCTTTTTAAATCTCTCTTTCTCATTCTCTCTCTAATAACCCAAATAATCTCTCTCCCAAATGAAATGATATTTCAATTATATGTGTTTTGTTCTAGCATGGAACATTGGATTCTTTGCTAAGTGAATGGAACTTTGATTGTCTAAGAATAAAACACTACAATTTTGCTCTCTTCCTAGCTCCTTTAGAAGGTTCTATAACCAAATCATCTCATTACTAGCTTGTGTAATTGCAACATATTATGCCTCAACTGTGGACAAAGCAATAACCTTTTGCAATTGTGAGAATCAACTCACTATTGTCCCATCTATGGTATAAATATACCTTGTGGTGCTTCTTCTGCTATCTATATTACCTCCTAGGTTTGCATCCACAAAACCTTATAGAGTATGGTTGCCTTTGTTGTAACACAAACCTATATCTTTGGTACCTTTAAAATATCTCAAAATCATTTGGCAGCCTCCCAATGTTTTCTTCCTTCATTGACCATGTACATGTTCACAACCCCCATTGCATGTGCAATATCTGGTCTAATACATGTCACTACATACATTAGGCTACCTACAGCTGAAGCATATAATGAAACAATGAAATATAAAACCTAGAAGACCCAAAGAGTCAAAAGGCTAAAAACACAATTCAAAACACATGAAATATGAGCCTAGGCAAGAGCCTAAGGCATCAAACCAATGTGTAACAAACAAGTCTGATGTAAACTAACCTCGGTCATGTACTTCCCTAACGCTAAAGCCTCAATATGTAAGAGTGTTGAGAAATCACTATAACTAATCTGATGTTTGACTCTGATCTGCTTGTAACTAGAGAAATCAACAAACACATGGTGCTCATCCTCAACTTTGCTCATAGTACACAATTTGCAAAGTCACATGCAGTGCTCTATTTACTACCAACGTCCTTGTTCTACTTCTAGTCTATAAAAACTAGTTCTATACTGAACAATAACATGTCTAAGTGAAGTAGAAATCCTTTCTTAGAGATAGTCTTGCTCACAATACACCAACATAGGATTTACAAACTACTGATAGAACACCATCTTGGTACCAGGTTGCTGCCATAAGCAAAGTAAGAATTGCTCCTTGATCACTTCTTGTAGTGCAGTAGGCTCCAATCTCCAATGTCGCTCATAAATATTCCACCTTGTGGCCCATGCAATCAGATCTGTATACCAACCAATAAATAGAGTGGCACAAAATGTTTGGTATGGAAAACTCACATGCTCCATGGACCTCACCTTAATGGCATATGTGAGAGCTAAGAACAAAGCTTCTCCTTCAAGAGGCAAAAACCTTATTTCAGCAAGCAACAATGCATAAGGAGTTTTGAGTCCTCACCCCAAGTTCATCACACAAAAACAATTTTTGAACTTTCTCTACCTTTTGCCACCATGTCTTCTAAGTACTTGGACCCCAAATCTGAGCACCAAAGAGAGCTACCGGCTGCACAAGAGATTTGAAGAACACCTTCTTCAACTTCCATGTGGTAAGATGAGCAAGTCTAGAGCAATTCATGAGTGAATACAAAGCTCTATGCTTTCAACCATGCATTGATTCTCATTTTCACACAAGTAGACCAACTATAGTCATAAGAAAACTTAAGGCCCAAGTACTTCTAAGAAGAAACCTGCTCCAACTGCTGTCCATCAAAAAAGAAAGGTGTGACACCTTTAGAACCCACCACAATCATCTTGGACTGGTCAAGGTTCACCTCCATCTTTGTTAGATTGCAAAGGCAAAGAAGAGAATCTAACAACTTCTGTAAAGTCTCTGGATTGGTAGAGAGGAGCACTTCATCATCTGCATAAAGGAGTGCATGTGTCATCAAAGAGCCAACCTATACACTTGTTGCTCTAGCTTCCATGAGTAGTCTCTCTAGATCATCGATGAAGATTTCCAAACAGAGTTGGACATAGAGAGCAACCTTGAATCACACCCATTGTGCTAAGGACATCTTGAGAGCTCAAAGATGAAAATCTCACAACCACTTTCTCATAGAGTCTAGAGATAGCACCAATCAGATCAGCTGAGACACCAACTTTAGTAAGTCTCTCACTTAGAGATTTCCTAAGCACCTTATCAAAGGCCCTCCTAAAATCAATAAATGCAACATAGAGAGTTCACCCAACACCCTTAGATTTCCACCACAAAATAGGAAGTACCAATAGGTGGTCCAAAGTACTAAAGCCTGATCTAAAACCAGCTTGGCACATAGCTCAAATTTTGTACTTTTCAGCCCAAGTACTCAGCCTAGACTCCAAAATTCAACCATACAACTTGGGAAAGATACTACCAACTAGTATGGTATGGTAATTGGCGACAACATCTCTCTGGCCAGACTTGTGATTACAAACTACCTTCTTGAAGCACCATCTATCAGGAAAGCCACACTTGATTGCCTCATTCAAATGAGAATTGAGTATTGGAATCAGATGGCTACCACCTCACTTCAGAACTTCAACACATAGTCCATCAAGGTCTTCAGCCTTACCATTGGCCAACTTCTTGAGTTAGTACTTGACATCAGATTCAGAGATAGTGAGAGCAGATCCAAGGCAAGGTGCCATGCTTGGAGCATCAAGGAAAAAGTACAGATCCTTTACATAGTCACAAAGCTTGTTCAGGTCCAGCAATGGCGATGGGGATCTGATGGTTACCTTCTTCCAAAAAGCCTTGGGATTGCTCCTCAATTCAGTGCTCAACTCAACTCCCTTGAGTCTCAAAAATGCCATGTACAAAACAAAGGCCTGGTTTTGTGCAATCTGATCAAGAGACCTATCTAGAGCTTTGATCCTTTTCATTTTGCTATCAGCATCATACCACCTATTGCAAGGGAGAGCAAGTCTCTTCTTGTGAGAACCTCTTGGAAACAAAGTAGTTGATGTAGATTGAAGAAGTTCAATCAATTGATCACTACGTTGTTGAAAATCAAAACTCCACTCCATAGAACTCAATTTCTCTTGGGTAGCTTGTTGGTACAAATCTCTCTTGTGAAAATCTAGACAAAGTTTGACATATCCTATATCCTATATGGTAGCTTTGACATATCCTTCAACTCCTCATCATCCTTGAGTAATTGTTCCTTTGATAGCTTAAAGTGACTTGCCAAAGGTGTCTTCACAGGACTTGCATCTATCATGTTGAATCTTTCCAACACCTTTCCAATGTAGCTACCTTGAGAGAACTTCAACATTCTAGCCACCCTATCCCTTTCAATCTTCGACCCAAGTATCTACTTTTTTGCAACCCATGTCTTGCATTGCAAACGCTATTGATAATTCTTTCTTCCATCTCTCAACCTCTAGTATGTTAGGTCCAACTATCAACATGTCATCAACATAAAAAAGTAAGATGATAAAACTATCATCCAGAGTCTTGAGATAACAACAATGATCCTCTTGAATGGTGTGGATCTATTATTGATCACTAACCTGTCAAATTTCTTGTACCATAATCTTGGTGTTTATTTCAGACCATATAGGTTTTTGTGCAACTTGCATACCAAGCTCTCCTTATTTGGGACTGCAAAGCTAACAGGTTGTTGCATATAGATGTCTTCATCAATCTCAATCTCATTATGTAGAAAGCAATAGTGACATCCCTCTACTGCAAATATAGGTCTTTTGCCACCACTATATTGAGAACCACTCTAATTGTTGAGTCTTTGACCATTGGTGAAAAAATCACAGTGTAATCAATTCCCTCTTTCTATTGGAATCCTTTCACAACTTACCTTGCCTTGTATTATTTGCTACCACTATATTCCTCTTTTACCTTGTAGACCCACTTGTTATGAAAAAATGAAACAATGAAATGTAAAGCCTAGAAGAACCAAAGAGTCAAAAGGCCTTCTTGCCTTCTGGTAGTAAGCTGAGCTCCCGAGTTTGATTCTTATCCAAGGACCTCATCTCATCCTTCATGGAAAGCTCCCACTTCATTGAGTCTTCACTTTGCATAGCTTTTTCATAATATTCAAGTTCACCTCCATCTATCAACAATAAGTAATGTAGAGAGAGAGAATACCTTGGTGGTGGTCTTGTGATTCTTGTAGATCTCCTCAACTACGGTGCACATGGTTGAGGTTGTGGTAGAGTAGTTTCTGAGCTTTTAGGGTTTCCTTGAACCCTTATGATAATATCTTCTTTTGTTATCTCCTACAGCTCAACGTGATTGTTTTCTTTGCTTTGCTTATCTACACAATCAGAATCCAAATGTTCTATCCTTGTAAAGGAGACACTCATTGAATATCACATCTTTGCTTTTGATGATTTTCTTGCTCTGTACATTCCAAAACCTGTACCTAAAGTCATTTGCACCATATCCGATGAAGAAACACTTCCTAGACTTTGCATCTAACTTGTCCCTTTTCTTTGTGTTGACATGCACGTTGTCATCGGGAAAATAGCCCACGTGTACCCTTGAGGCTTTTGGTGTGATAAATTTACTTTTCTCTTTTAGTTGTTGTAAGGAACATGGATTTATGTCAATATGTCTCAAGTGTGGTTTTATGCTACCTTGCCACGGGAGATATTTCCTATATTATTGTGAAGCCAGAAAAATTTATGGTATTATTAGCTCAAGGAGTCTTTTAATGTGGCTTGAGCCAAGAAATAATGTTGGGTTACACTAGCTCAGGTTCTGTTTATGTTATTGGAATGAAAGAGAACTTGCCTTAGAAGAGGAGTTTTGAGAGAGGAGTTGACAAGAGTTTGGAGAGAAACGGAGGGCTGACAGTTTTCAGGAAATGCAAGAGGATAATTTTCAAGAAGAGGAGTGAGCAATGAGAAGTTTTCAGGAGTTGAGTTCTTACAGTGAGAATTATCGGAAGATGAAGGGCTGACATTAAGGTTTTCGGAAAGTGACAGAGGATTTTTGAGAGAGAAGTTTGCAGAACTTTTAGAGAGAGATAGGGGTTTTTGGGCAATGACAGGAGTTTTGAGAGAAGAGTTGGCAGGAGTTTGGAGAGAAACGGAGGGCTCACAGTTTTCAAGAAATGCAAGAGGAGAATTTTTTAGAAGAGGAGTGAGCAATGAGAAGTTTTCAGGAGTTGAGTTCTTACAGTGAGAATTATCGGAAGATGAAGGGCTGACAGTAGGGTTTTTGGAAAGTGACAGAGGATTTTTGAGAGAGAAGTTTGCAGAAATTTTCAAGAGAGACAAGGGTTTTTGGGAAATGACAAGAGGAGTTTTGAAAGAAGAGTTGGCAGGAGTTTGGAGAGAAACTGAGGGCTCACAATTTTCAGGAAATGCAAGAGGAGAATTTTCAAGAAGAGGAGTGAGCAATGAGAAGTTTTCAGGAGTTGAGTTCTTACAGTGAGAATTATCGGAAGATGAAGGGCTGACAGTAGGGTTTTCGGAAAGTGACAGAGTATCTTTGAGAGAGAAGTTTGCAGAAATTTTCAAGAGCGACAGGGGTTTTCGGGAAATGACAGGAGGAGTTTTGAGAGAAGAGTTGGCAGGAGTTTGGAGAGAAACGGAGGGCTGACAGTTTTTGGGAAATGCAAGCGGAGAATTTTAGAGAAGAGGAGTGAGCAGTAGGGTTTTTGGAAAGTGACAGAGGATTTTTTGAGAGAGAAGTTTGCAGAAATTTTCAAGAGAGACAGGGGTTTTCGGGAAATGACAGGAGGAGTTTCGAGAGAAGAGTTGGTAGGAGTTTGGAGAGAAACGGAGGGCTCACAGTTTTCAAGAAATGCAAGAGGAGAATTTTCGAGAAGAGGAGTGAGCAATGAGAAGTTTTCAAGAGTTGAGTTCTTACAGTGAGAATTATCGGAAGATGAAGGGCTGACAGTATGGTTTTTGGAAAGTGATAGAGGATTTTTGAGAGAGGAGTTTGCAGAAATTTTAGAGAGAGACTGGGGTTTTTGGGAAATGACAGGAGAAGTTTTGAGAGAAGAGTTGGCAAGAGTTTGGAGAGAAACGGAGGGCTGACAGTTTCTGGGAAATGCAAGAGGAGAACTTTCGAGAAGAGGAGTGAGGAATGAGAAGTTTTCAGGAGTTAAGTTTTTACAGTGAGAATTATCGGAAGATGAAGGGTTGACAGTTTTTGGGAAATGCCAGAGGAGTTTTGAGAGAGAAGTTTGCAGGAATTTTGGAGAGAGACAGAGGGTTTTCGGGAAATGACAGTAGGGATCTTTTGGGAAATGCCAAAGGAGTTTTGAAGGATCAAGGTTGGGCAGGAGTTGAGTTCTTTTCAAAGATGAGAGGAATTTGACAGAAAGAACCAGGATTTTCAAGAAGGAAAAGCAGGGTTTTGAGAAGACAAAGAAGGTCGAAGGGGACTTTTCGGAAAAGGCAAGAGGATCTCAAGAAGAGCTTTGGATAGAAGAGTGAAGGAGGATCAAAGGGATTTAGAGGCGAGGACTTTATCCGGACAGGTTTGTGAGCATCTTTTGAGAACCAAAGGCATTCTTGCCACTCGCAAGGAGAAGGGAGTCGTTTACCAAGAATGAAATCTGAGCCTAGCTCACACGTTGGATAGTTGGAAATTGGGGATGCTGATTGTGTTTTTTCCACCTCAAACACTTTGTTGTCGTGATTGGGGAGCTAATGAGCTCGTTTCCAGATCCCCTTTTCTACCATAGTGTATTGTACACTGCCGCTCACAAATACCACTCTGGGAAGGTAGAATACTCTATTCTCGGAACTGACGGTGAATCTGCTAAACATCTTGATGGGAGTCAATAAGCATCAATGACCCGCGTGGGAAGGGGCATTCTTGCCTGCACTAAGGCCACAGCCCAAGAGACGAGCGCAATAGCTACTCAAGTACACGATGATGGCGGGAATACCTACGGCTCCCAAGTCTAGCATGTGCAGGGCTTTTGGAGTGCAGTGCGTGATGTGGGAAGGACTGTTGTCGCCGGCTGGAAAAGGACTACTGGGCAAACTCTCTCAATTTGGAGTAATAATCTTTAAGGGAGTCATAGTGGAGAATTCCAAGGTGCGAGATGAGTTAGGAGGATGTTAGAGTAGTTTATATCCTATGTTTCTGTTTGGTGGAGTCGGTCTATGTTGGGGTTAAGCAGGAAAGGGTTTGAGAGGATCATTGCTGGTGGTTGCACAAAAGCTGAAGACTTGGAATTGTGCAGACTGTGATAGTAGAATTATTAGTGTGTCTCATGGGATTTGGCTGCCATCTAGTGCTGGTGGGTGGCTCTTGTTTGGAAGAAAAACCAAGTTTGTGAAGAAAAGAGAATGATATGGGAATCTGGAATGAATTGAAAGGGTCTGCACAACTTGTTATAGAAAACAAAATGTTTGAGGAATTAGTGGGGAAAGCTGACTTGTTGATTTAAATGAAGGATTGGGGAAGATGCTATGCTTTCTTAGGAACGGAGCATTATTGTCAGTTCAATCGACAAAAGGAATGTAGATGTGGCTGTCATCACGTGTATGAACAAGATCTACTTGGGAAGAGTCAAGGAACAGAAGAGAGTCATTCAAAAGGGGGAACTGCAGTTTGAATGACAGGACGAGATCAAATAGGACTTCTTGGGGGGGGGGGTGGGGTGACAAGAATATATATTGTTGGGGAGGAAATGACAGAGCAGTAGAGCTTGGGGAAATTTAGAGAGGAATTGACTTGATTGGAGAAGAATGTAAAAAAAAAGTTTTGGGAGCAGGGACAGGAAAAGGTGAGTTGAACGTAAAGGAGAGAGATAGGGCAGAGAAGGAGTTTCCTCAAATGTGAAGAGAAATATAAAACAGGCAAGGATAGAAACCCATAAACTCAAACCCTGCAAACACATCCAATCCTATTAATAATAAGAACAAACTGAGCACAAGCAGCCATGTGCCCGGTGCACTCTCAAGACCAACCAATCCCTGCGACAACGTAAGAGACACACCCAAAGACTCTCAAGTAAGACAAAGTCACTGGTTTTCATGTCCACTCCTCTTTGAGTAGCTTATGGTTTAAGGGAGCTAATGGACCCTTGTTGATCAAGTATGTTGCAATGTTGATTGCTTCAGCTCAAAATACTTGGGCAGACCAGCATGGATCCTCATGCTATTAGCTCTTTCATTCAAAGTTTGATTCATGCTCTCAACCAATCCATTCTATTGTAGTGTGCTCGGTTAGGTCTTCTCCATTTTGATTCTATGTAGTGTATAGAATTCCTTGAACTCACTACTATCATACTCATCATGATTATCAGATCTTAGTTGCTTTAGCTTCACAACAGACTCATTGTCAACCAAGCTTTTCTACTTCTTGAAAGTGGCAAATACTTATGATTTGAACTTCAAGAAATATACCCAAGCCTTCCTGGTTGAGTCATTTATGAAGGTGATGTAATATTTGAACCTCCAAGAGATGCAAGTAGAGAAGGACCCTACACATCTATGTACAGGCTTTAGCCTCCCTATTCTAGGTGCTCTTCCACCTTCAAGAAACAAACCTTTTTTTGCTTCCCAAATATGCAATCTTCACAAAAAACCTACTTCAACAGTTTTTGAATTTGGTAGCTTGTCCTTCTTCCTCATCACCTTCATTCCTTTTTCACTCATATGTACAATCATGCAATGCCAGAGATTACCATTTGATACTATGTCTGCAAGTGCCACCGTGTCCTTGGTATTGTTGGTGATGTAGAAAGTCCCCAACTTGTTCCCTATGCAACCACCATAATGCCTTTGGTGATTTTCCATGAACCCACCTACAAAGGTTGTGACATACCCTTCATTGTCAAGTTGCCCAATTGAGATTAGATTCCTCTTCAAGCCTGGAACATGCCTAACATTCTTCAATTTCCACAAAGACTGACTGGGCATTTAAATATAAACATATCCTCTCTCCAGAATATCCAAAGGCTCGTCATCTGCAAGATAAAATTTGCCAAAATCACCAACAATTTAATTCAACATACACTCCTTTTGTGAGGTAGAGTGAAAAGAAGCTCTTGAATCAAGAGTCCATGACTCATATGACTGTCAAAACTAAGGATCAAAACACCATTGACTACCTCTACAGCTGTATTCATTGAGTCCTCATTTTGCACCTTGCTTGGATTCTTCTTTATGAGCCAACAATTCTTTCTTGTGTGCCCATTCTTACCAAAATGCCAACATCTATCACCTTTTGACCTGGGCTTGCTTCTCCTCTTGGACTTGGATCTACTTTGATTGCCATTACAAAGCATAGTTCTTCCTTTGTTTTCAAGAGTATTCAAGGCCAATCTAGAGTCTGTGCTTAACTCTCTCTCTCTCTCTCTAATATCTTCACTGAGTATCAAATTTTGAATCTCCTCAAACCTCAATTTGTTTGACCCACAAGCACTGCTTACTGTTGTCACAGTTTCACTCCAACTTTTAGGTAAAGAGGATAGGAGAATTAAAACATGCAATTCATACTCAAAACTGATTTCTACTAAACTTAATTGGCTCATGATCAGGTTGAACTCATTAATATGATTTGTGACAAAGTGACCTTCATGCATCTTCAAGTTGAAAGAAGACACATCAAGTACACCTTGTTGGAAGCTGATGGTTTTTCATACATATTAGACAAAGCTTTTAGTATACTTGCTGTAGTCTTCTCCTCTAAAACATTGAATGCCATATTTCTAGCTAGTGTCAAGCAAACAACTCCCAAAGCTTGTCTATCCATCAAATCCTAGTCTTCTTGTAACATGAGCTCTAGTTTCACACCTCTGAGAGGTACATGCAGCTTTTTTTGATACAAGTAATCCTCTATTTGCATTTTGAGATACCAAAGTCCTTACCATTAAATCTATCTATCCTGAAATTTCCTTCCTCTCCTACCATTGCTCTCACTCTTTTTTTTCAACTTATCACTTTGATACTAGTTGTTGTGGATCTCTTCAGATTTACTATTCCTCTTCTGATAGTCTTCAGCCATATATTGAGATTCAGCTATATAATGAGATCAACCCTATGCAAGAAGGAAAAACATATTGGAAGGAAAAACATCTTGGGAGAGAACAAGAGAAAAAAAAAATGTACTCACACACATCAATAGATGCACAAGAATTAACATGGTTTAGATTCACTTGCTCCTACATCCACAGCAACATAGATTCAAGATTTTTACTCCATCTCAATACAGATTACATAGATCATTCATAAGCTCTGCCTCGACCAATTCTTTCCTTGTCCAATCTGTTCTTTTGTTTATCTTGATCTGCACTTCTCCTGAATATCTCTTGCTTGTGTGATAAAAAATCCAAACCTCACCTAACCAGCCTCATGCAAATCAAAGTTAACAAAATAGTTCCACTAAATCTTTTTCACATACGTACCTCTATTTAACTTGCAAAAAACCTCACTTTGTAGGTTTTCCTCTATAGTTGCACACACACAAAAGAATAAGAAGAAGCACACTCAAAGTATAACTCCAACATCCTAGATTTTCAAACACTTGTCTCAGCCCTGGACAAGAAATCTCATAGATGATCTAAGCCACAGATCTCAACATCACAGATGGGATAAATCAGATGGATCGGGCTCCACATCCTAACATATAGCTAGTCACACTAATGAGACTATCTCTTCCTTATGCTTACTACATCCTATGGCAGGAGAGGGAGTACAATTTGAGGTCTTATATTATGAGCCTAAGTAGCTTTTATGTCTTGATAGGTCACTTTCTGCACATGTGTTATGCACTACACTTTACCTCTCCTCTAGAGGCTTGTTAGGGATGGTATATAAGCATCATAGAGATTGCTTTCAAGTAGATGATTTTTTTAGTGGATTTACCGAGATGTTTCAAGTGGTTAGAACAATAGTAAGAGAAGATATTCCTACATCAATTAGTTGTGTGTTAGGGGCTAGTCTACTTTTCACAATGGAGAAGCACATGGGAGCATTAGGCCAATTGTCATGGGAGAGATCTTTTTGGATTTGGTTAGCTGCACCATTGTCTTCAACATCCATCTCACCTCCAAGAGCACCTCAATCCACATCAATTTTGAGTAGATATACCTAGAAGTTGCGAGGCTAGTTAGGCATCAAGGCACTCTTAAATATCCATCCAGAGTGGGTTGTCCTATAGGTGGATGGTGAGAATGATTTTAATAGCATCTCTTGTGCATCCATCTTTAGAGAGCTTAGGGAGGTTGGTGGATCCTTGATGAATGTCATTCCTTTTGTGTGGTCGTTTTATGGCTCTCTTGCTTGCCTTTACTATAAGCATGGGTGGTCATAGGAGGGAGTCACCATCTTGGAGTCAATTGTTTGTACAAGATAAGGAGATCCTTTAGGGTGACCTTTGTTTGCCATGGTTCACTTTAGAGCTCTCTTATCTACTACTTTGGCTATGCTACGTTTTGTATTTCCCTCCTTAGTAGACAATACACATATTGTGGACCCCATAGATCAGGCAGGCCTTTAATCAATTGAGTACCAAGCTACATCTTGTAGGCTTGAGAATCAAGGTGTCAAATTGCATAGCATTGTCCCCTTTAGGTATCCCTCTCTATCTTGAGCTTCAAGAAGGGTGTGTCACATCTACAAATAGACTACTCATTCTTGGAGTGCCAATAGGATCTGAGGATTTTGTCACATGTTTAGACGTTACACTTGTAGAGGATATTCACCATGTGGATGACCTTTCTCTACAAGGAGATCTGCAGGTGTCATTTAATACACTCTCCTCTAGTATTGCTTGTTGACCAACTTACCTTCCTTAACTTTCTTATCACATTTAAGAGCTTTTGATAAGAGGATTATGGGAGTCTTTGATGATATCATTGGACCAAGTACATTTGAAGGAGTATTTGGCACATAGATAGACATCTCCACCAATCTTATGTGGAGCGGTAGGCCTATTATCTATGGAGGAGATGACACCTATAGTGTTTTTGGATAGTTGGGTTCTCTTAGCACCTCTACTTTCCTCCCATTTTGTGGTTGCTAATAGGCCAGTTTTGGAGACTAATGTGATTGAGGTGGAGGAAGGATCCTTTTCCCACCAAGTGTTATTGTGGTAGACAAGAGATGGTCTATCTTCACGTGCATGGGAGGACCTTCTATTTATTTGCTTCACTATTGTCAGATTGGACCAGAGGTTTGCAATCTTTCTTGATGGAGCAATAGAGTCAACATATACTACATTCTATTGTAGTTGACTTGTCCATTCCTCAAGCCGCTAGAGCATGTCTTTGCTCTTGCTCCAACAAGGGTGAAGGATCTTGGATCCTAGCTTGATTGTGCATTAGGTCATTGTGACTTTCACCAACCACTTTCTCTACAACAATGAGGTTCCACCTAGGTTTGGTCTACCCATCTACATCTTTGTTACTCACTTGTGAGTATGGTTCTACACTAGATGCAGCAACGGTCCATATGACACAATGTCCTATGGAGGACATAGTATAGCTACCTATGATGCCATCCATCAGGGATATAATTTTTGCTATGTATCTCCACGGGCACAAGAGAGTGAATACCTTGCTTGGATGGAGCATTTATATTCTTTGCGGATGATATATGTCAGAGCAGACTTATACTTGGTCCAAGATGATTAGGTGATAATGGCAGATGTTGTGGTTACAAACCCTACACGTGATGTAGTTTTGGAGGGAGTGATTACTCATCCTCATGGATGGGCGGCGAGCATAGCAATAGCATGCAAGGTCTCCAAGTATAGAGGTACACAACGAGGTCACCTCTTTGTTCCTCTAGCCTCAGAGTTATATGGAACTATAAACACTGCATTTGACACATTTGTCAGGGAGTGCACAAGAGCTTATCATATTAGGTGCTAGGGGTAGCACTCTCACTCTAATACTTTGTAGTATACTTTAGTACGGTGTGTGTCCATTGCTCTATGGAGAGCATTGGCTAGTGCAAGCCATAAGAGAACAATCGCTCTAGGTGATTTTTCTTGGCTTGTATCCATTGTTTTGCATAGAGCATTGGCTAGTGCAATCCATAGGAGAGCAATCATTCCCGGTGATACTTCTTTGGATGCTCCCTTGGTTTCCATAGCTGATATATCCGAGGTGCAGTAGTGCAGATATCTCATATCCATACTATTGGGGCCTTGCCCCATTCTACCTCGTTTGTCTCTCCCTTGTGCAGCTTGATGGAGTCTTCTCATCTTTCATGCTTATTATGTAGTTGTCTTTTTAATACTGGTAAATGCTTAAAAGTCCTATAAATCTTCTGAAAAATTGTCTTTCAAGATTTGAACGTGCCGCTTCATCGGTATAAATCAATATCTTTGATGGTATTGAGTAAATCCGAAAGTCAACAGAGTTTATACTGAAGAGAATATCGTTGATATATCTTTCCATGCACAGAACAGGACATGAAGTTATGAATTCGAAAACGGCCATCATACAGCTGAGAACATAATGGCGCTTAAATTGTATCGATATTGTATAACCGAAGGGAAATTCTGTCAAGGCGTTGATGTCGAACGTTTTGTTGCACCTGCACATAGAATGATCAATCATGTGCGGCTTTTCTAAATCAAAATTGCGCGCGTTTACAGTTGCAAAGTGTAACAACCATGTAAGTGACAGGAGTGCGGTTGTGAACAGAGTTATGAACGTGTCTAAGTTGATATTTCCATAATCTGCTGAATTGGGAAACATAGTCCCAGATTATGCATCAATCCTTGTCAAATTCGTAATTCTCCCAAGTAAATTGTAAGCACTATATTGTTCAACGGAATGTATAAAAAACCTACTGCAGGTGAGCATTGAGGCGCCTCTGAAATCCATGGATAAGTGGATCTGCACTCAAGCGCATTTTCAGACACTCCCCGTGGATTGCATTGCTTCAGAACAACAGATGTGCCGTTTACTTTTTGACTGTCCCCTTCAGCCGAGGAGGCCACAGGGCTATTCGAACTCCTCCCATCTTCTCAATCGCGTTGTGGGGGCACGTACATTGCGTATAGCTGTCCATCCTCAACCAAGGGGTTAGGGAGATCTCTATGTGCTTGTACGTCTCCGACATACCAACCCACACCGAGCAAATCATCCATGGCAATAACCCCGGACGATTCTTCGTCAGTAGTCTTGACTGGAACGGGAGGACTGAACAGATTTGGATCATGAATGGCAATAATATCCAACAGGTCCGTGTTCTTGTTGTAGCGCCAGACGCGGGCCAAAGCATCTTGTTTCCCTGGGTCTTCTTTGATGATGATTTCTCCTCTCTGAGTGGTACCAATGTTGTCCATCATCTTGGGTCCGGCGTTAACGCTTTCTAAGGGACCGTCTGGACCGTTAATCATAACTTCGATAGTACCTACTATGGAGGTAGACAAAGTTGGATCTTCAAATGTGAGCCTCCAGAGCCTTGAGTGACGGCCAATTGCATTGAAGGTAGCTGTGGTGGCGAAGAAGAAGTCGTTGCGGCGGGAAGGATCCCAGGCGCCATCTTCTGGCCGGTCGAATTTAGTGGACGGGACTGGAGCAGCTGCGGTGTTGTTGAAAGGAAGATACAAGTTCTGCACTATGGTCCCTGTACCTGATGGGCCTGAGACATCACCGTCTCCGACTAAATGACATCTGAATCGTCTTGTCTCGTGAGCCTGCAAGTTACTAGCATCTCTAATCTCATCAGCTATGCCTTCCACGGCAATCACATACAGTTTCCCGTCTGTCAATCCCGCTTGTTCGACTGGATTCCCCTGGTATTTCTTGTCACCAACGTATACGAAGACACGATTGTGACCACCGTCGTCCAACCCAACCACAACGGTCTTCGTCCCTGCACAGCACCCGCATAAAATTTGTTCAGTTAGGTTTACATAAAAATTAGCTATGTCGAGAGTAAGCAAAGGTATTCATTCCAGTTCTGTTTGGGGAAAACCTTGAAGATAAGATCGGGACTGTTTCTACAGATGGAGCTGTAACTTGCTGGTCAGTTTCTAGAAGTCGACAGAATATTTATCGTCACCACTTACCAGTCTGAGTATGTGCTACTTGATTTTCGAAGCTTCCCTGACCCAAGTAAGGTAAGTCAAACGTGTGCCCGGCGTAAGCTCCAGTTGATATGTGGGCAAACGCTCGACCATTCTTATCGACCTCTTCACCATTCATGAAAATCCGGGCTTTGGTACCCTTGCCAGTCTTCTTGTCATAAAAAGCAGACTGCTCGGCAAGATTGGCAGAGCAGAATCTGCCCATCTTAACAGGAGGACTTTTCTCCGGGACGCTATAGCTCTTAGAGGTCCTGTTCCAAGTAGAAACCTTTTTGATAAGATCATCTCCATGAAGCACTCTGAAGTCTGACTTTCTGATTATCCACTTGGAGACAAATGCACCATCAGCTCCGTGAGCACGAATGGCTCCCTTACCGTTTGGAAACTCGTGATTCATGAGAAGAGTGAAGGTGCCATCAAAGTTGTCGTAAGCTCCCAGACCATCGGGGCTACCCGCCATCTGGTATCCATTGTCAGACTTGTCTCCCACCGTCAAAATGCCTACTAAGTAGATTCCGCTGTTATTCTTGAAGGGAACTAGGAAGGAATCCGCACTGCTGCTGGGTCCCTTCGTTTTGCCACCTGCATTCCCGCACGCAGAACCCCAGACCGTAATTTATTCAATTTGCTCTTATTTGTTATATATACTCAACTGCTTTTCCACAGTTTTGGACTTCACCGGAGAAGCTCAATCAATCAGATCTGAAAATGTATCCAAGCTTTTGCAATAACTGAGCACCTTTCAGCTCTCAGTGGAAGCCAGAGAATTCAGTACTGTCAGTTCTTGATTAACCAAAGTGGGGAACAGATGAATTGGCATGGACTTACCACTGGAATCAGGTTTAGGTGGACGACCGTCGTTGCCTACATATCAGTTTAAGAGGAGTGAGTGCTACCGATCATGGGTTCACCCTCAAGTTTCAACGCGGTATGCTGCTAATTTAGTGGATATGAGCTGGACAAGTGAGTGCTATCATTGAGAGAACTCAATGAAGTCGAATATTTACACCAAACATAAGCCTATAGTATCGACTAACTTGTCAGGTGCTAATTGTAAAGTGATTTGAACATAACGTCCACAGCCTCTACGTACTATCCAGTTCTCCTCACTGAAATTGTTCTCACAAAGTGAAAGTTTTACCTAGGTCGCGGGCGAAAGCATCCTGACAAACCGTCCCGAGAAGAATGCACAAGCAAAGGGCCAACGTAACGATCGTCATGGCGCTCGCATGCAGAACTTTGAAGAAGTTCGCTCTACAACAACCAGGTGGCTTTCAGGGTCGTGCCTCTTCGTAAGTAAGCATTCAATGACATTGATCAATGAAATCTACTGTAACAAGCCCCGACTCGTTGAGTCACCTGCGAAGATCAGGAGAAATGCTAGACACAACGACATACATGTGGTACAGACACAATGTCATACATGTGGAACGGTGAGAAAATGCTAAGTATGCGACAAGCCTACGAACACTTCACGCCTCACTTGTGTGATTACTTGAATCTAAGGGTTTGACGATTTTTAAGATGTCAGTATCAAGATGCTTTCAACAACCAGAACCCCTTTACTTTATAAATGTGTAGAACGGACGTAGCTGTCGCCCCGGATTCCAGCATATCCGCGTATCAGTACAAGCATATCCGCGTTATCAACAGAAGCTGAAGGACTGTTTCGCCATGCGTTAGTTTCCAATAGGATATTCTAGGGACATGAAGTGGCACATAATTGGGACCCCAAAACTTGCGCCAAGCACAAGCAAAGTTAGCCACACTGCAGCTTTTTAAGCCCAATATGCTTTTCCTGAATCCGGGGTGCACAAACGTTGACTTATGGAATTATCCATTTGTATGGGAATGATTCTTGAGTACATTCTTTCCAAGCCCTTTCCAACTGCTCGTCGACTTACGTCTGGTTAAAGTTTATTCCCATATGCTTATAGATTTAAGACACTTGACGATGCTTTCGTTCCTTGAAGAGTATTACAATAGTCTTCGCTTGGTCTGATCCCGCCGCGTGCCGTAGCCAAGAGCTTAATACCCTAAATGTAGACGAGACTCTTAATGACCAGTCCCACAGCACACTGTCTTTATTGACCGCCCCCATAGCTCGCTGTTTTCTTGAGGGTGTTTTCGTTTCCAGACCAACCTCTCACAACTACCTAAACCTAGAGATCTCTTGCCAAATACACTAGTTGGGCATTTCAGGTCAGAGAAGTAGGCAAAGTTAGAGAAAGCACAATTCCCTTTTAACTTCTGTCAGAATGTCAGGAAATTTTTGTGGTTATCCGCTCACCTTCTTGTAATTCTTTTTATATGTCAAACATTTAGAATCCATTTTGTTATGCCATGCCAAATCTTTTACAAGGCATGTAAGTGACGTTAACATTACATCTAGCGAGTCAAAATAATAATAAGGCAAAAAGGGAAAAGCAACTCACATAGAACGATGAGGATACCCTCATCAAGCTGTACAAGATAAAACCTAAGCGCTGTAAATGGGGCTTCAATCTGTTTAAGGATAAAACCTACGTGATAAGTGGTGCAAGGTCTCCAATCCTAGATACGATAATTTCATCGTATCTAGGATGTCAAAGCTATAGGTAATATAGTCTACACACAAAACAGTATTACTTGGTGTGATTGTTCTTTTATAGATTGCTCTAGCCCATGCTCTCCGACGAGCAATGGATACACACCATTTAAAGTAAACTACAAAACCTTGTCCAAACTACCTTGTCATCTACTATGATAGCTTGTGTCCAATCTTTGATAAATGTGTTAAATGTAATACCTATCACTCTATATAATTATAACTTTAGAACTAAAACTAGAGGAACAAAGAGGTACCCTTGTTGCATAACTTCTATACTTGGAGACGGGCTACTGTTACCCTGTTTGTTATCCATCCTGAGGGTAAATAATCACCTTCTTCAAAACTACATCGCTTGTGAGATTCATAATAGTAACATCTATCACTTATCATCTCAAACCAGTTCTAAATTTTTTGTAATTTGTATTGTCTTTCAAGTGGACAAAGTCTTCAAAAGCAAAAACCTGATCCATTAAATTTGTGAAGATTAGCATAATATCATGATTCCACTTATACGAAAGTTATTCAATGAATACATATATATCATTCCGTCTGCGATTGGACGAAGAAAATCGAGGTCAGGTCGGATGTAGATTCAAGTGTTTTTCTTCTCCCGGCCCTAAGTCACTTTTGGCGTCACTTTTTGATGGGAGAAATAATATCGTATGGTGTTTTGTTTTGGATTACGGGGAAATTCATAAGTACATTCTGCTTAAGAAAGACAGCAAGCTATGTGCGCAGTCAACAAGGACACCGTGCTAAAGGACTAGTCAATTAAAAATCTCATTTAAAATTAAAATTTAGCTCTTGGGGTGCAACATGGACCCGATAAAGTGAGTACTTTTGCAAAACTGTTTGAAAAGTGACATTATAGTTGTGTGTCTTAAAATTGTAAGTAGATGGAAGTCAATTTAATCTGCAATTATAATTAGACGTAACTTGATGAAAAGTCAAGAAAGGCTTTGGAAGCAATTCTCAAGTCTCATTCGTGTTCAGATTAGGTTTAACATCTCTTTGCGTTTGAATAATAGAAGAAGCAGTTTATATCCTTGCCATAGTCTCTTTATGAATAGTGTGTATTCCCTACTTGCATGGTATTATTTCTATTTTGAATGGATAGTGCCAAAATTCATGGAAGTTTCATAGAAAGACTTTAATTTGATTGTCATTACGCATATATGGATTTTGAGTAACCTTATATTGATGCAAGAAACTAGGATAATGGTTGGAAGAAATGACAGTCATTATGGTTGGAAGAAAATAACAGTCACAAAAGAGCATGATCATGGTAAAAATCATCATGAGTGAAATTTTTTATATTTTATAGATTCTAGGAAATTTGACCTATCCTCCCTTAAGAAAATCTTTGATAGAACAAATTAATTTTCTTTTGTTGATCAAATGACCTTTTCATTTTTAAGAAAGATATAAAATAGAAATTTTACTTTCAGAATTTCATTTTGCAAACATAACAAGAAATCAAGAGGATGATAAAGAAAATTATTTTTAAATTTTTATCTTAAACTATAACAAAAAATTTAGAAACAGATAATGATAGTCTTTGTAAAAAAATAATGAATTTGAGTGTCAAATGTACGCGAATCTAGTGCAAAATCTGGTATGTGCGCTTTGGTACATTTTTCTCTTTGGGTGGTTCAAGTTAATGATAAATTTGAAATATATTAAAGGTAAAATAAAGACTTCTTGTTTTTAGTATTTGATAAAAAATTAGTTATTTTCTGCAATTTAATGTAATATTTCTCTTCATAGATAGACTAAAATATTAAAGAATAAGCAGAATTCTTTAGTTTCTATACACATAGATAAAAATAGGCATATTTCTTTGATGCATCCTACAATAAAAAATAAATTAGACTCAAATATGACTATAATTACATTACATCATATCTAGTCAATTTTCTACTTCTACTTGTTCTTATCTTCAATTGGGCAACAATAGCTATTTACAACAATTAAGAACAAGACAAACATTTAGTAACCTTTCCTAACTTTTGGAAACTCTTTGGACTTTTTAGCTATTCAAAATTCTTAAATTGATACAAGAATGGAACTTGTTTTATAATGAATAACCCAAAATGTATTTTTTTCAGAATATTGTCACCTTCTATGTTTGAATTCTTGTGCACAATTTATTTTAAATAAAGATTGGTCATTTGGTAATATTTCAATGGAACAATGACTGTCATTTTATAATAGATTTGGGAAAAGTTGTGTACTTGTTGAGAAAGATTGTGAAAATTTTACAAATAGATTTTGAACTTTATTACAAAATACAACCATACAAATGGGATACATACTAGGGAGAGGAATTGCTCTTGCAACATGATCTATTTCCATAATGTTGTAAAATATCCTTTTTTACCAAGGATAAGATGGTCCACTACAAAGAGCAATGGGTAAGGAATTTCTCTTGAGTATGAATGAGTTTCATAATGGCTCGGTATGTAGAGATCACTTTTCATGAATAGTGATCACCGTCAATATATTATTGGTGGAGGATTTTTAGGGAACTTTTTATTATTGCAACACTTGCAAGAGTTGTCAAGCTTTTGCTAAGAAGTACATCTACTCTTACCTCTCAAATCAATTATAATAATAGTGCCACTTTGAGAAGTGTGGGATTTTCTTGTGTTTCTATGAGAGTACACTGTCATAGAAACACTTAGGAATAATAAATATATTGTGGTAGAGTTAGTAAAAACCTTACCAAGTATATTGAGGCTAGACAAGTGAGAGATAAGATTGAGGAGGAAGTTGATAGATGTGGTACCCACACTTTTTGTTTTTTTTTCAAAATGGAGAAGAAGAAGTGTATAGAGAGAAGTCAGATTGCGCCTATATGACCGAAGAAGGCACAGAAAAGAGTCTTCGGGATGAAACTTGAGGTAACGTGGCTTTGGGTCATAAGGAAAAGTACTAGGACTTGCCCTGTCAGCATGAAACCTGAAGTCGACTTTGGGTCAAGACATGAAGAAGAAGCCGAAGATGAAGACGGAAGGAGCGAGACTTCGTATCAAGCGGCACAAGCGGATCTGAAGAACCTGTAACAAACTTCTTTGGAGTCGGCATAATCAAGAAAGTACGGGGAAAGAAAGTAATGACCTTGGGGTCAAGAACTTCTTGATAGTAACATGCAACAACTTCACCAAATCAGAAATTTGAGAGGAGTAGTGAAGAGTGACTGATTGGCGCAAGACTATAAAGTTACAAGGTGCACAAGAAGAAGGAGCCATGTCCAGTCGCTACCTGGTGCCTATTCAGAGTTGACCCGAAGTAATGCAAATTGCAAACCCACAAGAAGAGGAGTGGTTAGGATTTTGGGGATGATCTTCCACACAAGAAAAGTGAGGAAGCACACGATTGCACCAAAAGTGAGCAAGCATAGTGCGGTGAGAGGGCTTGCTATTTGTCAATTAGAAGTAATAGCGCGGATCAAAGTCTTGAAGAGACTTTGTATCACGTTCCTGGCATGGAACTAGAATTTCAGTTTTACAGGTTTCATGGTAGAAATTGCAGCCAGCAATTGCAAGGATGGGCCAAAGCGTGAGGGGAAGAGAGGGAATCCCGCTCAATGGACAGAGGCGGATTGGAGAGTAGTGTTGGGAAGGGAAGCCGGAGTGGTAGGAGGTACCACCTTCTATCGGAAATGTGATGCTTCAAAAGAAACTGCCAAAGTTAGGAAGTTGTTCAATCAACCCCGCACGAAGAATGTGTATAAGGTGGATAGCTATAGAGACCCTGAGTGGAGAGGAATTGTAAGTGCAATGATGGCCATGTTCAAGCCAGAGCAAACCACCTATGTTACTATGCAACAGGCGGTGTTCTTTCACCAAATGTTTGCGGGAGAGGTAGTAGATTGGGCAAAGTGCCTGCAACAAAGAGTGGGGCAGATGATTTCAGGATGGAGAATGGATATGCCACCACACTATTTTGTGCCATTTGCAGCACACTTTATTTTGGGTTGAACTTACTGCTTCAGAAGAGCAAAGTCGAATGAGGTCGCACTTTCATCCAAATTTGCGCAAGGAAGCCGATGTAGATGAGCAATACTATATGGAGAGAGTGCGAGAAGGGGATAGGTACTACGAAGAGAGTGGGAGAGAAAAGATCATAGCAATTGACCTTCCAAGGGCACGGAAGAGGACAAAGCCTGAGAGTTGTGTTGTGACTGTACAACCCCAGAAAGTTCCAAAGCTTAACCCGATGGCGGTGATAGTGAAGTCAAAGGAAGTCGTGCAGGAGGAAGAAGAAGAATCGGAAGGAGAAACCGGATCAAAGGAAGGAGTGTCAGGCAAAGAAGAGGAGTTTATGCTTCAAAGCAAATAATCATGTAGCGGCAGCAAAGGCAAGGCGGAAGTTCAGCAAGTGATACAGCCAATGGAAGAGGTCGGAAAGCCGGGTCCCGAGGTTTCCATGCTGGGACGGCACAGTAATAAGAAAGGAGAAGAAGTCGAAGCACAACCTCAAGCGGCCACACGTGATAATGTCCTGAGTGTATTGGCAGTGGGACCCAATAACCTTACTCAAAAAGAGGGAGAAAGTCCTGAGGAGGAAACTTTGAAGGTACAAAGATCTCAACTTCAGAGCAAGGTACCAAGTATAGAAGAGTCAGAACCCAAAGTTTGAGCCAAGGATGCAAGGTGTGAAGGAGTGGACTATTTGTCTAAAGAAGTATGCCCATTGTTGGAAATGTTGCAGCAGAAGAAGTTGAAGATGATAACTGCCAAGCTTGACGTACCCGATGAATGAGTGGTGGTAAAAGCTTGGAGTGCCAAAACTTTGTTGTTACGAAGTAAGCGGACAAGAGTGGAGATGGAGGTCGAAGAACTTCAAGTTGAGGAGGTTCTTTGGAGTAAGCACTTTGAGGTGACAAGGGAAGAGCTAGTCAAGAATCATGAGGAAGTGAAGGAGATCACTGGGATGACTACGGGATGGAAGGGAGAACTTGCAGCGGTGCGTGTCAAGTTAATACACTCCAAGGCAATTGCTACGGTGATGGAGCAAGAGTTGGAGAGTCTTAAGAAGAGGGCAACGGAGAAAGATCAGGCCTGGCAACGAGAGTTGACGGAGCGTAGTAGAGAAGAGGATCAATTGAGAGGGTTGATGCAAGAGGCATAGGAACAACTCTCTGTACATCGGAAGGAGTAGGAAGCATTGAAAGTTGAATTTGAAGATGAGCTTTAGATGTATTGTAGTGAATTGGAAGAAGAGAGGAAGAAGGAGAAGTGTACGGTGATGGAAGAAACTAGTGAAGTAGAAGGTGTTGTCAATGAAATTAAGGCCATGTTGAGTACAGAAGTGGAGTGTAAACTTGAAGAAGCAAGGTTGCATGAGTTAAAGTTGTTAGTGCAAAAAACGTATAAGAGGAAGGCAAAGGACACCAAGTTAAATAATCTCTTAATCCGGCTGCGAGATCATGTAGATAGGAAGATGTTAGAGGTGGGGGACAATGTGTGTCTCAGACTAGACCTTATTAGGATGGAGTTAGCTAAACTTTGTAGTGAGGTAGAAGAAGTGCAAAGACCCGTAAGTTGCAGAAGTAGGAGTGCGGGTGTCTTTGGATTTGACATTTGACACTTTAGAGAAGAGTGAGTCGGAAGATAAAGTAGTAGAAAGGTTACCTAAGACCTCAATAGTAGATCAGAGTGGGGAATTAGTAGAATTGGTAGAGGATGTAGGAGTTATGAGACCCGAGGATAGAGTAGTCGTAAGTGAGGTTACTTTGGGTTCGTGTTTGAAAGCCGATGATGAAGTAGACATCGGATCGGATTAGAAATAGAATTGAGATTTGAAGAGGCAGATATGAAGTGGTGCACTATCATTTCAGCAGGTTAGAAGAGTTGTTGTAGAACGATATTTTTGTTAGAACTGCTGTTTGCTTCAGTATTTAAGGGGAGCATTCACAATACTATGTTGTTCAGTGCTCATAATTCTCAGAAAAGATAAAGCAAAGTGTTGTGAAGCAGTGCTCGTCACTTGAGCTTAATTCTGAGTATCAATTTTATGCTTGTGTTTGTGAGTGTGTGGAGAAATTTGAAATGCAAATCAATATGCTTGTTGGATGTTGGATTCCGCAGCCTTGATCTTCATTCTGTGTGTTTGATCTTGAGTGAAATGCAATCGAAATAGTGCTTTGAGAGATCTGAGAGGAATTGTAGTGTTGGTAGTATTGTGCATTTGTGAGTGCAGGGCAAGGTTGATGTGAAGCAATTTCCATCGAGGAAGTTGTGCCTTTAGTGGAGGGGTGGAACACAATTCTGAGGCAAAGTCGTTTTGCAATGAAGTGCCATTTTTGGGAGAGCCTGAATCATCACAATCAAGATTGTTTGGAAAGAGTTGAAGGAGTTGTGATTAAGGAGTGTGAATTCGTGACAAGACTGAGAATCAGTGTTTGTTACTCTCTTCTAGATGTGGTTTCTACTTGAGAGATTAAAGACGCAACCAAGAAGAACTACATGTTACTGTTTGACTTTGTATTTGACCAATTCTGAATAGTACCTCTGCGTGAATGAACTTTACTTACCCAATTACCGCAAAAGTGATATTTGTCGGGTTGTCACATGACTTTTGGCACCACTACCAGAGATAAAAATCTCAAAAGTAGAAAGAATACGAAGTCAAATTCAAAATTGGGTCTCAAAGCAATATGAATGTCTGCATCGAGAGAACAACGGGAAGAGAGAGTTCAAAGACAAGCGTCTGAAAGTCCAATCCACTTTTGACAAAACCAAACGAGAGGCGTTGGACTTTCAACTCCTTCACAAAGTGCAAGATGCCCTACGAGAACTTGACCACAAGAAACACAAAGGTGATTGGCAAGGCTACTTCGCATCTCCCTCTTTGTCCAAGAAGAAGAAAGACTCGAGTGGCCAGACATATGCATTATGGCCTAGTACACCAACTTCCCCTAGAGTTGTAAAGGAACTCGCATCCTTAAAGAACTTTGTTCAAGAAAAGATAGCACAAACACTAACGGAAGAAGAGTGTCAACATCTTCTACGAATGATTCCTCAGTTGTCCCAAAAGAATTTTGAAGAACAAATCGAAGGTGTTGAGCCTGAGGCTTCCAACCGGGTTGAAGTCGACAACCTCATAGAAGAAACTGTCAAAGAAGACCCTACCTTGAATTTGACGAATTGGAATCCCTGGGCTGACAACACGGCATCAATTTTAGCCAATTCCTTGGTTCCGTCAAGTTCAAATTTACCCCAGCCAATCCCATCACATCGAACGATGACTCGTTGCCTGTCACCCGACACGCCTATCAAAAGTATAAGGGGACAAAACAAGACAAAGACCCCGATGAATTCATCAAAGAATTTGAAGTCATCTCCTTTGCTAACAAGGAGCATGACTTGTCAAATCGACTCTGAATTTTCCCAAGTTTGCTCCGAAAGAAAGCTCGGAGCTGGTACACCCATGTGACCCAGAAGGGGTTTGTATCAGCAGACTAGGCGGACTTGAGAAACAACTTCCTAGAACAATTCCGGGAGGTTGATTACAATACGAGTGTCTTTGCAGCACTCAATGATTTAGACCAAGGCAAGAAGGAGAAGTTGAGAGACTACTCTGAGCGGTTCATGGCACTCTTGAACCGAGTCCCAAAGCAATCGGGGGTGGTGGGTTACTCCAATGCCCAAGCTATTACTTGGTTCCTGGGAGGACTTTCACCAGAGATTTGAATCTTTGCAAGGGAGAGGAATGTAACTTCCCTTAACAAGGTACTCAAACATGTCGCCCGCTACGAGGCGGCTCACTCTCACTTTGCCGGCAATCGAAGAAATCAAGAGAAGAAAGGCAAGAAGCCAAACGGATTTGGGTATGGTTTCTACCTGAGAGATTAAAGACGCAACCAAGAAGAACTACATGTTACTGCTGGACTTCATATTTGACCAATTCTGACTAGTATCTCTACGAGAACAAACTTTACTTACCCAATTACCGCAAAAGTGACATTTGCCAGGTTGTCACAATAGACTTCTTTACAAATGCATCATTAGTTGATTTGGTTACCCATTGAAATTGGTTCCTAAATATGGAAGCAATTTTATGATAAGTATTACTATAACCATGTTATGACATTTCTCTACCAAACATAAAGTGACTTCATCTGGTAAGTTAAACTCAATTTTTTTGGTAAAAGGAACCAATCAAACCTAGGTATAATGTTGGACAAAGATGCAAAAATTAAGGAAGTAAAATAACATTATGAAGGCGATCATTAAGACATTCCACTTGATTCAAGAGGTGCAAAAGAAGTTTTAACCTAAGTACTTTGGACCTTTCATAGTGTAGGAGGTTTTTGGCATTGACACCTATGATCTCAAGGAGTTTCAACAAAGATATTTTGATAGGATCAATCATGATAAATTGAAGTTAGATCAAACAAGACAAAGTGACCTTTTGGTTCAAGGAAAAAAAGCTTAGTTTGTACATAAATGCATGCCCTATTTAGGTATCTTGTTTGATATAGCAAGTAATTGAAAAAAAATTATTTCTATAAATTTTAACAAATTTGAAAATGGTTATGATTAAAAGGAGTTAGTCAAAGCTAAGATAAAGGTTGTACTATTTAGAGAAGTTTAAAAGGTTAAATCCAACTTATTTTGATTTTTTTACTTTATATTATTCCAATTATTTGGCTTTGAAGAAAGAGTGTAGAACTCTTGGGGTCCATAATCCTTTTTTGTGCATGTTTTACTATAATCCAAAGATAATACATGTGAATGAATTTGTGATTTAGTTATCTTGAATTAGATGATTTTTGTATTTAGTAGCTTTAGTTAATTTTATAATCAGTGCTTTTGAGTGTAAACATTTCACAAGTAAATATTTTAGAGATCTTAGTTTTGGAAGTATCAACAACTACCTTGAATAAGTGCTTAACGTAGGGGTAAGAATGTATCCCAAATTTTTTCTCTTTATGATTTTAATCCTAAGTCTCAATTTTGTGATGGGTTTTAGCACTAGCAATCTATACCCTATTACAAAAACCAAATTTCTCTAACATACCCTTCTTAGATAAGGTTCAAATCCCCTATGATTCTCACTCATTTCAGATCTGGCCAAATTTGGAGAAACTTTGTTGTGTTGTGGTTTGTTTAGTGAGTGAGAATGAAGAACTTGAGGATTTCAGGTTTACCAAAGATAGAGAAGGTCTTTCTCAATTTTCAGAAACTTATAAAATCACATGCTTTGCCTTAGGTGGATCAAACACCATAGATTATATCCTCACTTCAGCTAATGATATCCACCTTGTCTCAAATTTTGCTATTTTAGATCCTCAACCAAAATTTGACCATGCACCTCTATCTTGTACCATCCTTCTTCCTAGCATCAATAGAAACACATTACCTATTGACCATGCCTTGAAAGGGAAACTTCATCTAGATTTTCACAAGAGAGATTTAAACCAACAAGCTATCCAAGAGAAATTGAGTTCTATGGAGTGGAGTTCTGATTTTCAACAACGTAGTGACCAATTGATTGAACTTCTTCAATCTACATAAACTACTTTGTTTCCAAGAGATTCTCACAGGAAGAGACTTGGTCTCCCTTGAAATAGGTGGTATGATGCTGATTGCAAAATGGCAAGGATCAAAGCTATGGATAGGTCTCTTGATCAGATTGCACAAAATCAGGCCTTCGTTTCATATAGAAAGTTGGTGAAGCGCAAAAAGTGGGCATTTTTTAGACTCAAGGGGGTTGAGTTGAGTTGAGCATTGAATTCACAAGCAATCCCAAGGCTTTTTGGAAGAAGGTAACCATCAGATCCCCATTGCCATTGCTAGACCTAAACAAGCTTTGTGAAGGATCTATACTTTTTCCCTAATGCTCCAAGCATGGCACCTTGCCTTGGATCTTCTCTCACTATCTCTAAAGCTAATGTCAAGTACCAACTGAAGAAGTTGCCCAATGGTAAGGCTAAAGACCTTGATGGACTATTTGATCAAAATTTTGGAGTCTAGGTTGAGAACTTGGTCTGAAAAGTAGAAAATTCAAGCTAAGTGCCAAGCTGGTTTCAGATCATGCTTCAGTACTTTGGACCACCTATTGGTACTCCATGTTTGGTGGTGGAAATCTAAGGGTGTTGGGAGAGCTCTCTTTGTTGCATTTATTGATTTCAGGAAGTCCTTTGATAAGGTGCTTAGGAAATCTCTAAGTGAGAGACTTATTGAAGTTGGTGTCTCAGTTGATCTGATTAGTGCTATCTCTAGACTCTATGAGGAAGTGGTTGTGAAATTTTCATCTTTGAGCTCTCAAGAAGTCCTTAGCACAAATGGTACGATTCAAGGTTGCTCTCTATCTCCAACTCTATTTGGAATCTTTATCGATGATCTAGAGAGACTACTCATGGAAGTTGGAGCTACAGGTGTACAAGTTGGCTCTTTGATGATACATGCACTCCTTTATGCAAATGATGTAGTGCTCCTCTCCACCAATCCATAGAGTTTATAGAAGCTGTTAGATTCTCTTCTTTGCTTTTGCAATCAAACAAAGATGGAGGTGAACCTTGACAAGTCCAAGGTGATTGTGGTGAGTTCTAAAGGTGTCACACCTTTCTTTTTTTATGGACAGCAGTTGGAGCAAGTTTCTTCTTATTGGTACTTGGGCCTTGAGTTTTCTCATGACTTTAGTTGGTCTACTTGTGTGAACATGAGAATCAATGTAGGGTTAAGAGCTTTGTATTTACTCATGAATTGCTCTAGACTTGCTCATCTTACCACATGGGAGTTGAAGAAGGTGCTATTCAGATCTCTTGTGCAGCCAATTGTTCTCTATGGTGCTCAGATTTGGGGTCCAAGTACTAAGAAGACATGGTGGCAAAAGGTGGAGAAAGTTCAAAAATTGTTTTTGTGTGATGAACTTGGGGTGAGGACTCAAACTCCTTATGTATTGCTGCTTGCTGAAATAGGGTTTTTGCCTCTTGAGGCTAAAGCTTTGTTCTTAGCTCTCACATATGCCACTAAGGTGAGGTCAATGGAGCATGAGAGACTTCCATGCCAAGCATTTTGTGACACTCTATATGTTGGTTGGTATACAGATTTGATTGCATGGGCCACAAGGTGGAATGTTTATGAGCAACATTGGAGATTGGAGCCTATTGCACTACGAGAGGTGATCAAGGAGCAATTCTTCCTTTGCTTATGGTAGCAACCTAGTACCAAGATGGTGTTTGATCAGCAGTTTGTAAATCCTATGTTGGTGTATTGTGAGCAAGATTATCTCTTGGCTGGGATTTCTACTTCACTTACACATGTTATTGCTCAGTATAGAACTAGCTCTCATAGACTAGAATTAGAACAAGGACGTTAGAGCACTCCATGCAACTTTGCAAACTGTGTTCTATGAGCAAAGTTGAGGATGAGCACCATGTGTTTGTTGATTGCCCTAGTTACCAGCAGATCAGAGTCAAACATCAAATTAGTTGTAGTGATTTCTCAGCACTCTTACAGATTGAGGCTTTAGCGTTAGGGAAGTATATGATGAAGATTAGTTTACATCGGACCAATTTGTTACAGATTGGTCAAATGCCCTAGGCTATGATTTAGGCTCACATCTCAATGTGTTTTGTATTATTTTTTCAGCCTTTTGACTCTTTGGATCTTCCGGGCTTTACATTTCATTGTTTCATTATGAAATAATAATTTAGTGCTTTTTATCTATGTATTGTTATACAGATCATACAAGGGATCTTACAATTGATCAATTACCATGTAAGCACTCTATATACATTCAAGTGATTAACCGCATGGATTATGGTCTTGTCTTCATCCAATGCTTTCATGTATATATGTAGTGGAGGGGCAATGCATTTAAGTCTTACAAGTCTTGACATGGAATAAAGCATAGGAGTTAGGGCATCAAAGATTCATAGCATAGTGTGTGAGCTAGATCATTTCAGTGTGAGCTCAACAAAGAGATGTTTTTCACTCCTAATCTATCTCTCCCAAACCATTTTCTCTTCAATCTTCAAATTTTGCACTATGATCATTTTTGGTTTTGAGCAAGAATGCTACTAGATATTTTTGTACAAGAAGCATGGAGATTTCTTGTTAAGTTGCTTGTGTTTGGATCCCCTTTGTGCTTGATTTTTATTTTTCATTGGCTTGATTGGTGTGCAGAAATTATGCTTAGGTTTCATTCCTCTAGGTGTGTTGTGTATTTCCCTTTGGTAATGTTTTGAAGTGAAGACTAGCAAACCAAGATTTTTTATTGTTATGATTGATTAGGTTGCATTTTTCCCCGACCTAATAAGAAGGAATATTAGGAATATTGGTAAAAGGTTCCAATTGTTGGGAATATAAGTGGGCTCCAAAACTAGGCACCTAGTGCATTCCCAAAGAGAAAAAATCATAATATAATAGCATTCTCCTTAGCAAAAAAGTGCTCAAGAGATCACCAACAAATATAAATTAATTTTCTAATAACCTTTATTATGTTTAAAGGGGTTTGGGCATGATTTTGGAGTGACCTATGACTAACAAAAACTTAGTCAATAATTTCTCACATGGGATTGAGTTAAGGATCTTCAAGTATCAACTCCGGTAGCAATCTTGTAGCAATCCAAATCTCACACATGTATCACTTAGTCTTCTCTCAAACCCCCCTTTCAAAGGTTTGCTACAAGGACAAAAAGACACAAAATAGTTCAAAAATACAAATATTCCTAATTCTAGAGGAGTTTGAGTTCCTTATGGGACTTTACAAGTTGTCTTAACTATGGATCAAGAAGGTTTGCCGCTCTTATTATGCTACCTTCATACTTACAAAAGAGAAGTGATCTCTTAACTTCCTAGAGCTACAAGCTTGCTTACAAACAAGCACATATCTGAGTTGCTTGTACCCTCAACTTGCCGAGCAAGTTGGCAATCAATTTCCCCTTGCTGAACTTAATTAAAAAGATGATTTATTACTCAAGTACTCCTGCACTTCTACTCATAGCCTCCATCAATGGCCAAGATCATGTAACAAACCTTCTGTGTTGCATAAATTTTTGCAAAATTTGCAATTTTCTTTGTTTTCCTTCTTTTTGTTTGGGCATACTTTGGACCATCTTTATATATATCAAGGTACAAAGAATTAAGCTAGGAATATTTTCATAGTACAAAGAAATAGATACAAAGAAAGAAAAATAAGTCAAGTACAAAGATAGGCCTAAGCAAAAGAGAAATGGACAAAGATTCTTTGCCCAAAGACTTTCAAAGTCAAAGACAATACCACAATTTGAATTGCATTGCCACCTAAGCAAAGGACTGTTTCCAAGGACCATTGGCACCCATCAAAGAGTCTCATGAGGATAGTGATGGCTCACTCATTAAAGACCGCTGGCCAGAGAACCTTGCTTACAGAATTGGGTGTTGGACCAGCAATTTCATTTTCTACAAGAAATTTCTTAAGAGTAAACCAAAGAGCAAGAAGTGCATGTAGATTCTATGGAGTTAGATATTTCTTTGAGTCAATAATCCCTTGATAGAAAGATGGTGAAAGCACAACAAGCAATGAGGAAAGTTTGAGCTAAAATCCTCCTCTACTCAACAATACATATGTGAGGAATGTATTTAATAATTAATCTTCTCCAAAGCATTTGGCTTATTGCTTTAGAACTAGGACCTTAGCTAATCATCCATAGTGCAAGAGATGCGAAGTAGAGACAAAAAAACTAGCAGTCTTTGGAGTAACGTAAAGGGATGGAATGAAGAACCTTGTAAGATGGTCCTTGGATTAGATGCAATTGTCCTTTGTGGCATTACCTTTGACACCAAGTTTGGGGACATGGGGAGAAGATGAATAAAAAGATTATTGAATCCCTTAATGAAAAGAAATCTACAAGTAACCATTGTACAATCAATAATTACAAGGACCCAACCAAAAGAGCAATTGTTAACAAAGCTATTTTGTACCACCATTGGTGCATGTATGCTCAGTTAGGATATTTAGGTAGGTATTGTAAGTAGTTGAAAATATTATTTATATAGAGTATAACCAAGTAATGATTAGCTAGAGTTAGTCGTAGTCAAGATAGAGGTGACCTTCCTTTAGAAAAAGTTGAAAAGGTGAACAACAAATTTTTGTCTTGTAGTGTATTGAATCTTTATTATTTTTGAATGTTAGGCTTTTAGGAAAACACTAAGAATTCTTGAGTCCAAAAGCCTTTTTTGTTTAGATTTTCATAAGATACCTCATCTGAAGGAATCCTTAACTAAGTTTTTGGGTCAAGATAAGACAACATGCTTAGGAGATTATTCCCATAAGCTTGGATATTTCTTTAGATTTTTGACTTTATATGATATTTTGCCTAGTAATTTAAGTTACTCTACAAATTAGTAACCTTTGTGTATAAATATTCACAAGTATATAAATAAGTTATGAAGAGATCCTCATCCTTTCATCTGTAGTTATCTCCCTCATTGAGTTCTCTAGTGAGCAATGGCTTGAGTGTTGGAAGAGTCTTGGAGTTTAAGCCTCAGACGAGTGTAATAGAGTTTGGTTCTTTCCTTTCTTAGTCCACAATGTGCTACCTTAATAACCATCAAAGGTTCATCTTGAATGAGAGACCAACTCATAGCTGAAGAGAGCTACATACTTCATTATAAATCAAGAAATTTTATTTGAGCAATTGTACCAAGGAGTGGTCATGGTTTGGGCAAATTTCTTTTCTTGACATAATTGGAGCATGATTCAAAAGCTTGAAGAAGACAAAGTTGCCACTTACCAAACTCTATTTATAATCATTTCTATATGGAGCTAACAATTTTGAGCAAGGAAGAGAAAGAGAAATTCCCCAACAACTACCACTCAGATGAATACTTTGCATCCCAACTGAACAGAACCTAACCACTCAAGCAATTTTCCATCATTGGTAAAGATGATGTAGAGATAAAGTTGATTGAAATTGTCATAGGCAATAAGAGATCCACACAATCATGGCTACAATGCTACAAAGAAGGTGAGGAAGAATCCACAAGTAGTTCTTCATAAAAAGGTGAAGCCAAAGATGGGGAAGACAAAGAAGCAAAACTTACCTCATAGGACACCAAGACCAAGTTGGTTGGGAAGGAAGAATATGAAGATGTAGAGTCTTCACCACAAGGCAAAGAGAAATTAGAAGGAAGTTGCCAAGTCAAAGATCAAGAACATCTTCAAAGCAAAGAACCTATGACTCCAATTCATCTAGGTTCAACCTTACAGTTGGGAATGTAAGGCACCAAAGAAGTAGATATTCAAGAGAAGTATGTTCCTAAAGGGGTCTGGCACAAATAAGAATATGCGGTGATTGAAGAACAAGCTGCTACACATGCTTTTGATGGAGTGGCATTTTTAATGAATTATGTTGGCCTATTATTGAGATACATATGGCTTATTCCTCCCTAGTTTAAGTAGGCTCAGCCTAATGTTGTAGATTACACCTTGTTTGTAATATTATGGAATTAGAAGACAAGTTAGAAGAAGTTAATGAGTTTGTAGGCTGAGCTAAATATAGCAAAAAGGGGGTAAATGAGCCTAAGAATATTCTAGAAGCATCTAAGAAGCTTGTGGGTAGAATATTCTAGAGGCACCATGAAGCTTCTTGGTGAGAAGCTTCATGCAACCTTCCAAGGGTAATGTAACTGAGCTGATAGTTAGCTTAGCTTGCAATCCAAGCAAAGCTCCTAGTAGAAACCTTCCTTTGAAGCTCCTTGGGAGTCTTGTATCCAAGTTACATTTAAATACCCAAGCTAGGCATTTGGAGTTTCCTTCACTTGAACATTTCCAATGTGACTTCCATTCTCCTCTTTCTCTCCTTGGTCTTTTATATTGGTATCAAAGTAAGAATGGGATGGATAGAATATATGGACCACCAAATCTATTTCCTCAAACCATTTGGATTTTGTGTCCATGTATTACCAAAGCACAATTTCATCCATTTCATCATTTTGTGCTTTGGTCAAAAAAATTTGAACACAATTAACTTTGATCCTTCGCATGGTAACTTGCAATAATGGTGGATGTGCTACATCTATATGTCGATTTAGGTAATCAAAAGAGGGTAGTTTTATACAGTAGTAATCATAGCAATGATGCAAAAAGTTATCATTATTATACCGCAACAGATCAAGCATATTACTTGATTGTTGGACGAGTGAGATCATGATAGGCAATGGCAACAACAACAACAAATGGAAAGAGCAACATTTTAAGAAGAAGAAGACCCAATGTGGTATCCTAAAACTAAGCCATTTGAAGAGCTTTTATTTGATGGTGAGCGGTGCTTTGAAACCATAAGTCTTCTAGATGATCAAAGATGAATCCTCTTAACTTCAAGTCAACTAGATGGAGTAACTAAAATATGGTGGAAATTTTGGGTGGAGCAGACTCAATGACAATTTTCTATACCAATCTTGACATGGGAGGACTTCAAGAGAGCACTCATTGAGAGGTTCTAAGATGTGAATGGAGTATGAGTTGCAAGAGATCAATTGGTAAAATTGAGACAGGTTGGTTCTATGTGGAGTTACATTTCTCAATTCCAAAACACCATGATGTTGATTCTTGACATACATGAGGGTGAAGCCTTAGATGAATTTGTGAGAGGTTTGAACTTTCACACCAATTTAGAAGTGATTATGCATGAACCCAAACATCTAGAAGACACCATGCATATGGCTAAGCACTTTGACTCCTTTGCTATCACAACTTGGTCTCAACCTAGACCTTTACAAAACCTACAAATGCACTAGGTATGTGTGGAAGAACTGGAACCAATGGAAATTGATGCCATCTAATGGAGACCACTTAGCACAGTGGACCAAGAATGATTGAGACAAAATGGTGGTTGTTTCTATTTTTGCTAGATTGGACATTGCATTGCCAAATGTCCAAGAAAGAATGGATAACCTTGACCCAATACCCAAATGGAGCTCTTGGAATGTGATGATCATGGGAACAAAGAGTCCCAATAGGAGATATTGAACCACTTATTGGGAATCTAATTTGTTCCAATGAGATTTAAGGCTTGCCCTATGCAAGTTCACTTGCAAGGTATGACATCCAATTGTGGTTTTAAGAGTTTGGTAGATTATGGGATTTATCAGAATTTTATGTCCATGCAATTAGCAAAGGAACTAGGTATTACTATCAAGCCAATGTCAAATAGCAAATTGATGATGGTGGATGGTAGGAAGAGTTTATTTTTTTATTTGATTATTATTATTATTTGATGATGGTGGATGGTAGGAAGATCAAATAGTCAAGGAGTTTATGGATATATTTTTGAATAATCTTCCAAAGGAGTGACTATCTAATCAAATTATGTCTTTCAAGATCAAGCTATTGCTTGGACATACTTTAGTGAGTAGACACATTTATTGGCTTTCACCAAAGGAGATATAAAAACCTCAAATAGCATTAAACAATTTATTGGAGAAGAATTTCATGCAACATAACACAACTCCTTGGGGAGCATTGAAACTATTTGTACCAAAAAAGGATGGAGGGCTTTGATTTTTTATTAATTACCATGGTCTTAATAAACAAACCATGAAGAAGATATATCTTTTAACATGGATTGATGACTTGTTAGCCATTGAATATAGCTTGATACTTCTTAAAATTGGATCTTCAAACTGGCTATTGGTATATTCTAATTGAAAGGAAAGACATGCACAAGATTGCCTTTTGTATAAGGTATGAACATTTTGAATGGAGAACTTTACCTTTGGATTCATTGACACACCGATAGTCTTTGTGGATAAAATCCACCAAGTGTTCGATGAAATAATGGATTGATATATGGTATTATTCTTGGATGACATTTGAATTTATAGTAATGAACAATGAAACAATGAAATATAAAGCCCGGAAGACCCAAAGAGTCAAAAGGCTAAAAAAACAATACAAAACACATGAAATGTGAGCCTAGTCAAGAGCATAGGGCATCTTACTAATGTATAGCAAACTGGTCCAATGTAAACTAACCTCGGTCATGTACTTCCCTAATGCTAAAGCCTCAATTTGTAAATTTCATGTTTTTTGTATTGTGATTTTAGCCTTTTGACTCTTTTGGGTCTTTCGGGCTTTATATTTCATTGTTTCATTGTTTCATTGTAAGAGTGATGGGAAATCACTACAACTAATCTGATGTCTGACTCTGATCTGTTGGTAACAAGGGCAATCAACAAACACTTGGTGCTCATCCTTAACATTGCTTATAGTACACAATTTGTAAAGTCGCATGGAGTGCTCTATCTACTGCCAATGTCCTTGTTCTACTTCTAGTCTTTGAGAGCTAGTTCTATACCGAGCAATAACATGTCTAAGTGAAGTAGAAATCCTAACCAAGAGATAGTCTTGCTCACAATACACCAACATAGGATTTACAAATTGTTGATAGAACATCATCTTGGTACTAACTTGCTGCCGTAAGTGAAGTAATAATTGCTCCTTGATCACTTCTTGTAGTGCAATAGGCTCCAATCTTCAATGTCACTCATAAATATTTCACCTTGTGACCCATGCAATCAGATTTGTATACCAACCAATAGATAGAGTGGCACAAAATGCTTGGTATGGAAGTCTCTCATGCTCCATGGACCTCACCTTAGTGGCATATGTGAGAGCTAAGAACAAAGCTTCAGCCTCAAGAGGCAAAAACCTTATTTCAGCAAGCAACAATACATAAGGAGTTTCAGTCCTCACCCCAAGTTCATCACACAAAAAAATTTCTGAACTTTCTTCACCTTTTGCCACCATGTCTTCTTAGTACCTAGACCCCAAATCTAAACACCATAGAGAATCACCGGCTGCACAAGAGACCTGAATAACACCTTCTTCAACTCCCATGTGGTAAGATGAGCAAGTCCAGAGCAATTCATGAGTGAATACAAAGCTCTTTACCCTACATTTATTCTCATCTTCACACAAGTAGACCAACTATATTCATGAGAAAACTCAAGGCCCAAGTACTTATGACAAGAAACCTGCTCTAATTGCTGTCCATAAAAAAAGGAAGGTGTGACACCTTTAGAACCCACCACAATCACCTTGGACTTGTCAAGGTTCACCTCTATCTTTGTTTGATTGTAAAAGCAAAGAAGAGAATTCAACAACTTTTGTAAAGTCTGTGGATTGGTGGAGAGGAGCACTTCATCATTTGCATAAAGGAGTGCATGTTTCATCAAAGAGCCAACTTATACACCTGTAGCTCCAACTTCCATGAGTAGTCTCTCTAAATCACTGATGAAGATTCCAAACAGAGTTAGAGATAGAGAGCAACCTTGAATCACACACATTATGCTAAGGACATCTTGAGAGCTCAAAGATGAAAGTTTCACAACCACTTTCTCATAGAGTCTAGAGATAGCACCAATCAGATCAGCTGAAACACCAACTTCAATGAGTCTCTCACTTAGAGATTTCTTGAGCACCTTATTAAAGGCCTTCCTGAAATCAATAAAGGCAACATGGAGAGCTCTCCCAACACCTTTTCCACCACAAAACATGGAGTACCACTAGGTGGTCCAAGGTACTAAAGCCTAATCTGAAACCAGCTTGGCACTTAGCTTGAATTCTGTACTTTTCAGCCCAAGTGCTCAACCTAGACTCCAAGATTAGACCATACAACTTGGCAAAGATACTACCAACTAGTATGGTACGGTTATTGGTGACAATATCTTGCTTGCCATAAATGTATGGAGATAGAATATAAAACAAAGTATGAAAGTTCTTTTACATGAAATCCAAGTGCATCTTTTGATGGAAGGAAATTACTTTCTTGGACCATAAGGTTTTAGTAGCAAAGAGAAAGATGGAAGAGGAAAAAGTCAAGGCCATAACTGATTGGACTACTCTTAAGGATGCCATGGAAGCTCAAGAATTTGATGGATTCATGAGGTTTATTAATGGTTCATCCACTATTATGCTCATGTGACCCTATTGTTGATTGATCTTGTGAGGAAGACAACAAGCTTTTGTGGACCAATTATAGTGCAAGAAGTAAGAAAAAGCACTCAATAAATTAAAGGATATGCTATCCTCACAATCCATTATCCAATCACATGTTCCTCGACTATCTTGTGTGGCTGATTTTGATATTTTAAACTTTACTTTATTTCTAACTTTACAATTTGGAGTTGTATTGCAATAAGAATTTCTAGCTTGATTCTATCCCATTGCCTTTGTACCTCAAGACTAGATATAGCAAAAAGAAATACTTTCACTCAAGATAAATAACTTGGAATGGTATACTTAACAAAGGTATGGAGACATTACTTCTTAGGGAGACAAATTTTAATGCAAATAGATTATATATCTTTGTTCCAAACTTTTATTTGGAGCACATGAAGTGTATGCATCATCAATAGGAGGAACAACTACAATTTTTTGATATCAAGCTTGAGTACAAACCCAAATAGTTTTATGTCATCCTAGCATCTTGTCCCAATAACCTGATTTGAAGATTCCTAGATCTCCTATTATAGCAACAATCACCACCGTGTCAACAAACTCAAACATACAAGTAAAGTTCAAGACTATGTTACAACAAGGTCTCTTCTTTCATCTTGTGCAAAGTTGCCTTGCAGCATGTGACAAGGATTACAATAATTTTCCATTCAAGTATGGCCTTCTAATTTGTAAGAATAGAATTTATGTTCTAGCTATATGAGATCTATGACTTGTACAACTTCAAGAAGTGCATGCTTTATCAATCATTGGTCACATGTGTTTGGACAAGGCATTGAGTACACTACAATATTAATGGTAGTAGCCAAACATGACACAAGAGGTTTAAGAGTTCATTTGATCTTGTAAGAGTTGCCGACATCCTTGCCAAAGACAAACCAAGGCTATACAACAATTTTAGTGTTTGTTGATAAGCTCAACAAGTTTTGCAAGTTTGTGAGCAGAGGGGTCCCAAAATTTTAGCAAACTGTATCTCACTACAATAATATCCAAACACTAATGTTCTAGTCTTGTTAGAAGCGCCATGCCAAGAGCTTTCCATAGATACCAAGATTGCATCGTTCTAACTTCTTTGTAAAAAGAAATGACCGATTGAAATGTCTAAAAGAGGATCCAGATTTGGGATTTTGAATCTTCATCACACGGTGTCCAAATGCAGTGAATTCTGTGGCATTGGAAGCGCCTTGGGAAGATCTTCCGATTGATACCTAGCAAGCTGGAAGCTCACATCTACACACAAAGTTATGAAGATTTGGATTCTGTCATCTTTGGCAAATTTTAGTGTTTGAGTTCAAATTTCAACACATTGTAACTTTTTGGTTCCATGTCCAAATGTTTCAATCTTAGGCTCATTAAGAACATATGTGAAAGGGCTTTATTTTGATTCAATCTTTGCTTAAGCTGGAGATTTGTGGAGAAATTTTCAAGTTTCATCAATATGTGATCTTGTGTTGTTGGTGGTGCTCAAATCTGCAGCTTTCAAAGGCTGGAACTTTGGACTCACATCTTCAAATGAGGTGATCATTGGTCTCATTAGAAGCATCTTGTCAAGAGCTATTGAAACTTTTTTAATAGAGCTTGAAGCTTTGTGCTTTAAGTTATAAGAATTTGAATTCTGTGACTCAATGTGGTTTAGAAGTTAAGCATAGAAAACTCTAGAGGCCATAACTCAATATCTATTTGCTAAAATGAGTTCATTTTTGGTTCATTTGAAAGAAGTACTCAAGAGCTTTTGATTGAGATCTCACTTGTAGATTTTGAAGTACTGTGGGTAAGGTTATGAATTTTCGAAATCTATAGTATTTCTAAATTTTCATGTACAAAAGTGCAAATTCAAAAGTTTATTACTTTTTATTTACAAGTCCAAATGAGTAGATTTTTGGCTCATTAGAAGAAGTATCTATAGAGCTATTGGTGGATATAGATTCATGTAGAGTCCCACTCTATGAAACAAAAACCATGGGAATTTGCAATCTAAATTTATTTTTTAAAGATTTTGCAAACCAAAATTCCAAGAGTTCTACAAGAATTCATAGAGCTTGAGTGAAGTAGAGGATATATTCTCATAGTAGCACTTTGGAGCTTCCAAAATGGAAGCTTCCAAGATGGTGGACGACATTGCTGATATAGCTTCAAAACAACAACTTGCTGAAATGTATAGAAAAGAAAATGACTTCCACAAGGAACTCAAGAGCTTTTTTGCCCCTATGTATCAATGCATGAATAATCTTATGGCAGATTTGGAAACCGTAAGAGCGGATCTCGTGACTGTGAAAGAATTTCTGAATTTGATCACCTTAGATATCCAAGAACTCAAAAAGAGTAGCATTTTGATGTTAGACTCCACAAAGGGTATGGTAGATGCTACTGAGAAGGTTGTTTCCTTGGGAGCACAAGCCACCAATATTGCTTCACAAAGTGGATGCCTGCAAGAGATGGTTGACACATAAGAGGTGAAGATGAAGTCATGTGTTGAAGCTACTAAGGTGGCTCAAATCTCTTACTTGCAAGAGCATGAGGTTGAGAAGGAGAACCAATTGGTGAGAATGAAGAACTTGAGGATTTTAGGTTTACCAGAGATAGAGAAGGAAGACATCAAGGCCATAGTGTGTGAGTTTATAACTGATACTTTGAGAGTCCATGATCCTCAAATTGTGCAAGCATATAGATTGGGACAAAAAGGTGCACAACCAAGAAGCATTTTGGTGAGGTTTGGCTCAAAATCTCAAAGGAATGTAGTGATGGCAAACAAGGCTATACTCAAGAGGCAGTGCATCTGGTTGGACCCTAATCTCACATCTCTCTAGTGGCAAGCAAAGAAGGGAGAATTAGCAAAAGTGAAGGAGGTTCAACAAGCAGGTTTTGTTGCATTCTTGAGAGATTAAGAGTTGTGATTACTCAAAAGAAATTATCAGCTACTGCATAGCAATTCTAGACCCTTAGAGTACCATTTTGGAATGTTCATGGCCTCATGCATACCAAGTATTCCAACACTAAGCTTTTGTGGGATGATGCTGATCTGATCAATCTTGTGGAGACATGGGAACATGAAGGAAACACCATTCAAGACATTGAAGGATTCACTCTTGTTGGTTCAACTTGGAACAAGCGGAGGCAACACAAAGGAAGGAGCTTTGGAGGTATTGCTTCTAATGTCAGATTTGGCTTTGAAAAATCAATCTCTTTGCTAGGCCAAGACTCAAGTAGACAAGACCAATGATTGAAGATTGGAGGAGTTGTTACCCCTTGCTTCCTTGCTGTTTGTTACTTTGCTCCATTGACATCACCAATCTTGAGTAGATTGGTGATGTCAATGGCTCTCAACACCATGCAGCCTTTCCACTCCTTGACAAAGGATGTGTTGGAGTTTCAAAGTAAAGGTGCAGTACTTGTTCTTGGTGATTTCAATTCTAGGATCCAAGCCTCTCAGATCCCTAAGTTGAGTGACCTTGAGAATGATCCTTTTCACATCTTGATAGACAATTGTAGTGCTTGGTCCCGCTCTTCCAAAGATTCTATATCCAACCCCATGAGTGAGCACTTTTTGAGCTTTGGTACTAATTGTACCTTGAAGATCTTGAATGACCTTTTTCCATTTCCATAAACTTGGAAGAGCACATGCTTTGCCTTAGGTGGATCAAGCACCACAAATTATATGCTCACTTCAGCTAATGATATCCACCTTGTCTTGAATATTGCCATTTTTAGATCCTCAACCAGAATCTGACCATGTACCTCTATCTTGTACCATCCTTCTTCCTTGCCTCAATAGAGCCACATTTTCTATTGACCATGCCTTTAGAGGGAAAATTAGTCTAGATTTTCACAAGAGAGATTTGTACCAACAAGCTATCCAAGAGAAATTGAGTTCTAGGGAGTGGAGTTCTGAATTTCAACTACGTAGTGATCAATTGGTTGAACTTCTTCAATCTATATCAACTACTTTGTTTCCAAGAGGCTCTCACAAGAAGAGACTTGGCCTCCCTTGCAATAGGTGGTATGATGCAAATTGCAAAATGGCAAGGATCAAAGCTATGGATAGGTGTCTTGATCAGGTTGCACAAAATCAGGCCTTTGTTTTGTATAGAGCATTTTGAAACTCAAGGGGGTTGAGTTGAGCATTGAACTAAGGAGCAATCCCAAGGCTTTTTGGAAGAAGTTAACCATCAGATCCCCACCTCCATTGCTGGGATTGAATGAGCATGGCACCTTGCCTTGGATATGCTCTAACTATCTCTGAAGCTGATGTCAAGTACCAACTCAAGAAGTTGGCCAATGGTAAGGCTGAATACCTTGATGGACTATGTGTTGAACTTCTGACATGGAGTGGTAGCCATCTGATTGCAATACTCACTTCTCATTCAAATGAGGCAATCAAGTATGGCTTTCTTGATAGATGGTGCTTCAAGAAGGTAGTTCCTTTTCACAAGTCTGGCCAGAGAGATGTTGTCACCAATTATCATACCAGACTAGTTGGTAGTATCTTTGCCAAGTTGTATGTCAAATGTGGAGTCTAGGTTGAGTACTTGGGCTCAAAAGTACAAAATTTAAGCAAAGTGCTAAGCTGGTTTCAGATCAGGCTTTAGTACTTTGGACCCCCCATTGGTACTCCATGTTTTGAGGTGGAAATCTAAGGATGTTGGGAGAGCTCTCTATGTTGGATTTATTGATTTCAAGAAGGCCTTTGATAAGGTGCTTAGGAAATCTCTAAGTGAGAGACTTACTGAAGTTGGTGTTTCAGCTTATCTGATTGGTTCTCTCTCCAGACTCTATGAGAAAGTGGTTGTGAGACTTTCATCTTTGAGCTCTCAAGATGTCCTTAGCACAATGGGTGTGATTCAAGGTTGCTCTCTGTCTCCAACTCTATTTGGAATCTTCATCAATGATCTAGAGAGACTACTCATGGAAGCTGGACCTATTGGTGTACATGTTGGCTCTTTGATAATACATGCACTCCTCTATGCAGATGATGTAGTTCTCTTATCCACCAATCCATAGACTTTACAAAAGTTGTTGGATTCTCTTCTTTGCTTTTGCAATCAAACAAAGATGGAGGTGAACCTTGACAAGTCCAAGGTGATTGTGGTGGGCTCTAAAGGTGTCACACCTTTCTTTCTTTATGGAAATCAATTGGAGCATGTTTCTTGTTATAAGTACGTGGGCCTTGAGTTTTCTCATGACTATAGTTGGTCTACTTATAGGATACCAAGGGTTCTCCTCTTTGATCAAGATTCCCAATTTACAAGTAAAATTTTTGCAAGCATTCTTCAAGCTACTTGGCCCTAAGGTAACCTTGTCTATAGCCTCTCATCCTCAAACTAATGGACAAACCAAACAAGCCAATTGAACTTTGGAAGATATGCTACAAGTCTTTGTCAACATTCATCACACTAATTAGGATACTTATCTTGTACCTACCAATTTGCTTATAATAATTCCAAGCATGCAAGTCTAGGATTCTTCCTTTCTTTCCTAATTATATATACAATCTACTTGTTCCTAATTCTCTTCTTGCTCCACCACCATCTCAAGTCCCTCATACTTCCACCTTCTTGTCCATGTTATTTACATCCTTATGCCAAGCTTAGTCTCATCTTCTTATTGCCCAAAATTAACAAAAACAATATGTTGATAGAAATCATCATGATCTCACTTTTCAAGTAAGTTATAGGTCATGTTTTCCTTTGGTAACACACCTCTCTCCCTTAACATCAAAGCTTATAAACTTGCTGCCTATTGGATAGGTCCATTTGATATTATTTTGATCATTTCTCATGTTGGCTACAAACTTACACTTCCTAGTCATATGAGGATCCATCTTATCTTGCATGTTTGGAAGTTAAAACCTTTCTTTCTAACTCATCTTCCTTTCCTACTTGTGTCCAACCTCCTTCTCTTCCAATCCTTGTCAATAATCATGAAGAATACAAAGTTGATCATATTCTTTCATGATGAGACATCTTATGTGATTGCCAATGATGCATCAAATATAAACTCCTCTAGAAAGGATATATTCCTATCATGATTCTCTATCCTCCTTCTTATCTTTAAAATGCTCAAACAACCATACAAGAGTTTAAAAACTCCATGATAACAAGGACATCATCCACTAGCAGTGTGGAATATATAATAGTGTGTAGTTTTTAGAGGCTAAATGTAATAATATGGAGTAAAGAGATACTTAATATAGCTAATAAGTGGTAGAACTATCATATAGCTAGGAACTCTAAGAATGTCCTAGAAGCATCCAAGAAACATCTTGGTGAGAAACCTCTACAAATTTTCCAAGGATTGAGTAATTTGTATACCAAATTGACAATTAGCTAGCACCAAGCAAATGGCTAGCTTAGCTTGTATGCCAAGTTTAAGATTAGCTTTGATTGCACCCCAAGTAAGGCAACTTCTAGAAATAACCTTCTTTAGAAGCTCCTTAGGAGCTTTGTACCTAGGTTGCTTCTAAAAACAAAACCCTAAAATCAAGCTAGGTAGGTAGAATTTCCTTCATTTGAGAGATCCATTCTGATCTTCCATTCTCATGTTTCTCTCCTTGGTCTTGTTCACCAATGAACTAGTGACCCTTCTGATTGTAACTTATGGAGAGTAGTTGATGTGTTGCATTTATGTATTACCCTAGACATTTGTAAATAAGTAGTTTGGTAAGTATTAGTAGCCATGGTGGATGTGTTGCATTAATGTGTTAACCTAGACATTTGTAAATAAATAAAGTAAATAAAGTAGTTTTTTAGAGTAGTAGAAGCCACGATGACCATACTTGAGTTATCATTGCTATGTAACAATAAATAGAGCATCTTACTTGATTTTTGGAAGAGAGATTATGAGGATTAAAAATAACAATAGATGGAAAGAATAAATTTTCAGAAGAAGAAGATTAAATGCACTTTCTAGGGCCTAAAATATTTAAAGTAAGAATCACCAAGTGTAGTGGAGAACTTTTTATTTGATTATGAGCAATACTTTGAAGGTACAAATCTTCAAGATAAATGGAGATGGATCCTTTTAGCTTTGAGCAAATTAAATAGAATGTAAAGCTTTGGTGGTACTTTAGGTAGAGCAAACTCAATGGTAATTTTTTGTTCCAATCTAAACATAGGAAGAATTTAGGAATGTAATAATTGAGAAATTCCAAGCAATGAATGGTACAAAAGATAGAATGGCAAAAATGAGGAAAATTGCTTCTATGAGGAGCTATATCAATCAATTCCTAAACACAACGAAGTAGATTCAAAAGATATAGGAAGGTAAAGTTCTGGATCTATTTGTGGGGAGCTTGAAATTACATACCAAATTGAAAGCAACCATACACAAGTCCAAACATTTGGAAGAAGGCATATAGTTGGTTGAGCGCTTTGATTCCTTGGTTATCACAACTTGGTCTTGATCTGGACATTCAAAGAACTTGGATACCTTCAAAGAACATGGATGGATGAATTGACATCAATGAAGATTGATGCTCTCTAAAAAGGACCTCTTATCATTACAAATAGAGAATGATTGTGATAAAATGATGGTTGTTTCTATTATTGCCAAATCGGATATTGCATTGTCAAATAACTAAGAATGGATAACCTTGACCCATTACCCAAATGGAGTTCTTTGAGGATGAGATTAGGTAAAAAGAGAGTCCTAATAAGAGATATCAAGCCACTTACTATGAACTTGGTTTGTTCAAATGGTATTAAGTGCTCAATCTATGTAAGTTTGATTCATTTTTAAAGTATGATATTCAATTGTGGTTTTAAGATTTTGGTTGATTGTGTGAATTTTGAAAATTATATGTTCATATAATTAATAAAGGAATTAGGTATTCTTATCAAACTAATATCAAGTAATAAAATTGATAATAGTGGATGGTAGAAAAGGTTTTGCTTTTTGTACCTCACATCTTGTTGCATTTAAGATTGGGAATGTATGAGATTTGTAATACCTCTTCTACATTACAATATCATTATAGGTATTCTTTGCTTGAACATCATAAGGTCCAATTTGATTGAACTTGAAAACAAATTCAAGTACAACACTAAGGTTAAGATTATTGATTAGGTTGTTTGGCAGCTTTGTTATAAACTACCAAATGAGAATTTTGTCAATATAATGGCTATAGAAAAAGCTTTGGGAGAAGAAATTCTTGTTTTTGTAGTGTGTATCAAGCTAATTTTACAAAGAGAATTTGATGAGGATAAGAAGCCTTAAAAGGAAATAATTGATTAGAAAATGAATTTGTTGTCATGTTTCATATGACTTTCCAAAGGGATTATGAGACAATTTGACAAGTATCACTTTTGTGGTAAACAGTAAGTAAAGTTTGTTCCCATAGAAATATGATTCAGAAATGGTCAAATACAAAGTCAAATCAACAATTCAGTTCTTCTTGAGTTCTTCTTTAGTCTCTTAGGTAGGAACCACACCCAGAAGAGAATAACAAGCATTGATTCATAATCTTGTCACAAATTACACTCCCATAATCACAACTCATCTAATTCTTTCCAAAAAATCTTGATTGTGATGATTCAGACTCTTTCAAAGAAAGCTACTTTGCTACAAAACAACTTTGCCTCAAAATTGAGGCAAAGTTGTTTTCCAGTACTCCACTAAGGGCACAACTTCCTTGATCAAAATTACTTTGCATCATATTACGCTTACAAATGTAAAATACTATCAACACTACAATTCCTCACAAATCTATCAAGGCATTGCTATCCACTCATGATCAAATACATAGAATGAAATCAGCACTATGGAATCCAACATCCAACATCCAACAAGCTCACTAACTTGCACTTTGAATTTCTCCAAACACTAACAAACATACACACAAGATTATACTTGGAATTAAGCTGAAACTATGAGCACTGAGTTACAACACTTTGCTTTACTCAACTCCAAAAATATGAATACTAAACAACAACACATTGTAAATAATTCTTTTAAATAGGCTTTGCACTTGATAGTTATCTAACAACATATTGTTCTAGCAACAACTTTAGCAACCTATAGATCCAAATGACAAACCACTTCTTCACATTTGCCTCTTCAAATCTCAAAACTATTATTAATCCAAACCAATGTCAACCTCTACTTTGGCTTCCAAACTTGGTGTTCCTTCAAGTATTTCTCCTTTTTGGGTCTCTCTAATACTACTTCTTCATCCACTATTTCTCTTTAGTTTGAACTGAAATTGCAGACATGGGTATTCTATCTACTTCTTTATTAACTAATCCACTCTTTCTTAGTGTCTCAGGCCACTCACGCAAAGACACCTGCATCTCTACTTCTACAAATTTGGACCTTTTTATCCATCTTTACATCACTATGAGGTCTATCTAAATCTGATCTAACAAAATCTGATCTGAAACAAACATTGTCTCCTACCTCTAACATTTTCCTATCTACTTTATCTCTTAGACAAATCAAAAGATTATTCATGTCCACATCCTTTGCCTTCCTTCTTCTCATCTCTTGCACCAACAAATTCAACTTGTGCAGCCTTGCCTCTTCTAACTTACCCTTGGTGTCAATACTCAACATTGCTTTCAACTCCTTCACGACTACTCCTATTGCATCTGACTCCACACTCAAAACTACCTTCTCCTTACTTCTCTCTACTTCCAACTTGTCTTGGTACATTGTCAAATTGTCCTTGAATTTGGCCTTTAGTGCCTCCTTCTCTTGCACACACTAGACCAGTTGACCTTCGACACCTCTAAGCAGCCTCTGCAAGCAATCTTCCTCTTGATTGCAATCTACCAACTCTTGTTGCCAGGCTTGATCCTTCTCTGTTCTGCTCTTCTTCAAACTCTCCAACTCTTGCTCCATTATTGCTGCAATTGCCTTTAAGTGTGTGACTTCTATCTGAGCATCAGCAACTTCACGTATCATATTCTCAACCAATGCCTTTTGCTCCTTTAGTTCTTCATTGCACTTCACAAAGTTCACTTGCAAGGTATCAAGGCGTTTACTCTAAAGGACTGTTTCAACCCATAGTTCATTGGCTTCCTTCTCTCCTCGGGTTAGCTTACTCCTTAACTCTGAGGTCTCTTCAATCCATTACTTTACTACTTCCAACTCATCCCTCACTCTTAGATGATTCTTCTTCAGCTCCACTTTCTTTTGGTGTAGATGCACCAACAAAGGACACACAATCTTTGATAGGTACTCAACTTTGCCATATCTTCTCTCATCATCCCTTATGTCTTTGTCTTTGGTAGGTGCTTCTTTGGCTAGTGCTTACCCCAAAGATGCAATCTTTGTATCTTGAATGTGTTGCCCTCCAAGCTCTCCTCTTTGTCTTTGACTTTGCTTGGTCTTGACTACAACTTGAGCACTTCTATTTGATCTTGCTGCTCTAAGAAATACCAAGGCAACCTCTCCTGCTTGTTTGTCTTCCAACTTGACTGCATGCAACTCTAGACATCGCTTGTCTCCTCCTTCCATGCAATCAATTGCCTCATGAAACTCTTGCTCTTCTTCTCCAACAATCCCTTCTCTTGAATGCTAAACTTTGTGCTCTCTTTCATTACCACTACTAGACTCTCCAATTTGCAATGTGAATTCTTTTTTTTCTCTTGAGGCCTCACCTTTCAACTTTGTTTCTCCTTTTGATTCTTCATCCAAAGATGATTCCTTCACTTCTATTGGTGCGGGCTTTGGATTTAGTCTTTGTATACATGACCAAGGTTAGTTTACATTAGACTAGTTTTTTACACATTGATCAGATGCCCTAGGCTCTTGCCTAGGCTCACATTTCATGTGTTTTGTATTGTGTTTTTAACCTTTTGACTCTTTGGGTCTTTCGGGCTTTATATTTCATTGTTGTTCATTATATCTTCTGGGGCTGCATTGGCGTTATTCATCCTTTGGGTCTACTTCTCTTTCTTGGCATGGGGATCTCCACTACCACTATCCTCTCCTTACCACTCTTCAAGTAATAATCATCACCTTCACGCACCCACTTGATGTAATATTATTCATCCCCATCCGCTTCTCTTTGTAAGTCGAGATGAAAGTTGGACACCTTCCATTCTCTCTCCTTTGAGCTAAGTAGGTTCAATCCAAAGTAGAAGTGGGCTGCAAAGGGTACAAAACAATAGGGCGGGTATATCCATTCTCCAACTGGTAATCATCTGCCCGACTCATTAGTGCAAACACTTTGCCCAGTCTATCGCCTCCCTTGCAAACATCTGGTGGAAAAATACTGCCAATTGCATCATTACATAGGTATTCTGTTATGGCTTAAACATAGCCATCATCATGTTGAAAATCCTCCTTTGTATTGGGTCCTTATAACTATCCACCTTGTACCCGTTCTTGGTGTAAGATCTATTGAAAGAATTCCTCACCTCGGTAGTTTATTCCAAAGAGTCACACTTCCAATAGAAGGAGATGCCTCCTACTTCTCTTGCTTCTCTCCTCAAGACTAATCCCTAATTTGACTCAGTCTATCGAGCTGGATTCCTTCTCTTCCTTTCATGCTTGGGCACGTCTCTACAATTGTTTGCAACAATTTTTGCCATGAACCCTCACCTTGGAAAGCTCAAATTCCAATTCTAGGCTAGAAATGTGATGCAAAGTCTAGTCAAGACTTTGATCCTTGCCACTACATCTGATCTATGGATTGCCAGACCCCTCACCGCACTCTACTTATTTCCCTTTAGGACCATTGTTTGCTTCTTCATTCTCTATTTATGAAAGATTAAACTTGAGACTCTAGCCCACTCCTCTTATGTGCTCAAAGTTTGCATTCCTTCAGGACAACTTTGAATAGGAAAAGGATATCGTCTAGACATTGCAACACTTCCTTGTCAAAATCTTAATTTATAGTCCTTTGCTGATCTGTCATTCTTCAATTGATTCTCCTTTTACCCACCAATTCTATGGGTTTGGTTCTTGTCACTCTCAAGGTCATCTTGATCCCAAGGAATGCACTTTCTTCCCATGTACTTTCTTGATTAACTGAACCCAAGGAAAAGTTGTTATAGGTTCTTTGGATTGGGTTGCGCATCCAGATACAAAGTCTTTTGTCTTTGGCTTCCTACTTTTGTCCACCTGGCACGAGTCCTTTTGACTCTGACCCAATGTCAACTTTGGGTTTATGCCAAACACATGATTCTTTGTGTTTCTTCTCCATTTAGCCTTCCTTTGGCTTTACCAATGCACTTCTTCTTTAACACTTGTTAAAAATGAAAAATGTGAGTACCATAGATTACTTGGAAAGATTTCAAAATTTTGAGAGGAGAGATTTCCCAAAAATTTGGCATATCATATCTCAATACCTACTTGTCCAAAGCTTGCGATTTTGATCTTGTTAGAAGCACCTTGCCACGAGCTTTCCCTGAAAACTAAGATTATACCATTTTGTGCTCTAAGCAAAGTGTTATGAGTGATTGAATTTTCTGACAGAGGATCTATATTTGAGAGCTTGTTTCTTCATCATTTGGAATCCAAATTGAGTGATTTTTATGGCACTAGATGTGCCTTGAATAGCTCTTTTGATTGATAGAAAGCCTGATTGAAGACCACATCTGTGCAAAAATGACAATGATTTGAATTTTGTGATCTTTGGCAAATTTTAAGGTTTGAATTGCAATTTTGAATAAATGTATCAATGCCAATACTTTAGCAAATGGAGTAATTGAGATCTTATTGGAAGCCCTATGCTGAGAGCTATCTGTCAAGGTTAAGCTTTCTGTCAATTCATAGAGTTCTGAATTTTTGCATTTTGAGGAAGCTTTGAGCAATCTATGTGATTGTGCAAGAATTTGGAGGGGTATTGCTCTGTGGTTACAGTGAAAGTTGCTTCAGTAGAATCTGTGACTTACAAGCTCTCTATCAAGGCCAAGCTCACCAAATATGGAGGTCTGAGCAAGCATTGGTGACAATTCTCATTCTGTCACATCTTGTGCATCTTGGTGTTTGAAGTACCAACTTTGCAGGGCCATTTCTCTTCACTCACAGATCCAATCCAAGTGATTCTTGTGTCATAAGAACCACATAGTCTTGAGCTTCCTATTGAACCAATATTTTCAGAAGTTTAATATTGATGGAAGATGATATGACCATTTTTTTCACTCTGATACTTCAAAATATTGGTGTTAAAATCTGTACATATGAAGTAGGATTGCTCTGTGCCTATAGGTCCAAATCAAGGAGCGGTGCATTTGTTGGTCCCGGATCTCACATCTCTCCAATGTTAAGCAAAGAAGGGAGAATTAGCAAAAGTGAAGGAGGCTCAACAAGCAGGTTTTGTTGCATTCTTGAGAGATAATAGAGCTAAGATTACTCAAAGAAATTGTCAGCTAATGCATAGCAATTCTAGACCCTTAGAGTGTTGTTTTGAAATTTTCATGGCCTCACACATACCAAGTACTCCAGCACTAAGCCTTTGTGGGATGATGCTGATTTGATCAATCTTGTGGAGACATGGGAATATGAAGGAAATACCATTCAAGACATTGAAGGTTTCACTCTTGTCGGTTCAACTTGGAACAAGCAGAGGCAACACAAAGGAAGGAGCTTTGGAGGTATTGCTACTTACGCCAGATTTGGCTTTGAGAAATCAGTCTCTTTGATAGTCCAAGACTCAAGTGGACAATACCAACGGTTGAAGATTGGAGGAGTTTCTACACCTTGCTTCCTTGCTGTTTGCTACTTTGCTCCATTGACATCATCAATCTATTCAAGTGGAGCTCTCAACACCATGCAACCTTTCCACTCCTTGACAAAGGATTTGTTGGAGTTTCAAAGTAAAGGTGTAGTAAAGGTGTAGTGTTCCATGAGTGAGCACTTTTTGACCTTTGGTACCAATTTTAACCTAAAAATCTTGAATGGCATTTCTCAATTTCATGAAACTTGCAAGAGCACATGCTATGCTTCTGGTGGATCAAGCACCATAGACTATATGCTCACTTTAGCTAATGATATACACCTTGTCTCAGATTTTGCTGTTTTAGATTCTCAACCTGAATCTGACCATGCACCTCTATCTTGTGCCATCCTTCTTTCTTGCCTCAAAAGAACCACATTACCTATTGACCATGCCTTTAGACGGAAACTCCGTCTAGATTTTCACAAGCAAGATCTGTACCAACAAGCTATCCATGAGAAATTGAACAGAAGTAGAGCAAGGACATTGGCAGCAGATAGAGCACTCCATGCGACTTTGCAAATTGTGTACTATGAGCAAAGTTGAGGATGACACCATGTGTTTGTTGATTGCCCTTGTTACATGCAGATTAGAGTTAGACATCAAATTACTTGTAGTGATTTCTCAACTCTCTTACAAGTTGAAGCTTTAGAGTTAAGGAAGTATATAATAGAGATTAGTTTACATCAGACCAATTTGTTACAGTTTGGTCAGATGCCCTAGGCTCACATTCCATATGTTTTGTATTGTGTTTCCAGCCTTTTGACTCTTTGGGTCTTCCGGGCTTTATATTTCATTATTCATATTTCATTGTTCATTATATTAAAGAAGAATGGAGGACTTTGAATATGTATTGATTACCATGGTTTTAATAAACAACCCATGAAGGATGTATATTACTTTACTCAAATTCATAACAGGTTAAGTAAATTAAGTGGCACACAAAACTTCTCTAAGTTAGATCTTTGAACCAATTACCAGTAGATTCTGATTGGTGGAGAAGATGTGCAAAAGATTACCTTTCTTACAAGGTGTGAGAATTTTGAATAGAGAGTTTTACCTTTTGTGCTCACTAATGCTCTCGTAGTCTTCATGGATCAAATGTTTTTTGTGTTAGATGTGCTATTGGATCAATATGTGTTAGTGTTCTTGGATGACACTTTAATTTATAGTAAGACAAAGGCAAAACACAAGAACCATGTATGAGAAGTTTTATGAGAACTATGACAATGTAAGCTAAGTCTAAGTATACCTTTTGGCTAAAAGAAACTATCTTCTTAGGCCATAAGATTTTAGGAGAGAGGATCAAGATAGATGAGGAGAAAATCAAAGCCATTACCAACTTTTCTACTTCTAAGGATGCACCAAAATTTTGGGGGTTTAATGGATTGGTAAGGTTTTACCAACAATTTGCCTTTATAATGCTCATATGGCTGCACCATTGATTGATCTCTTGGAGAATACAACAGACTTCAAGTGGACCACTAAGCAAGAAGAAGCATTCAAGGAACTTAAGGATATAGTGTCTCCATGATCCATCCTTGAGCCATATGATCCTAAATTGTCTTGTGTGGTTGATTTGATGTTTTTAACTTTGCAATTAGAGCTATGCTACAAAAAGAATTTCCATATAGATTGCATCTCATTGTCTTTGTATCTTGATGACTAAATGAAGCAAAAAGGAATTATTTTTCTCAAGATTAAATACAACTTGCAATGGTATTTGTGACAAAGATATTGAACAATGAACAATGAAATATAAAGCCCGGAAGACCCAAAGAGTCAAAAGGCTAAAAACACAATACAAAAGACATGAAATGTGAGCCTAGGCAAGAGCCTAGGGCATCTTGGAGACATTACTATTACATTATCTTGGATACATCTTAGACATTACCTCTTGGAGAAACAAGTGATAATGTAAACAAATCACAAACCCTTGTTATAAACCTAACATTTAGAGCACATGAAGAGTTAATATCATTGAAGGGAAGAAAAACTACAACTGTTTGATATTAAGCTTTATACAACCCAAAGGTTCCATGTCATTCCCAATGCACTATCATTATGACCTGATTTGACAATTCTTCTTGAATCTCCCATAATAGCAACAATCACCATGGTATCAATGGACTCCAAGGTACAAATAGAGTTCAAGACATGTCACAAAAAAATCCTTTCTTTCATCTTATACAAAGCTACCTTGCAACACATAACAAGAAGTATGACACTCTTTTTTATTCAAAGATGGCCTTCTATTTTGTGAGAATCAAATCTGCATTCCAACTATGGAAGATCTCCAACTTGTGGAACTTCATAATGAGCTAATTGCACCTTTGAGGATATGTACTTGCCTTTGTCAACATTCATCACACCAAGTGGGATACTTGTCTTGTGGTTGCCATGGGAGCCTTCACCTATAATTATTTTGAGCATGTGAGTATAAGATTCTCTCCATCCTTTCTCAATTATAGACAAGATCCATTTATTCACAATCCTCAAGAGAGCATTTTCATTTCCTCATACTTCCACCTTCTTGTCTATACTATGTATCCTTACACAAAGTTGTTAGGAACACAAATCTATTAATTAATCATTGTACAACAAGGAGAAACATAATAGAGATTTTTATGTGCTTTAGACAAGAATCTTCACATGTCCATAGCTATAATGATTTGAGATTAAAGTAGTTTGTCACACAAGTTACAATGTATCATTTTTCTCATATGAGCTCTCACAAATAATATAACCTCAATTGGGGGCTCTACACTCAAAACATATTTTCAAAGCCTATCATTGGGTCATAAATTGAATACTCCAATCCAAATCTACACTCTACAATCTTCCACTTGGAGTCTAATATCATCTATCTACATGATGATATCTCTATGTGTATCTCCTAAACTTTGGTACACCCAAATGATCCACTAGTACATCACTCTTCTCATCAATCAACTCTAAAGGCCAATTGAAACTATGCATTGCTTAAGCTTCTCAATTGTGACCATCTTGGTGAAAATATTTGCAAGGTTATTAATTCTATAATTTTCACCAAGGTCAAAACTCCAACATCTATCAACTCACAAATGAAATTGAATTTCCTTTGTCCTATCATGAAACACTAGATTATCTACAAAGCTCATGGCACTTTGACAATCATTAGAAGTAAAATTTCAACCATTCTTTCCCCAGTTCTACCTTGAAGTTCTCTAGCCAAATTTCTCTTTACTAGCCTCTAAGATAGCCATATACTCAACTTTTGTGGTAGAAATACAACATTCTTTTGTAGTTGAGACAACTAACCAATAGTTGTACCGCCCAGAGTAAAGCTGTACCATGGTACTCTTTCTACCATCCAAGTCTTCTCCCAAGTTTGAATAAGCCTTCTAAAATGGCATTTGTTTGCCTTAAAAAAAGCACTTTATCTAAAGTGGCTCTCAAGTAACATAGGAGCCACTTTACTACGTGCCAATGCTCTCTTCCTAGATTTGACATAAATCTGCTTATAAATCCTCTAGCATGAACAATGTTTTGCCTATTGCATACATCACTTACCAATTGCTAATGCATAACATACTCCACTCATGTACTCTTTGTTTGCATTTGTCTTTGGTGATTGCTCCCTAGTAATCTTAAAGTGACTTCCCAAGGGAGTGGTCTAGATGTAGCATTCTATAGACCAACCTATCCATCAACCTATGAATGTACTTCTCTTGAGACAATTCCAAAGTACACACAAATTTTTTTCTACTAATCTTCATCCCAAGTATCTATTGTGCGGGACCCAAATCTTTCATCTCAAAAACATCAAACAATTTTCACTTTAACTTGTTGATCTCCTTATTTTCGGACCTAAAGACAAACATATCATCAACATAAAGCAACAAAATCATCTTCAAATCAGAAGATGACTTGATATAGCAACAATGATCCATCTTGCATCTAGTGTAACCATTTTTAGCCATAAAACCATCAAATTTCAAGTACCACTACCGAGAGGCCTTATTCAAACCATAAAGACTCTTCTTCAACTTGCAAACCATGTCCTCTCTATCATTGACCTGAAACCCATCTTGTTGTGCCATATAGATGTCATTCTCAAGGTCTCTATACAGAAACATTGTTTTTACATCTAGTTGTTCTAGATGCAAATCCTTTGCAATCATAAGACCCAAGACCAGTTTGATAGTAGTAATCTTAACTACAGAGAGAAAATCTCATTGTAATCTTTGTCTATTGAAACCCTTTTGCTACTAGTCTTGCTTTATATCACTTGCTTCCATCATGTTCTTCTTTGACATTGAAGGCATTGAAGAACTTCAATGCCTTCTTGCCAACTTAGTCAATAACCTATTCTTATTCTTTTCCAAGGATGAAATTTCTTCCTTCATTGAAAACTACATTAAGCCATTCATTTGCATTGCCTCTAAGTAGCACTCATGTTCATATTTTCCACTAGAAGTGGTAAAACATGGATAAAGAATATCTCTTTATTGTTCTTTGCACTCTAGTAGATCTCCTCAACTCAATTAAAAGCAAAACTATATTTGCCACATTATCTTCATTTTTTACAAAACTCCTATTTCCTTCAACATCACTCTCAAAAATATCCTCCAATGCTACCTCCAATGTTGTTCCATTGTAACTTTGGACTTTGGTACAAGCCTGTCTTTATACATAGCACTCTCATGAAAAATGACATCCCTACTTCTGAGTATCTTCACCCCAGAAATGATAACCCATGTCATTAGACTCATAGCCAATGAAGAAACACTTCTTTAATTTAGGATCAAGCTTTTCCCTATCACTATGTTTAATCTTTACATATGAGACACAACCAAAAGTTCTCAAGTGTGAAAGATTTACCTCCTTTCTTGACCATTCTTCATCAAGGATCTTGAATCTCCATGAATTGAAGGTCCTTGATATCTCAAGTATGTTGTTGTGCTAACTACATGTGGTAATCCACTCCGTGCCTCCTAATTCAGATTCTTGAGTTTTTCTTTTGTACAATTAGGTGACTACCTAGGTTAGGTTCACATTATCAATTAGGATTTTGGACTTATAGCCCAATCTCTTGAGAGATATTCTAAAACATGCAGTCAAGGGGATATCATTGGAATGAAGTCTCCCATAGAAACGATGATGATCACAACCACAATGAAAATGATGTTCACTACTACAATGATGACCATGATGAAAATGATGGCCCAAGACCACAAGAACATGGGCCACTATCACGATCACGGGTATGGGGTGCCATGTTAGCATTTGGTTGTCATTCTTCAACAGTTTGACTTCCCTCAAGCAATTTTTGCCACATTGGAGAAAAACCTTGTTTTGGTCATCATTAGTCAATGTGTTGCTTCACACAATTGAGAAAAATGACATTTCACCATTGATGACTAATAAAAATTTGCAATGGACTGATTGAAGGATATAAACAACTCACTTCAAGGAGAAGGTAAGTTTTTTGTCAATTGAATTTGCACCACCTCCAAATTCACAAGGCAATTCACCAAAGCACATTAGGTCATCTTGCAATATGGAACCTTGAGATGTGAGTGTAGCACAAGAGGTTGTATGAGTGGGTGATTGGGATTTAGGAGAGTAGAAGGCAATTGAAAGAGCTCAATTTTAAAATGTTGTGCAGCGTAATGTCACCCAAGAAGATGAACAACAATGAACAATGAATAATGAAATATAAAGCCCAGAAGACCCAAAGAGTCAAAAGGCTGGAAACACAAGCCAAGAAGAAGATGCCAGCTGCAATTGCTCTACAAACTTTAGGAGTGGAGAAATTGGTGCACTATTGCTATGTGGAGTATCTCAACTCCAAGCTCTTGTGGTTCTTGCTTTGGATTTTGGATTTTGCTTACCTCTTGATGGTGTAGAAATTAAAGGAGAAGAAGAACCCAAACTTTACTAACCTGCATGGTAATGTATCTGCTTGGATAGAGGAGCATTGTCAAAAGGTGCTTGGGTTGGATTCTACACTTGGGGTGATGTACCTTGACCAAGAATGGCTTGGACCAATAAAAGAGATGGCAAGGAAGTTTCAGTCCTTGTTCTATGAGCAGGCCTGTCTCTCACTCAAGATGAACCTCTTTTGGTTATTATAGTAGCACATCATGGACTCAGAAGGCAAAGAACCCCAACTCCATCATGAACAATGAACAATGAAATATAAAGCCCAAAATACCCAAAGAGTCAAAAGGCTAAAAACACAATACAAAACACATGAAATGTGAGCATAAGCAAGAGCCTAGGACATCTGACCAATCTGTACAAGATTTTTTTGATGTAAACTAATCTCCGTCATATACTTCCCTAATGCTAAAGCCTCAATCTGTAAGAGAGTTGAGAAATCACTACAACTAATATCCGATAGTTGTCTTTGATCTGCAGGTAACAAGGACACTCAACAAATACATGGTGCTCATCCTCAACTTTGCTCATAGTACACAATATGCAAAGTCACAAGGAGTGCTCTATATGCTGCCAACATCCTAGTTCTAAGTGCTCTATATGCTGCCAACATCCTAGTTCTATACTGAGCAATAACATGTCTAAGTGAAATAGAAAGTGTCATACGCCACCAAGGCTAACACTCCAATACTCAAGACATTGCTCACTAGAGAACTCAATGAGAGAGATAGTTGCAAATGAAAGGATGATGAGTACTTCCTCACCCTTTGTTTATATACTTGTGAAATAGTTACGCACCAAAGTTACTAATTACTAGAGTAACTCAAGTTACTAGGCTAAAAGTCAAGTAAAGTCAAAAAGTATAAAGGAATATGTATCCATATAGGCATATTCCACTAAGCATGTGATCTTATCTTGGCCCAACCACTAAGTCAAGGATTCCTTCACATGGACTATCCTTGGACTATAGGAGAATCCAAAACAAAAAGGCTTGCGGACCCAAGAGTTCTCAACTCTTCCCTCAAAGCCAAACACATAGGAATAATACCAAGTCAACACACTAGAATCCAAAATAGTGGTGCTCATCTTTTTCACTTCCTCTAAAGTAAGGTCCCCTCTATCTTAGCTATGACTAGCTTTAACTAATCATAACTAATGTAGAACCATCCTTTATCTCTATATAAATAATATCTCTCAAGTACTTCTAATACCAAGCTAAATATCACAATACCACACACATGCACAAAAGGGTGTAACATTTACCCCCGGACTAAGTTTTCACTTTGTCCTCAAAGTGAAGGTCTCTCTACCTTCTATGATACATCTTAAACTTATCATGGTTAATCCTATCAAAGTGTCTTCCTCCCAACCCCTTGAGATCATAGGTGTGTAATTTCCCCACACCTTCTCTACTATGAAAGGTCCAAAGTACATAAGCAAAAGCTTCTTTTGCACTCTCTTGAATCAAATAGAATCAAACAACATTACTCAATCACATTCTTTGAAAGGCTCCACCTTCTTCTTTCCTTGCCTTTTGTCATAGCTCTCCTTTTGTCTCCTTTGTGCTTACTCCACTCAAACCATAGCAATTGCTCTTGCCTCTTCCAACTCCATGAGTTGTTCCTTCCTTGACTTCTCTGCATCACCTCCTTGTGCCTTCTTCAATCTCCCATGAATGCTTTAGAGGGTAGGAAGATCAGTGAATAGGTAGGGTAGACTCAATATTGTATACCAATTGAAATGGAGAATATTTGGTGGAAATCTTCTTGGTTGTCCTATACTCCCACAAAACTGCATGAATCCTGTTGTCCCAATGATGTTTAGCCCCCTCCATTTTTGCATCTTTGGCCAACATCATGCATAAGGTCTGATTGGTTCTCTCTACCAAGCCATTGGAATTTGGCTTATAGGATGTAGTTACTCTATGTGTGATAGAGAAATGTCATAGCATAGTTTTAGTGATGCTTCTTGTAAACTCTCCTCCTCTATCAGAAACCAACTCGAAAGAGCATCCAAACCTAATGTGATAATGCGTTCATAAAAGAAATCTACCAACTTCATCTTCATCTTCTTGTCCCTCAATGGTTTAGCCTCACTTGTAAGGTAATCAATAACTACCACAATATAACAATGAAACAATGTACTGTTTGTTCCTCAAGGTTCTATTGAGAGGACCTACAAAATCAATTCTCTACTTCTCAAAAGATCCTAGCAATAGAATTGATCTAAGTGGTGGAGTGGATGTTGACTTTCTAGCAAAAGCTTGACAAACACATGATAAGTTTTGCAATAATCAAGATAATTCTTGAAAATCCCTCTCCAATGGTAACCTGCATCTAGAATCTTGAAAGCAATCACCTTTCCAGCAAAGTATCCTCTACATACTAAACCTTCATGAAACTCCTTTATGAGTAGGATAGACTCTTCCTTACTCACTGCTCTTCAAAGAAGACCATCTGCTCCTTGGTAAACAAGAATATCCTCCACCATTGTGTAAGGTCTAGGTCTTGCTGCAAGGGCCTTCCTCTCCCTAGCATGCATCCCTTCTGGATAGTTACCTCTTGTAACAAAGTCCATAATCTCCTTGTACTCCATTGGAACCTCTTGAGTGATTGAGATTGTCATGAGCTCTTCATCTGGGAACAAATTATCCATTGACTCATCTCCATCATGATCATAGACCCTAGATAACAAATCAGCATTTTCATGTTTCTTTCCTGGCCTATCCTCAATGGTGTAGTCATACTTAGACAAGAGTATCATCCACCTTGCTAGCATCCCTTCCACATTAGGCTTGTTGAAGATGTACGTTAAAGCCTTGTGATCCGTGACAATTGTGGCTTTCCCTCCAATCAAGTAGTGTCTAAACTTCTTGAGACCAAAGATCATTGCCAACCCTTCTCTCTTTGTGACAAAATAGTTCTTTTCTGCTAAAACCATCTGCTGACTAGCATAAGCTATTGGATGATCATGCCCATCTTGGTCTAATTGACTAAGAGTGCATCCTATAGCTACATTAGAAACATCAATGTAGAGGATGAAAGGCTTACTCCAATCAGATTTAGTAAGAATTGGGGCTACAACAAGGAATTGCTTGACTCCTCAAAAGCTTTGAGACCCTCCTTGTCCTCCAAAATCACCATGTAATCTACACCCTTTTTCATGTAGATGGTCAATGCATAAGCCTTGTTGGAAAATGAGAAGATGAACCTCCTATAGTACCCAACCATCCCCAAGAATTGGCATAACTTTGTCAATCTTGAAGTGAATGGAAGGTTTGAGATTTTCCTCACCTTTTCAAGATCAACTGCTATTCCATCCTTGGAGATGATGTGCCCCAAAAGTAGACCTTCTTCACAACCAAAAATGCACTTGACTGGGTTGAGTGATTCATTTGCTTCATCCAAGCATTGCAAGACCTTGATTTGGTGCTCAAAGTGCTCCTCCTTGCTCCCATTGACACAAAAGTCATCAATGAAGTCTCTCACAAATTTCTGGATGAAAGGTTCAAATACCTTGTTCATGAACCATTGGAATGTGGCTGGATTATTGCAAAGCCCAAAAGGCATGACCTTGAAAGCATAAGTTCCCCAAGGTGTGGTGAATGTGGTGAGTTGTTGATGCTCTGGTGCAATCTTGATTTGGTTATATCCACTATAACCATCTCCAAAACTATACCTCTCATGACCTGCAACCTCCTCCAAGATCTCATCAATGAATGGTAATGGGTAGTAGTCCTTCTTGGTAATAGCATTCAGCTTCTTGTAATCCACACATACTCAAAGCTTGCCATTCTTTTTCTTCACAATCACAATTGGAGACACCCATTCTGAATTCTCCACCTCAAAGATAAATCCAGCCTCCTTGAGCTTATCAATCTCCTCCTTCACAACCAAAGATATTGGTGGGCTAATGCGACATTACTTTTGGCAGATTGGTCTTGCATATGATTCCACTTCTATCTTGTGCTCCTCTAAGGTGACTTCCTTCAAATCCTTGTAACTGAAAGCAAACACATGGATGAACTTGCAAAAAATCTCCTCAAATCTCACATTCTCTTCCTTGGTAACATTTGGGCCATACTTGAGAGTAGCTAACCTTCTCTCTACCTCCTCAAGTGTCAATGGTGATTTATCTGGGTCCTTCAAAACCTTTGGCTTTGGTGCAAAATCCATAGCACACAAGGGATACACATCTGAATCCAATTCAGATTCATCCTCCTTCGTGGAAGTCTCCTCTTCCATGCTCGTGTCCACACTTGAAGCTCCTTCTTAAGAATCTGATTCCCAATAATCAAAAGATGGTGTATCTAAATATGAAGTGTTGGTGGTGTTAGTCACATGAACTATGACTCTATGGTTTGGTGGCCCAGTCCTCAAGTACCCTTTGTGCCATCGATCAGTTGTATGTGCTACTCTCAACCATGGCCTCCCAAGAAGTAAATCATAGCTTGAATCCTTCAAGACTTGGAAAGTCATGAGATTTTGAACTCCCATAACTGAAACTACCACTTTATCCATCACCCCTACTAGTCAAACTTGTTGCTTGTTTGCCATGTTCAGCACAAAAGTTGAAGGTCTTGAGGGTATCATACCCAACTTCTTCATTAACTTTTCTGACATGGCATTCACTGCTGATCCTCCATCAACCAATGCATCCTTGATGTTGTGACCATTTATTCTCACATCAATCTTGGGAGCATATTCACAAGCCTCCCATGGTGCTAGTTTGGCATCCACCACCTCAATTGATACTAGAACTTTTGCCTTCTTATTCCTCTTGCTCCTTGTAGAACTCAAACCACATCTAAGCTCCTTTCTCAAAGTAGGATTCAAAGCAATCAATTTGCCCACTGATGTTAGCCTTGTGACTACCAATATCCTCCAAGACATTGTAGTTCCATTGTTGCTTTGAGATCAAGAAGTCTTCCATCCCCAATTTCTTCCTTGGAGTCTTTGTTGTTGATGGTGTTGAAGTGTTTGTATGAGTGCTCCTAGTAAGCATAAGAGTAAATCCTTGAGAAGAGTGCACATCCTTTGCAAAACGAGCTCTCTTCTTCTCTTGTGCCAAAAGCTCTAAATTAAGACTCTTGGAGTTTGAGCACTCTCCCTTCTCATACTTGCTCTCAACCACATCTATAGATGTTATCTCCTTGCCTTTATTTGGATTATGAGCCACTTGGGTTTCATTACCTCCCTCTTTCCCTCTATTGGCTCCCTCATAATCCCTTCTTCCATGGTAAGATGAAATTTGGGCAATTCCTTTGGATATGGCCTCTTTCTCCACAACCAAAACAATTTCTCTCATTTCTCTCATTGTTTCATTCATTCATTGACAAGCAATGAGACCTCAAATGAAACAACAATGAAATTAAAGCCCGGAAGACCCAAAGAGTCAAAAGGCTAAAAACACAATACAAAACACATGAAATGTGAGCCTAGGCAAGAGCCTAGGACATCTTACCAATGTGTAACAAAGTGGTCCAATGTAGGCTAACCTTGGTCATGTACCTCCCTAACACTAAAGCCTCAATCTGTAAGAGTGTTGAGAAATCACTACAACTAATCTGATGTCTGACTCTGATTTGCTGGTAACAAGGGCAATCAATAAACACATGGTGCTCATCCTCAATTTTGCTCATAGTACACAATTTACAAAGTTGCATGGAGTGCTCTATTTGCTGCCGACATCCTTGTTCTACTTCTAGTCTATGAGAGCTAGTTCTATACCAAGCAATAACATGTCTAAGTGAAGTAGAAATCCTAGCCAAGAGATAATCTTGCTCACAATACACCAACATAGGATTTACAAATTTTTGATAGAACACCATCTTGGTACCAAGTTGCTGCCATAAGTGAAGTAAGAACTGCTCCTTGATCACTTCTCATAGTGCAATAGGCTCCAATCTCCAATGTCGCACATAAACATTCCACCTTGTGGCCCATGCAATCAGATCTATATACCAAACAACAGATAGAGTGGCACAAAATGTTTGGTATGGAAGTCTCTCATGCTCCATGGACCTCACCTTAGTGGTATATGCGAGAGCTAAAAACAAAGCTTCAGCCTCAAGAGGCAAAACCTTGTTTAAGCAAGCAGCAATACATAAGGAGTTTGAGTCCTCACCCCAAGTTCATCACACAAAAACAATTTTTGAACTTTTTCCACCATGTCTTCTTAGAACTTGGACCCTAGATCTGAGCACCATAGAGAACCACCAGCTTCACAAGAGATCTAAACATCATCTTCTTCAAATCCCATGTAGTAAGATGAGCAAGTCTAGAGCAATTCATGAGTGAATACAAAGCTCTAAACCCAACATTGATTCTCATCTTCACACAAGTAGACCAACTATAGTCACGAGAAAAGTCAAGGCCCAAGTACTTAAACAAGAAACCTGATCCAATTTTTGTCCATCAAGAAAGAAAGGTGTGACACCTTTAGAACCCATCACAACCACCTTGGACTTATCAAGGTTCACCTCCATCTTTGTTTGATTGCAAAAGCAAAGAAGAGAATCCAATAGCTTCTGTAAACTCTCTGGATGGGTGGAGGGGAGCACTACATCATCTGCATAAAGGAGTGCATGTATCATGAAAGTGCCAACCTGTACACCTATAGCTCTAGCTTCCATGAGTAGTCTCTCTAGATCGTTGATGGAGATTCAAAACAGAGTTGGAGATAAACAACAACCTTGGATCACACCCATTGTACTAAGGACATCCTGAGAGCTCAGAGATGAAAGTCTCACAACCACTTTCTCATAGAGTCTAGAGATAGCACCAATCAAATCAGCTGAAACATCAACTTAAGTAAGTCTCTCATTTAGAGACTTCCTAAGCACCTTATTGAAGGCCTTCCTAAAATCAATAAATGCAAATAAATCAATAAATGAGAGACTCATTGAAGTTGCTATTTCCATTGATCTGATTGGTGCTATCTCTAGACTCTATGAGAAAGTGGTTGTGAGACTTTCATCTTTGAGCTCTCAAGATGTCCTTAGCACAATGGGTGTGATTCAAGGTTGCTCTCTATCTCCAACTCTGTTTGGAATCTTCATCGATGATCTAGAGAGATTACTCATGAATGCTAGAGCTATAGGTGTATAGGTTGGCTCTTTGATAAAACATGCATTCCTTTATGCAGATGATGTAGTGTTCCTCTCCACCAATCCAGAGAGTTTACAAAAACTGTTGGATTCTCTTCTTTGCTTTTGCAATCAAACAAAGATGGAGTGAACCTTGACAAGTCCAAGGTGATTGTGGTGGGTTCTAAAAGTGTGACACCTTTCTTTTTTTATGGATAGCAATTGGAGCATGTTTCTTGTTATTATTACTTAGGCCTTGAGTTTTCTCATGACTATAGTTGGTCTACTTGTGTGAAGATGAGAATCAATGTAGAGTTTAGAGCTTAGTATTCACTCATGAATTGCTCTAGACTTGCTCATCTTACCACATGGGAGTTAAAGAAGGTGTTTTTCAGATCTCTTGTGCAGCCGGTGGTTCTCTATGGTGCTCAGATTTGGGGTCCAAGTACTAAGAAGACATGGTGGCAAAAGGTGGAAAAAGTTCAAAAATTGTTTTTGTGTGATGAACTTGGAGTGAGGACTCAAACTCCTTATGTATTGTTGCTTGCTGAAATAGGGTTTTTGCCTCTTGAGGTAGAAGCTTTGTACTTAGCTCTTACATATGCCACTAAGGTGAGGTCCATGGAGCATGAAAGACTTCCATACCAAAATTTTTGTGCCACTCTATCTATTGGTTGGTATAGAGATCTGATTGCATGGGCCACAAGGTGGAATGTTTGTGAGCAACATTGGAGATTGGAGCCTATTGCACTATGAGAAGTGATCAAGGAGCAATTCTAACTTTGCTTATGGCAGGAATCCGATACCAAGATGGTGTTCTATCAACAATTTGTAAATCCTATGTTGGTGTATTGTGAGCAAGACTATCTCTTGGCTAGGATTTCTACTTCACTTAGACATGTTATTGCTTGGTATAGAACTAGCTCTCATAGACTAGAAGTAGAACAAGGACGTTTGCAGCAGATAGAGCACTCCATGCAAATTTGCAAATTGTGTACTATGAGAAAAGTTGAGGATGAGCACCATGTGTTTGTTGATTGCCCTTGTTACCAACAGATCATAGTCAGACATTACATTAGTTGTAGTGATTTGTTAGCACTCTTACAGATTGAGGCTTTAGCGCTAGGGTTTTACATGACCGAGGTTAGTTTACATTGGACAAATTTGTTACACATTGGTCAAATGCCCTAGGCTCTTGCCCTAGGCTCACATTTCATGTGTTTTTTATTGTATTTTTAGCCTTTTGACTCCTTGGGTCTTTCGGGCTTTATATTTCATTGTTCATTGTTCATTGTTCATCTTGAAGCACCATCTATCAGCACACTTGATTGGGTCATGCAAATGAGAAGTGAGTATTGCAATCAGATGGCTACCACCCCACTTCATAATTTCAACACATAGTCCATCAAGGTCTTCAGCCTTACCATTGGCCAACTTCTTTAGTTGGTACTTGACATCAACTACAGAGATAATGAGAGCAGATCCAAGGAAAGGTGCCATGCTTGGAGCATCAGGGAAAAAGTACAGATCCTTCACATAGTCACAAAGCTCATTCAGGTCCAGCAATGGTGATGGGGATCTGACGGTTACCTTCTTCCAAAAAGCCTTGGGATTGCTCCTCAATTCAATGCTCAACTCAACCCCCTTGAGTCTCAAAAATGTATGCTTTTTGCACTTCACAAACTTTTTATACAAAACAAAGGCCTGATTTTGTGCAATCTGATCAAGAGACCTATCCATAGCTTTGATCCTTGCCTTTTTGCAATCAGCATCATACCACCTATTGCAAGGGAGACCAAGTCTATTCCTGTGAGAACCGCTTGGAAACAAAGTAGTTGATGCAGATTGAAGAAGTTCAATCAATTGATCATACGTTATTGAAAATCAGAACTCCACTCCATAATGATACTCCATAGGATACTTCTAATGAGACCAAGATCACCTCATTTGAAGATGTGAGGCCAAAGTTCCAACCTTTGAAAGTTGCAGATTTGAGCACCACCAACAGCAGAGGATCACAGATTGATGAAACTCAAAACTTGCTCCACAAAACTCCAACTTCAGCAAAAAGTGATTCAAAAGAAATCACTTTCATAGATATTCCCAATGAGCCTATTCCCAATGATTGAAAGGCGCTTCCAATGCCACAGAAATCATTGCATTTGGACACCATTTGATGAAGATTTGAACTCCTAAATTTGGATCCTTTGTTAGAAATTTCAATCAGCCATAACTTTTTGGGGAGACTTAGAACAATGCAATCTTGGTAGCTATGTAAAGCTCTTGGCAAGGCGCTTCTAAAAAAATAAAACCATAGTATTTGGACATGTGTGTAGAGAGATATGGCTTGCCAAACTTTTGGGACTCCTCTCCTCTCAAACTTGTGAATCCTCTTCCAACTATCTCTACAAACACCATTGTCCTTAACCTCGAGCTGGGACAAAGCCAAAGAGATTCAAACTCTCACAAGGAAACCCCATGTACTTAGCAGGCACACGCCTTAACCACTCGGCCAAAGCGTTCCAGATAGGTGGACCAAACCTAAGTGAAACCTCATCACTGTAGAGAAAGTGGCTAGTGTGAGTCAGAATGCTTTAATGCACAATCAAGCTAGGATCCAAGAGCATGCACCCTTTCCAGAGCAAGAGCAAAGATGTGCTCTAGTAGCCTGAGGAATGGACAAGTCAACTAAGAGAGAATATAGCATATGTTGATACTATTGCTCCATCAAGGAAGATTATAAAACTCTAGTCCAATCTGTTGATAGTGAAGAAAAAGATGGAAGGTCCTTGCATGCCTATGTGAATAGACTATCTCTCATTTTCTGCAATAACATTTGGAGAGAAAAGGATCTCTCCTCCACTTTTTTCATGTAAGTCTCCAAAACCAACCTATCAACAACCACAAAATGAGAGGAAATTAGGAGTGCCAAGAGAGCCCAACTACCCAAAAATGCTATAGGTGTCATCTCCTTCATAGTTAGCAAGCCAATCCCTCTACACAAGATCAATAATGATGTATGTGTATGTGTCAAATCCCTTATTATACACTCAAATGTCCTGGTCAATAATATCACCAAAGACTCCCATAATCCTTCTATCAAACATGATAGGAAGGTCAAGGAGGGAGGAACTGTACAAAGGAGGTAAGTTGGTTGACAAGTAATACTAGAGGAGAGCATACAAATGCTACCTATGGATCTCCTAGTAAAGTAAGGTCATCCACATGGAGAATATCCTCTAAAAGTGCAACATCTAAGAAGCGTGTGACAAAATCCTTGGATCCTATTGGCACTCCAAGAAGACATAGTCCATATATAAATATGATACACTCCTTTGGAAGCTCAAGGTGGGGAGGGATACCTAAAGGAGACCATGCACTGCACTTTGATACCTTGAGTCTCAAGCCTTTTAGATGTAACTTGGTAGTCAAGTGGTCAAAGGTATGCCTAATCTGATCTATATGGCCCACAATGTGTGTAGCATTTACAAAGGAGGGAAATACACAACCTGGCATGGCCAAATTAATAGATAAGAGAGCTTTAAAGTGAGCTATGGCAAATAAAGGTCCTCCTAAAGGATCTCCCTAACATATATCAATAGTTGACTCCAAGACGGTGACTCCTTCCAGTGAAAAATTGTGCTAGTAGTAAAGGGAAGCAAGAGAGCCATAAAAAGACCACACTAAAAGAATAATACTTGTCAAGGATCTACTAGCCTCCTTAAGGTCTCTATAGATAGATGCTCACAAGATGCAATTAAAAGTGTTGTTAACATCCATCTATAGGATGATCCACTCCGGATGGATATCTAGGAGTGTCCTAATGCCTAGAGATATAGCCTCACATCCTCCAAGTGTAGCTACCCCTAATTGATGTGGACTGAGGTGCTATTAGAAGTGAGAATAGTGTTGAAGGCCAATGGTGTGGTTGTCCAAATGCAAAGAAAAGATCTCTCCAATAGCAATCCGTCTAATGCCCCCTGTGTCCTTTCCATTGTGCAAAGTCAACTAGCACCTAACATCCAAGTAATAGACATAGGAATGTCTCTTAGGAATGTCTCCTCTCATTACTATTGCAACCACTTGAAACAACTTGATAAAACCACTAGAAGTATCATTTTCTTGAAAGCAATCCCTAAGATGCTTAAATACCATCCTTAACAAGCCTCTTGGGGAAAGGTGAAGAACAACGCACAATGCTTGCGCAAAAAGTGACCTATCAAGATATAAAGGCTACTCAGGTTGATAATCTAGGACCTCTAATGGTAATCCCTCTCTTGCCATAGGATGTAGTGAGCAAAGTGAAAAGATAGTCTTATCAGTAGGACTAGCCATATACAAAAGATATAGCGCTTGTGTTGCTCTACTAAACTCTCATGCTTGAACCAATGTCCTACACCGTCATAATCGAGTGGATTTGATGGTGTCCTATAGCAAAACTTTTCTCCTAAAAAGTGTAGCCCTAACAAACTCCTCCTATAAGGCCGCCCAATTCTCCACTCAGAATGCACGTCCCCTTCTAGCATAACAAAGATACCATTGAAGGAGGAAGAAATGGAACTAAAATTTAAAAAATAAATAAAATTTACTATTCACTCAAATGCTATACGCATAAGAGCACTCAAACAATATATATCTTTCCTCTCACACTCTCCTCCTAAATGCGAATGCAAGTGCAATTTAGACGCGATCCTCTCCCATTCCGATACTCCACTATGAGGCGACACTCTATAGTACAAACGTCAAGCTCTTCAGAAGTGAACTCAATACCGCAACCTATCCTCCTTCTCATTCCGATACTCCACCATGAGGCGATACTCTACAGTACACTCTAAAATACCCCAACGTATCCTCCCTCTCAAGAGGCTAAAGCGGACTTACACAAAATCAAAATCAGAATTAGGTTAAGATGTGTGCGGTGAGAGTGGATCGAACACCCGACCTTCAGATCTTCAGTCTGACGCTCTCCCAACTGAGCTATCCCCGCTTCTCTTACGTTACATTTACGCATTTAACAATGTTTGTCCATGAACCTAAATCGCTCCGGAGAAGTGTTTAATCTGTTTAAATATGCTTCATCTGAAGGTGCTCTTTAAAACGCAAGACCAGCTGATGCTGCATAAGTATTGGATATGATTTGAAGCAAGTTACACGGCAGGTCCTGTAACTTTCTGAAGTATCTCATCCTTAGGAAAAAAGACCTTGATATGGAATACAACGCCAATTTGAGAGAGTAATTTATCTAGAAGAGGTAAAGTTTGGCACCCTCTTAGTTCTGAGGGTTGAGTTTAGATCCTCACCCCCATACAGACCATCCAATATCCCGACTAGTTTGCACGAGATGGTTCCCCGTATAGTTCTCCAGCAACACACATTTCTCAAAGCGTTAGAATATTAACGGTTTGTCCGTATCCCCTCATACTGAACAGATGGGTCCAGAAGAGATGGCTGGAACGACTCCAACCGGTAGACAACGGAAGGGTCAGACTTCGGGAAGGGAGGATATCCCTGTATTTCTGTCCATGTGTTCTTTTCATAGTCGTGAACAAGAGTTAATTTGTCCTCAATGGAGGAATCGCTTTTGATCTAGGCTGGAACAGTAGAAGTAAATTTTGTCTCCTTGGCCCTCACAACAAATATCTTGTCTGCCGAGGTCAGGTTCATAGAGCTTCTTGTTTGAGATGTATAATGGTAAGTAATGCTCTAGTGGCATTTCTCTGACCTTAGTCCACATATGGGTTGCAGAAACCATAGATTCGTACGTGTTGAGTTGGAAAACACCAAGTTATACTGCAGACCTATGGAACAACTTTATGCATGCTGCAGTGACTGATTGCCAGATAAAAGACAGCACTTTTGCACCGCACAAGCTGAGGTAGATGGAGGAAGCCTTCACTCTTTGGTACGTTCTTAATTTCAATCCACGTATCAGTCTCAGGATCGTATATTGTCATCCTTGGATCGAACGGTGGTAAATGGCGTTTTTCAGAATAATCGGTATCGTCTACTCTCCGGCATAAAAAGTAGAAACAATTGGTGCAGGGAAACTCCAGAGCTTAGAAGGGTAGACTCTGTTCTGGACCTCTACCCAACTTCTACGAATTACTCTTAGAATCGTGTACGGAGTACGCATTAAACGTGTGCCTTTCCGATCCGGAATATGGATATCGACAAGCTGACGCGAAGAGCAACTTATAATGTATAGTACCTGCTTTAACAATCAATCCTGCTAGTCTGAAAAACCCGATAAAAGCTGAAGTAAGTCGTGGAAGTTCCAGTGACTTTAGTTTCATGATTGCAGGGTTACAGATGATCAAAGACAGACCTGAAATTGAACGAACATCACAGTGGCATATTAGAAATAGCAACCCAATACTCCCAGCAGTGGTGCAGCGGAAGTATGGTGAACATCCGGTTCCCCTCGAGCAATAGAGAATCAAAGCTGTATAAACAGTACCCATGTCAATTTTAACCCACTCGTTCTGATCCGATCTAAGAACCATAAGAGCTGCATCATTTTCAGAAAGTTCTTTGGTGCTTATAACTACTGGAAAGCTTGTCGTAGATTGAAAGTTTGTAGCAGGTCTCCTGGCTTCGCATATGAGGGACTTTCAGTTCTACTTGTTATCATTGGGACGATCTTTTCCGATTAGTTGGAGCATGCCCCACGCCTGTCATTTTACCCTTTAGACGTTTACTTTACAGACGAACGTCGTCTGACTGGAGACGGTTGTCGAAGCTATTCCTTCAATTCCTTGCCCATAATCGGAAGTTCCATTCCTTACATACACGTCGCCATCTTTAAAGATCGTGAAAGGAGACGCGCTTCATGATCGACTCGAGCGGCTTCTCAGGTAGATATCATTCTCTTGAAGCATGAATGTCGTAATCCAGGGTGCGGCCGAAAAGCGTGCTTGAGTGCATTTAAGATGCCTTCCATTCAATTGTAAAGTTCTTTGCCCTGAATATTTCTCTTCCTAGCACTTTCACCATACCGGAGCACTGGTGTTATATTGGGTACACAGCCGTAGCTGCTTCCATGATCCCGGATGATTGTAATGCCTGTGTAGATTGTAATGCATATACCAGAGAGCGCCCCAATCACTCTCTGGCAGGGTGAGTCGAGACCAAATTCAATCCTGATCAAAACTGAAACAAATTGAATTGGGAAATGAGAAGGCCGCAGGTTGTGGCTCCACTGATAAATCCCAACCAGCCAGCCGCCATATCGGCTGATATCGATCTTTGGTCGGCCACTCCTCAGTCTTTTATCTGTCTTTCTTTAGGCGTCAACAGACTATAAGTTTCTGCTTACCGTTTCTCACATACAAGCATGTTGCTTCTGTAGATATATCTTCATAGAACAGTACATCATCAGTTACCAAGTTGTGAAGTGTTTGTGAACACCGTTACCTCTCGAGCCCCTTGAAAGCACTGAAGAGTAGAATTCAAGAGTCTGAATACTCAAAATGGAATATGTACAGTACAGTAAAAACGATACAAGCACTTCGGGTCTTGTGATACAGATGTATACCTTGTCGACGTCTGAGGTGAAACCTTCGATATTTTGAAGATCGATATTTGATCACACACGAAAAATACGTTACGCCATATAAGAAAAGAGATTATATCTAAAATTTCTTTTACCTACTAACAGATCCGTAATAGTCTAGATGGTTAGGATACCTGGCTTTCACCCAGGCGACCCGGGTTCGAGTCCCGGTTACGGAATTGTTTTGGGTGCAGTCTATTTTGACACTTGAGTTTCTGCACACGAACCAATAAGAGTCGCAACTTACTAGCGAAAGCGGAGTAAACGAAAATTCTTTGAATCTTTTGTCCACTAGTCGATTATTAGCTAACTTTATATTTTTCAAATGGAAGCAACCAGTTCGGCTAGTTACAACTCAGATGGACTGGTTCTATGTCCTTCAACATTATGAACTAGTTTGATTTCTTGAAAGTAAAACTGGATAAAATAAAAATTGAATTCTAGTGCTTAGTTGCCAATTCTAGAACCAGCCTTGGCAACCACGTTCTATTTTATCTTAAAATACTCTTTTTTTAAGTTACATTTGTATACTGAGGATTTTAAACTTCCATCGGGAATCTCCGGATCTATACTTATTTTCAGCTCCCCTTCAGGAAGTGTTTATTATATGATAAAAAATGCGAATGATAGACTTAGGGGAATAGTTGTACATCTTTGCCTTTGTGCCTAAAGTTCTTTTGCGAGTATGGTTAACGTTTATTCCACTTCGTTTCAGATACTCGGAGAGTCTCTGCTTGTTTAGGTAGGGAAATCTCTACCTTATTTTCTTGGATAGTTTTATGGCTCCAGTGCGAGGACTGACGGGAACTGATATTTCCATTTTCTTTATCCCGGAAACTGAATATTGGGGGGTTCTATATCGGGAATCTACGGAATGGCTACGTCGGTGGCTAATTCCAAAAGAAAAAAGAATACTAAATAGTGGCATACTACATAGAGTTGATCTGCTGTGTGTGAAAATGAGCAAGTCCGTATGAAACTCTCCATGTGCAATGAACAGGAGTTCCAAGAATATTGACGTGAGAAAATACCAAAATAGTGAACACACACCACTAATTTAAAAGTTTTAAGTATCACTTCCTAACACACATCGTTTAAGGTTTTTCAAACTACGCACAAAGAAAATTTTAAAGTTCACTATGGAATTCAGTTGTGGATTTGTAGTGAACTTTTAAGACAACCAAGGAAGTCTTTCCACATGCGGGTTTTGGGCGGAGAGCAAGGAGCAAATCTGTTTGATTGTGACTTTCCTTCTATGCATTTTGGCTGTGTGTCATGAAACAAAAGTCTAAAATAGGGTGACTAATAAGCAAAAGTAGGATGTCTCAATGAGAGATGATGCCCCATGATGATGTTTCATGGTTGAATGTAGCTGAAACAGATTTCATCTTTCTCTTGCTGCACTCTCACATAATGATACTCGATCTCTATGTGCTTGGTTTTCTTGTGGAACCGTGGGTTATACATTGGCTTGATAGCACTCTGATTGTTGTTGTACATTGGAGTCCATCTTGTCCATGTTGTAGCTCCTTGAGCGACCTAGGGAGCCATATTGCTTCTTTGGCAGTTGGGCATGCTGCTATGTACTCTACCTCTATGGTAGAAGTGACAATGCATTGTTGTTGCTGGTTGCTCCAAGCTACTAGTCCACCATTCATCATGAATATGAAATCACTACATGACTTTCTATTGTCTAAGTCGCCCTCAAAATCAGCATCACAATATCCAACTAGTGTATTAGTAGCATAAAAACCTCCACTAAATTCTAACCAATAATCCCAAGAACCTTTGAGGTACTTGAAAATTCTCTTTGTTGCTTCTTAGAGTTGAGATGAAGGATTACAACTGAGCTTTGCTACTATGCCAATAGTATTAGCTATGTCAAGTCTTGTACCTATCATAGGATACATTAGACATCCTATTGTTTCTTGGTTGGGTGGTCTTATTGGTTCACTTTCTTCCACTTGTAATATAGCATTTAGATATGTAGGAGTAGCAACTTGATATGCATCTCACTGATTTATAAGTGACTCTACATTTTCTTTGAGTCAGTCTGATTCTAAGATTTCCTCTATCACAAAAAATCTAAAGTCCTACATAGCATTATGCTTTTCCATGTGTAAATTCAAACTCTCTACCAAGGTGATCTGACATAATAACAATGTGGTATTTAAGTTTTCCACAAATTATTCCATCATCTACAAAGATAGTGATGATTTCTCTAGATCTATAATACACACAAGGATCAAAAAGTGATGCTTGGAACCTATAACTCACTAAGAAGTCATCAAAATTTTGGTTTTAGTTTCTGAGGCTTGCTTTGAGCCATGAAGACTCTTTTGCAATTTGCAAACTCTTTTCTCCTTTCCGGCTTCTATGTATCAATGAAACAATCAAATATAAAGCCCGAATGACCCAAAGAGTCAAAAGGCTGAAAACACAATACAAAACACATGAAATGTGAGCCTAGGCAAGAGCCTAGGGCATCTGACCAATCTATAATAAATTGGCCCAATGTAAACTAATCTCGGTCATATACTTCCCGAACGCTAAAGCCTCAATCTGTAAGAGAGTTGAGAAATCACCACAACTAATCTGATGTCTGACTTGGATCTGTTGGTAACAAGGGCAATCAACAAACACATGGTGCTCATCTTCAACTTCACTCATAGTACACAATATGCAAAGTCGCATGGAGTGCTCTATCTACTACCAACATCCTTGTTCCACTTCTAGTCTATGAGAACTAGTTCTATACTAAGCAATAACATGTTTAAGTGAAGTAGAAATCCTAACGAAGAGATAAACTTTCTCACAATACACCAACATAGGATTCACAAACTGCTGATAGAACACCATCTTGGTACCGGGTTGCTGCCATAAGCGAAGTAAGAACTGCTCCTTGATCACTTCTCATAGGGTAATAGGCTCCAATGTCCAATATCCTTGTGGCTGCTCTTACTATGTAAATTTCCTCATACAAATTTCCATTAAAAAGACTTGCCTTGATGTCAAATTGGTCAATCTCCATGTCTTTTGCTACAAGTAACAAAAGAACAGATCTGATGGAATCAAACTTGACTATTGGAGCAAGATCTCATGATAGTCTATTCTTGCAAGTTTTGAATATCCCTTGGCTACAAGTCTAGCCTTGTGCCTTGAGATGTTACCCTTAGCATCAAGCTTGGTTCTATAAACTTGATTACATTTGATTTCTTTTCTTCCTTTAAGCAATGTTCTTAGCTTCCAAGTCTTGTTCTACTCCAATGACTTGAATTCCTCTTCCATGTCCTTTCCACACTCAGGTGATTGCACTTCATCTTGTCTATGAACTAGATCTGAATCTACATCTACTCCTTCAATCTTAGCTGCAACAATGCAAGCATAAGATGTTTTATTGTAATCCCACTCACCAAGTTTTTATAGGAGTCTTCTCATTCTCCAACTTCTACAAGTTTCTCCATCTTGAGTGGTTGATGTTGAGCTCAATTGTAAATCAGGTTCCTGAATGCACTCACTTTCTTCTTGAAATGGACAAATGCTAGTCTCACTTGCTGATTCCTCTACAGATTCCCTAGAAGCTTATGGAAACTATTCATCAACTTTTATCTAATCATGCTCATTCTAGCATTGGCTTGCTCTTCATCTCTCTCTTGAAGATAATTTGCGTCTAAGTTTACCATTTATAACTATCAATGATCAGGTTGCTCCTCTCTAAACATGATGTCCCTACTTTCACATATCTTGTTCTTCTTTTGATCTCAAAAATCTGAAGGCTTCAAATTTTGAACTATATCCAACAAAAAACATATCTTGTCTCTTTGGATCAAACTTCTTTCCTTGATCCTTTGGTGTGCGCACAAAGAATGAGCAACCAAAAGTTCTTAAATGAGCACTTGTTTGTTTTGTTTCATACCAAAGCTAGTAAAGAGTTTTTTCTAAAGATCAACTGAAAACTCTACTCAAGACACGTGTAGATGCTTCCATTGCTTTTGCCCACAACTCTCTAGGTAGCTTGCTCAAAAGCAACATGCTTCTTGCTGCTTCAAACATTCTTCTATAATCTATCTCTGAGATATAATTTTGCTCAAGAGTGTAAGATGTTGTAAGTTCATGGACTAATCCAACACTCTATACAAAATCAAAAAAAAAATTCCATTTTATTCCCCTCTTATATCAAATTGCATTTTCTTGGCCTTCACTCCATATTGAGTTTCTACATATTTGTGAAGTTGTTTGAAGCAAGAAAGATTTTTTGACTTCTCTTTCAAGAATAATACAAATCTAAAACCATTGGTATTCTCCTCAAAAAGGAGATAATATCTTGATCTTCCTATTGAGCTCACACTCATAGGACCACAAATGTCAATGTGAAAGAACTTTTGAACCTTGTACTTGCCTCTACTATTGTTGGAATTTGCAAAGAGTAATCTATGGTGTTTCCAAAAAGCACATCCATCAAAGTAGAAAGATTTTTGACTATCATGCTCTTCTGGTTGCATTGCTAACAAAGACCCTCTACTAGTCCTTCTCACTCCATATTTCTAATGTGGGCAAGGTTGAGATGACCAAGTTGATAGTTCCGAAGTGCAATATCTAACTTTCACACTAAATTTGTTTATCTAGCTTCTCACTTTCCCCATCACTTTTAATAATAGAGTTTGGGAACGTAATCTATCTTGGTAATTCTAATCTGAATTTTGTAGAACTTTGAGTTGTGAACACATTCCTTTACCTTAGCTGAATCTTTCTCTATGTAGTAGCACTCTTTGATGTAGGTGGTTTGGATGCCTTTTTTTGCTGCTTGACCAATGTTGAATAAGTTGCTCTTCAACTCGGAGACATAGAGAACTCCTCTAATGACTCCTTGTCTTCTTGCACCAAGCTTACAAGAAATTGAGATGTCTCCCACTCTTGCATCCCAAACCTTTGATCGTTAGTAACATACATGGGCCAATTTCCTTCTTCAATCTTCTTGAAATTACATCCACCACTCTTGTTTATCAATCATGTGCTCTCAAGCTCCTCTATCAGCATACCAAACATCATTGTTTAGATGATTAATACTTGTGGCAATGCTCAAACTAGCATCAAATGCAGTACTTTGTGTTGTTAGAGCATTGGCTTTACTTCTAGAATTAGCTGCATTGTACAGATTTCTTCTTGGGAGGTTTTCCTCACCTTTACATTCTCCTTCTTTCTGCATTTGTTGCAACTTGTTCTCTTCTTGAGTTTAGAGATGTTTGTCTTCTTCTAACTCCCACCATCATTGCTACCTCTAATGCTTATTCTATCAATAGCAAGAAAGGCTCTCTCCCTTGAACTCTTTGCTTTCTCTTCTCCACATCTGTTCAAGGTTTCTTCCTTGAGCAGTCTTGCAATGAGTCTCTCAATGGTTCCTACTCCTGAGGTGCATTGTCCCATGAGGCTATTATATAGCGATAAGCTTGTGGCAAACTAATAAATAATCTTGGTGATGATTGAAGAATTGTCTATTCTAACACCAAGGTTACTCAACTAACTAGCTAGATTTTTTACTTAGCTAATAAAACCTACTATCTCTTTTCCTAGTTTCATCTCTAATAGAAAGAATCTTTCTTGGAGAACATGCTTGTCCTTTGAAGCATCTTGCTCATGTAATGTAACCAATCTTCTCCACATATGGTTTACCATTTTACAATTGATCACTCTTTGTAAATACTTTTCTTGAATGGCTGTACATACATACATATTTGCATCATTCTTCTTGCTCTACAATTGGCCTGTTCTATAGTCTTTTCTCATTAAAATCCTTGTAAATCTCTTTGACTTAAAGAAGATCATCATCTAGAATTTCCAAATCCAGAAATTCTCTCCATTGAATCAACTAATATGTACTACTTCTCTCAGATCATTTATTGTTCCCATTGTGTCCTAAGTTATTCCCAGATCTGAAAGATCTCTTCTAGTCTCTCAATCTCCCTGAAATACTATGCCAAGAATAATTTTCTATTTCTCCTGACGTATTGGAAAATATGTGCCCATAGCCTATTGAAAATTATTGTAAATACTCATGCAAGTTTGCACAACATTTATAACACAAGCAACTTGCACTGTATTTATAACTAGGAATACGAGGAATACAAAAAGGTATACAAAGCACTTCTACCAATTTCCTCCTATTGCATAGTCGCATGAAGTGAAGAATGGAATACATGCAGACTAGTATGCAAATCCTAAGCTAATGAAACACTTGATCATGTTCTCTGGTCTTACTTCTCCACACTGCTGCTCACATTTCCTCCTGCTCGAGCTTCTTGACTATGCCTTCACCATCTCACATCACATCATCTTAATGGAATGAACAACCTACTCTCTCAAAGGTTAGACCTAAATACACTAACCCTAATGTTGTTACCCTATGCTAAGTACAACCCCTGACACCTATAGTATAAATGCATGCTATATCAATGTCAAATGTACTTAAATCAGAAATATATTTTCAACAAAGCATAATAAACAATAGTACGTCGTTGCTTGTTTCCACATCTCTTATCTCTTGCAATTTTGTTTCTGTGCTCTCGCGTCCCAAGTCATGGTGGACGGTTTATAGAGACGAGACAAGTGGACAGAAATGCACAAAGGCGTGAACGCTGTGAGTAAAGTGCTATCCTGTTGACATATGTGCGTGGACGGTTCCGAAGATGTTTGGCTGCTTGGTGTTGCGCACAAGCTGTTCTGAAGTCATAAAATATGTCACCGTGGCTAGTTTTAGATGGATCATCAGGACGGGCTTGGTGGCGAGGAACAGTAGTATGAAGCTGGGAGGATGTTGTGGATTGAAACTGTCAGAAGTTTGAAGGACTAAGTTTTGGACACGATTTGTGATGAAAACTTGATGATCCATCGTTGTCGAATGCACATCGAACACGAACCGATCGTAGCACTGTTGTACCATTTTTAATGACGAATACCTGAAGATTTCCAGTTTGAAATGTCTGCTTCGCAGATGTGTAAGAACTGATGCCGTGAGTCCCTTATTATACTTTTCAGATGGCACTAATCTGATCCCACACGAGATCCTCAGGGCGTTGTCGAATGAACATCGAACTCGAAGATGGTCGTAGCACTGCTGGAACCAGTTTTTACGACGGAGACCTAAAGATTTCTAGTTTGAAGTGCTTGCTTCGCAGACGTGAAAGAATTGATGCCGTGAGTACTACTCTAATCTCAAACGAAGTCTGTTTCTCAACTTTACTGAAGTTTGCCTCAACCCTCTCAAACCGAGCTGGCAGCATTTGACCTTCAAATATACACTTGGGTAGGAAAATGTATTCTGGAGCTCGCTTCACGCGATGAACCCAGTGAAAGAGTAGTCAGGTGGAACCGACTTTGTCGAATTAAGCAAGTAAAGTTCCACTTCTGGATAAAGTTACAGAGAACCTGTATCTCAAGACCTCAGTAAATTATCTAACTAGAGTTTTCGTACAAGATAAGCCAAGATAACTCGAGAGTCAAATGTCAGTTGGTTCAGGCTACTGATTTTGTAGGAGCTTTGAAACTGTCCTCGGTCCACTCATTTCACACCCGTCGACTGATCTAGACCATGAGCACAATGTTGAGATGGTGCATACAAAAATATAAGGAAACTTTCATGGGCATAAAATTTCAAACGAATGCTGAGAAGGAAGGGGGCAAAACTGGCATGTAAGGGTCTCGATGCAAACCTTTCCTGTCCTTAGATCGAGGTCTGATAACGACTGAACCAGTGATTCTCATTCAGATTTTTCTAGACCAAAGTCTCTGTTCCCGATCATGAAACTAGAGGTTCACCAAGTAGAAGCATGAGTATCACTCAAAGCGCTTGATCTTGCTTGACTTCACTGTCAGAAACTAAGTACGGCAGAAACTCCACAATATCACGTAGGAAACAAAAGCTTCCGGGACATAGAAATTGGGGGGGTGACCGTCACCGGTCTTCCATAGAAATTGAGCATATCACATATTGTCTATCCTACAATCCTGGTTTAAGTGGAGAATTTGAAGACTGTCACACAGGTGTGAAATATACAAGAGCCACCTCCGTTGATCTTTTCCGGGATGTTCCATCTTTTCCATGGTTTGCTTATTAGATTTCATGAGTATAAGCAGGATATGCTGCGCTGGGTCAGAAAACTGAAGGCCCAAAATCTACGGTTTCGGCTATCTCTACGCAACTGCGACTTGGTCAATTACTCCACAAAACTTGAGGGATGAATCAGAATTCAGTGGATGAATGAGCCGTAATAGGCATAATGGTAACTTCGGTCTCCCCCCTCTAAATCTTCGGTCGCTAGGATTAATGAAAGAAACGACTCGGAGAGCTCAGGTCACATGAAAAATATACAGAGGAGGCACGGAGGAAGAAGATCCATGTCCGAAAAGTGAGACATGTCAGGGATCTCTAGTTTGCCCGACAGCTTTATCGATGATTTCGTTCGCCTTTGTAAAGAATTGTACTGCAAGATTCCTGCTCCTTGTCTCTTTACATGGGCTTCACATCCATAGGATAGCTCCCAAGTACTCTCAAGAAGGTGGCGAACTCCTGTAAATTGCCAAGAGCATTTTGTGCGCGAGGGTCGGCCATCGAGGCTTCAAAATCGACGTAGAACAGATAATCAAAATATTTGGCAACGCTGCTGCCACTTTTCTCGTCCACAATGCGCATGGCTTTCCTTCTTTGAGGACGGCTCTCGATCTTGGTGAGATTGATATTCCTTGAAGCAAACGTTGCAAGAGCTTTGAACAACATTCCAGGGCCTTCGTCCAGAGTGAAAACAATGCTGGTTTTGAATGGCCTATCGTTTCTTGGAATTACTGGTTCCCTCGCCAGCATCAAGAACCTAGTTACGTTAGCTTTGTCATCCTGGATCCCTTCAGCAAGGATGTCCAGTCCGTAGATTTCCGCAGCTCTTGCACTGGCCACAGCTCCAGTATCTCTAATTCCATGGGCAGCAATAAATTGTGCCGCACCTGCCGTGTCGTCGACAGCCTCACGAACAACACCCAACTTCGACAGAGTTTGTTCGCACTGTGCTAAGGCCTGTTGATGGCTGATAACACGCTTCAAATGCTCCTTCTGTACTCCAGGCAGTGCCAACAAGCAATGGTTCACTGGTAATTGCACCTCTCCCACAATGTGTAGACGATGGCGCAGCAGAAGGTCGTAGTTCCTGTGAATGGTTCCGCCAAGCGAATTCTCGATTGGAAGAACAGCCCTGTCCACCAACCACAACTCCAGTGATTGGAAGGCAGTGTCGAACTGCTCGCATGGGACTGCCTCGCATCCGGGGTAAGCTTTAGCTGCAGCAGACTCACTGTACGCACCAGGGACTCCTTGGTAAGCAACTCGCAGCGTAGATCCATGACGGGGTTGCATTGCCAAATCGGTGTTCGTGGACAAAGCCTTTGGTAACATCACCAGATCTCTTGAACCACCTGATGAGTACGCTAAATTCGCACTCCCATTCATACTCTCCTGAACTTCCTGTTCTTCTTTCAGCCACTGGCTAGACAGGACTGCACAGTAGCTCTGCCATTGAGCGGGACGCCCAGACTTCAGCTCCTCCGTGTATGGATTCTCATTCAAGGGCCAAGTGACTGCTCCCATGTTGTAAAGTGCGCGGCACCCATCGGCTGTTCTGTGGGTCTCATGCTTAACTGCATAGCGCACAGGTCTGGTACGATTCTTACCCGAAGACAAGCTTGGACTACCGAGGATTGCACAGTCTGCGAAACCCAATCCAGCAGCTACACTCAAGTGCAAGGCCATCGCGCCTATGCACAAAACTTCTGGCTTGAAAGGTTTACCTCGTGCACCTCGACGGGTAATCTAAGCTGGATAGTTTGTGTCGGAAACTGATGCCTAGACAATGATTACCCTGCTCCACTAATCGAACGAAGCCTTCTTCCTCTACTCAAAGAAAGACGGCAAGAGGTCCTTGGAGACTCGTGTTCTCATTCGCTTGATCTCTCCTAGTGCTCTGTAATGAAGGGACGTAGTCACCAGACGGTATCAATTAAGTACCGCTTGAGATTGCGATCCGTTCCCTCACTCTGGAGGTTACGCACTGTTCTCTATGCTCCAGCAGAATTGACTTCTGGCCCTCTTCTTCCAGTTATTCACGCGGGACCGCACCACAACACAATCACAATTGCCACTATTTTCAATCTAGGTTAGACGAATTACTAGAACATTGCCACACTGTCCACTACAGACGACTGTCGCAGGCTGAGCCTCACAACTTCCAGCTTTGACACAATTGATGTTCTCTGCTCCTGATTCCCACTACTTCACTACAATTACAAAAGGTCCTCCTTCTCTGCACTTAAGGCTGGAGATTTAAGAGGGCAACAAAGTTCCGGAGCTCTTTCCGAGCTTTGCACCTACACCTCTTTAAGCTGTGGAGAAAGAAGAAGAGGGAGGAAGGGCAGGGGGGCGGGTCAGGGGGAGGCCAGTAAGTGACTATCAGTGCATGATAGATTCCGTGGAGGAAAGGCAGGCTTATGTACGATGCTGAATTCCTAGGGCAGAGGGAGCTCGCTCATGACGCTGGCTGAAGGAATTACCAAAGCGGTTCCACTCCAACGAGGAGGCACCACTCGAACCCGTTGAAAAGCGGGTCACACGCCTTTGGTATCGACGCGGTCTGCAGATACTGAAGTATCCGTGTCATTGACAAGGTCTCTCGGCCCTACAACAAAAGGAAAAGCATGCGAGCTCGATCTCTCATCCCAGCCCAGCCGCCACCTTAGCAACAGATCGCCTGCATCTTTAGAATAGAGGTGGTAGACAGGTCCATAGATCCGTCGCTTCAGTCCGGTCCACGACGATGTGCCTCTACAGAAAGATCACTCCTCTCAAAGATCGAGCCTGAAGACGAGCCATTCTTCCGTGGACGGATTCGCCTTTACCCGTCCAGTGTATTCAGCAGCCGCTGTATCAACTGTATATATACTTAAAGGTCAACAGAGACGTTTGTATAAAAAATGAAAGGCGACCGCGTAGGAAAAACGAAGGATGGGAAGACCCCATCAAGCCGTAAAGGGAGAGACAAAAAAAGGAAACATGGGGCTAAGCCCCAACAGAGACGTTTGTTGGGAATGAACATATCAATTCGTGAGTCAACATGCAAATCTCGGAGATTTTATGATCTTTATAAATATAAATAAACTACCATAAGAGGCACGTAGATGTTACCAGTTACATGTAGTGGCTTTAAAACTTGGTACATTCCGGCAAATTACTTGACCCGAATCGTCCGACAGTCAGTAGAGAAAGAGTGCACGTCTGCCTAGTTAATACCAATGCAATAAGGATTTTAAATTAGGTACTTACAGGATTTTGGCTAATGCTTTACTGGTGGTTTTCTAATTGTTTTTGGGATGTAACAAAATGCCCTGGAAAAAAGTTTATGGTATTCAATCTATTCTCGTAAACGGTCACATTCCTATGTCATTAGCGTTTGGGAGATAGTATTTGTACCCATCTTTTGGTATTTGTAGTTCATTCCTTGTTATCCTACCAATAAGTAATGTGAATATCTAGGGGTTTCACATCAGTCACCAAAATCTCCTAGCAACATGTCAAAAATGATATCAAAAACATCCGTAAAGGAATAGTTAGACAGCAAGCTGAATAAATAAGTCTCCATATCTATAAAAGAAGTCATAAAATATATATAATCAGTACCCAAAGGGAAGGGGAGAGGAGTACAAGACACAAACAAGCACAAAAGGAGAAAAAATTGTGTGGTAGAGATCTTCTAACAGTATGTTCAGTAAGTGGGGAGGGAGGACTATAGCCATGATGTGTGTGCCTTTTACAATTGCTCGTCAATGAAAACCCAAAGATTGAGCACATTGCAAAGTGATGATACACTTAATATGATGTGAGTATGGCGGGAGAGACCACCATTGTCTCTCTCCTCTCCAAAGAAACTTGTGTTGCATCCTTGAGTAGACAGTCAAAATGGTGATGTAGGTGCCCAAAAATCTCAATCGTTGAAGGAACAAAGTTATCCAAGGATAGCAAGGGTACGTAGTGGTCTTCCTTACCCTTAAAGGTGGTTGGTTGTTGTTGTTGCTCTTGCTTGTACACCTGTGCATGTCAAAGACTATGATAGTTGACGGTTTGCCATCATCACATCATGCAAGTTATCATGACATTTGTAGTGCCAAAGCTAGTTTGCTCAATCATTGGAGTGGTAGTGTTTGTAGTCATAGTTATTTTGGTAGTCACACATGGACTAATTGTTGGTGGACTGATTTCATGTTAGCACTCTTGATCACACATGGTGAGACCCATCATCACTTGCACCATTCATACCATCAAATGTGTTGTTAATGGTGCCATTGGAGCTAGAGACCTAGGTTGAGCAAGAGGGTATACCTTCAAAGTGCAACTCTAGGGAACTTACTTCTTTGATGTTGAGCCTTCACAGTTCTTGGCTATAATGGATAAAAGGCTAGCAAACGTCACTTGGAGTCTCTTAGCTAGAGTGGATGTAGCTTGACTATAATTAGTGTCTGATTGTTGACAGATTATTGAGTAAAGGATAGAGTAAAGATTTCATTTGAGTGTGATTCGGGTGGACTATTAAATTGATTATATCAAAGAAATGAGAGTTAGGGGGAAATTGGGTACATGAACTAAGGGTGTTGGTGGTATCTCCAAGCCTACTTGATCATTGGTACATTTGATCATGGTCTTAGATTTCCTTGAGAGTGATTGTGTGTGGAAGCCTTATTTGAGTTGATGTAGATTTAGCAATGGGGCAAACGCTAAGCAAAAATGTTGGCCAATTTGCTCCTAAGAATTGAGTAAATTTGAGACAATGGGTGTACAATTTGAGCCCAAGAGGTGAAATCAAGGTTGATATGGTGCAAATTGAGCCCAAAATGCAAAATTGGAGGTGGATTTAGGAACCTATCTCCTCAATTTATGGATTTGTAGATCCACATCCTCCCAATTTGGCTCAATTTGATAGGTAGTGGAGGATATGATGGTCAGCCAATTGTAGAGGATGTGCATCAGATTGGCCTAAGTTGTCCAAAGTTGGAAGTAGAGTTGGCAGAGGTTGTCTAGAGTTAGAGGTTGCCCAAATTGGCACTAGCTACGGCAAAAATTGCCCTGGCTAGTGCTCAAGTTGGATTTGGCGGTCAACCAACTATAGAAGAGGTGCATCATATTGACAAAAGTTGTTTAGATTAGAGGTTGAGTTGGCAAAGGTTGTCCAAAGTTAGAGGCTTCTTGAATTCTCCAAGCTAGTGCTCAAGTTTGTGAAGCTTGGCCAAATTTGGAGAGGGTTCAAATTGGCAAGAAAAAATACCTCATTTAGTTAAATTTTAGCATTTAGAGGCTTCAAGGCATATGATTGTGGGCTAGAGAGGCTATGAAAGCTTAGAAAGGCCAACAAGCTAGTTTGTTGTCATAAGGCTAGCCAATTTAGATGAAATTTTTGGCCAACAAGCTAGTTTGTTGGTATGAGGCTAGCCAACTTAGATGAAATTTTTGGTAGTTTTTGGTCATCATTTGGAAAAAATTATCTACCCTTATAGGATGTGCACAATAGGGTTTGAACCCCAAATCTTTTGGTTCCCAAATTGGTGACCTAGCCAATTGGGTCCACATTCACTTGTTATCGTAATGATTGGTCAACAATATGTGTGTGTATGTGTATGTGTGTGAGGCTAAGAGAAGCAATTTGATCCCATCATTGGTGATCCTTATAGCTTAGGAGTAAGTAGACACTCTTGTTATATCAAATGCAAAATGGTGGCAAAGTCAATTTGATGTTGATTTAGGAGATGAAAATTTTCATTTAGAATTCTTGTGATTGGACCTCCTCTACTCTTTGTTTCTTTTTTGTGCACCATGTTTGTATGAGGTGCACTTTTAAAGCATTGGTGCTCTAGTGTGCTCTCAATAGTGAGGCTAGAGTGATGACTAGTTAGACTACTTATGTTTCTCTCTGGTGAGGTAGGAAATGATGGCTTACAAACTATGAGTGTGCATGTTGTGATGGCAAGTTACGGGTCATCTTTTCCCCTATGTAGTTGCTGTAGTTAGAGCTACATTATTAAGTCATGCTCAATTGACGGTGGCACTTGGTGGTGATCCTTGGTGGGGTACTTGTGGTGGTTATGGTTGCGGTTTGAGTTACATAGTCACAACGGAGTTCTTTGGTGATTCCAAAGGAGATATCTCTACAATACACAATGGGTTCACACAGAGTGGCACTCGGTATCAACTTGTATCTTAGGATTGTAATGAAGGAGAAGATTGATTCTGATTTGGCATTTGATACAAGGGTTGATTCAATTCAGAGTGCACCTAGTGTATCTACATCATTATTATAGGACATAGACAAGATTTATGGGCCTCCAACGGCCTCAAGCGCTACTTTGGTTCAATGGGTAACATTGAGTTGGATAACTTCATCTAAGAGTTTGATAGTTGGTGTGATCTATAGTAGATGTGGAACCCAAATTTGTTCACACCTTTCATGGCATAGAAGAGGTTGTTTTAGCACTTGGAGAGTTCATCAATGATGACTATCATGAGTTCACTTGGAGGAGATCAAGCTATGGAGCCAATATTGGTCTTCAAATGACATCTTCATCACTTGAGGCTTCATTGCTAGGGTAGATAGATAGTACCCATGAGTTCTATTGGTTGTAGCATTGGTGTATCTAGTAGAAGTACACTAGTTGGAGATGGTGCTATGAGTGGAGGTACTACTATAGGAGGTGGTGTAGTATTGGGGTTTAACTCCATGGTGGAGTTCTTCTAGTCCTTGAGGTAAAACTACCAAGGAGTGCAAATTGACAAGTTGAAGAGCTTGCATGAGTTTCAATGGAAAGCTAGAGAGAGTCTACACAAGGCATATACTTGCATGAGATGGCTGATAAGTTTCACTCAATCAGTTATTGAGACCTAAGCAATCCAATTTTGATATGGGATCTTGGATATTGAGTTATGATGTAGAGTATGTGATGTCATGTTATTATAGGCTACCTCACCTACTTTGGTGGTGGTCTTTAGTTTAGCTAAGCACATTAAGCTCAGCATGGTGGAGGAGAGAGTGGTGATGTCTAGATTTGGTAGCGAGACTTCATCCATAGTTATTACTTCTTCTAGAGTGTAGTAGAGTGTACCACACCATGTTGGCTTCCAAGGGTAGAGTGGACAACCTAGATCTTATGGAGTGAGTAGAAGGCCTAGTGCAACTACACCCTTAGTTTCATTTTTGGGTCAGCATTAGCCAATGAGTGGTGGTGTTGCTTGTTGGACTTGAAACCTCACCACAAGCAAGAGTACACTAGGGGTAACAAACATGATACCTCTAGTGCATCACAACTAACAAAGAGATAGTGTAACCATTGTCATAGATTTATAACAATATGGAGTTTAGCGACATAGTGAGTAAGCATAACAAAGTAGAGAATAAGCCAAATTAGCTTAGAATATTCTAGAAGCATCTAGGAAGCTTCTTAGGAAGCTTCCCAACTAGTTAACTTGCGCCCTAAGCAGGTAGCTTCCAGAAGGAAGCTTCTAGAAGCTTCTAACTAGCTTAGCTTGCACGCCAAGTAGGTAGCTTCTAGAAGGAAGCTTATTGAGAAGTTTCCTAGTTAACTTGGCTTGCACTCTAAGAAGGAAGCTCAAGGAAGCTTCTTGAGAAGCTTCTCAAGGGCTTTGTATGCTACCTATAAATACCAAAGCCAAAGCTCATGCTAGGCATTTGGAGTTTTCTCTCATTCAAGTGTCACAATGTAAGTTTCCATTCTCCTATTTCTCTCTTTGGTTTTGGTCTTTTACATTGTTATCAGAGCAGGAATGGGATAAATAGAATTTATGGACCACCAAATCCACTTCCGTCAAACTATTGGGATTTTCATGTCCAGATATTACCCAAGCATCATTTCACACAATTCATCACCTCGTGCTTTGGGTAGGATTTTCTACATATGATCACCGTGTTTGAGGAACCCTTGATACTTCTGGTTGTAACTTATGGAGAACGGTGGACGTGATGCATTTTTATGCTAATCAATTAGATAAATTGGGAGTAGTGGGATAGAGTAGTAGCTATGGCAGCAATACCAGACGTTATCCTTGCAATGCAATAACAAATCAAGCACCTTACTTGATTACTGGATGAACAAGATCAGCAACGACAAGAACATATAGAGAGAGTGACAATTCAAGATGGAGAAAATTGAATTCTATTTCCAAAACCCAAGGTGTTTGAAGGCAAGAATCTTTCGGGCATAGTGGAGAATTTTGTGTTTGACTGCGAACGTAACTTTGAAGCCACTAATCTTCAAGATGAATGAAAACAGATTCTCTTGGCCTCTAGCCAATTAGATGGTGTGGCAAAACTTTGGTGGCGATTCTGAGTGGAGTGAGCAGAACGACAGATTGTTGCACCAATTTGGACATGAGCAGAATTCAAGGATGCAATATTGGGTCGGTTTCAAACTATAAATACCACCCAAGCCGCATGACATAAATTGGTGGAAATGATGCAAGTTGGCTCAGTCCCAAGGATCCAATGTAGCAGCCATTCAATGCATCTTCCACTCCTACATCAATTACAGAGGATACTTGGGAGCCAAACATTGGACCAAGCTTACAAGAAGGGAAAGATGGAGAGTTTGGAGGCTCTTGAGGAGCTACATGAGTTGTTTTGCCTTTAGTATAAAGGATTTGGGTGCTCTGAAACGACTTGGTATTTGGATTGGACTTACTATTGATACACTAGTTTTTTGATGTTCCTACAAATAAAGTGACATGGAGAGAACACTGATTCAAAGCCAAAGTAGAGATCTCTTTGAGGCTAGTTTGGTGGAGATTTCACATGGAGAGTATGCTTCAGCTACAATGATGCTAGCCAAGAAGGTTATGAATGGCAACTACATAGATAGGTGGATGTGTGGAGATAAATATCTTATCAACCAACAAACTAGGGCTGATTGGAATGTCATGCTTACACCAAAGGAGATTGTTGATGCAATTGGGCATGCAAAGGTCTTCAATACTTTGGATCTTCAAGCAAGATATCATAAGTTGCCAATAAGGGAGGAGTACAAGTCCAAGTCCAAGATAGCATTTTGGGCTATTGATCCTCATGGAAAGGATGTATTATATTAGTGGAGGTTCTTACTATTTGGGTTAAAGAACACTCCTGCCAAGTTCTAGAGGATCACGGACAAGATCCTAGCATGATTGGATTTTGCTCAATGCTATATTGATGACATCTTGGTCTATAGCACTATTGTGGAAGAGCATGAGGGACCTTTGTTGGAGGTGTTTAAGAGATTGAGATTTTATGGACTCAAATTACATCTTAGGAAGTGTAAATTCTTTTAAAAGCAAGTTCATTATTTGGGTCACACTATCTACCCTAGAGGACTTGGTGTTCAATAGACCAAGGTGAAGGCCATTGCATGTATTCCTTGGCTTACAAATATGATTAGAGTGTGAGTATTCCATAGGTTAGTAAACTTCTATTGCTGATATGTTAGAGGATTTAATGCCATTACCAAGGCCTTGACAAAGTTGACCAAGCTTACACAAGAGTGGTGTTGGGAAGGTGAGCAAGAAAGAGCTTTTATAGAGCTCAAGGAAAGGTTGACATTTGTGCTTATTCTTAAGAGATTGATTAGAGGATGACCATTCCAAGTTCATATTGATTGGAGTACATTGTGGCTTGGACCAATGCTCATCCAACAAGATGATGAGGAGAGGAGTCTGTGGTGGCCTATGCTAGTCCTTCCAACAATTCAGTAGAGGCAAAATATAGTTCATATGAGAGAGTGTGTTTGGCAGCAATATGGGCAATAGCACATTTTTTCTATTATGTATTTGGTAACCCTTTCACCTTCATCTATGATGATCAACAATTGAAGTGTTTGATAGAGTCTAACAAGATTTCAAGGAAGCTTGCATGATGGGCTCTAATTTTATAGGAGTATGATTTCATGGTTATTCATTGAATAAGAGTGGTGAATCCTAATGTAGATGGATTGAGTAAAATCCATGTCCCAACCAATAGGATCAAACCAGAAAAGATTGACATGGTGAGACAAATGAGGAGATGGTGCCAAGTTGGCATGCATCTAGCTTTCTATGTATATTTTTTGAGGCCTTGGTGGTATCTCTCTCAACACATACAAGAGGAGTTGTTGAGGTCATACATCCAAAGGGTGGAGATATTGGTACAAGTCAGCAAGACATTCATGATGATGTCTTAGTGATGGATTATCTTTGCACTAGTGTTGTGGGTGGCACAATTGGTGCCAAAGAGAGAGACCATGTTCTTCAACAAGCCAAGTGGTTTAAATTGGAGGGAAAATACCTTATTTGTGTATGAGAGGATAGTAGAGTGCAAGTATTACCACTTCCATCTCAAAGACCATAGTTGGTATGTCATGCTCATGAGGAGCTAGAACATTTTGGAGTAAAGCATACATATAGCTTACTCTAGAGTCCTTATTGGTGGCATGGTATGCAGACCAATGTGCAATAGTTTATTGCCAGATGTATGGCTTGTGATGTTAGAGCATTATTTAATGCTTCTATGCCATAGTTACACCCATTACCTATCATGGGATTGGATTACCATTGGATTTTGGATTTTGGACTTTGCTACATCTTTACCATTGACTATGAGACATCATCAATATATTTTGGTTATGGTGGAGCAATTCTCCAAGTGGATTGAGTTGGTGGCACTTCTTGACAAGTTTAGTGAAGGAACAACTTACTTGTTCCTAGATCGAGTTCTTAGTCATTTTGGTGCACCAATTGAGATTTTGACTAATCAAGGTATAAAGTTCTTGGGAGTATTTCATGTCTTGTGTGACAAGGCCTTTATTGAGCATCATATTACCTCTCAAGTTCACCTTGAGGTATATGGCTTAGTAGAGAAAGTAGTTCAGATGATGAAGAGAGGATTGCTTGAACTAGTGCAAGTAGATGTTGGAAAGTAGAGGCAATAGTATCACTCCTTGGGGTACTCCTGTTAGCAAGTGTGGCTCTTCTATCCTTTGGCTCAAGGAGAAAGTGCCAAATGAGCTCAACATGAGTGGGAAACACGTGTAAATAAAATAATGGATGAGATGGAAAGTCTGACAAATATGGCTAAAGCTATTGAAAGCATCCTTGTGACACTTAAAGAAAATAATCTGGACGCAAGCTCTTTTTGGAAGTGGTAGCAAAAGCCAAAATAAAAAAAAAATTCTTTTGTGGTCCGAGCGCTAGCCTGGCCTTATGCCATAAGGGCCTTGGCTCATAGTTCTTTGGTTAATTTATATTAGATAAGTTTCTTTGTTGCTTACTTGTATGTATATTTTAGGCTATATTAGGTGATCCTCTACTCGACCCAAAGTGGGACCAGACTGTAGAGGACTAAAGCATGGGGCTTATCTATTGTTTTGCCGCATGGAAAAAAAATAAAAAATTCATACACAATAGGGTCAAGCCATAGCCATAGCTCCAACCTTCCCCCCCTCCCCCCCTCTCTTCCAAAACCACGGGTGGTCCAGAAGGCAAGAGGGTCCATGAAATATTATCGCACAAACAACCCTCCAAAGGTAACTATAACTAACAAGAAAAGTTGTACACGGTCCTAAATGGCAAGCATACAAACAAACATGAAACCTAGGGATCACCCAAAAGGACTATGGTTTAAATATGGTTTGCAAAGAGACCATTTGGAAGATTGGGATCTTTAGTTACCTTGGTTGGCCATGGGCTATTGGTTTAGCCAGCAAGCCTCCTTGGCATCCTTCTCTCCTTCCTTTCTAGAGTGATTCAGATTCACCTATAGCAATTCATCATGAAGTTATTGTAGTTTGGGACTTGGACGATCCAGATGTATGGGTGAATATATGTTCTCAACAAGTAGAGATGTTTTGGAAATTGATATTGATGGCTTTTGAGAACTTAGTGATTACTCAACATAGGGATACCCTACACTATGCTATTATTGAAGGAGGAGGTTGTAAACCTTTGATCCATTCATTTCATCTAGGTCACTATGTTTATCTACAACATATTGCACCAACAACACTTGATGTTACTACAAGTTGCACTTTCTTGAGAGTGCATAAGGTTTTTGCCTTCTAGAATCCTCATGTTGAAAGGATATGATGGTGTTGTTTGGAAGCATCATGTGCGTAATTATGCACCATGCCACTTCCCAAACGTTGATGGCACTATGGACCCAAGCTTGGCACTTGTACGTGTAGGCTTGCAATGTATGTTATGTGGCTCTTTTACTAGAGCTGCTACTATGTTGGTTATAGCTATTTGAGAGGATGGCATATGGCATGTTTGACTCCTCCCCTCATGGTGGTTCCTCAAGGACAATGATCATATCCTAGATGTACTTGACATATAGTTCACCCTTTATGTGGTATAGATTGCAAACAAATGACTAACAATGGGGCTTGATAGCACCTAGCCTCTTGATCTTTGCCCATCATAGGGCATATCACATACTTGGAATAGATGGCTATTTGGAGTTAGAGGGACCTAACCGCCAACTAGGAGGTAATTGTGGTACTTTGGAGTTCATGTATGACTTATGTGTGAGTTGTGCAACAATGTACATACAATAGCTTTGTAAGGGATGCAGCCAGCACCGCATAATTTGACACAAAGCATCTGTAGTATCCAACATGTCCTAAGAAGGCTCTCAGTTCCTAGATATTCTTTGGGGATTCCAAAGCTGAGATAACTTTGACCTTCTCAACATCAACTTCAATACCTTGGCTTGACACCCAATGCCCCAAACAAATTCCCTCTTTCATTGCTAAGAAACATTTGTCCAGGTGTAATGACAAACCGGCAAAACAACACCTTTCAAAAGTTTGGCGAAGGTAATCGAAATGTACATCTCTTTGTCCAAACACACAATAATCATCAATGAAGACTTCCACAAATTTGCACATAAAATTGTTGAAGATTGCATTCATCATCAGTTGGAAAGTAGCGGGAGCATTACACAACCCAAAGGGCATTTGATTGTAAGCAAAGGTGGCCCAATCAGTGGTGAATGTAGTTTTATCCTTATCCTCTTCTTGGATGGATACTTGATTGTATCCTGAAAATCCATCAAGAAAACTATAGCAAGGGTGACCAGCTACTTGGTCCAAAATTGTATCAGTAAAAGGCAAAGGATGATGGTCCTTTCTTGTGATTGCATTCAATTTGTGAAAATCTTGGCACACTTAAATCTTTCCCGTCTTCTTCTTTGGAACGATGACAATGGGGGAAACCCATTCACTGCTCAAGATAGGAAAGATTATTCCAGCCCCTAAGTACTTGTCAATTTTGTCTTTCACCAAGGGAGAGCACTTTGGGTTCAGGCGGTATTGTCTTTGCCAAACCGGAGATGCACCTTCAACCAGATCAATCCGGTGTTCTTCTCCAAATTCTTGTGGAATTCCTGGCATTTGATCAATAGACCAGGCAAATCCATCTTGGAATTCTATAAACAAGGCAGTGTATCCTACCAACTCCTCTGTAGTGACTGTCTCCGATATCTTCAAAAAAAATTCCTTCAGTCAAGACCACATCTTGATAGTCATCGGGGTTAATGATGCCTTCTACGTGGCTCACTCGGCTCAATCCAAGACATACTATTGTCAAACCCCCTTCCTCCAAGTCTTGCTCATCCAAGGCAATGTCATATGGGTCTTTGTCTTTGACCTCTACCTTGTAGCATTCCAAGTAATTAACTTGGACTTCGTCTTTGGAGTCTTCGGAAGATGAAGATGATGAATCTTCGGATTCATCTTTGTCTTTTGACAAAGTAGTTTCCCCAAGGTGAGGAACCTTTGTCCAACTTACGGTCACCATCTTTTGCTCTTTGGACAAAATGTCTTTAAATCTTAGTTTTTGCTGGTGCCAATCCACCATGACCTGGGCACTATACAACCAGGGTCTTCCGATCAAGAGAAGATAACCAGTTTTGGTTATTGGTCGCAGCACAATGTAATTCAATTTGCAAGGCACTCCTCCTATGATCGTGGTGATATTTGATAGCATGCCCAAGGGCCATCTCTTGGTTTGATCCACAAATTTCAGAATTCGGGGTGTTGGTTCAAATATTGTATACCCTTGTTGATGTGCAGTGTCTTCTGTCATGACATTCACACCCGACCCCGAATTAATGGGTATGGATGTGATCATATAGCTTGTTATCTCCGCATCCACCTCGGGAGATCCCAAATCTTCTTATTCAATACAATAAATTGCGGGAAATTCTTTCTTGGTCATCGCCCTTACTTTCTTGGAGGCTAAACTTAGGTACTTTTTGTACAACTTGTTGTCCTCCCACAATTGTTTAAATGTGACATTAGCACTTGTAGACGCCATATCTACCACAATATTGTACTGTGGAACTCCTCCCAATTGCACCTGCTTTGCCTTTGTCTTTGGATCTGAAGTTTGAGCTTGTTCAAAGTAGACTTTGGGGTGCTTAAGGATGGTAATCGGAGTGCATATGTCCTTGACCCAATGATCATCAGGTTGACCAACTTTGGCTTGGATCAAGTCTTTTACTTTGGACCTGATATCCACCGGCAAAACTGGAGGTTGTGTCTTTGTATTCTCCTCCAAACTCATCTCCCGCATGTGGAGTACTGCTTCCCTAATTTCTTTTTGCAAGGCTTTTGCTAGGACATTTTCCTCCTTTATAGAAAGGATAGCTTTTGGTCGTAGTCTCTTTGTTTTTCATGAAGACAAAGAAGTAGTACTCACTTCTTTGGGAGCTTGATTCTTCCTCCCCGTGCAGGTTTCTACCTTCAAAATTTTGAGGTCCGGCCATTCTCCTTGTGAAGTGGGACTCCCTTCTTGAGGTCTCTCTTCCTCAAGTGTGATACAATTTACATTCGTATCTCCCTTTGCCTGGAGCGCAACATGCTCAGCGGGGGGTCTATACATACTTTACAGGGGGCTTTGGATTGGGTGGTTGCGGGCACTAATTTCTTGTGTGCCCCGATCCTTTACAATTTCCACAAAGGGGCACATATCCAATTTGCCGTCTTGGCTCCGGACAATTTGGAGACCAATGTCCTATCAAGCCACAATTGTAACGAGCACCCGGTGCAACATTTTGAGGTCTATTTTGGCCACCCATTGGTGGTCTTTGTGGGAAGCATTAGTATTGTACTCTCATGGTCCATACTTGGGACCTTGATATGATGTGCTTGCTGGAGACTGTATCTCTTGGGTTTGGTATATAGACTCTTCTTCCTCACCCTGGTCCCACCCGGGGACCCAATCAATTTTTTGCACTAGAAATGCAGTGCGGATCAAACACTCCATATTAGCGTGGCCGGATTTACCACACGCAGTGCACCATACATTTGGTCGACCAAATGATGGAGGCTTTCTTTGGTCCTTAGTCCCAATCATCTGGATCTTGAAATCCGTGAACTCTTTAATAAGAGTCTCCAACTTCTGATTCGCCTTAGGTACATTCTTTGTTGGCGGCGTTATTGGCTTCTTTCCTCCGTGTCTTTGTATTCTACACGGCTTTGTTTCTTTGTTGGATTCCAAAAAGGAACTCGAAGATGTGGAGGATTTCTCCGAAGAAGGGGAGGTGCTGCAAGAAGCTCTTTGTCTAGGCTTCTTGCCCTTCTTCTCCCGATTTCTTTGGTTGTTGGACAAGTGAGAGTGAGCCGCTTCATATCAAGCAACATGTTTGAGGACTTTGTCCAAGGAAGTTACATTCCTCTCCCTAGCAAAGATTTGAATCTCCGGTGAAAGCCTTCTAAGAAACCAGGTAATGGCTTGGGCATCGGAATAACCCACCACACCGGATTGTTTTGGAACTCAGTTCAATAAAACCATGAACCGCTCAAAGTAATCTCTCAATTTTTCCTTCTTCCCTTGATCCAAATCATTAAGTGCCACAAAGACACTTGTATCATAATCTAGTTCCCGAATCATTCCAGGATGCCATTTTGTAAGTCTGCCCAGTTGTCATTTGTAGTTCCGCATCTAGATGCTCGGACACTGGAGTTCCAGTGATAGTAGATAGAGTAGTGATAGTAGTTTCTTAGAGACTACTTTTCGACAGTTAGATTTTGTGTTTGGGGTACTGACTTCACGATGGGGCCCACCGTCACTTTGCACCATTCGCACCGTCGAGTGTACCATCAGCGGGACCGTTAGGGTTTTAGTGCTAGCTCGAGTCCAGGGGGTATAGTTTTAAAGTGAGCTCCAGAGAGCTCACTTCTCTGATGTTGAGCCTTCGAGTTCCTGGCTATGGTGGATAGAGGCCGGTGAGCATCACCTGGATTCTCTATGCTTGAGTAGGTGTGGCTTGACTGTAATCAGTGCCTAGTTGTTGGCAGTTTATAGAGTGATAGATCAAGTACTGATCTGAGTTGAGTTGAGTGGAGAATGTTAAGCAATCTGATTACATCAGAGAAGTGAAGTCAGGAGGAAATTGGGTGCAAGAACTGTGAGTGTTGGTGGTATCTCTAAGCTTGGTGGATTGTGGTAGCTCGATTCAAGTTTTGTGTTTCCCTAGTGTGCAGAAGCTCATTCAAGTGATGCAGATTTGGCAATTAGGCAGGCGGTGTGCGGAAGCGCTGGCCAAATTTTGAGCAAAGAAGGAGCAATTTTTTAGTAGTGTTGTGATTTTGAGCTCAAGAGGTGAAGGTAGGACCAATTTGCTACGAGTTGGGCTCAGAAAGTCAAATTGAAGGTGGAGTTGGGAAGCTCTTCTCATGAAATTGTGATTTGGAAAAACCCATTTTGTCAATTTGGCTTGAGTGGAAAGTTAGTAGGGGATTTGGCGGTGAGTGGCACTTTAGAGTCTATGTATGACTTATGTGTGAGTTGTGTTTCTATAGTGTATGATGTTGACAGCGATGTATGTTGTGTAGCGATGTATATATGCATGACACAATCTGCTAGTGTGAACCCCTTTTGAGTTACATGGGTGTACCAGCTCCGAGCCTTCTTTTGAAGTAGACTTGGAAAAATCCATAGTCGATCCGTGGAGTCATGTTCCTTATTGGCAAAGGAAATGACTTTGAACTCCTTGATAAATTCATCAGGGTCTTCATCTTGTTCTATCCCCTTATACTTTTGATAGGCATGTCGGGTCACAAGTAACGAATTCATTGTTTGATGTGGTAGAATCGGCTGTGTTAAGTTTGAACTTGCGAGAACCAAAGAGCTACTTGGTATGGACGCCGTGTTGTCTACCCAAGGGTTCCAATTAGTCAAGTTCAAAGTGGGGTCTTCTTTGACACTTTCTTCTTGTCTTGTTGTGTCGACTTCAACCCGATTAGAAGTAAGAGGTTCCACACTTTCAACTTGGTCTTCAAAATTTCTTTGGGACAACTGAGGGATCGTTTGTACAAGATGTTGACACTCTTCTTCCGTAAGTGTTTGTGTCTTTTTGTGAACAAACTTCTTAATGAATTTGACTTCCTTTACAGCTTTAAGGGAAGTTGTTGTACTGGTCATAATGCATATGTCTACTTTCTCGAGTCTTTCTTCTTCTTGGAAGACGGGGATGAAAAGTAGCCTTGCCACCCTCCTTCACGTCTCTTTTGTTCAAGTTCTTGCAAAGCTTCTTGAACTTTATGAAGAAGTTGAAAGTCCACCACTTCTCGCTCAGTCTCGGCCAAAGTAGATTGGATCTTCAGATGTTCTTCTTCTTCACAATGCAACGATTGTCTTTGGACTCTCTCTTCCCATTTTCTCTTGATGCAGACGTTCATATTGCTTTGACGCCCAATTTCAAATTTGGCTTTGTATTCTTCCACTTCCAAGTTTTATATCCCCGGCAGCGGCGCCAAAAATCATGTGACAACCCAGCAAATATCACTTTTGCGGTAATCGGGTAAGTTAAGTTTGTTCCCACAGAGATACGATTCAGAATTGGTCAAATACAAAGTCAAATAGTAACTTGTAGTTCTTCTTGATTTCTTCTTTAATCTCTCAGGTAGAAACTACACCCAAAAGAGAGTAACAAGCTCACAATCTTGACAACTTGTCACAAATACACACACACATAATCACAACATAGCAATTTTTGTCCAAATAACTCTTGATTGTGATGATTCAGATTCTCACGGAGACGGCACTTCACTGCAAAGAATGATTTCTCCTCAGAATTGTGTTCCACCCCTCTACTGAAGGCACAACTTCCTCGTTGTTGATGTTGATGTGAAGCAATTTTGTGCTTCACATCAACTTTGGGCTGCACTCACAAATGTAGAATACTACCAACACTACAATTCCTCTCAGATCTGTCAAGGCATTGCTCCGATGCACTTTACTCAAGATCAAACACACAAAATGAAGATCAAGGCTGCAGAATCTAACATCCACAGACACACTGACTTGCACTTTGGAATTCTCCACACACTCACAAACACACACATAAAATTGACAATCGGAATTAAGCTCAGGCGATGAGCATTGAAAATAGCACTTCACTTTATCTATCTTCAAAAATTTGAACACTGAACTACATAGTATTGCAAATGCTCCCCTTAAATTTTGAAGCAAATGATAGTTCCCTACTAATGTACCGCTTCTTAACATCACTTCCTACCTATAGATCCAAACTGACAATCCATCTCTTCATATTTGCCTCTTTGTATCTCAAAATTGTTACTTACCTCGATCCGATGTCTACCTCATCATTGGCTTTCAAACCCAATGATTTTCCTATCACTTCTCCTTCTTCGGGTGTATCTACAAGTACTAATTCCTTCACTACTTCTACTACTTCTACACTAGGAACTACAATTGCACTAAGGAGTGATTTATCTAACTCTTTATCTCTTGACTCACTCCTCTTTAATGTCTCTAATAATAAGTCCAATGACACCTAAATTCCTACTTCTTTGCAACATTGGACTTCCTCTCCGCTGTCACATTATTCCTAATTTTCTCTAACTCTAAACTGACTAAATCTAATCTAAGACTAACATTGTCTTCTAGGTCTAACATCTTCCAATCTACTCGCTCCATTAATTGGATCAGCAAAGTGTTCATATCTACATCTTTGGCTTTTCTCTTCCAAGTTTCCTACACGAGCAACTTTAACTCATGTAGACGTGCTTCTTCCAATCTCCCTTTAGCCTCCGTGCTCAAGATTGCTTGCAACTTTCTTGCAACTTCTCTAACTGATTCCGACTCATACCCTCAAGATCGCTCTGCCTTCAACTCTTCACGGTACATCTTCAACTCATCTTTGTACTCAACAATGAGCATCTTCTTCTCCTCCGCATATTGTGCACTCTGTAACTCAGCACTTCGTACCAGCTCTTGCAATTGTCCTTCTTCTTCATGCCTGATTGCTAACTCTTTATGCCATGCTTGATCCTTCCTAGATGCACTCTTCTTCAAGCTGTCCAACTCCTGCTCCATTATTCCTGCCATCACCTTCAAATGAATATTCTTGATGTGCACATCACTCGCTTCCTCCTTCATTTTGCTCAGCCACATTGCCTGCTCCTTCAATTGCCCTGCTTGCTTCTGTAGTTCTTTCTCTCTTGACTTGCAGCTCTCTTGTAACATCTCAAAAGTCTTCTTCTTCAAGACTTCCTCCCTCCAAAGTTCTCCAATTTCTTCATTTCTTTGGACTTGTTGCTCCTGCAACCCCTTCACTTCACTCAACAGATGCTTCACCACCTGCAACTCATTCATCACCTTTCTACAATCTTGGGGAATAACTTTCCGATGCTCCTTCAGTAGCTCCAGCAATGGTGTGACAACCTTTGTTAGATACAGTATCCCACCAAAGTTATCTTCATCTTTGTTGCCATCTTTGTCTTTGTACTTTAGCTCCTCCATTGGCTCCTTCTGCCAAAGTCACGATCTTCGTATCTTCAAAGACACCACTTCTGAACTCTCTTCTCCTTTACCAATTGAACTCGGCCCCGCAGGATACTCTTCCTTTTCCTCTGATCTCTGCTTATCCACCACCAGGGCTACACAATGACTTGTTGTTCCAGGTACTCTGTCAATCATTGCATGACAAGCTTCATTGACTCCCACCGCTTGCTGAACCTCAGGTTCCCCCTCACTCTCACTTCTAGACTCCTCACTTTGTAAGGTGAGTTCATCCTCTTCTGATTCCTCTCCTTGCGATTCTATTTCTGCTTTAGACTTTGATTCCAATGATACTTTTCTCACCATCTTCTTACTCTGCACAACCAGTCTTTGAATCTTCCTTTGAGCTGGAGGCGACTTTGCTTCTTTGGGTTTACTGTGCTTCTTCTTCTTTGGACTTGTGGCTTCTTCTATCTTCCATTGTCCTATCTTCAAGAAGTGTTCATCATTGGCTCGCAGGTGTATCATATATTGTCACTCTTCTTCATCCGCTTCCCGTCTTAAATCAAGATGGAAATGGGACATCATGCAATGCCTCTCCTCCACTGTTAGCAAATTCAACCCGAAGTAGAAGTGTGCTACAAATGGCACAAAATAATGGGGAGGCAAACCTGTCCTCCAATTGATCACCATCTGCCTCGTTTGGTGGTGAAAACACTTTGCCCAATTCACCTTTACCCTTGCAAACATCTGGTGGAAGAAGACCGCTTGTTGCATGTTCACGTAAGTTGTTCATTCTTGCTTGAACATGGCCATCATTGCTCCCACAATACTTTTCCTAATTGGATCCCAATAGGACTCCACCTTGTAGCCATTCGTGGTTCTTGGAGCAAAGAAAGAGTTTCAGATTTCAGCCGTCTCTTCTATAGTATCACTCTTCCGATAGAAGGTGATCCCCGTCGGTTCTCCTACTTCCTTCCCCAACACTAACTTACAATCCGACTCAGTCCATTGAGCCGGATTTCCTCTCTTCCCTTCAACTTTGGGACCCTCCTCACAATTATTGGTAGCTATCTCTGCCATCACTCCTGGGAAATTGAAATTCCAGTTCCATGCTAAAAACATAATACAAAGTCTATTCAAGACCTCAATTTTGGCTACCACATCTAACCTACGAGTTGCAAAACTTTGTAGCACCAGAGCATTTGTGACCTTCTTTGCCATGATCTGCTCTCTTGTTCTTTGGTATTGAAAGACAATGCCTTCTCTTGGACGAGACACTCTAACTCCTTGTGGATTTTGGAAAATTGCACTCTCAATTGGCTTCCAGACACGCATTACTATAGGACAAATACTCAAAGGAATTGGAAATTTACTTGGCATACTCAACTTGTCCCTACACAATCACAATTTTATATTACCTCAAATTGCAGTCATTCTTCAGTCGATTTCAAATTTGACTTCCCCTCTTTTGCGTGTTGATGTCCTGTCACTGTCAAGACATGCTTCTTTTGCCTCCGCCATTTCTTGAAGTGTATTTTCTTGCCATGAACCAAGATTGTTAGACGGTCTTCGTATCACCTGTGCTTTCCGACTTGAAGACGATGCTCTTTGGACTTTTTCCCATTGTACTCCTCTTCTGAGTATCTCCATCATCGGATCTGATCTCGCCTTCTTTGGATTTCCTCCGAAGTCACTTCCATCCATTCTTCTTTCGCAATTCGGCTTTTCGTGCTTACTTCTTCCCTCAAATGCTAATAAATAGAAAAAAACAAAAAATGTGGGCACCACATGTATGCATGACAAAGTTGCAATGACTATCCATGAAAGTAACAATATCCACTTACACTTGATGTATAGGTGGCCCTAGTAGATCCAACTATCCTTCAATCTGAACTTGGACCCGCATAGCTTGTAAGATCTGAAAGATTTTATCATGACCTGCATCATTGACTTTGGTGTAGAAAGTGTATCCTTTAGGACTACAAAAGATTGAAATTCACCACCTCAACATTGGACCATTACAACACACCATCTCTCTCTTATCTCTCTCTTTTTCACTCTCTACAAACATGCAATAGCAACCTTCTCTTGCCCTCCACTCTTCTCTTGGTTCTAATATGTTACATCTTCCTCTACTACCCTTTGGAATGTAGCACTTTTGAATGAGCTAGATCCCAATGCATGAGGATAGGATGCCAATGCTTAGCTTTTATAGTAACTTTTTGTAGTTCATATCTAATATCAATTTTCATCTATATTTGGTAGCAAAACTACTGAATAAAATGAGTGCAAATACACCTTTCAATTATTTGCATTTTATAACATGAGGAATCAAAATCTCAATTCAAAGATGGCAAAAATCCACAAAAATCCACACTCTAGTTTGGTTCAAATTGGTAGGATAATAGAGGTGAAATACAAATACTGAAAAGGTGAGGTACAAATACCAACTCTCTAGCTTTTTCTTCATCTTTGAAAAATTATGATAAAATTGATAGTCTTATTCAATTTCAATACTTGTAGAATGCATGTAGAGACCACCAAGTTGTGGTCTCTACAATATGTCATGTAAACTTTTCCAATGATGATATTAATGAACAATGAACATTCCAATACATGTAGAATGCAGGTAGAGACCTCCAAGCTATGGTCTCTACAATAGGGGGTTTCAGAAATAGTTATACAAAGTTTCATAAATCTTCATATAGATTGTTACGAAGCATTGACTTAATGGGTATGATGTGTAACCGGGAGGTAGAAAAGGTATTGTTACGGAGTTTGGGCCAAGTTCCTTATTATTATCACACTCCGTATGAGGTGGTTCATAGAAAAAATAAGGGATAAGGAATTTTTGTTATCACTCCATAGTGCATTGATTGCATATTGCACATAATAAGGTTTATTGTTTAGGGTTAGAGAGAAAGTGACGCCCACCAAAGGGAGCATCCATGATGTTCAAGAACACCCATGGTAATGACATGACAAGCGGCAATTCTGCAATTTTTTACCACCAAGGAAGATTGGAGGGAGCATGAGTGGAAAGATTTGAGGGCATGCAAAAATTGACCGCCCGATGAAGATTTGAGAGACCCATAGTCAGAGTTGGAAGGAGGAGTGAATTCATTTGGAGTGGGAAGATTTGAGTGCAAGCAGTGGGAAGGTTAGAAGGAGGAGTGATTTTGTTTGAAGTGTTACTCTCAATTTCATTATTTAAAAAATGTGTCTCTTGTACAAGTATGAAATGTATACCCTTCTTCCTCCTTGAGTGATGAAATGAAATTCATGAACTTGTTTTCTTGTTACAAAATGAAATTGATGAAAAAAAAATTTGTGCGCACAAAGACTAGAGATGCCCCTTTGTTGATAAGGAGTTATCCGTGGTGATTAAAAATTAAGTAAAGTCATGCCAAGAGGGAGCACTCGTTTAGAACTAACCAGAAATATTATAAAATATATTCAATGGATGATTTGGTTAGATTTGGAGATATCGCTACAAGGATTAGAAGATGAAGACAAAGAATTAGGAGGAGATTTAGATATACTAGAATGTTTAATTAGTGGGTGGAAGTATGCACATACTCATCGATACTTGGAACCCCGTGGTACTTACCCTTGTAGTAGAGAGTTTGTGAAAGAGTATTTTAGAAATCTAGATACTAAGACCTTTTGCTAGCTTACTAGAATGGATGGGGATTCTTTTTCAACATTAGTGGATTTGATTAAGACTCACATGATTTTTGAGAAAAGCTACCGAAGAGAGCAAACACCTATGTGGATCCAAGTTGCCCTAGCCTTGGATAGATTTGGGCATCATGGCAATGGAGCTTGTGTTGCACGGGGTTTAAATATTTGGGGCATTAGTGCTGGTTCAACAATTGCTTTTATTGATAGAGTTATGACAACCATATTAGATGTGATGAGGAGTCAAGTTGCTTGGCCCTGGCTCATGGAGAGGAGGAAGATATCCACTGTTTTTGCACAGAAAGATTTTCTTGGTTGTGTTGGTTTGGTATATGGAACATTGTTTCCACTTGCAGCCCGTCCAACAGTGGACGGGGAAATATATTTCAGCCGCAAGGGTTCATATTCTATAAACGGCCAAGTTATTTGTGATGATAAAAAGAGAATTATACATTTTTCCGGAAGTATGTTTTATTTTATGTGTTGTTTTGTTAGGTGTTTTTGCAATGCATTGGTGATCCTTTTTGTATATTTTACTAAAAGTATGGCCTGATTTTTTTATTTGCAGGAATGCCAAGGTCATGTCATGACATGACTTGTTTGAAAAAACTATCATTATGGAATGATTTGAACCAAAGAGGGAGTTGTCACACTTTTGAGGCAAAGGAGTACCTTTTAGATGATTTTTGTTATGTACCCATGCATCACCTAGTCCACGCTTTCAAGCAGGCTCAATCAAAGGGCAAGCAGGAGTTTAATAAATATTTAGCAAGGGCATGAGTGATAAATGAGCATTGTATAGGAGTATTGAAAGCTAGATGGCATTCTCTTTGTGAGCTAAGAGTGCAACTGAAAGACAATAATAGAATGCTTATTTGTTAAAGTGTGCATCAATGTGTATTATTTTACATAATTTTTTAATCAATAGGTCTGACCTTTGGTCAAAAGGACAATGGCAGATTTACAGAGGAAACTCAAATAGATTCATAAATGTCTTTCATGGTATAGAACTTGGTAGAGAAGAAAGTAGATCAAGGGTGATGCAACATTGCCTTGAATATAACAATGATGATATACTCAATTGACTAAGATTCCATATAATGAAATATATATTCAATATATATTTTTCAATTATTCATCTCATATCTCATAGTCTGGTAACTTAGACCATGAGTCTTTATCTTAGACCATAAGTGTATCTTGATATAATATTGAGATAAGAATTCAAAGGATGCAAAAAGAATTCTATGAAGCTTAATCTGTACATTTGTCAGGCTTGAGCTTACACTTACACAGTGTGGTGTTTAGCAAGTTTACACTTGAAAGTCACTTGTCGGATGTTGTTGGAAAAAAGTGTGCCGATGTTGTAAACACTGTGAGATAGCGCTCATACACGCTCGGAGCCACTACCAAACTTAAAAAATGCTTCCGGGCCATCGAGTGGTGCCTACCAAGTTGCAAGTGGCACCTACAGGCGCCACTCAATGGCACTTGTAGATGCTGGCAGACACTAGGGACCGCACTCCAAGATGCATAAATATTAAATGCACTCGTTGGTGCTGGTAGGCGCTACGTGAAATATGCAATGCTTGCCTGCACCGGTTGGCAACATGGAGTGGTGCATGTTGCCGCTTGGGATTTGAGTTCTTTTGGTTGACAAATCAATTTTTTCCCTCAAAGTGTACATTTTGGATGTTTGGTATTCACTTTTTTCCTAGCTGCGTGGGTTATATAAACCTTCTTCTTTCCAATTCATGTCATTCCCGTGGGTGTGTAGGTGTTAGAAAGCCTCATTTTGTGAGTGTGTGGGGTGTTGGAACAAGAAAGGGTCATTTCGCAAGTGTGTGCATGGATGTGTGAGTCATTTTAAGAATGGGGTGTTTGGAAGGAAGCATACTCCCTCAAAGGAGGCCAACTAGCTGAACCTGAACTCAAAGGAGACCAACTTGTTGTGGGGAGCATGGGAGAGTTGTAATTTGTGGGGCCAAAGAGTTGGAATTTTGAGAGTTTAGTTGAGAGGAAGAACTCCATTCACATTTCTAATTGAGGGAGTGATTTGGAGACTCTAGAGAAACAACAAGAGAATATTTGAGAGATTGAGAAGAGAGATAAGGAGAGCATTTGAGAAATTGAGAACAGCCTCAATTTGAACCATGGCAGAAATCTGGAGATATGAAAAGATAGTTGATGGGCCCGACATGAGAAATACTCAGGAAGGAGATTGGCTTATAGCATTTCATAGCATTCAACACCCAACAAATTTCATCAAGTAGTGTTGGCTTGACAAACATCAGATTTGAACTACTGTCTTTGGAATTTGAGAGATCCATCTAGATGTAATGGGGCTCAAAATCACTCTTGGACTTCACTATCCACGGCCAAAGGTATTCTTCAAACCTTCTTCATTGTTTGCTCTTCATTTCTCTCTACTTTCAAACGTTCAAGCACCTCAAGATTTTGATTTATGCATGTTAAAGGCTTTCTAATCATCAGTGCCTCCCAGCCTGTCCTGCAATGCCTCCTAGCGTCCTCCAGCGCCATCCCTAAACCCTAAACCCCTATGCATGGGCGCCTTCCCGTGACTCTGTGCGGCTCTATGTGTCTCCCTCCCTATCCCGTAGCGCCATCTAGTGCAGCTACAACTGCAAGCAGCGTCCACGGGCGCCTACGCACGGTGTCAGCTGTCCCTCTAGCCCCATGTGGGAGGGTGATGGGCTTGGAAGTGCCCCCTTGTGCCCCAGAGAGGCTCCCAGTTGCAGCAACCAGTGGCTACCCACGGTCCTTTTGAGGTTTCCACTGTTCGGGTGCATCTTCAAGCGGCAGCGAGCGGCACCCCTAAGCTTGAGTCCTTGGGAGAGAAGTTTGAGCTGATTTTTTTGGTGGGTTTTGCAGGTCCTTCCATGTACATAGTTTGTGAGTTCATGGGACAAGGTCTCTTGCACAAGTTTGGTAAGAGGTAGGCAATTTCAATTGACTGCAAATATAGTTAGAGATGCACTTGCCATGCCAAGGAAGAGAACACCAAGACGGAGAAAAGTTCCTCACACAGCTGTTTCAGACTGGTTTCCACAAAGGGACAAGGTTGCAAAAAGATATCTTGCAAGGCAATGTGTATATCCTGCATTCCAAGCTTTCTTCCAGTTGATGGGTGCACTTGTTACACCCACTATTAGGCCCAAGTACATGGGCATTTGGTACTCAACACCAAGACTAAGTTGAGGAGATTTGGTGTGGAGGATTATGATTGTGGAGAGTTAGCTTTTAGAGCTATCATTGCAAAGGTGGGGAGTTTGCAAAGCCAATTGAGGAGTCCTAAGGAGCGTAGGTTCAAAGTCACCTTCCTTGGACAGATACTCACTCATCTCTTTGTAAAGAGAGGTTTCATTCTAGAGGAGTACGTGATGTACCTGAGTGATGGAGAGGAGAAGATTATACACGAAGGAGAGCATGATGACGATCATGAGGATGCAGATAGCTCAGATGAGAACAAGACTACTGATGATGGGAGGATGAGGATGAGGGAGAGGATGAGGATGGTGAGTGATTGATTGATTAGGTTTGAGTTTTTTCATTTATTTGTTTATTTATTTATTTATTTGTATGTTGGAAAACATATAAAGTTCTTTTGTATATACCATTTCCGGATTTAATAAATGACTTCATTTGAGAACATTGAATTAATGAACTTGTGAACTTGTATATTTTTGAATTCAAATATGAATTTGTATTTGATGGATAACTAAATGTACCACTTGTGAACAGGTGTTCAGCAGATTCATGTTGAGACATAGCCCTTACCTTTTGTTGAGATAGCTCCTTTTCACTCTTCTTCCCCTTCACCACTTTCTCCATCTATGGAGGGGGTTGGTGACCCATTCATTTCAAAGTACCTTCACTCCTTTCTTGTTCTGTTGACATCACTTGCATTTTAGATGATTGTGTTTGAGTGGCTAAGTGTAGAGAGAGAAATCTCTTTGAGCGTGAGAGTAGATTGGGGAGGAGAGAGAGAGAGAGAGATTAGTGCTTGAGCGTGAGAGTAGATTGGAGAGTGTAGAGGAGAGAGAAAGATTAGTGCTAGAGCAAGAGAGACTCTTTTGTGAGCGAGAGGATTTACTTGCTACAAAGGAGGAGAGGCATCTGACCTTGCTTACTTTTGAGATGGAGAGAGAGTAGAGATTAGGTGACTTAGACATGGACATACTAGGTGCCACTGCCATGGCAGAGGGTTACAAGCTCCAGTTACAGAATCAGGCACGAGAGTTAACATATGCTATAGAGAGGTATGAGAGTGCACATGTTCAGGTAGAAGAGAGCGAGAGTAGTCTAACTCAGATGAGAGCTCACGTAGAGGAGAGTGAGAGTAGTCTAGCTCATTTGAGGGCTCGTGTGGCTTATCTTGGACCCAGACTACGTACTATTGCTTGCCAGACCCATACTTGTCATGAGATGCAGACCCAAATTGATGCCACCCATGTGTTACCTCATAGTGTAGAGAGTCATGGCACTCAAATTGAGTTTAGAGAGAGGATTCATCTATCAAGAGAGTATATTCCACGTATCCTCTTCCTCGGCTTCCTACAAAAGAAGATTATTATTGTGGATTGTACTTGTATGGCATCATTATGGATTTGTGGTGCTATCGGTTTCCATGCATGGGAGAGCATGACAACTAGGCATGGTTGGTGCCCTCACACACAGTCAGGCCCGTAGGGTGGGTAGCCCATCCTGGTGTTAGCCATTTCATCCAATTCTATTTGCTACGCTTTGAGGTTATCTTGTGGATAGATCTTACTCCGGATGGAGTGGAGTGGTTGCTATGGAGCATGTGGCAATGGTCCAAACTCCCAAAGGGAGTTCACCCCGGGTCTTGCCTCATGGCTTGTTTGTGTTCTGCAGATATCCAACAAGATTTTGAGTTCAGAGGACTTAGAGTTAGATCATATGAGCATCTTACTTCATTAGGTTTACCTCTTTGTGATCTTTTGATCATAGATAGTTATGCACTCTTTTATTATAGGAACCATCCACATGGTGCTATCCACCCTACCCATTTCTATCCTTATAGGGTACATAGAGCATCATACAATTGGTCATTTGACCCTTTGATGAGTGCTTTGGACAGATTTGTCCATGACAATAGGCCTGCTATTAGTTGGGCAGAAGAGGAGTGGACATCAGGTAGATTGAGTTCTTATAGTTGTGACCCATATCCTCTTCTTGCTAGCAGTATCAGGCATTGAGACTTGGATGAGAGCGAGTGGCCCCTATGGTGGTCATTGAGTCCATTTAGGATTCAACATCATGTATACCATCGTAGACTTGAGGATGCAGTAGTAGCACTTAGACACCATGGTGCATCTCCTTCTTCTTCTTCACCTCCTCGACTCCATAGTCATAGGTTTAGGTTCTATTGGCTCCCCATTTATATACATATTATGTTCATTTCTCCCCAAGTATACAGTTATGTTTTAGTTTACACTTGTGAACTCTCATATTTTTGTCAAACTCTTCTATTTTCATGTGCCATATACTCAATTGTGCTTTGTGTTTCAAACTTGTCATCACCTTGCAAATATGTGCGCCATTCACATCAAGAGCCATCACCCTAAACCCATCATTGGCACTCCATAACGCCAACACGCGCCATCAAGTGTCTACGAGCATCTTTGAGCCATGACTTGCATGAAAGAGTCCATACAAACGCCAAAAAGCGCCTACCAAATTTATGACTACCTCCAAGCGTCTGTGAGCACCTCTAAGTGGCCACTAGCACCAATGAGCGCCTACCAAAACTATGCCTCCAAGCGTCTACAAGCGCCTACTAGCTTTGACGAGATCTTACTAGCGCCGACGACCACTAGCTGGCCTTTATTCAAGGAAGTGTGGCATTGAGCAGCGACTAGCGGCAGCAAGAAAGACTTTATGGGCGGCTATGAGCGCCAACTTGCGGCTTCTTGGGCTTACTGTGCAACTAGTAGCTGCAAGAAGAACTGTATGGGCGGCTATGAATGCCAACTCTGTGCACTTTGGCCAAGGAAAAACATGAGAAGAACTGAGTGGTAACAAGCAGCATCAAAAACATAAGAGGAACTGAGTAGTAAAGAGCGGCATCAAGCAGATACTAGAAGCATTTATCAAGTTTCCATAACTCATTTCTATTATAATCATAATAAAGGTTACATGGGTGATATATTATTTGCTATCAGTAGAGTATTTTGGACATTGAACCTAAGTGAGCACTTTAAAATAGTTATGTAGTTCCTCAAGAGTTTTCTTTGCTTGTATGAGACTCATTTTGATTTCATGAGTGCGCTTTGATTCTAAACTCTTCTCCTTAAATTTGTGTTTGTCTGCCCTAGCTTTCCTTTTATCTGTGCTCAATTTTTTCTCAATTTCAATTTTCATCTTCTTTGTTTCCAATCTAACACGCTATGCTTCCATTCTCATCATTGTTTTCTCTCTCTTCCTCATGTTGGTGGCTTCTAGTTCAGCTGGTTGTAACCTCTCTCTGGATTCTATAGTATCTACCTTCAACATGGTAATTTTTGCTAAATCATGAGACAATGACATACTATGTGACAACTTGGGTACCTTACTTGTAGATATTCCACCTTTCCTCCTCTTTGGGTCATGTTCCTCTTCTTGGTCGGCAAAGGCACAATCGGATCCATCTCTTGTAGAAATTAAAGGCGGTGGTGTAATGAAAGGTGAGTCCTTGATTGGTGGAACAAATGGAGATTCATCCTTAGGTGATAGGATTCCATTGTCCATGCCATGCAATAAAATTTCCACCCCTTGGGTGTTTGCAACCAACTCAGTGCTCGAGTTAGGGAGCACCACCTCTGGAGGAGATGAGATTGGGAGCGCTCTTGCGCACCTTCATGGACCTCTTCCTTGCCAGCCTCACAGATCTTGCTCAAATTAGGATTACAATCTCCTAAACTTACCGTTGCCGGTGGACTTATGTTTGCTGTGGTCCCAAATATGGCTTCCATTCTTGCAAAATGAGGGCACATTCCATTCAATTTATCTTCTATAGTTCTCCACCCTTTGCCATATTCCTTCTTAGTGAGACCTTCTCCCATAGACTTGTTCTTAAGCTCCCAATTTTCTTTGTATTGTTTCATGTACCGCAACCATTTTTTTAAAGTCTATCACCTGTCATAGATGTAGGAAATCCTTGACCCTCTTTAATCAAAAAGGTTGCCATGAAACTAAATGTTGTCAATTTTTGAATGGGCTTTTTGCAATTCCCACCATGAATCTGTGCAAAATGCTTAGGGTCCTCTAAATAATCCAGTATTTGGCTATAATGGTGTGTTGCCATGCAAAATTGTTCATCCTCCTTGGTTTTTCTCGGCATGGAAGAAGCCATCCTCAACAAGTCTCCAAATTTCCCTAATGTCTGTTGAGGTTACAAATCCAAAGATGACTCTATAGGTCCAGGATCAGCGTCGATAAGTGAGTCTCCTACATTAAAACAAGGTACTTGATCTCCCATTGCAAAAATTTTGTTGCACTCCTAGCGTATGAATCGTTAGAATTGTCGACCTCTAATCAATTTCTTGGTTGCCGCACGGCGGCACTGATCATTTCCCACACCAATGTGAAACTACAAAACCCCCATTTGTTGCCTGATAACTCGCACATTTGCTCCAGAGGGTGGTGAATTCTAGTTTAGAAATTTGAATTGTTGGGCGGGGCCATTTTGGATCTTCAATATAGAAACCAAATCATCAATCATACGGGACTCAACTGACCGCGTGGCCACCCGCTTGAGGAAACACGTCACTCTATCTGACAATCATTTATTTAGTTACGGCATTCCTAAACATCCGTAATATATGATTTGATTTTTATAAATAAATGCAATTTGCAAAATATAATCTTTAACTGAAGTTACATAGCGTTCAGTTATTACAATCTAATATCGTTACAAAGTTCACTATAAATTATTACTAAGTTTGTTATTTATCCGTCAAACATATTTCTGAAACCCCCTGATATGTCTTGTAAACTTTAAGATAATGATATCATTACCGTAACAATTCCATAAATTTTACAATTGAAACCCCTAATATTCAATTGACATCGCCGGTATGTATACATTTATAGTCGATGTTCGAATAAATCTTTATGGATGTATGTTTACATAAAACTATGATGCAATAGGCGTTTCAGTTGCCTCAAATGGAAACTTATGAGAACATGTGGGTCATCTTCTGAGGTGCAGTGTAGAGTCTGTCCCTTTTGAAATTGTAAAGTGCTACCTCTGTAATGAAGAAGTCAAGCTCTCTGTTGTAGAATTACGCAACTCACAGTATATGAGCTTGTGAAATGCATAAAATAATTTAGGGCATTAATGACCATTCCAATATTATTTAGGAATGATAGATGAACATATAAGCAAGATTCAAAACTTTATTTCTTTTCTCGCTAGCTCGGTGTAACTTCCATCCGATCTCTACAGGCGCTTTTATCATATCGCTCTCATGAATTACAGAAGGTATTCTGAGCCCGCGATCTCTCATTTTCACCTGTGTGGGCTAATTTCGACCCTCCTTCAACGATGTGTGTGACCTGGGCAGGACCTCCACTTTGGGTCTCAGGTGATTTGGCTGCCGTGTTGCCCAGGTTCCAATACCGTCGGAGAGAAGGATCTCGATTCCATGGTGCTGTAAATAACTAGACGGGTCAAGATGGTGAAAGTTCTGCTCGATATAGTGAAGCACGCGGGCTTTACAGTACTGTAGAAATACTGAGATCTTGACTTCCCGGGTTTCGAGGTTGAAATTCTCCTCCTCCAATTGGGCCAAAGTTCAACGCTAGATCATTGATATAGATAGCGTAGCGGCTCCAACGCCGGGAGAAGGGTTCTGGATGCCTGGGACTCTATTTGTCTATGCCTGACTCCTTGACCGTGTCGAAGACTGCAAGTCCTACAACTTTCAAGTACACTAGTCTAGCTCGTGTACTTATTTGTTCACTAAAAGTTAGTATTAATGATAGACGACTTTTCTACAGCTTGGAGCTCAAAAAAGGTTTTGACAATTCCATACCTATTGCAGCACGATTCATATCACGTCCAATATGAGATACGGACTCCAATTTACATGGAAGACATTTAGAAGATACTAGCTGACGCCCGTGGCTTCGCCACTTGCAATATTTTGTATCGTTACGTTTTCCAGAGAGTTAAAGTAAGGTATTTCATGGGTACCTCCTGGCTTTGAGGAAAATTATTTCGAGTTGAACTTTTGCTATTGCACATTTAGACCCGTACAGCTTTAAAATGAGATATCGATGAAAGTGATCAGATGGGTAGTTCTGGAGGACTTTTGTTTCCAAGATCCAAAGTTAGGGAGTAGTAATATAAAGATTTTTAACCGAAAAATTGATTATAACGTTATATATAAGAACTTTTCATTGATAATTATTGTATAACCTAAAGTCGATAATATGATCAGAAGTTTATGAAAAGAATAATTGGGTACACAGTGTATGCTACAAAATCAAAATCTAGATTCAAGACAACGCATCATATCTTATGATAACAATCACGGTCATAAACATTCTAATCATGCTTCACTTTTTTCTGTGACAAGATTCAGCTTTGAGAATCTCTTTGTGATTATCCCCCATTTCTTTAGAATCCTATCATGCTCTAGGTTAAACTTAACTAATTTGATTTTTGGACTTTGCATATTTCTGACAACGTTGTCCAAGTTCTTTACGTGATATATAGAAGATTGTAAACACATAGTCTGTGATGTGTTTTGAATATTCTTGAATGAGCTATTTATCATTGCTTTCACCTTACAATTTTATTACGTTGAACCAATAAGGTTCAACGTAATAAAATTATGATTTCTTAATGATAACCGCACAACTTTAGAGTCATATCATGCATTGGATCGGAATTACTTGTTTGACTTTGTGTACGTTATGGTCATCTTGTGTTGTCTAAGTTTCTCCACTTCTGTATATGTTCAGGACAGTGAAAGACTTGACGTTCCGTGTTTAATTCTTGTTTAATTCCGGGTTATTTAGGCTCTTATGAGATCAAATCATATATCTCTACATGAAACAAATGCAGCTATCATTAGTCTCACTCCACGTTTTGAATTTTTACTTTCCATCTCCTTAATAACATACATTATTTTACGTAAGAGTTTGAATTGTTTGTGTAACTGAACCCATTTGGACTCTACAATGTAAATAACAGTTTGATACTTTTTTTAATTTGACCAACTGTAGATATTTCTATTTTGTTTCAACTTTTTAATTTTGTACGAAGAACTTAGTCCAAGTGAACGAACTCTTGTGGCTACTCAACAAGAATATCCCATAATCTTGGAAAGCTCAAGATTAGAAGATTATGGGATGGGATCTAATGAGCATTATTATCGTAAATTGCTTACGATATGTAGTAAATACGCGACGCTCACTAATTTGTATACCGAGCCTGTTAACCATTCAATGTTGAAATCAGGACAAACGACTGACTATGTACACGGGCCCGATGCCAAACCGCAAAGAAATCTGTCCTGCCTTTTTGGGTCAAAGTCCGGGGCTGACCTCACTTGATAATCATCTTCTCTTGAAGCTTTATTGACTAGAGAGATGGAGTCAAGTATTGGATATCCGTAATTGAACAACTGGAAAAAGGGTAATACTCTAACTAGGTCCAATTCTTGTGTCCAACACTCCTTGACAAGAATTTGGAGTTTGAAAGCGTTGGAGGAGGTCGGGAGAGTGTGGAGATGGGAGAGGAGTGGGAGAGATGTGAGAGGAAAGATATATATTCTGAGCGCTCTCTAGTATATAGCACTTGAGCGAATAGTAGATTCTGTTCATTTTTCAATTTCGGTTCCCTTGGTATCTAGATCGAAGATTATGGAGAATTGAGTAGAAAGTTCTGGGGATTTTTAGGTTTTTTAGGGTTTAGAGTGATCATACACATTGAGAGTGATGGGTTTGGAATTTTTATTTCTAATTTCTTGGTTTTCATGATTAAATTCCATAGGAATTTAATTTGAAAATTTTAGAGATGAAAATTGAAAGTTATCAGAATTTATAGTTTTTTAGAGTTTGAAGAGATTATATTTTCTCATGTGAGTTGGGATGTGAGGGGTTGTGGTTTAGCAGATATGGAGAGATATAGAGAGGAGCCTCATGTGTTACTATTGTTATTCTTGTGCTAGCCACAACTACACTTTCCCATGTGGGGTCGCCTAGAGTGGCTCGGGATACACCATGCTCGGTGTGTTACCCATGCTTTACCTTGCAAGGGGTAAAGATCCATGTGGGAATGATGCGCAAGTTTTATGATTGGACCACTTGGGATGCCTACGTGAGGCGAGCAATTACATTGACAATAGTGACACTTGGGATTACACACATTTCTTCTATCCCTTTGTTAACCGTTGTAGGGATATCGATCAAGTCACGGGAGTGGTTAGCTTCTCAAGTGGGTTGCATTGTAGGGTTATTTGAGATTAGTTTTCCATGTTCATGTCTATTCCATAGGCTACCCTACACACTCCATGATGAGGCTGGACAGACTTTTTGCCTACCACTTGATCGTTTGGCACGTGATCCCTTGGACGAGTTAGCATGGTTTCTATTCTTCATACTCTCTCAATGGTGTCTTTGTTATGCTAGAGGAGGATGTGCGGGGCATAGAGAGGTGGCTGCTAGATTCATCAATTCCAAGCGGGGGATTGGGTGGCCCTTCAAGAGGAGTCTACTACAGCTACAAATTTTAGGAGACAAGTTTTGCAACATGATACCACAGAGTACACTCAATTACAACGGTTTTAGGACATTGGGTCAGGCCGGAGAGTTTAGTAGAGCACTACAAGCACTACACCCGTTGTCTATGGCTAGTCCTATTGATGAGACTATCTCTTCCTTATGCTCACTACATCTTATGACAATAGAGGGACTACCACTAGAGGTCTTAGATTATCAGCTTGAGCAACCTTTATGTCTTGATAGGTCATTTTTGGCAAAAGCATTGTGCACTACTTCTCACCTTTCCCCATGAGGCTTGTCAAGGATGGTATATGAGCATCTTAGAGATTGCTTTCAAGTAGATGATCTAGTGGTTTAACCAAGTTGTTTCAGGTGGCTATAATAGGAGCAAGAGGAGACATTCATATGTTTGTTAGTCAGTTGTTAGGTGGAGAAAGACATAGGGAGCATTAGACAAATTGCTATTGGAGAGATCTTTTTGCATTTGGTCAGTCGTACCATTGTCCTTTAGCATCATTCTCACTTTTGACAACACCTCAATCCACATTATTTTGGAGTAGCTATACTTGGAGGATGTGAAGCTATATCTCTAGGTATTAGGGAACTCTTAGATATCCATCCAGAGTGTGTCATCCCACAGGTGGGTGTTGAGAATGCTTTTAATAGCATCTCAAGGGCATCCATCTTTAGAGAGCTTAGGGAGGCTAGTGGATCGTTGGCAAGTCTTATTCCTTTTATGTTGTCTTCTTATAGTTCTCTTGCTTTGCTTTACTACTAGTACGGTTGTTCACAAGGAGTCACCGTCTTGGAGTTAGGTTTTGGTACATGTCAAGGAGATCCTTTAAGGGACCCTTATTTGCCATGGCTCACTTTAGAACTCTCCTATCTACTACTTTGGCCATGCCATGTCGTGTATTTCTCTCCTTGGCAGATGATACACACATCATGGCCCTATAGATAAGATCAAGCAAGCCTTTGACTACTTGACTACCAAGATACATCTAGTAGGCTTGAGAGTCAAGCTGTCAAAGTGCAAGGCATGGTCTGCTTTAGGTATTCCTCCCTACCTTGAGCTTTTAGAGGGGTGGACTACATCTACAAATGGACTACATATTCTTGGAGTGCCAATAAGATCCAAGGCTTTTGTCACACACTTCCTAGACGTTGCACTTACAAAGGATGTTCTCCGCATGGATGACCTTCCGTTACTAGGAGATTTGCAGGTGGCATTTGGTGTATTAGTATTGTTTGGCGACCAACTTACCTCATACTTACAATTCCCTCCTCCTCATCCTTCTTACCACATTTGAGAGCCCTTGATAGGAGGATTATGGGAGTCTTTTGTGATATTATTGGACCATGGACATTTGAGTGTGTAACAAGGCATTTGGCACATAGACAGACGGCTTTACCAAACTTGTGTGGAGGGGTTGGCTTGCTATCCATGGAGGAGACAACACCTATAGCATTTTGGGTAGTTGGGCTCTCTTGACACTCCTACTTTCCTCTTGTGTTTGTGGTTGTTGATAGGCTGGTTTTGGAGACTTATATGACAAAGGTGGAGGAGAGATCCTTTTCTCTCCAGATGTTATTGAGGTAGACAAGAGATAGTCTATCCCATGGACACGCAAGGACTTTCCATCTTTTGCTTCTTTATCATCAAAGTGGACTCGAGGTTTATAGTCTTCCTTGATTGAGTGACAATGTGAGCATACGCTACATCCTCTTAATTGACTCATCCATTCCTCAAGCTACTATAGCACGTCTTTGCTCTTGCTCTGGCAAGGATGAAGGATCTTGGATCCTAGCTCAACCGTGCATTATAACATTCCGACTAGTACCAGCTTCTTTCTCTATAATGATGAGGTTTTGCCTAGATTTGGTCCACCCATCTACATCTTCATTACTCACTTGTGAGTGTGGTTCTACACTAGATGCAACACTAGTCCATATGACATAATGTCCTTTTGGAGGACAGAGGATAGCTACCCATGATGCTATTAGGAACATAATGTTTGCAATGGCACAAGAGAGTGGATACTTGGCTTGGAGAGAACGTTTATATGCTCTGCAGACAACATGTGTCAAGGCAGACTTACATTTGTTCCACAATGATCAGGTGATAGTAGTGGATGTTGTAATTACAGACCCTATGCATGATATAATTTTGGAGGGAGTGATTACCCATTCCCCAGGATGGGCAGCGAGTGCAACAGTAGGTTGCAAGGTCTCCAAGTATAGGGGCATGCAGCTAGGTCATCTTTTTGTTCCTCTAGCCTTGGAGTTATATGGAGCGATGGACTCAACATTTGATACATTTGTCAGGGAGTGCACGAGAGCTTATCATGTTAGGCGTCGGGGGTACAACTCTCACTCTCATACTTTGTAGCATACTTTAGACAGCATGTGTCCATTGCTTGACAGAGTGCAATGGCTGGTGCAATCCATAGGAGAGCAATGACACTAGGTGATGCTTCTTTGGATGCTCCAGTTGTTTGTAGACCGTACGACTTGCATAGCTCGGATATCTTAGGTGCAGTGGTGCATATTTCTCATTAGACTCTATTGGGAGTTAGCCCCATTTTACCTTTTTTGTCTCTCCCTTGTAAGCCTCATTTTACCTTTTTTGTCTCTCCCTTGTAAGGCTTGAAGTGGGGTCTTTCCATCCTTCATGTTTCCTACGCGGTCACCCTCTTCCTTGAATGGGAGAAACTCAGGAAATGAAAAGGAACCAGGTGGGCATAAGCGACATCAGCAGACCAAATTTCTGATCATTTAAGGAAAAGTCAAGTTATTTTAGGTTCCAGCATGTACACCTATGTATCAAAACTTCATACGGCAAACAATTAGATTCAGATTTCTTTGGTGTTGTTTTTGATCAATTAAAATCAATTACCTAAATGGGTTCCTTTGAATTTCAATTGTAAGTGCGCCACAAAATCCACAAAACTATACTTTATTACAATAGAAATTCGTAATTAACTGTAATGTAAGTTCCATTTATTTGATAAGAAAATAGGTTTCAATTAGGTTATTATATATTTCTGTACAAAAATGGTTAATTGTGTTATATTGATTTTGTAAAATGCTTTTTTATGATTTGTAGAATTCTACTGGATGTGGGGAGATTCCCTATAAAAATTGATGGCATTTGTTAGTACATTCTCTTAAATTGTATATCGTGTTAGCTATTTGATCTACTTTTTGAGAACATTCTTTGTAAACTAATTTATGAATACATTCTGTCAAATACCTCTATCAAAAGTCCGTAATATTTAAGACAGTGGGTCCGTCTGTGTACAATATATAATTATTAAAAACGAAACCGCTAATAACGATGAAAAAAGCGACCCGTAAGGAAAACGAAGGATGGAAAGACCCATCAAGCCCTACAAGGGAGAGAAAAAAAGTAGCAGGTATATTCCTAATAACCAGGTGCTTCGTATATATATATATATATCTCTCTCTAAAATACCCATAAAGAAAGAGAAGAAACCCGACCGCATAAAACACAAGAAAGATGGTACCTAACAATAATCACGAAAATGTACCTAACAATAATCACGTGATAAACTCGGGTCTGGTTTCATTCTAGCTACAATAGCCATTCAGAACGTGTGCAGAAAGAGAACGCTACCCTGAAGCGATGGGAGGAATCAGTTCAACCTTGCAGTGGATCTGGTGAGTGCTACAGTCCAAATTTTAGATTTAAGATCTGCTTTGATGTCGTTTTGTGCATCTAGATTGGCTCCCAGGATTTTAAAAGAAATTAAGTTTAGTTCAGGTTTAGAGTTGATTTTATGCTAAATATGCATTGGCGCACTGGTAGCTTCAGGAATTTCTATATCTTTGTTCCTTATGTGAATCTAGTGGAATTCTTTTCTAGAGAGTTGTTCCTAACACTACAATCATTCTTTGCCCAAACTCCTAAGGATAGCATGTTATGCAGGTATTATTTCCTTGAATTCGGGGGTATTGCGCGATGTGCCTTATATCACAATCATCTCGCATCTAGGGGTCTATACCCTGACTTATTTAAAAATCTATTTCTAATTTGATTTGCGGAATTTGTCAATCGATTTGGTTTAGTTTGGATTCATTTCATTTTGATCTCAAATCAATACATTTTCGGTATAGTTTGGTTGTTGAAGTTTGGATTAGTTGGTTCCCTTCCTATTGATATTCCTAAGAATTAAGTTTTCAGTATGACTAGTTGGAGAAAGTTCAGTGTTTTAAGATGGACGTTTCTATAAGTAAGGGTTCATAGAAATCAAATTCATTTTGTTTTCTATGAGTTTAATTCCACAATCATTCTACTGGGTTGATTTTGTATTTATAGTTTGATACGGATTTTGGCTATGGTGAATTCGACAATAAAAGTTTGGTTTAAAACTGAACCGGGTGGTAAGAGCTCATGTCAATGCACAAGTCTTACTTCCCAAGCTAGTCCTGAATACCCAAAGTCAACAAACTCTTGAACTCGAGATCATAATCGTCATAAAAATAGCACTGATATTTTTCTCACACTTACCACGTGATCCACATTTGTAAACAACGATTTCCACGTCAAACAGTGCGTCGATCAAAGTCCTACCCGTACCAAACTTTAGTTTAGAAACAAGTCTTCAAACCTAATTCTTCCAGCCGACTACTTCAAGGGAAGGCAAGTCTCCATGATCAGGAAGTCCTCCCGGCAAACAACACAAGTCCAACCCGTCGTTACCCAGAAGTCCTCCCGACAAACAACACAAGTCCAACCCGTCGTTACCCAGAAATTAGCAAGTAAGCTCGAAGGAGTCTTAGAGGGCCACTTCACATGGTTCAATAATGTACGTCAGTTTTGACGTCCGTCAGCCTCTAAGACATTGACGGACATCATGTGTGCATAGGGTCCGGCAGTTAATTTGGATGTACGTCAACCTCATATGTATACTTGTGATGGCAAGTCATTTTGGATTCTTGACTGGCGTTAACAGGGAACTAGTTCATAGAGTATCATCATGTGTGCATAGGTCCGGTAGTTAATTTGGATGTACGCCAACCTCATATGTATATTTGTGATGGCAAGTCATTTTGGATTATTGACTGGCGTTAACAGCTAACTAGTTCTTGCACTAGGTTACGTAAAGTAAAGAGGGTTTAGGGGTTCGCAAATCAATATGTTTTGTTTTTCACATTCGTATTTAATAAAGGAGTGCTCTATCAAATTTAGCTTTTAGTTTTCTTATATATAGATGACTTTTTATGATTTTATATTTTTTGTGATTAATGCAGTTTCAAGTAAAAAATGTTAAGGAATTAATCACATTAGTAAAGGCAGAAAAAATTTATGAAAAAAAAGAAGATATTTTACTCGAGTATGGAACTGGTTCTCGTTGACAAACAAATTTCTTTTTCTATCTCAAAGAAGAATATTAATAAAATACTTTCATTCTTAAATCACACATGACTAACATTGAATAACGGTCCAAAAATTAAAAAAATAAATATATTACATCTGCATCCAATCTCGGATCTGCATCCCATCTCGGAGGTCAAAAACTAAAATAAAAAATGTTTTTGATTGGAAAGACTAAAGACTTCGATATTGCGAAGACCGTAAGTCGGAAGGTTCATTCTCGGGAAAATTTAAACCTGTCATAGAAAGGGAATTCCAATAATTCTATTGCACGTTGTATCACCCGATCCATTAATCTAAAATAATTTCGGTTCGAAAAGGTTCAAACGGAACTAGAGCTGCCTGACCTATGGACTCCGGCGGAGGGTTGAACGTCAGACAGACCTGACGTGCACATGAGCTCCGTCCAATAGTAATTACCAGACTTTGTCTTTTAGTGAGCCGCCGGAACCCAAAAGAACCATGTGAATCACGTAAGAGCTTGCGGTACTGCGAGGATGAACGTCAAGTACTGTACACTGTAGTTGATTCTCCTGATCCGCCGTATTGATGACGAAAAGATCCAAATGAACAGATAGATAGATGTCACCAGCCGATGTGGGACGCCCTACATCATTTGTTTGGTGAATTTGACTGGGCATCTCATTTGCCATCACTTTCTGCGCAGCCACTACGGTATATACCGTATTAGAGATCCATACAGACGAGTATTACAGCGATGGAAACGCGTCACACTTTGAATTACAAGAAGGATGGAAAGTTAAAGAGAAAATAAGGAACGAAGGATAAAACTCAAGAGCTAAAATGACGCTAAGCCCCACTTCTACCAGAAGTATTATAGCCATTTGGGATAGGTTTCAATAGGCCGAATTGGCTGAGGTGGGACGTGCTATATATCATTCGCTGATTGTAAGGGGTACTCAAAGTCCAAGTTTCTTTTAGTGTAGACCCGGCGGTCAAGCCGGAGCTACAATAATCATCGCCACAGGGGAAGAGCACCATTATGCACTGTAATTCTCTTTCAGTATTGTACTTCTGGTGCTAGAGATTTTAGGCTATCTCATCATTAGTTTGTCGATCTCTTTCAAAATGCAGCGGAGGATTTCTAATGCAAGAGAGATACCTTGGCTATTTTGCAAGCCATGCTCACCTTCTTCTTTTCCAAAAATCTCCTTCACTCTACAACAATCCCAAGCATTGGATTGTTACAATACAGGGGCAGTAGGAGCTCCTTTCAAGTCTAGGTCTATCCACATTTACCAAATATACATTTGGTTAAGCCTGCCCGAAGGCCAAATAGTATACCCAGAAGGAAGCAAACATGGAGTACAAGCACCACAAAAAGTGCAGATGATCAATCCCAACCTGGTGATAAATCTTGCCATGCAAAAGTGCAAAAAACTGCTGACAAACAAAGGCAAGTTCCTAGAGGACAGGAAAGACAAAGACAGTAGTTTACAAAGTAATCTACTCCTGAACTGTGTGATATAGGTCCTCCAAAGGTATATCCGGTAGATGAGGAAGGAGACCAGTAGACATGTCTGGTAGATGAGGGAGGAGAGGCCTAGACATGTTAGGAGCCCCTACTGCTGCCTTTACAGTGAAAACCCAATGCCATCGAACACTATAGGCTGACAAATACCCATTGTCAAAAGTAAGAGGTGATCATGGCGGTAGAGAGCGCTAGTGCTCCTCTCCTCCTTAGAGAACTCCATCTTGTCTCATAAAGGAGGTCATCAAAGTGACAATGTAGATGGCATAAAATCTCTACCACCAACGGGATAAAGGTATCAGAGGCATGTCGGGTTGCATAATGGGTCTTCTTACTCCTGGCGGCTATGATCGTTGTAGTTCCTACCTATGTGCTCACTTGGGTCAAGTACTTTGGTCGTAGTGTTTTGCCACCACCACATCAAATAACGTGTATCTTCCATGTCCAAATGAGAGTATGTCGGCCCTCATCCTCCAAAGAGGAGGTCTTGGTAAATCTAACCATCACTTGATCTAAAATTTGGAGCAAGTAGATCATAAGATCTAAGCCATTGTGTCCCAAATGGCATCATGGACTTTGGTGTGCTCTCCCCTTATGGCACAACAAAAAATATGTATCCTAAATAGAACCAAAAGCACACTAGTCTAGAAGCCCTAAAAGTGCTAGATGTGATAAGACCAATTGCAACCGAAGCGTCTTAGTGAAATCCTCTAAAGTGAACCAAAAATCATCAATCAATGGTGATGTGTGAAACCAAGCTCTGGCTCCCTTCCTTCCATATGAGAGAATCCTAACTCTATCAAAAATATGCACATTTGTGATGATACTAATAAAGGTATGAGTGTGCATACACTCACTAAGATCTGCCTAAATCTTCCTAGAATCTAGAGAGATAAAGTCAACAAAATGGAGGAGTGTTGTACATGTAGGACCTAGCAGTAAGTCATAGGCAAGCAAAAGACATATCTAGGTTGCATATGTCCTAGAGTCTACTATTGTGATAGGCACCAATAGGAAATGATGGCCCTTGTATATGAATCTGTTGGCCAATGATAGAGCTACCAATGCCCATGCACCTAGATATTTGGCCAATGCAATGCCCTCTTGCAATATGAGTCTACAACCTCCCATGGCTATAAGAAGAGCTATTTAAAGTCTATACCACTCATGTGATAATTGTGAGAGTATGCACAGCCCTAATAGAGTGGAGCAGGTACATCATATAACGGTATCAAAGGCATGTAGATGTGGTAGTACCTCTATGGAAGGGAACATATGTGAAAAATAGGAGGCTCTGGGGATATAACATCTTGTGAGGATAGAGTAAGCCACTTAGGTATTCCCTAAGCAAGGGAGGAGATGCACTTGAATTGTAGCCTGCACCAATATGTTGGATATAAATGAATTACAAAAATCATTGTTGCCCATTGGAGTGCCCACAAACCCCCAACTAGAAATTGGAATACTAGAGGGAAGTCAAAGGGGGTGAATGATGTACAAGGACTCCAAATCTTGAATTTACAAGTCTAGACTTGTAAACCCAAGGCTTTCACATTGAGTATGAAAGTTGATACTACTTGCACTACATTCTCAAAAGGGCCCACAATATGGGTACTTTCTAAGAGGGATGGAAAGAGATATGATTGAAAAGTGGTTGCAACATCCCATAGAGCAATGTAGTGGACTATAGTAAATAATGGCCCCTCCAAAGGATCTCCTTCACTTGTATATCATGCCATTTGTAGCATCACACCTAGATTGCTCAGACTCTAGAGTAGTAGTGTTGGTAGTTAGAGGTATTTTGGCAATTACTCATAGACTACTTGTTGACGGTCAGATTTCCTATTTGGGGTACTGACTACATGGTGGGGCCCACCGTCACTTGCACCATTTGCAATGTTGTATGTGCCATTTGCATGACCATTAGGGTTGGAGATCCAAGTCAAAATCAGAGATATACCTTGGAAGTGCAGCCCTAGAGAGGTCACTTCTCTGATGTTGGCCTTCGAGTTCCTAGCTAGAGTGGACAAAAAGCCGGCAAGCATCACGTGGAGTCTCTTAGCTAGAGTGGGTGTGGCTTGATTGTAATTAGTGCCCAATTGTTAGCAGATTTTTGAGTAACAGATCAAGTATTGATCTGATTAAGTGTTATTTCAGTTGTGAACAAATTGATTGATTGTGGCACATGAGAGTCCATGCATGACTTATGTGTGAGTTGTGCATCTATAGTGTGTGATGTTGACTGTGATGTATGTTGTGTAACAATGTATATATGCATGATATGATCCTTGGTAGATGCTAGCTATATAAACTTTCTAGTGATAATATGGTAGCTATACAACAATGGTGTCTCTATGCCATAAAATGTAAGCACAAAAGGGATCAAGGAATGGATCTGACCCTTTATTGAACAGTAACCCCAAAATAAGGTTGGACAAGAAATGGTGTTGAAGGTATATGAGACATCCACTTGGACCACCACCCAATCTAGATGGATATCCAAGGAAGCTCAAATGTATGCAATCATCATCTTGGAACTACTTGGAGTAGCCACTGCATACTAATGTGGAGATAAGTAGGAAGAAAAGGAGTGACAAAGTTATAAAAAAATGGTGCAAGAGACTAGTTATAAAAAACATCCTCAATGGCTATGGGATGCACACCCAAGGACTCCTTTGCTAGAGCAAGAAGACAAGATGCACCATAAAAACAAGCAATGCTTGGGAGAACTAGACCCACAGCGATGCATTCTCAAAAAGCAAGGAGAAGAAGAATCTAAAATCATGCATATCAAGGGAGAGACAATCACATAAATGCTCAAAGACAAGTCCTAAAGGCCCCTTGCCAAAAAACATAAAGCGTGAAATAAAGCATGGGCAAAGAAGGTCTTGGTAATTGTAACTACTCATGTGGGTGGTAGTCATAAAAAAAAAGGAAGATCATATGTGGATGATGGGAAGAGTGTCTCTAAAGCCGCTAAAGTATCATTAGTGAAGAGTGTTGGTCTAGAGGATGATAGATCCTAGACTACTTGGCAATACTTGCCTACCTGATCTAACATCAAGGAATGATGAAGGTGGTAATGTTGTGGGAGTAGTCCATGATGCCATGGGGACTCTATGATCCATCTAGCTACTACTTGGGCTTGTGTAATCCTCCTATAAAGTTTGCCAATCCCCTCTCAAAAACCAGTGAATCTTAGACGTAGTCTCACAATTTCCTAATGCACTCCCATAGGTGGAAGGATTAGTATCCAATGGATGAAGAGTGTTAATAGGGTTCAAGTAGTGATATCCCTCTCCAGGTCATCTGCCAAGATAGCTTGTAATAAGAAGGAGAGTGTAGAGAAAATAAGTTATCATGAGGGCATGGGAATCTAAGTATCCATACGAGGCCTTGATAACCTTGGAAGGAATGCCTAAATGGGATCTAGTAAGTGTAACCAAGCCTATGAGTCTAGTGGTACCTAAAGAGAGAGGATGAGAGTATGAAGAAGGTATGGAGGATTGGGCTGAAAAGTGGCTATCGCTCTCATCCGTACGCATCTACCTCACCCTTGATCCTATGCTAACCTAATCCCTACCAACGGACAATCAAGAAAAGACTACATGAGTCATTGATGTGGTGGGACATTAGGGAGTACAAGGGGCATGAGGGGAGAGATCTAGCCCTATAGTGGTGGTGGGTTTATAGTATTGGAAGGGATTTAGCCTTGTGTTTATGTCGGGTCCATAGAGCTAGGGGGAGGAGGCATGGGATAGGGAACTAGGGAGTCAATAATGGTAGGGAAAGGGGTCTTGGGAGTGAGATGGGAAGTGGGTGAGGCATGAGATGTGGGGTCCTCCATGAGCAAAACAAGCAAGGGAAGTTCCTCCATTGAGGATGGTAGAGCATGTGGCATAGAGATGGAAGTGAATGTATTGTAAAGAACCTAAGCCACTATAAGGGTATGTTGAAATAGACAAGGGTGGGATCTATGCCTAACGTGTACATACCAAGAATGGGAAGATAGATGAGAAACTTGGTTCATGGGAGTCCCTTTAACTACCCATGCTAAAGAACAAAAAGGAGGTATCATAGAGTAATTTACAAAATTCCCCTTGAAACCAAGGATACAAAGAGTGATATATGACTAAAAGATGAGACGATCAAAAAAGATACTATGGAACAAACACCAATGACAAGATAATAAACATCTCAAAGAAACATCCATGATAAAAAGGAAGAGAAGAGGAAGGAGACACCAAATACATAGAAGGTCTAAGAGAAAGCCAATATGAAATGGAAGAAAGGCATTTTGTATCCAAACAAAATGCCTTGTCCTCCAAAATGAATCTCATGTCAAGTTTGAGCATGCCTCCACCCATTCTTAACAATTGAATAATGAATTTCTCCAAAGACTAAGCACTTGGCTGATGAAGTTTTGGGTCCCAAAATGGCTAAATAACTTAGAGTCAACTATTGGAAAATCCTTATCCTAAGCTAGTAAATCAATAATTTGGCAAATTAGGGATTTAATCCTAATGCTCCATTGCTCCTTGAAGGACCTCATGCTTGGAACTCTCTTATGTACATGTCTTAGATCTTGTTGAGCACCATCCATTGACTCCATAATTGTCTTCTCAATGAGATTCCTATGGCATTGGCTCTAGTTTTCCAAAAATTGGGAAATAATTCTCCAATGCCTATCTCTTGGTTGTCCGTGATGATGTTTCTCTTGTAGTGTATGTGGTTATTTTTGCAGCATGTATCCCTCTTGAGCAAGTGATGGTTATAATGACTTTATTTTCATGTTTGTTTGCTAATCTGTGTTTAGTTACCATAAAGATCAAGTTGCATGGATGCCTTTCCCATTTATGTGTAGAAAATTATCCCTCACATGACATTCCTATCTTGTTTATACCTAATATAGTTTTGCAATGCAAAGTTCCAAAAGATTTTTTCTTGTTTATACCTAATATAGTTTTGCAACACAAGTTTCCAAAAGATTTTTTCCCATAGATTTCTTGCAGATTTCACTTGTCTAAACTCTAACTAATTGGTAGAATCCTACCATTTAATTTGGTTAAGTGAGTCTTAACCTTGATGCTCCCAACAATGTGCCATAGAACTTGCTCTATGGGTCTCTAATGATTGTGTATTGGGTCTGTTATGGTTGTTATGCTTCTAAAAGCATTGTTGTGACCACACGTTGTGGTTTTGCTATTGTAATGTTTTTTTTAGTTCCTCCTGAGTTGAAACTCTTCTTTCTTTCTAGACTGGTACTCTTCTAATTACTTTTTGGACTAGTTCTCTATTATATGCTATTACACTTTCTTTACAATTTCTTTTGGTTGAATACCACTAATCACAAAGATAAGCACCTTGTGTCAAACATCATGCAAGCTTGGTCAAGGCATATGATAGGCAATAACATTTTCTCATGCTCCTATACTTTAGATTAAGGGAATTCATTTCAAATGTACCATTCTAGCAATTTTTGATGTGCAAACTATAGCCTTCACAAATTTTGACAATGATCCTATTTTCTCACTCTAATCTCTCATGCTCATGCTAATCTCCATGCCCTTGAGCATTGAGTTCTTGAGTACTTAGAGAATTATCCTTCACATTTCTTGACAATAATCACAATTTCTCACTCTAATCTCTTACTTTCATGCTCAATATGTAGGATATTTGCATTGTACTACATAGTAGTTGTTTTCAGATATCAAACACTTCATCGGAAGCATATAGTAGATGAACACTTGGATTGTCATTGTCTTGGTAACTAAAAAATATTGAGGGTGCTTATATCACACATTATGGTTGAATTGTATCATATTGGAGGATCTATATCACACAATTCAACCACAATTTACTTTATAGTTTTTTTTTTCTTATGTTTGGTATGGTGCATCATTTCTCCTTAGCTTTTACCATTGTTTGCTTGGGCATCAGGCTTGTGCTTCTATCTGCATCTCTTGGTGCTCTTGTATTTATTTTCTTTTTTCCTTTGAGTACAATAAACTCATGGATAAGTCCACACTTTGATCTGAGAAATTCAATGTGGATTTATCCAAAGGTTACAAACTTAGCATGCATCTTCTCAATTCATTTCTAATATGGCTCTTGGAGAGGTGGAATTGCTTAGAAATGTAGTAGAGGAGAAGGCCCTTGTCTTAACTATGCACAATGCCTTGATTGGATGATATGCATGAGAAAAAGTGATTGAAAGCTCCCATATGACTTTGGATTTTTGAGAAATCAAGAAACTTTACCATATTGATCCACTAATTTTTCAATCCGGAATGTGTACTTATCTGCAATGTGGACATAAAAAATATGGATTTATCTGCGAGCTTACTATATAGGATTTGGTTTTTGGCCATTTTTGTATATCTGTTTCAGGTACTAGGCGAGCTCAAAGTCAAAACTTAAGGGCTCTACTCACTTCAGTACCCTTATTATTTTATCTCATCCAATTTGCTGGTTTCTAGGGTACTTACTTATCAAAATATCAGAAATGTAAGGTAGTATTTTGGTACATACAAAAGAAATTAGCATAAAAAGGTCGCCTACACTACAACAAGGTCCTAAACCTATTATAGAGGCGTGTAAATATAGGATCTAATATTGACTAATTTTTTAAAAATTGATAATTTTTTCGTATTAAAGTGCTAAAAAAATTCTTCACTCCGAGGTACTCAGGTTTCCTTACACTTTTTCATACCCCATAATTGTAAAATTTGACCATTTTAGGCTATGTCATGCTTTTTACAGAAAACCAAGTATTGCATACTATATATGATGTCATAAAAGTAGCCTGTTATGAAGAGCTCAAAATTTCAAACATACTATTCTTAAGTCTTAATCACTTCTCAAAGTTATATTTGAGCTAGATAAAGAATCCAACGTTTTAATTAAAGATTGTTTATACCTTTTTTGTAACTTTTTCAATGACTAGTTTAAACACTTCTAGCTTCTGTCATCTCTACTTTGGTTTTCTCAAATTTAAATAAAATAAAATTTAAGAGAGAAAGCAAGGAAGAAAAAAGAAAAGGGATTGGAATGACTTCAAATGCTGCAAACCCAATGACATTTTGTATAGTTAATTCAAATTCAAACATTTGCACAATATTTGATACTTTAGGGAGTGTTTCATAAAATAAGAAGCAGAATTGCCTTTCAGATAGGCTTTAGTAAACTTAAATGACTTTTATACTCTATGTATTAGAGTTATATTATACAATACACCATTTTCTATAGTCTTTTGATATTTCTTGAGGTGTCTATCCAAATTATAGTAGAGATGATATCTCATAAGATAATCAAAAGAGATAGAGATAGACAAAAATTTTAGAGTGATCATAAGCAATGCAAGGTAGAATATTTGATGCTTTAATGTAGGCCTATATTGAAAATAAATTGGATGTGTAATGATAGTGGATTAAGTACCATAATACAACATGGGTTGACCATGGTGTGAAGATAATATATAAGATTATAGGCCTATGTTGAAAATAAAGTGGATGTATAATGATAGTAGATTAAGTACCATTGCACAACATGAACACAACACATAAGAATGATTTATTTATTTATATTTTTTCAAATAAGAAGACATTTTCTTGGCTTCTTCTTCACTTGGACTTACATCTAGTATGTATCTAGTATATATGGATAGGCAGTTTTGTAAGTCTCTCCAAAAGTTAGATTGAAATTTCATTTATTGTCTTAAATGTCAAATTTTTTATGGATGAATTTTCTAATTTTTTGAATCTATTATCATACAAGAAGCATACAATGAATATATTTAGATTCTTAAGTTGGGGTCTCAATGAAGAGATACAAAAGATAAGTAGGGAAATGATTGATTTTTGGGTGTATTTATGTGCCAAGGTGCTATTGATGATCATGTGCTCATAAAAGCTCTTAGAAGGCATGAATTGAAACTTGAAATTTACAATACCAAATATTTTAACTTTATTATATAGTATATTCAAAATGATTTTTATTTAGATGTCAATTATGGGATGCCTAGCTATATAAATTAATTATAAGTGTTTGTTAAGGATTTTGTGTGTTTTAGGTTAATGTTAGCATGAATCTTATCTTCTCTCTAGGATTATCATTGATGGTTATATTCTCCTTGAAGATTTAAGATATATATTGCAGAATTTAGGATACATGGTCCTTTATAAGTTTATAAGTTACATATATGCTTGAAATCACAAATGTGATTAGGTTTAATAAGCTCATGTATAATTAGGTTAGTTTTGGAATAAGCATTTGGACTCTTGAAAGATAAAAAGATAATACTAGATCTTGAAACCCCTCATTTATTGAATGGAATCCCAAGTTATTATCTTATTGGAAAATTGACAGTGAACTATCTCAATAGAAAGTTCCAACTGGTATCATGATAGATAAGAAAACAAAACAAGGTATACTAGAGCTCAAGATGGAGTAACTGAAGTTCTTGAGCTCTTAAAGTCTATCCAATATTCTATTTATTGTCTACTAAGGAGGAAATATAATGAGTGATTCAAAATAGAAATGATAAGTTGTGAAAAAGCTTACATAGTTCTCAAGAATAAAAGATTGTTTCAAAGAAACAATACTGGTGATAAAGATTATTACACTTATTTGAACTCCCATCATTTAGATTATGTAAAAAAGTGAATTAGTCTTGGAATAACTTTTGGACGCTTTTTGAAGCTCTTTTGTAAATGTTGATGGGTGATTTAGGCTTGATAAGGCATAGTATCTATGTAAGCATAATTCTAAGATTTCTTTTCAAGGAGCCAATTTTTGTGACCATTTAATACCCTACAATAAATTGTTAACTTTCAAAAAGTATTCTTGAACTAATATATCATTATAAAATTCAGAGGAAAAGTATCTCTTTCTTAATTTTCTGCTCATCTTTTATTGTGATCCTAAAATTAAACTGAGGGTATATGTAAGTACAGACTCAATTTTATTTTGCCATCTTTCATCACCTTGGGATGTTTTGGTATTTCTTGACTTTAGTTTGAATTTCTATTGAGGAGTTTTGCATTTTGATTCCAAGACCAAAATTATGTTTTCTTGCAATTCTCAAGAAATACATAACCTATAACAAATATGAGTGCCTTTTTGTGAAGAATCAACCTACAATGTTTCAGGGATCTTTAGGTAAGGATCTTGTAGATAGAGAACTTTGCAGAGCAACATCATTGGCATCCGGATAGATCCATCCGAAATAGATCAAGATTGCTAGATCTTCGAGAAGGAACTAAACATATTCAGTTTTATCAGAACTCAGTACGACTTGAAAATTTTGAGATGAGCATCTCGAAGTATAGTCGGGACCTGTAGGCAGATATCACCAAGACGAATTTATCGACAGTGCTGAGAAGAACTCGTCGAATCTCATGTTCAGATCCTCGTCTGAACAAGGAAGAAGAGGGAATCCACTGTTGCTTTGCATTTGCTTACACATGAAAATTTGTACCAAACGAACAAGACATGCTTACACATGAACATTACTGGAGCAGCTGAACATCGTGAGCACACATAAATTGTAAATGTGCACTGTCGATTACAAAAGATAAACGGACGTTATCATCGTTGGTTGTGCGGGAGGAAGATGACTAATACTCTTTCCATCAGGTACTAGAATGCACACTGTTGCCAGCAATTGTAATTTCATGTGGAGGACGATATTATATCTCTAGAGATGAGAAAAAGTATATCGGTTCATTGGGGTAACAGCGTAGGATATGGTGGAGACCAATTGTAACATAAAAAGGCGACCGTGTAGAGAACCCCCGTCAAGCCGTACCAGGGAGAGAAAAAAAAGAGAAGGTAAAATGGGGCTAGGCCCCAATAGAAGTGTAAGTGGGTACCTACAACTCAGGTTTCATTACGTACGGATGTGTATTTCACCACTCCAAAGAAATTGCCGTTAACCTAGTCGGGACTTCATATTGAACCGTGTATCCGTCGTGTGATAAAATACAAACTGTGTTTATAAGGTACTACGTCTATAAGATCCTTGTGGCTAGAATTCATTGGTCCCAGGCTTGGTAAGTGAAGTCAGGAGCCTGTCTTTCAAGCCACATCTGACGTCATGTAAAATCCGTACCGCGTACAGATTGTGTGATGAGGAATATCGCAGTTGATTTCTGTGACCATAGTTAAAATGGTGCCCCTGGAACTCATATAATCTCTGTAGTAGAGAAAAAAAGGCGACCGCGTAGGAAAAATGAAGGATGGGAAGACCCCATCAAGCCGTACAAGGGAGAGACAAAAAAAGTAACATGGGGCTAAGCCCCAATAGTTAAGTGATCTCTGCAGTTATGTGATTGCTTTAAGGAATATCTTATGTTATATGGGTCCCACAACGACCAACGGCTCACGTTAGTGCAGACTTATAGGTGAAATTGGTGAGCACAACAAAGTAACGGTGAACATTGAATTTGGTGTGATACTACAAGTAATTGAAGTGCGCGCCTCCTTTATGAAATCACGTTTTTGTTGTGGAAAAAGCACGAAGTTACCTTTGGTCGGCAGCAGCGTGTTTGAGTCTTGCTACGTTAGTATTCTAGGACTTCAGCACACCGTTACTGGTGCCATTAGTGCCAACAATAACTTTTCCATTCTCTTAGCCACCCATACGTAGACTTTCTATGCGGTTCCAAGCTCCTGACTGCAAAATCGACCAAAGGTTCGGGTCGTTATTTTGTTTGAAGACTCCCTCCATATTGTCGAAGTGACTTTCCACTGAGCTTTGAAATCTTAATACTGTAGATCCCAAGTTCTCTAGATCCTATAGTAGGTAACCGGATATTTTGAAGAACTAACCGGGTTAGGTCTTCGACATAATCAGTCTAACCCCGTCAACAATATCATAGGTACGTTATGGCAGATAGATTTTCAAGCATTTGCCTCAGGATTGAAGCTGCTTGCGTTCCCATCCCGCCAATTCTTTAGTTTCTCGGCATCGCACATCCATGTCTTGGGCAGTATCCGATTGCCTCCGGTTGCGAAAATTTATTCTTCATCAAACGGAAACGCAGATTTGGTAACGAGAAACGAACCGGTCATTAACGAGTCCTCTCAAGGACAAGACAAAAAGAGTTCAGTCGGAAAAAGGCACTAAAATAACATCACATACAAATGTTTATATCTCATCACTACGGTCGATAATGGATAAGAGGCCATTATCGAAAATACTTTCAAAAGCGGAATATCGAAGAGACCGATGATTCAAATCAGCGTTATTTCATGAAATGTATAAAAGGCGACCGCGTAGGAAAAATGAAGGACGAGAAGACCCATCAAGCCGTACAAGGAAAAGATAAAAAAGTAACATGGGGCTAAACCCCAATAGAGTCAGTGTGAGAAATCTGCCCTACCGCACCTAAGATATCATTTCATGAAATCAATATACATCTTTCAATCACAACTATCAAGGATTGAATTATGAAATACAATTCAAATGCTTTTGCAAGTTAATTTTGCAAGTAAATTTTGATTTTGCAAGTAAATCAAAAGGGTCCCTTTTTGATTGTATATGTACACCATTAAGATAAATTTAACCGGAATTATAAGCTCAAACTAATCTGCACTTGCAAAACATTACTGTTTTCCTTTCATGAGTAATTTAATCATATCAAGAAATTTGAAATAAGGAGCCGGTCGGGAGACACCCCTGTAGGCATTATACCAATCGGACCGTATTTAAAAAATCAGTTTTGAACATAATGTATACTCCAGTATAGTCTTGTGTTCATGAGTGCAGCCTGGCTACCTGGCAATGCTTTTTCATTATCCAGTTCAAAATCTCACATTAAAATAACTTATAATGTATATATACGCAAGATGTTAGTCTAGAAAGCCAAATGAGATATATGAAGGCTCAGTGCTGTTTCTAAGTTCAATTTGAGAAAAAGAATGTTGAAGAAAATATTGAATTCTCGAGGTTAAGGATTAAAACTGTCACTATAATGCCTAAAGTGGTGTCTCCCGACGGACTTCCTTAAAATATATAACCATAACAACTGAAATTGACACGGACCTGAAGTTTACGTTATTTATTTAAACGTATACTTTCGTTACATTTTATTTCTCTGGAAGTTTCCTACATTTTCCAAAAAAGAGTAATTTCACACCTCGATGGTCTCAAATATCCTAAAAATTTTGAACTAGAATTAAAAATGTGTAATCATGACTTCTAGACCATTTTTTTCTTCGTTTTCAGTCTTAATTATGAATCAATATTTCTGAATTCATTCCATAGGGTGAAACTAGTCTATATATTTTCTGAATTTTTGCCACTGGATGGGAGACTTTTGAATTCCTGGTTTGCGTAGTATGGGTAACCGACCCTCAAAAATCTAAACTTGGCTAAACTGTGAATGAAACTAATGAACGTTTAAAACAAGTTAAGTATATATGCTTAACTTGTTGTGCACATTATAAGTTCAGATAATGTGCGTGCTCACTACATTATTTCTTATGTGGACATGGTATGTACGTTTTGTAGACCGAGTAATTACCTTTGTAACCTGCACTAATAAGTTAACTCATTTCTGGAAACCTTTTACTTCTGGTTGTTTTGTTTGTTCTGAGCGCTTCCCCATATTTGAGTCGGTTACTTAGGGTGCACTGTTTTGAATGAAATGTAGCTGTCATAAAAACGAAAATCATATTCATGCGAACGCAGCTCGACACGAACGACGTGAATTCCCAACTCTACAGCAAGAAGACGATCAATTTATAGTACGCTCACTTTAAACTTGCCGTTGAGAAAACTTGCCGTTAGCGACTGAACAACCCCTATCATCTGCCAAAAGATTGTTAAAGGGTACATTATTCATTGCTGCTAAACATTTAAAGATTACATAAAAATCAGGTTGTATTTGGATTTGGGTGAGAATTGTAAAACTGAACAAGAAAACCAAAGTTACGTTGAACTTAAAAGTTAATTGGTATAACAAAATTATCATTCTACACAAACGTAGAAAGCTTGGTATAGCTCTAAAATAACTCTAAGTTTATAATTTTGGAGTAAGGGTATATTGCTATGGGCGATAACAAAATGAACAATCTAGTTATATGCACTTTTCAAGTTGGATAAGGAAGGTTGAATGGTGGATGCGAGGTAATCTCTCTTGGATCTAGAGGAGATCATATTATTGGCTTGTTTCAAACATTAAAATAATAATAATCAGAGCCATTAATTAAGTCATTTTTATTTCCTAAATCTTTTTAGGAGAACTTATCTCCACAGAACAGAGTGCGCAACTCTCTATTTCACTTGTCTATATGAGGAGGTAGGTAGGTAGGTAGATGAGGAGGTAGTCTATACTCTATGCAATATTAAGCTAAGGACTACGTATCTTGTTGAGTAGTATGTTCAAGTTTTAAAAGAAAGGAGAGAACTTTAATCTGGCCTATTTTGAGCCCGTGCTAGAATGAACATAGAGCCATCAAGATGTAGTCATAGTGTTTTGACTTCAACAAATTGGAAAGGGATATGTTTATATGTCTCGTTGTGCAAAATAGTCCCACAAAGAGTCCCTTTAAGATTGCAATGATAATTCTGATTAAAGTGTTGATTTGATAGTATGCATCAAATGCTTACGATGCTTTGGTTGTTAGGTACTTCCTAGAAACTTTCCCCGTAGTTGAAGGAAATGACATATGGAGATTTAGAAAACAGGGAAGAAGGTGACCGCATAGAAAGAATGAAGGATGGGAAGACCCCATCAATCCGTACAAGGGAGAGACAAAAAAGGTAAAATGGTGCTAAGCCCCAATAGAGTCTATATGAGAAATCTGACCTACCGCACCTAAGATATCCAAGCTATGCAAGTTGTACGGTCTACACACAACCAGAGCATCCAAAGAAACATCACCTAATGTGATTGCTCTCCTATGGATTGCACCAGCCACTTCCCTCTATAGAGCAATGGACACAAGCTGTCTAAAATATGCTAAAAAGTATGAGAGTGAGAGTGGCACTCCATGGTGCCTAACATGATAAACTCTCACGCACTCCTTGGCAAATGTGTCAAATGCCGTGTCCATCGCTCCATATAACTCCAAGGCTAGAGGAACAAAGAGGTGACCTTGCTGCATGCCCCTATACTTGGTGACCTTCCAACCTGCTGCTGCACTCGCTGCCCATCCAGAGGGATGGGTAATCACTCCCTCCAAAACTATATCTCGTGTAGGGTCCGTAACCACAACATCCGCTACTATCACCTGATCATCTTGGACCAATTATAAGTTTTCCTTGACACGTGTCATCCAAAGCATACAAACATTTCCTCTAAGCCAAGTATCCACTCTCTTGTGCCATAGAAAACACTATGTCCCTAATAGCATCATGGGAAGCTATCTTCTGTCCTCCAAAAGGACATTGTGTCATGTGGATTGCTGCTGCATCTAGTGTAGAACCACACTCACAAGTGAGTAATGAAGATGCAGATGGGTGGAAAAAACCTAAGCAAAACCTCATCATTATAGAGAAAGTAGTTAGTGCAAGTCAGAATGCCCTAATGCATGGTCAAGCTAGGATCCAAGAGCCCGGACCCTTGCCAGAGCAAGAGCAAAGACGTGCTCTAGTAGCTTGAGGAATGGACGAGTTGACTAAGAGAGAATGTAGCATATGCTCACACTGTTGCTCCATCAAGGAAGACTGTAAACCTATAGTCCAATCTGACAATAGTGAAGCAAAAGGTGGAAAATCTTCTTGTGCTCGTGGAGATAGACTATCTCTTGTTTGCCGTAATAACATATGGAGAGAAAAGGATCCTATCAAAATTGACATGATTGGCATTTGATTTTATACTTACTACACAATACTAACTTGCATAGTAATTGAGGCGATAACTAACCTTGCAGCTTCCTTACCATCAAGTATCCTCAATGACTATGTAAGTTGTTATCTCCTAGTTACAACTTACAAACCCTAAACCCTATGACCAAACCTACAACTCAATTAATGAAGTAAGTGTTTCAAATGATAGTTTTAAACCTCTAATTTAGGCCTAACGTTTCTTGTAAGCTGTATTTTAAAAATATTTCCCTAGCAAAGTATAAATATACTTTGCAAAATCTAGATTTTTGTGCAAATAAAGTATATTTTTATTTGTGACCTATAGCTTTTAACGATCAAGCGCTTTGCATTGGATTGGGCTTGATAGAAAAAGGAGCTAACTTCATTTCAATTAATTGAGGATGGCATAAATGTCCCTCACGCCGCCTACTAATAATTACAAAGCTTTGTATTTTGAATTTTGTCTCCTTGTAGGAAACATGCCCTTTGTAAAACTAGAGGGTTATGTATGCACAATATCACTTTCTATTTATTGTCTTTGTAATTTAATACTGATATTTTTATGGCTTCCAGATTTATTTTGGCATTTGGTAGGTTAAAAATCCATTGTTAAATTAGAGGGTTTTTACATGCAGATTCATACAATCCTTTGCAAGATCTGGAGATCATTAATTATTTAGCTATTTTTTTCATAAATTATTTTTGACCTCAATATCCTTGTAATATAACACATGTTAGTACAAAAAAATCATAAATGATATAGTTGCTTACCATTGAAAACTACTCACTAAAGAGCTAAGTGCATAGCCCCTAGTCAATAATATTTAATAGGAAATGTAATATTTGGACTATCTATAAAGATCTTCTTGTAAAATTTTTTTTACTTAAGACGACTTTTTGCCTTGTAACTAAAGTTGCTCTAAAATTAGCGACTTTGGTTAAGCAATAATTGTAATGACATAATGTTGACCAAATTGCAATATAAATAAGAAAAATGTCAATCCCACAAAGATATGGATAAGAAATATTTAGATACAAAGAAAAGGTGTTGCAATGAAGTTCTTTACTATCACATCTTTAATCTCTTGGGAAAAAAGCACTCCTAAAAGATGACAATAACACAAAGGAGGTGCACTAGAAAAAGATAAATGTCCTTTCATAATTACACATGATAAATTCCAATTGAAATTTGAGATTGATGATTCAATTTGATACAAAGAAGTTACTTCACTACAAAGAATCTTACCCTAAAAAACCTTGTACTACCCTTCTCCAAAGGCATGCATTCCTACAAAGAGTCTTTGCCTCAATGATCAATCTTTGTCTTTGCTTCAATATATTCCTACAAAGGGTATTTGCCTCCATGATTAGTCTTAGTCTTTGCTTCTATTATGTATTGTCAACATTATAGGTCACTTAAATCCTATCAAGGGATTGCTTCAAGAAGATTGTACTAAAGATCAAACACACATGGCACCCAACATCACTTATTGCAAAGATTCCTCAATATACACAAAGCAAAGCATCAACACTAACTCAAAATTTAGCAAAGCAATGTAGAGTGGTTGCTCTATCACTTTATTCACCTTTATTCTTGCTAAATGAGAAAGCACTTTGAATGTAAAGCTTAAATAGCCAAACCACTAAAGAGTTAAAAAAGCTAAGAAGACTAGCTAATTTTTACTTTTAATAGTACAAATCCTACTTCTTCTCTTTTTGGTCTTTGTACGTTATAGTTCTTTGCCCTTGCATATTCCTACAAAACTTATCCTTCTTTGTAACACTCCTATTTGCAATATTCACTAACATTCTTTGGTTGACTAACAATACTACTAGGAGCATGCCCTAAAGAGTAATCAACTATGATATAACTAAATTGCTTCTAATTTGCCATTGCTAAAAAAAAGGTAGCTTGCACTTCTCTTCGTCTTTGGTCACAATGATCCCAAAGCTTGACCACTAACTTATTTTATCTTATTGGCATGGTGTTTTGACACATTTGTCAAGGAGTGCACAAGAGCTTATCATGTTAGATGCTAGGAGGTACCACTCTCACTCTCATACTTTGTAACATACTTTATACAACATGTGTCCATTTCTCTATAGAGAGCATTGGTTGGTGCAATCCATAGGAGATAAATCACTCTAGGTGATACTTCTTTGGATGCTCCAATAGTTTGTAGACCTTACAACTTGCATAGCTTGGATATCTTTTGTGTGGTAGAGCAGATTTCTCATATCAATACTATTGAAGCCTAGCCCTATTCTACCTCTTTTGTCTCTCCCTTGTATGGCTTGATGGGGTCTTCCTATCCTTCTTGTGTTCTTTGTGGTTGCCTTCTCTAACTTATACATCCTTATCTTTTTTGAGTTCCTACAATTGCAACTTCAATTTGCACCATCAACCCATCCAATAGTTCTTGATCAGGTCCACTAATTGATCCTTGATCTCACAAAATGTCCTCTACCAATGCATAATCTTTGGGTCCTTTTCTTTTGCCTTCCTTCCTTCTTGACGGTTTGCACCATTACCTTTTAGTTAAATAACTCTTGGACTTCAAGGTAATATCCTTATTCATACAAGTTTAACTCTTGGACTTCAAGGTAATATCCTTATTCATACAAGTTTGGCCTGTGACTTTGATTTGTGCATGTGTGTGGTATTGTGATATTTAGCTTGGTATTACAAGTACTTGAGAGATATTATTTATATAGAGATAAAGGATGGTTCTAAATTAGTCATGATTAGCTAAAGTTAGTCATAGATAAGATAGATGGTACCTTACCTTAGAGGAAGTGGAAAAGATGAGCACCACTATCTTGGATTCTAGTGTGTTGACTTGGTATTATTCCTAGGTGTTTGGCTTTGAGGAAAGAGTTGAGAACTCTTGGACCTGCAAGCCTTTTTGTTTTGGATTCTTTTCTAGTCCAAGGATAGCCCATATGAAGGAATCCTTGACTTAGTGGTTGGGTCAAGATAAGATCACATGCTAGTGGAATATGCCCATGTGAATAGATATTCCTTTTTTACTTTTTGACTTTACTTGAATTTTAGCCTAGTAACTTGAGTTACTCCAGTAATTAGTAACTTTGGTGTGTAAATATTCAACAAGTATATAAAAAAGGGGTGAGGAGGTACTCATCATCCTTTCATTTGCAACTATCTCTCTCTCATTGAGTTCTCTAGTGAGCAATGTCTTGAGTCTTGGAGTGTTAGCCTTGGAGGAATATGATGGAGTTGGGGTTCCTTGCCTTCTTAGTCCATGGTGTGCTACCATAATAGCCATCAGAGGTTGATCTTGAGTGAAGGACAGGCCGGCTCACATTTTGGGTTCAGTTGCCAAGATATCTCTAGAAAGCAAGATAATGTTCAGTGTACAATTCTATATTAGACAGAAGGAGGCTATGAGAGCTCACTTGGAGAGAACTTTAGGGGAGGAGAAGGCTTAACTTATGTTAGAGAACTTGGACCCATTTGTATACCCTGTAGTTCATTATGATGTCTTTGAAGTGATTTTGTATATCTTGTACACTTGAGAGGATTTGGAGAGATTGTGTGAGGCGGATTGCAAATTTTGGGGATTAAGGTGATTTTGAGCAAAATCTCAAGTTTAAGATCTGGATTTGAATTTCCAACATATGATAGCTTGGGTTATCTTTCAGTTAGCACACTTGAAATTATTGTGAGAGCTATTATGCACATTGGGCTAGAATTTTTGAAAGTTGATAGGGTAAACTACTCCCGTAATTGCATGCTCTTTGGAAAATTATACATAGTCTTCCATTTCTTCAATTTTCAGTGGATTAGCTTGAAAATTTTCAAGAAAATTTAGTGCATTGTATTCTACCTGTTGACACAAAAATTAGAGAGAGATCATTCTTGCACAAAGAGTTATGAGATTTTAAAGTGAGGGGATGGTTTTCAGACCAAATCTGAAATATGTGTGCTGAATAGAAAAGTTTCTAGGCCAAATGGCTTAATGAAAAGATCTGAAATTTTCAAAAAGGGATTCCCTGGAGTAGTGATAAGTGTGCAAAATTTCAGAGGATTGTGACTTGTCAATTGAGAGATTTAATTGACATTGTGAGGAAGGGTCAATTCTACAGAGTTTAGATTTCATGTATGGGGAGTGTGAGAGGAACAAAAAGCATATTTGAGTGTTTAGACTCATCTTGGGAACATGGAGGGTCACCAAGAGTGGAAATTGAGACTATGAAAGGTTCCCCAAGGATTTGAGGTGATTCTAGGGGTGGATTTGAGGAGAAGAGAGTTTAGAATAGTATTTGAAGAGAATGTTGAGAGGATCCAAAAACCTTCACCACTTGGAGGAAAGAGTGTGTCTAAGCACTTTTTATGTAGAGAGAAGGGACATAAGGCAAGTTCATGTCCATTGACTTTTGAGAGCAAGAGATTGAGAGAAAGAAGAGGCTTACTTGACTTGGGTTTGCATGTTGGACCTTCTTTACCAAGATTGGGAGAGAGAAGATCTAAGACCAAGGAGTTGTGTGAAGTTTGTGGAGTGGAAGGACTTCTAAAAGGACATGAGTGTAGTGGAGTAAAAGAACTTTTGAAGACTTTGGTGAAGGATCTTGGGGAGAGTCTTAGTATAGCTACAAAAATACTACCACCTTCATCAGCTAGTTCTCAAGATTAGTGATGGAGATAAATTTTCAACTTATGGATAAACTATCCATGAGAGTTTGGTTAATATGCACTCTAGGATTTGATATTGTATAGAAATCTTGGAGTAACCTAAAACTTTTGTGTTCTCTAGGGTAGATTATTCTCAAATAATATTAGTCATATATATACTCTATTAGTTATAGAGTGAGAGAAAAGAAAAGAGAAAAAGAAAAAAATGAGAGAAAAAAGAAGATTGTGAGGGGTTAAGATGTGTGAAACTTTCAGTTTTCTTTGGTAAGGATGGTGCAGATGTAGAAGCTTTTATTAGAGACTTCAAGAGAGCTTGCATAGGAAACAATGAGAGGAGGAAGAATGAGTGAGCCTCATTATTACCAGATTTCTTTGAGGATGCAACACTTACATGGTATGAGTCAGAATACCAAAAGAGAGAGAAGAGAGATGGGGAAGAAGAGTCTTGGGAGAGTTTGAATTCAACACTCATTGAGAACTTTCTTCCAGATGAGAGTTATGAGAGATTGATGAGTGAGGTTACTTTTCTCAAACAAGGAGATGGAGAGAAAGTGAGAGTCTATGTGGAAAGAGTGGAAACGTTAAAGTCCAAATTTTGCATAGTGTTGAGGAAGGGTGGGGATGATGTGGAGACTACTATGATTGGCATAGGAGCCATGCTCACCAAGAATTTTGTGGAAGGATTGAGACCACAAATTAGAAGCAAGGTGAGATATGAGAAACCTTCTTCCAAGGTTGAAGCTATCAAGATCACAATTTGTATGGAGGAGAGTTTGGAAGGGGATGAGAGTGATTTGGTGGTGAAGGAGGTTGTGCATCCTTCTCAAGGTTACAAGTATGGTGGAACTTCTGATACTTTGGTAGCAAGGGTTGCACCACAAGTAGTAGTTACTCCAGTTCTTGCACCTCCACCAAAGAAATCACTTCAGACCATCACAAAACAACTTGCAGATCTCAAGATCAATGTGGTGCAACTATGGGAGAAGAGAGAGGTGGATCTGAATGTGGGGAGAAAGCCTAGGAGTTATGGAAGTTATCCATATAAAGGAGGCCAACCAACCAAAAATTTTAATGAATGAAATTGTTTTGGTTGTGGAGGAAGAGGTCACATCTAAAGGAATTGTCCAAATTCCACTTACCATGGAGGAAGGGGTTATGAAAGAGCCAATAGAGGGAAAGAGGGAGGTAGTGAAACCCAAGTGGCTCCTAATCCAAACAAAGGTAAGGGGATAACATCTATAGATGTGGTTGAGATTAAGTATGAGAAAGGAGAGTGCTCAAACTCCAAGAGTCTTAATTGGGAGCTTTTGGCACAAGAGAAGAAGAGAGCTCGTTTTGCAGAGGATGCGTATTCTTCTCAAGGATGTACTCCTAGCCAAGATACTCCTATGCCTACAAGGAGCACTTGCACAAGCACTTCAACACCATCAACAACAAAGAATCCAAGGAAGAAGTTGGGGATGGAGGACTTCTTGATCTCAAAGCAACAATGGAACTACAATGTCTTGGAGGATGTTGGTAGTCACAAGGCTAACATCATAGTGGGCCAATTGATTACTTTGAATCCTTCTTTGAGAAAGGAGCTTAGAGGTTGTTTGAGTTCTATAAGGAGCAAGAGGAAGAAGAAGGTAAAATCTCTAGTATCAATGGGGGTGGTGGATGCCAAGCCAACACCATGGGAGGCTTGTGAATATGCCTCCAAGATTGATGTGAGAGTGAATGGTCCCAACATCAAGTATGAATTGGTTGTTGGAGGATCAGCAGTGAATGCCATATCAAAAAGGTTGATGAAGAAGTTAGGTATGATATCCTCAAGACCTTCAACATTTGTGGTGAGCATGGCAAACAAACAACAAGTTTGACCAATAGGGGTGATGGATAAGGTGGTAGTTTCAGTTATGGAAGTTCAAAATCTCATGACTTTCCAAGTCTTGAAGGTTTTAAGCCATGACTTACTTCTTGGGAGGCTATGGTTGAGAGCAGCATGCAAAACTGATCAATGGCACAAAGGGTACTTGAGGATTGGGCCATCAAACCATAGAGTCATAGTTCATGTGACTAACACCACCAACACTTCACATTCAGATACACCATCTTCTGATTATTGGGAATCAGATTCTGAAGAAGGAGCTTCAGGTGTGGACACAAGTATAGAGGAGGAGACTTCCAAGGAGGAAGATGAATTTGAAACGGATTCAGATGTGTATCCCTTGTGTGCTATGGATTTTGCATCTAAGCTAGAGGTTTTGAAGGACCAAAATAAATCACCATTGACACTTGAGGAGGTAGAGAGAAGGTTAGCTAACCTCAAGTATGGCCTAAAATTTACCAAGGAGGAGAAGGTGAGATTTGAGGAGATTTTTTGCAAGTTCATCCATGTGTTTGCTTTTAGTTACAAGAATTTGAAGGATGTCACCTTGGAGGAGTATAAGATAGAGGTAGAGTCACATGCAAGACCAATTCGCCAAAAGCAATGTTGCATTACCCAACTAATATCTTTGGTTGTGAAGGAGAAGATTGATAAGCTCAAGGAGGCAGGATTGATCTTTGAGGTGGAGAATTCAGAATGTGTGTCTCCAATTATGATTGTGAAGAAAAAGAATGGTAAGCCTTGAGTATTTGTGGATTACAAGAAGCTCAATGCTGTTACCAAGAAGGACTACTACCCATTTCCATTTGTTGATGAGATCTTGGAGGAGGTTGGAGGTCATGAGAAGTACAGTTTTGGAGATGGTTATAGTGGATATAACCAAATCAAGATTGCACCAGAGCATCAACAACTCACCACATTCACCACACCTTGGAGAACTTATGCTTTCAAAGTCATGCCTTTTGGGCTTTGCAATGCTCCAACCACATTCCAACAGTTCATGAACAAGGTATTTGAACCTTTCAATGGGAAATTTATGAGAGACTTCATTGATGACTTTTGTGTCTATGGGAGCAAGGAGGAGCACTTTGAGCACCTAATCAAGGTCTTGCAATGCTTGGGAGGGATGTAAGATGATCATGAGTGCTTGGAAAAGGAACAACACTCAAAGTGTTGTGGAATCATATGGAGTGCTTCCAGGAGTTGGAGAGTGCTTAGAGTGCTGAGTGCCACCTTGGCACTTGTACTTAAGAGTTTCCATGATTTGAATGCATAGCTAGCTTAGCCGGGATTTTCTGCCAAGGATTGCTACACTCAATATAACCTTCAGCACTCGGCGGGCAAGTATGGCCCATGGGAAAGTGATGGGAAGATAATCTTTGGCATGTGGGAGTTCAACTTCTCACCATGGACAACATGCAAAGGCCTTTATCCGTATGTACTCTATAACTATTGAAGTTTTGAGGATTGACCAGGAAGTAGGACTATAAATTGAGGCATTTTGCTAGCAATTGCACTTTTTGGAAATTTAATTTTTTGCTTAGCTGAGTGAGTAGTGTTATACACTTCATGACAAACCAAGAGAGTTATTGCAAGTTGTTTTGGGGTTATACTTGTGCTTTTCAGCATTTGGAGTGAAGCAAGGTACTCAGAGTAGTGGCATAGCAAAAACTTAGCCCTCTTGTCTATCTAGAACCATGGTGTTCACACCCAAAGCTTATGAAAAGATCCCTAAGGCCATTCTTAGGTCCCCAACTATGAGCAAATAGGCAATGCATTGTAGGACTAAAGTAATTTGGAGCAAGCACTTGGAATTCTTGCTCTAGAATTGGGAATTGATAGACTTTTAGATGATCCATGAGATGAGAGAGAAAAGAGAGAGGACATCAAGAGACATGTGCTAAAAAAGACGAAGGATCATTGGAGAATGGTACTCAGCCCATATGCCGGAGTTGAGCGGGTGATGACAATAAATATCAAATTTGTAGAGAAGGAACTGACAATTGAGATCAAGGCCACCTTTGACAATAGATGATCAAAGAAAAATGGGTGGAGAGTGGCCAATTTACAAGGATCCTACAAGAAGGGACATAGTAGAGGTGGTTATGAAACTCTCTAAACAAAAAAAACCACCTATAGACCAATAGCCAAGCCCTTTTTTTGACTATATGTATTTGGGAGAGCTAGTAGATTGGACCAAGGTGTTTTAATAGACAATCCAAACTCTTGCACCAAGACTTTGAGGAAGATGACGTGCTACCTACCTTTCTCCTTTCACCATTCATTACTACATGGGAACCAACCTACTGACCAAAGAGGAGAGGATGAGGTTTCCAACCCATTTCTATTTTTTAGGTTACTTTGATGATCAACCCACATGACACACTCAAATTGCCAAGTATCAACATGTGAATGTTGAGTTTGCTCACACAAGTCTCTTTGTGCTTATGGACAAAGAATTGGTCCTACCAAAGCCAACAAAGAGGAAGAATATCTTGCCAAGGAAGAAGCCACCTCCATGGTCAAAGAAGCCAAGGACCAACACACAAGTTGTAGATACATCCTCATCAAAGGGAGAAGCTAAGGCTACCAAAGTAGAAGGAGATGATGAAGAAGGAAAGCAAGGATCCTTCACCCTACAAGGTCAACCTCTACTTCAAGAGAGAAAGAAGACAAAGAAGAAATTTAAGAAGATACCTAGTTTGCTCCAAACTGGTAGGACCATGATATGTACAAACACCCTATAGATAAAGAAGCAAATATGATGGAAGAAGTAATAATGCCAAAGTAGGCACCATTGAATCAGCTTGTGGAAGAAGAAGCCATAGAAGAAATTCAAGATCAAGCCTAGTGCTCAAATACCCAAGAAACTTAGCTTGAAAGGGAGGACAAGAGCAAAGTTTACTTGAAAGAAGATGATTGCATCATCAACCATATAGAAGAAGAGGAAGTCAATATTGGGATTGAACATAGAGTGCAAGCACCAGAAACAAAAATGAAGATGCAAGAGGAGCCAACAACTTTGAAGCCAATGTTGGTCTGTGAGCCGGCCTGTCTCTCACTCAGGATGAACCTTTGATGGCTATTATGGTAGCGCACCATGGACTAAGAAGGCAAGGAACCCCAACTCCATCATACTCCTCCAAGGCTAACACTCCAAGACTCAAGACATTGCTCACTAGAGAACTCAATGAGAGAGAGATAGTTGCAAATGAAAGGATGATGAGTACCTCCTCATCCCTGGTTTATATACTTGTGAAATAGTTACGCACCAAAGTTACTAATTACTGGAGTAACTCAAGTTACTAGGCTAAAAGTCAAGTAAAGTCAAAAAGTAGAAAGGAATATCTATTCGCATGGGCATATTCCCCTAAGCAAGTGGTCTTATCTTTACCCAACTACTAAGTCAAGGATTCCTTCACATGGGCTATCCTTGGACTAAAGAAGAATCCAAAACAAAAAGGCTTACGGGCCCAAGAGTTCTCAACTCTTTCCTCAAAGCCAAACACCTAGGAATAATACCAAGTCAACACACTAAAATCCAAAATAGTGGTGCTCATCTTTTCCACTTCCTCTAAAGTAAGGTCCTCTCTATCTTAGCTATGACTAAATTTAGCTAACCATGACTAATATAGAACCATCCTTTATCTCTATATAAATAATATCTCTTAAGTACTTGTAATAGCAAGCTAAATACCACAATACCACACACATGCACAAATGGGTGTTATAGGTCCAAGCATGATCTAACTTCATCATACATTTAGTTGGAGCCACACTACAATTGATAGAGGTATTATTGTCTTAGTGCCAAGCCAAATGCTTTGATATTGTAGACTACACCACCTTGATCATGAACATGCATAATCAAGTCTACACTCAAAAGCCAAAAAAGACCTGGTGAAGGAAGAAGCAATGAAGACCAAAGATTTGTACAAGATAGAAGCAACAAAGGTAAGTGCCTTGATGCACAAGAGCCAAGAACTCAAGAGGAGAAGTGCCAGAATAGAGAATGAACAAGACCACCAGGCTGTAGAGACACAAAGGTTTGAAGTGGATTGAAAGGCACTCCACCTCACTTTGACCAATATAAGAGAGAAGCCAAAGATAGATTTCATGGCAAGTGCAAAGAGTTGGATAACACTCAAAGTGCTATGAAAGAAGGACATAATTGTATGGTGATCCTAGAAGCACAAATACAAGAGTACCAAAAAGAAGAGGTAGCACAATTGGAGTATCTCACCAAGGAAGTGGAAGAAGAGAAATCCAAATATGCAAGAAGTCTCCAATTGCCATAAGAATAAAAGGGCAAATGTAGTACTTAGACCAAGAAGATTAAGGAGGACTAGCTCAAAGCACTACAACAACTAGAAGAAGACCCAGACCTCTTTCATAGATATGCTAAATAAAGGAGGACAAGTATACAGATTAAAAATAAAGCACCATGAATTGAAGATGTAGGTCCAACAATTTTAGAATCAAGCTTATGCAAAAGGAAGGTTGAATATATTGGCTCTACATTTGAAAGAGCACTCAAGAAGTTTAACCAAGTTTGTGAGACATACTTGTTAGAGTTAGCAAGTTGCCAAGCACAAATAGATCAATTATTTGGATATATTAGGAGCAAAATTAGTCCTTTGCCTGCAATGGATCAAGCCCAAGGCACTCCCTTGAGTGGAAGTCCTTTGGTGAGGCAAGCACTTTTAGCCAAGTTTTAGGTACTAAAAGTTGTACAATAGTCAAGCACTCCGAGTAGGCCATTTGTGTAAGCACTCAAAATTGTATATATTTTAGGAGTGCTCTTAGAGTTGTACATGGATTCTAAGTTGTATATTAAAGTTAGATTAGGTAGGGAACTTTGACATCTCTCTTGTCTTCCATTTTATGTATTGTTCAATGTCTAAGTAAGAGTAGAGGTGAGGAATTTCACCATAGGAAATCCAATGCTTAGTATTGAGCATGTACTCACCCTGGCCAAGGGGTGCATGGAAGCATCTAAAGGAGTGAATTTATGCATAGACTGGATTGGGAAGCTCACCGCACAAACAGTAACATAGGATCAAAAAACTAAGACAGTAAGCAATAATAATTGTAGTCCTACAAGTTATACCATCTAGGAAAGGTAGAACTCACTTGCAAGGATTTACTTGCAAGGACCCAAACCATAAGAGCTGATGTCTTGACTGTGAAAGAATCTCTAAATTCAATCACTGTAGATATCCAAGAACTCAAGAAGAGTACCAATTTGATGTTAGACTCCACAAAGGGTATGGTGGATACTACTGAGAAGGTTGCTTCCTTAGGAGCACAAGCCACCAACATTGCTTCACAAAATGGAGGGCTATAAGAGATGGTTGACACATTAGAGGTCAAGATGAAGTCATATGCTGAAGCTACTAAGGTGGCTCAACTCTCTTACCTGCAAGAGCATGAGGTTGAGAAGGAGTAACAATTGTTTAGAATGAAAAACCTGAGGATTTCAGGTTTGCCAAAGACTGAGAAGGAAGACAACAAGGCCATAGTGTGTGAGTTCATTGCTGATTCTTTGCAAGTCCATGATCCTCAGATTTTGCAAGCATATAGATTGGGACAACAAGGTGCACAACCAAGAAGCATTTTGGTCAGGTTTGGCTTAGAAACTCAAAGGAATGCAGTGATGGATAACAAGGCTATATTGAAGGGGCGGCGTATCTGGTTGGACCCTGATCTCACACCTCTCCAATGGCAAGCAAAGAAGGGAGAATTAACAAAAGTGAAGGCGGCTCAACAAGCAGGTTTTGTTGCATTCCTGAGAGATAATAGAGCTATGATTACTCAAAAGAAATTGTCAGCTATTGCATAGCAATTCAAGACTCTTAGAGTGCTATTTTGGAATGTTCATGGGCTCACAAATACCAAGTACTCCAACGCTAAGCCTTTGTGGGATGATGCTTATCTGATCAATCTTGTGGAGACATGGGAACATGAAGGAAACACCATTCAAGATATTGAAGGATTCACTCTTGTTGGTTCAACCTGGAACAAGCGGAGGCAACACATAGGAAGGGGCTTTGGAGGTATTGCTACTTACGTCAGATTTGGCTTTGAAAAATCAGTCTCTTTGATAGGTCAAGATTCAAGTAGACAATACCAATGGTTGAGGATTGGAGGAGTTGCCAGACCTTGCTTCATTGCTGTTTGTTACTTTGCCCCGTTGATAGCACCAATCTATTCAAGTGGAGTTCTCAACACCATGCAGCCTTTCCACTCCTTGACAAAGGATGTGTTAGAGTTTCAAAGTAAAGGTGCAGTACATGGTCTTGGTGATTTCAATGCTAGGATCCAAACCTCTCAGATCCATGAGTTGAGTGACCTTGAGAATGATCCTTTTCACAGCTTGATAGACCATTCTAGTGCTTGGTCACGCTCTTCCAAAGATCCTATCTCCAACCCCAAGAGTGAGCACTTTTTGAGCTTTGGTGCCAATTGTAGCTTGAAGATCTTGAATGGACTTTCTCAATTTCCATAAACTTGTAAAAGCACATGCTTTGCCTTAGGTGGATCAAGCACCGTAGATTATATGCTCACTTCAACTAATGATATCCATCTTGTCTCAGATTTTGTTGTTTTAGATCCTCAACCAGAATCAGACCATGCACCTCTATCTTGTACCATCCTTCTTCCTTGCCTCAATAGAACCACATTACCTATTCACCATGCTTTTAGAGGCAATTTTTGTCTAGATTTGTACAAGAGAGACTTGTACCAACAAGCTATCCAAGAGAAATTGAATTCTATGGAGTGGAGTTCTGATTTTCAACAACGTAGTGATCAATTGGTTGAACTTCTTCAATCTACATCAACTTCTTTGTTTCCAAGAGGCTCTCATAGGAAGAGACTTGGTCTCCCTTGCAATAGGTGGTATGATGCTGATTGCAAAATGGCAAGGATCAAAGCTATGGATAGGTCTCTTGATCAGATTGCACAAAATCAGGCCTTTGTTTCATATAACAAGTTGGTGAAATGCAAAAAGCGAGCATTTTTGAGACTCAAGGGGGTTGAGTTGAGCACTGAACTGAAGAGCAATCCCAAGGCTTTTTGGAAGAAGGTAACTATCAGATCTCCATCTCCATCGCTGGACCTGAATGAGCTTTGTGACTATGTGAAGGATCTGTACTTTTTCCCTAATGGTCCAAGCATGGCACCTTGCCTTGGATCTGCTCTCATCATCTCTGAAGCTGATGTCAACTACAAATTGAAGAATTTGGCCAATGGTAAGGCTGAAGACCTTGATGGACTACGCGTTGAACTTTTGAAGTGGGGCAGTAGCCAACTGATTTCAGTACTCACTTCTCATTTGAATGAGGCAATCAAGTGTGGCTTTCCTTATAGATGGTGCTTCAAGAAGGTACTTCCTATTCACAAGTCTGGCCAGAGAGATGTTGTCACCAATTACCATACCATACTTGTTGGTAGTGTCTTTGCCAAGTTGTATGGTCTAATTTTGGAGGTGAGGTTGAGCACTTGGGCTGAAAAGTACAAAATTTGAGCTAAGTGCCAAGCTGGTTTCAGATCAGGCTTTAGTACTTTGGACCACCTATTGGTACTCCATATTTTGTGGTGGAAATCTAAGGGTGTTGGGAGAGCTCTCTATGTTGCATTTATTGATTTCAGGAAGGCCTTTGATAAGGTGTTCAGGAAATCTCTAAGTGAGAGACTCACTCAAGTGGGTATTTCAGCTGATCTGATTGGTGCTATCTCTAGACTCTATGAGAAAGTGATTGTGAAACTTTCATCTTTGAGCTCTCAAGATGTCCTTAGCACAATGGGTGTGATTCAAGGTTGCTCTCTATCTCCAACTCTGTTTGGAATCTTCATCAATGATCTAGAGAGTCTACTCATGAAAGCTGGAGCTACAGGTGTACAAGTTTGCTCTTTGATGATACATGCACTCCTCTATGCAGATGATGTTGTGCTCCTCTCCAAAAATCCACAGAGTTTACAGAAGTTATTGGATTCTCTTCTTTGCTTTTTCAATCAAACAAAGATGGAGGTGAACCTTGACTAGTCCAAGGTGATTGTGGTTGGTTCTAAAGGTGTCACACCTTTCTTTTTTGATGGACATCAATTGGAGCAGGTTTCTTCTTATAAGTACTTGGGCCTTGAGTTTTCTCATGACTATAGTTGGTCTACTTGTGTGAAGATGAGAATCAATGCAGGCTTTAGAGCTTTGTATTCACTCATGAATTGCTCTAGAATTGCTCATCTTACCACATGGGAGTTGAAGAAGGTGTTGTTCAGATCTCTTGTGCAGCCGGTGGTTCTCTATGGTACTCAGATTTGGGGTCCAAGTACTAAGAAGACATGGTGGAAAAAGGTGGAGAAAATTCAGAAACTGTTTTTGTGTGATGAACTTGGAGTGAGGACTCAAACTCCTTATGTATTGCTGCTCGCTGAAACTGGGTTTTTGCCTCTTGAGGCTGAAGCTTTGTTCTTGGCTCTCACATATGCCACTAAGGTGAGGTCCATGGAGCATGAGAGACTTCCCTACCAAGCTTTTTGTGCCACTCTATCTATTGGTTGGTATACAGATCTGATTGCATGGGCCACAAGGTGGAATGTTTCTAAGCGACATTGGAGATTGGAGCCTATTGCACTTTGATAGAGGTGATCAAGGAGCAGTTCTTATTACGCTTATGGCAGCAACCCGGTACCAAGATGGTGTTCTATTAGCAGTTTGTAAATCCTATGTTGGTGTATTGTGAGCGAGATTATCTCTTGGCTAGGATTCCTACTTCACTTAGACACCTTATTGCTCAATATAGAACTAGTTCTCATAGACTAGAAGTAGAACAAGGGCGTTGGGAGCAAATAGAGCACTGCATGCGACTTTGCAAATTGTGTACTATGAGCAAAGTTGAGGATGAGCACCATGTGTTTGTTGATTGCCCTTGTTACACGCAGATCAGAGTTAGACATCAGATTACTTGTAGTGATTTCTCAACTCTCCTACAGGTTGAAGCTTTGGCATTAGGGAAGTATATGATAGAGATTAGTTTACATCGGACCAATTTGTTATAGATTGGTCAGATGCCCTAGGCTTTGGCCTAGGCTCACATTTCATGTGTTTTTTATTGTGTTTCCAGCCTTTTGACTCTTTGGGTCTTCCGGGCTTTATATTTCATTGTGTCATTATTTCATTGATTGCAACTTTTGAATGGAGTGGCACTCAGAGTTGAATGAACCATCACTTTTAGGAGCAAACTCAATTAGATCTTAGAGTGAAAGTGATTACTTGTTTTCTTTTTGTTGTAGTGCACTATAGAGGGTGGCACTATCCTCTTTTGGGAGTGGTTCCTGCCCAAGATATTAAATTTGAAAAAATAAATGAACTATGATTTTGTAACAATGTGGTGTTTAACTTCATTCTTAGTTGTTTCCAACCAGTATCCTCTTGGGAAAAAATTGTTCATACTAATTATACTACAAGAACAAAAAATTCCTAATTATATTAAATTTTCTACTAATTATATTATAAGTACATCAACAATGGTCTGTCACACTCCTCCTCATGATCCTTCTACTTCCAGAGAGTTATTGCCCATAGAGTTTTGGTTTTCCTCTTTCAATTTCTTGAGTTGTTCCATCTAGAAACTAACCATTATAACACTTATCCTTAGGTCTCTCTTCACCTCATGATTCTCTTGTGAAAAATCATTTACATCACATCTCTCTCTACATCACTCTTTGCCACATCCAACTTGGCTCTCATTACATCCTCATTCACGTACATCTTTTGAATTAGAGTAGTATTATCATTGAACTCTAGCATCTTTTGAACTAGAATAGTATAATAATTAAGAATATAATAGTATAATAATAACAGTATGACCAAGTTGCTCAATACATAGGCAAGAGGGTGTGCATACTTATTTACATACATTCTTCTTTACTGAAGTCGTATAATCACTAAGCTTTGGCTAAGTCTCCATACATACAAACAAGGGGACATTTGAGTAATCAAACAAGGAAAACATACTGTTCTTCCTAAAAGTAGCTCTACCAACTTCATCTTCACTTTGTACTTCCTTCTAATTTGCTTTTTCAAGACTTGCATGAATTCAATAAAAAGGACTTTCTACTTGCTACTTGCTCATGGCCACTTACTCTTGGTTCCTTGTGAATCTACTTCTCCAACACTAAAGCTTCCACAATTAGCTCTTCTTCTTGGGATGGTGCCTACTCTACTTTGTCACGCCATTTGTAGTTCCGCATCTAGCTGCTCGGACACTGGAGTTCCAGTGATAGTAGTTAGAGTTATTCTAGTAGTTTCTCAGGGACTACTTTTTGATAGTCTGATTTGGTGTTCAGGGTACTGACTTCACGGTGGGGCCCACCATCACTTTGCACCGTTCGCACCGTCGAGTGTGCCGTCAGCGGGACCGTTAGGGTTCTAGTGCTAGCTCAAGTCCAGGGGGTATAGTTTTGAAGTGAGCTCCAGAGAGCTCACTTCTCTGATGTTGAGCCTTCGAGTTCCTAGCTATGGTGGACAAAGGCCGGCGAGCGTCACCTGGATTCTCTATGCTTGAGTTGGTGCGGCTTGACTATAATCAGTGCCCAGTTGTTGGCAGTTTATAAAGTGACAGATCAAGTACTGATCTGAGTGAGTTGAGTTGAAAGTGTTAAGCAATCTAATTACATCTGAGAAGTGAAGTCAGGGGGAAATCGGGTGCAGGAACATTGAGTGTTGGTGGTATCTCCAAGCTTGGTGGATCATGGTAGCTCGATTCAAGTTCTGTGTTTCCCTAGTGTGCAGAAGCTTGTTCAAATGATTCGGATTTGGCAGTTAGGCGGACGGTGTGCGGAAGCACTGGCCAAATTTTGAGCAAAGAAGGAGCAATTTTTGAGCAGTGTTGTGATTTTGAGCTCAGGAGGTGAAGGTAGGACCAATTTGCTGCGAGTTGGGCTTAGAAAGTGAAATTGAAGGTGGAGTTGGAAAGCTCTTCTCATGAAATTGTCATTTGAGAAAACCCGTTTTGTCAATTTGGCTCGAGTTGAAAGTTAGCAGGGGATTTGGCGGACAACTATCTTTAGGAATAACGTCAGATTTTACGTCAGATTTTGGGCCAGATTTAGAGGAGTTTTTGCTGTTTGGCCAGATTTGGAGGAATTTCGCTAGTTTGGAGGACTTTCACAGATTTGGAGAAGTTTCGCCAATTTTGGAGGAGGTTCGAAGTGGCAATAAGAAAGGCCTTATTTGGCTGAATTTTGGCATTTCAAGGCATAGGGCTGTGGGCTATGAGAGGCTACGAAGGCCTAGAAGGGCCAGCAAGCCAGCTTGCTGGCGTGAGGCTAGCTAGTTTAGAGTAGATCTTGGTCATTGGTTGGCAAAATCTGCCTTTCTTGCTAGATTGTGCGCAACAGGGTTTGACCCCTAGATCTCTTGTTCCTAGACTGGTGCCCTAGCCAACTGGTCCACCCTCACTTGTTGTCCTAGTGATTGCGCCATTGTTATCTATACACATGTAGCTTTGGCTAGGAGAGGCAGTTTGATCCCATTCTTGGTGATCCTGGTAGCTTAGGACTTAGATACAAACTGCTCCTATGTCAAATGCCAAATAGTGGCAGAGTCAGTCCCGTGTTGTGTTATGAGATGGAGGGTTTTTGTTTAGATTTCTTGTGATTGGATCCCCTCCATTCTCTGCTTCTTGTTTGTGCACCATGTTTGTGTGAGGTGCCCTGACTTTTGAGCGTTGGTGCTCTGGTGTGCTCTCGGTGGTGAGGCTGGAGTGATGACCAGTCAGACTACCTTTGTTTCTCTCCGGTGAGGTAGGAAGTGATGACCTCTAGACCATGAGAGTGCGTGTTATGATGGCAGGTCACATATTGCCTTTCCCCTAGTGTAGTTATCTCGGTTAGAGTTACATTAGTGGGTGGTGTCTAGTTGGTGTTGGCACGTGGTGGTGTTGGCACTTGGTGTGGCACTTGCGGTTGCGACTTGTGGTTGCAGTTGGTGGTTCGGGTTTGCTGTTGCAGTTACGTGGTCACGACGGAGTTCTTTGGAGATTCCAGAGGAGTTAGCCTTGCAGTACGCAGTGGGTTTACTTGGAGTGGTGCTCGGTATCAGCCTATATCTTAGGTCCCAGTGAGGGAGGAGATTGACTCTGAGTTGGAGTTCGATATAGGAGTTGATTCAGTTGAGAGTGCACTTGGTGTGTCCGCACCATTGTTGTGGGACATGGACTAGATTTATGGGGCCTCCAAAGGCCGTAGGTGTTACTCTGGTACAGTGGGTACCATTGAGTTGGATGACTTCATCCAGGAGTTTGATAGTTGGTGTGATCTGCAGAAGATGCGGAACCCGACTTTGTTCACACCCTTCATGGCATGAAAGGGGTTGTTCCAGCATCTGGAGGGTCCGCCGATGGATGACTACCATGAGTTTGGGAGAGCTCATTTGGAGGAGATTGAGTTATGGAGACAGTATTGGTCTCCACACTACGTCTCCATTACTTCAGGCTCGGTGGCCAGGAGTAGATTGGCTGTACCCATGAGTTCTAGCTCGAGTAGTGTTGGTGGAGCTAGTGGAGGTGCACTAGCTGGAGATAGTGCTACTATGAGTGGAGGTACTGCTGCAGGAGGTGATGTGGTACCTGGGTTTAACCCCATGGTGGAGTTCTTCTTGTGTTTGAGGCAGAACTACCAGGGAGTGCGGACTTACAAGTTGAGGAGCTTGTAGGAGTTCCAACGGAAGGCTGGAGAGAGCCTACGCGAGGCATATACTCGCATGAGGCGGCTGATCAATTTCACTCAGGGAGTTATTGAGGCCCAGGCAGTCCAGTTTTGGTATGGGATATTGGATAGGGAGTTGCGACATAGAGTTCGTGATGCTACGTTGTTGTAGGCTACTTCGCCCACTTTGGTAGTAGTCTTTGGTTTGGCTGAGCGTATTGAGCTCAACATGGTGGAGGAGAGAGTGGTGACAGTTGGATTTGGTAGAGAGACCTCATCCACAGTTGTGACTTCTTCTAGAGTGTAGCAGAGTGCACCACGCCTAGTTGGTTTTTGAGGACAGGGTGGATAGCTCAGATCCTATGGAGCGAGTGGAGGGCCTAGTGGAGTTAGACCCTTACCCTCATTTTCGGGTCAGCAGCAGCCAGTGAGTGGTGGTGTTGCTTGTTGGACTTGTGGTGGACCTCACCATAGGAGAGAGTGTACTCAAGGCAGCGGACCTGATACCTCTGGTGCATCACAGCCAGCACAGAGGCAGTGTGAGCACTGCCACAGATTTGGCCACACTAGTGACTGGTGTTTTGACCTACACCTAGAGTTACGGAGTGGTAGGGCTGCTATGGTAGGTAGTAGAGGAGCTCCAGTTCATGTAAGACGAGGTGGTAGAGGTGGTGGTAGAGGATCTACACCTAGTAGGGGTGCAGTACCTGCCCTTACTTCTGACACAACTATGGCTACTCGGATTGAGCAGTTGGAGCAGAGATTGGCTAGTATGGCTATTGCTCAGAGGAGATCAGATTCGGGTGCTGAGGCTTCCACCTCATATGCTGGTGATAAAGATGCTTTGGACTTCATGTGCGGAGCAACACAGGTGGATGCATCTGCAGCAGTGACTAGGAGTGCAGTACGTGCTCCAGAGCCTAGAGGAGCATCAGTGGAGTTGGACCCATAGAGAGGAGAGGTTGGGAGACAGGTCAGACTTCCCCAGTCTTTCACGCTATCTGAGGCATTGCAGACGACATCCATGGTTCCTAAACGTCCCAGTGCAGGTGTGGTAGGTGGTGATGGAGTGCATGATGGACTACTTGCTAGTCAGCCACCTACTACTACACAGATTGAGTCTAGCATGATGTTGGGGGCGGCTCAGCTGATTATGCGGCATCCTTTATTTTCAGCCAGTGACATATTTACATTGGAGTTGACCCAACTCCAGTGTTCCGGTTGGCTGCCACATTGTGTGAGAGTAGGGATGGTGCAGTTCCTACTACTAGAGCAGAGGAGGCTGGTAGTGGAGCTGACTTGGGTGAGGAGCATGGGATCCGTTCAGCGACCAGTGGTTTATGGCAGGCAGTAGCGGCTAGACTGGAGGAGTTGCCAGCTAGACCGGCCTTTGAGAGAGCGCGGTTTACACCTGGTGTTGTCCTATTGGATAACTAGAGGGGGATCTTTCGTTTGGTGGGACCTTCAGGGAAGGTCTATACACCACAGAGAGTCTTGTTAGACTCTGGTGCGCAGCCCCTTATGTTGGGGAAGGCTGTAGTTGTCGGTCTGGAGTTACGGAAGATCGATGTGGAGAGGTGTCCATTTCAGATCCAGACATCTCTTGGTGGTGGTTTGACACAGTACAACACACATGGAGAGCTTGTTATCCAGGTTCAGCCTGGTCATCCGACTGATAGCTTGGTGGTGAGAGCTCAGGCTATTGCGACGATAGCTGAGTCATATGATGTGCTAGTTGGGGGAGTAGTGTTATACCCTATGGGTTTTAGCATTGACTATTGGGAGGAGACAACTTCTTATAGACCTGGTTGGCAGTCTGGTGAGGGACGGGTATGTTGCCTACCAGTACGCTTCAGTAGTGGCAATCTTGGCTCACTACAGTCCGGGACCATGGTAGCATCAGTTTTGGCTTTCAGCGGTGCAGTTACTTGGCCTGGTGACTTGTTGGAGGGGAACGCCTATGCAGAGGATACTCCAGTACCAAAGAAGATAACTCGGCTTTGGAGTACGAGTGGGATTTTTCCATCCACCTTTGATGTTCCATTGTGGAGTTCAGAGGAGGCATTGTAGCAGCATGCAGATCAGTTGGTGCAGCAAGCTTGGAGGATGAGCCTTCGAGTTCCTGGCTTTGGTGGACAGAGGCCGGCGAGCATCACCTGGATTCTCCATGCTTGAGTGGGTGTGGCTTGATTGTAATCAGTGCCCAGTTGTTGGCAGTTTATAGAGTGACAGATCAAGTACTGACCTGAGTTGAGTTGAGTTGAAAGTGTTAAGCAATCTGATTACATCAGAGAAGTACCATCAGGGGATGAGTGTGAGGATGAGCCTCCAGAGGCAATTGCTTTGACACCTCTGGATACCACACTCATTGCTTGGCAGTATCCAGTAGAGGGGATATGTCTATTGGAGTTGTTTGGTGGGATCAGCACCGGACTAGCTGCGGTGTTATAAGCGAGTATACGAGTACAGAGGTACTTGTATGTAGAGAGAGATGAGACTGCTAGGCGAGTCTCTCTACATCATGTGGCACACTTGGCTTATTGGTATCCAGAGTTATTACCAATGTAAGCAGTCAGAGGTTACCAGAAGGCCTTACCAGGAGACATTTCCTTACTAGGGGCGCATGACCTAAAGAAACATGGGCCTATTCACTTGGTGATTTCTGGATGGCCATGTCAGGGACATACACGTGTGGGCCACGGTTTGGGTCTTTAGGATCCTTGGTCTGGTGTGTTTTGGGAGATGTTACGGATACTACAACATCTCTTGGTTCATCAGTCTGTTTCTCTAGCTTACCTTTTAGAGAACGTTCCATTGATGGGTGATTCTCGCACTAGAGTGGTGGCGAGTACACATTAGGTCCATTCATGGATGGGACCTGCTGTATTGTTAGATGCAGCCAGAGTGGGATCACGGGCTCATCGTCTTCATCTTTGGTGGACAAACCTCTTACCCAGAGAGGTTCTATAGCGTAGTTATGATGGGATTCAGCGACTAGACCACATTTTTGTTGATGATATCTTGGATGTTGGACGTCAGTCTCAGACAGTGGTAGTGGCTGATAGGTCACCTATGGCAGTGGTGAACCTAGTTGGACAGCCTAGAGCTACATTTCCCACACTCATGAGTTTCCCATGCTCTCATGCTTTTTGAGGGGGAGGACCTGGACTTGTTTGGGACTCACAGTTACAGCAGTTGGTGGAGCCCAATGCTGATGAGAGAGAGCGGGCGATGGGTTTTCACACCGGTATTACCGCTGTTTCAGCAGTGTTAGAGGCATCCAAGCGTCAAGTGTTAGGTCAGGCTATGGACCTGAACTGTTTGACCTGGATTGTGAGCCTTGGCTTGGCAGAGCATCGTAGGATGTGCTTGATAGGCATCACCACTCGGACACTTGTGAGCCCTGTGCCTATCGAGACGATTCAAGCACATGCTGGGGGCGATGGACCGAGTGAACATGGTATTCTTGGGACACATCCAATAGCTACTAGGGAGAGTGGTCTACTTGGAGTCCATCCAGGTGAGCGTGGGCTACTTGGATTACACCCTTGGTCCACATGGGATGCAGCTAGAGGACGTGTGGAGCTTGCAGCCAGAGTGGAGGGAGTTTTTCACACAGAGGTTGGGACCTCTAGTGGTCGAGAGCATGACACTATTGCTCCAAAGGGCCCAGTGTAGCAACCAGTCAGTACGTCTTCCACTCCTACTACAGTTACAGAGGATACTTGGGAGCTAGATCTTGGACCCAAGCTTACTGGAGAGGAAAGACGGAGGGTTTGGAGGTTCTTGAGGAGTCACACGAGTTGTTTTGCCTTCAGTATGAAGGATTTGGGTGCTCTGAAGGGACCTGGTATACGGATTGAGCTGACTAGCAACACACCAGTTTTCCGACATCCTTATCGATATAGTGATATGGAGGGGACATTGATTCAGAGCCGGAGTAGTGACCTTTTTGAGGCTGGTTTGGTGGAGATTTCACATAGAGAGTATGCATCAGCGACAGTGATGCTAGCCAAGAAGGATATGCATGGCAACTATACAGATAGGCGGATGTGTGGAGATTACCATCCTATCAACCGACAGACCAGGGCTGATCGGTATGCCATGCCTACACCGGAGGAGATTTTTCATGCGATTGGGCATGCAAAGGTCTTCAGTACTTTGGATCTTCGAGCGGGATATCATCAGTTGCCGATCAAGGAGGAGGATAAGTCCAAGACAACATTTTGGGCTATTGATCCTCATGGCAAGGATGTGTTATATCAGTGGAGGTTCTTACCATTTGGGTTGAAGAACGCTCCCGCTGAGTTCCAGAGGGTCAAGGATAGGATCCTAGTTGGATTGGATTTTGCTCGATGCTATATTGATGACATTTTGGTTTATAGCACTACTATGGAGGAGCATGAGAGATAGTTGTTGGAGGTGTTTGAGAGGTTGAGATCTCATGGAATCAAATTGCATCTTGGGAAGTGTAGGTTGTTCTACGAGCAGGTTGAGTATTTGGGTCACACTATCTACCTCGGAGGACTTGGTGTCCAGTAGACCAAGGTGGAGGCTATTGCATGTATTCCTCGGCCTACGAATGTGAGCAGAGTGCAAGCATTCCTTGGGTTGGCAAACTTCTATTGCCGCTATGTTAGAGGATTTAGTGCCATTGCCAAGGCCTTGACGAAGCTGACCAAGCTTACACAGGAGTGGTGTTGGGGAGATGAGCAGGAGAGAGCTTTTGTAGAGCTCAAGGAGAGGTTGACATCTGCTCCTATTTTGAGGAGACCGATCAAGGGACGACCATTTCAGGTTCACACTGATTGGAGTATGTTGGGGCTTGGAGCGGTGCTCACCCAACATGATGATGAGGAGAAGGAGTTTGTGGTGGCCTATGCTAGTCGCTCCAACAATTCAGCGGAGGCGAAGTATAGTTCATATGAGGGAGAGTGCTTGGCAGCAGTTTGGGCAGTAGCACATTTCCGATGTTACCTATTTGGTAACCCCTTCACTCTCATCACTGATCATCAGCCACTGAAGTGGTTGATGGAGTCCAACAAGCTTTCAGGGAAGCTTGCACGATGGGCTCTGATTTTACAGGAGTATGATTTCACGGTTGTTCACAGACCTGGAGTGGTGAACCGTGATGCAGATGGGTTGAGTAGAAACCCATGTCCCAGCCAGCAGGATCAGACCGAAGCACGCTGGCATGGTGATGCATGCCAGGTTGGCATGCATCGGCCTTTCTGTGTATATTTGCAGAGACTTTGGTGGTATCTCTCTCAGTGCATACAGGAGGAGTTATTGAGGTCACAGATCTAGAGAGTGAAGATATTGGTACAGTTCAGCGAGACATTCATGATGATGTTTTCGTGATGGACTATCTTTGCACTGGTGTTGTGGGTGGCACAGTTGGGGCCAAGGAGAGAGACCGTGTTCTTCAGCGAGCCAGATGGTTCAGATTGGAGGGTAGACACCTTTTGTGTGTATGGGAGGATGGTAGAGTGCGAGTAGTACCACTTCCATCACAGAGACCACAGTTGGTCCGTCATGCTCATGAGGAGCTAGGACATTTTGGAGTAAAGCGTACATATAGCTTACTCCAGAGTCATTATTGGTGGCGCGGTATGCAGACCAAGGAACAGCAATTTGTTGCCAGATGTGTGGTTTGTGACCGAGTTAGAGCATCATTCAATGCTCCTATGCCACAATTACACCCATTACCTATCATGGGATTGGGTTACCATTGGAGTTTGGACTTTGCCGGACCTTTACCGCTGACTGTGAGACATCATCGGTATGTTTTGGTGATGGTGGAGCACTTCTCCAAGTGGATTGAGTTGGTGGCACTTCCTGACAAGTCTAGTGAAGGGACAGCTTACTCATTCCTGGATCAAGTTCTTAGTCATTTTGGTGCACTAGCTGAGGTTTTGACTGATCAAGGTACAGAGTTCTTGGGAGAGTTTCAAGTCTTGTGTGACAAGGCTTTGATTGATCATCGTACTACATCTCGAGATCACCTTGAGGCAGATGGCTTAGCAGAGAGAGTGGTTCAGACGGTGAAGAGAGGATTGCGAAAGTATGGTTTGCAAAGAGGCCACTTGGGAGATTGGGATCTCCAGTTACCTTGGTTGGCCATGGGCTATCGGTTCAGCCGGCAAGCCTCCTTAGCATCCTTCTCTCCATACTTTCTAGTCTATGGACGAGATCCAGATTTACCTGCAGCCATTCGTCGAGATGCTACTATAGTTTTGGACTTGGATGACCCCGATGTATGGATGAGCGCATGTTCTCAATGGGCAGAGATCTTTCGGAGAGTGATGCCGATGGCCTTTGAGAACTTGGCGATTGCTCAACATAGAGATACTTTACGCTATGCTACTATTTGAGGAGGAGGTTATAGACCCTCGATCCGTCAATTTCATCCAGGCGCCTATGTATATCTACAGCAGATAGCACTGACGACACTTGATGTTTCTACATGCCGCACTATCTTGAGAGTGCGTGAGGTTTTGCCATCTGGAGTCCTTGTGTTAGAAGGACGTGATGGTGTTGTTTAGAAGAATCATGTGCGCAATTGTGCGCCATGCCACCTTCCAAACATTGATGGTACTATGGACCCAAGCTTGGCACTTGTACGTGCAGGCTTGAGGTGTATGTTATGTGGCTCTTCTGGTGGAGCTGCTACTATGTTAGTGTGTGATAGCTGTTCAAGAGGATGGCATATGGCATGTATGACTCCTCCACTCACGGTGGTTCCTTAGGGACTGTGAGCCGGCCTGTCTCTCACTCAGGATGAACCTCTGATGGCTATTATGGTAGCGCACCATGGACTAAGAAGGCAAGGAACCCCAACTCCATCATACTCCTCCAAGGCTAACACTCCAAGACTCAAGACATTGCTCACTAGAGAACTCAATGAGAGAGAGATAGTTGCAAATGAAAGGATGATGAGTACCTCCTCACCCCTTGTTTATATACTTGTGAAATAGTTACGTACCAAAGTTACTAATTACCGTAGTAACTCAAGTTACTAGACTAAAAGTCAAGTAAAGTCAAAAAGTAGAAAGGAATATCCATTCACATGGGCATATTCCCCTTATCTTGACCCAACCACTAAAGCAAGGATTCCTTCACATGGGCTATCCTTGGACTAAAGAAGAATCCAAAACAAAAAGGCTTGCGGGCCCAAGAGTTCTCAACTCTTTCCCCAAAGCCAAACACCTAGGAATAATACCAAGTCAACACACTAAAATCCAAAATAGTGGTGCTCATCTTTTCTACTTCCTCTAAAGTAAGGTCCCATCTATCTTAGCTATGACTAACTTTAGCTAACCATGACTAATATAGAACCATCCTTTATCTCTATATAAATAATATCTCTTAAGTACTTGTAATACCAAGCTAAATATCACAATACCACACACATGCACAAATGGGTGTTACATTTACCCCCGGACTAAGTTTTCACTTTGTCCTCAAAGTGAAGGTCTCTCTACCTTCTATGGTACATCTTCAACTTATCATGGTTAATCCTATCAAAGTGTCTTCCTCCCAGCTCCTTGAGATCATAAGTGTAATTTCCCCACACCTTCTCTACTATGAAAGGTCCAAAGTACTTAGGCAAAAACTTCTTTTGTACTCTCTTGAATCGAATGGAATCAAACAACATTACCCAATCACCTTCTTTGAAAGGCTCCACCTTCTTCTTGCCTTGCCTCTTGTCATAGCTCTCCTTTTGTTTCCTTTGGGCTTGCTCCACTCGAACCATAGCAACTGCTCTTGCCTCTTCCAACTCCATGAGTTGATCCTTCCTTGACTTCTCTGCATCACTTCCTTGTGCTTTCTTCAATCTCCTATGAATGCTTTGGAAGGTAGGAAGATCAAAGTGAATAGGTAAGGTAGACTCAATACCATACACCAATTGGAATGGAGAATATCCAGTGGAAGTCTTCATGGTTGTCCTATACTCCCACAAAACTGCATGAATCCTCTTGTCCCAATGATGTTTAGCCCCCTCCATTTCTGCATCTTTGGCCAACATCATGCACAAGGTCTGATTGGTTCTCTCTGCCAAGCCATTGGAATTTGGCTTATAGGATGTAGTTACTCGATGTGTGATAGAGAAATGTCATAGCATGGCTGTAGTAATGCTTCCTGTAAACTCTCCTCCTCTATCAGAAACCAACTCCAAAGGGCATCCAAACCTAGTGATAATGCGTTCATAAAGAAATCTACCCACTTCATCTTCATTCTTGTCCCTCAATGGTCTAGCCTCAACCCACTTGGTAAGGTAATCAGTAACTACCACAATGTACCGATTGTTCCTTGGGGTTCTATTGAGAGGTCCTACAAAATCAATTCCCCACTTCTCAAAGGGTCCTAGCAATGGAATTGATCTAAGTGGTGGAGTGGATGTAGACTTTCTAGCAAAAGCTTGACAAACATGACAAGTTTTGCAATAATCAAGACAATCCTTGAAAATCCCTCTCCAATGGTAACCTGCATCTAGAATCTTGAAAGCAGTCACCTTTCCTGCAAAGTGTCCTCCACATACTAAACCTTCATGAAACTCTTTTATGAGTAGGATAGACTCTTCCTTACCCACTGCTCTTCAAAGTAGACCATCTGCTCCTTGGTGAAAAAGAATATCATCCACCATTGTGTAAGGTCTAGATCTTGCTGCAAGGGCCTTCCTCTCCCTAGCATGCATCCCTTCTGGATAGTTACCTCTTGTCACAAAATCCACAATCTCCTTGTACTCCATTGGAATCTCTTGAGTGACTGAGATTGTCATGAGCTCCTCATCCGGGAAGGAATCATCTACTGGCTCATCTCCATCATGATCATAGGCTCTAGATAACAAATCAGCATTTGCATGTTTCTTTCCTGGCCTATCCTCAATTGTGTAGTCATACTCAGACAAGAGTATCATCCACCTTGCTAGTCTCCCTTCAACATTAGGCTTGTTGAAGATGTACTTCAAAGCCTTGTGATCCGTGACAATTGTGGCTTTCCCTCCAATCAAGTAGTGTCTAAACTTCTTGAGACCAAAGATCACTGCCAACCCTTCTCTCTCTGTGACAGAGTAGTTCTTCTCTGCTGAAACCATCTGCCTACTAGCATAAGCTATTGGATGATCATGCCCATCTTGGTCTAATTGACTAAGAGTGCATCCTATAGCTACATTAGAAGCATCAGTGTAGAGGATGAAAGGCTTACTCCAATCAGGTTTAGCAAGAATTGGAGCTACAACAAGGGATTGCTTGAGCTCCTCAAAAGCTTTGAGAGCCTCCTTGTCTTCCAAAATCACCATGTAATCTACACCCTTCTTCATGTAGATGGTCAATGCATAAGCCTTGTTGGAAAATGAGAAGATGAACCTCCTATAGTACCCAACCATTCCCAAGAATTGGCGTAACTTTGTCAAGCTTGAAGGGAATGGAAGGTCTGAGATTTTCCTCACCTTCTCAGGATCAACTGCTATTCCATCCTTGGAGATGATGTGCCCCAAAAGTAGACCTTCTTCACATCCAAAAATGCACTTCTCTGGGTTGAGTGATGCATTTGCCTCATCCAAGCGTTGCAAGACTTTGATTAGGTGCTCAAAGTGCTCCTCCTTGCTCCCATAGACACAAAAGTCATCAATGAAATCTCTCACAAATTTCCCAATGAAAGGTTCAAATACCTTGTTCATGAACCGTTGGAATGTGGCTGGAGCATTGCAAAGCCCAAAAGGCATGACCTTGAAAGCGTAAGTTCCCCAAGGTGTGGTGAATGTGGTGAGTTGTTGATGCTCTGGTGCAATCTTTATTTGGTTATATCCACTATAACCATCTCCAAAACTGTACCTCTCATGACCTGCAACCTCCTCCAAGATCTCATCAATGAATGGCAATGGGTAGTAGTCCTTCTTGGTAACAGCATTAAGCTTCTTGTAATCCACACATACCCGAAGCTTGCCATTCTTTTTCTTCACAATGACAATTGGAGACACCCATTCTGAATTCTCCACCTCAAAGATAAATCCAGCCTCCTTGAGCTTATCAATCTCCTCCTTCACAACCAAAGATATTGGTGGGCTAATGCGACGTTGCTTTTGGCGGATTGGTCTTGCATGTGACTCCACCTCTATCTTGTGCTCCTCCAAGGTGACTTCCTTCAAATCCTTGTAACTAAAAGCAAACACATGGATGAACTTGCGGAAAATCTCCTCAAATCTCACCTTCTCCTCCTTGGTAACATTTGGGCCATACTTGAGGGTAGATAACCTTCTCTCTACCTCCTCAAGTGTCAATGGTGATTTATCTGGGTCCTTCAAAACCTCTGGCTTAGGTGCAAAATCCATAGCACACAAGGGATACACATCTGAATCAGATTCAGATTCATCTTCCTCCGTGGAAGTCTCCTCTTCCATGCTTGTGTCCACACCTGAAGCTCCTTCTTCAGAATCTGATTCCCAATAATTAGAAGATGGGGTATCTGAATGTGAAGTGTTGGTGGTGTTAGTCACAGGAACAGTGACTCTATGGTTTGATGGCCCAATCCTCAAGTACCCTTTGTGCCATCGATCAGTTGTGCGTGCTGCTCTCAACCATGGCCTCCCAAGAAGTAAGTCATAGCTTGAATCCTTCAAGACTTGGAAAGTCATGAGATTTTGAACTCCCATAACTGAAACTACCACCTTATCCATCACCCCTATTGGTCGAACTTGTTGCTTGTTTGCCATGCTCACCACAAATGTTGAAGGTCTTGAGGGTATCATACCCAACTTCTTCATCAACCTTTCTGACATGGCATTCACTGCTGATCCTCCATCAACCAATGCATCCTTGATGTTGTGACCATTCACTCTCACATCAATCTTGGAGGCATATTCACAAGCCTCCCATGGTGCTGGCTTGGCATCCACCACCCCCATTGATACTGGAACTTTTGCCTTCTTCTTCTTTTTGCTCCTTGTAGAACTCAAACCACCTCTAAGCTCCTTTCTCAAGGTAGGGTTCAAAGCAATTAATTGGCCCACTGTGATGTTAGCCTTGTGACTACCAACATCCTCCAACACATTGTAGTTCCATTGTTGCTTTGAGATCAAGAAGTCCTCCATCCCCAACTTCTTCCTTGGAGTCTTTGTTGTTGATGGTGTTGAGGTGCGAGTGCTCCTAGTAGACATAGGAGTATCCTTGCTTGAAGTAAATCCTTGAGAAGAGTGAACATCCTCTGCAAAACGAGCTCTCTTCTTCTCTTGTGCCAAAAGCTCCAAATTAAGACCCTTGGAGTTTGAGCACTCTCCCTTCTCATACTTGCTCTCAACCACATCTATGGATGCTATCCCCTTACCTTTGTTGGGATTAGGAGCCACTTGGGTTTCACTACCTCCCTCTTTCCCTCTATTGGCTCCCTCATAACCCCTTCCTCCATGGTAAGTGGAATTTGGGCAATTCCTTTGGATATGGCCTCTTCCCCCACAACCAAAACAATTTCTATCATTGAAATTGTTGGCTGGTTGGCCTCCTCTATATGGATGGTTTCCATAACTCCTAGGCCCTCTCCCTACATTCTGATCCACCTCTCTCTTCTCCCATAATTGCACCACATTGATCTTGAGATCCGCAAGTTGTTCTGTGATGGTTTGGAGTGGATCTTTTGGTGGAGGTGCAAGAACTGGAGCAACTACTACTTGTGGTGCAACCCTTGTCACCAAAGTATCAGAAGTTCCACCATACTTGTAGCCTTGAGGAGGATGCACAACCTCCTTCACCACCAAATCACTTTCATCCCCTTCCAAACTCTCCTCCATACGAATTGCGATCTTGATAGCTTCAACCTTGGAAGAAGGTTTCTCATATCTCACCTTGCTTCTAATTTGTGGTCTCAATCCTCCCACAAAATTCTTGGTGAGCATGGCCCCTATGCCAATCATTGTAGTCTCCACATCATCCCCACCCTTCCTCAACACTATGTGAAATCTGGACTCCAATTTTTCCACTCTTTCCACATAGACTCTCACTTTCTCTCCATTTCCTTGCTTGAGAAATGTAACCTCACTCATCAATCTCTCATAACTCTCATCAGGAAGAAAGTTCTCAATGAGTGCTGAAGTCAAAGTCTCCCAAGACTCCTCTTCCCCCTCTCTCCTCTCTCTCTTTTGGTATTCTGACTCATACCATGTAAGTGCTGCATCCTCAAAGAAATCTGGTAATAATGAGGCCCACTCATTCTTCCTCCTCTCATTGTTTCCTATGCAAGCTCTCTTGAAGTCTCTCACAAAGGCCTCCACATCTTCTCCATCCTTGCCAAAGAAAACCGGAAGTTTCCCCATCTTAACCCCTCACTATATTTCTTTTCTCTCAAAATTTTTTTTTTTTTTCCTCTTTTCTTTTCTCTCACTCTATTACTAATAGAGTATATACATGACTAACACCATCTGAGAATAATCCACTCTAGGGAACACAAAAGGTTCAGGTTGCTCCAAGATTTCTATAGCAACATCAAATCCTAGAGTGCATATTAATCTAACTCTCATGGATAGTTTATCCATAAGTTGAAAGATTATCTCCATCACTAATCTTGAGAACTAGCTGATGAAGGTGGTAGTATTTCTGTAGCTGTACTAAGACTCTCTCCAAGATCCTTCACCAAAGTTTCCAAAAGTGCTTTTACTCCACTACACTCATGTCCTTTTGGAAGTCCTTCAACTCCACAAACCTCACACAACTCTTTGGTCTTAGATCTTCTCCCTCCCAATCTTGGTGAAGAAGGTCCAACATGCAAACCCAAGTCAAGTAAGCCTCTCCTTTCCCTCAATCTCTTGCTCTCAAAGGTCAATGGACATGAACTTGCCTTATGTCCCTTCTCTCCACATAGAAAGCACTTAGACTCACTCTTTCCTCCAAGTGGTGTAGGTTTTTGGATCCTCTCAACACTCTCTTCAAATTCTATTGTAAACTCTCTTTTCCTCAAATCCACCCCTACAATCACCTCAAACCCTTGGGGAACCTTGCATAATCTCAATTTCCACTCTTGATGACTCTCCATGTTCCCCAAGATGAATCTAAACACTCAAACATGCTTTTTGTTGATCTCAAACTTCTCATGCATGAGATCTCCACTCTGCAGAATTGACCCTTCCTCACAATGTCATTCAAATCTCCCAACCTATACGTCATAGTACTCTGAAATTTTGCACACTTGATCACAACTCCAGGGCCTCCCTCCCTGCAAAATTTCAGATCTTTTCATTGAGCCATTTGGCCTAGACACCTTTCTATTCAGCACCCATATTTCAGATTTGGTCTGAAAACCACCCCCCTCACTTCAAAAACTCATCACGCCCTGCGCAAAAACGATCTCTCTCTAATTTTTGTGGCAGCAGGTAGGATACAATGCACTGAATTTTCTTGGAAATTTTCAGGACAATTCACTGAAAATTGAAGAAATGGCAGACTCTGTACAATTTTCCAGAGAGCATGCAGTTGCGGGAGCACTTTACCCTATCAACTTTCAAAAATTCTAGCCCAGTGCGCATAGAAGCTCTCTCAATAATTTCAAGTGTGCTAACTGAAAGATAACCCAAGCTATCATGTGTAGAAATCTCGAGTCCAGATCTCAAACTTGAGATTTTGCCCAAAATCACCTTAATCCCCAAAATCTGCAATCCACCTCACACAATCTCTCCAATTCCTCTCATGTGTACAAGATGTACAAGATCACCTCAAAGACATCATAATGAACTACAGGGTATACAAATGGATCTTGGTTCTCTAACATAAGTTCAGCCCTCTCCTCTCCTAATGTTCTCTCCAAGTGAGCTCTCATAGCCTCCTTCTGCCTAATGTAGAATTGGACGCGGAACATTATCTTGCCTTCTAGAGAGGTCCCGGCAACGGAACCAAAAATGTGAGCCGGCCTGTCTCTCACTCAGGATGAACCTCTGATGGCTATTATGGTAGCGCACCATGGACTAAGAAGGCAAGGAACCCCAACTCCATCATACTCCTCCAAGGCTAACACTCCAAGACTCAAGACATTGCTCACTAGAGAACTCAATGAGAGAGAGATAGTTGCAAATGAAAGGATGATGAGTACCTCCTCACCCCTTGTTTATATACTTGTGAAATAGTTACGTACCAAAGTTACTAATTACCGTAGTAACTCAAGTTACTAGACTAAAAGTCAAGTAAAGTCAAAAAGTAGAAAGGAATATCCATTCACATGGGCATATTCCCCTTATCTTGACCCAACCACTAAAGCAAGGATTCCTTCACATGGGCTATCCTTGGACTAAAGAAGAATCCAAAACAAAAAGGCTTGCGGGCCCAAGAGTTCTCAACTCTTTCCCCAAAGCCAAACACCTAGGAATAATACCAAGTCAACACACTAAAATCCAAAATAGTGGTGCTCATCTTTTCTACTTCCTCTAAAGTAAGGTCCCATCTATCTTAGCTATGACTAACTTTAGCTAACCATGACTAATATAGAACCATCCTTTATCTCTATATAAATAATATCTCTTAAGTACTTGTAATACCAAGCTAAATATCACAATACCACACACATGCACAAATGGGTGTTACAGGACAGTGGTTATGTCCTAGATGTGCTTGACCTATAGCTAGTTCATTCTTTATATGGTATAGATTGCAGACAAGCAACTAACGATGGGGCTCCATAGCACCCGGCCTCCTGATCTTTGCCCATTAGAGGGTATACCATATACTTAGAGTAGATGGCTATCTGGAGTTAGAGGGACCTAACCGCCAGCTAGGGGGGCGATTGTGGCACTTTAGAGTCTATGTATGACTTATGTGTGAGTTGTGCTTCTATAGTGTATGATGTTGACAGCAATGTATGTTGTGTAGCGATGTATATACGCACGACAGTTGTCACGCCATTTGTAGTTCCGCATCTAGCTGCTTGGACACTGGAGTTCTAGTGATAGTAGTTAGAGTTATTTTAGTAGTTTCTCAGGGACTACTTTCCGATAGTCTGATTTGGTGTTTGGGGTACTGACTTCACGGTGGGGCCCACCATCACTTTGCACCGTTCACACCGTTGAGTGTGCCGTCAGCGGGACCGTTAGGGTTCCAGTGCTAGCTCGAGTCCAGGGGGTATAGTTTTGAAGTGAGCTCTAGAGAGCTCACTTCTCTGATGTTGAGCCTTCAAGTTCCTGGCTATGGTGGACAGAGGCCGGCGAGCGTCACCTGGATTCTCTATGCTTGAGTGGGTGTGGCTTGACTGTAATCAGTGCCCAGTTGTTGGCAGTTTATAGAGTGATAGATCAAGTACTGATCTGAGTTGAGTTGAGTTGAAAGTGTTAAGCAATCTGATTATTGTGGCACTTTAGAGTCTATGTATGACTTATGTGTGAGTTGTGCTTCTATAGTGTATGATGTTGACAGCGATGTATGTTGTGTAGCGATGTGTATACGCACAACAACTTCCTTCTCACCCTACTCCTCTATCTTGGACCCTATTTCAGATTTTGTAAGAGTCAGCTCATCTTCTTCAAAGTCTTCACCATATTTTCCCTTCTTCTTGTCTTCTTCGAACTAAATCTCAACCACATTCACTTCTTTTTTCCTCCTCTTCTTGCTTGCCTTGGTCCTTGGCTTCACACACAATGCTTACATTACTCTCTTCTTGGTGGTCAAAATCTCCTTCACAACTTCTATGAACTCTTTAGTTTTGGCATGTTCTTCATTAGAGCATAGTGTGCATTTGGTATGAGGTTACATTGCAAAGTAATCTTCCAATCAAAAGTGGAGAATTATTGCTCTACATGAGTCAAAAAACTGAGTCCCATGTAGAAGTGGATATCATAGGATACAATCTATTATGGTCTGTTATCCTCTTCCAAATCCTTAACCATTCACCTTGTGTAAAAACATAAGACTCTAATGTGCTATTACACCATGGTATACAAACTCAAAGAAGATTATTTATTTAATAGTAAGGTAGGTAATTTGGCACATCGTGGATAATCATGTTAACAAAGACACAATAGTTCTCCTTGTTGTTGTTGCTTATAGATAGATATTTGCCCTTCAACCATTACATGTGGATTTTGATTTTTTGAATGAGTCAATGATTTGCTTATTCACATTGTTTACTACATCTCCAAACTTTGTATCAAATTTGATGTCAACCAAATTCCTTGTTAGGCTTTACTCTTATGCCATAGGATTACCCTATATTCATGATTTTTGGCTCACTTGTAGGTTGATAATGAGAGTGAATTGTGAGAAGGTTGAAGCACTGGACTTATATATGTGAAGAGAATGAGTTAATAAATTACCCCCGTGAAGCTTTCTAGTGGACATAGCCTCACATGGAGGTGAAACACTTATTCTTGTGTGAAGCAAGAACTCATTGGTAATCTGCATGTGTTGTGACAGTAATCAGGTTTATCAAACAAATGGTATCAGAGCCTTGCATGCTGATTAGTAGAAGTAATAGAGCTCTTGCTGTTCCCGGAACCAGAAAAATGCGCCAGAAGCTTTGCTAGTGCCGAGCAAATTGCTACGCTGACTTGGGGTGTCCGTGCTGACTTGAGTCAGATCATCAAGAACCTATTGGCAGATTCCACCTTTGACCTTTGTATCTGGTTCAGTCTTGAGCTCAATAATCTCAACTTCAGCAACAAGGCTAGGGTTAGGCTCAGGTGCCTTATTTGTTTCAAAGTCAATAGGCTCAACCGCTTGCTCTGACTTTGAGAGACCGACAAAGGTGGTGTGTGCCTAGAGACATCTAATTAATCATGTAGCCTTGTCGTAGGCTTGTGTTGCTTCCTTTGTTGCGTCATATGTACCAAGCCATAGGCGGACACCCTTTGAGAGATCCCTTATTTCCGCAGCCCAATTACCCCATGTGAACACACTATGGTAACTCAATTTGTCTTCACTATCTGAAGAGGATGGAGAGCAGTCCGAGTGGATGTCAATTTCCTACACAAGTCTCCTATGGCATGCTGCAACAGCAGCTGAATGTCTTGACAAGTTGAACATTGATCATTAAGTGGACTCGAGTTGCAACCAACAAACAAACATTGCAGCTAATGCAAGTTGGCAGGGAAGAGATGAGAAAGAGATCAAAACTTCACGGAGACAGGGAGGTAGAAGGGGCTGAGCAAGAACAAGTAAGATGATTGAGAATTGGTCAATAATGGTGGAGCATGGACCCTGTATCTACAGCCGCATCAACTGCCTTGTCATGTAGCAAAGCACGACAATATAGTCTCCAACTCTTTCCTGGTGTGGTCTTGTTTCCAAATTGCCATGATGATTTTTGATTGTTCTTGTTCTAGTTAAGAGGTTCCCACTTCTATTTTGACAACTACTTCATATTTCACATCTTGGAAATTTCCCTTTGTCAAACTTGATTGTAGATGTTTCACATGAAGTAGAGTAGGTTGGCGGGAATTGGTTCAGATGTCCAGGTGGAGAAACCGATAACCTAGAGTAATATCGGTCTGAATTGCTCTGACCATTAAGCTCTTGTTGTAGTGACAGAATGGTAGTGGATGACCTCTGGGAAGCTTGTGTATCTAGATACATAGTGTCATATCTGCTTGGTAGCAGTAGAGTTTGTAGTTTATAAACCAAATCTGTCATTAGACCTATGCCTTGACGTGGTGAAGGAGGAGATGGTGAAGATCTACCTAGAATGAAAAAGAACCAATTGGTGGAAGGAAGGATCAGAAGTTGATAGAAGGCTCTTCATCACAATACTACCAAATTCTTGTTGGAATAGAAGGAAAGTAGCAGCTGAAATCTTGAGGAGATGGCGGACACTAGATTGTGAAGGTACTTGCTTATTGCTTATTGCTTATGGTGAATGTATTGGCTTACTTACTTGATTATTCACTGTCAAAATAAAATTCTAAAGATCTGCACAATCCTTCTCTAGATTTCTTGAGCAAGTCTCATAGTGAACTTTTGTATAGGTATACCAACAAAACTCTTCCTCAATTAAAGGTTTGCTGTTGCACCAACAAAGAAAAGCAAGATGTAGAACCCAAAGAGAGTCAGAGGGGAAGAAGGCTTAGATGGTAGAAAATGTGGTGGAAAATCCAAGGTTCTACCTCCTCTTCCTCTTGGAATTCAGCTCATAACTCGTGACTCAAGACTTGGATGAATAATCTTTTGAGTGCATTGGAAAGTTTATCTTCAGGGCTACAAGTTGATGCAACTAGATGTTGAGTTTGAGTATTTGAAGAAGCTGCTGTAAAACGATTTCTGTCTTATGACCCACTCCCCTGAGTATTGGAGTTTTAAGGTGGAAGGTTCAGGGACTCAAGAAGAGTCTCTAAGTGCAGCAATAGCCTCAATAGTACTTGTGAAGCAAAAGAGAGTCAAAATGGGTACTTTGAAGCTTGGTAGACCCAAGTTTGATGTGGCAAAGTTTGATGGTCGCATGGATTACTTGGTGGAAACAATAGGTGAAAGGAGTTTTTAGGGCAATTGGTTTAGGTAAGCTCTTGAGGGAGAAACTTGAGGATGTGAGACAAAGTGATTGGGATAATATGCAAGAGCAAGCCATAAATGTTGTTTTGCTTCACCTTTAGCCCCATGTGATCAAGAAAGTGAGGGAGCGTTCTGATTGTACTTCCTTGTTAGATGCAATCTAAAGCAAGTATCATCAAAATGAATTATCAAATAGATTGTACACCAATCTCAAACTAATCACATTCAACATGGGAGATCTCAATGGAGGACTATTGATAGTGATAAGGGGAAAAGCAAGGCCAGGTCCAAGTCCAAGTCTAGAGGCAAGTCCAAGGACAGGAAACATGTGACTTGTTGGGGTTGTGAAGGCCATGTGAAGAAGGAGTGTAAAGCTAAGGGCAAAGGAAAGGTAGATGAAGGCTCTTCAGCAAAACATAGCTTATGCTGAGGAGGATATTGATTTGTTGGATAATCAATATGATTTGTGATGTTGTGGGTATGCCCTTTGTGCCTCATCTCCTGGTATGGATGATGAGTGGATTCTAGATTGTGCTTGCTCATACCATATATGCTATATCAAGGAGTTCTTCTATTCACTTTCAACATTAAATGGTTCAGTTTTGATGGGGAATGATCAACCTTGTTGGATTGAGGGTATTATATGCATAAGGATTTGAATGTTTGATGGAGCTATGCGGAAGTTCAATGATGTTTGGTTCATACCTAACATGAAGAGAACTTGATTTACCTTGGAGTATTTCATGCCAAAGGTCATCAATGGAGTGTTGGTGATTGAGTACTTTGAGTCACTTCTGGTGGAAAGGTTATCTTGCAAGGTAACTTCCAAAAGAATCAATTTGTATTGGAGTGCACTACAATGTGTGGAGAAGCCAATGTAACTAGGTCTCAAGATGGGATGAAAATTGTGTGACATTCATGGCTAGGTCATTTAAGTGAGAAGGGTTTGGCTATTTTGAAAAGAAATGGCTTGCCATCTAACTTGAAGATTGTGAAGTTGGATTTTGTGAGCATTGCATCTTTGGAAAATAGAACAGATTTTTTTTTGGAGTGGGGACCCATAGTTCCAAGGATCTACTTGATTATGTACATAATGATGTGTGGGGACCATCCCCTACACCCTCACACTCTGGAAAAATTTACTATGTAATATTTATTGATGATTACTCAAGGTTTGTGTGGATTTATTTCATGCACCACAAGCCTGAAGTCTTTGCCATTTTCAAGAAGTGAAAGATCCAAGTGGAGACTTAGATTGGAGAGAAGGTGAGGTGTTTGAGATCAGAAAATGGTGGGGAGTATGTCTTTGGAGATTTTCTGGTGCATTGCACAGAATAGGGGATAACTCGCCTACCTTACCACAGTTCACACTCTGCAACAGAACGGTGTTGCTGAGCGGCTCAACCGGACATTGTTGGAACATGCATGGAGTATAATTGAGTAAATCAAAGTTTCCACATGAGTTTTGGGCAGAAGCTTTCAACACAACAAAATATATGGTAAATATTTCTCCAATGCAATCAACTTCAACACGCCCTATGGGTTGAGGCATAAGCGACCAGCTGATTATGGTAGACTGAAGATATTGGTTGTGATGCATATTCACTCACACCTCAAGAAATAGGTCCAAGTTGGATGCTAAGTCAAAGAAATGTGTTTTTCTTGGCTATGCAAGTGGAGTGAAAGCTTATAGGTTATGGGATCCAATAGCGTGTAAGGTTGTGGTCACTAGGGATGTTTCTTTTCATGAATCCAAATCATTCAAGGACAGAGAGAATGCTCAGGGTCCCTACATTGACAAAGGCAAGTCTCCCACCTTGGATCTATTTGAGAAGGAGATTGATCACTTAAGTGATGAGGAGCAAGGGGGTGCTTCTATAGCAGAGCAAGTTCTTGAGGAGCAAGAACAAGTGAAGCAAGTAGTTGCTAGTGAGCAAAAAAATGTGCTAGGTCAGTCTCAAATTGGACCTACACATGGAGATCAAGAAGAGAGTGCATCCAGGAGGTCATCAAGGTGTGCTAGTCGAGCTCCAAACAAATATGGTAAGTGGATTGATTCAACAAAATTGTTGGATGATGACTTGACTTCTGGGGATGATGCTCATGCTTTGGTCTTGGAAGAAGGTGAACCCTCATCCTACAAGGAAGCATGTTCTTCTAGTGAAAAGGATGAGTGGTTTGGTTCTATGGAGAGGGAGATGGAATCCTTGAGGGATAACAAGACTTGGGAGCTAGTTAGGTTATTTAAAATTCAACAAGCAATAGATTGCAAGTGGATCTACAAGTTGAAGGAGGGTCCTAAGGAGGGATCAAAGATCTACAAGGCTTGGTTGGTAGAAAAGGTGTTCACTCAAGAGAATGGGATGGACTACAATGAGGTCTTTTCTCTTGTTGCAAAGTATTCCACAATACGTCTATTGTCACAACGTTTCTCCAAGGCACCTTGGATGAGAGGATCTTCATGAGACAACATGTGGGGTTTGTGAAGAAATGCCAAGAGGACAAGGTATGCAGATTTTTGAAGTCCTTATATGGATTTAAGCAAGCACCTTGTCAATGGAACAAGAGGTTTGATGTGTTTATGCATGCTTAAGGTTTAAATAGGAGTTTTTTTGATCCTTGTGTGTACATGAAACCAGTAAGTTATAAGACCTTTGGCTTTATTATTCTTGTGCTATATGTAGATGATATGTTGATAGCTGCCAAGGATAGATCTGAGGTGAACAAGCTCAAGGCGCTCTTGAGTTTGGAGTTCAGGATGAAGGATCTAGGGTTAGCCACAAGGATATTAGGCATGGAGATCAAGAGGAACTTGTGCACTGGTCAGTTGTTGTTGATGCAAAGGTAAGTATGCTAGGAAGGTACTTCCTAGGTTCAACATGGAGAATTGTAAACTAGTAAGTACTCCTCTAGCTTCTCATTTCAAGTTTTTAATGGCATGTTGTCCTATAGATGCCATGGAGAAGGGTTTGATGGCTAATATTCCTTATGAGAAGGCTGTTGGGAGTCCCATGTACTTGATGAATTGCACTAGACCTTATCTTGCCCTAGCAATGGGTAAGGTGTGCAGGTATATGTCAAATCTAGGAAGGACTGTGAGCCGGTCTGTCTCTCACAATGAACCTCTAATGGCTATTATGGTAGCGCACCATGGACTAAGAAGGCAAGGAACCCCAACTCCATCATACTCCTCCAAGGCTAACACTCCAAGACTCAAGACATTGCTCACTAGAGAACTCAATGAGAGAGAGATAGTTGCAAATGAAAGGATGATGAGTACCTCCTCACCCCTTGTTTATATACTTGTGAAATAGTTACGCACCAAAGTTACTTATTACCGCAATAACTCAAGTTACTAGACTAAAAGTCAAGTAAAGTCACAAAGTAGAAAGGAATATCCATTCACATATGCATATTCCACTAGCATGTGATCTTATCTTTACCCAACCACTAAGTCAAGGATTCCTTCACATGGGCTATCCTTGGACTAAAGAAGAATCCAAAACAAAAAGGCTTGCGGGCCCAAGAGTTCTCAACTCTTTCCTCAAAGCCAAACACCTAGGAATAATACCAAGTCAACACACTTGAATCCAAGATAGTGGTGCTCATCTTTTCCACTTCCTCTAAAGTAAGGTCCCCTCTATCTTAGCTATGACTAACTTTAGCTAACCATGACTAATATAGAACCATCCTTTATCTCTATATAAATAATATCTCTTAAGTACTTGTAATAGCAAGCTAAATACCACAATACCACACACATGCACAAATGGGTGTTACAAGACACATTGGGAAGCAGTTAAGTGGATTTTTAGGTATTCAAGAGGTGCAATAGACTATGGGCTCTTAGAATATCAATGAATACCATATCACTAGATGGCTATGTCGATGCTGATTATGGACAAGATCTAGACAAGCGGAGGTCAACAACAAGGTATGTATTCACACTTGGTGGTGGGTGCATTAGTTGGAGATCTACCTTGCAAAAGTGTTTTGTACAATCTACTACAAAAGTAGAGTATGAAGAAGTAGCAAAGGAGGCAATTTGGTTAGAGAGACTTGCTGTTGAGATGGGGCTATTGCATGGTAATGTAATGGTTCATTGTGACCGTCAAAGTGCTCTACATCTAGCTGAAAATCAGGTGATGGACAGTAGGGTTAAGCATATAGACATCAGAAAAGCTTTCTTAGGCAAGTTGTGTCAAAGGAAATGCTTGATCTAGTCAAGATTGATTGTAAGCTCAACCCGGCTGATGTCTTTACCAAAGTCATACCTTTAGGCATCGTGCTACCTTGCAGGTTGTGCAAGTGGAGCATGAGTAGGGTGACCTAGCATTGGAGGTGACCTTGGCTATTTTGGTTACTCTGTCCTTATATGGGCTACAATTATAAGTTCTAGTTTATCCTAGTTTAAAGGAGGGATCAAGTGATTGGCTGTTTGTCTAGAACTTCCCGCCCAGGATAAATTGTTGAAAGGTTACTAACCCAAGACAAGAGTTAAGGGGAAGTTTGTTAGTTTTTACCCTTATGCCTTAGGGTTACCTTGTATTTGGGATTTTTTTGGAACCCCAAAGCTTTCTGGGAGAGGGCCGGGGGAGGCTATCTCCCCGATAGGGTATAGGGCTGAAGCTCTCCCGGACCGTAGGGATATATATATATATATTTTTGCTTTGCGTTTTCTGGAGGGTTCTATAAGCGTTATATTGGCTCACTCTAGGTTGACAATGAGAGTGGATTGTGAGAAGGTTGAAGCACTGGACTTATATATGTGAAGAGAATGAGTTAGTAAATTACCCCCTTGAAGCTTGCCAATGGACATAGCCTCATATGGAGGTGAACCACATATTCATATGTGAAGCAAGAATTTGCTGGTAATCTGCATGTTGTTGTGACACTAATCAGGTTTATTCCTAACATTCCTAACATCCAATTTAGGACCATTTGCCACTTTTCCTCTATCCATAACCATGGATTATCCCAATGATCTCCACTCTTCTTTAGTTTTCCTCCAATTATCTCATGAAGGATTGTTTGCAATCCAAGTCCTAGTTCCATAACAAGAAAGACAAATGTAACTTTGGCAACAATTCTATCCTCACAAGCATATTTCACATGTCAATTGCAGTACTCCTCACAATGAAACCATTCGCTACTAATGTTAAATTGCCTTCCTTACCATTATTGCTCTCTTGCAGTATCTACCCGAAGAGGTAAATTACTCACATAAAGTCTTCTACAAAGTACTAATGCTAGTTTACTCTACAACAAACTAATCTCTCAATGTGCATCTACTCAAAAAGTGTGAAAATTTATATTCCAAGGCTTCACTCTCAATAGTATTTTATCCATAGCCTAAAATTAGCCTCACATGAAAATCTTGTGTTAAGTCTCCACAATATTTGGCGGTGGTTCTTAAGTGGAAGCAACATAATTCAAATGCACATATGGTCTTTGGTATAGTCCTCATATAGACTAACTTTGGCCTTTTGGCTCAATGACTGTTCTTTGAAGTAAGATTCTTTGTACAATTCTCCAACAAAGGAATTCTTCCCCAAAAGGGAAAAGTTTCCTTCTTCTTTTGTACAAAATGCCATTAAAGAAAGAAAATTCAAAACATTCAAAATTCATGGTACAAAAATAGCTTCAATGGTGTATAAAAAAGAGATGAGGAGGTACTTATTATCTCTTCAATTGCAAATATCTATCTTGAATTGAGTTTTATTGTAAGCAATGTCTTGAGTCTTAGTGATTCCTTGGAATTTTAACCTTGAAGGAGGGTTATTGAGTTTGGTTCCTTGCCTTCTCAATCCATGATGCACTACCTTAATAGCCATAAGAGGGTTACCTTGAGTAAGAGAACAGCTGGTTGACATTTTTGGTTCTATTGTCTTGATCTTTCTAGGTAGAGGTAGGAGAATGTTATGCTTACAACTCTATATTAGACAAAAGAAAGCTATGAGAGCAAACTTGGAGAGAACATTAAAGAGGAGAGGAGTTAACTTATGCTAGTAAATCTTGATCTATTTTTATACCTTGTAGTTCATGATGGTATTTTTGAGGTGAACTATTCATCTTGTACACATGAAAGTACTTGGAGGGATTGTGTTAAGTGGACTTGTAGGTTTTGGAGATTACCTTGATTTTGGAGAAAATTCCAAGTTTGAAATTTTGATTTGAGATTTTCAAAGATGATGATAGAGTTTTTAATTCTTCAGTTATGCCACTTGAAATTACAGCAAGAGTGGCTATATGACTATGGTACCCACTTTTTTGCAAAATTTGCAATTTTGTTTCATTTTACTTCTTTTGGATGAAGACAGAGCAAGTTATTTTCATGTTTAGGAGAAGAAACCCCTTGTATTCTCTGGATTTCATCTGTGTACCTAGTTGGATATAAAGAAGACATCACTAGAGGTCTATTTAATAAAAGAATAAATAAGAAATAAATGGGTACAAAGAATTTGAGTTTGAAGAGAAGTTGAGTACAAAGAGAACAAGTATGGAGAATCTTTGGATCCAAAGATCTTTTGAACCAAAGTCCATACATTGATTTAAATAGCATTGCCACTTGGATAAAGAACTAATACCAAGGACCATTAATACCCATTGGAGAATTCTCACATGTGGACAATGGGAGCTCATCCATTGAGGACCTTTACCAAAGAACCCTTGACTAAACATAAGTGCCAGCCAAGTAATTTCATCCCTTGCTAGAAATTTATAGGATCTTTTCCAAAGAACACTCAAGTAGTCTTATTCCCTTTGTAGTTGAAAATTCTTCATAGTTGTTGTAGTGCACTAGGTAGATAGATTTTTAAGCAAAGAAAGCCATGAGAAGATCCTTGAGATGGTCCTTTGATCCATAAAAAATTGATAAATGAGTCATGAGAGCAAGGAATGAGTTACTATGGAGAAAACACTTGATGCTCTTGCTATGGAATTGGGATTTGTATTCACCTACTATCATTCAACAAATGAGAAGGAGGATAGAGAGAGAAATTAGAGATCTTTGGGTTAATCTCTATATTTGGGGAGAAGAGCATTAGAAGATAATACTAGGAAGAGATACACATCTCTTAGGATAGATGGCCCTAAATATCAAGTTTGGGGATATAAGAGAAAAAGTCAATGCATAGATTGCTTATTCCTTTGCAGAGAAAAGATCTATGAGCAATGATTGGAGAGTGGAAACTTACAAGGATCCTCCTTGTAGGTATATAGTTCAGTCCATCATGAAATTTTTTTGCCTAAAGTGCACCACCTATTTAACCATCAACCATGCAATCTTTTTCAAATAGTTATACCAAAAGGAACTTGTAAAAACAAGGCCTACATGTTCTATTGGGAGACCCACTCCATGTTCAAGGAATTTAAGGAGGAAGGAGGAGCCACCTACCTTGACCCATTTGAAATTCACTTCTATTGGGCTGAATTTGCTAAGTAAATATGAGAAAAGGCAATTTGGCAATCATTTCATTTTGGAGGAGTAATTTGTAGCTCAATCTAGAGGACACTCAACAATCAAGAACCACCAAAATATGGATGCCAATTTACTAAATTTTGAAGCTTCATATAGGTGAAGGAAGTAGTAGTGGAAAACACCTCTAAGAAGAAGAAGCAACCTTTATTGAGCAACACACCCAAGAGAACAAGGACTAATCCTTATGTTGTAGATCTTTCTTTAGACAAAGATGAAGGAGAAGCCAAAGAAGAAAGTGAGGAAGAAGAAGACAAAGATGAGCTCACAAGGTGCAATGTTGAATTTTGAAAGAAGATAGAGAAAATTATGCAAATGTAAAATCAACCTCACAAGAAGAAGTTCAAACCAAAGAAGAAGAGGTTGTGGCCAAAGAACATAAAGAACACAAAGATCAAGAAGATATTTGGCCCAAAGATCTTCACAAAGGTTTTGGTACCATATGTAGTAAATGGAGGATGGCACAAAATTCATATGTAACTTAGTTGGACCTGAATTGAGGTTTCTACAAATGATCCTTCCATAGTATATGGCCTGAAATTGACTACACTTTGCTGGTGAAGCACTTACATACAAATGAATATATAACAAAGGAAAATATGGCCAAAGGAAAGGAGGATCTAGAGAAGGTAAGGAACCTATACAAGGAAGAGTGTAGAAGGGAAATGGTCTTGTGGAAAAGAATCATGAGGTCAAGAGAAAATTACCTTGTTAGTTGAAGAGCAAAATAACTACAAAGAAGATGTTCAAACACTAAGGAAGAAATGAGATCTCTTTGGATTTAAGGAAAGTGCAAGCAATAGGCGTACAAAGAAGAGTTGCAAAAGAAGTTGCAGAGAAAGTAGACATCTAAGTTAAGTCCAGAGTGACAAGGTCAAGATAGTCACACTAGAGTTGCAAACACCAAATATAAGGAGGTAGAAGTTCAGATCAAGGCTTTGTACAAAGAAATTACAAGTGAGAAGGAGAAGTGGGTAGCAAATAAGCAAAAGATTAGTAAGGAGGTAATCTCCAAAGTCACATCACTAGCAAAAAATTCCAAGGCAAAGGAGCTAAAATTGATCAAGGATTTAAAAAAACTTAGGAGTCAAATGATAGAGCTTAAGGAAGAGGCAATAATAGGTAGGTTAAAAAAAAGCTAAGATTCATCTAGATAGGAAGTTCCAATAAATTTGTGAGACAATAGTGTTAGAAATATTGGATTACAAAGAAAGAATTGAAATTCTCCTTAGGAAAGCTAGGGGCAAAGGTAGTTCTTTGCAGTCGTTTTGTATGAAAACCTTCACTAAATCAGGAATCTCAATAGTTGTAAGAACTTTTGCAGTTGTATGATCTTTGGAGTGGGAGTCCAAAGATTACAATGTAAATTATCTTTAGAAAGCAGTAAAACACTTTGTGAGGAATATTTCTAGTAGGAACACAAATAGCTAAGTGTGTGTGGTTGCTAGTGCTTGAGGCTAGTATCGTTGATTGTTGGTAGTTTTGAAGGGATTGAGCAATGGCTTGTTGGTTGAGTTGTAACGTTGAAAGTACCACATAATTTAAAAAGCAAAGACTTGCTACCAGTGCAAAGAGCCTTTGGAGTCTTGCTTTTTGGGAATGGTAAAACGTGATCTTTGTAGTTGATGTTTTTTTAGTAGAAGTAGCCTTTTTGGATTGATTGAATCATCATCTCTAGTGAATAGTTGGACCTTATTATACATGAGAGTGATTTGTAGATTTTATTTTGTTTGTAATGCATCATAGTTGGTGATACTACACTCTTCTAGGATTGGTTTTTACTTAAGTGATTAAATAGTTAATAATTAAGAACTATAATAATGACATTTCTCTTCAAATCTAGCCAATTTTGACATGTATCTCTATGAGAATGACCTATTTCTTACTATCAGATTGCAAATTGGATGACATTGGGTTGCCACATAAATTTTGGCACCACCATTAGGGATAAATTCTTTAGAGTGGTTAGATGCAAAGATGGAAAAGGCAAAAAAATGTTGTTAGGCAATCAAGTACTACAAGAAATCATTCAAACACCTCTTGACTTAAGAGCTTTCAAGAGAAAAAAGAAACACAAAGCTGAGTGGTGTGCAACACAAGAAAGAAAAATCAAGACAAGTTGATAATCTTGAGTTTAAGGAGAGTTTGGTTTCAAGAATTTTTGCATACAGCTATGCCAAATTCAACTTGAGTTACATACCTCTCCTCAATCTAGTTTAGAACAAGAAGACTCTAAGATGTTGAAGGAAGAAGAGCTGCAAGTTATTATTAAGGAAGAAGGTGCACATACTTCACTACAACTCTCCTCCTCAAGCTTAGGTGAAAGAAAAGATTACTCATTTGTACCATGATAAATCTTCTTTGACAAACCTAAACCAAGCACTACACCTTCTTTGGATGACAAAGAAGTTATTGGTACTTTCAAGAACACCAAAGAAGTAGATGAAAAAAAACTCTATGAAACATAGACATGAAAGAAAGTTTTCTTAACCTTGTACTTGATTCAGATTTTTTTCAATTTTCTCCTATAAGATTATTCATTTACTTGTTTTTTTCTTCACATCCATGCTAATGGCCAATCCGGCACCTTCCACTCAAAAAAATTACCAAAATTTGAAAGGCCATGATGAAGAGGAAGAGCTTTACATCTTCATGAAAGAATTTGGGGTGATCTTGATAGCCAATAGAGAGGACATAGGCATTGGTAAAATTCAGATATTTCCAAAAATTTTGAGGAAGAATTGGAACATGAACATAATTCAAAATCTTGTTAATGTGGTGGACTAGCCAATGGTTAAAATCTAGTTTTTAGAAAGGTTTTGAGAGTTGGAATACAAGGGAAATGGTTTTGCCACATTGAATAGTTTAGAATGCAAAAAGAAGAAGAAGAAGTTGCAAAACTACACAAGGAGTTTTCAAAGCCTTTGGGGTAGAGTGCCAAGAAGAAGAGTCACCATAGGATATTTGGATGCTCAAGCAATAGTGTGGTTCATAGGATGATTACTGGCAGAGTTGTGGATCTTTGCTAAAGAATGGAAACATGATACATAGGACAAGGTGGTAAATTGTATGAGTCAACTCAAATATATCCCTCATGGAAGCAATATCAAGGAAGAAGTCCATGAAGGACAAGGAAGAGACCAACTTAAAGATCACATTCTATATATCTTTGTCTAAAGAGGAGAAAGACCAAAGAAGAGACAACCGAGTTGAACTTGCCTTTTGCCTCTAAGGCAAAAGGAAATTTTAAGTCCAAAGACTTGTATAAAATTGGGTACAAATTTGCAAGAACTCCTCAAGGAGTTTGCCAATTTCAAAGTGCAATTGGTTTGAGCAAAGGAAAAGCAAAAACCACACTCATACACTAGACCCAACGTACAATGCATAACTTGTGGTAAGTCAAGACAAGCTAATATGGAAAACTTGTCTACATGTTCAACTTATTCAATGTAGTAAATAAAAATGGGCTCCTAAGGTGAAGACCAAGAGTACTATGTAGAGGAGTATGAGCAAGTCTTTATGCTACAAGAAGTGCATACTACAACTTTGATTCCTTTAGTCATAATCCTTATGTATGTGTCTAAAGAGTATGCAAGCAATGAACCTCAACAAAAACTTATGCTACCTAGGCCAAAGATAGCTCTAGGTACATGTAGCAATTATGGATCATATCAAAAAGAAATTGTCATGAACCCTTGTTAAGGTTCATGCAAAGGCAACAAATATGGATGGCCCTATTATTCTACTAATAATAACAAATGAAACTACATAGGATCTTACTCTCTTCAACTTTTATTATTCTATTGGTGGTTACATATGATGTTGCATTGGATCTTATTGTCTTTATCTTTTTATTGAACAAGATAGTAATTTCAACTTGATAAAAAGTTCTTGATTATGGATGTTTTTAATAATTGGGTGGAAATTTCTTTATTAGACTGAAAAACACACACCAAAAATCTAACATGATGAATTTTGGTGAAGACTATTACAACAAAGTGATTGCTTCTATCATGAGCCAAATTGGGCAAGGGACCAAGTTAACCTTCATGAGAGAGAATAGGGTAATTTTTTGTGACTTTTTGGTTTATTTCAAAGTCAAATGGCACAATTTAGTGCCATGAATAAATTTACATCCAACACAATTCCTTAACCTATGTTAACCCCTAAGTGAACAAACCGGTTGATGATGGGATATCAAAACATTGTCATGATTGTAATACTCCGAGGACAAGAGAAGAGAGAAAACACAGATTGCACACTCAAACATTCGATGCCCCAAGGGAGCACCTTCTCTTTATTATATAGACAAAGAGGATCTCCTCCAAGGAAGCTCCACCCTAGGATTAGGGACACAGATAGGTGACATGTCAGCAAGCTCCACCCTTGGATTACTTACTTGGATGGGTGACCTGTCTGGTCTAGGTCCTATCTGGTTGGTCAAACGAGCTTTGACCGGAGGGAATCTTTTAGGGAATCTTCCTGTAGGAATCTCAGAATCACATGAGTAAGGTACCGTTGGAAAGCTCTCGACAAGACAAACCAGGGGGGAGGGAAGGCCAGCCTTTCCTCTGTTGGGGGGGGGAGAATCTGCACATTTTTGAGGCCTAATTCATCCGTTTAGGCCTCTGAAATTGCCTTCAAAGATTTCAGGCATATTTCGGTTCCTACTCTATTAGTAGAAGTCCCCTTTTGGTGATACCTCTTTCTGATCTGTTTAGTCCATCATGTGTAACATCCTTCCAAATGTTACCAAACCAATTCTCACCTTTAAATCATATGTCTAGCTATTGGTTCTAAGGTTCTCAAGTCTATTTCGGTTTCTGCTCTATTAGTAGAAGTACTCTTTTGGTGATACTTCTATCTGATCTATTTTGACCATCATGTATGACATCATTCTAGATGTTACCAAACCAAATTTCACATCTAGATCATATGGCTAACCCTTGGTATTACATGATTGAGTGGACACCAAAAACAACCCAATCTAGATCCCTCTCCTCATATAGTACTAGATTCCAAGAAAATAGTACCGTGTCAAAGGAAGCACCTTTGAACCATGACCATATTGAGGAAGGTAAGAAATAGGTATTAGACCTCACATGCAAGTTGAAATTGTACTCCTAAGTATAAGGACTGGACTATGAAGGAGCACCATTAAAGCAAGAACCAAGAAATCTACAGAATTGGGCAAGCTTTGGCACTCAAGCTTAAAATTGACTGAGTTGAGCTAGAGTGGGAAGGAAAGAATGATTAGAATATTTTTAGCACTCTATAGATTCAAGTAGATATTTGAAAGTATATCAAAAGTTCAAAGAACTTCCAAGAGGAGAGACCAAGAGAGTGAGGTTGAGAAATTGAGTTGAGGAAAGAGTTCTTATGTTCAAGTAGCAAAAGCAAAGACATTGAGTTCAAATGTTTTCTTGATAGTAGGAAAAATTGAGAGGGAAAGAATGCTTTGAAAATTGTTAACACTTTATGCTTTGAGCAGATATTGCCACTCCATTAGAAGCTCAAAGAACTTCCAAGATAAGAGAAATAAGGACAATGTGGAAATTAAGGCAATGTTGTGCATGAGTCCTTTCCTCTACCCAAGTGAGAAAAGAACTCCTACATTCAAACAACAAATGCAAAAGATATTGAGCTCAAATGTTGCCTTGATAGTAGGCAAAATTAGGAAGGAAAGACTATTTTGAACATCATTAACCCTCTATGCTTTGAATAAAAATTATACAATACATCAAAAGCTCAAAGAATTTCCAAGAGGAGAGAAATTAAGAGAGTAGGGTGTGAGAATTGGGTGGAGAGAAGAACTCTTGTATTTGGGCAATACAAGAAAAAGACAAGTAAAGATGGTTTTGAATATTATTAGCATTAAGTGTTTTGAATAGACATTTGATAGTCCATCTCAAGCTTTAAGAACTTCCAAAGGAGAAAAATTAGAATAGTGAGGTGCATGAATTGGGTAGAGGAAATAATTCTTGCATTTCAACCAAAGAAGCAAAAGATATTGAGCCTGAATGTCTTCATGATAGCAGGAAAAATTGGGAAGGAAGAGAATTTTGAGCATTGTCAACACTCTACAAATTTGAGCAAAAATTTGACAGTCCATTAAAAGCTCAAAGAACTTCCAAGATGAGAGGAATTGGAAAAGTAGGGTGTGGGAATTAGGTAGAAGAAAGAACTCCTATTTTTTAGCAACAAAAGCAACTTATGTTAAGCTCAAATGTCTTTCTAATATTGGGTAAAATAAGGAAGGAAGAGTGTTCTAGAACATTGTTAGCACTTTATGCATCCACGTAGATATTTGATAGTCCATCAAAAGCTCAAGTCACTTCCTAAAAGAGAGAAATCAAGAGATTGTGGTATAGGATTTGGGTAGATGAGACCTCTTGCATTAGAGCAGAAAAAGCAAAAGATATTTCCTCTAGCCAATTTTTCCTCTACCCAATCAAAATTCTTCCTAATAATAGGAAAAATTGGGAAAGGAAAAAGGGTTTTAGAATTTTGTTAGTGTTTTGCACATTCCAGCAAACATTTGACAGTACATCAAACACTCAAGGCACTTCCATGAGGGGAGAATAAGGAGAGTGGTGTGCATGATTTGGGTAGAGAAAAACTCTTGTCATTTTGAGCAGTAGAGCAAACAATATTGAGCTCAAACAACTCCCTGGTAGATGAAAAAATTGGAGAGAAAGGGGTTTGATATCAAGTAAATAAAATAAAATAAAATAAATATAGTGGAAAATAAATAAAGAATATAGTTTTTTTAGGCTTATAAGTCTCAAGTGGGAGTAGAATGTTGAAGGGTGTCCAAGAGTTGTAGTAAAGTACAGGAGCTAGAGCATTACAAGGTGATTTTGATTGAGAGATGTTCCATACTCTTGATTTGCCTCTCTCAAGCTTTTCTCATCAAGCTGTAGATTATGTACCATGATCATTTTTGTGCTTAGATGGTAGCTCATTTTGGGCCTGATGGAGAACCCAGATCATGATTATCCTCCATGTGCTTACTTATGGATAGTTAAGGACTTACATTAGCTTAAATTAGCTCCTTTTGTAGGAGGAGAGAGACTAAACTTTTTCTCAAAGCCTTGGAGGTAGAGTTTGGGGATCCATGTGTCAAAAGGAGGAGTTGCCAAGTGTCTAAAGTGCAAGTGTTTGGATCCCAACATGTTGAGTCTAGGTCTTTGATGTTAAGGGGAGTTTAAGATGGAAATTTAGGAACAAAAGATCACTATTGGAAAAAGCAAACATGCAAATCAAAGCAAACATGCTTTGGTGTGGAGACCATAAACATAATATTTGAGTAGTTTATGACAAATATATAATCAACTGAAGAAAGAGGGATCTAATTCATATTTAGGGAACACTTTGGAGGATCCAAGATTTTTGCAATTGATTTTCATGATATGTCAATGGAGATAGAGAATAGACAAGATTTTGATAATTTTGTGCTCAAGAAATATCATTTATGTAATCAATCTCAAACCTGATATGACCAATTTTAGTTAAAGTACTTGAAATCAAGGTGTTGGAGTAAAGATTATAATCAAGTTTGATCATATATCAAGTTTTGGTTTTAACCAGCCTATGAAAATTTCCAATATTATTGGTGGCTAGGTCTTGTACCTTTGTGTGAGATGATTTGAAGCAATCAAATAAATAACTCAAGGTCTTGGATCATATATATATATATATATATATATATATATATATATATATATATATATATATATATATATATATATATATATATATATATATATATATATATATATATATATATATATGGGTTTGTATAGGTCAAACATTAGCTCAACATGATAATTTATCCATATCTAAGGATTGGTTTTGAATTCAAATGCCAAACTTTATAGAGGATTAGACAAGTGCATGACCAACTACTATGTAAAATCCAATTGGCTTAGAGTTTAGAGGTAGTGAGACCTAATACATCAAATTTCAATTATATCAACCAAACTCAGTGAGGCCACATTGGTCTAGTCTACGAAAGCATGAGAAAAGAAGGCTATAAAGACCAATTCCCCCAATAGTGAGGTAGAGATAGAGCTGAGCCTTACATTTCCAGTATTAGAGAAGCACTAGAGGAAGAAGCAAAGAATGCTACAATGACAAGACCTTGACCCAAACTTGGATGCTTTAAGGAAAGTGCAATATTTCCCAAAGACCACAAGGTATGTTTAGGAGGATAGGAAGTCCCATGAGGAGAAAGGCACCAATTGAGTGAGTAGATAAGGCCATTACTCCTAAGTGTGCACTCTAGATAATGATTAGGATGTAATTAATGCAAATATCACATCCTTGGTTATATAAATGACCAAAAATGATGGATAGATAGGTACAATGCCATCAAAGGCCATGAGGACAAGTGGCACCACCTCAAGTAGTAGACCCAATAATAAATGAACTAAATGTACATTTTGGCTCTAACATAGTGAGATATTGTGGTGGTAGACCTCACTCTATAATAATCAATTGTAATTAATTATTGTAGTAGCAACAATTGGAGAAAATGGAATGTATCAAGTCTCCCTTCAATCAATTTTGAACAAAAAAATTTGAATCAATACTCTATGTAGATGCACTCTCCTAGGATCTCAAAGTCTAGGTGCTAGGAGGAAGACCACATGGCAGCCAAGTTAGTAGGTTTGTTGGTAAGAGGAAAATCCAACATTGTGCAAAGTTAGTATTTAGTCTGGAGGAACATCTAGGTGGTAGAGGTAAGCCCACCTTGCAGCCAAGTTAGTAGGTTTGTTGGTGAGAGGAAGATCTAACATTGTGAAAAGTTAGTATTTAGTCTTGGGAGTATTCCCAGATCCATTTGGACAATTTAGGTTAGCTTTGATTAGTTACATCAAATTTATCCATGGTTGTATTTTAGTTATACTTGATTGCTTTGTGTTCAATCCTATTCATCATCATGGATACTCATTAAGTCAAGCTGGAAATCTATACCCCTCTTCTTTAATAAATAATCACCATGACTTTCAATTTCATGCATTTCTTAATGCTATCTTGAGCTATGAAATAAGTATATGCCATCCAAGTTGAGTATTGTGCTACCTTTGACAAAGGTTTGGTTAAAGGATTGATTTGCGTGAAGGATTGTTCAGAAAGAGATCCAAGGTGAACAGATGAATGACCTTGGGCTATCTATTTACATCAAAATGAAAGTGAAGGAGATTGGATCAGTCAAGAGTTGAGGTCCCAAGTGCTCCTTCATCTAGGTTTGGGACCCAATTCAAGTAGACACCACTGGTCCATTACAAATAAAGTGTGCTTTAGGTTCCAAGATTTAACCTAAATGTCAAACCATAAACAAACCAAACAATTGTAGTGCAAAGAACAAGAGAGTGAGAGAGATGGGAAGTAAGTTCAATCCACATTATGGTCTGTGAGCCGGCCTGTCTCTCACTCAAAAAGAACCTCTAATGGCTATTATAGTAGCGCACCATGGACTAAGAAGGCAAAGAACCCCAACTCCATCATACTCTTCCAAGGCTAACACTCCAACACTCAAGACATTGCTCACTAGAGAACTCAATGAGAAAGAGATAGTTGCAAATAAAAGGATGATGAGTACTTCCTCACCCCTTGTTTATATACTTGTGAAATACTAATGCACCAAAGTTACTAATTACTGGAGTCAAGTTACTAGGCTAAAAGTCAAGTAAATCAAAAATTATAAAGGAATATCCATCCACATGGGCATATTCCACTAAGCATATAATCTTATCTTGAACCAACCACTAAGTCAAGGATTCCTTCACATGGGCTATCCTTAGACTATAGACAAATCCAAAACAAAAAGGCTTGTAGGTCCAAGAGTTCTCAACTCTTTTCTCAAAGCTAAACACCTAGGAATAATACCAAGTCAAACCACTAGAATCCAAAATAGTGGTGCTCATCTTTTCCACTTCCTCTAAAGTAAGGTCCCCTCTATCTTAGCTATGACTAACTTTAGCTAATTATGACTAATGTAGAACCATCCTTTGTCTCTATATAAATAATATCTCTCAAGTACTTGTAATACTAGGCTAAATATCACAATACCACACACATGCACAAATGGGTGTTACATTTACCCCCGGACTAAGTTTTCACTTTGTCCTCAAAGTGAAGGTCTCTCTACCTTCTATGATACATCTTCAACTTATCATGGTTAATCCTATCAAAGTGTCTTCCTCCCAACTCCTTGAGATCATAAGTGTAATTGCCCCACACCTTCTCCACTATGAAAGGTCCAAAGTACTTAGGCAAAAACTTCTTTTGCACTCTCTTGAATGGAATAGAATCAAACAACATTACCCAATCACCTTCTTTGAAAGGCTCCACCTTCATCTTGCCTTACCTCTTGTCATAGCTCTCTCCTTTTGTTTCCTTTGGGCTTGCTCTAATCAAACCATAGCAACTGCACTTGCCTCTTCCAACTCCATGAGTTGTTCCTTCCTTGTGCCTCCTTGTGCCTTCTTCAATCTCCTATGAATGCTTTGGAAGGTAGGAAGATCAAAGTGAATAGGTAGGGTAGACTCAATACCATATACCAATTAAAATAAAGAATATCTGGTGGAAGTCGTCATGGTTGTCTTATTCCCACAAAATCGCATGAATCCTCTTGTCCCAATGATGTTTAGCCCCCTCCATTTCTCCATTTCTTTGGCCAACATCATGCTCAAGGTCTGATTGGTTCTCTTTGCCAAGCCATTGGAATTTTCCTTATAGGATGTAGTTACTCTATGTGTGATAGAGAAATGTTGTAGCATGGCTGTATTGATGCTTCTTATAAACTCTTCTCCTCTATCAGAAACCAACTCCAAAAGGCATCCAAACTTAGTGATAATGCATTCATAAAGAAATCTACCTACTTCATCTTCATTCTTGTCCCTCAATGGTCTAGCCTTGACCCACTTGGTAAGGTAATCAATAACTACCACAATGTACCGATTGTTCCTTGGGGTTCTATTGAGAGGACCTACAAAATCAATTCCCCACTTCTCAAAAGGTTCTAGTAATATAATTGATCTAAGTGGTGGAGTGGATGTAGACTTTCTAGCAAAAACTTGACAAACATGACAAGTTTTGCAATAATCAAGACAATCCTTGAAAATCCCTCTCAATATTAACTTGCATCTATAATCTTGAAAGTAGTCACCTTTCTTGCAAAGTGTCCTCCACATACTAAACCTTCATAAAATTCCTTTATGAGTAGGATAGACTCTTCCTTACCCACTGCTCTTTGAAGTAGACCATCTGCTCCTTGGTATAAAAGAATATCCTCCACCATTGTGTAAGGTCTAGATCTTGCTGCAAGGGCCTTCCTCTCCCTAGTATGCATCCCTTCTGAATAGTTACCTCTTGTAACAAAGTCCACAATCTCCTTGTACTCCATTGGAACCTCTTGAGTGATTGAGATTGTCATGAGCTCCTCATCCGGGAACAAATCATCTACTTGCTCATCTCCATCATGATCATAGGATCTAGATAACAAATCAGCATTTGCATGTTTCTTTCGTGGCCTATCTTCAATGGTGTAGTCATACTCAGACAAGAGTATCATCCACCTTGCTAGCCTCCCTTCCACATAAGGTTTTTTGAAGATGTACTTCAAAGCCTTGTGATCCGTGATAATTATGGCTTTCCCTCCAATCAAGTAGTGTCTTAACTTCTTGAGACCATAGATCACTGCCAACCCTTCTCTCTCTATGACAGAGTAATTCTTTTTGGTAGAGACTATCTGCCTAGTAGCATAAGCTATTGGATGATCATACCCATCTTGGTCTAATTGACTAAGAGTGCATCTTATAGCTACATTAGAAGCATTAGTGTAGTGGATGAAAGGCTTACTCCAATCAGGTTTAGCAAGAATTGGGGCTACAACAAGGGATTGCTTGAGCTCCTCAAAAGCTTTGAGGGCCTCCTTGTCCTCCAAAATCACCATGTAATCTACACCCTTCTTCATGTAGATGGTAAATGCACAAGCCTTGTTGGAAAATGAAAAGATGAATCTCCTATAGTACCCAACCATCCCCAAGAATTGGCATAACTTTTTCAAGCTTGAAGGGAATGGAAGGTCTGAGATTTTCCTCACCTTTTCAAGATCAATTGCTATTCCATCCTTGGAGATGATGTGCCCCAAAAGTAGACCTTCTTCACATTCAAAAATGCACTTCTTTGGGTTGAGTGATGCATTTGCCTCATCCAAGCATTGTAAGACCTTGAGTAGGTGCTCAAAGTGCTCCTCTTTGCTCCCATTGACACAAAAGTCATCAATGAAGTCTCTCACAAATTTTCTAATGAAAGATTTAAATACCTTGTTTTTGGACCGTTAGAATATGGCTAGAGCATTGCAAAGCCCAAAAGGCATGACCTTGAAAGCATAAGTTCCCCAAGGTGTGGTGAATGTGGTGAGTTCTTGATGCTTTGGTGCAATCTTGATTTGGTTATATCCATTATAACCATCTCCAAAACTATACCTCTCATGACTTGCAACCTCCTCCAAGATCTCATCAATGAATGATAATGGGTAGTAGTCCTTCTTGGTAATAGCATTGAGCTTCTTGTAATCCACACATACTCAAAGCTTGCAATTCTTTTTCTTCACAATCACAATTGGAGACACACATTCTGAATTCTCCACCTCAAAGATAAATCCTGCCTCCTTGAGCTTATCAATCTCCTCCTTCACAACCAAAGATATTGGTGGGCTAATGCAATGTTGCTTTTGGCAGATTGGTCTTGCATATGACTCCACCTCTATCTTGTGCTCCTCCAAGGTGACTTCCTTCAAATCCTTGGAACTGAAAGCAAACACATGGATGAGCTTGCGGAAAATCTACTCAAATCTCACCTTCTCCTCCTTGGTAACATTTGGGCCATACTTGAGGGTAGCTAACCTTCTCTCTACCTCCTCAAGTGTTGATGGTGATTTATCTGGGTCCTCTAAAACCTCTGGCTTAGGTGCAAAATCCAGAGCATACAAGGGATACACATCTGAATCTGATTCAGATTCATTCTTATTATTGGATGATCATGCCAAAGATTTAAATTCAGATCTAAATTCAGATTCATCCTTCATGCTTGTGCCCACACTTGAAGCTCCTTCTTCAGAATCTGACTCCCAATAATAAGAAGATGGTGTGTTTCTGAATGTGAAGTGTTGGTGGTGTTAGTCACAAGAATTATGACTCTATGGTTTGATGGCCCAATCCTTAAGTACCCTTTGTGTCATTGATTAGTTTTGCATGCAACTATCAACCATGGCCTCCTAAGAAGTAATTCAGAGCTTGAATCCTTCAAGACTTGAAAAGTCATGAGATTTTGGACTCCCATAATTGAAACTACCACTTTATCCATCACCCCTATTGGTCCAACTTGTTGCTTGTTTGCCATGCTCACCATAAATGTTGAAGTTCTTGAGGGTACCATACCCAACTTCTTCATCAACCTTTTTGACATGGCATTCACTGCTGATCCTCCATCAACTAATGCATCCTTGATGTTGAGACTATTTATTCTCACATCAATCTTGGAGGCATATTCCCAAGCCTCCCATGGTGCTGGTTTGGCATCCACCACCCCCATTGATAATGGAACTTTAGCCTTCTTTTTCCTCTTGCTCCTTGTAGAACTCATACCACCTCTAAGCTCCTTTCCCAAATTAGGATTCAAAGCAAAAAATTGGCCCATTTTGATGTAAGCCTTGTGACTACCAACATCTTCCAAGACATAGAAGTTCCATTGTTGCTTTGAGATCAAGAAGTCCTCCATCCCCAATTTGTTCCTTGGAATCTTTGTTGTTGATGGTGTTGAAATGCTTGTGCAAGTGCTCCTAGTAGGCATAGGAGTATCTTGGCTAGGAGTAAATCCCTGATAAGAGTGCACATCCTTTGCAAAACGAGCTCTCTTTTCTTGTGCCAAAAGCTCCAAATTAAGACTCTTGGAGTTTGAGCACTCTCCCTTCTCATACTTGCTCTCAACCACATCTATAGATGCTATCCCCTTGCCTTTGTTTGGATTAGGAGCCACTTGAGTTTCATTACCTTCCTCTTTCCCTCTATTGGCTCTCTCATAACCCCTTCCTTCATTGTAAGTGGAATTTGGACAATTCTTTTGGATATGGCCTCTTCCTCCACAACCAAAACAATTTCTCTCATTGAAATTTTTGTTTGGTTGGCCTTCTCTATATGGATTAATTCCGTTACTCCTAGGTCCTCTTCCCACATTCTGATCCACCTCTCTCTTCTCCTATAGTTGCACCACATTGATCTTGAGATCTGCAAGTTGTTCTCTCATGGTTTGAAGTGGATCCTTTGGTGAAGGTGCAGGAATTGGAACAACCACTACTTGTGGTGCAACCTTTGCCACCAAAGTATCAGAAGTTCCACCATATTTGTAACCTTGAGGAGGATGCACAACCTCCTTCACCACCAAATCACTCTCATCTCCTTCCAAACTCTCCTCCATGCGAATTGCAATCTTGATAGCTTCAACCTTGGAAGAGGGTTTCTCATATCTCACCTTGCTTCTAGTTTGTGGTCTCAATCCTCCCACAAAATTCTTGGTGAGCATGGCTCCTATTCCAATCGTAGTAGTCTCCACATCATTCCCACCCTTCCTCAACACTATGCAAAATCTAGACTCTAACTTTTCCACTCTTTCCACATAGACTCTCACTTTCTCTCCATCTCCTTGTTTGAGAAAGGTAACCTCACTCATCAATCCTTCATAACTCTCATCTGAAAGAAATTTCTCAATGAGTATTGAAGTCAACCTCTCCCAAGACTCTTCTTCCCCATCTCTCTTCTCTCTCTTTTTGTATTTTGACTCATACCATGTAAGTGTCGCATCCTCAAAGAAATCTGGTAATAATGAGACACACTCATTCTTCCTCCTCTCATTTTTCCTATGCAAGTTCTCTTGAAGTCTCTCACAAAGGCCTTCACATCTTCTCCATCTTTGCCAAAGAAAACCAAGAGTTTCCCCATCTTAACCCCCCAATATCTTTATTTTCTCTTAATTTTTTTTTCTCTTTTCTTTTCTATGACTCTATAACTAATAAAGTATATACATGACTAAATCATCTGAGAATAATCCACCCTAGGGAACACAAAAGGTTCAGATTGCTCCAAGATTTCTATAGTAATATCAAATCCTAGAGTGCTTATTAATCAAACTCTCATGGATAGTTTATCCATAAGTTGGAAGATTATCTCCATCACTAATCTTGAGAATTAGTTGATGAAGGTGGTAGTATTTCTGTAGTTGTACTAAGACCCTCATTCTAGAAGTTACAAAACCAAATTTCACATCTAGATCATATGGCTAACCCTTGGTATTACAGACCTCCCTCCTTTTAAGACGTAATGTCCTCATTGCGCAATTGTTGCTCAAATGCTTGTACCAACACTGGTGCATGTGCCAAATTGGCAGCGGGTTCCCAATTTGCTTCAAAGAGGGGGTAACCTTTCCATTGTACTAGATATTCCACCCGTGGATGGCGAGTGCCACGCATGCATTTTTGGAGAATCCGCTCCACTTCATATTCCTCTGTGCCATCAATGAGTATCGGACAAGGTCAAATGTCCTGTGTGGAAGGACCTTGGCCTGATTGGGGAGTATATCTGCGTAGAAGGGAGACATGGAACACTGGATGGATCTTCATATGTGGTGGTAGCTCAAGGTGATAGGCCACAGCGCCGATACGACAAAGAATCGAGAAAGGCCCAATAAAACGAGGTCTGAGCTTACAAGATCCAACTAATGTGAGGTTGGTTGTCGATAGCCACACTTGATCCCCAACATTGAACTCCATGTGCCGATGGTGTGCATCAGCATACTGCTTTTGTCGATTTTGCACAATCTGTAACCTGTGCTTGGCGCTCTCCACACCTTGTTGGATTCTAGAAACAAATGTGTTGACTGCATCAACCTTGGTAGTCACTGGACGGATCTTCATCAAGCCAGAAGGTGTGAAGGGATGCTCACCATACATGAGGAAGAACGAAGTGACCTAGGTGGAGGCATTCACTGAATTGTTGTAAGCGAATTCCACCAATGGTAGTAGGGTGTCCCACCTCTCTTGCTCTTCTAAGGTGAAGCCGCGTAACATGTCTTCAATCGTGCGATTAGCCCGCTCTGTTTGGCCATCTATTTGTGGGTGGTAAGTTGTAGACATGGCCAACTTGGTTCTGAAGAAACCAAAGAGTGTTCGCCAAAACAAACTAGTGAATTGGGTGCCTCTATCGGTGATGAGTACTCTAGACAAGCCATGGTGAGCAAAGACTGCATCTAAGTATAGTTGAGCTAGTTGTGGAGCGGTCACCTCCTTGGTGGTAGGGCTTACATGAATCATTTTGCTGAGCCGGTCCACAAAGACCACAATGGAGTCAAACCCTGAGGTGGTCTTGGGTAATTTGCAGACAAGATCTATACTCACTTATTCCCAACGTTGGGTAGGAGTGGAGAGAGGTTGAAGGAGCCCTATAGGAGCTTGATTAGAAGCTTTGTTTTGTTGACAAAGTAGGCAGCTACGCACATAGTCCATCACGTCATTGCTCATCTTGGGCCAATAGTAATGGCGCTTGACTGCATCCAAGGTCTTGTCTACTCCGACATGAGCTGCAATGGCCAAATCATGACATTCTGCTAGAATGATGGTGCGTAAGTCTGGGACATTTGGGATCCATAATCTGCCATCCTGAAAGGTGAGTCCTTAGGTGCTGGTGACACCTTTGGACGATTGCGCTTCTACAATCTGTGGATCAGTTTTTGTAGCAACTAGAATCTCTTGCCAGAATTTAGGGTTAATCTTAACCTCTGCAGATGCATTCACCCATACGGGTGAATGCATCTGCCAGTTGTTTCTTAGCTTCCACGTGGGTGATTGTCATGTTGAAGCATTGTTGCCACTCTGCCCACCAAATTTGGCGACAAGATAGATCCTTCTACGTCTTGAGGTAGACTAGAGGTTTGTGGTCTGTCTCTACTACAAATGCCTTCTCGCCCAGGTAGTGCTTCCAATGCTTGGTTGCTAGAACAATGGCCAGCTCTTCCCGTTCTGTGGTGTGGTAGTTGCGCTCTACCGGTAACAACTTTTGAAAGAAATATGAAATTGGATGCCATCTGTCATGCCACTCTTGTTATAGGATTGCTTCTATTGCTACGCCTGATGCATCTGTAGCCAACTTGATTGGACGTTTTGGGTCATACCACTTCAAGATTGGTGCATGTAGCAAGGCGACCTTCAATACTTGAAAGACCAACTCTTGTGTGGTTCTCCATGTCCACTTCTTCCCCTTGCCAAGTAGTGTCGTTAAAGGCTGTGCAACCTTGGAGAAGTCCTTGACAAATCTACGATAGAATCTCGTCAACCCCAAGAAGCTCTTAAGTTGAGTCTGATCTTCTGGGGCACTCCATTTTTGAATGACCTCTATTTTATCTGTCAATACTTGAATGCCCTCTGCACTTACTCTATGCCCTAAGTAGTCTACTTCACACTTGCCAAACTCACACTTTGAGATTTTGGCTCACAATTGATTTTGTCTTAGAATCTGGAGGACCTCTCGTAGATGTTGTTTGTGTTCTGTCATCGTACTACTATATACTAAGATATCATCCAAGAAGATGATAACAGACTTATCCAAGTATGGATGAAATATGTCATTCATTAGGCTCATGAAAGTGGCAGGCGCATTGGTGAGGCCAAAAGGCATCACAAGATACTCAAAGTGGCCATACTTGGTTCGAAAGGCAGTTTTGTACACATCCTCCTCTGCAATTCGGATTTGATTATAACCGCTTTGCAAGTCCAATTTGGTGAAGTATCTTGCTCCATGGAGTTGATCAAACAGGTCATCCATGCAAGGTAAGGGGAATTTGTTCTTCATTGTTTGCTGATTGAGACCCCGATAGTCAATGCACATGCGCATTGTACCATCTTTCTTCTTCACAAACAAGACAAGGGCCCTATATGGTGATATGCTAGGTTGGATGAACCCTTTCTGTAGCATCTCCTCAATTTGATTCTTACACTCCTCCAACTCATGAGGTGATAGGTGATATGGGGCCTTACAAGGAGGTGTCTTCCTTGGGAGTATCTCTTTTTTGTGATCTACTCGCCTTTTAGGTGGTAATCCTGAGGGTAGATCATTGGGAAAGACATCTTGAAACTCATCCACCACATCCTTCAATTTCTCAGGAATTTTTCCAGCGAGTTGTGCACTCTGGACTTCTCTTATTAGACCCATAAAACATCTATCGCTCTTATAGACAGTTGTTGTCCCTACGACATATAGAGGTAGTTTCTGCCTATGTGATTTTTCTTTAACCCCAATGATTGACCATTGGTGGGTTCTCACTACTTTCTTCCTCCAATCCACCATTGGGTTGTACTGCTCCATCCATGGCATGCCTAAAATTGCATCATAATGGGCTAACTGTATCACTTGCCACTCAATTTGCTTCTTGATATTCTCCTACAAAGAGGGTTACTCGTCTAGGTAATGATTCAATCCTCTCTGTTTGCCCATTTGGTAACTCTACTTCTTCACTTCCATCTCTCTTTAGATCCATTCCCAATCTTATTGCAACAGAGCAAGACAAGAAATTCTCTGTTGCTCCCGGATCTATTAATACTCTTACTTGATTACCTTCTAGGATTCCATTCACGATAATCAATTGTGAGGTTGCCTTTCGGGATCTTTGCGCATTATTCTTCTTCCTTCCTTCGCTTCTCTACTTCCTTATTGAGCCAGTAAGGCCGCAAGGTACATTTACTGGCAATCTTTGTTTTCCGAAGTGGTTTCCACCTCCTCCTCTTCAATGTGCCTCTCCATGTTGTTCAAAGATTGCCTGTACGAAGGCCTATGAGGAAACGATTGCGACAATTGGTAGATATGTGCCCAATACGGCCACAATTGTAACAACGGTGTTGTTCTCCTTGAGTCCCTTCTCCTTGTGGGACTCCATCTCTTTGTTCTTCTACCCGCTCTCGCTCCCCTTGAAGCGGCCGTGCTCCTTGATCTTGGAATCAAAGGTTGCCCAATTCCATCGGTACTGGTCCACCCATGTGTGGCATTTTTGCTCAATAATTTTGAGGTGGAACTACTCCTTCACTTCCACCTAATGCTCCTGCTATTCTTTGCGCACAAGCAATGGCTTCAAATACCATGCGAGGGTTTTGCACCATGACTTCTTGGCGAATCCGCTCTTTCAACCCTCGTTTGAAATTGTCGAGAGCCTCTGCTGGACTCATGTCGGTAATTGCAACTTGTAGATCCAGGAATGCCTCCACATACTCTTGTACACTATTCTTCTGTCTCAAACCCCATAGTCGGGTTTGAGCCATCTGCACAAAATCCACCAATTGGAAATTCTTCAACAGTCCTTCTTGCATTGCTGTCCATGTGACCTCCCTTCTCTCGGCCAACATGGATTGTTCCCAAGCATCATACCATGTGAGCGCTTTATCGGTCAAGTACCCACATGCAAACACACCTGCAGCATGCTCTATGATCTCTGTTGAGAACAATCGGAAATATCAATTCATTCTCGAGATCCAATTTTCCACTACTCCCATCATACGCTGCTCCTTGTAAGGCTCGATGTTGCAGGTCTTCTTCATCCAGAGTAGCAATGTGGCTTCATTGTTGATAGGGTTTGTAGGCACGGGTGCCTCTCCAAGTACTTCGGTCGCAGGTATAGGGTTTTGAGATGGCTCTTCTCCTTGCATGGCTTGATCGTTCCTGAGGATCTGCACTTGACTTTGTAATGTCTCCATGGTCATCTTAATCTCTTTTGAAATTCATTCAGCATCCCTTGCATTCCTTGCACCAACTCTTGCAACTGCGGATCCATGGTTCCTGCAACACCCAATTGCTAACGTCTACTTCAATACATAGTCAATATAATCACTCTAGAAGGCGCACAAATTATCGGAACTACCATTGGGACCTCAGAAGCTATCACTCGTTGAAAATACTCCTCACCAAAATTCCTAACCACAAAATCTCTAAACATCACTTTTGGCCTCACTACATAACGGATTTCTACTTGAGTGTTGAAAGGGAGAGGATTTGGGACATTCATATCCGTATTATCATAATAGAATGTAGATAGTCAAATCCCACTCTCTGTCATATATCACCACAGGTAGAATCACCGGGTTTGGTGAGTTCATCACTCTGTCCATGAATTCCGCACCAAAGTGATAAACTAGCGATACCCTCATCTGCTCACGCTGGATGTACATAACCTTGATGTGGAATGGGTTTGAAAATGGAAATCTAGGTGCGGGAAATTGTCCCTCCGGCGCATCCATCCCATCCGCTCTCTAAAGCCCTTCTTAAGTCTAGCGATTACTCTATATTCTCCACCTCAAATTACTCAGTTTCAATACTTCGTGCTATTCCAAGAAGGATGATCCGCTCTCTTGGACTAGAACACTTGCTCTGATACCATTGTAATACTCCGAGGACAAGAGAAGAGAGAAAACACAGATTGCACACTCAAACATTCGATGCCCCAAGGAAGCACCTTCTCTTTATTATATAGACAAAGAGGATCTCCTCCAAGGAAGCTCCACCATAGGATTAAGGACACAGATAGGTGACATGTCAGCAAGCTCCACCCTTGGATTACTTACTTGGATGGATGACCTGTCTGGTCTAGGTCCTATCTGGTTGGTCAAACAAGATTTGACCGGAGGGAATCTTTTTGGGAATCTTCCAGTAGGAATCTTAGAATCACGTGATTAAGGTACCATTGGAAAGCTCTCAATGAGACAAAGCATGGGGGGAGGGAAGGCCAGCCTTTCCTCCATTGGGGTGCATCTGCACATTTTTGAGGCCTAATTCATCCGTTTAGGCCTCTGAAATTGCCTTCAAAGATTTCAAGTGTATTTCGGTTCCTACTCTATTAGTAGAAGTCCCCTTTTGGTGATACCTCTTTCTGATCTGTTTAGTCCATCATGTGTAACATCCTTCCAGATGTTACCAAACCAATTCTCACCTTTAAATCATATGTCTAGCTATTGGTTCTAAGGTTCTCAAGTCTATTTTGGTTTCTGCTCTATTAGTAGAGGTACTCTTTTGGTGATACTTCTATCTGATCTATTTTGACCATCATGTATAACATCATTCTAGAAGTTACCAAACCAAATTTCACATCTAGATCATATGGCTAACCCTTGGTATTACACCACCCTCACTTTAAAAACTTATAACTTTTTGCTCAAGAATGATCTTTGTGTATTTTTTTGTCAACATGTAGGATACAATGCACTTAATTATCTTGGAAAATTTCACGACAATACACTAAAAATTTAAGAAATGGCAGACTCTATACAATTTTCCATAGAGCATGCAATTGTGGGAGTAGTTACCCTATCAACTTTCAAAAATTCTAGCCCAATGCTCATAGCAGCTCTCACAATAATTTCAAGTGTGCTAACTGAAGGATAACCCAAGATATCACATGTAGAAATTTCAAATTCAGATCCCAAACTTGAGATTTTGCCTATTGCGCAAAATCACCTTAATCCCCAAAATCTACAATCTACCTCACACAATCTCTCCAAATCCTCTGAAGCGTACAAGATGTACAAAATCACCTCAAAGACATCATAATGAACTTTAGGGTATACAAATGAGTCCAAATCCTCTAACATAAGTTTAGCTCTCTCCTCCCCTAAAGTTCTCTCCAAGTGAGCTCTCATAGCCTCCTTCTGTCTAATATAGAATTGTACGCGGAATATTATCTTGCCTTCTAAAGAGGTCTTGGCAATGGAACCAAAAATGTGAGCCAGCCTATCTCTCACTGAGGATCAACCTCTGGTGGCTATTATAGTAGCACACCATGGACTAAAAGGGCAAAGAACCCCAACTCCATCATACTCCTCCAAGGTTAACACTCCAATACTCAAGACATTGCTAACTAAAGAACTCAATGAGAGAGAGATAGTTTCAAATGAAAAGATGATGAGTACTTCCTCACCCCTTGTTTTTATACTTGTGAAATAGTTATGCACCAAAGTTACTAATTACTAGAGTAACTCAAGTTACTAGGCTAAAAGTCAAGTAAAGTCAAAAAGTATAAAGGAATATTTAGCCACATGGGCATATTCCACTAAGCATGTGATCTTATCTTGACCCGACTACTAAGTCAAGGATTCCTTCACATGGGCTATCCTTGGACTATAGAAGAATCCAAAACAAAAAGGCTTGTGGGTCCAAGAGTTCTCAACTCTTTCCTCAAAGCAAAACACCTAGGAATAATACCAAGTCAACACACTAGAATCCAAAATAGTGGTGTTCATCTTTTCCAGTTCCTCTAAATTAAGGTTCCCTTTATCTTAGCTATGACCAACTTTAGCTAATCATGACTAATATAGAACCATCCTTTATTATTATATAAATAATATCTCTCAAGTATTGGTAATACTAAGCTAAATATCACAATACCACATACATGCACAAATGGGTGTTGCAGATCTGAGGTCTCTAAATAACATACCTAAGGTGTGGATGGGATGATGAGTGAGATGTGGGATTTTAAACTTGATACATACTGAATTTAGAATTGTATGAGAGATATTTGAGCCATGGGAGATGGGAGAAACTTTTGACCAATGTCCATTAGATAATATAGGCATGTTGGTAGACCTTGGATTGAAAGTGCAAGAGGACTAGAACTTTGGCATATATTATGATTGAATTCAAGAAGGGGATATTTTTTGTTGACCAGCTAGGCCGGCAAGGAGTAGAAGGACATCATGTTGGTGGCCATTGAAAGCTAGCTTATAGTTGTAGGCAATTAGAGTATTGATGTATATTCATAAGGATAGAGATAATTTGATAAGAGACTAAACCCATAGTGAGCATGGCACACAAAGCCACATCAAGAAATTTTCTCCCTCCTAATTCAAAACATTTGTATTGTAACCTATGTTGTGTTTTGTAACTTGATGTTTTGTTGTGTAATCTATATTAATGCATTGGTTTGAAGATGAATAAATATTTGGTGGATAAATCAGTTTTGTTGAAAAAGCTATGAACAACTACCCTCTCTTTGGCTCCCTAGACAAGGCCCATAGGGCTAGAATTTGTGAACTCATAGCTTAGATTGAGGTTGGTCTTACAAAACTATTGTGTAGTAGTGCCATTGTAGCAAACCTTTGGAATGAGAGTTCATGGGAGGATTCTTATTCTACCTAAAGTACTTATTCAAGGTAGTTGAGGATACCTCCAAAAATATATCTCCATACGCTCTTCAATTCCAAATGATGGTTCTTTTCTTGTAAGCTGCTTCAAAGTTGTCCTTCTCATATTATCTTTAGTATTTTTATTATTTATGTTACAATATTGTGTTTATTTACTACATAACAATCTATATGGAAATGGAAAAAAATGTTCATAAGTGTTCAATGCAAGAGTTTAATAAGTAAGTGTGCTCAATTGCTTAAAGTTGACCAAGTGTGAAAGTCAAGTGAGTAAAGAAAAACCTTTGAAAAAAATTATCTTATTGATTGAAGATTTGACTATTCTTTGGCCTATTGCTATTGCTATTTTTTGGATCATCTCCCTTTGAATGCTTAATTTTTGTTCTTACAATTATGATTTGGTGTGTATACATAGTACTAAAATTTGATTTTCTAGTCATGCTACATACTTCTCTCCTATGGTGAGGTTGAAATGACAACATGTTGTCATGGTAGGAGCAGGTTGTCTAAATCTACTCTCTTAATACACTAAACTTTTGTCAAGAGAGAGGAACTACCTAGAGATAGTGAGGTTACTAGGGTGCAAAGGAACTGTACCCTCAGGTCAAGAAGGGATCAAATGTTTGTTCAGGGCCACTTATAACCTAAAATAGCTAGATGATTAAGATGCCCAATATATTTGCAAAGAGAAAAGCATATCACATGGTAGTTAATGAACCCACTTTGCACTTTTGGAATGAAAAGTAAGTTTTTTCTTATCTAAAACTTTACTATGGGACAAGAAAAAAGGTTTAAGATTCTATTGGTGGTATATAATTATACCCATTGCATATATATATATATATGCAAAACTAATCATCTATAAAATGCAAGGATGCAATAGGTACCAAAGCCTTGAATCTTTTATGGGACTATTGGATTCAGTTTGATAGACTCAACATTTTAAATTACTTGAATTATTATTCTCAAGAGATGGATTTGTGTGCACATGGATCTAAATAAGGAGATGATACACATATCTAACCTTTCTTTCAGATTGAAGTAGAGGAAGTATGTGAAGGGGGTCATCCAAACTCATAGAGCTAATAGGGAGGATTTTACTTTTTAGCTCAAAGAAGAGTATTTTTGGGAGGATGCAATTGAGGGAATAAGAGGTCATTACTAAAATAGAGTATGTAAATAAACCCAATAAGTAGCTAGTTGCTACCAATTTTTTGGGGAGTTTAAGAGACAATTACTTTTATTTTCTCAACTGGAGAAACTAACAATAAAATATTACAAGGTGAAGATACTTCCGCAAGAAACAAGTAGTAATTTTTTAAGAGAGTTGGAGTTCTAATAATGGACAAGACAAAGAATATTGGAGTTACAATAGATTAGTAGAAGGTTGTAGAAGCTATAGGGTGTTTTCACAAAAAGATAGCATCAAATAGGGAAAGTGGTGGTAAGTCATATACCAAGACCACCACCAATTTGTTATACCTTATAAGCATCAAATCATACTTATAGTCAAAGTTGGATTTTTTGAAATTTGTAGTTTAGATTAGGAAGTAAGAGTAGGTAAAACATTTTATTTTAAGGTTAGTTACTTGAGTAGTAGTTTTAAATCCCTTATTTCATTAAAGGAGTGAGCTATTTCCTTAAGAATTCCTTAGCCAAATTAGGAATAGGAAGGTAGTTGGAGCATGGAGATAGATTTTGAAGAACTTGGAGTCAAAAGTGATTCAAATGGGAGCAAGTTTATTGGTCCAAGGAGCGGAGTATAGATGCCTCAAATGGGAAGTCCATATAGGATATAATCAAACTTAAAGGTTTCCCAACTCTACTCTACTAGACCAAGGCAAGAAATAGGATAATGGAAGATTAATTGAACAATTTCCACTAAGGTAAACTTCTTATGCTTGGGTTGAGCTTAGGCTTGTGTATTGATAGCTAAACAAAGAATAGGACTCCAAAGGAAGTTTCCAAATAAAATTTTCTTCTAGAAGTCTCCTTTCTTCAAGTACAAGCTAAAGCTAGTTGTTTACTTAGTGTATAACCTACTCAATCCTTTGAAAGTTTCTAGAAGCCTCTCACCAAGAAAATTCTTAAATACTACTACACTATTCTGAGATGTATGCTAGTTCTAACCTTATTTTAATTTTATTCAGCTTCTACTAACTCCATATTTTTAAATATTTCTCTATTGCTAGTTAGTGAGGTCCTTGTTGTTATGGAATCTTTGAACTCTTGTACATATTCCCTCACTATTAGTTGGTGACATCCTTGTTGGAATTGAATCTTTACAATATTTTGTGATTACTTGAGCATTTTGGGGATGAGAAATAGTCTCCCATGTAACATCATGAAGAGGATACACTTTCCAGAAGATTTTATATTTAATTTATCATTGGTAGTCATGTTAGACGGCTCTTTGTGCAAGAATATGGTAAATTTTGTATCCTTCATGATCATTAATAGAGATTGGAGGAGGAGTAGGAGGTGTTTATATATGAGTAAGAAAAGGAGATGGATTAGAAACATAAGGTTTTAACTTCAAGATGTGGATCTTCATGTGATTAAAAATGGCAAGTTTGTAGGCAACAAGAGAAATGATCTAAACAGTATTAAATAGACCTATTTCATTAAGAGCATGTCTACAAACTTGTGTATCAAGAGTGAGTGGAAGGCTCCTAGAGGAAATCATCATCTTATCATCTACTTGAAATGTAATATTGCAATGATGTTTATCAATATATTACTTTTACCAATTTTAAGCAACAAGAAGATGAGATTTGGCTTTGTGTAAAGACATGGATAATATGGATAAGAAGGTGGAAGTATGATGAACATGAGATAGCACTAGAAAAAGAAGAAAATTTAGGATAAGTAGAAAGAAGAGAGAAAATCTTGTACTTGCCTACTTGGAATACCAGATTGAGAGTGCTAAATTAACCTATAATAATTCCAAGTAGGCAAGTAAAAGATTTTTCTCTTCTTTCCACTTGTCTTAGATTTTCTTTGGGATAGGATGCAATAATAAATTATCTCTCAGTTGATCCTCAACTCATTGGTAAATTTTGGTGAACAATTTTCAAGATACTCAGTAGTAATATTAGATTATCTATAGCATATCATTTTCAAATAAAATAAGCACATTCCACCTTAAAAGATATATTATATGCTTTTGTTAATGCTCACCACATCAATTAAGGAAGAACATTAATCATGGCACCCAAGGGTGTTTGAATATAAGATAAAGTGAATATAGTATAAAGTAAATCTATCCATGGTATCTATGGTGGGTACTAGGTGAATTTGCTTGTTGAGCTTGATAAATATCACAATTTTTGTATGGCCTTGGTTATTATTTGGCAATGATGTGATGAGATCTAAACTCATATCTTCCTGTCAAGAAGATGAAATTGGCAATGGTTGAAATAGTCCACTCAATTTCTAGTTGCTTATCTTGTTGTATGAAGAGCTCTTAGAAGATTGTACAAACTCTCAAACCTCTCATGTTATGTTTAGCCAACACCATTGATATTGTAGGGTACTCAATGTCTTATCCACACACATGAGATCACTGATTGGTAAGTCATGCACCTCTTGAGGTCAAACAAGTCATAGGTATGTTGTAGTGGAATATAGATTTGGTGCTTGCAAATAAAAGGCCATCCTTGGAAGAAAAGATGTTGTACTCCTTGTCATGTGTTGCAAAGTACTTTACAAAAATTGAAAGAAGGGATCCTTTTGTAAGGAAATCTTAAACTCTATATAAACCTTCAAGTAATTTGACATTGTGGTAATTGTCATTGCATGAGAGATTCAAGAAGTATCTTTAAATAAGGTTGGTGTAATAAGGCATCAAGAATGACATGGAACTTTTTTGGTTTGTACTCAAGCTTGACATTATGCAATTATATTTTCTCCTCCTGCCAATGATGCCAAAACTCTTTATGTACTCCAAATTTTAGGTTTGCAATAAGAGTTTTTGATTGCTACTCATTATCAATTGCTTTCCTAAGAGAAAATATCTCCACATCTGTGTTGTGAACACTATTGCAAACTGTTCATATCTTGAACAATTTTTTATTTTTTTTATTGATTTTACCCATTGAGATACAAAGGCCATGGGATGCATGGGATTTGGGAATTCTTGTTGTAACAAAGCTCCAATTTCAAAGCTAGAAGCATCAAAATCAACCATATAGTTGAGGATCATATAGTTGGAAGATGTATCATGAAGATATCATATCCTTAAGTTTGTTGAATGTTCTTTTTGCTTTGTAGTACATTTGAAGCTTGTGTCTTCCCTAAAAGATCCATCAATGGTGTGGTCACATAAGCATAATAATATATGGACCATTGGTAAAAGCTCACCATTCTATTAAATCCCCAGATTTCCATAACATTCTTAAGAGTACGCCAATTTGCCATATCCTTGATTTTCTCCACTTCAATCTTGATTCCCTCCATTGAAACCTTATAGCCCAAGAAAGTAACTTCCTTCTTCCATAGGGCACAAAATTTGATTTCTTACAAAATAATTTCCATTGCTATAATTGTCTCAAGGCTTCTTGTAGGTGATTCTTGTGCTTTGCATCTATCTTGTTGTACATTAAAATGTCATCCAAGAACAATATTACTTATTGATAGAATACCCACTTTAATAGTTGATGCATTTGATCCATGAAAATTGCTAGAGCATTAGTGAGCCCAAAAAATAACACTCTTTATTCAAAATGCACATACCTTTTAAAAAACACAATCTTTTGCATCAATTGCAATCTGCAAGTAGCCACTTTGAAGGTAAGAAGTATCATACAACTCAAAGAAGTCCACTTAGTTGATCCAAAAAGTCATCAATCCAAGGCAAGAGATACAGATTCATCATAAGTTTTCTTAAGGCCTTGGTTATCAATATAAATAGAAGCCTTCCATCCTTCTTTGGTACAAATAATATTGGTGCAACCCAAGGTGATGTGCTATGTCATATGAAATACTTCTCCAATAACTCAATCATTCTGGGGTTCTTCTAACTCCTTGTTGAGAGTAGATAGATTGGTTTAATCATTAGATTACTACTTTGCAATAGCCCAATCTTAAAAGGCATACCTTGATCAAAAGGTAACCACTTGGGAGATCATAAGAAAATATATATGTAAATTCACATTCTATTTGAGTGAGCACTTTTTTTGAGGTTAATTATCCTGATTAGATTCTCCCTTTGTACTATGAGTTTGATCATTATAAAAAATAGGAATATCTTCCTCCAAAGCTTGTTATATAATTTTTACACCTACAAACTTCTTATGCTAGGATTTATTGCTTTTATATCTATTTCTCAAAGGTGTCAAACAACCTAATTGAGAGTTCTTACCTTGGTATTGTAGTTAAATTTATCATCAAGCCCAATCAAATTGAATCTTATGATGTTCAAGCCAAAGAAAACCTAGAATAAAACTATAGCAAAGGAGAGCTATCACAATTTCAAGCACTTGAATGCTCTTTCTCAACTTAATTTTAATGGGATGAGCAGTATGAAATGAAGAAAATTTTCTACCATCTGCTATTATCAACTTTTTGTCTCATACTAGCTTGATATGAATATAATGTTTTCATTAATTGTATGGATATGTAATTCTTATAATTCCCATAATCAACCAAAATCTTCATTCAAAATCTAATATCATACCTTGGAAGTGGATAAGCTTTGAAAAGGTCAAGTTGGAATTAATCAAGTTCCTTGTAAGTGGCTCTATATCTCCTATTGTGAATCCTTGTTTCCTTGATCATCATGCTCCAAAAAAGTTATTTGGTCAATTGGTCAAGGTCATCATTCTTGCTTGGACATATTGGAGTGTAATGTTCAATTGGATGACAAAAAAAGTAGCCACCCTTTTGCCTCAATTGGTCATAATCTACACTATTGGTACATTGATATTGTATCATCCACATATGCTCAATCATTTTATACATTTTTTGAATGTCTAGGTAAAGACCAAGATGCAATAACCAAAGAATCAAAGCGCTTAGCTAACTATATAGCTTCTTCCAAATGTCTAGGTTCCCATATAATAACTTCCATATTTGAATGAGATTTCAACTTTCACACATACACATTTAGTGATTCAATGTCATGCATCTCTAGAATCTACATCATGTTATTCAAGAATTGGGTAATATAAATTCTCATAAAATAAATGTGCCTTAGTTTTGCCAACCAATCTTGTGTAGTTCATATAAAATTCACTGCTTGAAATCTCATATTTATTGTACCCTTGAGATCTTCCCATGTTTAGATTGGGGCAACAAATCACCATTGCTCTACTTAGAATTGCCACAAAATTTTTGCCACTTCTTCTAACTATTGCAAAGCAAAGAGGATCAATCTCCAATCATATAGAATATTTGTTGCTTCAAAAAAGCACTTAAATCAAATACAAAATTCTTTACTGCACCCAATAAACTCTTGCCTCAAAAATGCCTAAGGTTTTGGGAATCAAAATCAATCTTCTTCTTCTTCTTGGAAAGTTGCTCTCTCCATTTGCTCAAGTCATTACCAATCACAATCCCTCTCTTCCAAAAATCAAGTAAGATGCTCAATTTGCTATTACATAACAATGATAATTTAATCATTCTTGTATTTGCAACCATGACTATTGCTCTACCAAAATATCTACTCACAAATGTATTTAAGTTAAAACATAGATGCAACACGTCTATCACTCTCCATAAGTCACAATTGAAAGGATCAATGGCTTATTGGACAAGGTGATATCATTTAGGAACTTTGGATAAATAATATGAGGATGAATTGCTAAAAATGATGCTTTAGTGGTACCTAGATATAGAAATGCCAATAGTTTAGTAGAAATTGATTTGGTGATCCCATCATATTTCTACTTTGATACCATTATAATAGATGAAAGAGAGAAATATGAGCATGGAAGATCAAATAAAAACTCTCAACTGAGTGAAATTTGAATTCTTGGGTTGGGCTTGGGCATTGCTATTTATAGGTGGACTTAGTACAAGAATCAAAAGGAAGTTCTAAACAAGTATTTTTCTAGAAGCCACCTTTCTTGGAATACAAGCTATGTTAATAATTTCCTTTACTAGCTACTCAATCCTTTGGAGGTTTCTAAAAGCTTCTTACCAAGAAGGTTCTTGGATGCTTCCATAACATTCTCAGAAATATTGAGTGTCTGCTAGCTCTAAACTCATGTTAGCTATATTTAGCCTTTGCTATCTCAATATAATTACATCAACTAATTGAGATTATTATTGAATGGCTTAGATTGGATAAGCTAAGAGCCTAACTTGAAGGCCTTCAAATCAATGACTAGTTCTTCATCATGGAGAAGTTGGTTAGTAACCGACCAAAAATCTAGTGCCAAGTACACATTATAGATCTCACCAAAAAGTTGTACATAAAGGGAGTAACTCATGATAAAACCTAACTAGTTTAAGGCTTGAACCAATTATTTGTTCTAAATTTTAGTTAGGAGTGATTTGGAGATCAGCATGAGTTTGGGAAGGAGAAGGTAGAGCAAAATTAGAAGGCAGAGCAATCATTACCCACCACCTTGCAACAACAAGGTGGTGGGAGTAACAAGTGCAAATTCAAAGTTGGTGAATCAATTTGAATCAACACAGATGGGAGCAATAGAAAAGCCAACTAAGTGACCCAAATTCTAACTTGCATAAGCTTGATCTAGCTGGGAAAGTCTCACATGTCATGTTGAAGCTGAATCTCACCACAATCTGAAGCAAATTCAATTTTAAGATGTCATGGTGGTTCCAAGATACAAACATGTTGGAAGATTTGATCACTAGATAGATTCCTAAAGGAAAAAAGAACACTATTCAGTCAATGAGTGGAATTTTACACATATGGGAAAGTGTATCACCTTCAAAATACCAATAATGGATTTTTTTTCAGTTGGAAAATCTAACTTCTAAATGAATTGTAGCTTTGCATGCAATTTGTATGATCCTTGAGAGAGATTTTGCTTTGGTCACAATTAGGATTAGATGGTATTCAAGTTCTTAATGCTTGTCTTTCACTTGAATCATCTTGGCCAAATCAACATAACATGGGCTATATGGTTAAAGGGGTTTTTATTAAAAATTATGAGACCAATTAGGGGAAGTTGATGTTGGACACCATTCAAAAATTGTTTGCAAACTAGGTCCTTGCATATTTGCACCATCTTGTATCATTTTTTTAAAAACCCACAAAGAGTCAAAAGAAAGCAAAGAGTGAATAAAGGTGGTTGCCACCTCACTCTTGAGTGCATATTACTTATTAGAGTCATTTTGGTAGTTTTGAGATAGTTATATTTGGTTAAGTTTAGTACTAACTAAGCTAGAGGTATCTCTAGCTGAGTTGGTTTGGCTAAATAATGAAAGGGACCCAATAATTGTTCTTTTTTGGATACTCAAGTGGATCTTCTAGTAAATTATAAAATAGAGTATACTAAATAGAGACCTCTTTAGAGAATTTTATATTAAAGTGTGATTCTTTAAGGAGATTTCAATTTTAAATTTATACGACCTCCATCTTGGACTTTGCTTGGTCATATTAACTTGGTATACTAACCAAGTAAGGTGGCCTTTGGTAGTAGAGGTAGGTCAAGCTAGGAAGATTTAACTTGACCTTGAAATATATGGTGATTTTTAATTAGAAGAAGGTCCAAGATTCCTAAGGAATATGCTTAAAAGCTTCCAAAGAGAGGCATGTAATGCCAAAAATTAATTTGATGGCCCATAAACCAAAGATTCCTTAATCAGGTAATTTTGATGAAGTAGGGATTATATTGAGTTATGAAGACATTTATTGTGGTAATTTTGGTGAGTATACAAGGAGATACTTAGGTGGTGAAAGGGATTAATTCCTTAGAGAGCTTAGATCATAAAGTAAGTGAGGAGAATAAGGCTTTCTGATTACTTCTGTAGTTTCTAAGTAAAGAGTGAGATGTTCTATTAAAGAGAAATTATATGATGGTGTTGATCTTGTAGTAGCCTCTAAATCTAGAGGATCTTCTTTTGAATGTAGGAAAAGTACTTTCTATGTTGAAACTGGTAAGTCTCCTTAGAAGCCATTTTGGAGGAGCTTTGGCATAAGAGAGAGATTGAGTGATTTAAGAGAGAATGAGATATTTAGGGAGTGAACAAGAGATCTCTTATTGAGTTGCTATCCTTGATGGTGCCTAATACCAACATATCTTCCTTGTAAGACATGATGCATATATAGAATATCACTAGCTGTAGCTTGTATCTCATCCTTGGGTGAGATACAATCCTTACAAAAAAAATTACAGTTCATGATGATGCATGCATATAAATAAAATATATTCATGGTCTAGATCTTAAAAAAAATGGTATGAGATAGCATTATTCTTGTTTCTAATCTTTTTTGAGTAAATGATGGGTCTTTATTCATATTTCAATCTCGTAGTTGCAAAATATCCAAGAATGTGGTCCCTTATCTTATCTTCTAGGTGATACACAATGATTTATGAAGCACATTTGGAGGATAAATCAAATACAAGCTCTAAACCTACTTGTGCATCCCAAGCATCAAAAGGAATAAAGTCTATCTTTTAAAAACCTAAACTTAGTTTTTACCTTAGATGTAAGTAAGGGTGCAATTAGTCTTTTGAACTCACTTTATGTGTTGTATCTAGTTGTGTGATATGTATCACAAATAATTCTTGAACGTGGACTTGAGATTTGATCATGATATGGTTGAATTTTTTTTGTCTTATGAGGTATTATGGCATAATATGAATCTACATTATATGTCAAGTGTTCAAGCAACCTTATTATTAAGAGGGACATTTAGTTCTTCTACCTCTCAATCTTAATTTATATATAAACCAAGATGGACATAATCTACAAAAATATAAAATGTGCTATTGCACTATTTTGTATGAGCATAAATTATATTATCTAACACCTTTCTTTTTTTCACTTTTATGTTTATCTTGCACTTTCTATTGTAAGGATCATTTTGGTTTGAGATTATCAAAGATGGATCACTTTCAAATCATCTACAACAAGTAGAGGTTGGTATACATTAAGTTGCAATAAGAATATACAAATATGAGTGTAATATACGTCAACAATAAGTACAAAGGGAGGTTAATCTTATAAGATCCAAGCATGATAATTATGTTGGTAGTCCTTCTTTTGGGCAAAACAATGAAAGAATTTATGTTTTTGCAAACCTTGAAGTCCAAAGTTCCACATTGTGGAAAGGGGATCTGGATGTCCATGTAAGCACTAGATATGAACATATTTTTTCTCTCTCTATAGGCCAAATATAAATAATATAACTTGATAGTGAATATCATTGTTCATTCCTTAAGGCAAATGTATGGGAATATAGATCTAGAGCTTCGAGCACAAAGATCCAAAGATTGGAATGGATTTGTTTGGATGTCTACAAAGTTTCAATACAGAGCTATAGTGACTACGCCCTAAAAGATATGTATCTCGTATTGTGTCACTATCTATGAGTCCTTCCAACTGTGCTTTGTCGACCACCCTTTTATAGCACTATGGAATTTCTAAGGAGGTAAGAGCTATAAGAGGGTTGGTATAGGGTTAGTTTAGTGCTAATGTAGTGAAAAATTAGAGTTAACCAAGGGGATTTTAGAGTTTTATCCAAAACTCACATGAACATCATTATACTACCCTATGTGCAATTTAGCCTAAAATTGAATACATATTTATACTTTCCAATGGACATAGCTTCCAAGTTGGAAGTGAATCACTTATATTTTTGTCGTCTTAACTTTATTGCATGCATTCTTTGTGTGCATATTTGTAATTAGTTCCAATAACAAGTGGAAAATTAAATTATGTTATCCCCTATAAGAGGTTTAATTATATGACTTATTTTATCTCATAAATGAGGTCTGTATCTTTCAGCTTGAAGCATAGACTCTAAATATAAACAAAGTTTACGATCATAAAGTGATGGTTTGGAAAATGATATGGTTAGGATTTGGACTTTTTTCCAAGGTCCAAACCTGAACAAGGGTAAAGAGAGAGTCCAAACTCTAAGTAGGCTTTGGACCACCAAAGGGTCATAAGAATCCTGGTAGAGGATTTAAAGCCTCACTAAAGTACTAGACTTCTATGATGAGGGACTTGTATTATGGAAAAGCTAAGGTGTATATCACAATCATATGACTAGATTATAAATATCACATGGTGTATTATACCTAGTTATAAATTTATGCATTGCAACAATCCCTAAACTTTAAGTTGGATATTGATGATGACATTAGCTTAATCTATTTATCATCACAAAGTGTAGCCATTGTATAATATGCTTCTACATCATACTTCAAGTATTTAGGCAATAAAATTCTTCAAATAATATATTTCTCTAGATATATTTATTATAATTTGCACAAATATCATATTTATGATATAGAAGATGCCATAAGCTATGTTGTATAATCACATAGAAGTAGTATTCATGCCAATTTTTACACTTAAATAATTTTATGTCTTTTATGTTTGTCTTGCTATTGTTGGTTTGAAGATTCCTTTGGTTGATTTCAATAAAAAAAGATCAATTTGTAATTTTTTGTGAGACTAAGAGGCTAATATACACACATGAAATCGTAGAGATGATCATGGAATTATCTTGCAAACAAGTACCAAGCCAGGATGTCCATAGCAGAAATATAATTATACTCCCTCTCATCCAGAAATACATTAATATACAATATAGTTCATGGAGATCTGGACTTCTACAATGAGGGTCCAATCTTTGTACACAAACGCCAGTGACACTTTGCACTTTCGACAAAAGACCATTTTTGAAAAAATTGTTATTCACAAAGTGCATAGTATTGGCAGCAATTTGCAAATATAGATTTTTGACTTTTTAATCTGACATGAAAGAGACAATCTTCTTTCAGCTCTCATTAGGATTATCCTCCCACATAATACCTAGTGATCAAAATAGATAACAACGACAGCGGTAACCTGGACGATATGAGCACCATCAATGTACCTTGTGAAGTGAGAATTGTTGTTTCTGTAGATGATTTCTTACCTGGACGTCATCGGGATTAGGATGTGGAGCCTGATCTGTCTCAACCCTGGACAATAGTGGAATTTAGTGGAATTTTTTGTAACTTTGAAGCTGGTTAGGCGATGTTTGTTTTTTTATCATGGAAGCCAGATTGTCATCATGAGATAACCAGGAGAAGTGCGGATCAAGATAAACAAAAGGACCAAGAGGACAAGGAACGAGTTGGTCGGTGCAGAGCATTTGAGTTATCTGTATTGAGAAGGAGTAAAGGTCTTGGATTTGTGTGATAGTGGATGTAAAATCTTGGATCTTGTATCTTGTTTGAGGATGGTCAAAACCTCTAGAATTTGAGAATACTCCAAGTCTGGATTGGACAATAAGGTCTAGACTTATTTTCATGAAGGTGTCAAAAATCTATCTTTCTTATTAATAAATATATCTTGTTTTAGCACAAGTTTCATCAAGTGCACTAAAGATTGGATTATGAACCTATGCATGGCTGTAATTAGAGAAGCCAAAAAAGTGAAATGCAGTTTCCTCTTCTAAAGGATCTATTTCATTTGCCTTTTTTCATATGTTTTCATTTAAAAAGGCATGATCCAATAAAAATTGGCAAATTGTATTTTGCAAGTACTAACTGAAAATTTTGTGAAAATTTTGAGGTTATTGGGCAGAAATTTCTGGTTGAATCGCATATCTTAATACAATAGTTAGAGAACTGGGCTATAGAATGCTTGTATAAGACCAAAATTCCAGATAAGTAGTTACACCATATTTCCTAAAGATAAGATTCTCATGTTGTGGTTCTATATACTATATCACTACGGTCCTGTTCAAGATTTGCTATTCCTTTGGGGCATTAAAGAGAAAAATACAAATATTTACTCACTCAATTGTGCTGAGAACATAAAACACCTCAAGGTCTAGAAGGAAATTGCAGGAAATTTCACAGAAAAAGCTCAATTTCTTTCTATTCGATCAAATTTTGATTTTGAAGTTGATCATAAATATATCCCTATATTTTCCAAATCATAGCATCAATATTTAAATAAAATTTCCCCTCCTTGCATATTAATTGCTACTTGGATCTTAAAGACAAGCATAAATTAATATAATATTATAGGGTACTATTTATGTATATTCTAACTTCATATTGTCAACAGAATGAAGTCCCATTCTCTCCTTCTTTTAATAAAAAATTATCTTCCTCTCTCTCAAATGAAGCTAGATGGAGGTCGGACCACCCCATTATCCTTTCATCCCCTTACCCAAAAGTATTTGGAACTTATCTTCTGGTAAATAGTTCTTCCCTGAATTCTCTTACATAGTTTATATTGAAAGAATATTGAAGATGAATGTATTCTAATTTTTTATTATATTATTTTAAATTAATTAATTTTTGAAATAAATTAATCTTAATATTTATATATATTATATTATAAGAGTGCTATAAATATTTATCCAAAAGGAAAAATCAGGATATGAATATTCATTATAAATGTACAACTACGGAACTAGAATGTTCAACAAAAATAATCAAATGTCCAAAAATTACCTCAATATCCAAAATTTTAATTATTAATGTCAGATATAGGTTAGAAGATAATAAGAGAAAAATAATTTAATAAGGTGTTAATGTTATAAGAAAATCTATGATGTTTCTTTATTCATCGCATCTGTCCAATGAAAGTATATATTACAGAAGTTAAATAAAAAGTTTAGGAAAGTCAAATATATTGTTTAATTATAGAAATCCAAATATTCCATTATATAAAATTTAACATTCAATGAAAAAATACATTAAGAAAGGGAGCGTCTAGGTTTGACACCCTCCGTTCGAGCTTTAATTTTACACTGCGTGTCTCACGAACAACAATCGAAAGCTGCAAACAAGCAAGCGACTCTTAACGATCATGATATATCATCTGAACGAATCAGAATGCAACTATTATATCATGTAAACCAATCAGACTGCAATATTGCAGGGGTGTCAACCTAGACGCTCCCGTAAATAAATATACGTAGATACTTGGATTAGAGTAAATTTTGAGGTGATATGGAGAATGTCGATCCAACTAAACTACAATCGCATATACTACATAATCATCTGAATATATGTCATATATTTTAGATTTCAATTTAATCTTGCTTTATATTATAGAATTGAAAGAGATCTCCTTCACAGTCTATCATACTTTCCAATAATATATCCAAAGAAATCGTGGAGTGCATCCACTTTATGGTGAAGATCATGTCTAACAGCATGGACAATCCATGCAAAGACTCCATTAAATTTCATCCCAGATTGATCATTAAACACAATACTTGTAATTTTTTTGTTTCTTCCGACTTAACTTCCAACTTCAGTATGGTGACCGTGATAATCATGGATGATACTGGAGACCTGCAATTAAGTTCTATGAATATATAATCTATGTTATAAAATCTTTTAAGGAAAAAACCAACTTTCATGATCATTCCGAGTCTCCATTTGACGAGAGCCTTCAACGTATCATCGACGTTGGGAAGGTATAATATGTTCCTACAAATGTTCACAGTGTACTGGAAAAAAACTAGAACTAGAAACTAGAAAAAATTGTAATTGAAAATGAGCAATTAGTGTGATAGATTATGTGCTTAGATCGAGTGCTTGCATGGTTGCACAGACCAGGTTGGTTAAGAGACAACTGAAAATCTGGTAACTTACACGGTTTGGCTATAGGGTTACATGATTCCTTCTACTAGTGAGACATAATTTGGTAAAACCATGCTACTCTTGAACGATTTTACCGCAATACGAAAACCATACGTCCAAGATTTATCGCAGTAAGACCTACTTTAATAGACACAAGCTTTAAGTGGAAGACCATCCAAAAACTTTCAAGTCATGTAGGTTTTGGTAGACGTGGGGACGGCTCGGGTAATGGCTAGCCGGCTCACTAAACATTGTATTCAGCGAGCCGCTAAATTAACCATGGTTCTAGTAGATTAATTTAGGTTATATTTTTTAAGTTGATTTAGATCATATTATTAAACGGGTAGATAAATTTGCAATACAAGTTTACAGATAGATTGAAATTCTCTGCAATTGAAACAGTTTACAATATGAAGAAACACTTCTCAAGTGATGAGTTCTGAACACTAAGTCTTGATGGTAACAAGAACAAAAGCAAGGAGATCGTCCTCAGTATATAAACATGTATATGTGAATATGCTCATTTTTATATTCTGTCTCTGTTGAGAACTAATCTAACTCTAAATTGTCTCAAACATTGATTCATTTTTAATATGTAATAAATGTAAACAGTTCTAAAGCGATGAGTTCTGAACGAGAAGGTCTGATAGAAAGCAAGAATAAAAACAAACACGATAAGGAATGTAACATTCTCACCGCTAGTTGATGTAGCTCATAGTCTCTTCGCGTGTCATTCCTCTTGCATTGACACATCATAACAGATACGGCTAGCCTCATTTCAATAATAATTTCAATTTAATGAAGAGGAGTAAGCGCAACAAACAATTAACACTAACAACATTTGAGCATTTAAAAATTGCAAGGATTCTCAAGCGGGCCCTTTTCCCGTGATCTAGGTTTTGGTTTTGGCCATGGGAAAACAAGACTTGAGAGTAGAATTTAGATACTGAAAGTAGCAGTTATTTCATTTATCAAGACTCGGAGAGTTTCTCTAGGACACATCAGGGATGCAAGGAAGGAAGACTTTTATGAGTTCAGGAAAGGGAACTAAGCAGTCCACCTGACATAGTTTCTATGTTACAGTGGACATAATCACTACTAAACTCTGACTTTTGGTGGTGCTGCTGATTTTGACGCTACTTTAAAGGACAGAAGCCCCTTTCAAATAGAGATGCTATTCGGGACTCCTCTGCCAGTGAGTCCAGATGTCGAGTATGGGTACAGAAGAGTGTAAGGGACCTTCGCCTTTCCACTTCGATTTACCAAGCTGGCGTCACTGTTCCTCCCTTCAAATTTCTTTGCAAGTTCCGAGATCTTCTTCCCATAGTCCTTGAACGCAGCTTGTATTTTAGAATCATCAGTCCAGATGGGATCTCTTTTGCCGATGTACTCTTCATCAACTGAGTGGCTGGACAGCAGCTCCACCACAAGCATGTTCTGGGTCGCAACACTCCGTGGTGACATAGTGGAGAGAATGGCCTTCATTGGATCTTTGACCGCTTCCTCATATTCTTCCGTATTCACCTCAGGAATCAATTTGACACACTGAGCTGGACGGTTGGGTTGAAATCCAGCGTAAGCATATTGCCCAAAGTTAATAGCTGCGTGATGAGGTCCAGCAATCCAGTGAAGAATGCAGAGAATCTCAACCAAATTATCGATACTGTCAGGGTCAATCCATCCGGTCTTCTTGTCTCCATGACCTTGCTCACGAATCTCTTTCCACCAGTTTTGGAGCTCCTTGTCCTCCCTGACAAGTTTATCCTCACCATTGTAAACTAAGTTGACATACTCAGTGATCCAGTTCTTCATTGCGACCCAGAGATCAAGACCATCTTGGGCGTAGGGGTAGTCTTCTATTAAGAGGTTCACGCCTCCTGTAGACTTGCTATCTTCCTCCGCCATACCCCTGCCAATAAGAACAATTTGTATCAACAATTTGAGTACGAGTACTCATTTCACATATCAGCAAATTGTCTGCTTTCCATATATATATAAAACTTGAAATGCATGTCGTTGGTTAGGACAGCGAATGAAAGTGTACCTCTTAACCAGGTCTGTCGGAAGGGCTTGGTTCTTGAACTCCCAACTGTCCCTGTAGACTGTAGATGACATAATCATTGAGTACTCTGAATTGATAAACTGCTTCTCGAAGACCCCTCCGCCGTTTATCAGAAGTAGACGGGCGGCTGCGTTGATCATCATGGTATTTTTGTGCAGAGGATAAAGAAGAGTGTAGATCGGGTGAAGGGAGCTCAGGTTGCGCCTAGTAGCGATGATAAAGGGCTCGAAGACCGCATGAGTATTCAACCTGAAACACATGCACACTCCCGTCAAGTTAGTTTGTAAACATTCCGAAGTTTAAGATGTTCAATGGAAAGTCTTTCATAGCTTTCAGAAATGCCGATGTTGATGGTAAGTGCGGCATACCAGTGGCTGACAATCTCGTGATACGAATAGTCAAGAGAGGAGAAGTGAATCTTTGCCAACGTCCACAGGATGTTCCCATCACCTTCTCTACCAGCTGGAGGTGGGGTGAAGACACGGTTAGAGCCGGGCTGCCCGTCCATTGGGGGCAAAGAAAGTTCAATAGCAATTGGTTGCATTGCACCATCTTTGGTCTTGAAAAAAAACGCCCGTCCAGCGTATGCCTTGTTCTTCCGCTTCTTGTCTTTTTTCTCCAGGTTGTTGATACGCTCAATGTAGGGCATGTATGCATCATGGTAGTCTACAGTGAATAACTTCTTTTGCCTGATTGCCTGAACCCAAGGCAGTTGTTAGTGAGAATTAGCTTTCTGTTTCTTGCATTATTGATGTATAAGCACAAGCAACTCTGATATTGCATCAATCTGCACATTCAATTTTATGGTCCCTCGATAGGCGGATGGTTCCCAGATATCACTAATTCAGGAACTGGTCACTTCAGACCGTATTATACCTTCAACAAACCAATAAAGATCACCAAGGGTCGTTTCCTTTTTTTGATAACTTAGCTAGATTTTCATATTTCTACATAGAGGAAATTTTCACCTGTGCAACACTGATGCCTTGCAGGTATGGTTCAATGTGCTTGTTCGTTAGAGAGGTATGCTTCCCAAATTCCTGCCCAAGATCCCCTTTCTTTGGTGGGAATTCCTGCATTTCAACACATACAGACGTTGCTGAAGTTGATTAAGGGGCATCTGCCTCTACCTTCTAAGGTTAGCGTCTCATAAATAAATTGGTTAAAGAGAGATAATAAACGAGAACAGACTAGAGTATACATCTCTGTGGAGGTGTTTGTCCCATGTACAGTAATCTCTGACTTCTCAAGTACAGGGGGTCCATATTAGGTGATGCAATTACTTACCGTAACGCGCTGTACGGTGACAGGATTCAATCCAGCCAGAATTTGGCGTCCGAATTCCTCATCTGTTAACCAAGCTTTATCTGACTCTGCGGACAGTTATCAACAGTTATCTTTAAGCTCACTATGAGAATTTGTCCTCACATCTGTCTTCACAAATACCAGTCGTTCCCAGAGTCGTTCGTATATAGAGCGGAAATAACAGACTCACATTCCTGGGTGTTCGACATCACCCATAATACAATACAAGTCTAGTAGCGACAAGAAAAATCTCCTGATGAGTGAAGTTAGTGCTTACCACTTATGATCTGTGGTCGAGGAAAGTGAAGGAGACCCTTGGCTGCACCCTCTGCGTTGAAAAGTGTATCCAATAAAACCAGTGGGTTCTTGCGCTTGCCTGGAACGTCAGATAGAGCAGCGGATCCAAGATCCACACCTTTACTCGAGTAGAGATCGAGTACATCATCGAGACTGTCAAAGTGTGGATTCCGATCGAAGAATGATCCAATAGTAGGAAGAACAGAGTTCACCACCCCCTTGAGTGCAGAAGCAATGAAACCTGAGGCTTTCTCGCTCCCGAAATACTCATCCGCTGGTATGTAGAAATCGATGCCGAGCTCTTTCAGGTTCAGACCGGACGGCGACTCCGATTTGGGATCTGCGATATCAAGAAATTAAGTATGTCTCCAGATAGGTTAATTATAGGACGAAAATCAAAACCTGACTCCCAATCGTAATCTTGACATAATGCCTGAGTCAATAACGCTACCTGTTTTGGTCATCTTTCGACCAGTTCTGCAACGACGAGGATATGGCAGTTCAGCGTTGCCACCCATGATGGGACGTGGGTTGCCGGCATCTGGGTTCCCAAGGTCATTGTAGACATCGTAGTCGTAGATTCGCTCGTGTACCTGCCGCTCACCTTGCCCATTACCTCGTACTTCTTTCAGCTCGTCCTCTCTATATTGTTTGAGTCCCGGTGGGGTGTCTCTCGGAAGATAACTCTGCACAATCAAGATTCTGAAGGTCAGCAATATTCACGGAGTTTGCAGTAAGAGAGGATCTCCGACGCCCTTGACTTGACGGATTCGGGTTTTAAAGCGGAGATTGGATCCGGGAATCTCTTTCTTTTTCTACACCAGGGACAGCAAAATCTCTAATGGCCATTGCAGCATAACCAGCAAACTCCAATGGTCATTGCTGATAACGAAGAATCCAGAGTGGAACAGCGAATCACCTTGTTGGAGAAGAAGACGCGGTCAGTCCTATTCTCGGACCCAGCAAACAGCTTAAAGACTTTATCGGGGTACACCCAAGAGTTGCAGGTGAATCCGACAGTTTTACCATCTGAATATTTCAATGATATGTTGTGGAGGTAGAACTCATCAGTGTGATTGTTTCTCATGATGAATGCGCCGATTTCGCCAAAATCTTTCGGGACCTTGAATTTGACTTTAAATAAATCCTGATCAGCAAGCATGTCCAGATCGGTCAAGCCCCACTTCTCGATGGAGGCCGTTTCACTCAGCTTTGGCTCACCATCACCTGGGGTTGGAGCAGGACAGACACATCGTCAGACGTCATGAACTCAATGGTTTATTACTTAGCAGCATGAAATATTGGCTTGCCCATCAGATGGCTACCAGACTAGTTCACTGCAAGCAGTGTACCCGTTTAGATACGGGATTGTTTATCGATAAGTGCCATATGACAATTCAGAACCTTCATGCGCAAATTGTACGGTACTGCATTTAAGTACTGAGACAGGTGTACCCAGGAACTTCGGCTTATTGTAGATCAGATTCAGATGTTTCTCATGAGAAACATCTGAGACCTAGTACTGAGTACTTTAGTTAATTAAGATGCTCAGAATTTCGGATTCTATAGCTCCAACATCCGACTGTACTTACTGCCGGCGTCCACACTGACGAGCTGAATCTCAACTTTAGCCTGAAGAAAGAAGTCAACGCTCGCATCCTTTATAGAGCTCACTCCGTTGTCAAGATCAAAGATGGCTCTCTTTGAGATAAGAGCAGCTCCCTGGATCTCCACCTTACCGTCCTTCTCGTTCCTACCAAACAGTTGTAGAGGATCCCGGAGGTCTTTGATACTGGCTGTGACTTCCAATCCCTTTCCATTCCTCACGGAAACGCTGTTTGAACTGCTGCCAAATGCAGCTAGTTCATGCTTAACAGCAGAACCCGTCCATGAGAGCCTTGCGACCCGATTTCCGGATGATGACTTGCTTGAAGACCAGGATCTAGAATTAGCGTCGATTGGCGCAACCGTTGCAGCAGTTGCTCCTTTTGCAATACCGAGATTACTCATTTTGAGTACGTCAGATTTGACGAATTCCCAAGGTTTGCAGCCGTCAACCAGACCAAAGCTGATTCCTGTCTCTGATATGCCAGTAGTGATCACGAGCCAACTCGTTATTCAAAGTGTGAACAATCACTCTATGAGACTCCGAGACATTTATGAACCAAATCACCAAATGACCTGAGGTTCTCATTTCGTCCTTATCAGAGCAGCTACCTTGACTTAACGAAATTAGATGTGCAGACACGAAGTCTGTTTAAATAGACATCCTCTGCCTGACACAGAAACCGAAGGCATTCTCTATCTGTCGCAAAATCTCTCATCTGCGTCTATATGAACGCATTCACTAACAAAGGGGAGAACTTGGCGAAGAGAATCAGACTGGAAGAATGCAGTACATGTGTCGCATCCATCGGAATTTCTTGAACTTCACCAGTTCCAAGTTCCGAAGTTGAAGAGTGGAGTGCATTTACCCGATTAGGAATGAGCCGCATGCATGAAATATACGCCTTAACTGGTGCGTCGAATAAACTTAGGAAGCTTGAACAAACATTCCGTATTCACTCAGTCTCGGACTCCAGAAAAGAATAGAACTGATTACGGAGAAGGTGCTTATCGTATTTATGCGTGCTGAGGTCCAAGAGGATTATCTATTGACGTATGGTAATTCTTCTTGAAGTAACTTCTCCATTTTGTGCTTGCGAATTATTCCAGATCTACGACCGGCTATCGTTACGCTTGGGTACTTCATTGGGCTCTCACGTCGTCGATGCGAGGATGTCGACCCAGCCACACCTAGATTTAATCTTTGTTGAGAATTATAATGTATAATGGTCACAATTTCATCACTTTCGAACCTTAGTTACGTTGAACAAACTTTACTAAGGTAATATTTTCATGATTCTAACAAAAAGTGATGCGTAAGGTAGAGTGTAGGTACGGTGGTCAACTGTATATCTGTACGTAGTGTACACAACAAAAGGCTCCAGTTTTCACTGGAAAACTCTCCTCTATACATAGAAAGTGTCACAAACTACTATTCCTTGCGATTATTGGTCGCGGGGAAGGCTAACTCTTTTGGTCATCATTTTTAAATTGATGGTGAAAAGAAACTCAATATACAACTTGTAAATATTTCTACATATGTAGTCTACATACATATGATTAGAGTCTCTTATGAGGACTAGAGTCTTTGTGTGAGAGACTAAACTTGCTCCACTAGAGTAGAGTCCTTCCGTATAATGGTATATGGGACAGTTCTTTTCAGGAGCTCGTGGAAGTACATCCCAAGTAAAAATAACCAAAAATTATATCGATCATTTTATGAAAAAAATAGTGTATCCCATTTACCATTGTTTGGTGAATTTCCTTATCTAAATCTCATACTTCTACTTTGTAATATGGTATTATAGCATAAGCCTATGAGTTCAAATTTGTGAGAGGATCTCGATTGCTAAGTAGGGATTTGATTATAATTATTTATGTCATGAATATTAAACTATGTTGGTGGTATCACATGCAAGGCACTACAAAGAACAATTGTTCAATATTGAAATATCGAGTGTCCGTCTTCTTGAAAAGGAAAGACTTGTTTGACCTAGTCAGAGAGGTTGAAGCTTGTTCAGATGCTCCTTCAGATGTGTTCCTTCAGATCCTAATATAAATACCTACATGAAACGTGCTAATCAAGCCATGCATGCACTACCTTTCGTTGTTTGTCTCATTGTCATTATTTGATTACATACAAGGGGTGGATACTCCCAAAGAGATTTTGGATGCGTATGTAAATGTTTTTCAGATGTGGACAAAGGAAAGAAGAAACAACTAATAGAGTTTGAGAAAGCTAATAAAAAAATCAAAGACTATTATGTGTATCACATTTATGGTTTGGTTGAGTAGCTTAGATAACATCAGAGTTCAGGTTGAAGATGTTTAAGATGATAATCTAATTCAATATACCATTCAAAGTCTACAAAAAGAGATGTCTTATAGATGTCTCAACAAACTTTTGAGACATCTATATTCATTAGAGATTAATATCCTCAATTTGATGAGCTAGTCTAGATCTTATTCCTTGAAGAGATGAGTCTACAAGGTGGTAGCATTGATCTTGTCACTCAAGATCAGATGTTGTTTGCTAGAAGAGGTCAAGGTAGAGGTAGAGAACCAGGAGGTTCACTTCTGGAGATGCCATTGGTAGATGTCAATCCTCACAAACATGTCAGATAGCACAAGGCACATACAGGTTTTCCAAGTACTACAAATCAAAGATTCATTATGAGGACTTTTTTTAAGAAGCAAGTTGATATTCAATCAGGTAAACTCCCTTAGCAAACTTATATGGGAAAGGATTCCTACTCTTAAGATCATCTACTAGTGATTATTACGGATTCCTACTCCAAAGACCATCTACTAGTGATGACTCACAATGCTACATTGATTACCAAGAGTGAAGAAGAATGGTTCCTTGACTATGAGTATTCAATCACATAACACATCATGTGAGTATATTCAGTTCCAAAGTACCTTTCTTGAAATGTTAGCTTGTGAATAAAGGTGATGATATTAAACATACTATTACTCATGTGATCAATATCCCATTCTCAACTCCATCACAAAATTTTAGTCATTTAGGAGAATTCCTTTACTTGTTTACAATCAACAAGATCCTAGTTTCTATTGGCCAAATTATTGAGAATATTTTCAAGTTTTCTTTAACTACAATGTTGTTTTTGTTGAAAAGTATAAGATATGTGCTATCTTATAGGATACAAATTTGGATCCAAAATAGGTAGTATATTAAGTTAGATGTCTAGGTCACAAAGCTACAAATCAAAATCCTATGTTTATCATGGCTTGGCTTCCCTCTCAGATTTTAAGATGTGGCATAAAAGAGTGGGTCACATAAACCATCAAAATTTTATGACGTTTTCTACCTCATTTAGTTATCAATCTTCAAACATTTTTTTGTCTTTTACTTATAAATTTTATGAGGCTTATCAATTTGGTAAGTAAGTTAGATCACCTTCAACCATCACTACACAAGAGCCTCAAAGAAGGTGCTTGAAATGAAACATACTAGCATATGGACTGCTTCACAAAAGAGTTTGACAAGTTTAAAGTATTTTGTCTCATTTATTGATTATGTTTCAAGACTTACATAAGTCTACTTTTTTAAGGCTTATTACATGTTCTTTTGGTCTTCTATCATCTCTTTTGATCTTAACAACATCTACCACTATCACCAGATCATCTTAAACCAAAAGACCCAAGATGATCAGGTGATCTTGGTGCAATAGCATGCAAGGTCTCCAAGCATAGGGATATGCAGCACGGTCACCTCTTTGTTCTTCTAGCCTTGGTGTTACATGGAGTGATAGACATGGCCTTTGACACATTTTTCAGGGAGTGTGTTATCATATTAGACTCTAGGGGTACCACTCTCACTCTCATACTTTGTAGCATACTTTAGACAGTGTGTGTCCATTGCTCTACAAACACCATTGGCTGGTGCAATCCATAGGAGAGCAATCACTCTATGTGATGCTTCTTTGGATGCTCTAGTGGTTTGTAGACCTTAGTATTTGCTTATCTCAGATACCTTGGGTGTAGTAGGCAAATTTCTCATATCAAAACTATTGGGGCCTGGCCACATTCTACCTCTTTTGTCTCTCTCATGTATGGCTTGATGGGGTCTTCCAATCCTTCTTGTGTTCTATGTGGTCTACCTTTCTCTGATTTATCAAGTCTAAAAGGTTTTTGGTTGTATTTGCTTTGTTTATGTTCTTAATGGAATAATTCAAAGCTAGATCTTAAAACACAAAATGGTATCTTTCTTGAATATGCCTCAAAACCAAAAGGATATAGATACTATAATTGTAGTTTTAAATTTTTTATTATCAATCTAGATTTCTTATTTTAGGAGATAAAATCTAAGAAGAGCTTGAATTTGCAGTACTTTGTCAACAATGAACATGAGAGTTCATGAATTTACGTCTCAATTTGCTACAGGTGGATTTTTAAGATCAAGAGAAATTTTGATGGTTTGGCGCATAGATATAGGGTAAGACTTGTGGCAAATTGCAACTCACAATAATGTATAATTGATTTTGATAAAACATTTAACCCCATTACCAAGATGGCTTTAATTGTGCTCTCTTGGTCTTGACCACCTTAACTAAGTAGAAGCTCTATCAAATGGACTTCAACAATGCTGTCCTCCGTGGAGATTTGGAGTAGGAGGTCTACATGATCCAACCACTTGGCTATAAAGATCTAAGATATGGAATATATATGTGAAAAAATTCTCTTTGTGGACTTAAGCAAGTTCTCAAAGCTTGGAATGCCAAGATAAATTCAGATATTTTATCTATTGGATTTCAATTTATCAGTTCAGATTCTTTGCTATATAGGTTTTAAGTTGGTGATCATAGAGTTTTATTGATTATTTATGGTGACAACCTTGTCATCAACATCACCGGTAGCTATCAAGATCTTATTAAAAAAATGAATGACTAGGAAAGTTTTTGACATGAATATCAGGGACAACTCAAATACTTCTTGGGTATTGAGTTTATCCAGGACTTTGGTTACTACAAGAGTAATATTCTTTCAAAATATTAAAAGTGTGGTATGATCTCATTTAAGCCTATTTCTCTACTCCTCTCCCAATTTTTGTTTCATTAAATGCTAAGTAGGGTAAATTGTTTGCTGATCCAAATATGTGTAAGAAAATCATTGATGTCTCATTTCTTTGACTCTTATTACACTATATCTAAGCTAAGGTATTGGACTATGCAGTCAATTTGAACAAGCACCAAGGAAGCCACGTCTTGATACGGTTCAGAGTACTTCATGTTACATGAAGTTTATTATTCAATTTGGTCTTCATGATTCAACTTATGGGTTAGGTTACTCATTGTATAAGGTTTTACAAATGTAAATTAGGCAAGTCTTAGTCAAGATAGAAGAGAAGCATCAGGTTATTTTTTGGACCCTGTAAGATCTGCAATTAATTGTTCATTAAAGGAGCAACCTATTGGGGATTTATCATCAACACGAGTAGGATATAGAGGTGCCACTAATGCTATATGTGAATCAATTTTGTGTCACACCTTATTACATGATATGGTATATAAATTTTTCTGATCTTATAATTTTATACACTCTAGATAATATGAGGAGTATTAAACTTGCTAGAAATCTAGTATTTTATGCCAAGACCAAAGATATTGAGGTTCATTGTCATTTTAATAGAGAGAAGGTATTTATTGGAGAAATAGATCTAAATTGTGTACCCATCCAACAATAAGTTGCTGATTTTTCACCAAAGGTTTACTCATGAATATATTTGAATATTTCAGATCTCATTTAGCCATCAAAGGTTTGTTGTTTTTTTTAGAGAGAGTATTGATAGAATATCACCAGCTAACATTCCTAGCAGCTAGTGTTCTTGAGAAAGACTAAATCCTTAGTTATCATTTTTTAATTGATGGTGACAAGAAACTCAATACATAATTTTCACACAGCTCTCTCTCTCTCTTCCTATATTTATTGGAGAAAGATAAATAATTTTCTGCCAGACTAAAGTCTGGTAAAAAATACTTTAGTGAACTTCAATATCTCCACCTCTTATTTCCATGTTGTGATACATATTTCTAAAATCCACTCTTATCATTCTAAGTTGAATACATGCAACTCTCCATGAGCACAATAAGTTTGAACTCCTCATAACTACAATGCACCCAATATCATTCCCACTGAAGAGAACTTCATCAATGTACTTTGCTTTAGTTTCATTTATAAACTAACTTAAGGATTCATTAAATTTACCTAGTGGATCTCGATAGAATAAAATGAAGATAACAATGATGGAAAAAATATTAAAAGAAATGTGAAATCCTACCATTGGATGTGTAAGCTAAAAATTATAGATGACATTAGGTCTTTTGGGCTTCCTTCAGTTATCTTGAATGTTTGCTTGTTCACAATGTCTCCCAAACCAACATTTAAGATAAAATTTTCTTATCTTTTGACATCATCCATAACAAACTACTTCAAGTGCTTTTAGAACCTCCAAGGTTCAAGAATCATGGTGAAACTAATGATCAATTTTCTATATATTGTACTTTTGATAAATAATAATGTGATATACAAAAGATTAAGATTGGGATCAAAAAGTAAGTATATGACAAATAGCATATAATATGTGAATAGAAAAATGTCATATTACAAAAATGAAAAAATCATAAATTTTAATTCATAAAATTAGCTTCTAGATTATACAAAATTCTTCAAAATATAAATTACATAGTTTGCAGTATATTAAAAAATAAAAGAAGTTGATGGAAAAAACAAGAGTTTATTGCAAGAAAATGAAAGTTTCTCAAGTTGCTTGATTAAGGAGAATGTATATATATATAGCTTTTACTAAAGAGGAGAATTTTTTTTCAATTAGACTTATTTATAATGAAAGTACATATGTTATTGAAAACATAAGACAAACTAGTGTTCTATTAAGGACAATAAATACTTCTATGTTTTAGGTACAGAGATTAAGAAACTAAACCTATTGGATGAAGGCCTTAAGAAGTGGCATAATATCCATATTAGTATAGCATTAGTATAGCATGGGGAGAGTGGAGCAATTGTGTGATTGATGAAATCAATTAAGGAGAATATATTTTATGGGTTACGATGCTTAAGATGTGTTTGGCATGGAATGATAACTATGCTCTAAAAGTAAGCAAAAGATCAAATATTTTCTGATCAGCATATCTTAGGAAGAAAGAGAACAAGGATGGATTCATAATGGCTTTTATTACAAATATTGATGAGAATATCAAGGTACTAACTTTAATAATCCACAAATCTTACTCCTATCAACTTTAAAATCTAAGGACATCAAGAGTCTAAAGAACCTTGGTATTTATGATAAGCTAGAAAAATTACAAGGTTTTATAGATCTATGTTTGACAGTACAACTCAACTTGATTAAACTTTGGAAAGCAAAGACACAATGGAGATAATTCTTCTCCTTGAGGATTTTACTAATACTTTGTTATGTAGCTTTGTTGCAAGCATCGTAAAATCTCCCAAAGTACGTTATCAAAATTTCTTCACTCATAAATAAATATATCCAACTTTGATGATGATAGAGTCACAAAGTCCAATGTATGCAAATTAAATATTAAAATGCTAGAAGGTGATTGTTTAGATTATATTAAATTTTTTGCTATATTGAAAATTTGTGTCATAAAGATCTCATATCAAACAAGATCATAGAGATATCATATGTTTGATTTAGAGTTCTAGGATTGTAAGGAGTTTATAGTAACATTTCTCTCCAATTAATCTATGATTGATTATATGTTCATAGATTGATGTATTATATATGTTATGTTTTTTATGACACTTTTAGTAAATTTTGTTGCAATGAAATACTTATTAAACTTGTTTATTTGTATGCCTTTACTTTTCTCACATATAATTTATTTATCTGTGCTTATTTATTATTTATTGTACTACATAGTTTGAAGATTTCAATCATGTTTAAAGTTAAAAACTATTAGGATTACTCTTAAGACCTATATAGTGTATGAAATACTTTATAATATTTCAAAATAAAATTCTAGGGGAAATTTTCACTAATTTTCATAAAATGACTAGAAATGGTATAGATAAATTAAGAACCCCCATTATACTTATCATGAATCAACGAATATGTATGATCAAGTATACATGAGGTCTTCTTTGAAGCAATGATTGACTCCCTAGATTCTTCTTGCTAAATATATAAGATATTGAAGTTTTGACGCGAAAGTAAAAAAAGAACTTGACTATTGTATGATTAATTAGTACATCACAATAGAAAAAGAGCTATTTTATCAAGACTGGTTCAAGAAACTAATGTACATTAATAAGCTTAGTCCATCTTAATAGATTATCATGAATTTCTCTTTTTTCTATCTAATTTTTATTAATATATTATATATAGATAATTATATTTTTATTGAAATAGATAACTTATTGTACTCCAATCACCTCTTAATGTCAAGTCCAGTTATTTCGTAATTGAGTTTACTTGATATCTCTTATTTAAAATTTCTCCCAAATTCAATTTTTAGTTCATCCTTGTAAATAATTTAATTTTGAGATATTTTAGTAAAGATAACTGAAATTTTTCACTTCTAGAACCAAAAGAAAGGCTCTTTCCAAATTACAATGCTCCTTCTTACAACCTAAGGCACTATAATATAAGTTGAATCTTACATCAATCTTTAAAGATCAATTAGTCAGTCTAAGCTTATAAAATTCTGAGTAATTTTACTTTAAAATTATTTTATGTAATATTTAATCATTAATTTATCCATATCCTTATTTTTTATATGATATAACTTTTTATAATTAAAATTTATTTATATTTTACAGCAAATATGCTCTACTATGAAAAATTGTATTATTTTTGCACAATTGTGTTTAATTGGTCTCCAATGGAAAAAAAAAAAAATTTCTTTTAGTCATTCTGTTCAAGAGATGCTCTATTCAAGCTTCAGAATGAATTTTCTCACAATAAATACACTATATCAAAAACTATGAAAGAGATTAAGAATGACTTGACTCAAAATACATATATCACCTTATGATTTTTATACTGAATTAATTTGCTGAGCAAACGGTAGTTTTTCATATATTTTGATCAACATATTCAAGAGACTTAAAATTTTGTTACACCTATTACTCCAAGGTTAGACAATGATTGCAATGCTTTTGAAATACTGCAGAAATTAAAATTAAAATATATTTTATATAAAATATAATTATTAAAAAGTATTAAAGTCCTTAACATTATAAAAATCAATCCTGGTAATTAGATAAGTACATAATAAAATTACAAAAATATGATATAATATAAAAAGAAGTATTTCAGGATGAATTTTAGATTAGAGATATTATATGAAATAAAATAGGATTTTATCATTATATGATTGAACTCAAATAAAATCAAGAGATTTACAATATAAATATAAATAATGTATGTATTATTATTTTCAGGAAAATAGATAATAATAATAATAATAATATATAACTCCTATATCTATTTATTTACTTATTTATTATTTACGCTTATTGTGGCTCAGTAGTTTTATTTCATAAGAATCAAATCTTTTATTTAGGAAGTTGACCATCAACTTCATCACAATTATAATACCAGAAATATAAGTAGAGGTGGCTATTTTGGTGGTGAATGAACTTCAAAAGATATTCCATCATAATATAGATTTAATATATTTTAGATTTTATTTATTTTATTTTTATAAAAACTTTGCTTGGATTTCCTGTTTATTACAAGATAAATTGGATAAAAAATATAATAAAAAACTTATTATTGCATTAATATTATTATAAATATGAAAAGCTAAGTTTGCTAAATAGAAAAAAGATTTAATCAACAAAATTTGAATCTTTTTAATATAAAATTGGACATTATTGATACAAATACATAATTATTATTTGATGTATGTTAATTGCATCCCAATAACTTAACCAAAATTGTAAAAAGGGTGTATCTCAAGAAATCTCTTTTTAAGTTCATAGAATTTGGTCTGCAAATTTGAGAATCATCAATATTTGAAATGGAGTTATATGAAAATCTATTGGAAAAGTGTTACAGAGGTCTCTAGAGGTAGGTGATCCAAACTAAATGCTTTAAAAGAAAAGAAATTAAAATATTTTTGTGAATATTAAGATATGATACATTATCATCAAAATATAACTTTAGATTCTAAAATTACGTCTTGATACATGTCAAAGAGACAGCAAGCAGTTTATGTTAATTGTTGAGGACTAAAAACAACCTTTTAAGATAATTCCTCATAGTATCTTATGAATAAATTGATAAAATACTAAGCATAATTCAACAACACAAGATATAATGTGGTTCACCTTAAGCTCAAGGCTAGATCCATGAGAAACTCCGATACCTTTACCACTTTACCGATACCTTAATCACTTGAGACACAAAGTCTCCTAGTACAAGTGGTCTCTTGCTCTTGTTTGCTTCTTTCTCTCCTAGTATTTGCTACATTGTCAAACTCTCCGTATAAGAATGAGCCCTAAAGACTATCATGGGCTAAGCCAAGCCCAAATATATAGTCTTATCTCTAAACCTAAGCTAATACACTAACTAAGGTCAAATTAAACTATGGTTAACCAAGATAGGGAAAAAGGCAACCACATAGAACATATGAAGGATGGGAAGACCTCATCTTTATACCAAGATATAGGGTTAACATAACAAACTTCCTTTTGACTCATGTAACTAATCCCAAAGTTATTGATTTCAAGTTGATCCTACTTCTTGTGTAAAATTTTCAACTTTGCACAATTTCTTGCAAAAACCTCCCAATCATCTTGTTCAATGCATTAGCTGGGTTGAGCTTTCTATCAGTCTTGACAAGATAATTTTCTTACCAAATATTGCATGCTTGATAAAGTGATTCATAATATCGATATGCTTCACATTGCTATCCATCACTTGGTTCATAACAAGATGCAAAGCACGTTGATTGTAACAATGGTGATTGATATTGCACTTTGTCAATCCTATCTTTGTGCCAATTTTGTTTGACCAAATTGATTTCTTTATTGCCACTATAACCATGATATAATCTGCATCTAGAGAAGATTGAGCTACAAACTTCTACACTATAGGTCTCTAACTTATGCATCCACCACAAAATCTAAATACATACCCAATTGTCAATTTTCTCCATCCATATCCTATTTGCAGTCAATATCTAAATACCCCAAGAGTGACTTGGCACTCTCTTATCTTGCATCAAACGATAAGCAAACCTCTAGTAAACCTTGATTTAACAAAGAATCCACTTTGCTACTTCTCAATGTGATTTTCCTAGATTAGACATATACTTATAACCTTACCTTCAACATATGTTATGTTTAGCTTAGTATACACCATTAAATATATGAGGTTTCCCATTGCACTCTCATAGGAAACCTCCCACATCAGCACTTTCTTGTAGCATCCAATAGACAAAAGGTCACAAAAAGCTTGAAATGTACTAGGGAGTAGTTACCACCTTTGCACTTTCTATATTGAACCTAGTAAGTATCTTTTATATATATACTTGCTCTGTGTCTACTATATCTTTCTTTCCTTCAAGTCTCTCTAAATATCCATGCCTAAGATCCACTTGGTTTGACCTAAATCCTTTGTGGTAACCTTTGAGCTCAACTAAGCTTTGAGTTTAATAAATACTTTGTGGCTATGAGCATGTGAGCCACATACAAGACTAGCATAATGAGGCCAAAAGTCATATTACTCACCCACTTTGAGTAAAAGGATCAAAAAAACTTTGTGTAAACCTTTGTGCCCATACAAAATCATCAATTGCCTTTTCTAGTTCCAAAGACTTGTTCTAGTGCATACAAGGGCTTGCAGACCAATTCCTTTGGGCCTTTAATCACACAAACCAACTAGTTTTTCATGAAGATCCTATCATCTAGCAATTTCTAAAAAGAAGGCTATAGTAATATGTATGTGACCTAAAGCAAGACCAAATAATTCAACAAGTGAGCAAAGTAGCCTAATAGTTGAATACTTGGCTACGAGCAAGAATATTATATTGTAAATTATACCTTTTGTTGTTGTTTTTTTTGTTGTTGTTGTGTGAAATCCTTGGCCATCAACCTAGCATTGAAAATCTTCTAAATATCATCAATGGGTCCATATTTCTTTTGATATACTAGAATATGTGGCTCAACAATAGAACTTTTCTCCTTTGCTTGTTCTTGTGGCATAAGAACTTGCCCTACTTATATATAGCTTCTTTTCATGGTCTATTATGAAGACCATCAAAATCAATCTCCTCCTCAACAATTTCATGATTGGAGATATAATTTTATCAATAAGAGGAGCTTGAGCTTTCTACTCCTTCCTTCAATGATCTTGGTTCACTAAATGACACATCCTATTGATAACTAATTTACAATAAGCTAGATCCCATAACCTATATTACCTCTCTTCTGGTTAAATATCAAATAAATATGTTTTTCTTAGCCTTAAGATCCAGTTTGTTCCTATTTAGAAATTATGCATCACATCCAAAAAGTCTTAATTCAAAGTAATTTTCCATTGATTTGTACCACATTTCAAGAGAGAGTTTTATTTGGTAAGCTACATTATTGACAGCTTAAGCCCAAAAAATTTTCAGTAAACTGAATAGCTCAGCAAACTCTAAGACTACTCTAACAATATTTGATTGAGTTGCTCAACAAGACCATTTTTCTCCAAAGTATATACCATGGTAAGATTGTGAGTTATCCTCTCATTTTCATAGTACACTCTAGATTCACATGAAATCAACTCCCCTTTTTTGTATGTATGCAAACATCTTACCTTTCTTCTAATTTTATTCTTAACTTAGGCGTTCTACTTCTTGAAAGTAGTAAAGATCTTGGATTTAAATTATATGAAATAAATATACACAAATTTGGAATAATCATCTATGAAGAAAGCATAATAATCCTTCACCAAATGCAAGTTAATAAGGAATGGATACAACCAAATGTTTATACTTGAGCACCTCTTTGGAACTATGAGTTCCATCTTCAAAAGCACTTTGCTTTGCTTTCCAAATACATAATATGCTCACAAAATTCCAACTTGCTCTTGTAAACTTGGTAGCAAGTTTTCCTTGTGGAGTAAGGCTAAACATCTCTCACTATGTGACCAAGTTTCATGTGCCACAAATGAGTCATCTCAAAATGAGATGCATCTATAGGTACTTCTTTATAGACAACAATGCACTCTAGTATAATTTATGTTCTTGTGCTTGTTTTCTTTCAAGACGATCTTGTATCTAGCCATAACTTGAAATATAGCATCAACTATAATATCAAGTATAAAACTAATAACCTTTGGTATCTAACAACCCAAGAGAAATCCATTTCTTTCTCATATCAAGAATGTACTTGATATTACTAAGTATGTACATTACTCCATCAAACATACAGATCTTCATAGATCCAATTTTGAAAATCCAACAAGGGCAATCACCTCCCACTAAGGCTAACCCATTTGATGCAAACTAGATTGAAAGAATCTAAATTGTGATACATGTGAAGCAAACAACTAGAATCAAGAATCCATGCATCATTTTTATTATTAAATGATATGCTTAGGAAATGATCCTTGCTTTAGAGAGAATATTTCTCATCTTCAATTTTTACCACTTGTCTTAAAGATGAATCCTTGTTTTTACTATAAAAATATTTCTTTATGTAGCCAACCTTACTACATTTCTAACATGATATGTCCTTTAGTTCTTTTCTCTAGACCCCTCCTTGGACTTAGATCTGGATTTAGATTTCTTGCCCTTGTTTCACTTTTTAGTTTATGATCTTCTTCATTCATAATTGGTGCAATAGAGTACAAAGAAGATGGAGTGGAAGTAATTTTAATTTTTATTAGAGATAATTAGTAAGCAGAGCATTCACCACCTTGTCATAGGTGATGGTCTTTCTACCACACTGGAGTAACACTTGTGATAGAGACTAGTATGATGAGGGCAAGGAACTTAAAAGATGCAATGCCTTATTCTCATTACCTTACTCCTCACCAAGATTGAGCAAGTCTACTAACAAATTATATGGAACTAAGACTTTGGATTTCGCAAAGTAGACTATTTTTGAGGCGACTACTGCTAAATAGAACAAGGCAAAAAAGACCCTAATTTTACTTTCTTCAAGAGAAAGCTGTCCAACCCCAATATATTACACGCAAGAAGGCAGTTCAGAATAAGAATAGGGTAATTGATCAGGCTGAGATAGTGTGTTGAGAAAGAATAGCATTGTTTGCTCTCTCACCTCTACCATGTGGTATTTGTTGCATCCAAGGAAGTCAACCTTGGGATTTTCTTGCTTTCTCTCTCCCCAACTCCTCTAGCTACTTTATTACCACTTACAAGAAGAAGAATGTACATTAACACTAGTGAATGACCAAGGAAAATACCCTAAATGCACCAAGCAGTTGAAAACACCAAGTAGATAAGGAGATGTTGATAAGGTAAACAAAACTCTATTTTTTGCAAGAGAAATTGCCAACAAGAAAAGGCAAATTGGTACCGGAAAACAAAACCTACTTGATTACCAATTGATAAAAATTATCAAACACAATCAAATGACACAAGAGATAACTTGATTTAAGCTTGATGCTATCTCTATGTGAAACACCAACAACTTTACTTACTCTTTAGGCACTTGCTTTGTATAGTACAAGCTATACAAGCTCTCACTTGCTCTATGCTGCACTCTCCAACTCTCTCTCTCTCTCTCTCTCTCTCTCTCTCTCTCTCTCTCTCTCTCTCTCTCTCTCTCTCTCTCTCTCTCTCTCTCTCTACGCCAAAAGACTATTAATGCTAAGTTATAGTAATATCCCCAAACCTAAACTAACACACTATTAAAGTTAAACTAAAATATAGTTAACTAAGACGTCTTTTGACTTCAGGAGACTGGAGAGGAGAGGGAGAGGTGTGAGAGGAAAGATCTGTATTTTCTGAGTGCTATCTAGCATATAGCACTTGAGTGAATAGTTGATTTTGTTTGTTTTTCATTTTTGGTTCCATTGGTACCTAGATTGAAGACTATGGAGAATTGACTAGAAAGTTATGAGGATTTTTAGGTTTTTTAGGGTTTAGAGTGATCAGTACACATTGAGAGTGATAGGTCAGGAATTTACATTTCTAATCTCTTAGTTTTCATGATTAAGTTCCATGGGAATTTAGTTTGAAAATTTTGGAGACGGAATTTGAAAGTTATGAGAGTTTGTAGATTTTAGGGTTTGGAGAGATTGTATTTTCTTATGTGAGTTGGGATGTGAGGAGTTGTGGTTTTGTAGGTATAAGGAGATATAGAGAGGAGCATCATGTGCTAGCCATGGCTACTTTTACCCATGTGAGGAGAGGTACAGTTTTGGAGATGGTTATAGTGGATATAACCAAATAAAGATTGCACCAGAGCATCAACAACTCACCACATTCACCACACCTTGGGGAACTTACGCTTTCAAGGTCATGCCTTTTGGGCTTTGCAATGCTCCAGCCACATTCCAACGGTTCATGAACAAGGTATTTGAACCTTTCATTGGGAAATTTGTGAGAGATTTCATTGATGACTTTTGTGTCTATGGGAGCAAGGAGGAGCACTTTGAGCACCTAATCAAAGTCTTGCAACGCTTGGATGAGGCAAATGCATCACTCAACCCAGAGAAGTGCATTTTTGGATGTGAAGAAGGTCTACTTTTGGGGCACATCATCTCCAAGGATGGAATAGCAGTTGATCCTGAGAAGGTGAGGAAAATCTCAGACCTTCCATTCCCTTCAAGCTTGACAAAGTTACGCCAATTCTTGGGAATGGTTGGGTACTATAGGAGGTTCATCTTCTCATTTTCCAACAAGGCTTATGCATTGACCATCTACATGAAGAAGGGTGTAGATTACATGGTGATTTTGGAAGACAAGGAGGCTCTCAAAGCTTTTGAGGAGCTCAAGCAATCCCTTGTTGTAGCTCCAATTCTTGCTAAACCTGATTGGAGTAAGCCTTTCATCCTCTACACTGATGCTTCTAATGTAGCTATAGGATGCACTCTTAGTCAATTAGACCAAGATGGGCATGATCATCCAATAGCTTATGCTAGTAGGCAGATGGTTTCAGCAGAGAAGAACTACTCTGTCACAGAGAGAGAAGGGTTGGCAGTGATCTTTGGTCTCAAGAAGTTTAGACACTACTTGATTGGAAGGAAAGCCACAATTGTCACGGATCACAAGGCTTTGAAGTACATCTTCAACAAGCCTAATGTTGAAGGGAGACTAGCAAGGTGGATGATACTCTTGTCTGAGTATGACTACACAATTGAGGATAGGCCAGGAAAGAAACATGCAAATGCTGATTTGTTATCTAGAGCCTATGATCATGATGGAGATGAGCCAGTAGATGATTCCTTCCCGGATGAGGAGCTCATGACAATCTCAGTCACTCAAGAGATTCCAATGGAGTACAAGGAGATTGTGGATTTTGTGACAAGAGGTAACTATCCAGAAGGGATGCATGCTAGGGAGAGGAAGGCCCTTGCAGCAAGATCTAGACCTTACACAATGGTGGAGGATATTCTTTTTCACCAAGGAGCACATGGTCTACTTCGAAGAGCAGTGGGTAAGGAAGAGTCTATCCTACTCATAAAGGAGTTTCATGAAGGTTTAGTATGTGGAGGACACTTTGCAGGAAAGGTGACTGCTTTCAAGATTCTAGATGCAGGTTACCATTGGAGAGGGATTTTCAAGGATTGTCTTGATTATTGCAAAACTTGTCATGTTTGTCAAGCTTTTGCTAGAAAGTCTACATCCACTCCACCACTTAGATCAATTCCATTGCTAGGACCTTTTGAGAAGTGGGGAATTGATTTTGTAGGACCTCTCAATAGAACCCCAAGGAACAATCGGTACATTGTGGTAGTTACTGATTACCTTACCAAGTGGGTTGAGGCTAGACCATTGAGGGACAAGAATGAAGATGAAGTGGGTAGATTTCTTTATGAACGCATTATCACTAGGTTTGGATGCCCTTTGGAGTTGGTTTCTGATAGAGGAGGAGAGTTTACAAGAAGCATTACTACAGCCATGCTACGACATTTCTCTATCACACATAGAGTAACTACATCCTATAAGCCAAATTCCAATGGCTTGGCAGAGAGAACCAATCAGACCTTGTGCATGATGTTGGCCAAAGATGCAGAAATGGAGGGGGCTAAACATCATTGGGACAAGAGGATTCATGCAGTTTTGTGGGAGTATAGGACAACCATGAAGACTTCCACTGGATATTCTCCATTCCAATTGGTGTATGGTATTGAGTCTACCTTACCTATTCACTTTGATCTTCCTACCTTCCAAAGCATTCATAGGAGATTCAAGAAAGCACAAGGAAGTGATGCAGGGAAGTCAAGGAAGGATCAACTCATGGAGTTGGAAGAGGCAAGAGCAGTTGCTATGGTTCGAGTGGAGCAAGCCCAAAGGAAAAAAAAGGAGAGCTATGACAAGAGGCAAGGCAAGAAGAAGGTGGAGCCTTTCAAAGAAGGTGATTGGGTAATGTTGTTTGATTCCATTCGATTCAAGAGAGTGCAAAAGAAGTTTTTGCCTAAGTACTTTGGACCTTTCATAGTAGAGAAGGTGTGGGGCAATTACACCTATGATCTCAAGGAGTTGGGAGGAAGACACTTTGATAGGATTAACCATGATAAGTTGAAGATGTACCATAGAAGGTAGAGAGACCTTCACTTTGAGGACAAAGTGAAAACTTAGTCCGGGGGTAAATGTAACACCCATTTGTGCATGTGTGTGGTATTGTGATATTTAGCTTGGTATTACAAGTACTTAAGAGATATTATTTATATAGAGATAAAGGATGGTTCTATATTAGTCATGGTTAGCTAAAGTTAGTCATAGCTAAGATAGATGGGACCTTACTTTAGAGGAAGTAGAAAAGATGAGCACCACTATTTTGGATTTTAGTGTGTTGACTTGGCATTATTCCTAGGTGTTTGGCTTTGAGGAAAGAGTTGAGAACTCTTGGGCCCGCAAACCTTTTTCTTTTGGATTCTTCTTTATTCCAAGGATAGCCCATGTGAAGGAATCCTTGACTTAGTGGTTGGGTCAAGATAAGACCACATGCTTAGGGGAATATGCCCATGTGAATGGATATTCCTTTCTACTTTTTGACTTTACTTGACTTTTAGTCTAGTAACTTGAGTTACTACGGTAATTAGTAACTTTGGTACGTAACTATTTCACAAGTATATAAACAAGGGGTGAGGAGGTACTCATCATCCTTTCATTTGCAACTATCTCTCTCTCATTGAGTTCTCTAGTGAGCAATGTCTTGAGTCTTGGAGTGTTAGCCTTGGAGGAGTATGATGGAGTTGGGGTTCCTTGCCTTCTTAGTCCATGGTGCGCTACCATAATAGCCATCAGAGGTTCATCCTGAGTGAGAGACAGGCCGGCTCACAGGGCGGCCCTTTAGGAGGATTTTGTTAGGGTTACACGTTTTAGGAGACAAGTTTCATCATAGGATACCATAGAGTCCACTCAATTACAACGGAGTAGTAGTTTTTTTACTTTCTTCCCACGTGTAGTTTAGACCTGGTGCTGAAAAGCAATGACTCTCAACAAGCTGCTGGACAAAAGAAGAGAACATTTTTCAATGGCCACTGTTTAGTACAGGCGGCCAGCCTGCTTTGTGCTCCACACGACTCCAAAAACTCTCTAACACAAGGGTGTGCTAGAATCACGGCACGATGTTGTCTGTGTAGATTCAACTTCCCTTTTCTGCTTGCTCCGTTGATCCATAACCCCATTCTATCTACTTTCATCTTGTATTTCTTAGAACTCTTGATTGCTAGGAAAAATTAGGAAGGACATTGGGTCAAGCAAGAGAGTTTAGTAGAGCAGCATGAGTGCTACACCCTTTGTCTATGGCTAGTCCTACTTATGAGACTATCTCTTCCTTATGCTCATTACATCATATGGCAATAGAAGGACTACTAGTCGAGGTCTTAGATTATCAGCCTGAGCAGCCTTTATGTCTTGATAGGTCACTTTTTGCACAAGCATTGTGCACTTCTTCTTGCCTTTCCTCATGAGGCTTGTCAAGGATGGTTTATGAGCACCTCAGAGATTTCTTTTAGGCAAATGATCCTTCTAGTGGTTTTACTGAGTTGTTTCAGGTGGTTGCAGCAATAGCAAGAGGAGACGTTCCTATGTTTGTTAGTCAAGTGTTAGCTGCTAGTCAACTTCTCATGATGAAGAAGGACATGGGAGCATTAGACTGATTGCTATTGGAGAGATTTTTTTGCATTTGGTCAGTCATAACATTGTCCTTTAGCATCATTCTCACTTTCAACAACACATCAATCCACATCAGTTTGGAGTAACTACACTTGGAGGATGTGAGGCTATATTTCTAGGCATTAGGGCACTCTTAGATATCCATCCGTCCTACAAGTGTATGTTGAGAACACTTTTAATAGCGTCTCATGGGCATCCATCTTAAGAGAGCTTAGGGAGGTTAGTGGATCCTTGGCAAGTCTAATTCCTTTTGTGTGGTCTTTTTAAGGCTCTCTTTCTTCCCTTTACTACCAATATAGTTGTTCACAAGAGGGAGTCATCGTCTTGGAGTCAGCTATTGGTACACATCAAGGAGATTCCTTAGGGGGACCCTTATTTGCCATGGCTCACTTTGGAGCTTGACTATTTATTACTTTGGCCATGCTAGTTTGTATTTCTCTCCTTGGTAGATGATACACACATTGTGGGTGTAAAAGACCAAATCTGATGAGAGAAATAGGAGAATGGAAACTCACATTGGGACACTTGAATGAGGGAAAACTCCGAATGCCTAGCATGAGCTTTGGCTTTGGTATTTATAGGTAGCATACAAGGCCCTTGAGAAGCTTCTCAAGAAGCTTCCTCAAGCCGCTTTCTAAGAGTGCAAGCCAAGTTAACTAGGAAGCTTCTCAAGAAGCTTCCTTCTAGAAGCCGCCTACTTGGCGTGCAAGCTAAGCTAGTTGGAAGCTTCTAGAAGCTACTTACTTAAGATGCAAGCTAAGCTAACCGGGAAGCTTCCCAAGAAGCTTCCTAGATACTTCCGGAATATTTTAGGCTAATTTGTCTTATGTGTTACTTCGTGAGCCCAATTGACTTTGTCGCTAAACTCCATATTGTTACAGTGGGCCTTGTAGATGAGATTAGGCAGGCCTTTGACCACTTGACTATCAAGCTACATCTAGTAGGCTTGAGAGTCAAGGTGTCAAATTTTAGGGCATGGTCCCCTTTAGGTATCTCTCCTCACCTTGAGCTTCCAAAGGTGTGTATCACATCTGCTGATGGATTACATGTCCTTGGAGTGCCAATAGGATCCAAGGATTTTGTCACACACTTCTTAGACACTGCCCTTACAAAGGATGTTGTCCATGTGGATGACCTTCCATTACTAGGAGATCCACAAGTGGCATTTGGTATTCTCTCCTCTAGTATTGCTCGTCGACCAACTTACCTCACACACACAGTTCCTCCCTCCTTGTCCTTCCTATCATGTCTGAGAGCCTTTGATAGGAGGATTATGGGAGTCTTAGGTGATAGTATTGGACCATGGACTTTTGAGTGTGTGATAGGGGATTTAACACATAGATAGATAGCTTTGCTGATCTTGTGTGGAGGGTTGGCTTGCTATCTATGGAGGAGATGGCACCTATAGCATTTTTGGGTAGTTGTGCTCTCTCGGCACCCCTACTTTCCTCTCATTTTGTGGTTGTTGATAGGTTGGTTTTGGAGACTTATGTGGTAGAGGTAGAGGAGTGCTCCTATTCTCTTCAGATGTTATTGCGGCATACAAGAGATAGTCTATCCCCACAAGCAAGAGAGGAATTTCCATCTTTTGCTTCACTATCACAAAGTGGACTAGAGGTTTACAATCTTCCTTGATGGAGCAACAATGTGAGCATACGTTACATTCCCTCTTAGTTGACTCATCCATTCCTCAAGCTACTAGAGCATGTCTTTTCTCTTGCTCCGGCAAGGTGCAAGCTCTTGGATCCTAGCTCGACCATGCATTAGGGCGTTCCAACTTGCACCAGTTACTTTCTCTATAGCAATGAGGTTTTGCCTAGGTTTGGTCCACCTATCTGCATCTTCATTACTCATTTGTGAGTGTGGTTCTACACTAGATGCAACAGCAGTCCATATGACATGGTGTCCTTTTGGAGGACAGAGGATAGCTACCCATGATGCTATCAGGGACATAGTGTTTGCTATGGCAAGAGAGAGTGGATACTTGGCTTGGAAGGAGCATTCATATGCTTTGTAGATGACATGTGCCAGGGCAGATTTATACTTGGTCCAAGATGATCAGGTGATAATAGCGGATGTTGTGGTTATGGATCCTACGGGAGATATAGTTTTGGAGAGATTGACTACCCATCTCCCTGGATGGGCGGCGAGTGCAGCAATAGGTCGTAAGGTCTCCAAGTATAGGGGCATGCAACAAGGTCATCTCTTTGTTCCTCTAGCCTTGGAGTTATATGGAGTGATGGACATGGCTTTCGATACATTTGTAAAGGAGTGCATGAAAGCTTATCATGTTAGGCGCTAGGGGTACCACTCTCACTCTAATACTTTGTGGCATATTTTAGTTAGCGTGTGTCCATGGCTCTATAGAGGGTAGTGGCTGGTGCAATGCATAGAAGAGCAATTACACTAGGTGATGCTTCTTCGGATGCTCCATTTGTTTGAAGACCGAACTACTTGCATAGCTTGTATATCTTAGGTGCAGTAGTGCAGATTTCTCGTATAGACTCTATTGGAGCCTAGCCCCATTATTTTACCTTTTTCATTTCTCCCTTGTACAGCTTGATGGGGTCTTCCCATCGTGTGTGTGTGTTATGCGTTCTCTACAGGGTCGCCTTTTTCTCTGTTAACTAAGACATAAGGTTAATCTAACATAAGCCGTATTGTGATAGATTGATCAGAAAGCCATTAACAACATCTACTAGCAAATTGTGGTGATTACACCAAGTTATTATGGAATACAACAATCAGCAAGCTTCTCCTCGTTATATAATATTGTAACGAAGTACACGAGCACGAGCTTCATGTTGTACATAACTTTTTGCAGTATCTGTATGATTAGTAGACCTTCATAAAGTTGGCGTCTTCGAAGGCAGTACAATGCACATGTGTGCGGCGCGTTATACGACAACGCACGCAGAAGAAGGCCGCTTTTGCCATGCTCACCACGAGCTCCAAATTCAGTGGCCGATAAAGAAACCCAAAGCTAACAAAAAAGTGTCATCGTATTCCTTTTTAAGCCCATCCAGTCAACTAATTCCGTCGAGGTAATACAGGCTACCATTTGCATGGTCTTTGGTAGGTAGTATCTAACTATCTCAGTTATCTATATTATCAAGGAAAAATGAGATGAACAAGAAAGCACAAGTCATGGAGTCATCGTGGACATCATACGTCAAGATTAATGGAATATAATTAATACGAGTTAAGCAAGCAGAATATGTATTATAGATTTTTTGACTCACTTTCTTGTAAATTCCACATCAGTGAAGGGAGCGGAGCCTACCCTAATTAATGTACAGTAAAGCGCAAGGATACCCATGACTTCGTCTAAAACTTGAATTAATTTGGTTCCATTAACAGGAAGGTGAGGTACAGAAAAGCCCAAGGACCACGCTGACCTAGGTACAAGCTATTCTTTCATGGAAGTAATAAACAGTAGTTTGGAGAACACTTTAACATTAAAGAGTTTAATAATACTTTAACACCATACAAGAGAAAAGAGTAAAGGGAGTTGCATATATATATATATATATATATATATATGTGTGTGTGTGTGTGTGTATACACTTTTCTCTCAATTTATTACAGTATGAATGAGAAGAAGAAGCATTATTTCAGTTTTTTCCATACTGATTGTCTTATGTTATTGTTACTTATACGCAACAAAAATTAATCGACCATATAATGAGAAGTGAGAATAGTAATAATGTTCCAGATTGAAGCCAAAGCAAGATAAAAATTTAGAATATATTGGAATCTTCTAAAATTAAGATGCCCTATATTTAATTTAAAATCATATTTGGATTCTAAAATTTCAAAATGAATGAACAAAATTATTTCAAAATGAAATAATATACACTTATAATAACCATATTACAAAATTTAAATAAATTATATATTCTATGCAAGCATCACTCTTAAGATATTCCCAACCAATAACAAGCTCTACTAAATCTTGACAATTTTTAAGACGGCACAAAAACACAACAGTCAAATATAGCCATTGGGGTGACATTGATTGAGAGACAATTATAAAATAATAAATTAAATAGACCTTAATTTTTAGCAAGCACACGCATGCATCTACACCATGCTCAAGTTATACAAGTTGAATACACAACACAAAATAATCACAAACTGTATAATTGAGTGAACGAAATAACTTCGATATATACAGTGTTTGGCAAATAAAAATTAAATAGAGTAATAGAGACTTGTGTGTTCAACATATTTTACCTACTTATCTAGTTGATCATTAGTTTCTCTTTTGACAATCTCTTTGGTAACCTCCTCCTTTATATCCTCATCTAGGCGGATAGTCTACTCTTCTACTCTTTCAAGCACCCCATCGTCCTCCTTCAGAGTGAATATTTGTACTCTATCTACTCCCACTCAGTTCCTCTACAAAAAGCCCGAACATAATCTTTGGTGTTTCTCTTCTCCAATAATTGACATGCTTGAGATCTTTGCTATAAGGAGATCCTTGGTTTTCTTATCCCATTAAACTACAAAATATGTGAAGAATGTTCCACGTTCTACGTATAACTATAAGCTTCATAAACATAAAAACTTTCATGATATGACTAAAAATAGAGAAGAGATAAGCTTCAAACTTCAAAAAAGATTCTTTTCCCTCAAAAAAAAATTTCTTCTTTTTTTCTTTTCTTTTCTCTGACTCTATAATTAATAGAGTATATACATGACTAATACCATTGGAGAATAATCCATTCTAGGGAACACAAAAGGTTCAGGTTGCTCCAAGATTTCTATAGCAACATCAAATCCTAGAGTGCATATTAATCTAACTTATCAGTAATTAACTAATATATATGATCAAATATGGATGAGGTCTTCTTGGGGGTAAAGATGCCTCACAAGATTATTTCTGTCAAACACATAAGACAATAGTCTTGTCATACAAACTTGTATGTTCATGTAATATATTATGATACATGAAGAGTTCTTCATCAAGATTGTCTAACCAAGTGTCTTCATTAGCATTAAATGATTTTCTCTATTTTCTAGATCTTCAAGGCCTAGACTTTCACTTACATGACAATAAGGTATGCATACTGTGTAATTTCCTACTATACTTACTAAAGTAAGGTTCTAAGCTCCATAATTAAAAAACTTGTCAACTTGAGAGAGTTGAAGTGAATATATTAGAAATATTTATTATTAGGATAATTAATTTACATTTTGTTATTTTAGTATACAATCACAATCCATTTTTCTCACAAGCAGAAATGCTCCTTCCAAAAGTATAGTGCTCCAACCTATAACCTTAAGGCAATTTAACATAAGCTAAAATCTTAGGATTAACCTTAAGAGATCAAATTACTCAAACTCTGGTTTTAAAATTTGTAATCTTTTAAGTAAATTTATTCTTCTTCATTTTATTTTGTATTCCACCTTTTTTTATTTGATAGTCCTTTCCATACTTACAAATTACTCATATTTCAGACAAAATAGTTTCTACTTTGGATAATTGTCTCAAATTAGTTTCAACTGATTTTATTTTATTCATATTTTTCTAGATCTTTGTGTTCAACATATGTCAATTCAAGTTTGAGAAATTCTCACAATAAATTTACTATATCCTAACTATAAAAGAGAATGGGAATGAACTGACTCATGAATTACCTACATACACTACCTTATGATTCATGAGATAATTTTGTTGAACTAACTCGTTGAGCAAATAGTAGTTTCCCTATATTTTGATCATTATATTAAGGAAGACATAATTGTATGCTACACTGGGGAGTCTAGGGTTTCCAAAAGAGTTGGATGGGTCTTGAAAATTCTAAGACATTAAAGGATCTTAACTGATCTGGTGCAAAAAATATTTAAGGCAATAAACACAGCAAATATTAGAATCAAGATTGAAAATTATCCCTTTTAATATATTAATAATATATTTAGAGGAAGAAATTAGAATTAATTATCTAGAGTTCAAAACATTGAACTTTATTTCTGCATGTAAATGAGAAAAAATAAACTAGAAATTTAAGAAATTTTTTTATTAAATTAAATTTGTTTGAAGAGTTTTTTTATGGTAAAAATTTGAATTTTCTATTGACAGAAAATTTTAAATTTCCTAATTTTCTGTTGACAGCAAAAAATTATGAAAAAACTCTGCTATTTAGATGATTACTTCTTACATTTTATTTTTTTTATTATATTTTCTATATTATCGTATTTTCAGAATCTAAAATTGAATGTAGTAGGAAATAGTGTCAAATAAATGCATTAGAAATTATTTTAATTAATGAACTAAAAGTGTATAAAATTTTGAAAATATATGAATAAATTTTTAATTTTTTTTATAAATTAATTATATATTTCAAAGATTTTTCCATGTAGATATATGCTATAATTATTATATTATTAATCAGTATGGTAAATACAGATGTTATCTAATATTTTTTTATTTATGTCTTAATTTTGTTCAAGCTTGATGATTGTCTTCTGCATTATACATGGGAGTTTCAGAAAATATTGTTTATAGATTTGATCAAATGTGTATTTGGTTTGAATATTTTACTACAATAACTTTTATGATTGGGAGTTTTGGGTTTCAAGTCTAAGAGAAAAATGATAACTTTGTAGATCCACCTGATTTATGATACGTGGTTACTATGCACATATAAACATTTAAATTTGAATAGAGTTGTAAGTAGTTCTCTTAAATGTCCTCAAGTTTATTTATAAAAATTTGTTATTGATTTTTATTCTAAAATATTTCTCGTTCCTTAAAGACCTATTGTCAATCACATATTTATGTTGAAATTTTGCTCACTTTGTAATCCCCAAGTATTTCTTTGAGATTGGTACTTTTTGTATACTTTCTGATGAATATGAGGAGAAAAGAGGAACATTTTTTTCTCTAAAAATCTATCATTGTTGATCTTAATTTTTTTATTAATTTGATAATATCTTTAGGTTTTTCTTTGAAATATTATAATCAATAATAGTTACTGAAAGGGATAGTATGGGCTCATTCTTGTATGCTTATATCAAATTATATTATAAATATTTAATACGAATATTTTATAATATCTACCGATATCTCTTGATCATTCAATAGAATCTATTTGCCTACTGATAAATAAAATTTCAGTAAAGTATATAAATTAATGAACTACTTAATTTTCTTGAAAAAGAGCATAAGATTAAGATTTTGTGGAAATATAAAAATGATTTCACTGTATCCATTTTGAAACATCTGAATCCATTCTCCATGAAGAACTTTTGTTATTTTTATCCAATTTTTCTCCTAATACTTCATAACTTCATACAAGTAGGAGATTTGTACTTAAACAAAAAGAATGAATGAATGTATCACGACAATCAATAAAACTATATTACTGTCATATGAGGAAATGATCAGCAGACCCCGTTCGAGGAATGGGAGATCCGGAACTCATGAAGTGCATATGGAATGTAAACATGATATATTACCTTGAAGTATTCATTTGATAATTTATTCGTTTTTCTTAGAAACAGACCACAATGTTATCTCAAGTGTCATCCATGAATAGTCAGCAAGCTTCTCCTTTTTATAATATTAAGGTGTTTTACATTAGCGATTTCAGCATCCGTAAATTTTTTTAACGGGAGATCTATGGGGTGTCCCATACATTGGCACATCTAGAGGCATACATTGGCATTGGTTACGAGGTGTGCGAGGGATACCTGAATTTCGTGGGAGTTTCTCCCGTAGCTCTATAAAGTTTTCCGTGTTATGAAAAAGATAAACTAAAAACTTTTTCGGGTTATAGAATGTTCCATAGACTGTAAGGACAAAAAACTGGTCCAAAATTTTAGAAAAGAAGGTTAATCAAAACCCTAAAATATAAGGACCGCATTCATAAACACACCTGATTTGTTGGATGGGACCATTCCAATAAATTTACAAATTTTACGATATCAATTTTTCTCCCGCAAATTTCAAAACTAAAACCTCTATTGTAGTGTATTGGGGGTTAGCCTTCTTTTACCTCTTATATCTTCTCCTTGTATGGGTTTGATAGGTCTTCGCATGCTTTTTGTTATCTTAGGCGGTCGCCCTTTTCTCCCATATTGTAGTGAAGTACACGAGATTCATGTTATACACAACTTTTTGCAGTATCAGTACGACGAGTAGACCTCTACCATATTCGGGGCCAGTAAAATGCATAGGCGGCGCGTTCTATAACAACATACCCAGAAGCGTTTTACACCTGACGAAGGCCGCCTTTCCCATGCTCACCACGAGGCCCAAATCCCAAAAGCCGATACACGAACCAAAAGTTTAGGAAAAGGTGTCCGTAATTGTCGTTTTTAAGCCCGTGCGGTTACCAACTCCAACTATTATGGGCTAACATTTGCATGGGCTATGGTAGAGCTATTATCTAGCTATTGCAGTTGATTTGAATCTATAAAATGGGACTTACAAGAAAGAAAGTACAAGTCATAAGTTATGGACTCACAGAGAGTAGATGTCTGAAGACAAGAGTGATGGAGTATAATTCGATTCGAGTTAAGCAAGCATAATATATATTATGAAATTTTCGTTTTTAGTGAACTTTACATCACTGACGAGAGCGAGGTCTTCACATAATTAATTTCCAATAAGGCCCAAGGATTACCATGATTTCGTCTCACATCTGATTATTTTAGAATTATTTACATTACCAGGGAGATGAGTTACAGAAAAGCCCGAGGACTACGCTGACATGCGTATAAGATATCTTTAGCTTGTTGTGCTTGCGCTTCCTAGATGCTTTGCTTTCTCCCGCACGACCTCCTCCTTGGTTTTATCTTTTATGCTCCAATAGAGTATAAAGGAAAGCAATCGTGTTATCCTCTTTTTTTTTTGTAAAAAAGTGCATAAAAAGCAAGAACAGTTTTTTATGCTTAAAAAAGGTTGAGTAAAAATGACAAAGCTTTAAAATTCATTATGACCCTTTCAAATGATGGAGAAAACTACATTAACTTAAAGTCAAAGATGGAGTTGATAGACTAGACCTTCAAAATGTGATTTCTCTTGGTTGACAATGGTAAACAAGATGGAGTTATGAACTTAAGCGTTTATCACAATCCACATCGGCCCCATTAATACCCAATTTTCTGGTCTCAATGTGCCAAAGTATACTTGGCTTCCTATCATACCTAATAGACTCAAAGCATCTATGCAATATGAAGTTCATGTCTTGCTCTTTGTGCACATTGGATATATCTCCACTCGCATTCATCTTTTACAAAGAATTTTCTCCCACATTAAATATAAATACTCTGACCTGTCCATGATTCTATTATGGAATGCTCTTATAAATCCTAGTTTGGATGCCAATTGCCAATAGTTGCCATTGGATATGACTATTTCAATTTGTCTTAGATATCTTTTGCCTCTCAAAGAAGCTAAAGCCTCTTCTTTAACACATTTTTCATACTATAGATATTCTCTTGGAATATTTTGTTGAAGTATCTAATCTTTTATACAAAATGTACTACACAAAACATGCATATTAGTATTATTATCGAGTGCAAAAATGTTTGCTGTGACTTTACTTAATCTACCAAGAACCCAAGTAACACGAAACATGAGGTGTAGGTAAGTATTGACATAAGCTTGTTTGGAGCAACTTCTACTCAATGATTATGTTGTGGATACTGCTAGTAACATGGAACTTCTAGTGGCATAGTGGAGGGTTTATAAAAAATTTCCTTTATTAGGCAATCTCTTATTAATCATAAGGATTTGCTATTTTGAGTTCAAGTATAAAACTATCTCCCTTATCTTGTAAAACAGCTTGTTGATAAATATTTTTGTCAATGAATGGATTTTATGCAAACTCTATTGCTTTGGGTTTCCAAATATTAGAAAGTTAACCTTTTGGATGTTGATTTTATAAATCTTGTCCAACATCCTTTACTAATTGGTTGCAATCTTCCATATTTCACTCTCCTTATTGCTAAACATTGGCAAATTATGATCTATTATTTCCACCTCTGACTAGAGAGATCATATTCTTCAATCTCAATTTTGACCTCCTCACATGGAATAGCTTCCTAACATGTGCATTAGACATAACATATTGACTTTCTTGCAATTGGATGGAGTAAAGGTGAAGATTGCTAGGAGGTCATAGTCTATAAGGAAAATTTGATGAATACTCTTGTATTTTGCCATTATCTACAAAGTACCCTTAAGGTTGTAAAAAAAATATATGTGAATATATAATTGAAAATTTTTCAGCTATAGAGATTATAGAACTACTAAATATTTTCATACCCCAAGTGATTGTTAATTATAGACAAAGATTGGATTTAGCAATTGATTATGACAAGAATTGTAATTTTAGCCAAACTGAATGAGATTAATAACTGTTGGTTCTCTATGTGATAGTGGCTCAACTTGGCCAGATTATTGAGAAGCTTCCTATCCAACCACCAACAAGACAAACCAGGCTAGAACTATTAAAATAATAGCCCAAATCAAGGTGGACTAAAATCCAATTGACTTTGAGGTAGAACTGCTAGATTGGCCAGAGGACCTACTTGTAGGCTCTTTCAACTTAGAATTTGCATGTATCTTGCACTGAAACTCAAGCAAAACTGCTTCAATAAAAGTAGTGACTGGAATCTCTTGACTTTGCTAATGTATGTTTTGCTTCTGGATGTATGTTTGGCACTAAAATAAAGCTTTTAGGGCTTAAAAAAGTTAACAATTCATAGCACCACATATCAAAGGAGTCCACATGTCTATGTCCTTGAACTAATCTCTACAAAAGAATTTCCTTGGTTCAAAGACTCTTGAAATCAGCAGTATACACTATTAATCACCAAGCAATTCTATATTGATTCACTATCAATAACCATAGAAATTGATGATCCTTTTTAGCTTCAAATTTTTTGAAAGGCAAATCCATAGATCAAACAAGTTGTGGGTATGAAATTTACAAAAGATAAATAATGTCTTTGAGCACTTCAACTTGTATACACAATTATATTAGGTTGCGATGCACAAGTTATTGTGCTCAACTTATCTTGACAGTCATACAAATAGATTAAAGAGTCTGGTTGCAAAGCATAAGGATAACACTCTAAGGACTTACCTCTTATATTGCCAATGGTGAAGTATGATTAAAGAGTGTGGTTGCAAAGCATAAGAATAACACTCTTCTTGGTGTTATCCTTACGCTTTGCAACCACACTCTTTAATTTACTTGTATGACTGTAAAGATAAGCTAAGCAAAATTACTTGTGCATCCTAACCTAATTTCATTTGTGTACACAATTTGTACATTAATTTCATTTTGTACAAAAGAAGGACAAGCCAAGTAGAGTTCCAATGCTTCCGCCATATTAGGGTGTAATGGGATCTTGTTTCTGTCTCTTCCTCTTCTCCTTTGCTGGTGGCTTGGCACCTACAAGTTAGATACATTCTACTTTTAGTCTCTTCTACCCTTTGAACTGAACATCAGCTCCTAACACCATGGATGTGAGTTTCTTCACCATTGGCAACATAAGAGGTTAGTCCTCTTAAGTGCGGTTGCAAAGCATAAGGATAACACTACAATAAGACTTACCTCTTATCTTGCCAATGGTGAAGAAACTCACACCCATGGTGTTAGGAGCTGATGTTCAGTTCAAAGGGTAGAAGAGACTAAAAGCAGAATGTATCTAACTTGTAGGTGCCAAGCCACCAGCAAAGGAAGAGAGGAAGGGAAAGAAACTAGATCCTAATATGATAGAAGCATTGGAACTCTACCTACTTTGTCCTTCCCTTCCATGGAGAAACTTCACCAACTTGTACAACATGTACAAGAAGTGGATATATCTTTGAGTTTTGAAACATAAATAATCATGATAGATTCTACATGATTTACAATTGCTTCTTGCAATGCAGGTTACACCAAGTGATTGCATGCCTCTCTAAAGAATAGTGGTCTAAGTTATGCAATCAAAAACTCTACAAGCACAACACTCTTGCATAGTGCATTTAGATACCCATTGTTCATCATCTTCCTTTGTTGCTACAAAATCAGTAATTGTCTTTGTGACACCCCAAATACTCACCAAAAGAGATCATAAACAACTTTAGATGTGAATGTAGGATCACAATGATATATGATTATGCATGGCGTATCAAAGAGCAGCTTTGGTAGCAAATTTTGGCTCTCAAGAAGCACCATATTAAAGAGTGGAGGTGTATTACCAGATGTGTCATACCTGGCTTATATAAATTTGTAAAGAAGGATGATATTTGGTTTCTATAGCTTTTTATCACCTTTTCATCCTCCATCCATGGATTTCAAGCTTGTAGACCACATTTTGCACTTGATGGAATGCATTTGAATGGAAAGTATCTTGGAATTCTACTTTGTGCAATAGCAATTGATATAGAAAAAGATTTATTTCCTCTTAGTGTTGCTTTTGTCAATGTCAAAAATGACACAAATTGGATGTGGTTCTTGGCTCATTTAAAAGAGCAATTGCAATGTATCCTTAACTCTCCCACATGATTTTCCTCTTAGATAAAAAAGGATTGATCAATGATATTGACAATGTGTTTCTAGATTGCTACCATGCCTTTTGCATGCATCACTTGGTAGAACCTCCAACATGCATTGAAAATTCTTAAACTTGTTGAGTGCTTATGAAAATTCACCTATGCAAAGACCAAAGTTGGCTTTGAAGACCACATGTTTGAAGCAGACTAAATAAATGCAAATGCAGATCATTGCTTGGCCAAGTATGCACACAATAGTTTTGTGAAACTGCATATTTGTTGGAAAATGCTTTGATCACTTGACTCCCAACATTGCATAGTCATTGAATTTTTGGCTTTTACAAGCTCCCAATCAAAACATCCTTGTTTTTCTTGACACTCTCCATCTTGAGTTGATGCATTGATTGAGAACTTGCCATGAAAAGTCCATGTAGCTTGTACAAAGAATCTTTGTCAAGGATGTAGAAAGTCTTCTCTTCAATTGATGCCAACAAGCTTGATGGTTTCAATTATACCGCTCCAATTTGAATATGTTCAAGGTTGTTTATCCTCCAAAAAAATATTTTGTAAAGCTTGTAGAGCAACAATGCACTTGTGGTAGCTAGCAAGATGGAGGTCTGTGTTTTGTTCATGCTATTGGCGCCATTCTTTACTACCATTGACATGGTTAGGATTGTGTTCCATCCTTTTTCATTGTTACAAGCTAAAGGCATACATATGAGCAGACCATTGGACATATTTGTTTGTAGGGCCTGAACATTGAAGACTATGAGCCACCTTCAACATGGCCAAAAAGTAAAAGAAAATGCACAATGAATATTAGGCATGAGAAACATCTTTTTAAATGTACCCAGTGCAATGGAAATGGTAATTCAAGGTAGAATTGCCAAGTTGTAATTTAAATAGCATTCTGTGTTTGTTTTCAACATTCCATTTTCAGTTCTAAATTCATACCAAACTATGAGAATCAGGATCTTCAACTTAGGTCTTTTCTACATATGCCTCATTGTTGCATCCATTGAGTTTTTGAATTGTGTGGTAGATAGACAATAAAAGAAGAAAGCCTAAGATCAAGCAAATAAGGAGCTATTTTATCCATCTCATCTAGGCTATGAAGGTCTCCATGCTTCTTGTAGGGTTATGGATTATTACTTGTTTCTAAATAGCAAGGTCCTCTTTAAAACCCTATGCAAGGAAATCACAGAATGGGGAGGCCACAAACCATTGATGGTACATGTGAACTATCATCTTAACAAATATGATCAGATGTTGGCAATTGTAGATTGTTATATTTTAGGAAACAAGAAAGCTTTGGACAGATTTCTTGATGGTTCTCAATGGTAGATGAAGCAAAGTATAAATGATTATAGGCTATATATAGGGAATTTAGGGCTATGTTATAGCTTTTTCCCTTTTCATTCCTTTGAAGTGTCTAAACTTGATATTTGGAAAGTAGTAATTCTCATTAAAATTTCATATTGAATCACAATTCTTCAAAGTGCATTAGTAAGCTTCTCAATTCTAGTTTAACAATGGTACTAGTGAAGGTCTTGAGAAATTAGTTGGATGTTATATGCATAGGTTCTTACTTACGACCTTGTAAATCAGCTCCCTACTTTATTTCTTGGCTTAAGTGTAAAATCTAGACTCAAACTTATGCACTCTTTATTTCTGGGTATCACAACTTTTAGATATACTACAAATATCAAAAACAGACCAATAGCCTAATTTATTTCTGGTGTTCATGTGGATCAAAGCACATTATTCTGCAACATCTTTTATTGTGCACCTTACACAAAGTGAGTCCTACAAGAACCAAGGTGTAATTTCCTTGAAACTATACGGGTATTTTTCAGATTATGCTAAAATACAAGGGTATTTATCAAATTTTCCCTAGTTTATATTATAGATTGTTTTTTTGTTATTCTTGACTCTAATCTAGCTCTTTTGAGAGTTCTCTCTCCTCCTTGTTGTCTAGATAATCCAAAGAAGACTCTTTACCTTTGATATGGTGCTCTTTAGGGATAACTTGCTAGCATGATCCGTATTACAAATATACAATATTGGCTTAGCTAGCCAAGGTGGAGGAGATACTCCTATTTCCTAGATCTCTACTCAACATCTTTACATTTCTTTTTTATAATATCCTTCTCTATTTGCTTTAAGGTTTTGCAAAACAAAATCAAATGGACTAAGTAGTTGATGAACTCTTGCAAAAAAAAATCAAATGACTAATAGAATAAACACAAAAAAGACCAAGTAGAGCTCTAGGTTAGAACCTAACAAGATATAAGAGACAATAAATATTCTTTACCAAATAGTTGTAGCTTATTCCTTTATAAGCTTATGGTTGAAGAATCTTAGCAAACCAAGATTGGTAGATCTACATCCTTAGACCATATTTTAAGACAAATAAAGGAGACTAAAAGTCTATCTAGAGCCAAAAATTTCCATATTTCAAGGCATTTAGCCAAGTGTTAAATCAGATTTTATCTATGGGCCAAATAAACTTAAGCTTAGCACCAAATACCAAGAACTGCCAAGCTTCTTTGGCACATGGGCCGGCTCTCTTGGCTATAAATTCAAGTGGCCAAGAATCAATCTTTTATATCCTCTCTCATTTCTTCCAACTTCTCAAATTGTTCTCCTAATTTACTTAATTCTCCCACATATTTTCTTAAATTATCCACCAATTCTTCTCATTATCTACTTATATGTCTTCCTCCATACTTCCCATATTTTTTTTGGATTCTTCTTGATTATTTGCAAAAATTCACCCTCATGATTTCCACGCACTTCTTAAATTATATCTTGGGTCTTTGATATTATCTAGTAATATACATCTCAGTATATTTTATTATTATTCTTGAGTATATTTTGTTTATCTACTCAAGTTCTCTTGCATGAATTCCCACATACTTCTTGGTTATTACCTATACTTCTTGGATTATTCCTTAGTCTTTTCTGGTTATCTACGAGCATACTCTTACCTATCTACCCATATACTTCTTGAATCTTGCCTATCTACCCATAAACTTCTTGAATCTAACTTGTGTTCTTCCTTGTATCATCTAACATAATTCCAAAATTTCTCCCAATTGTATTATTAAATTTCTGTTGGTTTATCATTCTATCTTCTCTCATAGATTCTTCCAAGATACTTCATAGATTATTCATTTTCACATTCTCAAATATTAGCATAGATTTTTCCCGACTGTCTATATTAATTCTCCCTTATTTTCTCCCACATACTTCTTAATTTCTTTACTCACATTATCTTCTTGCATGTCTTCTCTTATATTGCTTGGATTTTTCTAGGTGCCATGTCTGCATTGTACTCTACATCTTCCCAAAAGTATTCCTAAATATTAACCTATATTATTTAAAATTATCAATCCACTACCTTCATTATGAATTTTCCCAATTCTAACCCAAATTTCATCCTAGATTCCTTATTTGTGCTCTATGAAAAAATCACTTGTATCTTCTTATATACCTCTTGGATTTTCCTAAATTATTAACTTGCATTCTCACTTGCAATCTTCCTAAATATAGCTGCATATTAATATTTTTTTGTTCATTTTCCTTGGTTGGACCTAACCTTATGGTATATTATGATGGTATATGTGCAAGATCAACCTTTTGTCAACTGAATAGAAAATAATGACATTTGATGATTGGTTCTGGTGGATATAAGCATGTGTTTTGAAAATATGACTTAAATGGGAAAATATAACTTTTTGCATTGTTATTCTCTCTAAGTCCTTACAAAATTACTCACATAAATCATTTCTTATATTGATAGAAGCTAAAGCATTCAATTACTGGTCATCTAGACAATTTGTACCAAAATCTTCAATTATTACTTGATCCCTATGCTATGTAGTACCAAGAAGTATATATTAGATCTTTGTGCAAGAAAGTGGTATTAATTAGAAGCTTAAGGATCTGATTGATGATCACCTAATCAATATGTACCAAAAACCTCAAGTATTATTTTATCAATGTGCTCTCTAGGGCCAAGGATTAGATATTAGATCTTGTATAAGGAGTTGTGTTAATTTGTTGTGCTTAGTACAACTTTGTAACAATGGAGGAGTTATAAGGTTATGTAGATATCATAGTAGGTAATTAGATTAGGCATATGCCAAAAGAGGATCTATTCTTGAGAAAAGTTATTTCTATTGTTAGGTTCTATACAAAACATCAAGATGCATCTAAATCATTCAAAGGTAGTGATTTTTTAAATATCCCAAGTTGTATGAGACTATCTTTTGTTCCATTGATTTGTTTGACTTATAAATGCAAGACAAAAAGATTGAGTAAGAAGTGGAAGTGAATAAAGACAAGGATGACAATATATAATATTTCTGTAGAAAAAAGATTATTTTTATTAATCTAAAATATAATGAAAGATAGTAATATGTCAATCAATATACTACTTATACACACCAAGCTCAATGTAAATTGTCTCAATAGAATATCATAAAGATATAATATATCTCCTTCATTTCTTAAATTTCATTGGTTACAATAGATATGAATAACTTCATTTATTCTACATAAAATAGTATGCAATGAATTTTACTATAAGTTTTAGGATGTGTCTCTCATAAATTTTAAAATATCCAATGAATAAAACCCTTGGGAGTGGAGAATGTGTACCATACTTTTCACAATATAACAACTTTTAGATCAATTTCTCTACCTTTGAGAAATGGTAAAGTTACCATTTTTTATTCAAATGAAAACTGAATTTGAAGATGCTCCTACTCCCAATGAAGCCAAGTAAAAGTCAAGTTGTGGATCATGATGTTGCAAATACCTGAAAATAGAATAAGAAGCTTGTTGCAGATTAGATGTTGTATAAGCATGTCATTGTTTAAAGCAAGAGTAGATGTGAGATTTGCATAACTACAATGAGATGTAGAAATGTATCACACCAAGAATGTCTTTCAAATATCTTCTAGGTTTATTGAATGGTGTGTCTATCCAATTGTAGAAGGAGCCTCTATAGATTCAAGATGTAGCAAATAGTCTATTGCACCCCTTATATGCTGCTTGTGTCAACATGATCACAAGTTATCATCAAGCTAGAAACCAAGATTGAGTGCATTGCTGATGCCATCTTGAGTGATTAGTGTAGTGATTAGTGACTATTATTGATCTGAATTAGTGCAGAAGTACTACAGCAAGGCATTGGGATTGTGAAGGGAACACATGTGGCATCTTTTGGTAAGGACCAAAATTCACTAATTCAAATCAACAACATAGAGGAGAGCACTCAAATCATACAAGGAGAAAAATTGATAAAAACTTGCCTAAAGCAAAAGGACCTCAAATATTTCCAATGGATTTCTGAGCACAATAGAGTGAAGACCAAGCCATGTTGTTGAGTTATCACAAGGTATTTGTAGGTGAAGAGAGGTTTCCATCCAAGCGATGAGTGAAGTGCAATTCCAAGAATACAATATTAGACAAGGTGAAGTTTATTAAGTAAGAAATGATTAAACTCACAACCTCTAACACCACATAAGCACTTGAGGCCCCACATATTAAGGTGTGGGCATAATTAGGGTTTTCAGCCTAATTAAGGATTTAGTGGTGCAATTAGGGATTTGAGAGACTAATTAGTGAGATCAAGGCAAATTGGGGTTGGTCTTGTAACAAAGGGTTTTACCATACTTGATGGAGCTTGAAAAATGGCAGACCTCTTTGGTAGCAGATAGGTTCTCTTCATATATGCTCTTTGCTTTTTCACCATCAGTTTTGTTCTTATATGTGTTTTATCTTGTGTGTGATTGTCTTTGGCATTGAGATGTTAATCCTTGTTCTAGATTTTTATCCTTCTAGTTATGTATTGGGTTCTATCTCTGTGTAGTTACAAGATTGTTTTGTAGACTCCTACTTCATTCTTAGGCTTGGGTAGGTAGAGGGACTATAATAGGTGAGGCTCTTCATCTAGCACCTGCTACCTCATATGGGCATCTAGGGCATAGATCTAAGTGCTACCTTTTCCAACATACCCCTCAAAGTGCTTAGATTCCCCTTGATGGAGCCACTTCTACTCCGTTGCCATATACTCCACCATTATGCAATGAGAAACCTACTTTGTTTGATTCTCCTATGAAGGATCTCCCATCAACTATCCCTTTTGTTCTTGCCATAACTTCTCCTCCTAACTTGCTAGATCCACGACTACCACCACATACTCCAATCCACTCCATCCCTCCCAAAACCCCTACACCAAATCACTAACCAAAATCCCTCCTCTCATGCCCTTAACACCTCCTTACACCCCACCTAACCAATGCCTTATGTAGTCTTGTCTTGATTGCCCATGGGTGGAAATTGGTTTGGTTTAGCATTGAGTATGAGCTAGATGCTTATGGATGAGAGAAAAAGCCACTTCTCTACCTAGACCCTCTTCATACTCTAGCCTTCTCACTATAAGCACCATTAGATTCTTACTCTTGGCTCCACTCTTTGGATCTCCTTCAGGCCTTCCTACCAAGCTTACCTTTTTCTTACATATAAACAAGTATCTCCATGCCCCTCCACTATTTGGTAGGCTCCAAGTAGAGAAAATGAAAATGACCAAGAGAAAGATGTCTCTACTTGGACCCTACTAGCTCTTTTTCCTCAATGTGCTTTGATTCTTACTACTCATGGAGGTGCATTAAGATACCACAAGATTGTATCTTGGATTTATTGCTTTTTGCAAGGAGATTGGCCTACTTTATAAGAGAATTATACCATCCAAGCCCAAGAGGCAATGAGACAGATCACAAAGTCTACACAAGCTCACACTCCACCTCCAAAGCATCATTATTTATATTGTTTCTTGTTATTAGGATAGGTAGGGAAGTACTGGCAAGCAATCCAAGCAATATCACCCTCTAGACCAAAACCTTTATCCACCAATATGTTATAAACCTTATAGGATCTCTATCTATCAACCAATTACAACCTTCTTATGTCCATGACTACCACCCACTTGAGGAGCTATAGCTTACGTAGTACTTCTTTGCTTATGTTTTACTCCATCTCTTCATATTTCTTAACATGTGGTTCTTCTAGACTAGCATTACTTTGACTTTGACATTGATCATTCACAAGATTATCTCTCTCTCATTCTGCCAAACTCAAGCTTCCTCCTTCTCTTTGCTTTCTACTAACTATTGCCTTAGATTTGGTACTCCCTAGTATTGCTTGTTTTTGTAGTGCATCCTGTCTCCTTGCTCTATCAAGGAGATATCATGTGTTTGCTCCATAGCCATAGGAGCTGTTTTTCAATGTTTAGTCTCACATACCATTTATCTACAACTTCACCACTCCTTTCCATCATTCTTATCTCCTCATCAATATGCAATGGCCACACTAAGTGATTGTGAGATGGTTATTACAAGCATTAGAGCTTCCTTGGACCCCATCGTAATTGCAGGGTAGTCCAAGTGGATGTCTCAAATACTTTCAATAGTATTTCTCATCCAACTTTGGTATCAAGTTAAAGGCATCAAATTAGGTATCAATTTGAAGATATATGTTTTTCATTTATTTGCTAGTCTTTTACTTGCATAGTTTTTGGGCATTCTTTTGTTTTAATTCTTTTGCAATCAATTTTTTTCAATAAAATGTTTTGAAAAAAAGAAGAGTCATTCCAAAAGAAATTAAAAGTTGAAAATTGTTTCTTTGGTAAAGGAGTAGATCTTCTCTTTAATTTGTGTACTTTTTATGGTATTGAGATACCATCATTGTATAGTCACCCTACGACAAGAAGAAAGTTCATTCAATTAACATCTACAAAAGAGTACACACCAAGTAGATCCTTTGGGAGGGCCATTATTTGCCTTAGCTCAATATATAGCTTTCCTTGAGGTTGTAGTTGCCTTTCCTAAATGTTTTTTCCATCCTTTTCAAATGATACATACATCTTGGTCCCTTAAAGGATCTAGGCCATGCAATGCAAGATTTCACACTGATTTTGGAGCTCACATGTAGTCCTTATCCCCTTTAACTTCTTATCAAGATTCTAGTTCCTGATAGGAGGTTTCAATGTATTGGGCTCCACTTTTGAAGATCATGATTTTTGTAGCTCATTTATCTTTGATACTTTGATTCAAGCTACCACACATGCTCATCTACTTCCCCATTTGTGGAACACACAAGTGGCCTACTCCCTCCTTTTGAGATATATGTCCCGAGAGCTTCCTTTTAAGCACTACATATCCTCCTATAGAGGTACTTCTACCACGTCTATGGTCCTTTGATAGTGTCATATGCCATACCTTCTCCACACTCTTAGGACCTTGTATGCTCCCACAATTATCAAATGATTTCTAATGCTTGTAAATGGATCTTCCCCTAGCCATGGGAGGATGTGGTTTCATATCATAAGAGCCTAATGCACTAGTAGCTTACCTAGGAGCATGAGCATCACTAGCTCCTCTTTTGGTAGATTTCTTACATGAGAGTTGCTACTTTTTATTACCAAATATTACAATAGTCAACTCAATCACCCTTTATTTCTAGACATCTCTTTGATTTCTTGGGATTTATTCCCAGACCCACATGTATTGCACTTCCTCCTTTGCAAACTTTATATCTTTAGATTTTGCATACTCACTATAATACCAATAGCTAGATACATCATCTAGAGTTGAAAATTGGCTTGGTAACATCTAGAAGGATTTTATGTATGATGGGCTAAGGAGATCAGATATAGGTGTCACCAAAAGAGTATTTCTACTAATAGGGTAAGAGCCAAAAATAACTTTGATTTGTAATACCAAAAGCTAGACATATTATCTAAAGATAGAAATTGGCTTTGTAACATATGGAAGGATGTTATGCATGATGGGAAAGGTAGTTCAGATAGAGGTCTCACCAAAAGAGGACTTCTACTGATAGGACAGGAGCCAAAAATAGCCTAAACTTTAGGGCTAATTTTGGAAGCCTAAACAGATGAATTAGGCCTTGAAAATGTGCATATTCCCCTCCTCAACAAAGGATAACTTGGCCTTCCCTCCCCTCCCATTTGTCTCATTGAGAGCTCTCCGACAGTACCTCACTCACACAATTTGGAGATTCCTTTAGGAAGATTCTCTAAAGATGGCTTGACCAACCAGATAGGATTAGAACCAACATTTCACCCATGCATGCAACCAATCTAAGGTTAGAGCTTGCTTGTAGGTCACCAATCCATGTATCTGATCCAAGGGTAGAGCTTCCTTTGGTGGTGTCTCCTTTGCTATATAATACAGTCATGGTGCTCCTTTGGGGCATCGGAGGTTGAGTGTGAAATTGTGTGTTTCTTCTCATGTGTTTCTCTTCAGTTCTCCTATCCTTGGAAGATTACAATGGTGTTAGAGCAGGCGTTCCAATCCAAGAGAGTGGATCACCCCTCTTGGAAGAACATGGGCCACTAAGATTGAGTAAAATTTGAGGAGAGATCCGTAGTGTAATTGATAGATAAAGAGTGTGCTAGAGAGAGGATAGGATGGAAGCTCCAAGAGGATAATATCTAGCACCCCGCTTTTGTTCTTGAATCCATTCCACATCAAGATTATGTACATCCAATGTGAGCAAGTAAGAGTGTATCTTGTTTTTCATTTTGGAGCAGAGTTCATGGATATAATGATGAATTCACCAAACCTAGTGATTCTGCCTCTGGTGATCTATGATAGAGAATGGGATTTAATAATCTATATTCTATTATGATGGATTTGAATGTACCAAATCCTCTCCCTTTCAACCCTCAAGTAGGAATCCATTATGTGGTCCGACCAAAAGTAATGTTTAGAGATTTTGTAGTTTGCAATTTTGGTGAAGCATACTATCAACAAGTGATAGCCTCTAAGGTCCCACTGATAGTTTCAATAGTATGTGCTCCATCTTGAGTAATCATATTAACCCTCTATTGAAGTAGGAAGTAGCAATTGAGCAATGTTGTATGTAGGAATCATGGATCCATAATTGTAAGAGTTGATGCAAGGAATGCAAGGAATGTTGAATGATCAAGTTTTGAGAGATCAAGATGACCATGGAGGCATTGCAAAGTCAAGTATGTACCTTCAAGAATGATCAAGCAATGCACAAAAGAGAGTCGTCCCAAAACCCAATACCAGTGACCAAAGCACATGGAGAGTCACTCATGCCAAGGACACCAGCCTTGATTGACAATGAGGTCATATTGTTAATATGGACAAAGAAGACCTACAACATTGAGCCTTACAAGGACAATGTTCTATGGGAATCATGGAGATTTTGATTTTAAGAATGAATTGATACTTTTGATTATTCACAACTGAAATCACCAATCATTCTGCCGGTGTGTTTGCATGTAGGTACTTGATTGATAAAGCCCTCACATGGTATGACGCTTGGGAACAATCAATGTTGACAAAAGGAAGGGAAGTTACTTGGTCTGCCATGCAGGAAGGGCTACTCAAGAACTTCCAATTGGTGGATTTGGTGCAGATGGCCTGAACTTGACTATGGAGGTTGAAGTAGAAGAACAATGTACAAGAATATGTGGAGGCATTCCTTGATCTACAGGTTGCAATAACCAACATGAGTCCAACAAAAGCTTTGGACAATTTCAAATGAAGGTTGAAAGAGAAAATCTATCAAGAAGTAATGATGCAAAATCCTTGTACTTTTTTTAAAGCATTGCTTGTGCTTCAAAAAATAGCAGGGGTGCTAGGAGGAGGTGAAGAGGTCACCTTGAATCAACATTAATGGGCTAAAACAAAACCTTTGGTGGACCAGTCCCTATGGAATTAGGCAATATTTGATTTAAAGAATGAGGAGCACAATAGCCCCAAGGAGAATGAGGATGGTTCAAAGAAAGGAGAGATGTGGCCTTAGGAGGCCCAAGGAGAAAGGACTAGGGCAAAAAATGTCATTGTTACAATTGTGGCTAAGTTGGGCACCTTGCCATCAATTGTTGCACTCATTTTCTTAGAGGTCCTTGGCCTCCATGTAGGCAATCTGTGAACAACATGGAGAGAAGAACTGAAGAAGAGGATGCAAAAATCACCTTGGAAAACAAAGATTGCTAATAAATGTACCTTGTGGCCTTACTGGCTCAATGGAAAAGAAAAATAGGGAGGGAAGGAAGAAGACAAGTGCAAAGAGACAAAAAAATACAAGCTCACAATTGATTGTTGTAAATGGAGTCATAGAAGGAAATCAAGTGAGAGTATTGATAGACCTTGGAGCAATAGAGAATTTCTTGTCTTGCTCTATTGTAATAAGGTTGGGAATGGAGCTAGAGAAAGATGAGAATGACAAATTAGAATTACCCAATGTGTAGACAAAGAGGATTGAATCATTATCTAAAAAGGTAGCACTCTCTATAAGAGCATATCAGGAAGCAATTGAGTGGCAAGTTATACGGTTAGCTCATTATGATGCAATCCTAAGTATGCCATGGATGGAGCACTACAACCTCACAATCAATTGGAGGAACAAAGTAGTAAGAACTCACCAATGGAAGATCATTGGAGTTAAAGAGAGAGTAGAAAGGCAATAATTACCTCTATATGTCATAGGGACAACAACTATCTATAAGACAAATAGATGTTTCATGGGGGTAATAAGAGGATTCCAAAGTGCACAACTCAGTGGACAAATTCTTGAGAAACTTAGAGATGTGATCAATGAGTTTCAAGATGTCTTCTCGGATGACCTACCCTCAAGATAACCACCAAAAAGGAAAGTTGATCATAAAATCAAAATAATTCTTGGGAAGGCACCCCCTTGTAAGGCCCCATATTGTCTATCACCTCATGAGTTGGAGGAGTGTAAGGCTCAAATCAAGGATATGATACAAATAGGGTTTATCCAACCCAATGTATCACTATATGGGGCTCTTGTATTGTTTGTGAAGAAAAAGGAGGGTATAATGCGCATGTGCATTGACTATCAAAGCCTAAATCAACAAATGGTGAAGAATAAATACCCCTTACACCACATAGATGGCCTATTTGATCAACTCAATGGGGCAAAACACTTCACCAAACTTAATCTACAAAGAAATTATAACCAAATTTGAATTGTGGAAGAAGATGTCCATAAGATTACCTTTTGAACAAGGTATGGTCACTTTTAGTACCTAGTTATGTTGTTTGGTCTCACCAACACACCGGCCACTTTCATGAGTTTAATGAATGATATATTTTTTCTACACTTGGATAAATCTATTATTGTTTTCCTAGATGACATCATTGTATATAGTAGGACCATGAGGTAACACAAGCAAGAAGTTCTCCAAATTCTACAACAAAATCAATTGTACGCCAAAATCTCAAAGTGTAAGTTTGGCAAGTCTAAAGTAGACTACTTGGAGCATAGAGTAAGTGCAAAAGGTATCCAAGTGCTATCAAATAAAATAAAGATCATTCAAAAATAGAGTGCTCCAAAAGATCAAACTCAACTCAAGAGTTTCTTGGGATTGATAGGATTCTATCAAAAATTTGTCAAAGACTTCTCCAAGGTAGCACAACCTCTAATAGCACTACTTGGCAAGAGGAAGAAGTAGATATGAGGAACCACACAAGAATTTGCCTTTCGAGAATTGAAAGATGCATTACTACAATCTTGCATACACCAATCTTGAGATGGTATGACCCAAAACGTCCAATCAAGTTGGCTACAAATGCAGCAGGCATGGCAATAGGAGCAATCCTACAACAAGAACATCATGATAGATGGCACCCAATTGCATATTTCTCTAAGAAACTATTATCATCAAAATGTAACTATCATACCATCAGACAAAGAAGAGTTGGCCATTGTCTTGGCAACCAAGCATTAGAAGCACCATCTTGGCAAGAAGGTATTTGTAATGGAGATAGACCATAAACCTCTAGTCTACCTTGAGACACAAAAAGATCTATCTCATCAACAGATTTGGTGGGCAGAGTGTAGACAAAGATTCAACATGACAATCACATATGTGGAAGGTAAGAAACAACTTGCTGGTACATTCACCCAAATGCCTATGGAAAAAAATTTTGTGGTAGAGTTCAAGATGAACCTTGAATTCTAGCCAAGGATGCTAACTACTACAAAATGACCCATTGGATTGTAGGAGCTCAATCATCCAAAGGTGTCACCAATACCCAAGTACTCACTTTTTGTGATGGCAGGTTATAGATCCTGGATGACACAAACATAAAAACCACCATCCTAACAGAATGTCATGATTCCACCGTTGTAGGTGATGTTGAAGTCAATAAGACCTTGGATGCAACCAAATGCCATTACTATTAGCCCAAGATGAGCAACAATGTGATGGAGTAAATTTGAAGCTACCTACTTTGTCAACAAAATAAAGCTTCTAATCAAGCTCTTGTAGGACTCCTTCAACCTCTTCCTACTCCTACACAATATTGGGAATAGGTAAGCATGGATTTGGTTTGTGAATTGCCCAAAACCACCTCCAAGTTTGACTCCATTGTAGTCTTTGTTGACTTACTCAACAGGATGATTCACGTGTCCTACCACCAAGGATGTGACTACTCTACAATTAGCTCAGTTGTACTTAGATGTAGTCTTTTCTCACATGGCCTATCTTGCGTGCTCATCACTAATAGAGGTACAAGATTCACCAATTTGTTTGGAGAACACTTTTTGGTTTGTTCAAAACCAAGTTGGCCATGTCCACAACCTACCATCTATAGATTGATGGCCAAATAGAGTGGGCTAATTGCACCATTGAGGACATGCTTTGGGGCTTCACCCTAGAAGAACAAGAAAGGTGGGACACCTTATTGCCACTGGTAGAATTTTCATACAACAATTCAATCAATGCATCTACACAAGTTACACCATTCTTCCTCATGTATGGAGAGCATCCTTTCACACCTTTGAGCTTGATGAAGATCTGACCAATAGCTATGAAGGTGGATGTTAACACTTTCATTCCAAAATCCAACAAGGAGTAGAGACCCCCAAAAACAGGTTGCAGATTGCCCAAAATCAACAAAAATAATATGAAGATGCATATCATTGGGACATGGAGTTCAATGTTGGGGATCAAGTCTGGTTATCAGCAACCAACCTTACATTTGTTGGCCCTCACAAGCTTAGACCTTGTTTTAGTAGGCCTTTCTCCATCCTTCATCAAATCAGCTTGGAGCTCCCGCCACACATGAAGATTCATTTGGTATTCCATGTTTCCTTACTATGTAGATGTGCACCCCAACCGTGCTACTTTCCTTCTATATAGGAGATTCAACCTTGTCCAACACTCATTGATGACACGGAGGAATATGAAGCAAACGCATTCTCCAAAAATGCATCTAGGGAACTCGCCATCCGCATGTGGAATATCTTGTACACTAGAAAGGGTATCCACTATATGAGGCAACATGGGAGCCAGCAGCCAACTTGACCAATGCACTATTGTTAGTGAAATCTTTTGAGCATCAACTTCTCAACGAGGACATTGCATCTTAATAGAGGGGAGGTTTGTAATACTAGTAGCTAAACACATTATCTAGAGTTGAAAATTGGCTTCGTAACATATGGAAGGATGTTATGTATGATGGGCTAGGTAGACTAGATAGAGTTGTCACCAAAAGAGTACTTCTACTAATAGGAAAAAAACCAAAAATAGCTTAAATTTGTAATACCAAAAGCTAGACATATTGTCTAAAGGTGGAAATTGGCTTGGTTACATCTAGAAAGATGTTATGCATGATGGGTTGGGTAGTTCAGATAGAGGTGTCACCAAAAGAGGACTTCTACTAATAGGATAGGAGCCAAAATAAGCCTAAAAACATCAAAGCCAATTTTGAAGGCCTAAACAGATGAATTATGCTTGAATTAAGGTAGGTTGGCCTTCCCTTCCCCTAGGTTTTTCTTGTCAAGAGCTTTCCAATAGTACCTCACCCACACGATTTGGAGATTCCTATAGGAAATTTCCCTAAAGATTTCCTCTAGTCAAAGATGGTTTGACTAACTAGATAGGATTAGAACCGACATGTCACCCATGCATGCAACCAATAGAAGGGCAGATCTCACTTATAGGTCACCAATCCATGTATTTGATCCAAGGGTGGAGCTTTGTTTGGTAGTGTTCCCTTTGCTATACAATACAATCAAGGTCCTCCTTTGGGGTATCCGAGGTTGAGTGTGAAATTGTTGTATCCTCAAAAGATTACACTCATACCCTTTCTAGCATTCTCAATAGTGTGCCTTTACTTGATAGAGCTAGGATCCTCTCTTGCAACAAGAAGAGCATCACAACTTAGCTTCATCCTTCCCTTTTAATTAAGGACTTTTGGTTCTGTAAGCTGGCCTATCTCTCATGTAGAATGAACCTCTAATGGCTATCATGGTAGTGCATCATGGACTAAAAAGACAAGGAACTCCAACTCCATCATACTCCTACAAGACTAACAATCCAAGACTCAAACCATTGCTCATGAGAGAACTTAATGAGAGAGAAAATTGCAAATGAAAGGATGATGAGTACCTTCTCACCCCTAGTTTATATGCTTGTGAAATAGTTATGCACCAAATTTACTAATTATTGGAGTAACTCAAGTTACTAGGCTAAGAGTCAAATAAAGTCTAAAGTCTAAAGGAATATCCATACTCATGGGAATATTCTCCTAAGCATGTGGTCTTATCTTAACCCAACCACTAACTCACGGATTCCTTTACATGGGTTTTCCTTGGACTATAGAAGAATTTGAAACAAAAAGGCTTGTAGGTCAAAGAGTTCTCAACTCTTTCCTCAAAGCCAAATACCTAGGAATAATATCAAGTCAATACATTAGAATCCAAAAAGTGGTGCTCATCTTTTCTACTTCCTCTAAAGTAAGGTCCTCTCTATCTTAGCTTTGACTAACTTTAGCTAATCATGACTAATATAGAACCATCCTTTATCCCTATATAAGTAATATCTCTCAAGTACTTATAATACCAAACTAAATATCACAATAGCACATACATGCACAAATGAGTGTTACATTTACCACCCCCGTACTAAGAGTTCACTTTGTCCTCAAATTGAAGGTCCCTCTACCTTCTATGGTACATCTTTCAACTTGTCATGGTCAATCCTATCAAATTTTCTTCCTCTCCTAGAGATCATAGGTTTAATTTCCCTATACCTTCTCTACTATGAAATGTCCAAAGTACTTAGGCAAAAGCTTCTTTTGTACTTTCTTGAATCAAATGGAATCAAACAACGTTACCAAATCACCTTCTTTAAAGAGTTCCACCTTCTTCTTGCCTTACTTCTTGTCCCATATATCCTTTTGTTTCCTTTGGGCTTGCTCCACTCAAACCATAGTAGTTGCTCTTGTCTCCTCCAATTCCAAAAGTTGATCCTTCCTTGACTGCTTTGCATCACCTCCTTGTGCTTTCTTCAATCTCCTATGAATGCTTTGGAAGGTAGGAATATCAAAGTGAATAGGTAAGGTAGACTCAATACCACATACCAAATGAAATAGAGAATATCCGGTGTAATTCTTCATGGTTGTCTTATACTCCAACAAAATTGCATGAAACTTCTTATCTCGATGATATTTAGCCTTCTCTATTTTTGCATCTTTGGCCAACATCATGCATAAGGTCTGATTGGTTCTTTCTACCAAGCCAATGGAATTTGGCTTATAGGATGTAGTTACTCTACATGTGCTAGAGAAATTTTGTAGCATGGCTATAGTGATGCTCCTTGTAAAATCTCATCTTGTATTAGAAACCAACTCCAAAGGGAATCCAAACCTAGTAATAATGTATTCATAAAGAGATCTATCAACTTCATCTTCATTTTTGTCCCTCAATGGTCTAGCCTCAACCCTCTTGGTAAGGTAATCAGTAACTACCACAATGTATTGATTATTCCTTGGTGTTCTATTGAGAGGACTTACAAAGTCAATTCTTGAGTTCTCAAAAGTCCTAGTAATGGAATTGATCTAAGAGGAGGAGTGGAAGTAGAATTTCTAGCAAAAGCTTGACAAACATGACAAGTTTTGCAATAATCAAGATAATCCTTAAAAATCCCTCTTTGATGGTAACTTGCATCTAGAATCTTGAAAGCAATCACCTTTCCTACAAAGTGTCTCCCATACATTACATCCTCATGAAACTCCTTTATGAGTAGGAAAGACTCTTCCTTACCCACTGCTCTTTGAAGTAGACCATCTGCTCTTTGGTGAAAAGGAATACCCTCCACTATTGTGTAGGTTCTAGATCTTGCTGTGAGAGCCTTCCTCTCCCTAGCATGCATCCTTTTTGGAAATTTACTTCTTGTAACAAAGTCCATAATCTTCTTGTACTCCATTGGAACCTCTTGAGTGACTGAGATTGTCATGAGCTCTTCATCCAAGAAGGAATCATCCACTAGTTCAACTCCAACATGATCATAGGTCCTAGATAAAAAATCAATGTTTGCATGTTTCTTCCTTGGTCTATCCTCAATGGTGTAGTCATACTAAGATAAGAGTATTATCCACATTGCTAACCTCCCTTCCATATTAGGCTTGTTGAAGGTATACTTCAAAGCCTTGTGATCCGTGACACTGGTGGCTTTCCTTCCAATCAAGTAGTGTCTAAACTTCTTGAGACCAAAGATCCCTGCCAACCCTTCTCTCTTTGTGATAGAGTAGTTCTTTTTTTTGAAAAAATCTTCTTACTAGCATAAGCTATTGTATGATCATGCCCATCTTGGTCTAATTGACTAAGATTGCATCCTAAATCTACATTGGAAGCATCAGTGTAGAGGATGAAAGGTTTACTCCAATCAAGTTTAGCAAGAATTGGAGCTATAACAAGGGATTTTTTGAGCTCCTCAAAAGCTTTGAGAGCCTCATTATCCTCCAAAATCACCATGTATTCTACAACCTTCTTCATGTAGATGGTCAATGCATAAGCCTTGTTGGAAGATGAAAAGATGAACCTCTTATAGTACCCAACCATCCCCAGGAATAAGCATAACTTTGTCAAGCTTGAAAGGAATGGAAGGTTTGAGATTTTCTTCACCTTCTCAAGATCAATAGCTATTCCATTTTTGGAGATGATGTGCCCCAAAAGTAGATCTACTTCACAACCAAAATTCACTTCTCAAGTTGAGTGATGTATATGCTTTATCCAAGCATTGCAGAGCTTGATTAGGTGCTCAAAGTGCTCATCCTTGCGTCTATAGACAAGAACGTCATCAATGAAATCTCTCACCAATTTCCCAATCAAAGGTTCAAACACCTTGTTCATGAACCATTGGAATGTGACTTTAGCATTGCAAAGCCCAAAAGGCATGACCTTGAAAGTATAAGTCTCCCAAGGTGTGGTGAATGTGTTGAGTTGTTGATGCTCTTGTGCAATCTTGATTTAGTTATGCTCAATATAACCATCTCCAAAATTATACTTCTGATGACCTACAACCTCCTCCAAGATCTCATCAATGAATGTCAAAGGGTAATAGTCCTTCTTAGTAACAACATTGAGCTTCTTGTAATCCACATATACTTAAAGCTTGCCATTCTTTTTCTTCACAATCACAATTAGAGATATCTATTTTGAATTCTCCACGTCAAAGATAAATCCAACCTCCTTGAGCTTATCAATCTCCTCCTTCACAACCAAAGCTATTGGTGGGCTAACGCAATGTTTCTTTTGGCAAATTGGTTTTGAATGTGACTCCACCTCTAACTTGTGCTCCTCCAAGGTGACTCAATTTTAATTCTTGTAACTAAAAGCAAACACGGGGATGAACTTGAGGAAAATCTCCTTAAATCTCACATTTTCCTCCTTGGTAACATTTGGACAGTACTTGAGGGAAGATCACATCTTTGCTATCTCCTTAAGTGTCAATAGTGATTTATTTGGGTCCTTCACTACCCTTGGCTTAGGTGCAAAATCCATAACACATCCTCCTTTATGGAAGTATCTCTTCCATACTTATGTCCACACTTGAAACTCGTTCTAAATATGATCCTCAATAATCAAAAGAAGGATAGATTTGAGGAGATTTTATGCAAGTTCATCCATGTGTTTGCTTTTAGTTACAAGGATTTGAAGGAAGTCACCTTGGAGGAGCACAAGATAGAGGCGGAGTCACATGCAAGACCAATCCGCTAAAAGCAACATTGCATTAGCCCACCAATATCTTTGGTTGTGAAGGATGAGATTGATAAGCTCAAGGAAGCTGGATTTATCTTTGAGGTAGAGAATTCAGAATGGGTGTCTCCAATTGTCATTGTGAAGAAAAAGAATGGCAAGCTTTGGGTATGTGTGGATTACAAGAAGCTCAATGTTGTTACCAAGAAGCTCAATGTTGTTACCAAGAAGGACTACTACCCATTGCCATTGATTGATGAGATCATAGAAGAGGTTGCAAGTCATGAGAGGTATAGTTTTGGAGATGGTTATAGTGGATATAACCAAATCAAGATTGCACCACAGCATCAACAACTCACCACTTTCACCACACCTTGTGGAACTTATACTTTCAAGGTCATGCCTTTTGGGCTTTGCAATGCTCCAACCACATTCCAATGGTTCATGAACAAGGCATTTGAACCCTTCCTTGAGAAATTTGTGAGAGACTTCATTGATGACTTTTGTGTCTATGTGTAATACTCCGAGGACAAGAGAAGAGAGAAAACATAGATTGCACACTCAAACCTTCGATGCCCCAAGGGAGCACCTTCTCTTTATTATATAGACAAAGAGGATCTCCTCCAAGGAAGCTCCACCATAGGATTAGGGACACAGATAGGTGACCTGTCAGCAAGCTCCACCCTTGGATTGCTTACTTGGATGGGTGACTTGTCTGGTCTAGGTCCTATTTGGTTGGTCAAACGAGCTTTGACTGGAGGGAATCTTTTAAGGAATCTTCTTGTAGGAATCTCAGAATCACATGAGTAAGGTACCGTTGGAAAGCTCTCAACGAGACAAACCAGGGGGGAGGGAAGGCCAGCCTTTCCTCTATTGGGGGGGACTCAGCACCTTTTCGAGGCCTAATTCATCCGTTTATGCCTCCGAAATTGCCTTCAAAGATTTCAGGCATATTTCGGTTCCTACTCTATTAGTAGAAGTCCTCTTTTGGTGATACCTCTTTCTGATCTATTTAGTCCATCATGTGTAACATCCTTCCAGATGTTACCAAACCAATTCTCGCCTTTAAATCTCCAAGGATGGAATAGCAGTTGATCCTGAGAAGGTGAGGAAAATCTCAAACCTTCCATTCTCTTCAAGCTTGACAAAGTTATGCCAATTCTTGGGGATGGTTGGGTACTATAGGAGGTTTATCTTCTCATTTTCCAACAAGGCTTATGCATTGACCATCTACATGAAGAAGGGTGTAGATTACATGGTGATTTTGGAGGACAAGGAGGCTCTTAAAGCTTTTGAGGAGCTCAAGCAATCCCTTGTTGTAGCTCCAATTCTTGCTTAACCTGATTGGAGTAAGCCTTTCATCCTCTACACTGATGCTTCTTATGTAGCTATAGTATGCACTCTTAGTCAATTAGACCAAGATTGGCATGATCATCCAATAGCTTATGCTAGTAGGCAAATGGTTTTGGTAGAAAAGAACTACTTTGTCACAGAGAGAGAACGGTTGGCAATGATCTTTGGTCTCAAGAAGTTTAGACACTACTTGATTGGAAGGAAAGCCACCATTGTCACGGATCACAAGGCCTTGAAGTACATCTTCAACAAGCCTAATGTTGAAGGGAGACTAGCAAGGTGGATGATACTCTTGTTTGAGTATGACTACACCATTGAGGATAGGCCAGGAAAGAAACATGCAAATGCTGATTTGTTATCTTGAGCTTATGATCATGATGGAGATGAGCATGTGGATGATTTATTCTTGGATGAGGAGCTTATGACAATCTCAATCACTCAAGAGGTTCTAATGGAGTACAAGGAGATTGTGGATTTTGTGACAAGAGGTAACTATCTAAAAGAGATGCATGCTAGGGAGAGGAAGGCCCTTGCAGCAAGATCTAGACCTTACACTAATGGTGGAGGATATTCTTTTTCACCAAGGAGCAAATGGTCTACTTTGAAGAGCAATTGATAAGGAAGAGTCTATCCTACTTATAACGGAGTTTCATGAAGGTTTAGTGTGTGGAGGACACTTTGTAAGAAAGGTGACTGCTTTCAAGATTCTAGATGAAGGTTACCATTGGAGAGGGATTTTCAAGGATTGTGTTGATTATTGCAAAACTTGTCATGTTTGTCAAGCTTTTGCTAGAAAGTCTACATCCACTCCACCACTTAGATCAATTCCATTGCTAGGACCTTTTGAGAAGTGGGGAATTGATTTTGTAGGTCCTCTCAATAGAACCCAAGGAAAAATCTGTAATACTCCAAGGACAAGAGAAGAGAGAAAACACAGATTGCACACTCAAACATTTGATGCCCTAAAGGAGCACCTTCTCTTTATTATATAGACAAAGAGGATCTCCTCTAAGGAAGCTCCACCATAGGATTAGGCACACATATAGGTGACATTTCAGCAAGCTCCACCCTTGGATTACTTACTTGGATGGGTGACATCTCTGGTCTAGGTCCTATCTAGTTGGTCAAACAAGCTTTGACCAGAGAGAATCTTTTAGGGAATCTTCTTGTAGGAATCTCAGAATCACGTGAGTAAAATACTGTGGAAAGCTCTTGACAAGACAAAGCAGGAGGAAGGGATGGCCAGCCTTTCCTCTATTGGGGGGGGGGAACCTACACATTTTTGAGGCCTAATTCATCTGTTTAGGCCTCCGAAATTGCCTTCAAAGATTTCAGGCATATTTTGGTTCCTACGCTATTAGTAGAAGTCCCCTTTTGGTGATACCTCTTTCTGATCTATTTAGTGCATCATTTGTAACATCTTTCATCCTTACCAAACCAATTCTCACCTTTAAATCATATGTCTAGTTATTGGTTCTAAGGTTCTCAAGTCTATTTCCGTTTCTGCCTTATTAGTAGAAGTACTCTTTTGGTGATACTTCTATCTTATCTATTTTGACCATCATGTATAACATCATTCTAGATGTTACCAAACCAAATTTCACATCTAGATCATATAGCTAGCTCTTGGTATTACATAATCTGTACATTGTGGTAGTTATTGATTACCTTACCAAGTGGGTTGAGACTAGACTATTGAGGGACAAGAATAAAGATGAAGTTGGTAGATTTCTTTATGCACGCATTATCACTAGATTTGGATACCCTTTGGAGTTGGTTTTTGATAGAGGAGGAGAGTTTACAAGAAGCCTTACTATAGCCATGCTACAACATTTCTCTATCATACATAGAGTAACTACATCCTATAAGCCAAATTCCAATGGCTTGGCAGAGAGAACCAATCAGACCTTGTGCATGATGTTGGTCAAAGATGCAGAAATGGAAGGGGCTAAACATCATTGGGACAAGAGGATTCATGCAGTTTTGTGGGAGTATAGGACAACCATGAAAACTTCCACTGGATATTCTCCATTTCAATTTTTATATGGTATTGAGTCTACCCTACCTATTCACTTTGATCTTTCTATCTTCCAAAGCATTCATAAGAGATTGAAGAAAGCACAAGTAGGTGATGTAGAGAAATCAAGGAAGGAACAACTCATGGAGTTGGAAGAGGCAAGAGTAGTTGGTATGGTTCGAGTGGAGAAAGCCCAAAGGAAACAAAAGCAGAGCTATGACAAGAGGCAAGGCAAGAAGAAAGTGGAGCCTTTCAAAGAAGGTGATTGGGTAATGTTATTTGATTCTATTTGATTCAAAAGAGTGCAAAAGAAGTTTTTACCTAAGTACTTTGGACCTTTCATAATGGAGAAGGTGTGGTGCAATTACACTTATGATCTCAAGGAGTTGGGAGGAAGACACTTTGATAGGATTAACCATGATAAGTTGAAGATATATCATAGAAGGTAGAGAGACCTTCACTTTGAGGACAAAGTGGAAACTTAGTCTGGGGGTAAATGTAACACCCGTTTGTGCATGTGTGTGGTTTTGTGATATTTAGCTTGGTATTACAAGTACTTGAGAGATATTATTTATATAGAGATAAAAGACTATTTTATAGTATTCATGATTAGCTAAACTCCTCTATATGGAAATTTTCTATAACTCCTAGGCCCTCTCCCTGCATTCTGATCCACCTCTCTCTTCTCCCATAGTTGCACCACATTGATCTTGAGATCTACAAGTTATTTTGTGATGGTTTGAAGTGGATCTTTTGGTGGAGGTGCAAGAACTGGAGCAACTACTACTTGTGGTGCAACCCTTTCCACCAAAGTATCATAAGTTCCACCATACTTGTAGCCTTGAGGAGGATTCACAACCTCCTTCACCACCAAATCACCCTCATCTCCTTCCAAACTCTCTTCCATACAAAATGCAATCTTGATAGCTTCAACCTTGGGAGAAGGTTTCTCATATCTCACCTTGCTTCTAATTTGTGGTCTCAAAATTAATATTAATAATTAATAAAATTCTTGGTGAGCATAACTTGTATGCCAATCACAATAGTCTCCACATTATCCCCACCTTTCCTCAACACCATGCAAAATTTGGACTCTAACTTCTCCATTCTTTCTACATAGACTCTCACTTTCTCTCCATCTCCTTGCTTGAGAAAGGTAACCTCACTCATCAATATCTTATAACTCTCATATGGAAGAAAGTTCTTAATGAATGCTGAAGTCAAATTCTTCCAAGACTCTTCTCACACATCTCTCCTCTCTCTCTTTTGGTATTCTGACTCATACCATGTAAGTGTTGCATCCTCAAAGAAATCTGGTAATAATGAGACCCACTCATTCTTCCTCCTCTCATTGTTTCCAATGCAAGTTCTCTTGAATTCTCTCACAAAGGCCTCTACATCTTCTCCATCCTTGCCAAAGAAAAATAGGAGTTTCCCCAACTTAACCCCTCACTGTCTGTCTTTTCTCTCAATATTTCTTTTTCTCTTTTCTTTCTCTCAATCTATAACTAATATAGTATGTACATGACTAATATCATTTGAGAGTAATCCACCCTAGAGAACACAAAAGGTTCAGGTTGCTCCAAGATTTCTATAGTAACATCAAATCCTAGAGTGCATATTAATCAAGCCCTCATGGATAGTTTATCCATAAGTTGAAAGATTATCTCCATCACTAATCTTGAAAACTAGTCAATGAAGGTGGTAGTATTTCTATAGTTGTACTAAGACTCTCTCCAAGATCCTTCACCAAAGTCTCCAAAATTCCTTTAACTCCACTACACTTGTGTTCTTTTGGAAGTCCTTCAACTCCCCATACCTCACATAACTCCTTGGTCTTAGATCTTCTCCCTCCCAATCTTGGTGAAGAAGGTCCAACATACAAACCCCAAGTCAAGTAATTCTCTCCTTTCCCTCAATCTCTTGCTATCAAAGGTCAATGGACATGAACTTGCCTTATGTCCCTTCTCTCTACATAGAAAGCACTTAGACTCACTCTTTCCTCCAAGTGGTGTAGGTTTTTGGATCCTCTCAACACTCTCTTCAAATTCTACTTCAAACTCCATTTTCCTCAAATTCACCCCTAAAATCACCTCAAACACTTGGGGAACTTTGTATAGTCACAATTTCCACTCTTGATGACACTCCATGTTCCCAAGATGAATCTAAACACTCAAACATGCTTTTTGTTACTCTCAAACTCCTCATGCATGAGATCTCAACTCTACAGAATGTACCCTTCCTCTTAATGTCACTCAAATATCTCAACTGGTATATCACAATCCTCTAAAAAATTTCACACTTCATCACAACTCTAGGGCGTTCCACTTGCAGAATTTCAGATCTTTCCATAAAGCCATTTGGCCTAGACACCTTTCTATTCAGCACACATATTTCAGATTTGGTTTGAAAACCACCCCCTCACTTCAAAAACTCATAACTCTCTATGGAAGAATGATCTCTCTCTCTAATTTTTATGTCAACAAGTAGGATACAATGAAGTGAATTTTCTTAGAAATTTCTAAAACAATCCACTAAAAATTGAAGAATGGCAGACTCTATACAATTTCCTAAAGAGCATGCAATTGCGGGAGTAGTTTACCCTATCAACTTTCAAAAATTCTAGCCCAATGTGCATAGTAGCTCTCACAATAATTTTAAGTGTAATAATTGAAAGATAATCCAATCTATCATGTGTAAAAATTTCAAGTCCAGATCTTAAACTTGAGATTTTGCCCAAAATCACCTTAATCTCCAAAATCTCCAATCCACCTCACACAATCTCTCCAAATCCTCCCAAGTGTATAAGATATACAAAATCACCTCAAAGACATCATAATGAACTAAAGGGTATAAAAATGGGTCCAAGTTCTCTAACATAAGTTCAGCTCTCTCCTCCGCTAAAGTTCTCTCCAAGTGAGCTCTCATAGCCTCCTTTTTTCTAATATAGAATTGTACGTGAAACATTATCTTGCCTTCTAGAGAGGTCCCAATAATGGAACCAAAAATGTGAACCGGCTTGTCTCCCACTCATGATGAACCTCTGATGGCTATTATGGTAGCATACCATGGACTAAAAAGGCAAAGAACCCCAACTTCATCATACTCCTCCAAGGCTAACACTCCAAGACTCAAGACATTGCTCATTAGAGAACTCAACAAGAAAGAGATAGTTACAAATGGAAGGATGATGAGTACCTCCTCACCCCTAGTTTATATACTTGTGAAATAGGTACGCACCAAAGTTACTAATTATTGGAGTAACTCAAGTTACTAGGCTAAAATTCAAGTAAAGTCATAAAGTTTTAAGGAATATCCATCCACATGGGCATATTCCACTAAGCATGTGATCTTATCTTGACCCAACCACTAAGTCAAGATTCCTTCACATGGGTTATCCTTGGACTATAGAAGAATCCAAAACAAAAAGGCTCGCGGGTCCAAGAGTTCTCAACTCTTTCCTCAAAGTTAAACACCTAGGAATAATATCAAGTCAACACACTAGAATCCAAAATAGTGGTGCTCATCTTTTTCACTTCCTCTAAAGTAAGGTCCACTCTATCTTAGCTATGACTAACTTTAGCTAATCATGAATAATATAAAATAGTCTTTTATCTCTATACAAATAATATCTCTCAAGTACTAGTAATACCAAACTAAATATCACAATACTACATACATGCACAAATGGGTGTTACAGTACTAACCTACAAAATAAGAATACTAGTCATGAGAATGGATATAAAGTGTAAAAATTAGTGGTAAATAAGATACATAACTGTAAGAGCCTAATACCAAGGTAGTTTAACTCCTCAAATACAACATCTCTCTTGATAATGAAAATTTTTAAATCAAGATTATAAATATTAATATCTTTTTTAATTTGAGGCATATCAAAGAAAGATACATTTTGTGCTTTTAGATCTAGCTTTTAACTTTTCTTATTGCAAACATGTACAAAATAAATATAACAAAAAGAAAAGTTAGATTGACAATTTTTTATGTGTAAGAACTTGAAAGGGTCATCTTGTGCACCATTGTGGTAGGAGATTGGTTCATCAAGTAAACTGCACAGTTAATGAGTTTTACACAATAGCACATGTGCATTGCCTTCTTATTGAACATAGCTCTTGCAACTTTTGTAATATATCTCTTTTTTGGCTTGACAACATTGGTTTGTTGACGTATGTAGAGCTACACATTGATTTAATTAACTTTTTGCTTTATGCTATAGAAAAGCATCAAAATGGTTGAAATGAATTTGCTTCTTCCATAAAAACATAGACATATTATATTATGACCATATTGGTTCTCCACAAGTAACTCAAAAATTTTGAAAATATCTGATTTTTCTTTTTAAAAACAGTAAACTCAAATCTTGAAATATTGTCAATGTGAAAAAATTTAGTGAAATTGATACAAACCTACACATCAATTACAAAACACAAGGAGCAATACAAAATACTCAAATCACTTCTACTGACTTCCTCTTATTGCAGATTTAGTCACATGAAATGAGGAATGGATTACAGGTAACATGCAGGTTCTAACCTTATGGAACACTTTGGTTGTGATACTTGCCTCTCTTGATAATTGCTCTCATGTCCTTACTGCTCAAGCTTTTAACTATATTGTTAGCATTTTGATGAAATGGAACTCTTCTCACTGACAAGTGAGGCCTCTGTACAAGCATTGTGTGCTATAATACTAACTAGAGTTTCCATTATATACAAGCATTGGGTGCTATATGCAAACCCTAACTCTTTTATTTAGTACTAGCTATACCAACCTCAACTACTAATACAGACCATATGTACTACCATCTAAAATGCAATTTTAACAATAAATAAATTGGAAACTGTTTGGAACCTATCAAGAAAATCTTGAAGCAGTCCAAACATGGTGTATATCAATTCTAACACCCTAGAGACCCTTGTGTCATGCTATTTGAAAGGTGGTCTAACTTGCTTACCAAAGTGACAAGCCTTACAAATCCCTAGAATCAAAGGATTAAGAAATGTTGGAAGACAAGCACCTAGATCTGGGGCCTTTAAGGTTCATATGACCTGCTTTTTTATACTACATCTTGAGATTTGAGTAAGCGAACCATGAATATGCATAGCATTCTAATTTGTAGCATTGTGAATCTTGATTTCTAACTTAAACATTCTACCTATTTTGAATCTAAATTATCATCCTATGAATATAGCACATTTCTTATACTTGTTGGAAAAAGACACATCTTGGTTACATAAAACCTCAAAAGACTTCTCAATAATTTGGCAAACATAAACTAGTTTCTTGATCATTTGTATGTACATGAAGGGCTTCCACTAAACCACTAAAAATCCCCACTGGAATTCAGAATGGAATAGTACTTATGTGAGTGCCATTATGTTCAATATTATCCCACGTACTCGCAACAAAAAAGTCACGTAATGGTTTTTTAAAATTATATATATTAACTTAATGGGTCATGCCATTTGAGAACCTGTAGTTAATGAACCACTCTTCTTCTTTGTGTGTCATAGATACAGTTGTGAAAGTAATCACTGGAAGTTGATAAAATTTGGAGTAAATATCCTTCTCCATATAATTTTGTACAAGGATTTTACCTAATAAAATATTTTTTCTCAAAAAATTTCTTTTTCTAATGATTTTTCTTAGTTGCAGAACTTGTCCACTATAGACCTACCTTGTCATATATGATGCCTATATGAAGATTGACTTCTACTAATAAATAGTACCTTTATGAAATGAACCTCTATATACTTTACCTCTGCCTTTACTTCTCACAACAAACAATAATTGATCTTGAGTAGCAAGACTTACCATCAACCATCATCTTATAACTACACCTCTTGAGACTAACATTAATTAACCTTTCAAATTGAAGATAAGTATCTCTAATTGCTATAGAAATCTCACAAGATTTGTACTCTTTTTTGGTTTGTAGATCTTGAAAGGTATGTAGAATTAATCGTCTTCAAATTTAACTCCAATGCTATTGAGTTGCTTAATCAAATTAGGAGCATGATAAACATAGTTTGTACTTCTTACATTGTCTTTCTGAAACTCCATTAATTTTTATTAAAGAGATTAATTTTCACTTTTATTAAATTTTTCTTGTGTTTCTTGACACCTAAAAATATTTGCCAATACATCTCAAATGTCCTTGGGAGGATTATCTCCTTGTATGTAACCAAATAATGATTGCAAAACATACAAAGAAAGAAAGAAAATACAAGGCTTAACTAGCTCATTTCGAAGAAACAAATATATTAGGATATGAACGATAACCGACTTGACTAACTTCAACCTCTATGACAAGATCAGACTATTCTTAGCCTTTCAAGAAGGCAATCAGTCTTTACTTCCAACAATGGCCACGCTAGTGATGCCACCAAACATATCGAATTTAGGACTTATGAATTTAACCGAAATCAGTCAAATCATTATTAGCAATTGAGACACTCTCAACATTTGAGACCCCTGCCGATAAGCTGTCTATTCAGCTGGACTGTTTGTGGAAGTCGTGGTCCTTGAGCAAAAACAGCCTCACTATCCTACGTAAATAGACCGTTTGATTATATACAAAGCCTGAACTGTAGGTCCAGTGTCAAAAACTCGATGGAATCTGATCAGCATCCATCTCAGTCCAGACAACCATATCGCTAACTTCAGGACGATTTTCGCTCATGCATATGTAAACAATATAGTTATGTATGATCATGAGCAAATTGACGAGTTCAACTTAGTGCGTGCTGAAACGAATTTGTGGAATAAGCACTAGGCGTTTGATCTTGCAATACTATCATAGCTGCCCGTGACAATGTGTGCAGTCAATTTGACTGTCTGCTTATCGCATAAAAGGAGTACCTTTTCGGTTAGTAGATTTAGCATCGACATTCTTGAAGCGGAAGCGAAATGGGGAGGGAGGCTGGAATAAAGCTTGAAATCCCAAAGTCGTTGATCAGGATTGCCCATCCACCTTTCAATCCGGCAGCTTCTATCACTGATATGAGCAGATTCTCAGTTGCACTTATGTCGATGCTTAATCATCCTAGACAATATCCTCTTGAAAGTCCTTAATACGCATAGATTCTAGGAATCCTACCACCATCACAGTATCCTACGACCCCGAACCAAAAAAGATGTGGCGTTCTTGAGGTGACATGCCCTTCCTGGCCAACCGCACGATGTCCAAATCTGGATTGAGAAAAACATGTAAGCTACTCTCAAGGGCCACAATTCGAGTGTTATTCTGTGCAGGCATGTAAGACTTCTTTGTATTCTTCAAATGATCGACATAAAATCACTCATTCATAGACATTCATAGAGTGAGAAAATTTGCAGTCTCTGGTAAGGCAGGCATGGACATAATATGTACCATCTAGATAGGTTTCTCTTTAACAGAATATCGTGATGGAACCAAATAAACGACAACGACCCGAAACACGAAACGTTCCCGTACTTGTGAGACTGACTGTAATGGTTTTGAACTTTCACGGTGATGGATTTACTCTGGACTTGACTTGATGTAGCCCGATTTTGCCATTGAACTTTCGCTGTGAATTCTGCGAAGGTCGCCTGCCGCAAGATAAAACCCAAATGCGAACGAACCCGTCAGACACAAACATTCAAATTTCAATCGATTCAGTGCTTACCATAAGTTGTGCAGTACTGTACTCGTAACGGAGGATTGAAGCCAAGAATATCAGATGCATCAAGTTTTACCTTTGTGGCTCAACCAATACATCATCAGTGACAAGAAGCTAAATAGAGGAGCGTCATGGTCGATCTCTTGCCAATTCTTGCGGCCTTCCACTCATTCTGACGTGTATGTTGCTGCAGCTTCATCTCGAAAGGAAGCTATCTCTATATCTCACAGCTGAATGCAAGAACTTGTGAAACAGACGGGAACATACACGTCATGTTACGTGAAAAATATGGTAAATATAGTGTTATAGTTTTGCTGGGTAACGAGTTGTTGGAATGCTGGTAAGCCTTCGCGTATTGACTTGATGTAGCCCGATTTTGCCATTGAACTTTCGCTGTGAATACTGCGAAGGTCTCCTGGCGGAAAATAAAACCCAAATGCGAACGAACCCGTCAGAAACAAACTTACGTTGTATCAAACTGACGTAAACTCGTGCTGAAAGATAATGATAACACACGTGTGTGGACATTATGCTAGTTCTGCCGAACTCACATAATCACAGACACCTCGAAAATTAGCCTCCACGTGAGTTTACAACGAGTTTGTGCGGAGAACTTCGCTTAGCCTAGAGCAAACTTCTCATCCAGATCATACTAATCGCCGCAGTTCCCTGCACTTTAAAATCTGCCATTAGATATCATCATATTCTTTAACATACCCATCGCAACCCTGAGTTTGGCTCCAGTTTAATCTCTGAATTATACTGACGTGACTGTCACGTCAGTTTTCAACGAGTTTCAGAAAAACTCTCCTCTGCTTTGCGGACGACGTTAGTGTTTACCATAAGTTGTGCAGCATTCGTAACGGAGGATTGAAGCCAAGAGTATCAGATGCATCAAGATTTACCTTTGTGGCTCAATCAATACATCATCAGTGACAAGAATCTGAATAGAGGACCGTCATCGTCTATTTCTTGGCAATTCTTGCTGACGTGTATGTACATTCCTGCATCTTCATCTCAAAAGGAAACTATCTCCATATCTCAAAGTCGAATGCAAGAACTTGTGAAACAAACCGGAACATACACGTCATGTTCCGTGACAAATATGAAAAAAAGCCACATAGAAGACCTAAAGTTGGGAAGACCCCATCCAACCTGTACAAAAGAGAGACAAAAGAGGTAAAATGGGGCTAGACCCCAATAGTAAAAATATGAGAAATCTACTCTACCTCACCTAAGATATACTAGCCATGCAAGTCATACAAAAGAGTGAAAATGGAACAAGACCCCAATAATATTGATATGATAAATTTGTCCCTTTGCACCTGAAATATCCAAGCTAAGTAAATTCTAAGGTCTATGCACACCTACAGCATCACTTAGAATACTTAGAATGATTGTTCTACTATGGATTACATTTTTCGATACTGGTGGTATAACGATGAACGAGGAACACATGTTATCTCAAATAGAATACGAGAGTAATACACTTTGGTGTCTAATACGATAAGTTCTCATGTATTTCTTTCCAACACCATGTCAATCCCTCGGTCTAACTCCAAAATTAGAAGAACAAAGAGAGGATCTCGGTGAATCTTTCTATATTTGAAGACTTTGCGCTCCTACTGCTCCGCTCCTTGCCCATTCAAGGGAGGAATAATCACTAGGTGTTGGATTGCGAGTAAGCATTCACACTTATTCTTACAGGTCCTTTTTTTTTAGATATTTGTCATTGATACTCCATGTACACATCATGAGTATTGGGGACACGGCTGGCTAAATCGATTGAGATGGTTCTAAGGTTGATCGAAGAGAACCAAGAAGTAGAATATAGTATGGATTTGACTTTACAGAAACCCTTGATAAACAGTTTCCGTCCATTTGCACCAATTTTCCCCACAATATCCAAGTAGATATCGACTTTCCGGGAATGTTCCCATATTAATACTTAACGGCTTAAATCTGAAGCTTGTCTCAGTTTTGATCCTTGCCGGGACACTGGGGTGTGTCAAGGAAAACCGTTGGGTGAACCGGCGGGAAGAAGACTCATTGCCTGTTACACAGTTCACGGTAGACAATGCACGGTGAACGTTATTCCAAATGGAGAACAGCTTGCTAGGGTTATTTTTGCTACGCCGTGAAATTTAACTTGGCATTTCTAAGCAAGCATCGCAGGAGCAAGCTTGTGCCTTGGGAAAATCATGTTTAAAAAACAGGAGATTTAGTTGCAAGAAGGAAGAAATGTTCAATTGTAAACTCTCTTCTTAGAAGCTATAGAGATATATTGACGTACATTGCGAACCAAAACGTTTTGCGAATCTATACTCCAAAAGATCAGAAGATGAGGCCTAGAGACTGGCACGGCAGAGTGAACATAAGTAAATATCTAGGAATCTGAATTGAAGAATACTGACTTTAGCAAATACTAATGGAAAATTTAACAATCTCACCTAAGCCATTCGCTTCTCACGCTCTCTAAGATTTGGAATGAGTCCAATTAATAGATATATGCAAGGCATGGGCACAAAACTAGATTTTGATTTATCCAATTATTATTTATGCTTGGCATGGGTATCCAACTAGTTGTCATGATACTTGAATACACAAATTGGAACAGCTACATCAAAAAAAAAAAACGTTTTTGATTAATGTTGTTGAACATTTCTGGCGGCGTGTGAACAGTCAAGCAAGTATAATATTTCTCAATTTTCCTGTAAATGATTACGGGGAAAAAATGGTAGATAGGTGAACATGCAAAAAATAACTCAATTGGGTGTAGATTAAATTGATGGAAGAATCGGAGAGAATGAGTTAAGGGCTGGTGTTACTCTCTAAGATGAAGGAAGTGAATCGAAATGTTCATATTTTATTTAATAAAGTAAATATTTTTTATATTTTTTACTAATTTAATATTTGTTCTCTATCAAGTTAGATCATTAGAGAATTAAAAACACAAATAAAGACACATAAGAAATCTTTTTTTAATCAATAATAACAACCCAACTCTCTCTGCGGTGGAAAGGATCGGTTAGTGTCTTTGCTGGGAACGAAAACTAACTCTCTATCAATAAGTAAAAGGATTAACTTGAACTCCATACTTGCGAGAAGGTCCAAGAGTTGAGTGGCATCGATGAATACAGTTTATTACAGAATGAAATCACACATGAATTTGGTCCCTTCCTCTCTAAGTGGAATCTTAGTAGCCCCACTAGCTATCTGTGGTAGTCGACGTGTATCCAAACTCTTGTACAAGGCTATTCTTTTCCTCTATTCTATTATCATACTAACCTTTATGTGTACGGGAAGGTCGTTTAGTCAGTTCACCGAGATTCACTTGAACTTGAATCCATATCTAATCCAAGCTCTTTATTTCTGAAAAGGCGCGTTTCTTAGGGGGAAGGAAAAGTTTTAATTACTCTTCTTTATTTGTTGAAGCTAAGTCTAAAAGCATAGTTCGCTTGAGAGAAAATGATACTCCCTTGAGCTTCATTCTGTGTCTGCGCAGGCTGGTTTGTGTCTTGAAAGATGGTTTGCTGCACAATACAAATGTTCTCTTTAACCTGATTCCATTTTTGAGCCAAGTTCTTCGTGAAGTGAAAGTTTACTTGCTTGGCTTAAGGGGAATTCTTTGGGACATTGCATTACACTTAAACCAAGCCATTTGTCTCTTGAAAGGAAGTTTGGCTCAACTGAAGGTGAGGTTCCTTGAATTGGATTGTCTCTTCACAAAACTCTATTTTGTCTTCGAACTGGTCAAAAAGTATTTCGCTTCAAATCATCTGACCGTAACAGCTCGCAACTATTTCCTTGTACAGAGCTCCTGAGACCCCTGTATAAACTGAAAAGAGTTGTCCTTGTGTGTAATTTCTTTGTACTTGATTTCAGGACATAGTTGAGGAAGCGGAATGTGACCGTGAAAGATCTCATTGATAATCTTCTTCAGCTTCTCATTAATCTCATTGGTTCACACTTCATCAATGGTTAGAACCATTGGTCCAGGGAATATACCAGAATATGACTACCACACTTCTACAAACTGATCACAGAGAAATGGAAGTAAATCTGCTTGCTCTACGTACATTGAGCCAAAAAATCGCCATGCGTGAATAACAAAACGCTCCTCAGATGTCCTTGTTTAGACTCATTTCCACTCTACGTATATTTTATATATCGCAATGAACTACAGAACCCATTGTAAACAACCCAGTTCCATACCACCTCTGACCAGACTGACTCTGACTCTTGATGGTAAAGATACCATACCCGTTGTAAACATAGATATATGAGAACAGAAACCATTCTGGAAACGGGTTATCCAGAACTCATGATGTGCAAATGATCGATAAGCAAGATGTACATGATTGACAAGGCTAGAATAGTGAGAGATCCATAATGTAGAATGGATCGAATGTAACTTGAAGCAAAGGCATAATTGAAACAAATTGAGAATAACGTATGGCTAACAGACTAGTAAACCGCGGTGAAATCTAGAACTCTATGCAAACTACTGCAAGGAATAGATAACACTATGTAAAAGACTGCCAGTAAGCAGTGTGTGAACGATATAAATAAGAAACGTGGGCTGGAGTCGGGCAGGAACACTGTATCGCAAGAGGTCCCATGAATCAGGCAAAGAGCGGAGGAAAAATAATAGGGAGGGAATTAGCTGGGGAACGGAGGAGTGGAACAATGCAGGAGCTATAGGATGGTGTGGCTGCACAAACCTGTCTAAGTGTAACAGGGTAACGAGAGCGAAAAGAAAAAGGACAAGATATAAAGTATATCGCAACAAGCGCTATGGATGCTTGAGTCCTGAGACGCTAAACAGCAAAGGGAAGCGAGAGGCGGCCATAGTAAACCTTCACGAAAACACCTGCGACTTCATCAGTGCCTCACGCAATGCCGAAGTAGCTGACCAACTGTCAGTACCCCTCATACTGAGTTTCTGCTAGAAAACTCATGAGTGCCAAGGCGGACTCGGTTGCTCCCCTAAAGTGCCGCTCAAAAAGAGTGGGAATGTCAAAAAGAACAGAAGTGGAAGTGTGGAAAGCAAGGGCAAGCAAAAGTGCAGGCACATATGTAAGCGCTGGAATCTTAGCCGCATACTGAAATCAGTCCAGAAAGAAAAGAATCCACATGAGTAAGATGAGGGAAGAAATCGGGACACACCTGATGGATCCCTGAAATCACAAACATTCCTTAGTAGAGCGAAAGTCCAGGATACAACAATGAGAAAGAGTCAAGCAGAAGTTCGTCAATGATATGAGAGTCGAGCAAGAAAACTTCAGCGCTGCACGGGAAGGGGACGAGTCAACGGGAAAAGCCGAGGTGAAGGTGAAGGTGAAGTATATATTGGTATATGAGAGCAGAAGCCATTCTGGGAACGGGTTATCCAGAACTCATGAAGAACTCATGAAGTGCACATATCCGATAAACAACATGTACTTGAATCACAATGCTAGAGTAGTATTAAAGCTTTAATGTAAAATGCAGGAAGTAACCTGCAGCAAAGGCATAAGTGCAACAAAATTGTGAATACCGGATTGCCAATGGACAGTAAAGAACGTGAAATCTAGAGCAGCAATGCCAACATTAGCAAGGAAGAGAAAGCTTGATGTAAGAGTCCACCAGTAAAGAAAGTGAAATTGAGAGCAACAATGCAAACGATAGCAAGAGGAATAGGAAACGTGCTGTAAGAGCCCACCAGGATGCGGTGCATGGATGAAGATGAAGAAAGTGGGCTGGAGTTGGGTAGGGACAATGTAAACACGAGATGTCGAGGCAGGAAGCAGTCAAAGATCGAAGGGAAGATACTAGGGAGTGAAATAGTCGGGAATGGAGGAGTGGAACAAAACAAGAATGCTCGAAGGATGTGGCTGTAGAAACGTGTCGAAATGTAAGAGGGTAACTGAAGGTGAAGTATATATATAGGTAGACGAGAACGGACGCCATTCTGGGAACGGGTTATCCAGAACTCATGAGGTGCAAATGCACGATAAACAATATAAACAATATGTACATGATACGCAACACTAGGAATATTAAACCCCGAGGGTAGAATGCACAGAAGGTAAGCTACACGCAAGGCTAGAGTATTATGAAATCCCGAAGTTAGAATGCATCGAAGGTAACTTGCAGCAATGGCATAATCGAAATAAACATATTGAAACACCAGCATGTCTATATGAGAAACATCATCGAATGAAAGGCGAAATAACTGTCCCGTGGACACCATTAGATAGCAACTCGCATATTTGAGATGCAGCCTGCAAAGAAACGGAGACAGTCCTCCCACATAAGAAGAAAAATAAATACAACAGGAAGAAACGGGCAGCTGAAAAGGATGGAGATGAACTGGTGGCAAGAGACAAGTAAGAGTCTGTAATTATCGCGGGTCAAGGAAGAGCTGAGTCAGGAAACGAAAATCGGAGAAGGTGGATGAGACAGAGCACCGGAAGTATAAATCGCTCACAGAACGAGGGAAGACGAGCAAAGCATCCGAGGACTTGGATATCAATATATCACAGCAAGCGCTATGGACGCCTGAGATTAGAGAAGCCAAACAGCTGAGGGAAGCAGAAGACGGCCATAGTACATCTCCATGAAAACACATGCGACTTCATCAGTGCCTCACACAGTGCCAACGTATATTGGTATATAGGTATATGATAACAGAAGCCGTTCCCCAAATGGTTATCCAGAACTCATGAAGTGCAAATGATCGATAAACAATATGTACATGATATATAGGTATCCGATAACAGAAGCCGTTCCCCAAACGGGTTATCCAGAACTCATGAAGTGCAAATGATCGGTAAACAATATGTACATGATACGCAACGCTAGTAGTATTAAATCCCGAGGGTAGAATGCCTGGAAGGTAAGCTACACGCAATGCTAGAGTAGTATTAAATCCCTAAGTTAGAATGCACCGAAGGTAACCTACAGCAATGGCATAATCGAAACAAGCATATTGAAACACCTGCATATATAGAGAAGAAACATAATCGAATGAAAGGCGAAGTAAATGTCACTTGGAAACCATTAGATAGCAACACGTATATTTGAGATGCAGCCATCAAAGACGCCTAGACCAACCTCCCACATAAGTAGAGAAATAGATACATCAGGAAGAAACGGCCAGCTTAAAAGGATGGAGAGAAACTGGTGTCAAGAGACAAGTAATAGTCTGTAAATATCGCAGGTCAAGGAAGATCTGAGTCAGGAAACAAAAATCGGGGAAGGTGTATGAGACAGAGCACTGGAAGTAGAAATGGCTTAGAGAACGAGGGAAGACGAGCAAAGCATCCGAGGACAGGATATCGATATATCACAGCAAGCGCTATGGATGCCTGAGTCCAGACATGGACTGGACCGTCGCGGTGACGTGGTCAAGGCTAATGTGGAAGTGATCGAGGGCAAGACATGCAAAATGACTGTGAGGATCGAATCCAGAGGGCGAACATGGTTTGAGAAGAATATAACTCCAGAGCATGAAGAGTAATGGGCAGAGGTGGCCATAACAATGGAGCAGGGCTCGAGGGCCAGAAAGGGAATCCAGAGGAGGAACATGGTTCGAGAAGGATATAATTCCAGAGAATGAAGAGTAAGGGGCAGAGGTGGCCACAACAATGGAGCAGGACTCGAGGGCCAAAAAGGGAATCCGGAGGAAGAACATGGTTTGAGAAGGATATAACTCTAGAGCATGAATAGTAAGGGGCAGAGGTGATAGAGGGATTGATCGAGATAGATAGATATATAGGTATACAAGAACATAAGCCTTTCTGGGAACGGGTTATCCAGAACTCATGAGGTCCAAAAGATCGTTAAGCAAGATGTACATGATACGCAACGCTAGAGTAGTATTAAATCCCTAAGTTAGAATGCATCGAAGGTAACCTACACCAATGGCATAATCGAAGCAAACATATTGAAACACCTGCATATATAGAGAAGAAAGATCATCAAATGAAAGGCGAGGTAAATGTCACTTAGAAACCAGTAGATAGCAACATGCATATTTGAGATGCAGCCATCAACGAGGCGGATGCCGACCTCCCACATAAGTAGAGAAAAAATACATCAGGAATAAACGGCCAACTTAAACGGATGGAGAAAAACTGGTCTCGAGAGACAAGAAGTAATCTGTAAATATCGTGGGTCAAGGAAGATCTGAGTCAGGAAGCGAAAATTGTGGAAGGTGTAGGAGAAAGAGCACTGGAAGTAGAAAATATCACGGGTCAAGGAAGATCTTAGTCAGGAAACGAAAATCGTGGAAGGTGTAGGAGAAGGAGCACTGGAAGTAGAAATCGCTCAGAGGACGAGGGCAGACGAGCAAAGCATCCAAGGACTGGATATCGATATATCACAGCAAGCGCTATAGACTCCTGAGTCCAGAGAAACCAAACAACTGAGGGAAGCAGAAGACGGTCATAGTGAGTCTCCATGAAAACACATGCGACTTCATCAGTGCCTCACGCAGTGCCAAAGTAGCTGAGGTAGAGTCAGTACCCTTCATATCGAGTTTCTGCTTGAAAACTCATGAGTGCCAAGGCAAATTTGATTGCTTCCAACAGCGCCGCTTGAAGTAATAAACAGCCATCTTCAGCAGTGCTACACGAAATAATAAACCGCCAGGGGAAGGTTACACAAATGGAAGTTTACAGAAATGAACAAATGGAGCTTAAAGTCCCAAAAGAGCAGAAATTGGATGAATGCAGAATGTAGGCATGAACGAAATAGTGAACCAGGGAAAGAAGAAAATAAGATCAAAAGCAGGAGAGTGTGAGTGATTCAAGACATCCCTAGAAAATGCCGGCAAGGACAAAGTCTATTAGGGTTAGCAGCAAGTAAAACCAGAGAGCGGACCGCAAAGAACCCAGGAGGAGTTAGTAAGAAAACAAAGGAATGAGCCAAGTTAGAAGAGTGTCAAGCGGAGAGCTAGAGAGCAGAGAATAAGGCAGAACGGACAGGCATGAAAAGGTGGAACTAACAAGGGAGAATGCACTATGAGCTAAGCAAGAACTATAACCTAAACGAGCAGAAAGCAAAGGAGAGGGGAGAGGGTTTCCGAGGGAAGGATGGCCTCGGGTGCTCAGAGAGGCCTCGGGAACTGTGAAGGAAAGGAGAGCCATAGGGCGAGATGATCACACGTGTGAGATGGTGCCACATGTCAACCAAACAACAGCAGGGGTATTCAATTTGTGTGAGCAGTTGAAAGGCTCGAAACAGAGATGTTGCGGAGACTAACTCCAGGAGGAATGCACTATAACTCAATAGACTGGATAGAGTATACCAAGACTAACTCCCCGAGGGAGGGATGCACTATAACTCAATAGGCTGGATAGAGTATACTGCTACATATCATAGTAGCTATGCTACTTATTACTCTACATGTAATATCAATATATCCTGATCAACGGGAGAGAACAGATATACCAAAACGCGAAGTAATGTAAGGAGTGTAAGAAACAAGCTGTAATTGAAGACCTACAACTCAAAAATAAACCATTCTGGGGGAACTGAAAATGACAGACTGTTCAGAACACATACAAGGGAACCATGAAGCAAAACAACAGATGTGAGTTGGGGCAAAAGGGAAGAGAGTGGATAGTCACATATCTGAGAATGAGCGATGCATCAAACATGAGACATGTATATATGTATATGAGAACAGAAACTGTTCTGACCAGTGACTAAATAAACAGTCAAGAATAAGTCCTGATCACCGGTATGGTAAACAAGCCTCCAGGATATATATATATATCTCGATCGAATCCCAGTAATCAGTGCGTGATAGATAAAGCTGAAAAATGTGGGGTGCAATCGAGTAAGAGCACTATAGATGAAAAACGTGGGGTGGAATCGAGTAGGAACACTATAGACACGAGAGGTCAAGCCAGGAAACAGTCTAAGAGCGAGCAAAAAAAAATTAGCGAAGGAATTAGCTGGGAAATGGAGGAGTGGAGCAATGCGAGAGCTATGGGATGGTGTGGCTGTCGAAGTGTAACAGGGTAACGAGAGCGAAGTGAAAGAGGACAGGATATAAAGTATGTCGCAACAAGCACCATGGACGCTCGAGTCCTGAGACACTAAACAGCAAAGGGAAGCAGAAGGCGGTCATAGTAAACCTCCACGAAAACACCTGCAACTTCATCAGTGCCTCACGCAGCGCCGAAGTAGCTGAGCAATTGTCAGTACCCCTTGTACCGAGTTTCTGCTCGTAAACTCAAGAGTGCTAAGGCAAACTCAGTTGCTCCCCTAAGGTGCCACTCATAAGTAGTGGGAATGTCAAAAGAACAGAAGAACTGAAATGGAAATGTGGAAATAAAGGGCAAGCTGAAGTGTATGCACATAAATAAGCACAGGAGTCTCAGCCGCATAATGAGTATCAGGCAAGAAAGAAAAGAATCCAACTTAGTAAGAGGAGGGAAGAAGACGAGTCATACCTGATGGATCCCTGAAATCACAAACATACATTAGTAGAGAGAAAATCCAGGACACAGCAAAGAGAAATAATCAAGCAAACGCGCATGACTGACTGATATAAGTGGGTAGCAAGAACCATCAGCGCTGCATGGGAAGGGGCGTGTGGGGAGCAAGAAACATCAGCGCTACACAGGAAGGACTAGGCAACTCAAACAAGAGAAACAAAGGCATACAGAGAAGCAAATAAAAGCACTGAAGAGAGTTAGGGCATCTAGCCAATTAGAGCAAAGCATGGAGGCAAATCAGCCTCGTATGAAGTGAAGGACTAGGTGGGGCCACGTGTCCACAAGCAGAGGCTGCGTGTCCATAAGCATTCGATCAGAGTCCACATTGCAAATAGTGGTAGGCAGTGTATATATATCGCATCAGGAGTCAAGAATGGTATAGGAATCCATAAGCAGAGGCCCCTGTGTCCATAAGCAAATGATCAAAGTCCTTATGGCAGAAAACCCAAATGGTGGTATGCAGTGTATACATATCGCTTCAGGAGTTAAGAATGGTATCCGAGTTTAAGGGAAAGACTATTGGTGGGCTCGAACATGAGCTTCCTGCCTGGCAGAAAGAACAGATGTCCTCAAATCTCCATAGATACTAAGCCCATGATAACCATGGATATTGTTTTCTTTTTGTAAGACAGAGCGAAATTTTTTTCTGGATCAGGTGATAGATAAACATATATATAGGTAGGTATATGAGAACAGCAGCCGTTCCCAGAATGGGTTATCCAGAACTCATGAAGGGCAAATGATCAGTAAGCAAGTGTACATGATTCACAATGCTAGAATAGTGAGAAACCCATAAGGTAGAATGCATAGAATGTAACTTGAAGCAAAGGCATAATTGAAACAAATTGAGAATAACATATGGCTAACAGACTAGTAAACAACCGTGAAATCGAGAACTCTATGTAAACGAGTGCAAGAAATAGGAAACGCTATATAAAAGACTGCCAGTACGCAGTGTGTGAACGATAAAAATTAAAAACGTGGGCTGGAGTCGGGTTGGAACACTGTATACACGAGAGGTCAAACCCAGGAATCAGGCATAGAGCGAAGGAAAACTAATAGGGAGTGAATTAGCTGGGGAATGGAGGAGTGGAACAACGCGAGAGCTATAGGATGGTGTGGCTGCAGAAACCTGTCGAAATGTAACAGGGTGAGGAGAGCGAAGTGAAATAGGACAGGATCTAAAATACATCGCAACAAGCGCTATGGACGCTTGAGTCCTGAGTCGCTAAAAAAACAAAGACAAACATATATAGGTATACGAGAACAGATGCCGTTCTGGGAACGGGTTATCCAGAACTCATGAGGTGCAAATGATTGATAAGCAAGATGTACATAAATGACAATGCTAGAATAGTGAGAAATCCATAAGGTAGAATGCATCAAATGTAACTTGAAGCAAAGGCATAATTGAAACAAATTGAGAATAACATATGGCTAACAGACTAGTAAACCACCATGAAATCGAGAACTCTATGCAAACAACTGCGAGAAATAGGTAACGCTACATAAAAGACTGCCAGTAAGCAGTGTGTGAACGATAAAAATTAAAAACGTGGGCTGGAGTCGGGTAGGAACACTGTATACTCAAGAGGTCCCATGAATCAGGCAAAGAGCGAAGGAAAAATAATAGAGAGTGAATTAGCTGGGGAAAGGAGGAGTGGAACAATGCGAGAGCTCTAGGATTGTGTGGCTGCACAAACCTGTCTAAGTGTAACAGGGTAACGAGAGCGAAGCAAAAAAGGACAGGATATAAAGTATATCGCAACAAGCGCTATGGACGCTTGAGTCCTGAGACGCTAAACAGCAAAGGGGAAGCAGAAGGCTGCCATAGTAAACCTTCACGAAAACACCTGCGACTTCATCAGTGCCTCACGCAGTGCCGAAGTAGCTGAGCAATTGTCAGTACCCCTCATACCGAGTTTCTGCTCGGAAACTCATGAGTGCCAAGGCAAACTCGGTTGCTCCCCTAAAATGCCGCTCAAAAGTAATGGGAATGTCAAAAAGAACAGGGGTGGAAGTGTGGAAAGCAAGGGCAAGCAAAAGTGCAGGCATGCACTTAAGCGCTGGAGTCTTAGCAGCATAATGAGGATCAGTCCAGAAAGAAAAGAATCCACATGAGTAAGATGAGGGAAGAAATGGAGACATACCTGATGGATCCCTGAAATCACAAACATTCATTAGTAGAGAGAAAGTCCAGGACACAACAATGGGAAAGAGTCAAGCAGAGGTTCGCTAGTGATACGAGAGTGGAGCAAGAAAACTTCAGCGCTGCACAGGAAGGGGATGAGTCAACTGAAGCGGGAAAAGCAGAGGTGAAGTGAATGAAGGTGAAGGTGAAGTATACAGTATATATATGAATTCAGAAGTCAAGAAGGACTCCCAAACAACAGTATGGTATACAGGCCTCCGGGAAATATATATATATTCGTCCTGCTTCCATCAAATTGGGAAGTTTCCCCGATCCAGAGCTCCCAATGGCTCATGGACGAAGTGAAGAAACATAATTGCCGCTACAACGTACATCTGTACTCATCACCCAGTTAAGGTTACTGTGTCACTAACTAGAACTCTTCTAAACTGACAGAAGCTCGAACTGTTTGTTTTAAATTGCCAACTCCATTTCCCGACAATGACAACAAGAACGACTGCCGACGAACAAAAAGTAGCACATTTGAAGATCTTATTGCCCCTTCATTTCATGCATTTTGCTCTGATAATTGGAAATATCATGGTGAGCTTGAATGATTTTTCTGAAGCTTAAATGTGTCAACTACCGTACTCTGCGAATCGCCTGCTATTTGAGCTACCACATCGTCACACCCTCTACGTATTATCGAGAGAATTATATAATACGTAGAGGTGGGTTTCAGCTCAAATTACCTTGTCGTTCACCAAATGCATCAGCCCATAAACTCGGCTATGGTCGGATGGTCTACGTCAGACGCCAACAGAAGTTTGATGATAAAGCCCCAGCAACAAAGCGGAAAGCTACCCTCAGCTCGAGGCAATAAAGTGCGCATTAAAAGATGTGAACGATGTCGTATGCAAAACTGGAGGTTGTCAAGGTTGTTCGTCACCAGTATCAGAAATTCTTGAGAAAATCAACCTCACTAGATACTCCCTCACAAACGCAGAGAAAGCAGCTGGATCAGACTAACGAGCAGACCTGTCAAATTCCCACCTTTCGACAGCAACCACTACATGACTTACTTCTTGAAGCGGAGAAAACACAAGCTTCAAGAACATAATTTACCATACCTATATAATAACGTGCTTCTTACATGTTTCAATTAGGATAAAATGACAAAATTCCAGCAACAACCAAAATGACCATTGCAACTCGTGCAGACTAAAACGAAAGTCCAAAAAAGTAGGGAAGGATACGTCCAGAATAGAACAAACGACTGAAACAAGCAACCAGACGTAGAAGTTAGAAGGTCCAAGTCTCCAGACGATATTAGAAATTGCAAGAAACCTTCTCAGAAGCCTCCCGCCATAGACGGTCGTGCATACTTCGGCGAACCACGTAATCAAGAAGCAGAACATGACACGATTATTAGGAGAATAACATTGGCGGCTATCCGGGTTCAAAACAAGCTAAATTGGATACCTAACCAAAATATATATAATTTATTGTAACATACCATAAAGCCCGCAGTGATTCCATCAAGTGTAATGCGTTGCCATGAGTCGAAGTAAGAAAAAACATCGAATTTTGTCTTGGCAGCGATGCCTCCCGACACAAGGAGCATGATAGTGAAGTAGGACAGAAAACCTGAGATAGCAGAAAGACCTAGCACGCCAGCGACCACTCCACCCACGATCGACAAAAACGTGCGACTGGATAACCAAAACAAGGTAGTTATCAGATGAGGAGCAATTCCACTCCTCATACATAACAAAACAAAACTACGATTGCCAGTAGAAAGCATTTGTAGAACCGAATTGAAAAGCGTCTCTCTTCAGGACATCTGGATTGCGCATGTAATGAGCTAGGAAGGAGGGAAAAAGAATGTTTTACGAGTGCCGTCCCGAGCGATTACACTCATTATTGCCTGAACCCTAATCTCTCACTTCAACAATCTATATACTCGTCCATACTGAGAATCTCTTCTCATCATATTCTGAATGATTCTTTCTTTCCTAAATCTATATCTAACAGAGTAGAAGGAAAGAATGTCTTCAGATCCCCTGGTTAGTTCTAGGCTTGATCTCTAATTCGTTCGTTTATGTGTTCGTTGTTCTGTCGTGATGAAGATCTAATCAAAGCTGCCTCGTTCACTCTCTGTCTCTCTCGCCAACAATTTCTTCACATCCCATCTGCCACTGATCTGATCTTCGGTTTTGCATCAACCATACTGCTCTAGGATGGCAACCTTCGTAAATTTGCTTCATATTTTCTAGAATTAGGCTTGAACTTCTAGCATAATGCCCAGATCCAACGTTCCGATTGTTACTGATTTCGATTACAGGACGATCACCAAAAGACCAGCTTAGATACCAGCAAGAAATCAAGCTGAGCTGACAGATCGTACCTGTAGTATATAATCCTCATATTGTGTTGCACATTTTCAGCACTGTAAGCCGGTGTTTCTATAGCATCATCGCTCTTCTTCTCTTCTTTCACCAAAGCCTTCGAAGGTCGTGCGGTGGGCGCCATCGATACTACTGCCGTCCCGTCCGCTCAAACTACCTCAACGCGCTGGAGAGGAAAATTCTAAAATGTTGAGTATCACTGCTCTGACTCTGAACTCCCGATAGGAAAGAACCTTTGCGGTCGTTCTTTCGAAGTGTGAAGTTCACCGTGGTAGCCTTCACACTCTGCACGCAGGAACATATCCACGACGTCGATGAAGAACCGTCTGCAATTGCAAACATGAACCATGTGAGGATTACCTTTGTCTATCAACCATGCTAAGTAATTAACTTCCATTATACTTTTCATTTCAAGTTAAGTTCTTACAGAATGATGCGACCACTATCCGCTGTCATTACAATATTCACTGGGAACTAGTATATGGTTCAGTTCGTAATTTGAAATCCTCGTATGTTGGAAAGTTCTAAGTTATCAAAAATCATATAATTTCAAATAGTAAAAGGATATTGTTCTTAAAATTTGATGTGAGACTATGAGTTACAGATCAAGGAATGAACAAATGGATCATGAAGGTACAGTAAAATTTCTTAGAATTTGTCGGACAGACTTGGAGTATGCTCCTTTTAGTCCAAAGCAAGATTACTTATCCACTATTAATTTTGTTTTCATAATTCATATGTTATGTTCTTCGTCTAAAACTTAGATCATCCAAATTTTCCTTCAATTCTGGCTAGACCACCAAGAGGCTGTCACCTGAATTAAAAAAAAAAGGAGCCGGTGGGGAGACACCACCTCCTTGGTTGGAGGACACATCCTTTCATAAATTAATGAGTATTGTTAGCTTGTAATCTTTTAGGGTGGTTTATTTTCAGAGTTTATGAAAGAGCTACGGGAATAATAGGCTTAATTCCGTACAGGTAATAGGATAGGCTTCGGTAAAGATGACCAGCTCCAGAATGAATAAGGTCGTAAAAGAAATTTTAGAAATTTCTAAGAAATGAGATAAAAATTAATCAATATAGAAACTTGACTATCTACGAAAATGGATCTAGTACCTCAAAGTGCCGTGAATCACCTTGTTATAGAGTGCGGAATATTTCATGCAAACATCCATAAAAGAATATATGAAAGGGGGTTGGTGCTTCCCAACCAAGAAGAGGGTGTCCCTCGAGGGGGGTCGCTAAAAGTAGTTAGTATATTTTTGCACCTGAGTAGTTTAAACATTAAACCTTACTTGAACTTTTAAATGCGAATTAGGGTAGTGTTATGTTATTCAGAAGATTTAACGAAAAACGAAATTTAGCTAAATGTATTCGTTTTCTTTTGCAGTAAATCTACATCTATAGACCATTGTTATGAACATAACCATCGTATTTCCGGTAATTGAAGCTCACTTACAAAAGTGGTTATTTCATTAGAATATACGATCTATCGTGCTTACAATTATTACGTCATTATTGAACCTTCTTAACATACAGTTTATTAAATGCTTCATATGTCTTCTGGTCAAGAGTATAATCTTAAAGTTATACTTTTTGCTAGGCCAACATGAGTTTAAATGTGAAATCATATGGATATATCAGAACAGTTTATTATAATAAAAGATGCACATAGTAAAATCATATACTATAAAGTTATGTCCAATTCAAAGTGAATGCACTAGTTAGATAATTGAATTTTGTAATATTATCATCACTAATATGAATTTTAGGATTTGGAATTTTATTAATATATAAAATGTAGGACTAAAATAAGGATGAGTTATAATCTATAAATATAGTAACTAAACTATTTACAAAGATCACATGTAAGCTTACTCTATAATGAGAAGGTTTGGGGGAGAACTTGACAAGCAACATACTTAACCTACCTAGAAAAGTCTCACCATGCATAAAAATTATAGCAAACAACAAATAAATATGTTGTATTGCAGTTAGTTTTACATTCTTATCATATCTATTGCAAAACGTATTCTCTAAAATTATATTGAGTTATCATTCATAAACTATTATTTATTTATTTATTTATTTATTTATTTATTTATTTATTTATTTATTTATTTATTTATTTATTTATTTATTTATTTATTTATTTATTTATTTATTTATTTATTTATTTATTTATTTATTTATTTGAGTGTATACTCTTTTGAGAAAATAGTTAAACTTTTATCTCATATATATATATACTATGGAAAATTAAAAAAGTAGTGAAATATCTTGGAAGAAAACTCAAACATAGAAAAGTAAAGAAGTTTAGAAGTACACACGAACCAATTAAAAACAAAAATAATATTTCTATTATTGTTGTTCTTACATTCTTGTCATTCATGTTGTCCATGTATTCTTCTTATTAAACCACATGTCAAATTGAGCTTGTTCCCAATAGGTTGACGTGGTCTTGTATACATATTAACGGCTTTTAGTTATGAGGTTAGGAGTGCCGGTCAAAATCCACTAAAATTTTGTTTACCAAAAGTCTGAAAACTCAATAGTGAGGTGCGGTGGAGACACTTGAATTTGATAGGTAATACCAGTATTCCCATCAAATTTGATGGTCACATTTTTTGTGACCTATAAGATTTCTTATGGGGTCATATCCCTAGAATCTATAGTAAAACATTTGCTCAAATTTTGAAAAATTGTTGATTAATGTAAAAATTTCCTAAATAAATATAAGCCCATGAGCCTTTGGATGATGGGTAAAGCTTTAGAATCCAGAGTACAAAAAATTGCCCAAAATTTGGAAAATATTAAATAAACATTCAAACACAAGAAGGTAATTCATTGACTTGGGAAATCAATCCAATTGAAATGCACATGATCAATAAATACAATCTTGGCTAATGGTATATAACAACACGACATGTCTTGGCCGCTAATCAATATTTCTATTAATTATTGATTAGCGGAGTTGTATTTGTAATATTTCTTATTTTGAGGAGACCGATCAAGGGACGACCATTTCAGGTTCACACTGATTGGAGTATGTTGGGGCTTGGAGCGGTGCTCACCCAACATGATGATGAGGAGAAGGAGTTTGTGGTGGCCTATGCTAGTCGCTCCAACAATTCAGGAGAGGTGAAGTATAGTTCATATGAGGGAGAGTGTTTGGCAGCAGTTTGGGCAGTAGCACATTTCCGATGTTACCTATTTGGTAACCTTTTCACTCTCATCACTAATCATCAGCCGCTGAAGTGGTTGATGGAGTCCGACAAGCTTTCAAGGAAGCTTGCACGATAGGCTCTGATTTTATAGGAGTATGATTTTACAATATGAACCGTGATGCAAATGGGTTGAGTAGAAACCCATGTCCCAGCCAGCAAGATCAGACCAGAGCACGTTGGCATGGTGAGACAAATGAGGAGATGGTGCCAGGTTGGCATGCATCGGCCCTTCTATGTATATTTGCAGAGGCTTTGGTGGTATCTCTCTCAACACATACAAGAGGAGTTATTGGGGTCACAGATCTTGAGAGTGAAGATATTGGTATAGTTCAGCGAGACATTCATGATGATGTCTTAGCGATGGACTATCTTTGCACTGGTGTTGTGGGTAGCACAGTTCTTGTAGAGAGAGACCGTGTTCTTGATCTAAACCAGAGCCAGACGGTTCAGATTGGAGGGTAGACACCTTTTGTGTGTATGGGAGGATGGTAGAGTACGAGTAGTACCACTTCCATCACAGAGACCACAGTTGGTCCGTCATGCTCATGAGGAGCTAGGACATTTTGGAGTAAAGCGTACGTATAGCTTACTCCAGAGTCATTATTGGTGGCGCGGTATGCAAACCGAGGTAAAGCAGTTTGTTGCTAGATGTGTGGTTTGTGATCGAGTTAGAGCATCATTCAATGCTCCTACGCCACAGTTACACCCATTACCTATCAAAGGATTGGGTTACCATTGGATTTTGGACTTTGCCGGACCTTTACCGCTGACTGTGAGACATCATCGGTATGTTTTGGTGATAGTGGAGCACTTCTCCAAGTGGATTGAGTTGGTGGCACTTCCTGACAAGTCTAGTGAAGGGACAGCTTACTCGTTCCTGGATCGAGTTCTTAGTCATTTTGGTGCACCAGCTGAGGTTTTGACTGATCAGGGTACAAAGTTCTTGGGAGAGTTTCAGGTCTTGTGTGACAAGGCTTTGATTGATCATCGTACTACATCTTGAGATCACTCTGAGGTAGATGGATTAGCAGAGAGAGTGGTTCAGACGGTGAAGAGAGGATTGCAAAAGTATGGTTTGCAGAGAGACCACTTGGGAGATTGGGATCTCCAGTTACCTTGGTTTGCCATGGGCTATTGGTTCAGCCGGCAAGCCTCCTTAGCATCCTTCTCTCCATACTTTCTACTCTATGGATGAGATCCAGATTTACCTGCAACCATTCGTCGAGATGCTACTGTAGTTTTGGACTTGGATGACCCCAATGTATGGATGAGCGCATGTTCTCAACGGGTAGAGATTTTTCAGAGAGTGATGCCAATGGTCTTTGAGAACTTGGCAATTGCTTAGCATAGAGATACTTTACGCTATGCTACCATTCGAGGAGGAGGTTATAGACCCTTGATCCGTTGATTTCATCCATGCGACAATGTATATCTCCAGCAGACAGCACCGACGACACTTGATGTTTCTACAGGCCACACTATCTTGAGAGTGTGCGAGGTTTGCCATCTGGAGTCCTTGTGTTAGAAGGACGTGATGGTGTTGTTTGGAAGGATCATGTGCGCAATTGTGCACCATGCCACCTTCCAGACATTGATGGTACTATGGACCCAAGCTTGGCACTTGTATGTGCAGGCTTGAGGTGTATGTTATGTGGCTCTTCTAGTGGAGCTGCTACTATGTTAGTGTGTGATAGTTGTTTGAGAGGATGGCATATGGCATGTATGAATCCTCCTCTCACGGTGGTTCCTCAAGGACAGTGGTTATGTCCTAGATGTACTTGACCTATAGCTAGTTCATTCTTTATATGGTATAGATAGCAGGCAAGCGACTAACGATGGGGCTCCATAGCAACCGGTCTCCTGATCTTTGCACATTAGAGGGTATACCATATACTTAGAGTAGATGGCTATCTGGAGTTAAAGGGACCTAACCACCAGCTAGGGGAGCGATTGTGGCACTTTAGAGTCTATGTATGACTTATGTGTGAGTTGTGCTTCTATAGTGTATGATGTTGATAGCGATGTATGTTGTGTAGCAATGTATATATGCACGACAGCTGTCACGCCATTTGTAGTGCCGCATCTAGATGCTCAAACACTGGAGTTCTAGTGATAGTAGTTTGAGTTATTTCAGCAGTTTCTTAGAGACTACTTTCAGACGGTCAGATTTTGTGTTTGGGGTACTAACTTCACGATGAGGCCCACCGTCACTTTGCACCGTTTGCACCATTGAGTGTGCCGTCAATGGGACCATTAGGTTTCAGAGCTAGCTCAAGTCCAGGGGTATAGTTTTGAAGTGAGCTCCAGAGAGCTCACTTCTCTGATGTTGAGCCTTTGAGTCTTGGCTATGGTGGACAGAGGCCAGCGAGCATCACTTGGATTCTCTATGCTTGAGTGGGTGTGGCTTGACTGTAATTAGTGCCCAGTTGTTGGTAGTCTATAGAGTGACAGATCAAGTATTGATCTGAGTTGAGTTGAGTTGAGAGTGGTAAGCAATCTGATTATTGTGGCACTTTAGAGTCTATGTATGACTTATGTGTGAGTTGTGCTTCTAGAGTGTATGATGTTGACAACGATGTATGTTGTGTAGCAATGTATATATGCACGACATTGGTCTTAGATCTTCTTCCTCCCAATCTTGGTGAAGAAGTCCCACATGCAAATCCAAGTCAAGTAAGCCTCTCTTTTCTCTCAACCTTTTGCTTTCAAAGGTCAATGGACATGAACTTGCCTTATGTCCCTTCTCTCTACATAAAAAGCACTTAGACTCACTCTTTCCTCCAAGTGGTGTATGTTTTTGGATCCTTTCAACACTCACTTCAAATTCTATTCTAATCGCTCTTTTTCCTCAACTCCACTTTTACAATCCCCACAAACCCTTGGGGAACTTTGCATAGCCTCAACTTCCACTCTTGGTGACCCCAAGATGAGTCTCAACACTCAAACATGCTTTTGGTTGTTCTCACACTTCTCATGCATGAGATCTCAACTCTCTAGAATTGAGAGAAACCCCTCTTTACAATGTCACTCAATGCTCTCAATTAGTATGTCTAAATCCTCTGAAATTTTTGACACTTGATTAAAACCCCAAGTTGTACTTCCCTACTAAATATCAGTTCTTTTCATTGAGCCATTTGGCTTATACATCTTTTTGTTTAGCATATATTTTAGATTTGGAAACCACTCTCTTACTTTAAAAACTCATAAATTTTTTTGCAATAATGATCTCTATCTAATTCTTGGGCCAAAAGATAGAATACTTTGTACTTTATTGTCTTGAAAAGTTTCAGAACTATCATTTGAAAATTGAAGAAATGGTAGACTTTGTACAAAGATCATACAATTTTGAGAGCAATTTACACTATCAACTTTCAAAAATTCTAGCTCGGTCTGTGTACTAGCTCTTACAATAACTCCATATAGGCCAATTGAAGGATAACCCAAGATATCATGGGTAGAAATTGCAATTCCAGATTTAAAACTTGAGATTTTACCCAAAATCATCATAATTACAAAAATCTCCAATCCACCTCACACAATCTTTCCAAATCCTCTCATACGGAAAAGATGTACAAAATCACCTCAAAGACATCATAGTTAACTATAGGGTATAAAAATGGGTCTTGGTTGTCTATGATGAATTTAGCTCTCTCTTCCCCTAACGTTCTCTCCAAGTGAGCTCTCATAGCCTCCTTCTCTCTAATATAAAATTATATACAAAACATTATCTTGCCTTCTAGAGAGGTCACAACAATGGAACCAAAAGTTTGAGCCAACATATCTCTCACCTAAGATAAACCTCTAATGGATATTATAGTAGCACACCATAGACTAAGAAGGCAAGAACCCAACTCCATCATGCTCTTCTAAGGCTAACACTCCAAGACTCAAACTATTGCTCACTAGAGAACTCAATGAGAGAGAGATAATTACAAATGAAAAGATGATGAGTACTTCCTCACCCCTAGTTTATATACTTTTGAAAGAGTTATGCACCAAAGTTACTAATTGTTGGAGTAACTCAAGTTACTAGGCTAAAAGTTAAATAAGTCAAAAAGCTAAAGAAATATCCATACTCATGGGAATGTTCTCCTAAGCATGTAGTCTTATCTTGACCCAAACACTAAGTCAAGGATTTCTTCACATGGGCTATCCTTAGACATAGAAGAATTCAAAACAAAAAGGCTTGTGGTTCCAAGAGTTCTCAACTCTTTCCTCAAATTTAAACACCTAGAAATAATATCAAATCAACACACTAGAACCCAAAATAATGTGCTCATCTTTTCTACTTCCTCTAAATTAAGGTCTTCTCTATCTTAGTTATGGCTAACTTTAGCTAATCATGACTAATGTAGAACCATATTTTATCTCTATATAAATAATATCTCTCTAGTACTTATAATACCAAACTAAATATTACAATAACACATACATGCACAAATGGGTGTTACAACACACAATTGGTTTATTCTTGAATAGGACCTATCATCAACCAAGTTGGATCAAAGGCTCAATGTCTTTGTCTTTGGTGGATGAATTGCTTACCTATATAGGTTTTAAAATGTGTCTATGATGGGATTCAACTGCTAGCTGCACTTCCTATTGATGATATTGTAGATGTTGGGCATTATTCTCACACAATGGTTGGGGCTGATAGGTCACATATGGTAATGGTGAACCTTTTTGTGCAACCCAAAGCTGCTTTACCCACACTCATGAGTTTCCCAAGCTCACATGCTTTTTGAGAAGGAGGTCTTGGACTTGTTTGGGACTCACAATTCTAGCAAGTGGTGGAGCCCAATGTTTATGGGCGAGAGAAGGCAATAGGATTTTATATTGGGATTATCATTGTTTTAGCGGTGTTAGAGGTAACCAAGAAATATATATTAGGTCAAGCTATGGAACTAAAATTTTTGACTTGAATAACTAAAGCAGTGTAGGATGTGCTTGATAAGCATCACCACTTTGACACTTGTGAGCTTTATGCCTATCCGGAAAAGGCACATACTAGGGGCAATGGACCAAGTGGGCATGGTATTCTTGGGATATAGCCAATGGCTACTAGTGAGAGTGGTCTACTTGGTTACACTCTTGGTCTACTTGGGATATAGCTAGAGAACATGTGGAACCTGTAACCAAAGCACATGGATTTTTGTGCTCTAAGGTTGGGAACTCTAGTAGTTGGGTGTATGACATTATTGCTCTCAAGGGCCCAGTGTAGCAGCCAATCAATGCCTCTTCTACTCCTACATTAGTTACAGAGGATACTTGGGAGCTAGTTATTGGACCCAAGCTTACAAGAGGAGAGAGATAAGAGTTTGGAGGTTCTTGAGGAGCTCAACAAGTTTTTTTGCCTTCAATATGAAAGATTTGGATGCTCTAAAAGGGCTTGATTTTTGAATTGAGCTTTCTAATGATACACAAGTTTTTTGACATCCCCATGGAGAGAGCATTGATTCACAACTAGAGTATAAACCTTTTTAAGGTTGGTTTATTAAACATTTCACATGGAGATTATGCTTCAACTATAGTGATGCTAGACAAGAAGGATATGCATGGAAAATATACATATAGATAGAATTATCTTGTGGACTCAAATAACATCTTGGGAAGTGTAGATTTTTCTATGAGCAGGTTGAGTATGGGTCACATTATCTACTCTTGTGGACTTTGTATTTAGCATACCAATGTGGAAGCTATTCCATGTATTCCTTGATCTATAGATGTGAGCAAAGTGTAAGCATACCTTGGGTGGCAGATCATTAATGTGTTAGAGGATTTAATGTCATTGCCAAGGCCTTGACAAAGCTAACCAAGCTTACACATAAATGGTGTTGGGGAGATGAGCAAGAGAGAGCTTATATATAGTTCAAGGAGAGGCTGATATCTACTCCCATTCTCAAGAGACAATTAGAGGAAAACCATTCTAGGTTCATATTGATCAGAATATATTGGGGCTTGGAGCAATGCTCATTTAGCAAGATGATAATGGGAGGAGTTTATGGTGGCTTATGCTAGTCATTCCAAAAAGTTAACAAAGCCAAATTATAATTCATATGAGGAAAAAATGTTGGTACTAGTGTGGGCAATAGGTCATTTCCAATGTTACCTATTTGGTAATCTTGTCACTCCCGTTGTTGATTATCAACCATTGAAGTTGTTGATAGAATCTAACAAGCTTTCAAGGAAGCTTGCACAATAGGCCCTAATTTTATAGGAGTATGATTTCATGGTTATTTATAGACCTAGAGTGGTGAACCATGATACAGATAGGTTGAGTAAAACCCCATGTTCCAGCCAATAGGATTAAACTAGAGCATGTTGGGATGTTGAGAAAAACGTAGAGATAGTGCTAGGTGGGTATGCATCTGCCTTTCTATGTATATTTTTGAGGCTTTGATGGTATCTCTCAATACAAATAAGGAGTTATTGAAGTCATAGATCCAAAAGGTAGAGATATCAATATAAGTTAGCAAGATATTCATGATTATGTCTTAGTGATGGATTATCTTTGCATTGGTGTTTTGGGTAGCACAATTGGTGCTAAGGAGAAAGATTGTGTCTTTTAGCAAGCCAAGTAGTTTAGATTAGAGTACAAACACCTTCTTTGTGTATGGGAGGATAGTACATTACAAGTAGTAGCACTTCCATCTCAAAGATCATCATTTGTATGTCATGCTTATGAGGAGCTAGGGCATTTTGGAATAAAAAATACATATAGCTTACTCCAAAGTTATTATTGGTGGAATGATATATAAATCAATCTACAATAGTTTGCTACTAAAAATATGGTTTGTGATCAAGTTAGACCATCATTTATGTTGTTATGCTATAGTTACACCTATTACCTATCATGGATTAGGTTACCTTTGTAGTTTGAACTTTGTTGGACCTTTGACTGTATGACTTCATTGGTAGATTTTGCTTATGGTGTACTTCTCCGAGTGGATTGAGTTGGTGGCACTTCTTGACAAGTCCAATGAAATGACAACTTATTTTTTCTTGGACTAGATTCCTAGTCATTTTGGTACACCAACTAAGGTTTTGATTAATCAAGGTATATAATTATTGGGAGAGTTTTAGGTCTTGTATGACAAGGCCTTAATTGATCATCATACTACCTCCCAAGACCACCCTAAGGCTGATAGCTTAGTAGAGAGTAGTTTAGATGATGAAGAGAGGATTACTTAAGTATATTTTTAGAGAGTCCACTTGGGAGATTGGGATCTCCAATTACCTTGGTTGGCCATGGGCTATTGGCTCAGCCGGCAAGCCTCCTTCGCATCCCTCTCTCTCTTTACTTTCTACTCTATGGACAAGATCTAGATTTACCTACAGCCATTCATTGTCATGTTATTGTAGGTTAGGACTTGGATAATTAAAACATATGGATGAGTATATGTTCTCAACAAGCAAGGACCTTTTGGAAAGTGATTCTAATGGTCTTTGAAAACTTACCAATTTCTGAACATAGGATACTTATGCAATGCTACTATTTAAAAAGAACGTTATAAACACTAAATCTATCAATTTCTTCTTGGTGATTATGCATATCTATAGCAGATTGCACCACTGATACTTGATGTGACTACAAACTGCACTATCTTAAGAGTGTAGAAAGTTTTACCTTTTGGAGTCCTTGTGTTGAAAGGATATGATGGTGTTGTTTGGAAGGATCATGTATGCAATTGTGCACCATGCCACATCCCAAACATTGATGGCAATATGGACCCAAGCTTGGTTTTTGTATGTGCAGGCTTGTGGTGTATGTTGTGTGGCTCTTTTGATGGATCGACTACTATATTGATGTGTGATAGTTGTTCAAGAGGATGGCATATGGCATGTTTGACTTCTCTCCTCACAATGGTTCCTCAAGGACAATGGCTATGTCATCGATGTACTTGACCTATAACTAGTTTACTCCCTATGTGATATAGATTGCAGACATACAACCAACAATGGAACTTGATAGCATCCAACCTCTTGATCTTTGTTCACCATAGGGCATATCACATACTTTGAAGTAGATGACTATCTAGAGTTAGAGGGACCTAACTGCTAACTAAAAGAGCAAATGTGGTACCTTAGAATTCCTGTATAAGTTGTGCTTCTATAGTGTATGATGTTGATAGCAATGTATGTAGTGTAGTGAGATATATATATCTATATGAATATCACAACAACTATCATGAAATTTACAATATCAAAGCTAGTTTGCTTGGACATTAGAATGATAGTCTTGGTGGTCAAATTTATATTAGTAGTTTCTCAAAGACTACTTAGTGTTGGCCAGATTTTTTTTAGGGCTACTAATCACACCATGGGACACACCATCACTAGCACCATTTGTATCCTCAAATAGGTCATTAGCGGTAATTAGGGTTAGAGATCCAGGTCAAGCAGAGGGGTATACCTTTAAAGTGTAGCTCTATAGAGCTCACTTCTCTAATGTTAAGCCTTTGAGCTCCTAACTACGGTGGACAGAGGCAGATGACCATCACCTAGAGTCTCTTAGCTAGAGTGGGTATGGCTTGACTATAATCAATGCACGTTGTTGGCAGATTATTGAGTTGAAGACTGGGTTTTTATTCAAGTTGAGTGTGAGTCAATTTGAGACAAAACTGATTTTTGTGGTACTTTAGAGTTCATGTATGACTTCTATATGGTTTTAAGATTGATGTATGTTGTGTAGCAATGTATATACAAATGATAAGTTACATCTAAATTTTTGGTTATTAAATTCAGAAAATATGTCAACTCCAATGGCACCTGAAATTCATAATAAAAATCAATTAATGCCATACTAAATTCAACCTAAACTTCAAGCATGGTTGGTGGTATATTGGAGTAATGTGTTAGGAGAAGATATGAAACAAGAGGTGTGCATTATTAAGTATTTTCATTTTGGCATGATGAGCTAAGATATACAAGGTCAGATTGCTTATGCATTCTAAGGAGATAAGTACCTATCAAATGGATAGGTGGTGGTTGAAGAGTAATTGTAGTGGCAAAAATTAAGGGTTTTGACCTAGAGTACTACCTACTTTTCAAATGGAAAATCTGCCTTCTTCAAGCACTTATTCTTAGATTCATGCATCTATTGGTCATAGATCTTCTCTAGGCACACCCAAAGAATGGTTATCATTTTTTAAGGACCAGAGCTGCATTATCTCATGCCATTTTTAATGTATTTCTATGTTGGTATGAACTTTTTAACAATTGAGAAGAAGAAGGAATTCCTTGGACACTTGCTCTAGAGTTCTTACTTTGTAATGGATCCTAATGAGATGGATCAGATGAAGGGAACAAAAGTGGTAGATGCAACATTGCTTCTTATGGGAGAACTTTTTCTTTGAGTAAGAAGGAACCGGATAGAAAATGAGAGGTTGTGATATTGCCTAAGATGTCTCATCTTGTACTAGCAAGAAAAAATGGATCATAGACAAAGAGGTAAGGGTATTGCTACTTCAAAAGACAAAGAGGAAAGAAACAAGCAAAGAAGAACATAAGGAGGAGTTAGAGATTGATACTTAGTCTACATGTATGCTAGAAATGCTTGAGTAGGAGCAAACTCCAAAACGCAAAGTATACAAAGAACCTCCCAAGTTGGTATTTTGCATACTTGGATAGATCAAGAAGAGGCAAGGGACCTTTAGCTTTTGTAGTAGCACATGACAACCCAAAGAACAAATAAGATGAAGGAAATAAGATACTATTCAAGGTGTTTCTTAGGTTGCAGTTTGCTCAAGACATCTTAACTCCATTAATGGATGATCTAGATAAACATACCCCAAGTATAGTTATAGGTGCCCAAATTATTTGTCAATGGTGCAAAATATGCATTATCTATTGCAATCATAGATGAAAAATTTCAATTTCTACAAGGAGTGAATTCTTCATCTTTAGAAGGAGCAAAACTTGCAAGATCAAATTGACATGCTAAAAGGGTTAAATCAAGAAGGCAAGGGAAAATAAGAGCAAATGGTGTGGGTCAAATGTTTAGACAATGAATTGGCAATTCTTTGGATGACCACAACTATTGCTCCAACATTGTCAAAATCAAAGATTAAGAGTACACAAGTAAGTGTGGTGTACTTAATTAAAGGCTATCAAAAATTGACTATGCCCTAATATCAATTGGAGGATTCATTTGCAGTCTAACACAAAGAACTAGGAATTTGGTTGGAATACTATAAGAAGGGGATTTTTCTTACCATGCAAAGGAAGCACAATTGAGTTTAGAGCTAGAGATAGCACTTTTTTTATATGAGAATTTGAGTCAAGTGCAAGCAAAGCAAATTGCCCTAAAGGTTTAAGTGCTAGTGAAGTGTGCTAAAGAAGAAGTTGTAGTTAGGCTATTGGTGAAGGATTCTACAAAGAAGAAGAATGAGAACACAACCCAATGACTATGCAAAATCATGGTAGAAATGATAGGTGAGTATATTTATACCATTACAACTTTAGGTTGAGAGCCATCCTATCTCTTGCTAAGGATGAACCTCTAATGGCAATTACGGTAGTACACCGTAGACTAAAAAGGCAAAGAATTAAAATCCATACACTCTTCTTAGGCTAAAACTCCAAGGCACTTCCAAGACTCAAGATAATTCTTGTTAAAGAACTCAACAAAGAGAGATGGTCACAAATGAAATGATGATTATATACTTGTGAAATACCAATGCACAAAAGTTACTTATTATTATAATAACTTCATTTATTATGTAAAAAGTCGTCTTAAAGGCTAAGGTAATATCTAACTCATCAAAATAAGTTTGTGGTCTTATTATGACTCAACAACCAAGTTTTTGATTCTTTCACATGTGTTATCCTTGGATTATCAAAAAATTTGAACCAAAAAGCTTCATGTTAACCCAAGAATTCTCAACTCTTTTTTCAAAGCTAAACTTCTGGAAACAACACAAAGGCAATACATTAGAAGATAGATAGTGATGTTTATTCTTTCAACTTCCTCTAAAATTAATTCACCTCTATCTTAGATATGACGAACCCTAGCTAATTATGAAAAACTTGGCTTGGCTTGGTTAAACAATATCTTTCAACTTCTTGCAATACCAAACTTAATATCCTAGTAAATCAGAAATGAACCAATGGGTGTTATAGTGCAAAGTGCAAGAACAAACTATCATGCAATGGTGTCTTCTTTACTTTATAGGATGAAACAATATAATAAGTAGTTGTAGATTTGTGAGTTAAGATAGAGAGTAAAATTATTGAGCTTAGAGAAAAAAAATGACATTATTGGATGTTAAGCAAATATTCAAAGCATACATAGAAATTTTAGAACCCCAATAGTCAATAGAGCAAGAAGACAAGGAGGCACAATAGTTAGAAATTCTGAGAAGCAATTACATTAGCAATTGTCTTTATAACATGAGGAAGTTAACGAGTTTGTAGCCTTTTTAACTCTAATTTAAACCTAGCTATTTAAGCTAAGCACCTAGAGTGATTTATTTTCTATTTTCATAAGGCAAATAAGTGAGTCAGCTATTGCTCTTTGTCATTTTCTTAATTACCTTATGAAGTGTTAATGTCTTTATGTTTGAGCATTTGTTGAATCTTTGCAATAAGCATTGCTTTGTGCCTTTTTTGTTTGATGCCTAGTGTAGGTAATAATCATCTAAAAGCAATACCTTGATAGGATTAACCAGTGCTATAATATTTGCAATACCCAAACTTTCAATACTTGAATAATCAACCTTCATAATGAAGATATTATGTGTCAAGCTTTTGCACCTTTGGAAGGGAGAGTGGAATGCACACCTTTGAATGGGTTCTGATTTTATATTTGAAAGGTTTTCACCTTTGGAGAAGACTGGAATGTAACTCTTTGGAGTACTTTCAAAGGGAATTGTAATCTTTGGACTGATACCTTACTCTTAGATTGTGTATTTTTTATTTTATATGATAGCTTTTTTCTTTGAATTTTTTTGCAATACAATAGATGTATTGCAAATGAGGATAATATCACCAAGAAGGTGCACTAGAGAAGGGTATAAAAGAAATATCAAAATCACACAAAGAGTAAATTCTTATTATACCCTCAAAGTGAGGATTCAATCAAAAGGTGCTAATTCAACCCCAAAAGATACATGTTCTACCATTCCTCAAAGGCATGAGTACTTCCAAAATGAAGACTTTACCACAAATATTTCTCTCTTTACATGTACATTCCTTGATTACTATTGACATTATAACACTCAAAAGTTCCCTCAAAGCATTTGTTTCTAGAATTCTACTACAAATCCCAAGGATTAAACACACAAGGCATTAGTAACTCCAACTACAAAGATTTACAAAACTGCACATTGGAAAGAAAGAGCCACTTCATAAAGAACTAAGGAAAGCAATGAAGAGAAATAACTTTGTCACTTTATCACCTTCTATTGAATTGAATATGGATGCATACTTAAATAATTAGGTACATATGGGAGATTACAATAAAACCTAATTTTCATCACCTATCTACCAAACACCATAATTAACTATTCCAACAATTAATAGTCATTAACTCTTCTTCTTCTCCAATGGCCTAAATAGTCACAAGTATTGAAGGTCTTGCAATTCTACTTCATATAGCACATGCAACTTCTACTCAAGTCCCTTCAAGTTTAAAGCTAGCTAGAAGGGTAATCTCTAGAATGGAAACACTCAATTTATAGCCTAGGGATTTAATTTATCATGCATTAATTTTTTATAAAAAATTTGTGCCTTGTGCCCAAAATCAAGAAATGTTCAAGATATTAAAATGTTCATAACTTCCACTACATATCTACAATCAAGTCAGACTTAATCAAAATCTATTGCAAAGACAATTTTAACATGTAAAGAATACTTGAAATGGACTTATAAAATCAAGAATACAATCCACCAAATTTGCTCTTCTTTTAACTCTACAACCCTTTGGAACTCCAAAACTTCAAATACTTATAACTTTAGCAAGCTCTATATCAATGAAAGTCATTGGAAAGACCCTTCTAAAGAGATGAAGATTGCTCTATTTGGATATGTAACCACAAAAATTACTAGCCTCAGAGTGCAGCATAGAATTCCTTCATAATGGAGGCCTTTGAAGTTTCTTTGGTCTTTGGTATTGAACCTTTGGAGTGAACTTTTTACTTCAGACTTTATATTTTGGATTGGACTTTGGACTCTGTACTTCAAACTATAGCCTTTAGAGTGAACTTCTGACTTTATTCTTTGGAGTGGACTTTGGAATTTGGACTCTAGCCTCTAGACTCTAGCCTTTGGAGTGAACTTTGGACTTTATGTTTTGTATTTTGTATTTTAGAGCAAATTGTCTTTGTAGTACAATTCCTTCAACTTAACCCCAAAAATTTCCAAAGGTAAAAATAACTTTTGGCTTACCTTCCTTCTTTTCCATATATGTATGTGGAAAGGTATGCCTTCAGTTTATATTCCTTCATGGCAAAGAAGTAAACTAAGCTGGAAAGTATCTTTGTCTTTGGAAAGTTTTGGAGTTGAGTTGAAAGAACTATGCTACAGAGACACTTTGATATGAAATATAAAGTACAAAGTCCAAAGTTCAATCTAAAGTTTACTTTTAGACTTAGCATACTTCTTTTCTTTAGCCCATGCTTAAATTAGAAGGCAAAGTAAAACAGAGAAAAACAAAATCTTTTGAAATTTAAAGCACCATAGTATGCATTCAAGTTAAAGTTACAATAGCATAACAAGAAATTTCTTTTCTATGGAAGTTGATCATACTTCTTGTAATGGGATGTTATATATCTAGAATTTTTAGAAAGTAATAGCTTTATTACAAATTGCTTTATTAAGAGCTTGTAATAGCCACATGCAAGGTAAAAGGAATGATGATAAACAAATGGCTACTTTTTAGGGGAAATTTATGTTTCATTTATGTAGCGACCCAAGGAAAGATATATAAGAATGGAAGATCAAATTCAAACTCCAAATGCTTTAGCTGAGCTAAAGCTTTGGTATTTATAAGTAAACTCAAGTTATAAGTTTGCAAGGGGAAGTTTCCTTCTACAAATCACCTTTCTTAGCATACAAGCAAGGCTAATCATTACTTTGCATACAAAATATGAAGTTTTTTGGAGGTTTTTAGAAGCTAGTCATTACAAACTACACATTTTTTGGAAGTTTCTAGAAGATTCTTGGTGAGAAGTTTCTTGAAACTTTCAAATTATTAAGTCACTTGTATGCTGAATGAGCAACTAAATTAGCTTGTATACTAAGAAATTTTCTATATGCTTTTGAAATATTTTATATTTTTTTAAATCTCTATAGTTTTAATGTAATAGACTAAAGAGATAAATAGTAAAATAGAACATAAAATTGATAATGCTTAATTGAGGGAAACTCCAAATGCTTGGACTAAGCCCAAGCTTTGGTATTTATAAGTAAAATTCCCCCAAGGGAACTTGCAAAGAAGTTCCTTTCTAGATCCACAATTCTTGGAGTACAAGCTAAGCTAATCATTTAATTGGCATACAAGCTACTGCATCCTTTGGAAGTTTCTTGAAGCTTCTCAACAAGAAGCTTTCAATGAAGTTTCTCTCTAGGGCCACCTTTCTTGGAGTAAAAGCTAAGCTAGTCATTTACTTAGCATACAAGCTAGTCCATCCTTTGGAAGTTTATAGACTCTCAATAAGAAGCTTCTTAGATACTTCTAAAACATTCTTGAATTTTTAGATGTGTGCAAGTTCTATATCCTTTGACTCTACTTAGTTTCTTCTAAATCAATATCATTACATATTCCTCCACCTCTAATTGATAGCATCCTTGTTGCCATAGAACATGTGAACTCTTGTATAGATGTTTGAGTGTTTTGGAGATTAGAAAGAAGCTCCATGTGGCATTATAAAGAAGATAAACTTTTCAAATGACCTTATATTTGAATTTTTTTTATGGCCATGTTGGATGTCTCTTCATGTAATAATATGGTCTATTTATATTCTTGATAGTCACTAACAGAGATTGGAGGACAAGGAAGTTATATACAAGTAGGAAAAGAAGATGGTTGGGAACAAAGGGTTTTAATTTCAAAATATAGAAGAGATGATATATCTTCACGTGACTAAGAAGGATAAATTTGTAGATAATAGGAAAAATGATATGAGAAATATAAAACAAACCTATCTAATTATGAGCAATTTTACAAACTTGGTTGTCAAGAGGTAGAGGAAGTTTACTAAATGAAAAGATGACCTTATCACCTACTTGAAAGGTGATATCATGACAATGTTTATTGGAAGAAGATGGAAGTATGAGTAGCATGAGAGGATGGTAGAGTAAGAAGAGAATCTAGAACAAGTGGATCTTGCACATAATTAAGAAAGAAGTGAGGAAGCATACGATCATATGCTTTGAATTCTTATCAATAAATTTGACAATAACAAGACAAGTATCTTAATTGGTATGATGAAAACTGAAAAAATCATGTAGTATATTTTGCAAGATGAAATTTGCTATTCTATATGCCCATAAATTTGATTTTGATAGGTTATAACAATGCAATCTTGGTGATGAGTATCTTGAAGATCATTGGCCAAAATTTAGCAATGAATCTAGGATCACAATCAATCAAAGATAAGAACTTGTGATCCCATGATGTTTGAAGAGAATATCAAAGTAAATTTGAGCTAACATTGGAGGATCTACTATATCCATCATATGCACCAACTAAATTTTCTTTTTGAGCTTATCAACAAACAACATGATTGTTGGATGGCCTTGATCCATCTTTTTCAAAGATTTGATTAGGTATAAGCTTATATGTTTATATTGGGTATATGAAATTGGTAGTGGTTGAAGTATTTTACCAAATTTATAGTTTCTTATCTTGTTGCATTGGCAGCTCTCACAAGATCAAACAAATTGTCAAACCTCTTAAGCCATATTTTCTTACTACCATCAATATTTTAGGGTATCCAATGTCTTGTCCACACCCATGTGATCAGCAATTGGCAAGTCAGGTGTTTCTTGAATTTACATAAGTCATACGTCTCTTATAGTCAGAACAAAGATTTGGTTCTTGCAAAATAGAAGGCCATTTTGTAAGAAAATTTGTAAGAAAAGGTGTTGTAATCCTTGTTAAGTATTGCAAGGTGACTTTGCACAAGATAAAAGAAAGGTGTTTTTTGTAAATCAACCTTGAACTCTATTTGGATCTTTGGGTCAACCAACATTCTGGTAATTGCCACTATTATGATAGATTTAGAAAGAATCTTCAAATGAAGTTGTTGTGACAAGACATTTAGAGTAATATGGAACTTTACTAGTTTATACTCAAGCTTGATATCAAAAAATTATAGTTTCTTCTCCTACCAATGATGTCTACTCTTCATATGCTCCATATGTAAAGTCAAAACAAGGATTTGTGATTGGTATACATTATCACTTGTTTCTCTAAGATTTAATATCTCCACATTTTGTTGTATATACCATTGCAAATTGTTCTCCAACTTGAGCAAAATAATTCCTTTTTATTGCTTTTAGACATTGAGATAAAAAAACAATAGGATGTAATCTATTTGGGAAGCTATAGCATAGTTGTGATTACAAGGTTATAATCATAAAAAGTAACCACACAAGGCAGTTGAAAAAGAACAAGTAGAGAAATAGGAGAATGGAATATCAAATTGAAACTCTAAACTGAGTGAAACTCTAAATACGTTGGTTAAGTTTGTCCTTTGGTATTTATAAGCAACTTAGGTTCAAGGTTTCTAAGAAGCTTCTAAGGAAGGCTTGTTCTAAAAGCCACCTTTCTTGGAGTGTAAGCTATGCTAGTAGTTTATTTGATGTGGAAGCTAAGCTAAACCATAATCTTGGAGTACAAGTTACTCAATCTTTTGAAGTTTCTGAGCAACTTCTTGCAAAGAAGCTTCCTAAATGTTTTTATAACATTCTTGGAATTTCCTAAATATATGTTTGTTTACCTCCTTTTACTTACACAGATTTTGCTAACTCCATATTAGCTCTTGCTAATGGTATATTATTCTAATAGTTAAAAATCATATGTTGGAGGATGGGTTGTGAAGACACTATGTCCTGAAGTTTTTGGAATATTCTTCTTGCTTTGAGGTACACTCAAAGCTTATTGTTTTCTCCAAGATTTATTTTAACGGTGCAGCTACATGAGAATAATAATGTATGAACCATCAATAAAATATTGCCTATCCATTAAATCCTTAGATTTTTTAAATATCTTTAGGACTAGGCCAATCAATAATAACTTGATTTTCCCTTCTTCAATCTTAATCCTCAAAGAAGGTAAATTTTTTCTATTAGAAGGTAAACTTTGATTTCTTGTGCATAAGAAATTAACTTCCTTCTATTACAAGACACACTTGGATTTCTTGCAATATAAGTTTCCAATTTTGTAGTTGTCTTAAGACTTCTCAAACATGGTTTTTGTATTTTTTTCTTTGTCTTCTTGTAAATTAAAATGTCATCCAAGAGCACTATATCAAAGCACTCTAACATCCAATACATTTGATCCATGCAAGTTGTTGTAGCATGAGTGAACCCAAAAGATTAAACTCTTCATTCAAAATGCTCATACCATGTACAAAATATTATCTTTTGTACATCTTCTCCATAAATTAGAATCTACTAATAGCTATTTTGGAAAACCAACTATGGTTATTAGTGTGCTCCACTTAGTTGATCCAACAAGTCATCAATTCAAGGAAAAGGATATGCATTGTTCTTTATTAAAACTATAGTAGTCAATGTAGAATCAAAGTCATCCATCCATCTTTAATACAAAATACATCTTAGTACAAGTGCTCCCCAAGGAGATAGGCTATGCCATATAACATCCTTCTCTAACATTTTAGTTAATTTTATTTGGAGTTCCTTTAATTCCTTTGGTTTGGGTCCATACTCATTGCAATAGAACTTGACAAGAGCTTGACCTTGAAGTGCACACCTTGATCAAAGAGTAAAACTTTTGGAAGATTATCAAGAACTATGTATGAAAACTTTTGGACTAGCTTTTTGACCACTTTTTCTTAATGTATTGGAACTATTACAAATCTCGTGCACCTTGAATACTCTTTCCTAACCTTGAATTCAACAGAATATGAGGTACAAAATTCAGAACTCTTTCTATCATCTACCATCATCAATTTGTTATCTAATATTGGCTTCATAGGAATATGTAATTCCTTTTGCTAATTGTATAGAAATATAGTTTTTAGAGCTCTTACAATCAGCTACAATTTTATGATCATGCTTTGATATCATACCTTATAAATGAGTCAAACTTGCATAAATCAAAGCTTAAATCTCTTAATGAGGTTCCTAATAAGTGGCTCAATATCTCTTATTGGGAATCTCTATTTCCTTAATCATTGCTTTCCATGAACTCCATTTGGCTACTTGGTCAATGACATCAATTCTTACTTGGTCATTTATCAATGCAACATTCAATTTGGCAATAATAGAAACAACTAATATTTTATTGCAACTGTTCTTAATTTATAGTGCTAAGTAGTCTTTATTGGATGATATCAATCTATATCAATGTTAAGCCATCCACACGTGCTTGATGAGTTTGAAAGTTATGTGAAGTTTGGGATTCAAACAAAGTGGTGGTAACTAAAGAATCAAAGTGCTTGGCTAATTGCATGGCCTCTTCCAAATGTTTATGCATGGCTACTTCTAATTTAATGTACATTTTCAGTCCTCTCACAAACCAATCAAGTGATTTCTCTTTATGGATCTCAATTATTTATATCATTATATTTTGGAAATGGATAATGTAAATTGTCATGCATATATACATCTCTACACAACATACATTGCTATCAACATCATACACAATAGAAGCATAACTCACACATAAGTAATACATAAACTCTAAAGTGCCACAACTGCTCTCCTAGCTGGCGGTTAGGTCCCTCTAACTCCAGATAGCCATCTTCTCCAAGTATATGGTATACACTATGATGGGCAAAGATCAAGAGGTTGGGTGCTATGGAGCCCCATTGTTAGTCGCGTGTCTGCAATCTATACCATATAAAGAATGAACTAGCTATAGGTCAAGTACATCTAGGACATAACCCCTGTCCCTGAGGAACCACCGTGAGGGGAGGAGTCATACATACCATATGCCATCCTCTCAAACAACTATCATACACCAACATAGTAGTAGCTCCACTAGAAGAGCCCCATAACATTCACCTCAAGCCTGCACGTACAAATGCCAAGCTTGGGTCCATAGTACCATCAATGTTTGGGAGGTGGCATGGCACACAATTGCGCACAATTGTGCATATGATCCTTCCAAACAACACCATCACGTCCTTCTAATGCAAGGACTTCAAATGGCAAAACCTCACACACTCTCAAGATAGTGCGGCTTGTCAAAACATCAAGTGTTATTGGTGATGTTTGCTATAAATATACATAGTCTCCTGGATGAAATCAACAGATCGAGGGTCTATAACTTCCTCCTTGAATGGTAGCATAACATAAAGTATCTCTATGCTAAGCAATTGCCAAGTTCTCAAAGGCCATCGGCATCACTCTCCTAAAGATCTTTGCCCATTGAGAACATGCACTCATCCATACATCTAGGTCATCCAAGTCCAAGACTATAGTAGCATCTTGACAAATGGCTAAAGGTAAATCTGGATCTCATCTATCAAGTAGAAAGTACAGAGAGAAAAATGCTAAGGAAGCTTGATGGCTGAACCAATAGCCCATGGCCAACCAAGGTAATTGGAGATCCCAATCTCCCAAGTGGCCTTTCTACAAACTATACTTTTGCAATCCTCTCTTCACTGTCTGAACCACTCTCTCTATTAAGCCATCTGCCTTAGGGTGATCTCAAGAGGTAGTACGGTGATCAATCAAAGCCTTGTCACACAAGACCTAAAACTCCCCCAAGAAATTTTTACCCTGATCAGTCAAAGCCTTAGTTGGTGCACCAAAATAACTAAGAACTCAATCCAAGAACAAGTAAGCTATCCCTTCACTAGACTTGTTAGGAAGTATTACCAACTCAATCTACTTGGAGAAGTGTTCCACCATCACCAAGACATACCAATGATGTCTCACAGTCAGCAATAAAGGTCCAACAAAGTCCAAACTCCAATGGTAACTCAACCCACGATAGGTAATGGCTATAACTATGGGCTATGAGCATTGAATGATGCTCTAAATCGGTCACAAACCACACATCTAGCAACAAATTGCTTTACCTTGGGCTGCATACTGTGCCACCAATATTGACTCTGGAGTAAGTTGTATGTACGCTTTACTCCAAAATATCCTAGCTCCTCATGAGCATGACAGACCAAATGTGGTCTTTGAGATGGAAGTGGTAACACTTGCACTCTACCATCTCCCATTCACACAAAAGGTGTGTACCCTCCAATCTGAACCATCTAGCTTGTTAAAGAACATGGTCTCTCTCCTTGGCCCTAACTTGCTACCCACAACACTAGTGCAAAGATAGTCCATCACTAAGACATCATCATGAATGTCTTGTTGAACTGTACCAATATCTTCACTCTCTAGATCTATGACCTTAATAACTCATCTTGTATGTGTTGAGAGAGATACCACCAAAGCCTCAAAAAATATAAACAGAAAGGTAGATGCATGCCAACTTGGCACCATGTCCTCATCTGTCTCGCCATGCCAACGTCCTCTGGTCTGATCCTGCTGGCTAGGACATAGGTTTCTACTCAACCCATCTGCATCACGGTTCACCACTCTAGATCTATGAACAACCATGAAATCATACTCTCATAATCAAAGCCCATCATGCAAGCTTCCTTGAAAGCTTTTCGGACTCCATCAACCACTTCAACGGCTGATGATTAGTGATGAGAGTGAAGGGGTTACCAAATAGGTAACATTAGAAATGTGCTATTGCCCAAACTGCTACCAAGCACTCTCCCTCATATGAACTATACTTCACCTCTGCTGAATTGTTGGAGCACCTAGCATAGGCCACCAAAAACTTCTTCCCATCATCATCATGTTGGGTGAGCACCGCTCCAAGCCCCAACATACTCCAATCAGTATGAACCTGAAATGGTCATCCTCTGATTGGTCTCCTCAAAATAGGAGCAGATGTCAACCTCTCCTTGAGCTCTACAAAAGCTCTCTCCTACTCATCTCCCCAACACCATTCTTGTGTAAGCTTGGTCAGCTTTGTCAAGGCCTTGGCAATGGCACTAAATCCTCTAACATAGCAATGATGGAAGTTTGCCAACCCAAGAAATACTTGCATTTTGCTCACATCCGTAGGCTGAGGAATACGTGAAATAGCCTCCAACTTGGTCTACTGAACACCAAGTCCTCTAGGGTAGATAGTGTGACTCAAATACTCAACCTACTCGTGGAAGAACCTACACTTCCCAAGATGTAATTTGAGGCCATGAGATCTGAACCTCTCAAACACCTCCAACAATTGTCTCTCATGCTCCTCCACAATAGTGCTATAGACCAAAATATCATCAATATAGAACCAAGCAAAATCCAATCCAGCTAAGATCCTATCCATGACCCTCTAAAAATCAATAAGAGCATTCTTTAACCCAAACAGTAAGAACCTCCATTGATATAACACATCCTTGCCATGAAGATCAATAGCCCAAAATGTTGTCTTGGACTTCTCCTCCTCCTTGATCAATTGATGGCAATTGATGATCCCGCTCAAAGATCCAAAGTACTGAAGACCTTTGCATGCCCAATCACATCAAAAATCTCCTCTGATGTAGGCATGGCATACTGATCAGCCTTGGTCTATCAGTTGATAGGACGGTAATCTCCACACAATTTGCTTATCTATGGAGTTATCATTCATATCCTTTTTGGTTGGCATCACTGTCGCTGATGCATACTCTCCATGTGAAATCTCCACCAAACCAGCCTCAAAAAGGTCACTACTTTAGCTCTGAATCAACGTCCTCTCTATATCACTATATCAATAAGGACATTGGAAAACTAGTGTATCGCTAGTCAGCTCAATCTGTATACCAAGTCCCTTTAGAGCACCCAAATCCTTCATACTAAAGGCAAAACAAATTGTGTGGCTCCTCAAGAACCTCTAAACCCTCCGTCTTTCCTCTCCAGTAAGCTTGGGTCCAAGATCTAGCTCCCAAGTATCCTCTATAATTGTAGTAGGAGTGGAAGACGTACTGATTGGCTGCTACACTGGGCCCTTGGGAGCAATAGTGTCATGCTCCCGACCACTAGAGGTCCCAACCTCTATGTGAAAAACTCCCTCCACTCTAGCTACAAGCTCTACATGTCCTCTAGTTGCATCCCAAGTGGACCAAGAGTGTAATCCAAGTAGCCCATGCTCACCTGGATGGACTCCAAGTAGACCACTCTCCCTAGTAGCTACTGGATGTGTCCTAAGAATACTATGTCCACTCGGTCCATCACCCCCAACATATGCTTGAATTGTCCCAATAGGCATAGGGCTCACAAGTATCCGAGTGGTGATGCCTATCAAGCATATCCTACACTGCTTTGTCAAGCCAAGGCTCATAATCCAAGTCAAACAGTTCAGGTCCATAGCGTGACCTAACACTTGATGCTTGGATGCCTTTGATACTACTAGAACAGCGGTAATACCGGTGCAAAAACCCATCGCCCGCTCTCTCTCATCACCATTGGGGCTCCACCAATTGCTATAACTGTGAGTTGAAAACAAGTCTAGGTCCTCTCTTGTGAAAAGCATGAGAGCTTAGGAAACTCATGAGTGTGGGAAATGCGGCTCTAGGTTGTCCAACTAGGTTCACCACTGCCATAGGTGACCTATCAACCACTACCACTATCTGAGACTGATGCACAACATCCAAGATATCATCAACAAGAATGTGGTCAAGTCATTGAATCTCATCGTAAGCCTGTTGTAAAATCTCTTTGGGTAAGAGGTTTGTCCACCAAAGACAAAGATGATGAGCCCGTGATCCTACTCTAGCCGCATCTAATAATACAATAGGTCTCATCCAAGAATGGACCTGATGTGTACTTGCTACCACTCTGGTGCAAGAATCACCCATCAAAGGAACATTCTTTAAAAGGTAAGTTGGAGAAACAAATTGATAAACCTGGAGATGTCATAGAATCTGTAACATCTCCCAAAACACACCAAAAAAAAGTTCTTGGAGACCCAAACCTCAGCCAACATGTGTATGTCCCTAACATGGCCATCTAGAAATCACCAAGTGAATAGGCCCATGTCTCTCCAAATCATGTGCCCCCAAGGGTAAGGAAATATCTATTGGTAGGGCCTTCTGGTAACCTTTGACTATTGATATCAATAATAACTCTGGATATCAATAGGCCAAGTGTTCCACATGATGTAGAGAGACTTGCATAGCAGTCTCATCTCTCTCTACATACAAGTACCTCTATACTCGTATACCCGCTTGGAATACCGCAACTAGTCCGGTGTTATTCCCACCAACTCCAATAAACATATCCCCTCTACTAGATACTGCCAAGCAATGAGTGTGGTATCCAAAGCTATCAAAATAATCGACTCTAGAGGCTCATCCTCACACTCATCTCCTAATGGTACGAAGGCTCCTGTTGCACCAATTGATCTACATGCTGCTGCAATGCCTCCTCTGAACTCCATAATGGAACATCCAAGGTAGATGGAACAATCCCACTTGTACTCCAAATCTGAGTGATCTCCTCTGGTACTAGAGTATCCTCTGCATGGGTGTTCCCCTCCAACAAGTCACCAAGCCAAGTAACTGCACCACTGAAAGCTAAAATTGATGTTGCCATCGTCTCGGACTGTAGTGAGCCAAGACCACCACTACTAAAGCGTACTAGTAGGTGACATACTTGTCCCTCACCAGACTGCCAACCTGGTCTATAGGAGGCTATCTCCCCCCAATAGTCAATATTGAAACCCATGGGGTATAACATTGCTCCCCCAACTACCACATCTTATGACTCAGCTATTGTTGCAATAGCTTGAGCTCTCACCACCAAGCTATCAATTGGATGACCAAGCTGAACCTGGACAACAAGCTCCTCATGTGTGATGTATTGTGTTGAACCACCACCTAGAGATGTCTGGATCTGAAATGGACACCTCTCCACATTGGTATTCCGTAACTCCAAACAGACTACTACAGCCTTTCCCAACATAAGGGGCTGCACACTAGAGTCTAACAAGACTCTTTGTGGTGTATAGACCTTCCTTGAAGGTCACACTAAATGGAAAATCCCCCTCTGGTTATCCAATGGGACAACACCAAGTGTGACCCACGCTCTCTCAAAGGTCAGTCTAGTTGGCAACTCCTCTAGTCTAGTTGTTGCTGCCTACCATAAACCATTGGTTGCTGAATGGATCCCATGCTCCTTAACCAAGTCAACTCCACTATCAACAACCTTTGCTCTAGTAGTAGGAACTGCATCATCCCTACTCTCACAAAGCATGGCAGCCAACCAGAACACTAGGGTTGGGTCAACTCCCAATGTAAACATATCACTTGCTGAAAACAAAGGGCACAACATAATCAGTTGAGCTGCCCCTAATATCATGCTAGATTTAGTCTATGTAGTAGTAGGTGGCTAACTAGCAAGTAGTCTATCATGTATTCCATCACCACCTACCACATTTTCACTGGGACGTCTAGGAACCATGGATATTGTTTGCAATGCCTCAGATAGCATGAAAGACTGGGGGAGTCTGACCTTTCTCCCAACCTCTCCTCTCTATGGGGCCAACTCCACTGATGTTCCTCTAGGCTCTAGAGCACGTACTACACTCCTAGTCATTGCTGCAAATGCATCCACTTGTGTTGCTCCGCACATGGAGTCCAAAGCATCTCTACCACCAACATATGAGGTGGAAGCCTCAGCACCTGAATCTTATCTCCTCTAAGCAATAGCCATACTAGCCAATCTTTGCTCCAACTGCTCAATCCAAGTAGCCATAGCTATATCAAAAGTAAAGTGCAGGTATTGCACCCCTACTAGGTGTAGATCCTCTACCACCACCTCGTCCTCCATAAACTAGAGCTCCTCTACTACCTGCCATTGCAGCCCTACCACTCCGTAACTCCAAGTGTAGGTCAAAGCACCGGTCACTAGTGTGACCTAATTTGTGGCAATGCTCACATTGCCTTTATGTTGGTTGTGATGCACCTGAGGTATTAGGTCCACTACTCTGAGTACTCTCTCTCCAATGGTGAGGTCCACCACAAATCCAACAAGCAACACCACTACTCACTAGTTGCTACTGACCCAAAAATGAAGGTAAGGGTCTAACTCCACTAGCCTCTCCACTCGCTCCATAGGATTTGGGTTGTCCATCTTGTCCTTGAAAACCAATTGGGCATGGTGCACTCTGCTACACTCTAGAAGAAATAACAACTGTGGATGAGGTCTCTCTACCAAATCCAGATGTCACCACTCTCTCCTCCACCATGTTGAGCTCAATACGCTCAACTAAACCAAAGACCACTGCCAAAGTAGGCAAAGTAGCTTGTAACAACATAGTGTCACAAACTCTACATTGCAACTCCTTGTCCAATATCTCATACCAAAACTGGACTGCTTGGGCCTCAGTAACCCTTGAGTGAAACTGATCAGCTGCCTCATGCAAGTGTGTGCCTCACATAGGCTCTCTCTAGCCTTCTATTGGCACTCTTGCAAGCTTCTCAGCTTGTCAGTCCGTACTCCTTGGTAGTTCTACCTCAAACACTAGAAGAACTCCACCATGGGGTTAAACCCCGGTACCACACCACCTCCTGTAGTGGTACATCCACTTGTGGTAACACTATTTCTAGCTAGTGCACCTCCACTAGCTCCACCAACACTACTTAGAGCTAGAACTTGTAGGTACACCCGATCTACTCTTGGCAACCAAGCTTAAAGTGATAGAGATATAGTTGGAGACCAATACTATCTCCATAACTCAATCTCCTCCAAATAAGCTCTCTTGAACTCATGGTAATCATCCATTGGCAAACCCTCCAAATGCTAAAACAACTCCTTCTATGCCATGAAAGGTGTGAACAAAGTCAGGTTGCACATTTGCTGTAAATCATACCAACTATCTAACTCCTAGATGAAGTCATCCAACTCAATGGTACTCATTGTACTAAATTAATGCCTAGGGCCTTTGGAGGCCCCATAAATCTCATCCATGTCCCACAACAACGGTGCAGACACAACAAGTGCACTCTCAAGTGGATCAACTCCTATGTTGAACTCCAACTCAGAGTCAATCTCCTCCCTCACTAGGACCTAAGATACAAACTAATATCAAGCATCACTAGGTACTATAGGGCTATCTCCTCTAGAATCCCCAAAGAACTTTGTCGTGACAAAGTAACTGCAACCGCAACCGCAACCACAACCGCAAACTGCAATAGCAAGTACTCCACCAAGTGCCAACACTAATCGAGCACCACCAAGTGCTAAAACTAACAGAACATTGTCCATTAATGTAACTCTAACCAGGACAACTACACTAGGAGCAAGGGAAACCGACCATCATAACACGTATTCTCACGGTCTGTAGGTCATCACTTCTTATCTCACCAGAGAGAAACAAAGATAGTCTGATTGGTCATCATTCCAACCTCACTATCGAGAGCACATCATAACACCAATGCTCAAAATTCAAGGCACCTCACACAAACATGGTGCACAAACAAGAAGCAGAGAATGGAGGGGGTCCAATCACAAGAATGCTAAACAACAACCCTTCATCTCATAAATCAACACGGGACTGACTCTGCCACCGTTTGGCATTTGATATAATCACATTATCTATCTACTTCTTGAGCTATGAGGATCACCGAGGATCGGATTCAAGTTCTTCTTGCCAAAATCTGATGTAACTCCTTGACAAAATCTGACGTAAAATCCGACATAAAGCTCTAAAAATGGCTGACCACTAAATGCTCAGCTAACTCTTCACTTAAGCCAAATTGGAAAAATGGGTTTTGTCCAATCTTCAATTTGTGAGGATTTGCTCCCAACTCCACCTTTGATTTCAGTTTTTGAGCTCAACTCATAACAAATTGGTCCTAAGCTCAAAATTACAACTACCGCTTGAAAATTGCTTCTTCCTTGGCTCCAAATTTTGCTAGCGCTTCCGCACACACACTCTCTCAAGGAAATCTTAACTACTCGATTGAGACACCACAATCCACTGAGCTTGGAGATACCACCAACACTTGTAGTTCCTACACTCAATTTCCTCCATGACTCACTTCTCTGATGTAATCAGATCATTTACAACTCAAATCAATTGAACTCAAATCAATATTTGATCTGATCCTCAACAACTTTCCAACAACGGAGCATTGATTACAATCAAGCCACACCTACTCTAGCTAAGAGACTCCAAGTGATGCTCGTAGGCTTTTTGTCCACTCTAACTATGAACTTGAAGGCTCAACATCATAGAAGTGAGCTCTTTGGAGTTGCACTTCTAGGGTATACTCTTGATTTCAACCTAGGTCTCATCCTAATGGTCTTGCTGACGGCACAGATTGTGCAAGTGATGGTTGGCCTCCCATGAAGTCAGTACCCTAAACACATTGGAAAGTAGTCTATGAGTAACTACCAAAATGCCTCTAACTACTTACACTGGAACTCTAGTGTCTAAGCAATCTAGATGTGACAATACAAATGGTGTGACAAAATTTCTTGTAAAACTAATTCACCTTAATTTTTCTAATCAAATCTTGTCCATATTGTGTAGCATTTAGTGCTTGGAATCTCCTAATTATTGCATATTTGATGTCTTCTCATGTTGAGATTAGGGTAGAAAATTTCCATTCAGTTTGCTCTACTTGAAATTATCCTCATATTTTGCCACTCCTTTTGATTGATTCAAAGATAAGAGGATTCATCTTTATTCCTCTATAAGATTTATAGCTTCAAAAATCAAATACAATTTTCTACTAAAATTGGTAAACTCTTACCTTTGAACGGCTTAGGTCTTGGAAATCAAATCAAGCTTCTTCCTCTTAAATAGCTACTCTATCCATTGGCAAATATTTTGGACCATTATAGTCTCTCTCTATTCCAACAATCAACTAAGATATTCAATGTGCTATTGCATAACAAATGATAAATCTGATTATTGTTGTCATGACTATTGCTCTATTAGACTTCCTACTCACAAATATATCTAAGTCAGTATATAGATGCAACATGTCTATCACTCTCCACAAGCCTTGATTGAGAGGGTCAATGGTTCATCATACAAGGTGATTGAAGAACTCTTGAGCAATGCATGCAAGGATGAATTACTAAAATTTATGGTTTAATATTACATGGATATGAAGATCTCAATAGTTTAGTTTAAACTTATTGGTGGTCCATATTCTGATTCTATGTATCTCGTTCTTGCTTTGATATCAATGCCAAAAATCAATGAAAAAACTAGGAGAATTTAAGAGCAAACTAAAACTCTCAATCAAGTGAAATTTCAAATGCTTGAGCTAAGCCCAAGCTTTGGTATGTATAGGTAAATTAAAAACAAGATTTCATTGAAGGTTCCAAAGAAGTTTACTTCTAAAAGTCACCTTCCTTGGCATAAAATCTAAGTTAGTTATTTAATAGCCTTTTTTTCCATATAAGCTAAGCTAGTCTTTTACTTGGTGTACAAGCTATTTAAACCTTTGGAAATTTTGTGAAGCTCTTTAGAAACTTCTTTGATGCTTAGAGAATATTCTTATAATTTCTAAATATATGCTAGTTCCAACCTCCTTTTAGCTTTACTTAGATTTTGCTAATTCAATATTATTACAATCTAGTTAAGTTGTCAAATTCTACAGGGTAGATGATATAAGCCAATTAGATGATCAAGTAATATATATCATCCTATATTTTCTTGACCTAAAAACCTTTCAAAAATTCCTGTCCTAAATGCTCTTTATAGTAAGACTTGTGGACTTAACTGAAACAAATAATATTTAATGAGTTCTTTAAAGAGTTATGCAATTTTAAAATCTGAATAGTAAATAGGTGTGACATTAAGATACTATCTAGTTTCTAGAAAGGATTGTAGAAGAAATTAGAGGAATGATACTCATAAGAGAATCAAAGGTATTGACATTAGTCCAAATAAAACTAATGTAATTTGATTATAATAAGGATATAATAAAGATTGGGTATTTTTAAATTGACCTCCTCATTTTGCTAAAACATCCTAGTTTACACTCTTCATGTAACTAGTACTACAATGACTTACTCACACACAAAAAGGTCATTGTGACTTCACCCATTGTAGACTATGATGGATCATTCTAACAAGATAAGAAGGAAATTTTTAAATACCCTCAATGTTTTTCTATGTTTATAATGAGAAAATATTGTACAACATGGATCACATGATCACATACCTATGTAGTTAGTGATTTTTTCATACCAATAATTTATGAAACTATAAAATCAAGTGTGGGAAATATCAAGGTAAATATAACAAGTTATAGTTTGATACATCAACTTCAAAAGAGCATGAATAATAATGAAAAGAAGATCTTACTAAAATGATGGAATATTTAGTCGCTAAGCCATATAATATTCTGCAAGGATAAACCAAAGAGACAAAGATACAAAGAACAAACACAAATGAAAATACGAGGCATTGGAATTATAGAAGATTTGGTCAATTAGCAAAACAAAGTTATTTCATTTTTACCTCAACAATTATATGAAGTTGAAAGTGAAAATGAAGAGGATGATCAATATGAGGATCAAGGAAACAAATGTAGTGCATCAAATACTTATTGTTTTTACCTAAGAGGTAAAATTCAGTGGAAAATAAGGAGATTATAAAACCCTAATGGATTGAGTAGGAAGGAATATTACTTATTATTATTGATGGAGGGAAAAGGAGCAAGATTATAGTTTTGAGTTATCTCAAATAAATTAAAATTGACCTTTTGTGATCAATAGTATTATTTTAGGATTGGAATTAGTAAAGTATAATAGTTAGGACAAAAAATTGCAAATTTAGACCATTCAGACCTTATCTATACATTTGAGATGGTATATACAAAAACAAGATTGCTATCAAATTCACATGATCTTATAATCTCAATATAACCTTAGGAATGATTTGGAAAAAAAGGTGAAGATAAGTTCATGAATAGTGTATAGGATAGATTGTGATTTAAATAATAAAAACTTATATATTTGCAATATGAACAAATTCTATCAATGACAAAGATGCAAATTTATTGATTTGATAAATAATATGATTTTAGCCTAGGAAAAGGGTGGATCAAACTTAGCTATATTACTAAAAGCTTCTATCCATGATGAATATTCATATCTTGTAGGTTTGATATACATGAGAGATATGAGTATTGCAAAATACAAAATTTGACAAGAATAAAAAAGACAAAGATGTATTTAAATCATATACAATTCAGTGTATTATTATGACAAGGTGTAGATGATGTAAGTACACTACCTTTTAGAGCTCTCCCAATATACTAGAAAAATTCTAAGAGGAGGAATCAAAGAAAATACTCATCAAACCAAGAGTATCACCTTATGAAGCTTTAATCTTGTTTGTGAAGAAGGAAGATAGAAGTGTCAAGTTTTATGTCATTCAATGAATAAACATACATTCAGAATTTATTTTAGTATAAAGTGATTCAAGTTTGTCTTGTAAGCACATATAAAAGATTGATGAATGATGTGCTATACTTAAACAAATCAATCACTATGTGAAATTAGTTAAACCTTAAACATCATATAAACTATTTTAGATAAATTATCCAAGTTCAAAGAAACAATGAGATATATGTAAAATATTCAAAATGTGAGTTTTGTGGATATGAGGTTGACTATTTAAGCAATAATCTAAGAATAAAAGACATTCAAGTCATACAAATCAAGGTTAATTGATCTAAAAAGAGACTGAATTTGAAACAAACTCAGTTTAAACACTTGTTAGCAATCACAGGATCTTATTATAGATCTATTAAAATATTTGCTAAGTTTACACAAAGCTCTGATATTGTGCTTAAATTATGGTCCGACATTAGGAATAAGGTACAATACTAGAGCTTGCATTGGAAAGATCTATTGTAGGTGTATCAATCATAGTGTAATTTCATCAAAGTATGCTTCTTTAACTTTCTATAGATATACCAAGATTAATAAGTTGTGTGGTTATTCAACAAAAGCTATGTTAATGATAGCATGCACTTTCTTTTCTTCAAAATTTAATTTTGATAAAGAAAAATCCCTAACAATAGAGAAGGAAAAGTAGGTCTTCTATTATGTACTAACTATTAGAACCAACTTCTAAGGGTTTAAGGAGTTTATGGTGGAGATAAATGTTAAGTAATTAAATATATAGATTAATGATTTGTATGATTATTCAACAAAAGCTGTTTTATGATAGCATGCACTTTCTTTTCTCTCAAAAGTTAATGTTGATAGAGAAAATTCACTAAAAATAGAGAAGGAAGAGTTTGTCTTCTATTATGTACTAACCATTAGAACCAACTTCTTAAGGTTTAAGGAGTTTATAATGGAGATAAATGTTAAGCACTTGGCCGAAGTGTTATCTAAATGAACACTCTTATTATTTGAGTACAAAAGTGCATATTTTATATAGAGAGATCAACAAACTTTGAGATGCATCAATCTAGGTGCAAAACATGAAGATTTAAAGTGAAGTGAAGATACATTCTATGTGCGGAGATGCTAGCACACTTCATGAAGAAAGATGAAATGAATAATTATGCATAATTCAACCAAGCTAGAAAATTTAGAGCTTTTAAGAAAAAAGAACTTGGATCCTACAAGAGCCAAAGCTACACATACTCATCAAGTAAATGTTGTAAATTAAATCCTTAATAAACATATTTAGAAAATAGAAACATAAAAATCACTAAATAAATAAATATTGGCCAAAGATACAAGAAGAAGTTGCCATAAGTACAAAGAGCTATTTTTATGATAACAAATAAAACTAGAAATACAATTCTTGTAGAATTATAAGTATATCAATCTTTTGTAGGAAATATATTAACAAGACAATACAAATATACTTTATAATTCTATAAATTTGAATTTATATATTTCTATATAGATAAAATTAAAATTATGATTCATGTAAGGCCTATATTCAAGGATGTTATTGCACCAAATTTCATTGTTATACATCTTCACACAAGGTGATATTTTTCAAGTACTCATTGTATGTGGAATAACTCATTCTGAGTATATGTAGAAAGCTTTATTTGGAATTTCAAACATAAAGTTAGCAATGTTTGCTAAATTTATGTTTATTTATTATTTATTATTTTTAAAGTTATGGAAAAAAGCACATAGAACAAGAGAGTGGATTTTCCTTTATGTATGAGTGTTACCTTGAAGGAATAAGATATATTTTTTACCTTGCTACATGTTAATTTTCATTTAATAATTATGTGATTGGATCTATAATGCAAGCCCATTCTAATTTAAATATGGTTATCCATTGAAATTATCTTCCTTCAATAAATTACAAGATATGGCATCAAATTTATTATAAGTTTACAGTTTGTGAATCAAATCTATACAGAAGTTCAATGCACAAAAAAAATTTAGTCACTTCATTCAATACAATAAGAAATTCACAAGAGATAACTATCAAAGTTAGACCAATTCTAGACCTTGTGAATCACATTTATTGAGGAATTCAACAAACCAAAGAGAAACTAATCAGTAGATAGAAATATCAGATGTATTATTCATAATAGAAAGGTGAAGTCCAAGGTATTGGATCATGTAAAGTGATTCAATCCTAATTGAATTTTTGTTTAGTGGAAATATAAAATATATAACCTATAGTGTATTGATCCATTTACAATCATAGTACTTGTAAGAGATTGTGGTTTATTTATTGGAGTTACCATCTCAAAAATTATCTTGTGTTGCACATATCTCTCTTAATAAAGCATTAGCCTTAGTGTTGTTAGTTAAATTTTGAATGTTTATAACCACCACCTTTGCAATAACTAAAAGATTGCTATGAGGAGTTTGATTTGTAATGAACTCTACAATACAAACATATATCATTAACATCCAAACAGTAAGTAGTTCATCTAATGGAAATAATACCTATTATATTTTCCACACTTTAGCTCCTTTAACTAATAATAGGTTTTACTTTAAGATTTCAGATGCATCATTGTATAAAAAGAAAGTTACTGCTTTAACAAGAGAGTTTTGAATAACTGTGGTTGGTAAATCAAAATTGTGGTTAAATTTCTTAACCATTTAGATGACTAGGAAGAAAGACTTGAAAGTGAGATCTTTGATCAATTAAGTAGTTGGTGAATACTTTGAGATGAATATGGTGTTAATTATGTTTGTCTTACATGAAATATTATAATTTTCATGAGGGATGATGATTTGTCTTTATTACTATATATCAATATAAAGAAATTAGAGTGAGCCTTCAAGTCATCTTACCTTATGGAGTCTATTTGGATAAGCTTCTATGTGAAACTTACATTATGTAAGTTTTCTATCTTTCCCTTGCAATTGAAAAATATGTTAACTTTGTCTATATCTCATGTAGATTTTTCATCTTGTTTATCTTTATGTAATTATTTAGTGCATTATTAAATTAATCCACCTTAAAAGTTACATTACATAAGTTTTATATCTTTCTCTCACAATTGAAAATATGTTAACTTGGCCTACATCTCATGTAGATATTTCATCTTGCTTATATTTAGGTACTTATTTAGTGCATTATTAAATTAACACACCTTCTTGGTTCATTTTTTGGAGAAGTCTTTATGTGAAAGTTACAATATGTAGGTTCTCTATTTCTTCCACAATTATTTATCTTTAGGTACTTATTTAGTGCATTATTAAATCAACCTGCCTTCTTGGTTCATTTTTATAGAAGTCTTTATGTGAAAGTTACATTATGTAAGTTATCTATTTGTCATCCACAATTGAAAACTATGTTTAGCTTGGGCTCTATCTCATGTAGTGTTTTCAGCTTGTTTATTTTTACGTACTTACTTATGGTATTGTAAAATTAACACACCTCCTTGTTAAATTGAACCACCTTGTAACTATGCACCATAAGAAATTACAGTGAATTTTTTACATGTATAATCAAAATAGGATGTTTTTCTTGTAGTGCATAATCATAAGGCGAGTAGTGTAACTAGGAGGTGGATCAATTTCACAATACCCCTTATTTAAAGTAGAGATGTTATATTTATTTTCATCTAAAAATTTCTTTCCATCTAATATGTATTTTCCTTTTTTTAATATTTTCTTAATAAACTTCTTCTAGTGAAAATTTTGCTTAGTCTACCCATCAACTTAAATATTGATTGAGAATTTTGGCCCCACATTTGGTCTAAGCTGTAGTTTGGTTTACCAAACTATAGCTTAGTGTATTAAGATACCAATATAAAATATATTTTTCTTTTGATATACTAGTTAGGTCCTTAGCTTTGATTAAAATTTTATAGTTGTACTTTTATATATTCATTACAAGAAAAGCTTTGCAATCCTAATACAGTATATACATATATTAATAAGCACATAAAATTCAAAATATAAAATATGCTTTGTCTTTGGGATATTTTTTATAAGTAATAGTTTGATAATATACTTCAAAATTTTATTTGGCTAATAGATAAAATCTACATAGTTATAATTTTTAGGTATTTTCCATATATAATTTTATCATTTTTATTGGCAATAGAAATACATTCATATCTTTCTCTCCATCTTAATAAAATTGATGTAGAAAAACCATTGTTGTATTACATTAAGGGCCATTTTGATAACTCTTTTGTAATATGATTCAAGGCTTAGAGCACATGAGATGCTTTATTGAACCTTATTTGGGTAAATATAACAATTCTAGCACTATAATAAAGAAAATAAAAATAAAATAGAGTTAATATAGTATTATATTATTTTCCCTTGTTTTTGCTCTTTATAACTTCTCAAATTCCTTTATAATATTGAGCCATTATGTTTCAAATCTAAATGATTTTTTGGAAGATCTTTTTACTAGCATATAAAATTGTTATGAATATTAGTGTAGTGTTTGAGGATTTTCTATGTTCCTTTCTTATTTAAATCTCTATTAATGGCTATGAATTTATTGAAAATTAAATTAAATTAAAATGTGAAAATTTATGACTAATTATATTGTATATCTCAACTCATGGTATTATTTGTGGCAAAGAGCTTTTAATTTTATGGGCAAAAAGCTTGATGAATACTAAATTTAAGTCTATTACCTAAAATATTCATTAACTCAACAACACATAAATTAATCTTTATCTTGTCTAACACTATTGTTAGACATTACCATTACTTATAGTAAATTTCTATTAATCTAAGCCCATAAGTTACAATGTCTTTACTCAATATATTATGATAAGATCATCAACTTATTGAATTTTCTAAAATTAAAATTTGTAGGATTGTAATGACATTGTGTAGTTCAAATTGATAACAATGTGGTTGGAATTGGATGGTATATTGTGTGTTTATACATTGCAACACAACATACATCACTATCAACATCATACACTATAGATGCACAACTTATACAAAAGTCATACATAAATTCTAAAGTACCACAATTAATCAATTCATTTTCAACTCAAATCAGAAATCAATCATCAACTCAATGAATGGTTTGCCAACAACGGGCCCTAATTACAATCAAGTCACACTCACTCTAGCTAAGAGACTCCATGTGATGCTTGCCAGCCTCTATCCACCATAGCAAGTAACCCAAAGGCTCAATCAACGTTAGAGAAGTGAGATCTCTAGAGTGTCAATTTGAAGGTATACTCCTTGCTCGACCTAGATCTCTAGACCTATCAATGCCACTGATGGCACATGTGATAGTGTGGATGGTGTGAATGGTGCAAGTGATGGTGGGTTCCATGGTGTGTTCAGTAGCCCTAACACAAATCTGGCCGCCACTAAGTAGTCGCTAAGCAACTACTAATATAATTTTGACCGCCAAGACTATCATTCAAGCGTTTGAGCAAAGTAGCTTTGACATTGCAAATGTTATGACAATTTTTGTGTACATATACATTGCTACAAAATATCTATTGTTGTCAATATCATCCACTATAGAAGCATAACTCATACAAAAGTCATACATAAACTCTAAGTATCACAATTACCCCCTAGTTGGCGGTTAGGTCACTCTAACTCTAGATAGCCATCTGTTCTAAGTATGTGATATGCCTTATGGTGGATAAAGATCAGGAGGTTGGGTGCTATTGAGCCCTATTGTTAGTCACTTGTTTGCAATCTATATCACATAAAGAATGAATTAGCTAAATTGAGTACATTGAGGACATAGCCATTATCCTTGAGGAAATATCATGAAGAGAGGAGTCAAACATGCCATATGCCATCCTCTTGAACAAATTTCACACACCAACATAGTAGTTGCTCCACTAGAAGCGCCATATGACATAGAAGAGCCATACAACCTTTACCCGTTAAGAATTGTAGTCACGTAGATGAAATTAGTGGATCAAGGCTCTATAGCCTCCTCCTCAAATAATAGCACAGTGTAAGGTATCCATATGTTAAGCAATTGTTAAGTTCTCAAAAGCCATCAACATTACTTTCCAAAAGGTCTTTGCATGTTGAGAACATGCGCTCACCCATTTGTATGAGTCATCTAGGTCCAAAACTACAATAGCATCACAATGAATGACTACAAGTAATTATAGATCTTGTCCATAGAGTATAAAGTAAGGGGAGAAGGATGATAAGGAAGCTTGTTGACTGAATTGGTAGCTCATGTCTAATCAAGGTAATTGGAGATCCCAATCTCCCAAGTGGTCTCTTTGCAAACCGTACTTACGTAATCCTTTCTTCAATGTTTGAACCACTCTCTATGCTAAGCCACATGCCTTAGGATAATCTCAAGAGGCAATATGGTGATCAATCAAGACCTTATCATACAAGATCTAAAAATCTCTCCAAGAACTATACACCTTCATTAGTCCAAACCTCAACTAGTGCACCTAAATGACTAAGAATCCAATCCATGAATGAGTAAGTTGTCCCTTCACTAGACTTGTCGAGAAGTACCACCAACTCAATTCAGTTGGAGAAGTGTTCCACCATAATCAAAACATACCAATGATTTTTCACAATCAATGGTAGGGATACCAAAAAAAATCCAAAGTCCAAAAGTAACCTAACCCTATGATAAGTAATGGATGTAATTATGGTGTGAGAGCATTAAAATGATGCTCTAATTTGGTCACAAATCACACATAGTAGCAAACTACTATACATTGGTATGTATATTGCACTACCAAAAATGACTATAGAGTAAACTATATGTATGCTTTACTCCTTATGAGCATGATGTACCAATTGTGTTCACTAAGATAGAAGTGGTACTTATTGCACTCTACTATCCTCCCATACATAAAGAAGATGTCCGCACTCCAATCTAAAACACTTGGCTTGTTGAAGGTATATTTGCTTGGCACCAACTATGCTACCCATAACACGATTGCAAAGATAATTCATCACTAAAACATCATCATGAATGTCTTGCTGACCTATACTAATATCTCTATCCTCTAGATCTGTGATCTCAATAACTCCTCATGTATATGTTGAGACAGATACCATCAAAGCCTCAAAAAATGTGCATAGAAAGGTGGATGCATGCCAACCTAGCACCATCACCTCATCTATCTTACCATGTAAACATGCTAATCCTATTGGTTAGGACATGGGTTTCTACTCAACCAATCTGGATCACATTCACCATTCTAGGTTTGTGAATAGCCATGGAATCATACTATTGTAGATAAGAATACATCATGCAAACTTTCTTGAAAGCTTGTTAGACTCCATCCACCACTTTAGTGGTTGATGATTAGTGATGAGAGTGAAGGGGCTACCAAATAGATATCATTGGAAATGTGCTATTTCCCACACTATTTCCAAGCACTCTCCCTCATATGAAATATACTTTGCTTCCATTGAATTTTTGGAGAAATTAGCTGTGACAACCCAGCAAATATCACTTTTGCGGTAATCGGGTAAGTAAAGTTCGTTCCTGCAGAGATATGAGTAAAAAATGTCCAAATACAAAGTCAAACAGTAACATGTAGTTCTTCTTGGTTGTGTCTTTAATCTCTCAGGTAGAAACCACACCCAGAAGAGAGTAACAAGCACTAATTCGTAGTCTTGTCACAAATTAACACTCCTTAATCACAAATCCTTCAATTCTTTCCAAACAATCTTGATTGTGATGATTTAGGCTCTCTTGAAAACGGCACTTCATTGCAAAACGACTTTGCCTCAGAATTGTGTTCCACCTCTCCACTAAAGGCACAACTTCCTTGATCAAAATTGCTTCACATCAACTTTGCACTGCACTCACAAATGCAAAATACTACCAACACTACAATTCCTCTCAAATCTGTCAAGGCATTGCTTTGATTGCACTTCACTCAAGATCAAACACACAGAATGAAGATCAAGGCTGTGGAATCCAATATCCAACAAGCACTCTAACTTGCACTTCGAATTTCTCCAAACACTCACAAACACAATTGCAAAGTTGATACTTGGAATCAAGCTCAAGCGACGAGCACTACTTCACAGCACTTTGCTTTATCTATTCTCAGAAATAATGAGTACTAAACAACATGATACTGACATTTGTACATGACATGACATTTGTACTCCTATGTTATTTACTTCGGGTTTTGTTTGAACATCTTTCTAAAGCTTTTCCATCTCTATTTTCACTAAGTCTAATCTAATTGAAATGTTGTCTTCTACTTCTAATATCTTCCTGTCTACCCAAGTTCTGAGACTAATCAACAAGGCGTTCATATCTGTGTCTTTCGCTTGTCTTTGCCTTGTCTCCTGCAACAACAACTTCAACTTCTGCAGCCTCATCTCCTCAATCCAAATACTGGCTTCTGTACTTAGCATCGCATTCATTCTGAGGACAATCTCCTTCAATGGCTCCAATCTGGTCTTCCTCTCTCGCTCTTGATCTGCAAGCCAGTCCTCTCTGTACATTGCCAACTCCTCCTTGAACTCATCTTTCACCGTCTCCTTCTCCTTCTCCTTCTGTACAATCTTCTCCTCTTGATTACGAAGTAATTTGCGTAGTCTTTCTTCTTCCCTATATCGTGCCGCCAACTCTCTTTGCTAGAGTTGCTTCTTCTCCTCGACACTCTCCATCACCTTATCGAGCTCCTGATCCTTTGCTGCTACCCTTGCCATAGCATGGATTACTTCTACTCTTGAATCAGCAAACTGCTGCTTCAAGATCTCATACTCCGCTACTTGTCTCTCCCTTGCTATATCACTATTCTTCACAAGATCCTCTTGATAATTTACTTCTCTCTTCAGGTGTTCAATTACTTGACTTCTTACTACTGCCTCCGCTTGCAGTACTTCTCTTTCCTCCTCACCTTGGGTTATACTCTTCTTCAACTCCAAGTTTTCTTCTTCTAATCTTGCCAACACCTGCAATACAGTCTTTACCTCCGGACATGTTGACTGCATTTCCTTCTTCTTATGTTCTAACTTTACCAACAATAGACACACCACTTCCCGTAGGTACTCCACTCCATCACTCAGGATTACTTCTTCTTGTGTGGCCACTTCTCTTTGTACTTTGTGTTCATCTGATACTCGCCTTCTTCTCTGCAGTCTTTGTATCGGAAGTGACGCTTCACTTCCCAAGCTTTCTCCTACCTCTTCCTTCACTTTATTCGGCCCCGCTTCACACTTTGCCTTACGTCTCGAGCAAACTCCTTGCTGTACTATGATCTTCTTCTCTTCGGGCATAGTTACTTTGTCTTCTAATTGTGTGTTGTCTTTGACCTCCAAATCGGCTTGCACTTCTTCTTCGTATTTGTCAGCCGTTGGCGCCGATGTCATTTCTCCACCTTCATCACTATCACTGCTTATATCTCCGCTCTGCAGCATTAGCTCAGGCTCCTCCTTGTGTTCCGAGTCTTCAGTTTTGAGCTTGGCAGCTCCTTTTGAGTCTTCATCCTCTGACTCAATTACCATCATACTTCACCTTGGGTTGCCTCTCTGCATCTTCTGAGGTTTCTTGATATCTTCGGCTTCACCTTGCCGACCTCTCTTCTTCGTCGACGGAGTATTCGCTTCTATCTCCACGCTCTTACCCGTCTTCATGTAGTATTCATCCGTGCTTCGGATTTGGAGAATGTAATGTTGTTCCTCTACGTTGACTTCTCTTCTCAAGTCGGGATGGAAGTGAGACACCATTCTGTTTCACTCCGCCGAGTTGAGCAAATTCAACCCAAGGTAAAAATGTGCTGCAAATGGCACGATGTAGTGTGGTGGTGACTTATCCCGCAAATTCCACACCATCTGTCTCGTCCTCCCATTGAAGCACCTCGCCCAATTGATAGGTTCTCTTGCAAACAACTTATGGAAGAACAACGCTTGGTGCTTCATCACATAAGTTGTTCTCTCCGGCTTCAAGATTGCCATGAGAGCACTCACAATCCCTCTCTTCAGTGGATCCTTGTAACTCTCAACCTTATACCCATTCTTTGTTCTCTTTGAAGAGAAAGCATCTCTCACCTCCTGAGTCTCCTGAGCTATCTCTCCCTTCTCCAAGAACGTGGCTCCCTTCTCCAAGCCTGCCTTCTTCCCGAGTACGAGTCTCCAATCTGACTTTATCCAGCGAGCCGGATTTCTTCTCTTCCCTTCTTCCTTAGGTCCATCGAGACACTTACTCTTGATAATTTCTGTCATGAATCCTGGAAAGCTTACATTCCAGTTCCATGCCAGAAATGTGATCCAAAGTCGGCTCAAGACTTCGATCCTCGCTATTATGTCTAACCTCCGAATTGCATGATTTCTCACTACGAATTTGGAGTTCTTCTTTCCTCCTCCCATCTCTTCTACTTTCTCACTCTCTCTTGATTTCACTCTCGCGACTTCTCCCTTGCGCACTAACACGATTCCAACTCTATTTCCCTTCCCCTGATCACCTGCAAGATGACTTCTCACAGCAAAGGAAAATTAATCGACATTTCGTCATTGCAGGTTTGATTTTTATAGAGTTGTGCTTCTTCATCTTCCGTCACTTTGAGTTTCTACCGAGAAATCACACCTCCGGCATGCATCTGTCATTGTCAATAAACCTTTGTGCGTATAGGCCGCCAATTTTTAAATGGCCCCTTCTTGAATTTATCGCCCCGACAAAAGGTTGTTAGACTGTCTTCGCCTCGGGTTGAGCTCCCCCCGATACGAAGACAATTTACTTTGGGTTGTATGGTAACAGGGCATTTCCGAGTACTTCGCCTTATGACCCGAAGTCACTTTACTTTAGGTTTCACCCCGAAGACTCTTTTCTTTGCCTTCTTCGGCCATACATACATAATCTGACTTCTCTATACACTTCTTCTCCTTTATTTTGAAAAAAAATAAAATTTGGGCACCACATACTCCCTCCCTCAAATGTGAGCGTCCCCGCAAACATAGACCTTGGGTGTTTTAGAAACTTCTGAGTCTATAGTCCAATATCTCCAAACTCTCCACCCATTTACTCGAGTGGCAAAAGGATTACCTTCCAAGTCTACGAGCTGCATGGACCCATTGTCGTAAAGATGAAGAACTTGATAGGGACCCATCCATCTCAAATGCAACTTGCCTGGAAAAAATATTCGGCAATTGTAATATAACAAAACCAAATCTCCTTCACGTACAGCCACAGGCGTGATTCTCTTATTGTGCCTGACTTTCCTCTGTGCTTGTACTTCTTTCGTGGTTTGCATTGCATTGTCTCTTTCTCTTCTAACCACATCAGTTGATGAATCCAAAGATCCTGACTTTCTTCTTCCGACATTTGTTCTTTGCAAAGAACCCGATATGTTGGCACTTCAATTTCAATTGGCAGTATGGGATGCAAGCCATATGTCAAGAAGTATGGAGTTTGTTTGGTTGTAATCTTTTCTATTGTTCAATATGCCCAAAATGCAGCTGGTAATTTTTTATCCCAATCATAGGCATAATTGACAATCACCTTATTCAAAATTTTACAAAGTAACCCATTCGCTTTTTCTGTTAAGCCATTTGCTTTTGGGTTATAAGGAGTCGTCTTCCGATGTTTAATCTGAAAGTACTTGGTTAATGCCTCCATTACAAAGTTCAAAAAATGTGTTCCTTGGTCACTGACCAATTCTAGAGGACACCCATATCGGGAGATGATGTTTCAAAAGAAAAATTCCGCCACTATTTCAGCATCATCTCGGCGAGTTGCTTCAGCTTCGACCATCTTGGTAGCATAGTCAGTGCAAACCAAAATGTATTGCTTTCTTGTGACTCGGGTCACTGGTTGAATGGGACCCACAAAATCAATCCCCCATTTCTCAAATGGAGCCAAAGGCAAAATTGGTCTAAAGGCCATTGAGAAGTAGCCGTTGGCTTCCCCGTTCTCTGACAAGCATCAAAGCTTCGGATATGAGCATGTACATCTTTGTACATTGTAGGCCACCAATACCCTGCCGAAAGAATTTTCTTTACAGTATTCTTCAGAGCATAGTGTCCTCCAGATGCTTTGGAGTGTAAAGATTCAATCACTCCTCCTACTTTGTACGTCTCCAAGCATCGCCGAAGTACTTCATCTTCACCCATCTTAAATAAAATGTTGTGTTTAAGCTGGTACGGCCCCATTTTCCTGAGAAAGACTGCCCGCTGTTCCGGGTCCATCCCCTCAGGACAATGGAGAGTATTCAGATAAATATATTCAGCTGCATACCTTGTACTTCGCATTGCTGATAAGTGATACAACTCTTTGTCAGGGAACTAATTGTCAATTTCCCACTCCTGGTCTTGAGTCTCTAACCTGGACAGGAAGTCTGCATTCAAATGCAAAACTCCCTTCCTTACTTGTATAGTATACGTGAACTCTTGTAACAACAAGATCCATCTTGCAATTTGCCCTGATAAATCTGCCTTCTTGACCAAATGTTGCAATGCGTAATGGTCAACATAGAAGACAAACTCATACCCCAACAAATAATGACAAAATTTCTTGCAGGCATACACCATTCCAAGGGCTTCTCTTTCAGTCGTCGAATAGTTCTTTTCAAAAACTGAAAGTTGTCGGTTGGCATAATACACCGGGTAGTCCTTCTTCTTCTTGTCCTTCTGACTTAAGATGACTCCGATGGCCATGGACAAAGTGTCTACATATACATGAAAAGGGACATCCCAATTTGGGGCCCTCATTACTGGTGCTTCAACCAGCTTCTTCTTCAACACCTAGAAAGCTTCTTCTTGATTTGCTTCCCACAAATAGTCTTTGGATTTCTTCAGAAGCTTTGTAAGTGGTGCAGCAAGCACTGCATAGTTTGACACAAAGCGTCTGTAATATCCGACATGTCCCAAGAAGGCTTTCAACTCCCGGATGTTCTTCGGGGATTCCAAAGCTGCGATTATCTTGACCTTCTCAACATCGACTTCAATACCTCGGCTTGACACCCGATGCCCTAGAAGAATTCCCTCCTTCATTGCAAAGAAGCATTTCTCCGGGTGTAATGACAAGCCAGCAAAATGACACCTTCCAAAAGTTTGGCGAAGGTAATCTAAATATACATCTCTTTGCCCAAACACACAAAATTCATCAATAAAAACTTCCACAAATTTGCACAGGAAATCTTTGAAGATTGAATTCATCATCCGCTGGAAAGTAGCGGGGGCATTACACAACCCAAAGGGCATTTGATTGTAAGCAAAAATGCCCCAATCGGTCGTGAATGTAGTTTTATCCTTGTCTTCTTCTTGAATGGATACTTGATTGTACCTTGAAAATCCATCGAGAAAACTATAACAAGGATGCCCAGCTACCTGATCTGAAATTGTATCGGTAAAAGGCAAAGGATGATGATCTTTCCTTGTGACTGCGTTCAACTTTCAAAAGTCTTGGCACACTCGGATCTTCCCTATTTTCTTCTTTGGGACAATGAAAATGGAGGAGACCCATTCACTGCTTAAGACAAGGAAGATGATTTTGGCCCCTAAGTACTTGTTGATTTCATCTTTCACCAAAAGCAAGTACTTTGGGTTCAGGCGGTATTGTCGCTGCCAAACCGAAACTACACCTTCAACCAGATCAATCAAGTGTTCTCCGAATTCTCATGGAATACCCGGCATTTGATCAATTGACTAGGCAAATACATCCTGGAATTCTATAAACAAGGTAGTGTATCCTGCCAACTCCTCCAAAGTAACTATCTTCAAAATTTTTCCTTCAGTTGATAAAACATCTTGACAATCATCGGGGTTGATGACTCCTTCAACATGGCTTACTCGGCTTAACCCGAGGCGAGCGGCCATCAAACCCCCTTCCTCCAAGTCAGGTTCACCCGAGGCAAGGTCATATGGATCTTCGTCTTCAACATCCACCTCGTAGCATTCCAAGTAATTAACTTGGACTTTGTCTTTGGATTCATCTGAGGACAAAGACAATGAGTCTTCAGATTTGTCCTCCTCTTCCGACAAACTTGTTTCCCCGAGATGAGGAACCTTTGTCCAACTCACAGTCACCAGCTTCTGATCTTTGGACGAAATGTCCTTAAATCTTAACTTCTGCTGATGCCAATCCACCACAACTTGGGCACTATACAACTAGGGTCTACCGATCAAGAGGGTAACTAGTCTTTGTCACTGGTTGCAACATGATGTAGTTCAACTTGAAGGGTACCCCTCCAATGATTGTGGTAATGTTTGACAACATGCCCAATGGCCGTCTCCTGGTTTGGTCTGCAAACTTCAACACTCGGGGTGTTGGTTCAAACATGTGATACCCGAGTCGATTCGTAGTATACTCGATCATGACATTCACACCGGACCCAAAGTCAATGGGTATCGATGTGATCATGCACCTTGCAATCTCCACGTCTACCTCGGGAGATCCCAAATCTTCTTGTTCAATATGATAGATAGCAGGCAGGTCCTTCTTTGACATTGACCTCACCTTCTTGAGGGCCGAATTCAGCTGTCTCTTGTACAGCTTGTTATCTTCCCACAACTGCTTGAATGTAACATTGGCATTTGTGGCTGCCAAATCTGCTACAATATCATATTGGGGTACTCCTCCCAATTTGACCGTCGTCGCCTTTGGCTTTGGGTCCTGTGAGCCGGCCTGTCTCTCACTCAGGATGAACCTATGATGGCTATTATGGTAGCGCACCATGGACTAAGAGGCAAGGAACCCCAACTCCATCATACTCCTCCAAGGCTAACACTCCAAGACTCAAGACATTGCTCACTAGAGAACTCAATGAGAGAGAGATAGTTGCAAATGAAAGGATGATGAGTACTTCCTCACCCCTTGTTTATATACATGTGAAATAGTTACGTACCAAAGTTACTAATTACCGTAGTAACTCAAGTTACTAGACTAAAAGTCAAGTAAAGTCAAAAAGTAGAAAGGAATATCCATTCACATGGGCATATTTCCCTTATCTTGACCCAACCACTAAAGCAAGGATTCCTTCACATGGGCTATCCTTGGACTAAAGAAGAATCCAAAACAAAAAGGCTTGCGGGCCCAAGAGTTCTCAACTCTTTCCCCAAAGCCAAACACCTAGGAATAATACCAAGTCAACACACTAAAATCCAAAATAGTGGTGCTCATCTTTTCTACTTCCTCTAAAGTAAGGTCCCATCTATCTTAGCTATGACTAACTTTAGCTAACCATGACTAATATAGAACCATCCTTTATCTCTATATAAATAATATCTCTTAAGTACTTGTAATACCAAGCTAAATATCACAATACCACACACATGCACAAATGGGTGTTACATTTACCCCCGGACTAAGTTTTCACTTTGTCCTCAAAGTGAAGATCTCTCTACCTTCTATGGTACATCTTCAACTTATCATGGTTAATCCTATCAAAGTATCTTCCTCCCAACTCCTTGAGAACATAGGTGTAATTGCCCCACACCTTCTCCACTATGAAAGGTCCAAAGTACTTAGGCAAAAACTTCTTTTGCACTCTCTTGAATCGAATGGAATCAAACAACATTACCCAATCACCTTCTTTGAAAGGCTCCACCTTCTTCTTGTCTTGCCTCTTATCATAGCTCTCCTTTTGTTTCCTTTGGGCTTGCTCCACTCGAACCATAGCAACTGCTCTTGCCTCTTCCAACTCCATGAGTTGATCCTTCCTTGACTTCTCTGCATCACCTCCTTGTGCTTTCTTCAATCTCCTATGAATGCTTTGGAAGGTAGGAAGATCAAAGTGAATAGGTAAGGTAGACTCAATACCATACACCAATTGAAATGGAGAATATCCAGTGGAAGTTTTCATGGTTGTCCTATACTCCCACAAAACTGCATGAATCCTCTTGTCCCAATGATGTTTAGCCCCCTCCATTTCTGCATCTTTGGCCAACATCATGCACAAGGTCTGATTGGTTCTCTCTGCCAAGCCATTGGAATTTGGCTTATAGGATGTAGTTACTCTATGTGTGATAGAGAAATGTCGTAGCATGGCTGTAGTAATGCTTCCTGTAAACTCTCCTCCTCTATCAAAAACCAACTCCAAAGGGCATCCAAACCTAGTGATAATGCGTTCATAAAGAAATCTACCCACTTCATCTTCATTCTTGTCCCTCAATGGTCTAGCCTCAACCCACTTGGTAAGGTAATCAGTAACTACCACAATGTACCAATTGTTCCTTGGGGTTCTATTAAGAGGACCTACAAAATCAATTCCCCACTTCTCAAAAGGTCCTAGCAATGGAATTGATCTAAGTGGTGGAGTGGAGGTAGACTTTCTAGCAAAAGCTTGACAAACATGACAAGTTTTGCAATAATCAAGACAATCCTTGAAAATCCCTCTCCAATGGTAACCTGCATCTAGAATCTTGAAAGCAGTCACCTTTCCTGCAAAGTGTCCTCCACATACTAAACCTTCATGAAACTCCTTTATGAGTAGGATAGACTCTTCCTTACCCACTGCTCTTCGAAGTAGACCATCTGCTCCTTGGTGAAAAAGAATATCCTCCACCATTGTGTAAGGTCTAGATCTTGCTGCAAGGGCCTTCCTCTCCCTAGCATGCATCCCTTTTGGATAGTTACCTTTTGTCACAAAATCCACAATCTCCTTGTACTCCATTGGAACCTCTTGAGTGACTAAGATTGTCATGAGCTCCTCATCCGGGAAGGAATCATCCACTGGCTCATCTCCATCATGATCATAGGCTCTAGATAATAAATCAGCATTTGCATGTTTCTTTCCTGGCCTATCTTCAATGGTGTAGTCATACTCAGACAAGAGTATCATCCACCTTGCTAGTCTCCCTTCAACATTAGGCTTGTTGAAGATGTACTTCAAAGCCTTGTGATCCGTGACAATGGTGGCTTTCCCTCCAATCAAGTAGTGTCTAAACTTCTTGAGACCAAAGATCACTGCCAACCCTTCTCTCTCCATGACAGAGTAGTTCTTCTCTGCTGAAACCATCTGCCTACTAGCATAAGCTATTGGATGATCATGCCCATCTTGGTCTAATTGACTAAGAGTGCATCCTATAGCTACATTAGAAGAATCAGTGTAGAGGATGAAAGGTTTACTCCAATCAGGTTTAGCAAGAATTGGAGCTACAACAAGGGATTGCTTGAGCTCCTCAAAAGCTTTGAGAGCCTCCTTGTCTTCCAAAATCACCATGTAATCTACACCCTTCTTCATGTAGATGGTCAATGCATAAGCCTTGTTGGAAAATGAGAAGATGAACCTCCTATAGTACCCAACCATCCCCAAGAATTGGCGTAACTTTGTCAAGCTTGAAGGGAATGGAAGGTCTGAGATTTTCCTCACCTTCTCAGGATCAACTGCTATTCCATCCTTGGAGATGATATGCCCCAAAAGTAGACCTTCTTCACATCCAAAAATGCACTTCTCTGGGTTGAGTGATGCATTTGCCTCATCCAAGCGTTGCAAGACTTTGATTAGGTGCTCAAAGTGCTACTCCTTGCTCCCATAGACACAAAATTCATCAATGAAATCTCTCACAAATTTCCCAATGAAAGGTTCAAATACCTTGTTCATGAACCGTTGGAATGTGGCTGGAGCATTGCAAAGCCCAAAAGGCATGACCTTGAAAGCGTAAGTTCCCCAAGGTGTGGTGAATGTGGTGAGTTGTTGATGCTCTGGTGCAATCTTGATTTGGTTATATCCACTATAACCATCTCCAAAACTATACCTCTCATGACCTGCAACCTCTTCCAAGATCTCATCAATGAATGGCAATGGGTAGTAGTCTTTCTTGGTAACAACATTGAGCTTCTTGTAATCCACACATACCCAAAGCTTGCCATTCTTTTTCTTCACAATGACAATTGGAGACACCCATTCTGAATTCTCCACGTCAAAGATAAATCCAGCCTCCTTGAGCTTATCAATCTCCTCCTTCACAACCAAAGATATTGGTGGGCTAATGCAACGTTGCTTTTGGCGGATTGGTCTTGCATGTGACTCCACCTCTATCTTGTGCTCCTCCAAGGTGACTTCCTTCAAATCCTTGTAACTAAAAGCAAACACATGGATGAACTTGCGGAAAATCTCCTCAAATCTCACCTTCTCCTCCTTGGTAACATTTGGGCCATACTTGAGGGTAGATAACCTTCTCTCTACCTCCTCAAGTGTCAATGGTGATTTATCTGGGTCCTTCAAAACCTCTGGCTTAGGTGCAAAATCCATAGCATACAAAGGATACACATCTGAATCAGATTCAGATTCATCCTCCTCCATGGAAGTCTCCTCTTCCATGCTTGTGTCCACACCTGAAGCTCCTTCTTCAGAATCTGATTCCCAATAATCAGAAGATGGTGTATCTGAATGTGAAGTGTTGGTGGTGTTAGTCACAGGAACAGTGACTCTATGGTTTGATGGCCCAATCCTCAAGTACCATTTGTGCCATCAATCAGTTGTGCGTGCTGCTCTCAACCATGGCCTCCCAAGAAGTAAGTCATAGCTTGAATCCTTCAAGACTTGGAAAGTCATGAGATTTTGAACTCCCATAACTGAAACTACCACCTTATCCATCACCCCTACTGGTCAAACTTGTTGCTTGTTTGCCATGCTCACCACAAATGTTGAAGGTCTTGAGGGTATCATACCCAACTTCTTCATCAACCTTTCTGACATGGCATTCACTGCTGATCCTCCATCAACCAATGCATCCTTGATATTGTGACCATTCACTCTCACATCAATCTTGGAGGCATATTCACAAGCTTCCCATGGTGCTGGCTTGGCATCCACCACCCCCATTGATACTGGAACTTTTGCCTTCTTCTTCTTCTTTCTCCTTGTAGAACTCAAACCACCTCTAAGCTCCTTTCTCAAGGTAGGGTTCAAAGCAATTAATTGGCCCACTGTGATGTTAGCCTTGTGACTACCAACATCTTCCAACACATTGTAGTTCCATTGTTGCTTTGAGATCAAGAAGTCCTCCATCCCCAACTTCTTCCTTGGAGTCTTTGTTGTTGATGGTGTTGAGGTGCGAGTGCTCCTAGTAGACATAGGAGTATCCTTGCTTGAAGTAAATCCTTGAGAAGAGTGAACATCCTCTGCAAAACGAGCTCTCTTCTTCTCTTGTGCCAAAAGCTCCAAATTAAGACCCTTGGAGTTTGAGCACTCTCCCTTCTCATACTTGCTCTCAACCACATCTATGGATGCTATCCCCTTACCTTTGTTGGGATTAGGAGCCACTTGGGTTTCACTACCTCCCTCTTTCCCTCTATTGGCTCCCTCATAACCCCTTCCTCCATGGTAAGTGGAATTTGGGCAATTCCTTTGGATATGGCCTCTTCCTCCACAACCAAAACAATTTCTATCATTGAAATTGTTGGCTGGTTGGCCTCCTCTATATGGATAGTTTCCATAACTCCTAGGCCCTCTCCCTACATTCTGATCCACCTCTCTCTTCTCCCATAGTTGCACCACATTGATCTTGAGATTCGCAAGTTGTTCTGTGATGGTTTGGAGTGGATCTTTTGGTGGAGGTGCAAGAACTGGAGCAACTACTACTTGTGGTGCAACCCTTGTCACCAAAGTATCAGAAGTTCCACCATACTTGTAGCCTTGAGGAGGATGCACAACCTCCTTCACCACCAAATCACTCTCATCCCCTTCCAAACTCTCCTCCATACGAATTGCGATCTTGATAGCTTCAACCTTGGAAGAAGGTTTCTCATATCTCACCTTGCTTCTAATTTGTGGTCTCAATCCTCCCACAAGATTCTTGGTGAGCATGGCCCCTATGCCAATCATTGTAGTCTCCACATCATCCCCACCCTTCCTCAACACTATGCGAAATATGGACTCCAACTTTTCCACTCTTTCCACATAGACCTTCACTTTCTCTCCATCTCCTTGCTTGAGAAATGTAACCTCACTCATCAATCTCTCATAACTCTCATCAGGAAGAAAGTTCTCAATGAGTGCTGAAGTCAAAGTCTCCCAAGACTCCTCTTCCCCCTCTCTCTTCTCTCTCTTTTGGTATTCTGACTCATACCATGTAAGTGCTGCATCCTCAAAGAAATCTGGTAATAAAAAGGCCCACTCATTCTTCCTCCTCTCATTGTTTCCTATGCAAGCTCTCTTGAAGTCTCTCACAAAGGCCTCCACATCTTCTCCATCCTTGCCAAAGAAAACCGGAAGTTTCCCCATCTTAACCCCTCACTATCTTTCTTTCCTCTGAATTTTTTTTTTCCTCTCACTCTATTACTAATAGAGTATATACATGACTAACACCATCTGAGAATAATCCACTCTAGGGAACACAAAAGGTTCAGGTTGCTCCAAGATTTCTATAGCAACATCAAATCCTAGAGTGCATATTAATCTAACTCTCATGGATAGTTTATCCATAAGTTGAAAGATTATCTCCATCACTAATCTTGAGAACTAGCTGATGAAGGTGGTAGTATTTCTGTAGCTGTACTAAGACTCTCTCCAAGATCCTTCACCAAAGTTTCCAAAAGTGCTTTTATTCCACTACACTCATGTCCTTTTGGAAGTCCTTGAACTCCACAAACCTCACACAACTCCTTGGTCTTAGATCTTCTCCCTCCCAATCTTGGTGAAGAAGGTCCAACATGCAAACCCAAGTCAAGTAAGCCTCTCCTTTCCCTTAATCTCTTGCTCTCAAAGGTCAATGGACATGAACTTGCCTTATGTCCCTTCTCTCCACATAGAAAGCACTTAGACTCACTCTTTCCTGCAAGTGGTGTAGGTTTTTGGATCCTCTCAACACTCTCTTCAAATTCTATTGTAAACTCTCTTTTCCTCAAATCCACCCCTACAATCACCTCAAACCCTTGGGGAACCTTGCATAATCTCAATTTCCACTCTTGATGACCCTCCATGTTCCCCAAGCTGAATCTAAACACTCAAACATGCTTTTTGTTGATCTCAAACTTCTCATGCATGAGATCTCCACTCTGCAGAATTGACCCTTCCTCACAATGTCACTCAAATCTCCCAAAAAATATGTCATAGTCCTCTAAAATTTTCCACACTTGATCACAACTCCAGGGCGTCCCTCCCTGCAAAATTTCAGATCTTTTCATCAAGCCATTTGGCCTAGACACCTTTCTATTCAGCACCCATATTTCAGATTTGGTCTGAAAACCACCCCCTCACTTCAAAAACTCATAACGCCCTGCGCAAAAACGATCTCTCTCTAATTTTTGTGGCATCAGGTAGGATACAATGCACTGAATTTTCCTAAAAATTTTCAGGACAATTCACTGAAAATTGAAGAAATGGCAGACTCTGTATAATTTTCTAGAGAGCATGCAGTTGAGGGAGCATTTTACCCTATCAACTTTCAAAAATTCTAGCCCAGTGCGCATAGAAGCTCTCTCAATAATTTCAAGTGTGCTAACTGAAAGATAACCCAAGCTATAATGTGTAGAAATCTCAAGTCCAGATCTCAAACTTGAGATTTTGCCCAAAATCACCTTAATCCCCAAAATCTGCAATCCACCTCACACAATCTCTCCAAATCCTCTCATGTGTACAAGATGTACAAAATCACCTCAAAGACATCATAATGAACTACAGGGTATACAAATGGATCTTGGTTCTCTAACATAAGTTCAACCCTCTCCTCTCCTTATGTTCTCTCCAAGTGAGCTCTCATAGCCTCCTTTTGCCTAATGTAGAATTGGACGCGGAACATTATCTTGCCTTCTAGAGAGGTCCCGGCAACGGAACCAAAAATGTGAGCCGGCCTGTCTCTCACTCAGGATGAACCTCTGATGACTATTATGGTAGCACACCATGGACTAAGAAGGCAAGGAACCCCAACTCCATCATACTCCTCCAAGGCTAACACTCCAAGACTCAAGACATTGCTCACTAGAGAACTCAATGAGAGAGAGATAGTTGCAAATGAAAGGATGATGAGTACTTCCTCACCCCTTGTTTATATACATGTGAAATAGTTACATACCAAAGTTACTAATTACCGTAGTAACTCAAGTTACTAGACTAAAAGTCAAGTAAAGTCAAAAAGTAGAAAGGAATATCCATTCACATGGGCATATTTTCCTTATCTTGACCCAACCACTAAAGCAAGGATTCCTTCACATGGGCTATCCTTGGACTAAAGAAGAATCCAAAACAAAAAGGCTTGCGGGCCCAAGAGTTCTCAACTCTTTCCCCAAAGCCAAACACCTAGGAATAATACCAAGTCAACACACTAAAATCCAAAATAGTGGTGCTCATCTTTTCTACTTCCTCTAAAGTAAGGTCCCATCTATCTTAGCTATGACTAACTTTAGCTAACCATGACTAATATAGAACCATCCTTTATCTCTATATAAATAATATCTCTTAAGTACTTGTAATACCAAGCTAAATATCACAATACCACACACATGCACAAATGGGTGTTACAGTCCGAAGTCTCTCCATGTTCCCTCTTGACTTCGGGACGCTTCAAAATGGTAATGGGCTTGCCAACGGCCTTAACCCGAGGTTCCTCGGGTTGGCCCACCTTGGCTTGGATCAGACCCTTTACTTCGGATCGGATGTCCCCCGGAAAAACTGGAGACTTTGTCTTTGTCTCCTCTTCCAAACTTAGTTCCCGAGTCCTGAGTAGTGCCTCCTTTAGTTCTTTCTGCAAGGCTTTAGCTTTGGCTTTTGCGAAGATCTTTTCCTCCTTGGCAAAAAGAATTGCTTATGGGCGCAGTCTCTTTGCCTTTCTGGAAGATGACGAGGTCGTACTCAGTTCTTTGGGATCATGCTTCTTCTTGCTGGAGCTTGTCTCAACTTTCAAAATTTCAAGGTCCGGCCATTCTCCTTCCGAGGCCGGAATCCCTTCTTGAGATCTTTCTTCCTCAAGAGAAATACAATTTACATTAGTATCCCCCTTTGGCTGAAGTGCTGCACGCTCAGCGGGGGCCTGTACATACTTTACAGGCGGCTTTGGGTTTGGTGGGTGAGGGCATTGGTTGCCTATATGCCCCGTTCCTTTACAATTTCTGCACAGAGGAACATACCTAATTTGCCTTCTTGGCTCGAGACAGTTTGGAGACCAATATCCCATCGAGCCACAATTATAACAGGCTCTGGGTGCAACATTCTGAGGCCGATTTTGGTTGCTCATCGGTGGTCTTCATGGAGGAGCATTGGGGTTATACTCCTTGGGTCCATACTTCGGACCTTGATAAGATGTGCTTGCTTGAGGCTGTACTTCCTGCGTTTGGTACACAGCCTCATCATCCTTGTCTTGGTTCCATCCTGGAACCCAATCAATTTGCTGCACCTGGAATGCATTATGAGTATTGCATTCTGTGTTGGTGTGGCCTGATTTGCCACATGCGGTGCACCATACATTAGATCTTCCAAACGCTGGGGCCTTCCTTTGGTCTTTGTCCCCAATCATCTGGATCTTGAAATCCGAGAACTCCTTGATGAGTGCATCCAGCTTGGTATCCGCCTTATTTACACTCTTTGCTGGAGGAGTCACTGGTTTCTTGCCTCCACGTCTTCTGACTCGTCTTGGCTTTGATTCTTCTTTGGATTCCGAAGAAGAGCTTGAAGACGTGGAGGATTCTTCCAAAGAAGGGGATGTACTGCGCAAAGCTCTCCTTCTGGGCTTCTTGCCTTTCTTCTCCCAATTTCTCCGGTTATCGGCAGAGTGAGAGTGAGCCGCTTTGTAACGAGCAACATGTTTGAGTACTTTGTCCAAGGAAGTTACATTCCTCTCCCTTGCAAAGATTTGTATCTTTGGTGATAGTCCCCCAAGGAACCAAGTAATGGCTTGGGCATCGGAGTAACCCACCACCCCCAATTGCTTGGGAACTTGGTTCAATAGTGCCATGAACCGCTCAGAGTAGTCTCTCAACTTCTCCTTCTTGCCTCGGTCCAAATCGTTGAGTGCCGTGAAGACACTCGTGTTGTAATCAACCTCTTGGAATTGTTCCAAGAAGTTGTTTCTCAAGTCTACCCAGTCTATTGGTACAAACCCCTTCTGGGTCACATGAGTGTACCAGCTCCGAGCTTCCTTGCGGAGCAAACTTGGGAAAATTCTCAATCGGTCCGCCAAATCATGCTCCTTGTTAGCAAAGGAGATGACTTCGAATTCTTTGATGAATTCATCGGGGTCTTGTCTTGTTCTGTCCCCTTGTACTTCTGATAGGCATGTCGGGTGATAGGCAGCAAAGTCATTGTTTGATGCATTGGGATCGGCTGAGGTAGTGTTAAACTTGACGGAACTGAAGGATTGGCTGGTATTGACGCCGTGTTGTCAACCCAGGGATTCCAATTTGTCAAATTCAAGGTGGGGTCTTCTTCGACAATTTCTGCTATGAGGGTGTCGACTTCAACCCAAGTGGAAAATTCAGGATCAACACCTTTGATTGGTTCTTCAAAGTTCTTTCGGGACAACCAAGGAATCGTTCGTAGAAGATGTTGACACTTGTCTTCAGTAAGTGTTTGTGCTGTCTTGTCTTGAACAAAGTTCTTCAAGGACACAACTTCCTTTACAACTGTAGGAGAAGTTAGTGTACTGGACCGCAATGCATATGTTTGCCCACTCAATTCTTTCTTCTTCTTGGAAGAAGAGGGAGATGCGAAGTAGCCTTGCCAACCGCCTTCACGTTTCTTGTGGTCAAGTTCTCGCAGGGCTTCTTGCACTTTGTGAAGGAGTTGAAAATCCAACGCCTCTTGTTTAGTTTTGTCCACGGTGGATGGGACGTTTAGACGTTTGTCTTCTTCACGCTGAAATGCTTGTCTTTGAGCTCTCTCTTCCCATTGTTCTCTTGATGCAGACATTCATATTGCATTGATACCCAGTTTTGAATTTGGCTTTGTATTCTTCCACTTCCGAGATTTGTATCCTCGGCAGCGGCGCCAAAAATCATGTGACAACCCAGCAAGTATCACTTTTGCGGTAATCGGGTAAGTAAAGTTCGTTCCCGTAGAGATACGAGTCAAAAATGTCCAAATACAAAGTCAAACAATAACATGTAGTTCTTCTTGGTTGCATCTTTAATCTCTCAGGTAGAAACCACACCCAGAAGAGAGTAACAAGCACTGATTTGTAATCTTGTCACAAATTAACACTCCTTAATCACAAATCCTTCAATTCTTTCCAAACAATCTTGATTGTGATGATTCAGGCTCTCTTGAAAACGGCACTTCATTGCAAAACAACTTTGCCTCAGAATTGTGTTCCACCCCTCCATTGAAGGCACAACTTCCTTGATCAAAATTGCTTCACATCAACTTTGCACTGCACTCACAAATGCAGAATACTACCAACACTACAATTCCTCTCAGATCTGTCAAGGCATTGCTTTGATTGCACTTCACTCAGGATCAAACACACAGAATGAAGATCAAGACTGTGGAATCAAACATCCAACAAGCACTCTGACTTGCACTTTGAATTTCTCCAAATACTCACAAACACAATTGCAAAGTTGATACTCGAAATCAAGCTCAAGCAACGAGCACTGCTTCACAACACTTTGCTTTATCTATTCTTAGAAATAATGAGCATTGAATAACATGATACTGCAAATGCCACTCTTAAATAGTGAACAAATCAACAGTTCTAACAACAATACCGTTCTACAATAACTCTTCTAACCTGCAGATCCAAAATAACAATGCACCTCTTCATATCTACCTCTTCAAATCTCAAATCTGTTACTACTCCGATTCGATGTCTACTTCTTCCTCGGCTTTCAAACCCGTAACCAAAGTAATCTTACTTCCTACTACTCTATCCTTGGGTTTCATATCTTCTAATTCTTCTACCAGATCCAGCAATTCTCTTTCCTGATCTGAAATTGCACTAGTGTGTAACCCTTCTAAATCGTCATCTCTTGACCCACTCTTCTCTAATGTCTCCATTGGTAACTCCGAAGACATTTGTACTCCTACGTTATTTACTTCAGGTTTTGTTTGAACATCTTTCCGAAGCTTTTCCATCTCTATTTTCACTAAGTCTAATCTAATTGAAATGTTGTCTTCTACTTCTAATATCTTCCTGTCTACCCAAGTTCTGAGACTAATCAACAAGGTGTTCATATTTGTGTCTTTTGCTTGTCTTTGCCTTGTCTCCTGCACCAACAACTTCAACTCGTGCAGCCTCGTCTCCTCAATCCAAATACTGGCTTCTGTACTTAGCATCGCATTCATTCTGAGGACAATCTCCTTCACTGGCTCCAATCTGGTCTTCCTCTCTTGCTCTCGATCTGCAAGCCAGTCCTCTCTGTACATCGCCAACTCCTCCTTGAACTTAGCTTTCACCGTCTTCTTCTCCTTCTCCTTCTGTACAATCTTCTCCTACTGATTACGAAGTAATTCACGTAGTCTTTCTTCTTCCCTATATCGTGCCGCCAACTCTCTTTGCCAGAGTTGCTTCTTCTCCTCGACACTCTTTATCACCTTATCGAGCTCCTGATCCTTTGCTGCTACCCTTGCTATAGCATGGATTACTTCTACTCTTGAATCAACAAACTACTGCTTCAAGATCTCATACTCTGCTACTTGTCTCTCCCTTGCTATATCACTCTTCTTCACAAGATCCTCTTGATAATTTACTTCTCTCTTCAGGTGTTTGATTACCTGACTTCTTACTACTGCCTCCGCTTGCAGTACTTCTCTTTCCTCCTCACCTCGGGTTATACTCTTCTTCAACTCCGAGTTTTCTTCTTCTAATCTCGCCAACACCTGCAATACAGTCTTTACCTCCGGACATGTCGACTGCATTTCCTTCTTCTTATGTTCTAACTTTACCAACAACAGATACACCACTTCCCGTAGGTACTCCACTCCATTACTCGGGATTACTTCTTCTTGTGTGGCCACTTCTCTTCGTACTTCGTGTTCATCCACTACTTGCCTTCTTCTTTGCAGTCTTCGTATTGGAAGTGACGCTTCACTTCCCAAGCTTTCTCCTACCTCTTCCTTCACTTTACTTGGCCCCGCTTCACACTTTGCCTTACGTCTTGAGCGAACTCCTTGCTGTACTGTGATCTTCTTCTCTTTGGGCACAGTTACTTTGTCTTCTAACTATGTGTTGTCTTCAGCCTCCAAATCGGCTTGCACTTCTTCTTCGTATTTGTCAGCCGCTAGTGCCAATGTCATTTCTCCACCTTTTTCACTATCACTGCTCATATCTCCGCTCTTCAGCGTTAGCTTAGGCTCCTCCTTGTGTTTTGAGTCTTCTATTTTGAGCTCGGCATCTCCTTCTGAGTCTTCATCCTCCGACTCAATTACCATCATACTTTGCCTCGGGTTGCCTCTCTGCATCTTCCAAGGTTTCTTGATATCTTCAGCTTCACCTTGCCGACCTCTCTTCTTCGTCGTCAGAGTACTCGCTTCTATCTCCACGCTCTTACCCGTCTTCATGTAGTATTCATTCGTGCTTCGGATTTGGAGAATGTACTATTGTTCCTCCACGTTGACTTCTCTTCTCAAGTCGGGATGGAAGTGAGACACCATTCTGTTTCGCTCCGCCAAGTTGAGCAAATTCATCCCGAGGTAAAAATGTGTTACAAATGGCACGATGTAGTGTGGTGGCGACTTATCCCACAAATTCCACACCATCCGTCTCGTCCTCCCATGGAAGCACCTCGCCCAATTGATAGGTTCTCCTGCAAACAACTTATGGAAGAACACCGCTTGGTGCTTCATCACATAAGTTGTTCAAACCGGCTTCAAGATTGCCATGAGAGCACTCACAATCCCTCTCTTCACTGAATCTTTGTAACTCTCAACCTTATACCCATTCTTTGTTCTCTTCAAAGAGAAAGCGTCTCTCACCTCCTGAGTCTCTTGAGCTATCTCTCCCTTCCCCAAGAACATGGCTCCCTTCTCCAAGCCTGCCTTCTTCCCGAGTACAAGTCTCCAATCCGACTCTATCCAACGAGCCAGATTTCCTCTCTTCTCTTCTTCCTCGGGTCCATCAAGACACTTACTCTCGATAATTTCTGTCATGAATCCTGGAAAGCTTACATTCCAGTTCCATGCCAAAAATGTGATCCAAAGTCGACTCAAGACTTCGATCCTTGCTATTACGTCTAACCTCCGAATCGCATGATTTCTCACTATGGATTTGGAGTTCTTCTTTCCTCCTCCCATCTCTTCTACTTTCTCACTCTCTCTTGATTTCACTCTCGCGACTTCTCCCTTGCGCATGAACATGCTTCCAACTCTATTTCCCTTCCCCCAATCACCTGCAAGATGACTTCTCAACGGCGAAGGAAAATTACTCAACATTTTGTCATTGCAGGTTCAATTTTTATAGAGTTGCGCTTCTTTGTCTTCTATCACTTTGAGTTTCTACCAAGAAATCACACCTCCAGCATGCACCTGTCACTGTCAATAAACCTTCGCGCGTATGGGCCGCCAGTTTTTAAATGGCCCCTTCTTGAATTTCTCACCCCAACAAAAGGGTGTTAGACTATCTTTGCCTCGGGTTGAGCTCCCCCCGATACGAAGACAATTTACTTTGGGTTGTATGCTGATAGGGCATTTCTGAGTACTTTGCCTTATGACCCAAAGTCACTTTACTTTGGGTTTCACCCCAAAGACTCTTTTCTTTGCCTTCTTTGGCCATACAGGTGCAATCCGACTTCTCTATACACTTCTTCTCCTTTATTTTGAAAAAAACAAAAAATGTGGGCACCACATTAGCATAGGATACTACAAAATCATTCTCCTCATCATTTTGATAGGTTAGGATTGCTCCATTCTGATGGGTAAGGATTGCTCCAAACCCCAACATACTCCAATTAGTATAAACTTGGAATGGTTGTCCTTTGATTGGTCTCTTGAGAATAGCTGCAAATGTCAACCTCTCTTTGAGGTCTATAAAAGCTTTTCTCTTTCTCATCTCCCCAACACCACTCTTGTGTAGGCTTGGTGTGTGAGCCGGCCTGTCTCTCACTCAGGATGAACCTTTGATAGTTATTATGGTAGTGCACCATGGACTAAGAAGGCAAGGAACCCCAACTCTATCATACTTCTCCAAGGCTAACACTCCAAGACTCAAGACATTTCTGACTAGAGAACTCAATGAGAGAGAGATAGTTGCAAATGAAAAGATGATGAGTACCTCCTCACCCCTTATTTATATACTCGTGAAATAGTTACATACCAAAGTTACTAATTATTGGAGTAACTCAAGTTACTAGGCTAAAAGTCAAGTAAAGTCAAAAAGTAGAAAGGAATATCCATTCACATGAGCATATTTCCCTAAGCATGTGATCTTATCTTGACCCAACCACTAAGTCAAGTCCAAAGATAGCCCACATGGGCTATCCTTGGACTATAGAAGAATCCAAAACAAAAAGGCTTGCGGGCCCTAGAGTTCTCAACTCTTTCCTCAAAGCCAAACACATAGGAATAATACCAAGTCAACACACTAGAATCCAAAATAGTGGTGCTCATCTTTTCTATCTCCTCTAAAGTAAGGTCCTCTCTATCTTAGCTATGACTAACTCTAGCTAATAATGACTAATGTAGAACCATCCTTTATCTCTATATAAATAATATCTCTCAAGTACTTGTAATACCAAGCTAAATATCACAATACCACACACATGCACAAATGGGTGTTACAAGTCAACTTTGTCAAGGCCTCGGCAAAGGCACTAAAGCTCTAACATATCATATATAGAAGTTCACCAACCCAAAGAATACTCATACTTTGCTCATATATATAGGCAAAAGAATGCATGAAATAGCCTCCACCTTGGTTTCTTGAACACCAAACCCCCAAGGATAGGTAGTGTGAGCCAAATACTCAACCTACTTGTGGAAGAATCTACACTTCCCAAGATGTAATTTGAGTGGATAAGATCTCAATCTCACAAACACCTCCAATATATGTTTCTCATGCTCCTCCAAAATAGTGATATAGACTAAAATTTCATTAATATAATACCAAGTAAAATCCAATCTCACTAAGATCCTATCCATAACACTCTTTATCTTGGCAAGAGCATTCTTTAACCCAAATAGTAAGAACTTCCATTGATACAATACATCCTTGCCAATGAGGATTGATAGCTAAAATGATATCTTAGACTTTTCCTCCTCCCTTATAAGCACCTAATAATATCTTCCTTGAAGATCCAAAGTATTGAGGACCTTTGCATGCCCAATTGCATCCAAACATCTCCTTTAGTGTAGGCATAACATACCAATCAACCCTAATTTGTTGGTTGGTAGGATGGTAATCTCCACACATATACCTATCTATGTAGTTGTTATGCATATCCTTCTTGGTAGGCATCATTATAGCTAAAGCATATCTTCTATGTGAAATCTCTACCAAACTAGCCTAAAAAATGTCACTACTTTGACTTTAAATCAGTGCTCTCTCCATATTATTATATATATAGGGATGTCAAAAAATTGATGTATCATTAGTTAGCTCAATCTAAATACCAAGTCCATTTAGAACACCCAGTCCTTCATATTGAAGGTAAAGTAATTCATGTAGCTCTTCAAGAATCTCCAAATTCTCCATCTTCTTCCTTAGAGTGGCACTTGGGTCTTTAGAGGCCCCATAAATCTTATTCATGTTCTACAATGATGGTGTAGACACACTAAGTGCACTCTCAACAAAAATCAACTCCCATGTCAAACTCAAAATTAGAATCAATCTCATCCCTTATGGGGACTTGAGATATGGGTACATATCAAGTGCCATTCTATGTAAACCTATTATGTAATGTAGCAAAATCTCCTCTAGAATCCTTGGAGAACTTTATCATGAAAATGTACTACAAACCATAATTATAACCACCAAAAACCACCCACTAATATAACTCTCACTATGATAACTACATCAAGGGAAAGAGCAACATGTAACTTGCCATCATAACATGCACTCTCATAGTTTATATGCCATCATTTCCTACCTCACCAAAGAAAAATATAGGTAGGCTGATTGGTCATCACTCTAGTCTCACTACCAAGAGCACACTAGAGCACCAACACTCTAAATATCATGGCACCTCATACAAAGATGGCGCACAAAGAGGAAATAGAGAATAAAAGGGATCCAATCATAAAAATCAAAATGATAACCTTCCATCTCACAAATCAAAACCAGATTGACTCTATCACCATTTGACATTTGACATAATAAAAGTGTCTATCTACTTCTATGCTATCAAGATCACTAAGGATGGGATCAAACTACTTCTCCGAGCCAAGCTACATTAGTATTTGTATCAAGCTACTAGTACCTAGGTCAATAAATGAGGGTGGATCAATTGGCTAGGGACTAATTTAGGAACCAAAGATGTTGTGTTCAAACCTTATTATGCTTCTAAAAGGTAGATAGATTTTTCCAAACAACTATAAAAAACTCAACTAAATTGGCTAGCCTCACACAAGTAAGTTGGCCTTTGTAGCTTCTTTAGACTATGCCTTGAAGCCTCTAAATGCCCAAATTAGACCTTTCTTCTTGCCAATTTGAACCTTCATTAATTGGGCTAACCTCTACCAAATTTAACATGCCTTTGAATCATGCCAAACTCCACCAACTTTACTTTTGAACCTGGCCTACTCCACCAATTTGAACCTCCAATATAATAGATCTCCAAGTCTTTAGCCAATTTGGAAAACCCCTCAAATCTACCATGAAAATAAGCAAACTTCTCCAATTTAAGGGATAGATTTCACAATCCAACTCCAATTTTTCAAGTCCAATTTGCAACACCAAGGTATTTGATTTCACTCTATTGCACTCAAATTGAATATCCATTGATTCAAAATTGAACTCTTTTCTAAGAAAATTGGGCAATGCTTCCACATACCATTTGCACATTATCAAATTTGTAGCAATTTAAACAAGGTTTTTGCACACAATCCACACAATTGACTTAGACAATGATCAAAGGTACCATCAATTTTTCAAGCTTAGAGATACTATCAATGCTTTAGTTCTTACACCTAATTTCCCCTTGACTTTGATTCTTTGATGTAATCAATTCACACTTGACTCAAATAAAAATTCAATCCTCAACTAAATAGTCTACCAACAATGGACCTTGATAATATTTAAGTCACATCTACTCTAGCTAAGAGACTCTAGATGATGATCACTAGCTATTATCCACCATATCCAAGAAGTCAAAGGCTCAATATCAAAGAAGTGAGCTCTTGAGAGTTGCACTTTTAAGGTATACTTCCTTGCACAACATATATCTCTAACCCTAATGGTGCCATTGATAGCACATCTAACAATGTGAATTTTTATGCATATATACATTGCTACACAACATACATTGCTATCAAAATCACACACTATAGAAGCACAACACACATAAGTCATACATGGATTCTCAAGTGCTATAATAATCAATTTGTTTACAACTCAAATCACACTCAATTAGATCATTACTTGTTCTATCACTCAACAATCTGCCAACAACAAGACATCTATTACAATCAAGCCACACCCACTCTATTTAAGAGACTATAGGTGATGCTTGCCAGCTTTCTATCCACCCTAGCCAGGAACTCAAAGGCTCAACATCAGAGAAGTGAGCTCTTTGGAGCTACACCTCTCGGGTATACCTCTGATTTTGACTTGGATCTCCAGCCCTAATGTTCTCCCTAATGGCACACTTGACGGTGTGAATGGTGCAAGTGAAGGTGGGTCCCACCATGTAATTAGTACTCCAAACATGAAATCTAACCGTCAATAAGTAGTTTATGAGTAATTGCCAAAATACTTTTGACTACCAACACCACTACTCCAGAGTCCAAGCAATCTAGGTGCAATGCTTGTGACAACCTGAAAAATATCACTTTTGCAATAATTATGTAAGTAAAGTTTGTTCCCGCAAAGGTATAGGTCAAAATTGGTCAAATACAAAGTTAAAAACATTATGTAGTTCTTCTTGGTTGCATCTTTAATCTCTCACGTAGAAACTGCACCCAAAAGAGAGTAACAAGCACTGACTTGCAGTCTTGTCACAACAATTTGTAATAATCACACATAATAATCACACATTCATCAAATTCTATCCAAACAAAATCTTGATTGTGATGATTCAAATTTTTCCCAAAGATGGCTACTTTGTTGCAAAACACTTCCAACTCAAAATTGTTTTCCATCCTTTCATTGAAGGCACAACTTCCTCAATGGAATTTGTCTTGCATCAACATTGTCTTGCATCAAATTGCATTGCATTCACAAATGCAAGATACTACCAACACTACAATTCGTCTCAAATCTGTCAAGGCATTGCTTTGATTGCACTTCACTTAGGATCAAACACATGGAATGAAGACCACGTCTGTGGAATCTAACATCTACCAAGCACACTAGCTTGCACTTTGGAATCCTCCACACACTCACAAAGACAATCACAAGACTGATAATCAGAATTAAACTTAAGCGACAAGCACTAAACTTAGCACTTTGCTTTATCTATCTTCAAAAATTATGAATACTGAACAACATAAGACTGCAAATGCCTCTTTTGAATAGGCAGATCACTTTGACAATTACTAACAACTATATCATTCTACAACAACTTTTCCAACCTATAGATCCAAAATGATAATGCACCTCTTCATATCTGCCTCTTCAAATCTCCAATCTATTACTAATTTGATCCGATGTCAACCTTGACTTTGGCCTCCAAACACGATGTTCCTTCAAGTATCTCTCTTTCTTTGGGTCCACCTAATTTCACTCCTAACTCTTCTATTTCTATTATTTTTTCACTGCAAACTACAATTGCATTCCTATCTACTCTATCTACATCAATATCTTCAAACCCATTCCTCTCTATTGTCTTGTGTAACTCACCTAAAGACACTTGTACTCCTACTTCTCTTGTACTCCTACACTTGTACTCTTACTTTGGACTTCTTGGCTAATTGCACTTCACTATAAAGTTTATCCAAATTTGTCCTAACAAGACCTAATTTGAGACAGACATTGTCTCTTACTTCCAACATCTTTCTATCTACCCACTTTTGCAGACAAATCAACAAATTTTTTAACTCCATGTCCTTTGCCTTTCTCTTCCTCATCTCTTGCACTAACAGCTTCAACTCGTGCAATTTGGCTTCTTCCAACTTCCCTTCAACTTCAGTGCTAAGCATCACCTTCATCTCACTTACCATTGCGCTTATCACATTGGATTCAACCATTGATTTGACTTTCTCCTTCTTTCTTTCCTCCTCCAACTTGTTACAATACATTTGCAACTTGTCCTCAAACTCAGCCTTCATTGCCTCCTTCCTTTGTTGATTTAATGCAAGTTGTTCTTTTGCCACCCTCAACAACCTTTGCAAATGGTCTTCTTCTCTACTACACTCTTTCTTGACTGCCTTCTTCTTCAAACTCTCCAGTTCTTGCTCCATTAAGGCCACATTTGCCTTCAAATGTATTAGATCTACTCACACATCAACAATTTCTCCCTTCAACACTTCCACCAACACCGTCTTCTCTTTTACTTCTTCTTGAATCTTTACTAATCCTCCTTCATTGCTTTTGAGTGCTTATCCCAAAGAATTTCCTCCACCCAAAGTTCTTCAACTTCCATCTCCACTCGCATTAACTTACTTCTTAGCAACAAGGTCTTTGCACTCCTCTTCTCCACGACTGCTAGCTCATCTTTCACATCAAGGTTAGCGTTTGTCATCTCTACTTTCTTCTATTGTTAAAACACCAACAAAGGACATACAACCCTTGATAGGTAATCCACTCCATTGTACTTCTTGTCATTGGCCCGGACTTCTTTGCCCTCTATAGGTAACTCTTCTATTGGCACCTTACCTTGAAGTCATGATCTTTGTACCTTCAATGTCTCCTCATCCAAGCTCTCTCCCTCTTTAGTGGCGGCTTTATTGGATCCAACGTCAGCTGCTTGCACACTTCTCTTCTCCTTGGCAGCTCTTGGACATACCAAGTCTCCTTTTTCCTTCTCACGTCCTTGCTCAATAGTGGACACCTTTGGACTTGGCTTCTCTACGTCAACACTCCTTCTTTGTGTTTGCTGAACCTCCGCCTTGCCTTTGCTGCCACTGCTTGACTTGTCACTTCAAAGTGTGAAATCTTCTTCTCCTCCCGAGGCTTCTCCCTTTGACTCAGTTTCTCCTTTTGACTCCTCCTTCTCTTCCAAAGTCGATTCCTTTGCTTTCACCAACATTGCCTTTGGGTTAGGCTTCTGCATCTTCTGCACTTGTACTGCCGCAAGGTGACCTTTGGGTTTGTTTCTCTTTCTTACCTTGGGGATATCAACTGCTACAATTCTCTCCTTTCCACTCTTCTTGTAGTACTCATCTCCTTCTCGCACCCGCTTCATGTAATATTGTTCATTCGCATCTGTATCCTTGCACAGATTTGGATAAAAGTGCAACCATATCTAGTTTCTCTCCTCCTAAGTCAGCAAGTTTAGCCCAAAGTAGAAATGAGCTATGACGGGCACAAAATAGTGTGGTTGCATGTCCATATTCCAACCCATAATTGTTTGCTCCACTCACTGATGCAGACACTTTTTCCAATCTATTGCTTCTCCTACAAACATTTGGTGAAAGAACACCGCCTATTGCATCATGACATAGGTGGTTTTCTTTGGCTTGAACATTGCCATCATTGCGCTCACAATTCCTCTCTACTTGAGGTCTCTATAGCTATCCACCTTAGGCTTGTTCTTGGTGCAAGGTTGATTGAAAGAATTTCTCACCTTGGTAGTCTCTTTGGAGGCATCACTCTTACGATAGAAGGTGGTACCTCCTACCTCTCTTGCTTCTCACCCCATGAATAATCTCCAATTTGACTCAGTCTATCAAGCCGGATTCCCTTTCTTCCCTTGTGCTTTGGCCCATCCTTGCAATCACTCGCAGTGATTTCTATCATGAAACTTGGAGAACTAAAATTCCAATTCTAGGACAGGAATGTGATACAAAGTCTTGTTGAGACATTGATCCTTGCCACTACATCTAACCTATGCATTGTAGTTGGGTTTAGAACATCATGAGATAGTTTGGTCCATATCCGGTGTGAGCGTTAGAGCATTGAGAGGACCTTTCCCTAATACAAGAGGACCGGGAAGGAAGACATCTTATTACGTTCTACTTACTCACTTTTGGGACCATTGTGTGTTTCCTCACTCTCTTCTTGTGAAAAATTGTTCTTGAGATTCTAAACCACTCTTCTTCTTGCAAATTTGCAATTTGCATTCCTTTGGGTTGACTTTGAATAGGGACAGGGTAGAATCTAGACATTGCAATGCTACATTGCAATGCTTCTTTGCAGAAATATTGATTTTATAGTCCTTTGCTGATTGGTCATTCTTCAGTCGCTACTCCATGCTACTCACCAACTTTGTGAAGTTGTTTCTTGTCACTATCAAGAACTTCTTGACCCCGAGGTAGTCACTTTCTTCTTGCGTACTTTCTTGATTGGCAAACCTTAAAGAAGTTTGTTATAGGTTCTTTGGGTCAGGCTGCACGACCTGATACAAAGTCCTTGTCTTTGTATTTCTCTCTTGTCCATCTTGGATCCTTTGGACTTGATTTGAGGTCGACTTTGGGTTTAGACCAAACACATGATTCTTCATATTTTCTTTCCCTTTTAGCTCTCCTTTGGCTTTACCAATGCACTTCTTCTTCCAAACTTTATTTAAACTACCCAAAACAAAAATTGTGGGTACCATAATACTACAAATGGTGTGATAGCTATCTTGTGTATATATATTGCTGTACAACATACATCCTTGTCAACATCACACATTGTAGAAGCACAATTAACACGTAAGTCATACATGGACTCTCAAGTGCCACAATGCCCTCCTACCTGGTGATTAGGTCCCTTTAACTCCAAATAGCCATCTATTCCAAGTATATAATATATCCTATTATGGGCAAAAGATTAGGAGCCCAGGTGCTATCAAGCCCCATTGTTAGTCACTTGTTTGCAATTTATACCACATAAAGGACTAACTAGCTATAGGTCAAGCACATCTAAAACATAACCATGGTCCTTGAGCAACCACCATGAGTATAGGAGTCAAACATGCCATATGCCATCCTCTCGCATAGCTATCACACACTAACATAGTAGTACCTCCATTAGAAGAGTGACATAACATACACCCCAAGCCTGATTGTACAAGTGCCAAGCTTGGATTGAGAGTACTATCAATTTTTGGGAGGTAGCATGGTGTACAATTGAACAAATGATCCTTCCAAACAACACCATCATGTCCTTCTAACACAAAGACTCCATATGGAAAAACCTCATGTGCTCTCAAGATAGTGCAGCTTGTAGAAACATCAAGTGTTGTCGGTGCTATTTACTTTAGATATACATAGTCACCTAGATGAAGTTGACAAATCAAGGGTCTATAACCTCCTCCTTGAATGGTAGCATAACATAAGGTATCCATATGCCGAGAAATCACCAAGTTCTCAAAGGCCATCTTCATCACTCTCTAAAAGATCTCTACCTATTGAGAACATGTGCTCATCCATACATCTAGATCATCCAAGTCCAAAACTATAGTAACATCTTGACAAACGGCTACAAGTAAATCTAAATCTTGTCCATAGAGAAGAAAGTAAGGAGAAAAGGATGCTAAGGAGGCTTACCGGTGTCATCAAGAAAACAATCTATATGTTAGATGAGTGCTATTTAGTGTGGTAAGTAGACTAGTAGAAAATTATTTAGATTTAGTAAAAATGCTAGTTTTAGGCAATACATTTTAGATTCCAACAATGAATTCTAGTATTTGTGGGAATTAGAGTTCTTTTTGCATAAAATAGTGTCACCTATAGTAACTTTTGTTTACCTAAAGTAAAAATTACTTTCTAGATAATAACTTCAATAATTGCCAAAATAGTGGGTTGGTATATGTTGTAGGTAGCCGTAAGTAGAAGTGGGAGGCAAGGTAAGAAAGGGAGAGGAACTCAACCTTGGGAGTAATTGGTGGGAAATCAACTCAACTCATGTGCAATGAGAATTGGGAGGGGAAGATTGTTGAGTAGAGTGGTGAGGAGTGGACAGAGAACAATGCAAAAGATGGGAACTAAATGATAGTAAGCTTGGGGATGAAGAGAGCTCTGATATAATTATTGAGAGGAGTATGATGGAGTTCAATGGATACATATGGGACAGTGGTTTTTTGGAATAGTGAGAGCATGTTCTAGATTCTTGAGGGAACTCTAGAGGAAATTACTCTGTACTTTGATGTTTTCTATGAGAGCAGATAAAAGGGATTCAAGTTTTCAAGAGAATGTAGAGTAAGCAAAGTGTGTAACTTTGGGAGCTCCAAACACTCTATAGGTTTATAGGTTAAGGAAGTGGGAATTTTGGATAATGCACTTACTTGTTGATCATACTTGGCTAGCTAGCTCTACATACAGGAAATCAAAGCAATAGGAAAGAAAATGGAATCAAAGAGGAAAGAAAACAGGAAGTAGAGAGGAACAAGAAAGCAAGCAACAATAAGAAAGCAAGAAGGAGAACAAGAGAGGGCCACAAAATCCCTAGGTCAGAAACCTAGTTCTTCTCATAGCTCTATGTTTCCAAGGAGTGAGTTTGTGTTTTGATGTTTATACATATTCATGTGATTTCTATCATTGTGGTCTTGTTGATGGATTTCTGACAGAAGGAAGAATACATGATTATTGAGACATAATATTACATACACAACAAAATAGAAAAGGCATTGTGTTGAATGCATTGAAGGCTGGAAAGGAAATTTGTAGGAAGAAAAGGAAACAAAGGCAGGAAAGAAAATTGGTAGTGAAGAAAGGAAATGGAAGGCAAGGAGGCAAAAAAAAATCAAAGGAAATTGAAATAGTAAGAAAGGATTAGAAAAGTCAGGAAGGAGAAGAGATCAAAGAACTGTAGAAAAGAAAGAAAATGCAAGAGAATAGATCAAAGAACAACAAAAAAGAAGGAAAATCTTGGAGAGGTGAATGGTTATTGAATTTCATGTCAAAGCCAAGTGCTCCAATGAATATTTCATGCAAGGTGCATAGGAAATTTTTAGAAGGGACTATATCAATGCTTTGGTTTGCAATGATTGTGGTGTATTAGGGTACATAACCATTGAATGTTCAAGGGAGCCCCTATGTAGTAACTATAAGAGACTAGAGCACATTGTAGTAGCCAAGAAGGAATAAAAGAAACTCAACAATAGGTTTCTTTGTACAAGTCCAGTATTCATTGTAAGTTCATTGTTACAACCCGGCAAATATCACTTTTGCAGTAATCGGGTAAGTAAAGTTTGTTCCTACAGAGATACGATTCAGAATTGGTCAAATACAAAGTCAAATAGTAACTTGTAGTTCTTCTTGATTTCTTCTTTAATCTCTCGGGTAGAAACTACACCCAGAAGAGAGTAAAAAGCTCACAATCTTGACAACTTGTCACGAATACACACACACATAATCACAACATAGCAAATTCTGTCCAAACAACTCTTGATTGTGATGATTCAGATTCTCCCAAAGATGACACTTTACTGCAAAGAACAATTTTGCCTCAGAATTGTGTTCCACCCCTCCACTGAAGGCACAACTTCCTTGATCAAAATTGCTTCACATCAACTTTGTGCTACATTCCCAAATGCAGAATACTACCAACACTACAATTCTTCTCAGATCTGTCAAGGAATTACTCCAATGCACTTCACTCAAGATCAAACACACAGAATGAAGATCAAGGCTATCAAATCCAACATCCACAGACACACTAACTTGCACTTCAGAATTCTCCACACACTCACAAACACAAACATGGAATTGACAATTGGAATTGAGCTCAAGCGATGAGCACTGAAAACAATACTTCACTTTATCTATCTTCAGGAATTTGAATACTGAACAACATAGTATTGTGAATGCTCCCCTTACATACTGAAGCAAACGGCAATTCTTCCTACTTATGCACCACTTCCTAACATCTCTTCCTACCTACAGATCCAAACTAACAATCCATCTCTTCATATCTGCCTCTTCCTATCTCAAAATTGGTACTTACACCGATCCGATGCCTACCTCATCATTGGCTTCCAAACCCGATGATCTTCCTACTACTTCTCCTTCTTCAGGTATAGCTAATTTTACTAATTCTTCCACTACTTCTACTACTTCTACACTAGGAACTACAATTGCACTAAGGAGTGACTTATCTAACTCTTCATCTCCTAACCCACTCTTCTCTAATGTCTCTAATAATAAGTTTGATGACACTTGAATTCCTACTTCTGCAACATTGGACTTCCTCTCCGCTATCACACTATTCCTAATTTTCTCTAACTCCAAATTGACCAAATCAAATCTAAGACTAACATTGTCTTCTACTTCTAACATCTTTTGGTCTACCTGCTCCCTCAATCGGATCAGCAACGTGTTCATATCCACATCTTTGGCTTTTCTCTTCTGAGTTTCCTACACAAGCAACTTCAACTCATGTAGACATGCTTCTTCCAATCTCTCTTCAGCCTCCGTGCTCAAGATTGCTCTCAACTTCCCAACAACTTCTCCTACTGATTCCGACTCATATCCTCGAGAGTGCTCTACCTTCAACTCTTTGCGGGACATCTTCAACTCATCTTTGTACTCAGCAGCAAGCATCTTCTTCTCCTCCGCATACTGTGTACTCTATAACTCAACACTTTGTAACAACTCTTGTAATCATCCTTCTTCTTCATGTTTGTTTGCTAACTCCCTCTGCCATGCTTGATCCTTCCCAACTGCACTCTTCTTCAAGCTATCCAACTCCTATTGCATTATTGCTGCCATCGCCTTCAAATGAATATTCTCGATGTGCACATCACTCACTTCCTCCTTCATTTTGCTCAGCCACATTGCCTGCTCCTTTAATTCTCCAGCTTGCCTCTGCAGTTCTTTCTCTTTTGACTCACAACTCTCTTGTAACATCTCAAAAGCCTTCTTCTTCAAGACTTCCTCTCTCTGAAGTTCTCCAATTTCATAATTTCTTCGGACTTGTTGCTCTTGCAACCCCTTCACTTCATTCAATAGATGCTTCACCACCTGCAACTCATTCATCTCCTTTCTACAATCTTGGGGAATTACGTTCCGATGCTCCTTTAGTAGCTCCAACAATGGTGTGACAACCTTTGTCAGATATAGTATCCCACCAAAGTTATCTTTATCTTTATCGCCATCTTTGTCTTTAGTCTTTGGCTCCTTCATTGGCTCCTTCATCCGAAGTTGCGATCTTTGTATCTTCAGAGACACCGCATCTAAAATTTCTTCTCCTTTACCAATTGAACTCAGCCTCGTAGGATACTCCTCCTTTTCCTCTGGTCTTTGCTTATTCACCACCATGGCTACGCAATGACTCATTGTTCCGGGTACTCTGTCAATCATCGCATGACAAGCTTCACTGACCGCCACTGATTGCTGAACCTCAGGTTCCCCCTCACTATCACTTCTAGACTCCTCACTTTTTGAGGTGAGTTCATCTTCTTTGGATTCCTCTTCTTGCGACTTGGTTTCTTCTTCAGACTCTGATTCCAATAATGCTTCTCTCACCATCTTCTTATTCTGCACAACCCGTCTTTGAGTCTTCCTTTGAGCTGGAGGTGACTTTGCTTCTTTAGGTTTACTGTGCTTCTTTATCTTCAGACTTGTGACTTCTTCCATCTTCCATTGCCCTATCTTCAAGAAGTGCTCATCATTGGCTCGCAGGTGTATCATATATTGTCGCTCTTCTTCATCTGCTTCCCATCTTAAGTCAGGATAGAAATGGGACACCATGCGATGCCGCTCCTCTACTATTAGCAAGTTCAACCCGAAGTAGAAGTGTGCTGCAAATGGTGCAAAATAATGGAGAGGAGAACCTGTTTGCCAATTGATCACCATCTGCCTCGTTAGGTGGTGAAAACACTTTGCCCAATTCACCTTTACCCCTGCAAACATCTGGTGGAAGAAGACCACTTGCTGCATGTTCACATACATTGTTTGTTCTGGCTTGAACATGACCATTGTGACAACCCAGCAAATATCACTTTTGCGGTAATCGGGTAAGTAAAGTTTGTTCCCGCAGAGATACGAGTCAGAATTGGTCAAATACAAAGTCAAAAAATAACATGTAGTTCTTCTTGGTTGCGTCTTTAATCACTCAGGTAGAAACCACACCCAGAAGAGAGTAACAAGCACTGACTCGCAGTCTTGTCATGAATTTCACACTCCTTAATCACAACTCCATCAAATCTTTCCAAACAATCTTGATTGTGATGATTCAGGCTCTCCCAAAAATGGCACTTCACTACGACTTCACCTCAGAATTGTATTCCACCCCTCCACTGAAGGCACAACTTCCTCAATCAAAATTGCTTCACATCAACTTTGCACTGCACTCACAAATGCAGAATACTACCAACACTACAATTCCTCTCAAATCTGTCAAGGCATTGCTTCGATTGCACTTCACTCAGGATCAAACACATAGAATGAAGATCAAGGCTACGGAATCCAACATCCAACAAGCACATTGACTTGCACTTCAAATTTCTCCACACACTCACAAACACAATCTCAAAGCTGATACTCGAAATCAAGCTCAAGCGACAAGCACTACTTCACAACACTTTGCTTTATCTATTCTCAAAAATTATGAGCACTAAACAACATGATACTACAAATGCCACTCTTAAATAGTGAACAAATCGACAATTCTAACAACTACACCATTCTACAACAACTTTTCTAACCTGCAGATCCGAAATGACAATGCACCTCTTCATATCTGCCTCTTCATATCTCAAAACTGTTACTAATCCGATCCGATGTCTACTTCGTCATTGGCTTTCAAACCCAAATCCAAAGTAAATTTAGTTCCTACTACTCTGTCCTCGGGTTTCACATCTTCTACTTCTTCTACCAGATCCAGCAATTCTCTTTCCTGATCTGAAATTCCACTAGTGGATAGCCCTTCTAAACCTTTATCTCTTGACCCACTCTTCTCTAATGTCTCCGATGGTAACTCCAAAGACATTTGCACTCCTATGTTATCTACTTTGGGTTTGGCTCTAACATCTTTCCGAAGTTCTATCTCCAATTTCACTAAGTCTAATCTAATCAAAATATTGTCTTCTACCTCTAAGATTTTCCTATCTACACGAGTCCGGAGACTTATCAGCAGCACGTTCAAATCAGTATCTTTTGCTTGTCTCTGCCTTGTCTCCTACACCAACAACTTCAACTCATGCAGCCGCATTTCTTCAATTCAAACATTGGCCTCTATACTCAGCATCACATTCATTCTGAGGACTATCTCCTTCAACGGTTCCAATCACATCTTCCTTTCTCGCTCTCAATCTGCAAGCCAATCCTCCCTGTACATTGCCAACTCCGCTTCAAACTTGGCTTTCACCGTTTCCTTCTCCTTCTCCTTCTCCTTCTCCTTCTGTACAACCTTCTCTTCCTGATTACGAAGTAACTCTCGTAATCTCTCTTCTTCCCTATATCGTGCTGCTAACTCTCTTTGCTAGAGTTGCTTCTTCTCCTTGACACTCTCCATCACCCTATCGAGCTCTTGGTCCTTTGCCGCTACCCTTGCCATAGCATAGATAAGTTCTACTCTTGAATCAGCAAACTACTGCTTCAAGATCTCATATTTTGCTACTTGGTTTTTGTCTTGCTATGTTGCTCTTCTTAACAAGCTCTTCTTGATATCTCACTTCTCTCTTTAGGTCTTCAATTACTTGAGTCCTCACTACTGCCTCCGCTCGTAGTACTTCACTTTCCTCCTCTCCTCGGGTTATGACTTTCTTCAACTCCGAGTTCTCTTCTTCTAACTACGCTAAGACCTACAACACAATCTTTACCTCCGGACACTTTGATTGCATCTCCTTCTACCTGTGTTATAACTTCACCAACAAAGGACACACCACCTCCCGCAAGGTGGTGTGTCCTTTGCGGGAGTATTGGATGAACACAAAGTATGAAGGACACACCACATTGCTTGCTACTACCTCCTCTTGCGTAGCAACTTCTCTTCATACTTTGTGTTCATCCAATACTTGCCTTCTTCTCTACAATCTTCATATCGGAACGGATGCCTCGCTTCCCGAGCTTTCATTTGCTTCTTCTTTCACGTTACTCGGACCTGCATCGCACTTCACCTTATGTCTTGAGCGGACTCCCCTTTGAACTGCAATCTTCTTCTCTTTGGCCTTGGGTACCTCATCTTCCAACTTCGTGTTGTCCTCGGCCTTGGTCTCTGCATGCACTTCTTCTTCCTCCTCTGCAGCAGTTGGCCCCAATGTCATTTCTCCTCCTTCATCGCTATTGCTACTCGTATCTCCACTCTGTAGCGTTAGCTCAGGCTCCTCCTTGTGTTCCGAGTCTTTGGTCTTGCGCTCGGCGTCTCCTTCCGAGTCTTTATCTTCTGACTTGATCACCACCATGCCTTGCCTTGGGTTTCCTCTTCTTGTCTTCCGAGGTTTTGTCTTGTCTTTGGCTTAGCCCTACCGACTTTGCTTCTTCAATTTTGGAGTACTCACTTCTATCTCTACATTCTTTCCCGTCTTCTTGTAGTACTCGTCGGTGCTTCTGATTTGTAGGATGTACTGCTGCTCCTCTATGTCAACTTCCCTTCTCAAATCAGGATGGAAATGCAACACCATCCTACTACGCTCTGCTGAGTTCAGCAAATTCAGCCCAAGGTAGAAATGAGTTGCAAACGGCATGATGTAGTGTGGAGGCGATTTATCTCGCAGATTCCACATCATTTGTCGCATTCTCCCATGGAAACACCTCACCCAATTAATTGGTTCTCTTGCAAACAATTTGTGAAAGAACACCGCTTGGTGTTTCATCACATAGGTTGTTCTCTCCGGCTTCAGGATTGCCATCAGAGCACTCACAATTCCTCTCTTGACAAGATCTATGTAATTCTCCACTTTGTACCCATTCTTTGTCTGCTTTGACGAGAATGCATCCCTCACTTCTTGGGTTTCCTCGGCTATCTCTCCCTTCCCCAAGAACGTGGCACCCTGCTCCATGCCTACTTCCTTCCCAAGTACTAACTTCCAATCCGACTCTGTCCAGCGAGCCGGATTTCCTCTCTTCCCTTCTTCCTCGGGTCCATCAAGACACTTGCTCTCGATGATCTTAGTCATGAAACCTGGAAAACTAACATTCTAGTTCCATGCCAAGAATGTAATCCAAAGTTGGCTCAAGACTTCTATTCTTGCAATAACATCTAACCTCCAAATCGCATGATTCCTCACTACAAATTCGGAGTTCTTCTTTCCTCCTCCCATCTCTCTTGCTTTCTCACTGTCTCTCGGTTTTACTCTTGCGACTTCTCCCTTACACACTAGCGCATCTCCAACTCTATTTCCCTTCCCATGATCACCTGCAAGACAACTTCTTAACGGCGAAGGAAAATTACTTGACATTGCTTTGTCGCAAGCTCAATTTTTATAGATTTGTGCTTTCTTTGTCTTTCTTCACTTTGAGTTTCTACCAAGAAATCACACCTCATGCATGCACCTGTCACTGTCAATCATACTTTGCGCGTATGGGCCGCTGGTTTTTGAACGGTCCCTTCTTGAATTTCTCACCCCGACAAAAGGTTGTTAGACAGACTTTGCCTCGGGTTGAGCTCCCCTTGATACAAAGACTCCTTACTTTGGGTTGTATGCTGACAGGGCATTTCTGAGTACTTTGCCTTATGACCCAAAGTCACTTTACTTTGGGTTTCATCCCGAAGACTCTTTTCTTTGCCTTCTTTGGCCATACAAGCGCAATCCGACTTCTCTATACACTTCTTCTTCTTTATTTTGAAAAAAACAAAAGATGTGGGCACCACAGCCATCATTGCCCCCACAATACTTCTCCTAATCAGATCCTGAAAGGATTCCACCTTGTAGCCATTCATGGCTCTCAAAACAAAGAAAGAGTTTCAAATTTCCGCCATCTCTTCTGTAGCATCACACTTTCAATAGAAGGTGATCCCCGTCGGCTCTCTTGCTTCCTTCCCCAATACTAACCTCCAATCCACCTCAGTCCATCAAGCCGGATTTCCTCTCTTCTCTTCAACTTTGGGACCCTCCTCACAATTACTTGCAACTATCTTTGCCATCACTCCTGGGAAACTAAAATTCCAATTCCATGCTAAAAACGTAATATGAAGTCTATTCAAGACTTTGATTCTGGCTACCACATCTAACCTCTGAATTGTGAAACTTTGCACCGCCAGAGCATTTGTGACCTTCTTCGCCATGATCTGCTCTTGTGTTCTTTGACATTGAAAGACGATGCACTCTCTTAGATGAGACACTCTAACCTCTTCTGGATTTTGGAAAATATCACTCTCAATCGGCTTCCGGACATGCATTACTGTAGGACGACTACTCAAAGGAATTGGAAATTTACTTGGCATATTCAACTTGTCCTTGTGCAATTGCAATCTTATATTACCCTGAATTGCAGTCATTCTTCAGTCGATTTCAAATTTGACCTCCCCTCTTTTGCGTGTTGATGTCCGGTAATTGTCAAGACATGCTTCTTCTGCCTCCGCTGTTTCTTGAAGTGTACTTTCTTGCCACATACCAAGGTTGTTAGATGGTCTTTGTATCACTTGCGCCTTTTGACCCAAAGACGGTGCTCTTCGGACTTTTTTCTGTCGTACCCTTCTTCAAAGTACCTCCATCATCGGATCCGATCTCGCCTTCTTTGGATTTCCTCCAAAGTCACTTCCGTCCATTCTTCTTTTGCAATTTGGCTTTTTGTGCTTACTTCTTCCCTCAAACGCTAATAAATAGAGAGAAACAAAAAATGTGGGCACCACATTCACAGTTCCAACTTTAAACTTTATGCATGATATTCTTGCCATCATAGAATTGTGCAGTCTAAGTGCAAGCAGCTAGGTGCTCAATGCATTCTTGAGACCATACAATCCATGCAACATAAGTTGTGACCATGTTCAGGAACCTTAAGGCTTGTACTTAGGTGTTAGTAGTAGATTTTGAGTAGAAAAAATATGGCACCAAAATTATCATCTATAGTAATGTCAAGAGAGCAAGAAATTTCCATGATAGTCATGGCAACTATGAGAGCCATGAAAGAGCAAGATGAAGAAAGAGATAGAAGTATAGCACAATCCTATCAAGTTACTAGATGTCTATGTGCAATGGTGGACCATCAAGGTGTATTTTGTAAGGATGTGACAAGGTATTTGAAGGTCTATTGGAGGGAAGTTAAGCTTCATGACCTTGATGAAAAGATTTCAATCATAACATTTCCTACCTTGGTGGAATTTGAGATCAAAAAGATTGTTGAAAGGTTAGTTGAAGAAGCTATATCATGAGAAAAGTTTTCATGAATGATGAAGGATGAATTCTACTACAAGATGCAGATTGGGTCACTCAAGCTATGTTCTTGGATTGGATGAATGACAAGAGCAAAGGTTTAGGGCCGCAAGATCTTTTAAGAAAGTTTAATAAAGGTTGAATCAATTGTCTAATTGTGAAGATGAAGCAATCCAATTATAGAAGTCCAACTATTTTCTATGAGCTATAGATAGTTGTTTTTCAGATGAGTTGGAGTATGCACTCAATCTACTTCAACCTGAGTGCCTCCAAAATGTTGATTGGAAGAAGATTGAAGAGGCTATTCTTTGGGTGAGCCAAAGGAGGAGACAAAGAGAGTTGGATGAGGAAGCAATATCCAATCCACCCATTTGGAGTAGTCATATTGGATCTAGCAAAGAGAAGATGGAACAAGAGGCAATCAAGGTGGTCAAAGATGGAGTAGTGGATGAAATTTCTCGGTTGATGGAAGGGTTGAAAATTCTAACTACAAAGGTTGATCAACTGCAAGGTGGAAATAGTGCTATGAAAAAAGTGGAGATAAAAGGCAGCCCTATGGATACATGTGGTGCAACTGTAAAAATCATACCAAAAGAGAATGCTAGGAGTTATCGGACACATTGCGCAAACACTTGGTGAAGTTAGTTGGAGAGCCAAGGATGAAGAAGATAGCATTTAATGACACTAGCAAGCCAAGGATGAAGAAGATAGCGTTTAATAACACTAGCAAGCCAAGGATGAAGAAGATAACATTTGATGACAATAGCAAGCCAATACCATTGAATGGTAATAGAGGAGGCATGAAGGCCTTGCTTGAAAAGCATATGGGCAAAAGAGAAGTGGGTATGGCTACTGCTATCTTTGACCCTAATGTGTATAATTTGATGAGTGAGAGAAAGATAAGTAAAGATTTGTGTGAAGTGGAAAAGAAAAGATTAGCGGAGCAAATTTAGAGGAAGTCTGGATGGGGGGCATTGGTTCCTATTACTACAATCACTATGAAGGTTGGTGCTACTTGTGATGTGATGATTGAAGACAAGAGAAAGGCTGATCAGCAATTTGAAGTTGAAGGTCAATCAAAAGGAAAGCAACAACACGTGGAACCTAAAAGGAGTCAAACAAGAAGGAAGGAAGTATAGTTTGATGACACTCCAATGAGCATTGGATCAAGATTCCAATGGGGAAAAGAATTCTCAAATGGACTCAAATGATGCTGCTAGCAAGTTTGGAGAAAGATCTTCAAGAAAAGGACCCAATTGGTTGTTAAGTCGTGATGTAGAGATGGAACTTGATCCTCAAGAGATTTCTAGGAAGTTTTGGAAGCAAGAGGTGAAAGGTTTCACAAATAATGAGTTTTTTGGAGGCCTATGGAAGGATGTGCAAGATCTTATCTTGTCCAAAGCAAAGAAGAAGCATTTTTATAAGGAAGATCCACATACTTCCTTGCTACGCAAAGATGGAGGTGACGCAGATGAAGAAATGAGAACTTATGGATTGGAGATTGAGCAAGAAACTTCAAAAGGTGATGCAAAGGAAGCATGTTTTTATGATGCTGCTATTGATGAGGAGAAATCATTCATGATAGTGAATTGAAGAAGTATAATATTCTTTTTGGGCAAGAAAGTTGCAGTGAATGTGAGATTGAGATGCAAGGCACAAGGTATCTAGTGAGAGCATTGATCTATTCAAGATCTGAAGTTAACCTTATATCAAGAAATGTCTACAAGGAAGGCCAATGGAAGGTAGATTGTGACATTTATTGGAAGGTAAACTTAGTGAATCATACCAAGAATGCTTTGTGGGGAGCTTGTCCAGATATCAAGATAAAGATTAACAAAGTCATAGAGCCGATTAATATGTTTGTTCATAATACCTTACCTTATCCAATCATATTGGGCCAGTATGTCATCACATAGTTTAGAATGGAAAGCAAGGTCTTGAATGATTGCACTCACATGGCAAGGTCAAGAGTTAGAATGGAGCAAGGAGAGTTCAATTTCCTACTATTTTGCCGGGCAATGATAGGAATAGGAGAGAATTAAGAGATCCAAAGAAGCCTACTAGAAGGTGGGGTACACTAGGTGCCTCAATAGATAAGGTGGAAGAACAAGATGTTGTATGTAGAATTCTGTGACAACCCAAAAAATATTACTTTTGCGGTAATCAGGTAAGTAAAGTTTGTTCCCATAGAGATATGGGTTAGAAATATTCAAATACAAAGTCAAATAGTAAAAACCATGGTTCACCTTGAGTTCTTCTTTAATCTCTTGGGTAGAAACCACACCCAAAAGAGAGTAACAAGCACTAGCTTTCAGTCTTGTCACAACAAATTGTCACCCCTAAATCACAATACTTCAAATATGTCCAAACAAATCTTGATTGTGATGATTCAATCCATCTCAAAAATGGCTACGTCATTATAAGACAACTTCATCTTAGAATTGTGTTCCACCCCTCCACTAAAGGCACAACTTCCTTGATTTAAATTGCTTCACATCAACTGAAGGTTGCACTCAAAAATGAAAAAATACTACCAACACTACAATTCCTCTCAAAGTTGTCAAGGCATTGCTCCAATTGCACTTCACTCAAGATCAAACACATAGAATGAAGACCAACGCTATGGAATTCAACATCCAACAAGCACACTGACTTGCACTTTGAATTTCTCTCAACACTCACAAGCATACACACAACATTGATACTTGGAATTAAGCTCAACCAACGAGCATTGTTTCACAACACTTTGCTTTATCTATTCTCAAGATTATAAGCATTGAACAACATTTTACTGCAAAGGCCTCCTTTAAATAGGTAGAGCTCTTGATAGCTATCAACTTCCTAAATTGATTCTTAACAACTTTACCAACTTGCAGGTCCAAAATGACAATGCACCTCTTCATATCTACCTCTTTCTATCTCAAAACTGTCTTAATCTGATCCAATGTCAACTTCAACTTTGGCTTCCAAACCCAAAGTAACTTCTTGCACTTCTTTCTTTGTGGATTTCTGCACTATCACTAAATCTTCTACCAATTCCACTACTTCTTCACTCCGCATTACAATTGAAGTCATGGATATGCTATCCACATCAGTATCTACTGACCCATTCTTTTCTACTGTCTCAAGTAACTCACCCAAAGACGCTTGTACTCCTACTTCCCTCACCTTGGACTTTGTCTCTAACTTCATGGTACTACAAAGCCTTGCTAATTCTAAATGTACTAAGTCTAACCTAAGACACACATTGTCTCCTGCTTCTAATATCTTCCTATCTACTCAATCTCTCAAGAAAATCAACGACTTGTTTAATTCAATGTCCTTTGCTTTCTTCTTCCTTGTTTCCTGCACTAACAATGTTAATTCATGCAATCTTGCTTCCTTTAATTGAACTTCAGACATCGTTCCTAGCATTGCCTTCATTCTTACTATGATGTCTTTGCTTGCCTCTTACCTTGGCGTCTTCAACTTCTCTCTTTGCTAACAGCTCCTCATAATACATTTTCACTTCATCTTCCAATTTGGCCTTCAATGCTTCTTTCTCCTTCATACTCTGCTTGAGCTATTCTTCCCTTCCCCTAACCAACCCTTGCAATTTCTCTTCTTCTCTATCTCACGTGGCCAACTCTCATTGCCAAGCCTGATCTTTCTTTGCTGCACTTGCCTTCAAACTTTCCAACTCTTGACCCATGACAACAACCATTGCCTTCAAATGTATCACTTCTACTTGTGTCTCTTGCACTTTTGCCTATAAGGCTTTAGACTTCACCAACTACTCCTTCCAATCTTCTTCTTGCTTTGCCATGGCTTTGCCTCTCTTTGTGAATTCTTTTGTGAGACTCTCAATTTCATTCCTTCTCAACTCTACTAGCTCATGCTCTCCCCAACTCAACTTCCGTGTCAACTCTAAATTTTCATCACTCATGTATTGCACTACGGCCAATTCATCTTTTACTCCTAAGTGATCTCTCTTCAATTCATCTCTCTTCTTATGCAACTGTACTAGCAAGGGACAAACTACACTCAACAAATACTCTACCCCATCAAAGACTTTGGAGCTCTCAACTTGCTTTGGCTCTTCATTTCTTACTTCTTCTACTAGAGCTTTACTCCAAAGTCTTAATCTTCTAAGTCTTAGAGCTTCTTCATCTGAACTTGCCCCTTCTTCTTCTACTGGACTTACATTACTTACTTATGCCCCCACAATAGTTACACTCCTTCTCCCTCTTCTACCCCACTGAACTTCCTCCTTCGGCTCAGCCTCCAGCATCTTTTCTATATCTAGAGTGGGTAATTCATGACACAAGTTTCCTCCCCCTTCCATTTGATCAGTTGCCGCATGGAACTCCTATTCTTCTTTATCAGCATCATCTCCATCTTGTTGCTGAACTTCTACCTCACCTTTGCTTCCATTGCTTGACTCTTCACTTTGCAGCATCAACTCTAGTTCTTCTTCTTCTTTTGAGTCTTTTTTTTATACTCGACTTCACCTTTCAACTCTTCTGCTCTTGATGACTCATCAAGCACTACAACTTTGTGCCTCAGGTTCACCTTCCTCACCTTCTTTGGCTTGACTAGCAACACACTCTCCTCTAGATGACTTTGCTTCCTCATCTTTGGGATGGCCACTGCTACTTGTAGATACTACCCTGTGCGCGCATAGTGCTCATCACTACTTTGGATTTGTCAAATGTACTATTGTTCCTTGCCATCTATAGTCTTTTGTAAGTTGGGATGGAAATGCAACACCATCTTTCTTTGCTCCAACTCCTTCATCAAGTTCAATCCAAAGTAGAAATGGGTAGCAAATGGCACCAAATAGTGAGGTATATCTTGCTTTCTCTAGCACCACACCATTTTCCTTGTTCTTTGTTGAAAGCACTTTGCCCAATTTACTCGCATGCTTGCAAACATCTGGTAGAAGAAGACCGCCTGACGCTTCATTACATAAGTCATGCAATTAGACTTAAAGAGTGCCATCATTGCCCAAATGATGCTTTGCCTGACTGGGTCCCAATAGGTATCCACTTTGTATTTGTTCTTTATGCATATTGCTATAAAAGAATTTTAGATCTCATATGTCTCCTCCATAGACTCTCCTTTCCCAAGAAATATGGCCCTAGTTTTCTCATTGGCCTCTCTCCCCAACACCAATCTCCAATCCAACTTTGTCCATTGAGCCGGATTGCCTCTCTTTCCTTCATCGTCAGGTCCTTCCTTACAATCACCCAAGGCTACTTTGGCCATGAACCTAGAAAGCTCAAATTCTAGAAAAGTGATCCAAAGTCTACTTAGGATTTCAATCCAAGCTATCACATCTAATCTTTGAATCACTAGATTTCTTAATGCAAGCAAAGTACTCTTCTTCTCACCCTCTTTGGCATTGCGCGATCTATAGTGCATGGTAATTGAAAAATAATTCTACCGTCTCTTGGTCTCAAGATCCTAACTCCCTCAGAGTTGTTAAACATCAAACACTCAACCAACTTCTCTACAAGCAATCCTTTGGGTTGACTACTTAGTTGCTTAGGATACTTGTGAGAAATTTCAAAATCCCTTTGATGAAGCCTCAATTTTATAGTTCCTTGTTGATCAGCCATTCACTGATTGCTCATCATTGAAACACACCTTTTTTGCATGACTTCCTCCTAGCAATACAGGTTAGGGGTTTGCACCTTGTCCACCATTTCTTTGCATGTACTTTCTTGATTCACTCCTCCAAAAGGAAGTTGTTATGCCATCTTCACATTCGGTTAATCACCCCGAGACAAAGTCCCCTTGCTTTAGGTTTCTCTTGGCCAATTCTGATCCAAGTACTTTGCTTTGGACTCAGAGTCATGTTACTTTGGGTTTCAACCCAAAGTCATAATTCTTCTCCTTCCAATGCCTTGTGGGTTCAACACCACATTTTCTATACACTTCTTCTTCAAAATTGCACAAAAACTGAAAAAATGAAAAATGTGGGTACCACAAATTCCACCACAAAAAATCAGTGTGTAGGATTGTTTTGATAAAACCTATATTGAGGTCCAAAAGGATAGGATTGTATGCATTGTGCATACAAAGAGTACATCAAGAATTTTGCAAAAGATGATAAGATGAAAAGAGAACATTTTGAAAGTAGCAAAGACAATGGAGGAAGTGGAGATTATCATTGGCATACTAGAAGATCAACAAGGAGGCAAGTCGTTCAAAGAGGTGGTTACTCCAATGGAGAAAGGAGATTCAATGATTGAAATAGGGAGAGGACTTTATGAGCCTCTTTCTCAACTAGTTCATGAAGTCAATTGTAACACCAAGTACAAGATGGTAGATAAGGAGATCCACTCAGTTGTTGTTCCATTACCAAAGTTGCTGCAAAGAACTCAAGAAGAACCAAGGTTGAGGAAGGTGGAAGATATTGACCATTCTTTACTAAGGAAACCTTGGCACAACTTACAATTGGAAGAGTGGTTTGCTTATGGAGTTTGAATGCCAAGCATTCAAAGAGATGATTGCAAAACATGGGAAAGCTTTTGCTTTCAAGATTGAGGAGATAGGGTGTGTGAATCCACAAGAGGTCACACCAATGATTATGTTTATAGTTCCGCATGTACCATGGGATTTGAGGCCTATACCAATACCAAAGGTACTTTTTCCTTAATTGAATGAGCTATTGAAGGAAAAGCTCAGCTAGTATTCTTGAGCCATCAGAAGCACCGTACTCCAACTGCTGGTTTATGGTAAGGAAGAAGAATGACAAGCTACGGTTCATACAAGATATGAAACCACCAAACAAGGTAACAATTAAAAATTCTGGTGTAGATCCGGTTGTGGATGATTTTGCAAAGGGCTTGCAGGGAGGGCCATCTATTCTTTTGGGGATTTGTACTTAGGATATGGTCAAATTGTAGCCATAGAAGCTTGTAGAAGGAAGTTGAACTATAACCACCATGCAAACTCTACTAGGCTTGATGCGCATGTGTACTCTTCTTATGGGAGCTACAAACTCAATGACACATATGCAAAGTGCTATGAATCACATTTTTCAATCTTTCTTTCTTGATAGAACTCATCTGTTCCTTGATGACATTCCTATTGTACAATGGGTGAGAAGGATGAAACCTTGATGGATGGTAGCATAAGAAAAATTGTCTTGGACCACATTCAAGATGTGGAGGCTATACTAAAGTGGTTGATAGAGGCAAGAGTGACTCTTTCTGGGGAGAAATTTGTGTTTGGACTTCATGAGATATTGGTTGTAGGTCATATGTGTGGGTCATATGGCCATAAACCAAATCAAGAGAAGGTGGATATTATTGGGAAGATCAAAGATTGCTCCTTGGTTCAATAGGTAAGGAGGTTCTTAGGAGCATGTGTTTTCTATCACATATGGATACCACATTTTGCTCATCTTGCAAAATCTCTTTACCAACTCTTGAAGAGAAGGATTAAGTTTATTTGGAGGTCAAAGCACTCAATTGTTATGAGGAGGTTGAAAAAAGCACTGCAAAACTCTACAATACTTTTTCCACTTGACTATGTAGTCGGCCAATCATAGTAACGGTAGATTCAAGCCCCTATGTTGTTGGATGGGCTGTGGGCCAAGATGATGAAAATGGCAATAGATTTGCAGTAAAATTTGGAGTAAGAATCTTCATAGAGCAACAAAGAAGGTACCATCAAATCAAACAAGAGTTGTGGTGTGCCAAAATATCATTAAATCAAGATACAAATTGCTTGATTGGCGCATATATCATTTTGGAAATAGATTGCATACCGTTGTTAATGATGATTGCTAACTATGATACATCGGATGTTGCAATGTTATGTTGGATAGATTTTATTTTAATGTTCAATCCAGAGCTAAGACATGTATATGGAAAGGACAATCTAGTAATTGACATGTTGTCTAGAGCACATTTTGATGAAATTGAAAATGGCTGTAGAGTTGAAACACATGAAGTAGACCGAAACTTATACTTTAGAGAAGAGCTATACTCTGATGATCTTCTTATCATTAGAAAGTATCTTAGTTTGTAAGTGAAAAATTCCAAGTGGACCAAGGAAGAGTTTGAGAAGTTTAGAAGAAAATCTTGCAAGTTCTTATTGAAGGGAGGGTATCTTTAGCAAAGGCACAAGAATCTTAATGGGATTCCACTAAGAGTGGTGGATGATGAGGACACAAAAGGAAAGATACTTTGAGAATCACATGACGTAGGAGCTATAGGCCATCATGGAGTTCAAGGTACCTATGATCATATTTGAGGATTGTATTGGTGGCTTGGAATTTACACAAATGTAAGGTGCTACATAGAAACTTATGAGACTTGCTAAGTCTCTTCCAAGATAAGGCACAAAGATGAATTGAAGCCAATGTATCCACTAAATCTTCATTTTCAATGGGTTCTTGACTTAGTACACATGCCTTAAGGAGTTTGAGGAGCAAGATATTTTGTTTTGGCCAAGGAAGATCTATCTAAAAATGTGGAAGGAAGGGAGTTGACATCAACACACATTAAACAAGTATGTTGTTTCATCTTGGAGGATATTGTTGCTAGGCATGGTTTTTCCTATCAAATGAGAGTAGATTGGAAGGAGTTAGATGCAAATGAGGCTACAGAGTTCTTTGCTAAGTTCAACATCAAGCTAAACTGCATACAATCTAGAAGCAAATGATAAGAGCAAGCAAGGTCATCCACCAATTGTAAATGGTTTGATACAATCTTGCCAAGGTAAAACACATAGATGACTTGATTTGTTATCATTGGCGCTTATGGCGGATAGGCTTACTTGTAGCTCAATGATGGGAATGCCACCAATTGAATTAGTGTTTGGACATTTACCTATTATGCTCATGGAAGAAGATATCACTAGTTGGAGGACTATTTAATAGGAAGGTAAGGTTTCTATATAAGAGTTGATCTCGCATTGGATTGAACATTTCAATCTTACATTGTAGAAAATACAGTTGGCAAGAGAAAAGGTAAAGGAGGCACAATCAAAGAATAAGATTCTCTTCAACAAAACACATTGACTATGAGCAATACCTATTAGTGAAGGAGATTGGGTGCTAATTTCACACAATAGCCTTGACACATGAAGTGCAACATTCAACACTCAAGAAGTTTGCCTATCAATGCCATGTATTGTTTGTAGTCACCAAGATCCATGAGAATACAACCTATAATGTATGAGAGTTAGATAGTGCAAAGCATTGACTACCATATGCTTTGCATGAAAGAGGGTAAAAAATTTCAAATAATGAATTGGAGTTAAAAAAAGAGATACTAAAAAAGGCAAATTGGGGGACGTACAAGATGATATTTTGGATGAAGGTTTGAACAAGATCTTCTACAACACTGATGGTGCAGACTGGTGTTATGTTGTGGTTTTCATAGCTTATGAAAAGTGAATTAATATGATTTATTTATATATTAATGGAGTCGGTTGTATGATGGATCCCACGATTAAGTTGTTGCTATATGAGCAATCTATGTACGTGTATATAATTGGCCATATGGGTTACAATATTATTCTTTTCAAGGGCTTTGATGTATATAGGTGGTGCATAATGTATATAGGTGGTGCAGAATGTATATAGATTTTGCACTCATAAATGCAAAATACTACCAACACTACAATTTTTCTCAAATCTATCAAGGCATTGATCCGATTGCACTTCACTCATGATCAAACACACAGAATGAAGATCAAGGCTGTGGAATCCAACATCCAACAAGCACATTGATTTGCACTTTGAATTTCTCCACACACTCACAAACACAAACACAACATTGATACTCGGAATCAAGCTCAAGCAATGAGCACTACTTCACAACACTTTGCTTTATCTATTCTCATAAATAATGAGCACTGAACAACATATTACTACAAATGCCACTTTTAAATAGTAAAGCAAATGACAATTACTAACAACTATCCCATTCTACAACAACTCTTCCTACCTGTAGATCTAAAATGACAATGCAACTCTTCATATCTATCTCTTCAGATCTCAAATTTGTTACTAATCCAATCCAATGTCTACTTTTTCTTTGGCTCTCAATCCCAATCCCAAAGTAACTTCACTCACTACTACTCTATCCTTGGGTTTCACAAGTACTATTTCCTCTAACAATTCTAACACTTCTTCACTCTGATCTACAATTACACTAGTGGGTAATCTATTTAACTCCTTATCTCACGAGCCACTCTTCTCTAATGTCTCCAATGGTAACTCCGAAGACATCTACACTCCTACTTCATCTACTTTGAGTCTTGCTACTATCAATTCCTTTGCTAATTCTACTATATCGTCATCAAGAGTTGTAATTGAAAGCATGGGTACATTATCTACGCCTTCAATTTGTAACCCACTTTCCCCTAATCACTCATGTTACTGACTTGAAGACACTTACTATCTGATCTTGCACTTTGGGTTTATTCACTACTGGTATTTCTCCTCTAATTCTATTCTATCTTCAATCAAAACTGAAATTGAAGTCATGTGTATCCTAACTATCTATTTTTTCTCTATCCTAACTCGCTCTAATGCCTCTAGCAAGATTCCCAAAGTCACTTTTACTGCACTCCAAGGAACGACTATCTCAGATCTAGTCATCCTTGTCTTGAGGCAAAGAAGCTTCTAACCCGAAGTTGTGTAAACCTGAAGTTTGAAGTCCAAAGTCTCAAGTCCAAAGTCACATTGACCCAAAGACATTAAACTACTTTGTACATCTACTCCCAAAACTTCAAATGCTTGTAACTTCTTGTACAAACCTCCAAACTCTGCAATTTTGGTGGCAATAGAAAGCCCTAAACAAGACACTTCTAACAAAATATAACACACATGATTTGGACTTGTCTTCACTGAGATATGGCCCCCGCAAGAATCCTAACCTGCAACTTCCCTTCCTCCTTTGGGTCTGCACTCCTTTGGCATCTGATCCGAGTTTTTTCCTCCTTTGACACAAAGAAAGCTTCTTTGAGTTTGATCCAATCCAAGTCCTTCTTCCTCCAAAACAAAGTTGACTTCTTTAGGTCAAATCAAAATACAAACTTCTCATTGTTTATTCTCCATTTGGGTTCAATTCAGTTTCAATAATGCATTTCTTCTTTAAAACTCGTCCAAAATGAAAAATGTGGGTACCATAGGAGTTTAGTGGGAGTAGTCTTGAGCAAGAGGAGGATGTTGAGAGTGAGATTTGTAGCAGAGTGTGAAGACCAGGCATTGAAGAGAGCAATTGAGTAGGAGATGTCTTATGCTCTCAATCTACCACTCTCAAATCCTTTTCTCATCAAGCTTCAGATTCTACACCATGATAGCTTACGAGATTGGATGGTGGGACATTTTGGGATAGTATCATGGAATCGGTGATGGGAAACCAAAATCCTATCATCCTTCTAGTGCTTACTTATGAACAAGTTTGGGATAACAAGTATGTGCTCTTATAGATGGAGAACAACTCAATTTTGCTCATGAGGTGGATTTATGTGGTCCATTTGTCAAAAAAAAGGACTAAATGACAAACTTGCAAGAGATTGGGTCCCAAGGGGAGAACTCAAGAGCTTTTGGACCATCAAGGGAGTTTGAGGAGGGCATTCAAGGAGTGAAGACCACGATTGAAGAGAAGAGCTAACAAGCTACAATCAAGAGATAGAAATCAAACAATTTGAGCAAATTCTAGGAGGAATCATCAATTGAATCAAGGGGGTAGAATTCATACCCAAGAGCACAAAGTAAGCAATTTGGAGAGCTTCTTGAGACATTTTTATATGTTAGTGGGGTTGGAGGGTAGACAAAGTACTTATAGTGTTGAGTGTAAGAAATTCTAGTTTTGGTTCAATCTCAAATCAGATCTAGTTGATTGAAGTTGGTGCTTTTGGGGTGTAAGGTGTTGGAGAAGAGCTAATGATCAGGTTTGGAGTTTTGATCACTCCCTAAGTTGTGGTTCAAATAACCTTATGAAAATTTCCAATGTTGTTGGTGGTTAGGTTTTGCAACTCTGCATGAAGGTTTCATGTGAATTTCTCAAAAGAAGTATTAAGGGTCTTGGTTCAAGTATACCTAGATTTGTAGAGCTCACAAGTTAACACAGCTCAAAATTTGATTCATATTTAGGGATTAGGGTTGGATTAAGCTATCAAACTCTAAAAAGGGTTAAAAAAGAACCCAATCATCTACTATAGAAAATTTGGTTGGCTTTGGGTCCATGGAGAGTGAGATTTGATGCAATAAATGTTACTAAAATACTATCATAAGCTTGGTAGAGCAATTCTATCTTCAATCATGAATGATGGGCAATTCTATCTTCAATCATGAATGATGTGCAATTCTACTATTTTTGTGATTATTATTGATAATTTTAGATTTCCAGAGTGCTTGTGAGGATTAAGAGTACCTTTTATTTAGAAATCCGGGGAAAAGTTTCCAAAAACTAGGAGCAAACCCTAATTTATGAGATTTCAAAATTAGGGTAAAATTATAGAAAATTGGCCAATTTTGAGAGCTTTTCAGAGGAGCTATTTTGATTAGATTGTAGATGATTTCATAACATTGGAAAGATTATCTCATAAGCTTTCCATTGAGTCCAAGGCCACTCAAATCCAAGTCACACACAAAAAGTTATGGTCATATCAGTTTTGCAAACTTTTCCCCATCAAAAAGACATAGAAGTTACACACTTGGATTAGAAGTTGGTTAAAATCTGAAGAAAAAATTGGAAAAATGTGCTACCCACATTTTTCATTTTGGACAAGTTTTGAAAAAGAAGTGCCTTGCTGAAACCAAATTAAACCAAATGGAGAAGAAATGAGGAGAAACTTGTGTTTACATCAAGCCCAAGGAAGTAGACTTTGTGTTAGAAGAAAGAAGGTTTGGATTGGATCAGACCCAAAGAAGCTTACTTCATATCATAGGAGAAAGAAAAAGAAGAAGGAGGAATGGAATTTGCATGTCAGGATTCTTGAGGGGGCTGTATCTCAATAACTACATGTTCAAATCAAGCAGGTTATATCTTGTTAGAAGCGTCTAGTTTAGGACTTTCCATTGCCATCAAAATTGTAGATTTTGGAGGTTTGTAGAAGAAGTTACAAGTATTTGAAGTTTTGGGAGTAGATGTACAAAGTAGTTGAATGACTTTGGGTTGAGGTTCTTTGGGTTGGTGTCTTCGGGTCTATATGACTTTGGAGTTTGGACTTTGGGTTTACAAGACTTTGGGTCTAAAGACTTTACCTCAAGACAAATGTGATTCAACCCGAGGTTGTCAGACATCGGATGTAGGAGTCTTTGGGTCAGTTATTTGAAGCATCTAAAATAGTAAGGATAGAGAAAGAAGATATTTAGGATACCCATGACTTCAATTTCAATTTTGATTGAAAATAAGGTAGAATTGAAAGAGAAATAGAATTAGTGAATGAACCCAAAGTGCAGGATCAGACAATAAGTGTCTTTGGGTCAGTTTCATGAGTGATTAGGGGACAATGGTTACAAATAGAAGGTGTAGATAATGTACCCATGCTTTCAATTACAATTCTTGATGAGGATATATTAAAATTAACAAAAGAATTGATAGTAGCAAAGTCAGATGTTGCAGAAGTAAGAATTCAAGTGTCTTTGGATCTAATATTTGACACTTTTCTCTAGGTTGAGAGATAAAGAGATAGAAGAGTTACCCATGATCTCAATTGTAGTTCCTAGTGAAGAAGTAGAAGAAATAGTGAAGGATTTGGTAGTTGCAGATAAATCCAAAGAAGGAGAAGTAATAGGAAGATCATTGGGATTGGAAGCTGATGAAGTGATTGACATCAGATTGGAGTAAAACAATTTTAAGATTTGAAGAGGCAGATATGAAGATGTGCATTGTCATTTTGGATCTGCAAGTTAGAAAAGTTGTTGTAGAACGGTATAGTTGTTAGTAACTGTCATTTGCTTTACTATTTAAAGGTGGCATTTGTAGTAATATGGTCTTCAATATTCATATTTTTGAAGATAGATAAAGTGAAGTGTTGATTTCAATGCTCATCGCTTGAGCTTAATTATGAGTGTCAATTTTGTGTGTGTTTGTGAGTGTGTGGAGAATTTTGAAGTGCAAGTCAATGTGCTTATTAGATGTTAAATTTTGCAGCCTTGATCTTCATTCTGTGTGTTTGATCTTGAGTGAAGTGCAATTGGAGCAATGCCTTGACAGATCTGAGAGGACTTGTAGTGTTGGTAGTATTCTACATTTGTGAGTGCAGCGCAGAGTTGATGTGAAGCAATGTCAATCGAGGAAGTTGTACCTTTAGTGGAGGGGTGGAACACAATTTTGAGGCAAAGTTGTTTTTTAGTGAAGTGCCGTCTTTGGGAGAATCTGAATCATCACAATCAAGATTTGTTTGGATAGAATTTGCTATGTTGTGAATATGAGTGTCTAAATTTGTGACAAGTTGTCAAGATTGTGAGCTTGTTAGTCTCTTTTGGGTGTAGTTTCTACCTAAGAGATTAAAGAGGAACCCAAGAAGAACTACATGTTACTTTTTTAATTCATATTTGACCAATTCTGACTTGTATCTCTATGTGAACAAACTTTACTTACCTGATTACCGCAAAAGTGATATTTGCCGGGTTGTCACAAGGAAGCTTGGAGTACATGTTGATGTCAACTTGATGATAGAGCAAGAATAGTCTGAATCTCTTTTTTGGCAAAAAGTATAAAGAGTTGTCAAATTATTGTGATCAAATCCTCTTTGTGCTTGCATGCTTGTTTGTACGCCCTATTGGCTTGGGTTGGTGTGTGAGCATTATGCTTCAATTTCTTCTTTCAAGGGTGTGTTGTGTTTTTCTCCTTGGTTATGTTGGAAGTTATGACCAACAGACCAGGAGTGTGTGTTATGATGACAGGTTAGGTTGCCCACTTCCTTACCCGATAGAAGGAATCTTAGAAACAAGAGTAGAAGGTTCTACAAGTTAGGTACCATGCACGCTCAAATTAGTAGTGACAAGTCTATGCACAACCTTTGATCCATAAGCTCCATAGCTAGGCACCTATGTGTTCCCAAAAAGAGAAAGGCAGAGTACAACACTAGAGGCTGCAAGGATTGGTGGGGGTGAATATAGTTGGGAAAAAAATCTATAGTGCTATTTAGTGTGGTAAGTAGACTAATAGACAATTATTTAGATTTAGTAAAAATGCTATTTTTAGGCAATAAATTTTGGATTCCAATAGTAAATTTTATTTTTTGTGGAAATTAGAGTTTTTTTCATAAAATAGTGTCATCTATAGTAGCTTTTTTTTACCTAAAGTAAAAAGTACTTTCCATGCAGTAAATTTGATAGTTGCCAAAATAGTGGGCTGCTATATGTTGTAGGTAGCCACAAGTAGAAGTGGGGGGCAAGGTAAGAAAGGGAGAGGAACTCAACCTCAAGAGTAATTAGTGTGAACTCAACTCAACTCACGTGTAATGAGATTTGGGAGGGGAGGACTGTCAAGCTAAGTGGTAAGGAGTGGAGTAAGGAACAATGCAAAAGATGGGAATTGAATGATAGTAAGCTTGGGGATGAAGAGAGCTCTGATATACTTATTGAGAGGTGTTTGATGGATACATATGGGACAATGGTTTTTGGGAATTGTGAGAGCAGGTCCCAAATTCTTGAGGGAACTCTAGAGGAAATTACTTTGTACTTTGATGCTTTCTATGAGAGCAGATAAAAGGGATTTAGGTTTTCAAGAGAATGCAAAGTAGGCAAACCATGAAATTTTGGGAGCTCCAAACACTCTATAGGTTGATAGAGGTTAAGGAAGTGGGAATTTTGGGGAATGCACTTAGTTGTTGATTATATTAGGCCAGCTAGCTCCACATATGGGAAATCAATGCAACAATCAAAGCAAAAAGGAAATGGAATCAAATAGGAAAGGAAATAGGAAGCATAGAGGAACAAGAAAGCAAAGCAACAATAAGAAAGGAAGAAGGAGAACAAGAGAAGGCCATGAAATCCTTAGGTCAAAAACATAGTTCTTCTCGTAGCTCTGTGTTTCCAAGGAGTGAGTTTGTGTTTTGGTGATTTTTGTTGTTGTGGTCTTGTTGATGGATTTTTTATGGCAGGAAGAATACATGATTATTGAGACATAATATTACATACACACCAAAATAGACAAGGCAATGTGTTGAACACATTGAAGACCGGAAAGGAAATTGGCAAGGAGAAAACGAAACGAAGGCATGAAAGAAAATTGGTAGGGAGGAAAGGAAATGGAAGGCAAATATGCATAGCAAAATTAGAGGAAATTGAAATAGTAAGAATGGAAGAGAAAAGTCAAGAAGAAGAGATTAAAGAACAATAGAAAAGAAGGAAAAGGTAGGAGAAGAGATCAAAGAACATCAAAAAAGAAGGAAAGCCTAGAGAGATGAATGGTGATAGAATTTCTTTTTGAAGTTAGGTGCTCTTATGACTATTTCCTACAAGGTGCACAAGACATTTTTGGAAGGGATTGTCTCAACGCTTTGGTCTGCAACAAGTGTGGTATATCAGGGTACATAACTATTGAATGTTCAACATAGCATCTATGCAGTAATTGTTAGAGAATTGAGCACATTGTAGCAGCCAAGAAGGAATAAAAGAAACTCAGAAATAGGTTTCTTTGTATAGATCCATTATTGAAAGTTCACAGTTCCAACTTTTAGACTTTATGCATGCTACTCGTGCCATCACAAAATTGTGTAGTCTAAGTGCAAGCAACTAGGTGCTCAATGCATTCTTGAGACCATAAAATCCCCACAACACTAGCTTGAACCAATACCCCATGCCCAACCAAGGTAATTGGAGATCCCACTTACTCCTTACTCCAAAATGTACTAGCTCCTCATGAGCATGATGGACCAACTGGATGGAAGTAGTACTACTTGCACTCTACCATCCTCCCATACACAAAGAAAGTGTCTGCCCTCCAATTTGAACCATTTGGCTTGCTGAAAAACATGGTCTCTCTCCTTGGTCCCAATTGTGCTACCCACAACACTAGTGAAAAGATAGTCCATCACTAAGACATCATCAATGTCTCGCAGAACTATATCACTATCTCCACTCTTTGGATTTGTGACCTCAATAGCTTCTCTTGGATGCATTGAGAGAGATACCAACGAAGCCTCAAAAAATATACATAAAAAGGTAGATGTATGTCAACCTAACACCACTCCTCATATGTCTCACCATGCCAATGTGCTCCGGTCTGATCTTATTGGTTGGGACATGGGATTTTACTCAACCCATCTGCATCAGAGTTCACCACTCTAAGTCTATGAATAACCATAAAATCACACACTTGTAAAATCAGAGCCCATTGTGCAAGCTTCCTTGAAAGCTTGTTGGACTCTATCAACCACTTCAATGGCTGGTGATTAGTGATGAGAGTAAAGGGGTTACCAAATAGGTAACATTGGAAATGTGCTACGACCTATATTATTGCCAACCACTCTCCCTCATATGAACTATACTTTACCTTTGCTGAATTGTTGGAGCAACTAGTATAGGCCACCACAAACTCCTTTCCTTCATCATCATGTTAGGTGAGCACTGCTCCAAGCCCTAACATACTCCAATCAGTGTGAACTTGAAATGGTCATCCTCTGATTGGTCTCCTCAAAATGAGGGCAAATGTCAATCTCTCCTTGAGCTCTACAAAAGCTCTCTCCTGCTCAACTCCCCAACATCACTCCTATGTAGCTTGGTCAGCTTTGTCAAACCCTTGGTAGTGGCACTAAATCCTCTAACATAACAAGAATAGAAGTTTGTCAACTCAAGGAATGATTGCACTCTACTCACATCCATAGGCCAAGGAATATGCACAATAGCCTCCACCTTGGTTGTTGAACGTCAAGTCCTCCAAGGTAGATAGTGTGACATAAATACTCAACCTATTCATGGAAGACTACACTTCCCAAGATGTAATTTGAGTCTATGAGATCTCAATTGCTCAAACTCCTCCAACAAAAGTCTCTCATGCTCCTCCACAATAGTGCTCTAGATCAAAATATCATCAATATAGCACTAAGCAAAATCCAATCCAGCTAGGATCCTATCCATGGCCTTCTAAAACTCAATAGGAGTGTTCTTTAACCCAAATGGTAAGAACCTCTATTGATATAACATATCCTTACTGTGAGGGTCAATAGCTCAAAATGTTGTCTTGGACTTATCCTCCTCCTTGATTAGCAATTAATGATATCTTGCTTGAAGATCCAAAGTACTAAAGACCTATGCATACCCAATTGCATCAAAGATTTCCTTGGGTGTAGGCATGGCATACCAATCAGCCCTAGTCTATCAATTAATAGGATGGTAATCTTCACATATCTGCCTATCTAGGTAGTTGCCATGCATATCCTTTTTGGTTGGCATCACTATAGCTAATGCGTGCTCTCCATGTAAAATCTCCACCAAACTAACCTCAAAAAGGTCTCTACTTTGGCTCTAAATAAATACTCTTTCCATATCACTATATCAATAGGGATGTTGGAAAACTAGTGTATCATTAATCAACTCAATCTATATACCAAGTCCTTTCAAAGCACCCAAATCCTTCATACTAAAGGTAAAAAAACTTGTGTAACTTCTCAAGAATCTCCAAACTCTTTGTCTTTCCTCTCTTGTAAGCTTGGGTCTAAGATTTGGCTCCCAAGTATCTTATGTAATTGTTGTGGAAATAGAAGACATACTGACTAGCTACTACACTAGGTCCTTGAGAGTAGTAGTGTCATGATCCCAACCTTAGTGTGAAAAACTCCCTCCAATCTGGCTGCAAGCTCCATACGTCCTCTAGTTGCATCCCAAGTAGACCAAGGATGCAAGCCAAGTAGACCACGCTCACTTGGATGGACTCTAAGTAGACCTCTCTCTCTCTAGTAGCTACTAGATGTGTCCCAATAATACCTTGTCCACTTGGGCCATTACCCCCAACATATGCCTAAATCATCTTGATAGGCACAGAGCTCACAAGTGTTAGAGTGGTGATGCCTATCAAGTGCATCCTACTATGTTGCTTTGCCAAGCTAAGGTTCACAATCCAAGTCAAACAATTTAGGTCCATAGCCTGACCTAACACTTAATGCATGGATGCCTCTAACACTATTGGAACAACAATAATAGCAATGAAAAAACCCATTGCCCGCCCTCTCTCATTAGTGTTGTGCTCCACCAACTACTATAAATGTGAGTCCCAAACAAGTCCAAGACCTCCCTCTCAAAAATCATGGGAGCATGGGAAACTCATAAGTGAGGGAAAAGTGGCTAAGGGCTATCCAACTAGGTTCATTGCTACTATAAGTGACCTATTAGCTATTACCACCATTTGAGATTGATGCCCAACATCTAAGATGTCATCAATAGCAAGGTGAGCTAGTTGTTGAATCCCATCATAAGCATGTTGTAAAACCTCTTTGGGTAAGTGGTTCATCTCCAAAGACAAAGATGGTGAGCCCGTGATCCCACTTTGACTGCATCCAACAACATGGCAGGTCCTATCCAAGGATGGAACTTGATTAGATACTGCCAAGTATCCAATCAATTGGATACTTGAACTTCTCTATTGAACTTCTCTATTGGATACTGCCAAGTAATGAGTGTGGTGTCCAAAGGAGTCAAGGTAATTGACTATGGAGGCTCATCCTTACATTGGTCTCCTATTGGTACAAAGGCTTCACTCCAAGCCTATTGCACCAATTGATCCGCATGTTGTTGCAATGTCTTCTCTAAATTCCACAATGGAACATCCAAGATAGATGGAATAATTCCACTTGTACTCCAAATCCAAGTGATCTCTTTTAGTACTAGAGTATCCTCTACATAGGTATTCCCTTCCAATAACTCACCAAGCCAAGTAACAAAACCACTAAGAGTTGAAATTGATGTCGTTATGGTCGCAAACTATAGTGAGCTAAGACTGCTACTATTGAAGCATATTGGTAGGCAACATACCCATCTTTCACTTGATTGCCAATTGGTATGTAGGAGGTTGTCTCCTCCCAATAGTCATTATTGAAACCCATGGATTATAACACTACTCCTCCAACTAGCACATCATATGGCTCAGTTATGGTTGCAATAGCTTGAGCTCTCACCGTAGAGCTATCATTTGGATGACCAAGCTAAATTTGGACAACAAGCTCTCCACATATGATGTAGAACCACCCCTTAGAGATATTTGGATCTGAAATGGACACCTCTTCACATTGGTCTTCTATAATTCAAGACCAACGATTGTAGCCTTCCCCAACATAAAGGTTGTGCACTTGGGTCTAGTAAGACCCTTTGTGGTGTATAGACCTTCCTTGAAGGTCTCACTAAACAAAAAATCTCCCTCTGGTTATCCAATAGGACAACTCTAGGTGTAAACCACACTTGCTCAAAGGTTGGTCTAGCTAGTAATTCCTCCAATCTAGTTGTTGTTCCCTACCGTAAACTATTGGTCGCTAAGCAGATCCCATACTCCTCACCCAAGTCAGTGCCACTATCAACCACTTTTGCTCTAGTTGTAGGAATCACATCATCCTACTCGCACAAAATGTGGAAGCCAATTGGAACATTAGGGTTGGATCAACTCCCAATGTAAACATGTCACTAGTTGAGAATAATGGAAAGCACTATCATGTTGTGGTTTCCATAGCCCTTGAAAAAGTGAATTGATGTGGTTTATCTTTGTAAAGATGGAATAGGTTGTATGACGGATCCCATGGTTGAGCTATTGACATGTGAGCAATCTATGTACATGTACATGATTGGCTATATGGATTATGGTCCTGTCTCTTGAGGGTTCTTATATATATAGATGGTGGAGTGTTAGGTGGAAGGTGTGTTTTAGTTGGAGGAGTCTCGAGTGAGAGGAGGAAGTTGAGAATGAGAGTTTTAGTAAAGCATGGAAGCTAGGCATCAGAGAGAGCAATTGATTAGGAGATGTCCCATGCTTCCAATCTGCCACTCTTGAATCCTTGTATCATTAGGCTTAAAATTCTACACCGTGATGGCTTACGAGATTGGATGGTGGTACATTTTGGGGTGGTATTCATGGAGTCAATGATAGAAAACCCAAATCCATTATGCTTCCAATGCTTACTTACAATCAAATATGGGACTTTACAATCTATATGCTCTTGTAGTTGGAGAATGACTCAATTTCACTCATGAACTTCAAGATGGAGTTGTGGGGTCCACTTGTAAAAAAGTTATGAAGAGGCTAAGTGACAAAATTGCAAGAGATTGGATTCCAAGAGAAAGTTAGGAGTTTTTTTACTATGGATAGAGTTTGGAGAAGGCATTTGAAGAGAGAGAACTACAGTTGGAGAGAAAAGCTAACAAGCTATAATTTGGAGATTAGAATCAAGTGATTTGAGTCAATTCTCTAGGAGATATGACCAATTGAGTCAAGGGGGTAAAGTTCATACCTATGAGCACAAAATAGATTATTTAGAGAACCTCATGACACATCTTCATGATCTATCAATTGGGTTGGTGATTTGACAAAGTGCTTGTAATGATGAGCTCAAGAAATTTTAGTTTTGATCAATCTCAAATCAGATTTGGCCAATTGAGGTTGGAGCTTTGGAAAGTGAGGAGTTAGAGATGACATTCTAATCAGGTTTGAAAATTTGATCATTCTTGAAGTTTTGGTCCAAATCACCTTGTGAAAATTTCTAGTATTGTTGGTGGCTAGGGTTTGCACTTCTATGCAAAGGTTTTGTGTGAATTCCTCAAATAGACAATTCAGTTTTTGGATCAAGCATACTTGGGTCTATATAGCTCACAAGTTAGCCAAGCTCAAGAATGATCTATATCTAGAGTTTGGGGTTGGATTAGGATACTAAAATTTAAAAAGGTTTAGGAAAGGACACAAAAAGCTATTGTGAAAAATTTGGTTGATTTTGGGTCTATGGAGAGTGAGAGCTGATGCAACAAACTCTAATAAAAATATTGTCGTAAGCTCTGGAGAGCATTTTTATCTTTTATCATGATTGAGTATCTATTCTCTTATTTGTATGTCTTTGACTAAGAATTTTAGGTTTTTGGAAGGTTTGTGAGGATTAGGTGCACCTCTAATCTAGAAATCTAGGGAAAATCACCTAAAACTAGGAGCAAACCCTAAATTAGGATTTCAAAATTAGAGTAAAAATTACAAGAAGTAGGCCAAGTTTGAGAGCTTTTCATGGGAGCTATAGTGAGCAAATTTTGGTTTATTTTATATTATTGGAAATCTTATCTCACAAGCTTTCCATTGAATTCTAAAACATTGTAATACAAGTTACATGGAGAGAGTTATGCCCATTTGAGTTACATAAGATTTCCTCATCAATAAGACATAGGATCACTCCACTTGGAGTATAAATTGGATGAAGGCTGAAGTACATATTTAAGGAGGCTCAGAGTACAGGTTGAAATTGGCATGATGACAAAGCAAGAGGGCTTTGAAGCTCAATTTTGATAGAAAACATGGAGAATTGCTATTAGATTCTTGTGATTGGATCATCTTTGTGCGTGCATGCCTATTTGTACGCCCGATTGGTTTGGATTGGTGTGCGTGTGTTACACTTAGGTTCTTTCCTTCTATTAGTGTTATGCATTTCTCCTTGGTAATGCTAGAAGTGATGACCAACAGACCAAGAGTGCATGTTATGATGACAAGTTAGGTCACCCGTTACTACTCTACCCGATAACACAAATGCTAAAACCTATAGTGAAGGGTTCTACTAGTTGGGATTTATGCACAATCAAAGAAGTAGAGATAGGTTTAACTCCAACCTCTGATCTATAGGCTCCAAAATTAGGCACCCTATGTGTTTCTAGAGAGAGAGAAACAAAGTACAACAATATAGAATCAATTGAGCCGCCCCCAACATCAAGCTAGACTCAATTGGTGTAGTAGTAGGTGGTTGAATAGTAGGTAGCCTATCATGCACCCCATCACCACCTACCACATATGCATTAGGATGTCTAGGAGCCATGGTTGTCCTTGGTAGTGCCTTAGAAAGTGTAGATGATTGGGGGAGTATGACCTATCTACCAGCTTTCTTCTTTGTGGGTCCAACTCCATTGATGCTCCTCTAGGCTCTGGAGCATGTATTGCACTCCTAATCACTAAGGCAGATGAGTCTACCTACATTGCTCCCCACATGAAGTCCAAGACATCTCTATCACCAACATATGGGGTAGAAGCCTTAGCACCTAAATCTGATCTCCTCTGAGCTAAGGCCATGCTAGCCAATCTTTGCTTTAACTCCCCAATGAAAGTAGCTATGGTTGTATCATAAGTAAGAGCAGGTAATACACCCCTACCAGGTGTGGATCCTCTACCACCTCAACCTCCATAACCTGGAGCTCCTCTACCACCTACCATAATAGCCCTCCCACATTATAACTCCGGGTGTAGGTCAAAGCATCGGTCACTATTGTGACCAAATCTATGGCAATGCTCACTTACTAGAGGTATCAAGTCTTTGACCTTGAGTGCACTCTCTCTTGTGGTGGGGTCTACCACAAGTCCAACAAGCAACACTACCACTCATTGGTTGTTGTTGACCCAAAAATGAAGGTAAGGGTCTAGTTACACTAGGCCCTCCACTTGCTCCATAGGATCTGGGCTATCCACCCTATCCTTGGAAACCAACATGGTGTGGTGCACTTTGTTTTACTCTGGAAGAAGTAACAATTGTAGATGAGATCTCTTTACCAAATCCAAATATCACCACTCTCTCTTCCACCATGTTGAGCTCAATATGCTTAGCCAAACCAAAGACCACTACCATAGTAGGCAAAGTGGCCTATAACAACATAACATCATAGACTCTATGTTGCAACTTCCTCAATAAAATTGATCAACCATCTCATGCAAGTGTATACCTTGCATAGGCTTTCTCTAGCCTTCCATTGGAACTCTTGTAAGCTCCTTAGCTTGTTACTCTATATTCCCTAGTAGTTCTGCCTCAAACATTAGAAGAACTCCACCATGAGGTTCAACCCTTGTACTACACCACCTCATGTAGTGGTACCTCCACTTGTAGTAGCACCATCTCCAAGAGATCCACCAATGCTACTAGAGCTAGAACTCATGGGTATTATCGGTCCACCCCTAGAAATTGAGCCTGAAGTGATAGAGACATAGTTTGGAGACCAAAATTGTCTCCATAGCTCAATCTCTTCCAAGTAAGCTCTCTTGAACTCATGGTAGTCATCCATCGACAAACCCTCCAAGTGTTGAAACCACCCTTCCATGCCATGAAGGTGTGAATAAAGTTAGGTTTCACATCTATTGTAGATCATACCAACTATCAAACTCATGAATGAAGTCATCCAACTCAATGGTGCCTATTGTACCAAAGTAACACCTATAGCCTTTGGAGGTCTTAAAAATCTTATTCATTTCTTTGATGTATTTGTTCATAACTTGAATCCCACTCAATCATATTAGTACTTGATCTACCACTCAATAATCTACCAACAACTAGGCATTGATTATAATCAAGCCACACCCACTCTAGCTAAGAGATTCCAAGTGACGCTTGTCGGCTTTCTATCCACTTTAGCCAAGAACTCAAAGGCTAAACATCAAAGAAGTGAGCTCTTTGGAGCTATACTCTAGTGTATACCTCTGATATTGACCTAGATCTCCAACCATAATGGTCCCATTGATGGCACACTTGACAATGCAAATGGTGTAAGTGATGGTGTGCCCCACCATGTAGTTAGTACCCAAAATATGAAATCTTACTATCAATAAGTAGTCTATGAGTAATTGCCAAAATACTTTTGACTACCAACACTACTACTCCAAAGTCCAAGTAATCTAGGTGCGACGTTACAAATAGTGAGACAAAATAGTGCAAGTGATGGTGAGTCCCATAGTGTGAGAAGTAGCTCTAACATGAAATTTGACCTAGATCTAATGGTGCCATTGATATCACATTTGATGGTGCAAATGGTGCAAGTGACGATAGGTCCCATATGTGATTAATAGCCCTAATTCAAATTCTGGCCGCCATTATGTAGTCTCTGAGCAACTACTCATACAACTCTAACCACCAAGACTATCACTCTACCATCCAAGCAAAGTGTGTGGTCATATGAGATCAATAATGTAGATGAATTGTAGTTGAGATCTTAGTTAACATCATGGAGTGTATGGTTATATGAGATTAATAGTGTCACAAATCCTTTCAAATATTATTTGACAATATGCATACAAAGATGGAGTAGAGCCATCCAATCCTTACAACAATTTTTATGAAGACACAACATCATAGGGGTTATAACCAAATCATGTTGCATATTATGCAATTATGCAATTTTTTATTATTGTATGATACTAAAGGTGTTTTTTATCAGTCACCATATTGTCATTGGCCTATACAAAGCACCTAAAGATGAACACTTTAGTTCCACACATATGATTCCTTTCAATCAAGTGCTTTGGTCTCTTTATCAAAATTCCTCACATCTACTCAAGTAAACAAACAATTATTCATACAAGGCATAGATTAATACACCCACAATATTATTTTGATGTTATAAACTTCATTTAATACAAAAGAAGGATGCACCAAATGAACCTGGTGAACATTGAGCTTAAGCCTTTTATACATTTCTTACTTTCTTTCCTTCCTTCCTTCCTACTTTTCTACTTATACATTAGCTGCCAAAGAAATCCAATGGTTATAATGTATTGGAAATATTCTAATTACATCTAAGGTGCTCAATGCTAATCACATTATATCTACTTATCTTATCCTAATCTAATCTTAAGTAGGTGTTGACCACATGGTATGGCCACCTCAGCCTCTTGACTTATCATTTATTGCTATATTGTCAAGTAATAAGCTAACACAAGAAATTTTTATCATAGTCTAACTAGCTATGTACAAAGTATGTATTGATACTATGAATCTTGGGTTATGATTATGAAAACAACTACATCCTAATTACAAGAGGGGTTGTAGTTGTTCTATAAAAATGTGAATAGTACTTGTTCCATATGAAGTCCTCTAAATTTGAGTCTTACAAGTATTATGCTTGTCTTGTACAAATTTTTTACTCATCTACTTCACTATCTTGTATTGCTTGCAACAAACTACCTTCTCCTTTACATAGTTGAATGAGCTCTACAAAATTCATTATGTAATCTTCAATGGCTCATATGGAATTGGTTATTTTTTCTTGGAACTTTGTCATGGATTAGGCTTGTAGCTTGACCACTAATGCCTAAAGCTAGCTGTAAGCATACACCTTCCTTTCCAATGCATCAATCTGCATCCTTAGGTCCTTAAATTTTACACACTATGGTGTTTGGTTGTGATTTGTTTTGAATATTTGTGGAATTGGGTAGCAATGTGCCCTATCATTGCAAATAACCTTTTCCATTTGTTCTCCAAGTGTGTTTGTTCACTTTGGAGCTATCATGACATTTATAGCTAATTTTCTCAAACATTAGAGTGGTAATGTTGGCAGTCATAGTTATTTTGGTAGTTGCTCATGGACTACTTGATGGTGACCATATTTCATGTTCGTGCTATTGATCCCATGTGGGACCCATAGTCACTTGAACTATTTGTATCATCAAATATACCATCAATAATGTGAGTGTGATTTTCATGGAAGAGTGAATTGATTAGATCATAGAAGCGAGAGTCAAGAGGAAATTGAGTGCACGAACTAAAGGTGTTGGTTGTATCTCCAAGCATGATAAATTGTTGGTAATTTTGATCATAGTTCTAAATTTCCCTAAGAGTGATTGTGTGCGGAAGCCTTGTTTGAGTTGATGTAGATTTGGCAATGAGAAATAGAGATCCTCATTCCCTCAATTTAGCCCAAGTTGATAGTTAGCAAAGGATTTAGCAATCAGCCAACTATAGAGGAGGCGCGTCAAATTAACAAAGGTTATCTAGATTTGGAAGTCAAATTGGCAAAGGTTGTCCAAAGTTAGAAGTTGCATGAATTGCACTAGCTAGTATTTGAGTTAGTGGAGGTTGGTTAGATTTAAAGAGGGTTCAAATTGGTAAGTAGAAAGGACTCATTTGGCATTTGGTGTTTAGAGGTGTTGAGAGAGTGCTATGGCTACAAAGGCCAGCTTGTTGGCATGAGGTTGGCCAATTTAGATGAGTTTTTAGTAGTTTTTAGTCATTATTTGGCAAAATATACCCACCCTTTTAGATTGTATGCAACAAGGTTTAAACCCTAGATCTTTGGTTCTTAGTTTAATACCCTAGCCAACTAGTCTATCTTCACTTGCTGTCCTATTTATTGGTCAACTAATATCTATGCACATGTAGCTTTGGCTAGAAGAGGCAATTTGATCCCATCCTTGGTGATCTTGGTAGCTTAGGAGTAGATAAACATTCCTATCATATCAAATACCAAATGGTAATAAAGTTAGTCTTGCATTGATTTATGAGAGTTATATTGTCATGATAGGTTCTTTAGAGATTCTTGAGGAGATATTTTTGTAGTATGGGAATGGCGCTTATTATCAACTTGTAACTTAGGTACCATGAGGGAGGAGATTGACTCTAATTTGGAGTTTTGTACAAGAGTTGATTCAATTGAGAGTGGACTTGGTGTATCTACATCATTGTCATTGTTGCAAGGATTGTATGGTCTCAAGAATATTTTTGCACCTAGCTGCTTGCGCTTAGACTGCCCTATTTTTCAATGACTCAAAATCTTTCATGTAGTCTGATGTTGTTTCTAATCTTTGCCTTGATTGCAGGTCCCTTTTTGCTAGAGCAACTTGTCTGCGGTTGCTCCTAAACATAGGCTCTTCTTAAGGGCTTTTTGTGTTGGGTTTCTTGGGTGAATGTTGACCTTCATGTACACTAAGGACTGTTCATGTTTTGTTAATTTTTGGTTTTGAGGTTTCTAGATCTGGTGGGGTTTGTTTAACAAGTCACAAGCTACGGGCCAAAGTCACTTAAATGCAAACAAATCAGTGATTTGATTTTCTTGCATGTACTAGACTAGAAGCTCTGAGAATGGAGTTTGTTCTTCCTGACACTCTTCACAATATAAAGTAAACACATTCATTCACAAGAACCAGACAATGTTCACCACAACATCAAGCCTCGCAATTTATAAGTCCACTTGGGAAAGCCAACCAACTCCAAAATAACACAATGATCTCTCCTAAGTTTCTACAACTATTTAAGTATGCAAGGGAAAGAATCAAATACAACCAAGTTCAAATCCTATTTCTTCCAACACGTTCTCTCTCTCTTTCTTGTCCAGTTTAGGCCAAGCTCCAACTCTTCAAGAATTTCTCCTTTTTGTCTCTATGTCCAAGCTAAACTCAATTGTGGGAATTCTCTCTCTTCCTTTATCTTTGTCTAAGGAAAACTCAACTTTGGGAATTTCCTCTCTTCCTCTGTCTCTCTATCTAGGTCAAACTCAACTTTGGAATTTCCTCTCTTCTTCTACCTCTTTGTCCAATCCAGACCAACTTCAAAAATTTCTGCCTCCTTTCTTTCTCTCTCTAGTCCAGATCACACCCAACTTCAAAATTTTCCTCTCTTCTCTTACCTCTCTATTCAATCTAGACCAAACTCAACTTCAAAAGTTTTCTCTCTTCTCTTACCTCTCTATCCAAGCAAGCATACCCTGTCTCCTTTGGGAATTCACTCTTGCAAACCCTCTCCCTTGAGAATCTCCTGCCTCTCCTCTATCCAAACCTTTCTTCTTTTACAGAATTTTTGCCTCTAACTCTTCCTTGCACCCTTGAAAGTTCTCTCGTGCAGCTAAACCTCTCCTTCAAAAAAATGTCACTCTCCTCCTATCCAGGCAAACCCATACTCTCAAAAATTCCTCTCTTCCTTGCACAAAAGACACTTTTCCTCTCAAAATTTCATGTCTTCCCATGCACAATAGACACTTTTCCTCTTGAAATTTCCTATCTTTTGTCCAACAAACCTCTTCTCTCAAAAATTTCTTTCTTCCCTACACAACAATCACTTCTCCTTTCAAAATTTCTTATCTTCTATCCAACAAGTCCACTTCTCTCAAAAATCTCTCCTACAGCCAAGTTACAGTCCAAAAAACCTCTTCTCCTTTGAGAATCAGCCCTCTCTTTCATGTCTCTCTCTCCAGGCCAAACCCTTTACTTTGAGAGTTGTCTCTCCTTTTTCCTGCCTCTTTGTCCAGTCCAGATCTTTATTTTCCAAAATTGTCTCTTGTCTAGCCTACTCCTTCAATAATTTCTTCTTTTCACACCTCACTCTCAAAACCCTGCTCAGGCCAAGTCCTTCTCCTTTGATAATTTCCTTCAGTCACACCTCACTCTCAAAACGTTGCACAGCCCAAGTCCTTCTCCTTCAATAATTTCTTCATGTCACACCTTACTCTCAAAACCCTGCACAGGTCAAGTCCTTCTCCTTCAATAATTTCTTCCTATCACCTCACTTTCTTGTCTTTGAACCCTCAAGCTCTCTTCCTTCTTCAAATAATCTCTCCCCTCTGCCCTGTTAGAGTCCAAAAGCCAAATCTCCCTTCTCCTCTGTCCAAGACACTTCTTGTCCTTCTTCTCTCAAAAGTTCTCTCCTCTCAATCTTCCAATTTTCCAGTCCTCTGTTCTATCAAAAATCCTTCTCTTCTCCTTCTCAATTTCTCTTTCCTCTTCTCTATTTTTGATACTCTTCTTGTATTCCTTTCCTGAACTCTCTCAAAAAAACCCTTCCTCTCTTCACTCTATTCCCCTTTTTTCCTTTGATATTTCTTCCTTGTCACAGAAGCCCTCCTTTGAGAAAACTCTCTCTTCCCTCTTCTGTCCAAAAAAACCTCCAGAGAGTTCAGTTGACTCTTCTTCTTGTCTTGTCCCAATGGCTGATACTAAATGAAGGCTTCCTTCCTTTGGCTATGAAGTCCCCTTCTTTCCTTTTCTCTTTCCCTTCTCTTCTCTACCCCCTATCTTTCAACAGATTCTCCTATCTCAATGCAAGAATTTCCCTTTGATATTTCTCTCACAACCCGCAAACCTCTCCTCTTTGAGATATTATTCCCTGCTGCCAATAACATAATACTCCCAAAGCACAATAACATAAAATAACTTCAAAGCTTACAATAACACAAAATAAGTCCCGAGCTTATTGTAACATAAAAGAAGTCCTTGAGCTTATTGTAACATAAAATAAGTGCCCAAGCTTACTCTAACATAAAGTAAGTCCCAAGGCACACCAAACTCTATAGCATTACAGCCCTCACCTCCAACAATCTTTCTGTTCTAACCCCATTACCACTACTATTTTGCCAACTCTCAGATTTCTTATCATCCTAACTAGCACTAACATAACATGTAGATTATTTTCCCAACAACATTGCAAAACACAAAAGAAATTTATGGGGCCTCCAAAGGTCCCATAAATATTCTGGTATTTTGGTACAATGGCAAACATTGAGTTAGATAACATAATCCAAGAGTTTGATAGTTGGTGTGATTTACAATAGATGCGGAATTCAATTTTGTTCACACCCTTCATGGCATGGAAGGGGTTGTTCCAACACTTGGAGGGTCCACTAATAGATGACTACCATGAGTTTAGGAGAGTTTACTTTGAGAAGATTGAGCTATGGAGACATATTGGTCTCCACACTACATCTCCATCACTTGAGGCTTGGTTTCTAGGGGTAGATCTGCAATACCCATGAGTTTTAGCTCTAGGCTACACTATCTTGAGAGTGTACAAGGTTTGGCTTTCTGGATTCCACATGTTGGAAGGACATGATGGTGTTGTTTGGAAGATCATGTGTTTATTTGTGTGCCATGCCACCTCTCAAATATTGATGGCACCATGGATCCAAGCTTGGCACTTGTACATGCAAGCGTGTAGTGTATGTTATGTGGCCCTTATGGTGGAGTTTCTACTATGTTGATGTGTGTTGGCTAATTCAAGAGGATTGCATATGGTGTGTTTGATCCTTCCACTCTCAATGGTTCCTCAAGGACAATGTTATGTCCTAGATGTACTTGACTTATAGCTAGTTCATTTATGTAATATAGATTGTAGATAGGTGACTAACAATATGGCTCAATACTGATCTCTTGATCTTGGTCCACCATAAGGCATATCATATACTTGGGATAGATGACTATCTAGAGTTTGCAAGATGTAATTGCCAACTAAGGAGGAAATTGTGGCACTTTAGAGTTTATGTATGACTTATGTGTGAGTTGTGCTTCTATAGTATATGATATTGATACCAATGTATATTTTGTAGTGATGTATATACATCACAACATTTGGAACACCAAAGCTAGTTTGCTTGGACATTGGCGTGATAGTGTTGGCAATCATAGTTATTTTGGTAGTTTCTCATGAACAACTTGATAGTGGCCAGATTTCATGTGAGAGCTATTGATCACATGGTAAGACCCATCATCACTTGCACTATAAATGGTGCCATTAGGATTGGAGGCCTAGGTTGAGTAAAAGGGTATACTTTTGAAGTGCAACTCTAGAGAGCTCACTTCTTTGATGTTGAGTCTTTGAGTTTTTGGCTATGGTAGACAGAGGTTGGCCAACATCACATGGAGTCTCTTTGCTAGAGTGAGTGTGGCTTGGCTGTAATCAATGCTAGATTGTTGGTAGATTGTTGAGTGGAGGATTGAGTTCAAATCCTCCACTGAATTTGAGTATGATTTGATTGGAAGAGTGAATTGATTATTGTGGCACTTTAGATTTCATGTATGACTTGTGTATGATTTGTGCTTCTATAGTGTATGATGTTCATAGTGATGTATGTTGTGTAACAATGTTTATATGCATGATAACTCTACACTCACTTTTTCATGAACCATTATCTTCAACTCATCTTCTTTCTCTCTTTGCTGCTTTAGAATTGTAGAGACCTATTGGATATGAAGGTCCATACACTCCTTCAAATTCTTATAGCAAGATTCTATGGTAGAGGTCTTCATGTTGGCATCTTCCAACTCTATTTTCAGCACCATTACCTCTTTGTCATGTGCCCATATTGTGTCTTTGTATTGGGATCATTTTGCACAGACTTTATTTTTGAGGGTGGTGACAGTTGCTTACAAGCATCATAAAACTACCATATGTTGCTCTTGTCATGCCAATTCTTCCTTCAAAAAGTTCTCCAACATACAATCTTTTTGTCTGCAATCTATTACTTCCTTCTTGAGCTCTTGCTTGACTTTTCAAGCTCACTACAAAGTAGGGTCTCATCTTTCATCATTTTTTGGATGAGCTTATGCAAGTGTTGTACGAGTTTTGCTAGGTCATTAATACTAGGATCTAGTTCATGGCAAAATGACATGAATTCCTCTAGGGCTTCCATCATTTGTGTAACCATGTTTATAGTATATATGGCCATCAGCAACAAGAGAGAGTTGCTTTTTCATTTCATATGTTGTAAGATGTTCTCTATCATGATTATGTTCTTTTTTTACTCTTTGTTTGGTGGCCATTGATCCCAAGGTTGATCTTGATGATCTTTCTCCATCTCTTTGTGTGTTGTGGCTATATCATTAGCCTCCTTTGCATTCTACTCATTGTATAGTCTTCCTCTCATGACTCCTCCTCCTTTTTTTTGAGGGCCTTTGCTGCCATGGATGATTCTCTATCAAAATTGTGTTCTTGCTTAGTTGGCTTTTGTTGGGATGACCTAGCCTTGTTATTGTTTGCACTTAGGACGAGGCTAAGAATGTTGAATGCCTCCTCTAACCCTTGCTTTGTGTGGTACCCACATTTTTTTGTTTTTCTATGGTTAGCAGTGTTTAAGAGACGAAGTAAGCACTAAAAGTCAAATTGCGGACAAAGAATGGACGGAAGTAACTTCGGAGGAAATCCGAAGAAGATGACATTGGATCCAATGATGGAGGTACTTGGAAGAGGAGTATGTTGGAAAAAGGCCAAAGATCACCGTCCTTGGGTTGGAAGACGCAAGAAAGACAAAGACCATTTAACAACCTCTGTACGTGGCAAGAAAGTACATTTCAAGAAACGGTGGGTGCAGAAGAAGCATGTCTTGACAGTGACCACAAGTGCACACAGAAGAGAGAAATTTGCAGATGAAATCGATTGAAGAATGACTGAGATTTGGGGCAATATAAAATTGCAACTGTGCAAGGGAAAGTTGAATACTCTGAGTAAATTTCCAATTCCTTTGAGTAGTCTTCCTATAGTAATGCGTGTCCGAAAGCCCATCAAGAGTGAGATTTTCCAAAACCCTGAGGTAGTTAGAGTGTCTCGTCCAGGAGAGGGTCTCATTTTCCAACATTGTAGAACAAGAGAACAGATCATGGTGAAGAAGGTGGCCAACGCGCTGGCAGTGAGAGGTTTTGCAATTCAAAGGGTAGATGTAGTGGCGAGAATCAAAGTCTTGATTAGACTTTGTATTACCTTTTTAGCATGGAACTGGAATTTCAGTTTCTCGGGAGTGATGGCAGAGATCACTGCCAGTAATTGTGAGGAGGGTCCCAAGGTGGAAGGGAAGAGAGGCAATCCGGCTCAATGGACTGAGTCGGATTGGAAGTTGGTATTAGGAAGAGAAGTAGGAGAACCAACACGGATCACCTTCTATTGGAAGTGTGATGCTGTAGAGGAGACAGTGGAAATCCGCAATTTGTTCTTTGCTCCGAGAACCACAAATGGCTACAAGGTGGAGTCCTATCGGGATCTGTTCCAAAGAAGTATTGTGGGGGCGATGATGGCCATGTTCAAGCCAGAACAAACCACCTACGTAAACATGCAGCAGGCTGTCTTCTTCCATTAGATGTTTGTAGGAGCTCTAGTGAATTGGGCAAAGTGCTTTCACCACCAAACAAGGCAGATGGTGGTGAATTGGCGAATAGGCTCGCCATCACATATTTTGCACTATTTGCAGCCCACTTCTACTTTGGGCTGAACTTACTATCCGAAGAAGAGCGTCATCGTATGGTGTCTCACATGCATCCCAATTTGCAACGGGAAGCAAACGAGGAGGAGCACCAATATATGCTGCATCTTTGAGCAAATGATAAATACTTTGCGAGGACGGGATAGTGGAATGTCAAAGAAATTACCAGTCCAAAGACAAAGAAATGCGGCAAAACCGAAGAAGCAAGGTCGCCTCCCATGCAAAGGAAGACTTGGTGGCTGAGGTTGAAGACGACAAAGATTGTAAAAGAGGCATCATCGGGATCGGAGTTTGGAGAAGAGACTAAGTTGCAAGAAGAGGAATTGAAAGAAGAAGAGCTCACATTGAAAAGTGAGAAGTCGAGGAGCGATAGCAATGGGGAGCCAGAGGTCAAGCAATCAGCAGCAGTAAGTGAGGCTTGTCAGACGATGGTAGTAAACAAGTCAAGAGCAGAAGAGGAAGCAGAGAATCCCGCGGGGCCAAGTTCAAGAAGCCAAGACAAAGAAAGTGCTAACACAATGAAGATACAAAGATTGCAACTTTGGATGAAAGAGCCGATGACGGAAAAGAAGACTCCAGACAAAGATGGCGATGACAAGGAAGATCACTTTGGCGAGATATCCTATCTGATGAAGGTGGTAACACCATTGCTAGAAGTGTTGAAGGAGCACCCAAAGAGTAATTCCCCAAGATCACAGGAAGGGGATGAACGAATTGCAGATGGTGAAGTATCTGGTAAGTGAAGTGAAGGAGCTGCAGGAGCAACAAGTCCGAAGAAGCAAGGAAGTGGAAAAACTTTGGAGGGAGGAAAGCTTGATGAAGAAAATGTTGACCATGCTACAAGGGAGCTGCGCAAAAAAGGAAAAGGAACTACAAAGGCGAGCTGGAGAATTCAAGGAACAAATGATGTGGCTCAATAAGATGAAGGAAGAAGTGAGTGATGTGCACGTCAAGAATGTTCATTTGAAGGCAATGAACATTGTAATGGAGCAGGAGTTGGACAGCTTGAAGAAGAGTGCAGCGGGGAAGGATCAAGCATGGTAGAGGGAGTTAGCAGCCAAGCAAGAAGAAGAAGAACAATTACGAGAGCTAGTCAAAAGTGTTGAGTTATAGAGTACACAGTATGCAGAGGAGAAGAAGATGCTTGCTGTGGAGTACAAAGACGAGCTGAAGATGTATCGTGAAGAACTGAAGGTAGAGTGCTCTTGAGGATATGAGTCGGAATCAGTAGGAGAAGTTGCGGGAAAGCTGAGAGCAATTTTAAGCACGGAGGCTGAAGGGAGATTGGAAGAAGCCCGCCTACATGAGTTGAAGTTACTTGTGGAGGAAACTTGGAAGAGAAAAGCCAAAGATGTGGATATGAACACGTTGCTGATTTGATTGAGAGAGCGTGTAGATAGGAAAATGTTAGATGTAGAGAACAATGTTAGTCTTAGACTGGATTTAGTCAATTTGGAATTAGAGAAGATTTGGAATAGTGTGACAATGGAGAAGAGACCCAATGTTGCAGAAGTAGGAGTACAGGTGTCATCGGACTTGATGATTGACACATTAGAGAAGAGTGGGTCAGGAGATAATGAGTTAGATAAGTCACTCCTTAGTGCAATTGTAGTTACTAGTGAAGAAGTAACAGAAACAGTGGAGGATTTGGTAGATATAGATATACCCAAAGAAGGAGAAATAGTAGGAAGATCATCGGGTTTGGAAGCCGATGATGACCTAGGTAGACATTGGATCGGGATAAATGTCAATTTTGAGATAGGAAGAGGCAGATATGAAAAGATAGATTGTCACTTAGGATCTGCATGTAGGAAAGGATGTTAGGAAGCGGTGCCTAGGTAGGCGAGTCTGCCGTTTTCTTTAGTATTTAAGTGGAGCATTTGTAGTACGATGTTATTTAGTATTCATATTTCTGAAGATAGATAAAGTGAAGTGTTGTTCCCAATACTCATCGCTTAAGCTTAATTTCGATTATCAATTTTGTGTTTGTGTTTGTGAGTGTGTGGAGAACTCACTTGCACTTAATGCTGCTGCTTCCACTTGCACTTAATGCTGCTGCACTTAGTGCTGCTTGCTTCTTAATGGTGCAGAGCAGAGAACTTAGGAAGCAGCAGCATTAAGTGCAAGTCAATGTGTTTGTGGATGTTGGAATCTACAGCCTTGATCTTCATTCTGTGTGTTTGATCCTAAGTGAAGTGCATCGGAGCAATGCCTTGACAGGTCTGAGAGGAATTGTAGTGTTGGTAGTATTCTGCATTGGTGAGTGCAACACAAAGTTGATGTGAAGCAATTTCAATCGAGGAAGTTGTGCCTTCAGTGGAGGGGTGGAACACAATTCTGAGGCAAAATCGATATTCACAGTGAAGTGCCGTCTTTGGGAGAATCTGAATCATCACAATCAAGAGTTGTTTGGACAGAATTTGCTATGATGTGATTATGTGTGTGTATTTGTGACAAGTTGTCAAGATTGTGAGCTTGTTACTCTCTTCTAGGTGTAGTTTCTACCTGAGAGATTAAAGAAGAAACCAAGAAGAACTGCAATTGTGACTTTTGACTTTGTATTTGGACATTTCAGAATAGTACCTCTGCGGGAACGAACTTTACTTACCCGATTACCGCAAAAGTGATATTTGTTGGGTTGTCACACTTTGGTTCAAAATAAGGAACTTCAATAGAGGTTGTGGTTGTGTTTGTTGATAGTTTCTTCAATTTGGAAATAAGGATTTCCTCATCTTTGAACATCCTCATTTTTCTTGTATTGAAAGCCTTCTAGAGATCCTTGCCTTCATTTACTACTTGGAATAATTGTGCTTTTTTTTAATAGATCTCTAGCATTCACCTTGTTTTTGACCACACTACCACAAGCAACAAAATATGAGTGAACAAATTGTCACTCCTTGACCCCTCATTGTGCCCTAAAGAAATATTTTTGTTTTTAAATATGGTGCATGAACCCAAGTTTTCTACTTTGTCCATAACTTCATTGTTGCTCTTATTTTCTCCTTATTTTCCACTTTCTCTTGAAGATACAATTATTATTTGTGTAGTTTTTTTCTACTTCTTGGAAGCCTGAACTTAGGGTCACATTGCTTACACCTTCTTACAAGCATTCATTATATTATAGGACTTGTGTATTAGTATGAATTTCTTCATACATGCATACTCCTTGTCTACCTCATAATCTCTTGTTATTTTCTTAAGTTGGTTTGGATGCCCATTGAAATACACTAGATAGTGGAAGTGGTTGGAGTTGTTTGTGTTCTCTTCTTACATAAGAAGATCCATTCTTATGTAGAAATATAGAATGAAGGGGTTGTGATTGTAGAAACTCCTTTGGTCATGTCTTCCAAAAACTCATTACACATTCTCAAAAATTTGTGCCCAGCTTATAGGTTTCCCTTTTTGTAGAAGTTGGAAGAAAATTGCTTGGTTTAGGTTTACGTAGGCTATTTGTTTTGACTAGAAGAGTTTCATGATTTTTCTATAACAACCTGTTGGGTAGGATCTTTGAGGTTGTCAATTTGGTATCTATTTGTTGATTTCCCATCAACAAATGAGTGTTCAATTCTGTCTTTGAGATTCTTACTTAGATAACTATGCAAAGTGACTATTTGACCAAAGTGCAAGCACTCGTGTTCCAACCCTCATTGCTAGTGGTCTTCTGTCCATACGATATAATTTACTCTCAAGGTTTTTTCACTAATATGGATATTATTATGGATTTCCTCTAGTAGAGATATGTCTTACAAACTCCAATACCATAGCAAGAACTCTAGATTTCTACTTCTCAGGTACTCAGATCAGTAGTATAGGCTCCACTAAAAGATTTCATGTAGTTTGCTAATGATCTCAAGGAGTTCTTGTTGTTACTTCTTGCCTCTCTCCTCAAGCACCATTTCTACACTCATTTGCTACACAATAACAAGGAGAATTACCCTACCCATGAATACCTTCTGACAAAAACCCTCAAGTTTTTGCACTTTTCCAACCATTAAAATCAATTCAAGCCCAAGAACAAACTCTTATGCAACTAAACTTTGAGAAAGTGAAAATTGGAAAAGTAAAAGTTCTTCCTTGTGGGACACTATTTTATAGTTCTATCAAACTGGTTTTTTGTTTGGCTATCATGGCAATTGGTGAAGGGTCACTATTACATCCCAAATGAATGTCACTTGCCACCAAATGGTTAGACGTTGGTTCTTTGGTGGTGTGGGGCCACATGAAAATTAGTGGCGCATATTTTGATGGTAGAACTTTGTCATGGTAGAACTTTGTGACAACACAAAGTTTTTCATCCTTGTATTCCCCATGGCTTCATTAGTCTCTTTGATATTTGTAATAATGAAGGTCAATCAAGTCACAATACAAATGATTGGTCATGATACAAACTCCCAATCTTTGTACCACTTCCAATCTTTGTACCACTTCAACTTAATCATTTTATTGTATGAGGGATTTATGCATCCATCACCAGAGCCTGTTTAGACTTTGTCTTATGCTCCTTACTTTGTCATGTGTTTTTTTACAACTAATGCTATTTTTTTGTCTTTGTTCCCAACCTTTTGCATTACTTTATATTGAAACTACTAACCCTACAAAAAAAAATTTGCTTAAAAAAGAAAAAGATGTGACACCCAAAGAATCTTCTTGAGTAAATTGATCAGTATCTATAAAATATCTTTTAGATTTAAGAAGATGTTTACCTTTAAAAATTATGAATTTGAGTGCTAGGCTATCTCTTATTTGAAAAATAACTTGCTTTTTCATGCAAATCATAAAACATACTTTTAACACAACCATTAAAAGAGATTCTTATTTCTTTAGAAATCACTAAGATTTGAGAACCTATCATATTAGCAAATTATAAGGTTCTTGATCTAAAAGATTTAGGAATAATTCTACTTTCCAAACCTTGTGTATAAATTCAAACCCAAACAACCATGTCTATTTCACTTTCTCTTCTTTTTATTTACCCATCTTCATACTTTTGTACTTTTTACTTATTAAATAAATATCAATAAAAGAAGCATATGTCATAAGTAGTGCTTGTAGCTTTCATAAAGTGGGCACACATACCTTATATATATGTTCTACCTACCAATTTTTTGTATAGGCATTGTGCACCACCCCATGCCTCTCCTCAAGAGGTCTATCAAGGATGGTATATGAGCATCTTAGAGATTGCTTCCAGCCAAATGATCCTTCTAGTGGTTTTACCAAGCTCCTCCAAATGGTTGCAATAACAGTAAGGGGAGAGATTCCTACATTAGTTAGTCAGGTGTTAAGTGCCAGATGACTTCTTATAATGGAGATGGGCATAAGAAACATTAGACTAGTTGCTATTAGGGAGGTCTTTTATGTCTTGTTAGCCATACCACTATCCTTTAGCATCATTATCACCTTAATCCACATCAGTTTGGAGTTGCTACATCCAAAGGTTGTGAGGCTATATCTCTAGGCATTAGTAGCACTCTTAGATATCCACCCAATTTTACAAGTGGATGTTGAGAATAATTTTAATAGCATATCATGAGAATCCATCTTTAGAGACCTTAAGGAAGCAGTGGGATCCTTGGTTAATCTTATTCTTTTTATGCAATCTTTTTATAGCTCTCCTTCTTCCCTTTATTACAAGCATGGCTTCTCACAAGAAGGAGTCACTATCTTGGAGTTGGTTGTTGGAACATGTTAAGGAGATCATTTAGGTGGACCTTTATTTACCATGGCTCACTTTAGAGCCCTCTTATCTACTACTTTGGCCATATCAAGTTGTATTTTTCTCTCCTTGGAAAATGATACACACATTTTGGGTCTTGTAGATAAGATTAGGAAGGCCTTTGACTACTTGACTACCAAGCTTCATCTTGTAAGCTTGAGAGTCAAGATGTCAAAATATAAAGCATGGTCTCCTTTAGGTATTCTTCCTCTCTTCCATCTTCCAAGTATCACATCTATAGATGGCCTATGTATTCTTGGAGTGCTAATAGGATCCAAGGATTTTGTTGCATGCTTCCTAGACATAACTCTTGTAGAGGATAATCTTCATGTGGATGATCTCTACCTATTAAGAGATCTATAGGTGGCATTTGGGAGTACTCTCCTCTAGTATTACTCATAAACCAACCTACTTTCCTTGCACAATTCCCACTTTTATGACATTCTTATCACTTTGGAGAGCATTTGATAAGAGGATTATAGGTGTCTTTGGTAATATCATTGGACCAAAGACATTTGACTATGTGATAGGGGATTTAGCATGTAGATAAACATCTTTACCAATCTTGTGTGGAGGTGAAGCCTACTATCAATAGAGGAGATGGCACCTATAGTGTTTTTTAGGTAGTTGGGCTCTTTTGGCACCTCAACTTTCCTCCCATTTTGTGGTTGTTGATAGGCCAATCTTGGATACATACGTGATCAAGGTGGAAGAGGGATCTTTTTCTCTTTAGGTGTTATTGTAGCATACAAGAGATGGTATATCTCCTCAAGCATACAAGAAGACCTTCCATCCTTTGCTTCCCTACCATCAAATTGGATTAGAGGTTTGAAGTCTTCCTTGATGGAGCTATAGTTTCACCATACATTACATTTTAACATACATTGCATTAGTTGAGTCATCCATTCCTTGTGCTACTAGAGCACATCTTTGCTCTTGCTCTAGCAAGGATGCATAACACATCTTTGCTCTTGCTTTGGCAAAAGTGCAAGCTCTTGGATCCTAGTTTGACAATGCATTAGGGCATTTCAATTTGCACCAACTACTTTCTCTACATTGACGAGGTTTTGCTTAGGTTTGGTCCACCCATTGGCATCTTCATTACTCACTTGTGAGTGTGGTTCTACACTAGATGAAACAATATATTCTATGACATGGTGCCCTTTTAAAGGATAGAAGATAACTACTTATGATTTTATTAAGGATATAGTGTTGGCCATAGCATGAGAGTAGAAACCTTGCTTGGAAGGAGCATTGATATGCTTTCAAGCAACACAAGTCAAGGTATATTTATACTTGGTCCAATATGATCAGATGGCAATACCATATATTGTGGTTATAGACCCTACACATGATGCATTGTTGGAAGGAGTGATCACCCATCCTCTTAGATGTGCAACAAGCAGAGCGGTAGTAGGCAAGGTCTCCAAGTATAGGGGCATTCAACAAGCTCACCTCTTTTTTCCTCTAGCCCTTGGAGTTATATGGAGCAATGGACGTGTTGTTTGACACCTTTGTTAGGGAGTGTATAAGAGGATATTATTCTAGACATTTAGAGGGTGTACTCTAACATTCAATTTCATTGCATAATTTGGACAATGTGTATCCATTGCTCTACAAAGGGCATTGGTTGGTGCAATCTATGGGAGAGCAAGCATAACAGGTGATGCTTCTTTGGATGCTCTAGTTGTTTGTAGACCATACAACTTGCATAGCTCAAATATTATAGGTGATATAGGGTAGATTCTTCTTACCAATACTATTGGGGCTGCTCCATTTTACTCCCTTTGTCTTTTCCTTGTATGGCTTGATGTGGTCTTCTTGTCCTTCTTGTTTTCACACAATCAAGTTCTTCTCTTACATTAAGAAAGAATAATAGCAAGAGATTACTTTTCTAGCATTGACTAATCTTTTTCAATTTTAAGTAATCATATGTCAATGCTCCTTCATCCTTATCTATTGTCTAATATGCTACATCAACATTACCATATTTATTTATTATCAAGTATTTGGTGTTATTTTGACTTTTTTTCTATTATTTATTTCTTCAAAATTAAACTTTTTTTCCTCTCTGATACACCTTCAAAATCAAAATCATTATTCTTTTCTTATTGATTCTTAATTTTTCTTGATTTTGATACTTAATAAAGTTGTTGGTAAAGCAACATAATTTTGTATATCTTGACCAATCTAAGTTTATCATTTTTTCCATTGGTTAGAACTGAGTTGTATTGCTATATCATATTCCTTGTCTCTTATATTACTCCTATTCTCTAACCTTGGAAACAAAAGTCAATCCATCAAAACCATTAATGGATTAATTCTCTAGTCAAAGTTCCTCCTCTCACTACCCTTTTATTAAGATCATCTCTATACAATGTATTAATACAGAAGGTTCTTTATTATAACGGTGTATTTCAAAATACTTCCACTCTCTCTTTAGAATCCTCTAACTTTTATCTAAGTTATCCATCAATCAACTTAAGTCATGAAGGAATGTACAGTGGATTTGAATTCAAACATGGGTAAATAATGGTCTTGTCTTAAAAATATTATATAAAAATAAGAGCTATTGATAGTTTGTAGTAAAAATTCCAGAAATAGATTTCCTAAAAAGAGAATATATATACACTTTATTTTTTTAGGAGTTAACTTAGGTCTTGAGTAACTTGAGTTAGTCTGATTGTGATAAGTTAGTCTAGTGCTTGAATACTATATGAGCAAGCTAGTAGAAATTATCTATGACATATTAGTCTTATGATCAAAAACACTTTTGGTGTGTTCTTGTGGACGTAGCCTCAATGAGGTGAACTAGGTATTTTTTGTGTTGAACTATGGTGCATGAATTTCTTGCTTATCATTGAATTGTACCTTCAAATGGTATTAGAGCAAGGTTAAGTCAAAAATAGATATGTGCTGAGAGACGTGGAGGAGGGAGAGGAGGAAACACTACAATGATGAATATTAATGTTTCTTTGCCTGGGCTCATATGGTTTGGTTTCACCAAGCTGTCCAAGGTGCAGTGCTCATGATAGGTTTCACTTTGGCCAAAGCTCTGCCATTTATAGTAGATTACTTAGCCCTTGTCTTGGGAAGACCATCCCAAAACAATCAATTGGTATCAGGTATCTATGTGGAAAGTGAATCGTGAAAGACGAGTACATTTTCTTTTAGAGTACCACTTTCCTTGATAGAAGGTCCAGCCGATCTTGTTTCAACTAGTGAATTTCAGCCTCCACAGAAAGATCCATCCTTGCCACAACCACGTCCTTCAAAACAAGGATTATAATTTGAAATTTCTAGTCACCAAGGACAATTTAGTGAATCAAGTCCTGATTGATTGTATGTTGAAACATTACAGCCATGAGGTTGAACTTGTTGGAAATGGACAGTTGGCTGTAGAGGCAATAGAGAGGCAACATGACATGATACTTATGGATCTGCATATGCTCATTTTGGATGGGCTGAGTGCAGCAAAACCTATCAGAGCATGTGTGAGTATCAAAGGAGTTCTTTAAAGTTTATTAAGTTCACCGTTTTCTTCACTATTGTATGCACATTTGTGATATCTATCTTCCTTTATTATTTCATAAGACATGAGGAGTTGTTGTTTATGCCTACATTTGGATTCCATGGAGTGTTAGCAAGTTTTTTGGTTGCTATAAAGCATAAAGCAAATATTTCCTTATCATGAGGTCAACTTACAATAGGATGCGAAGCTCCATGTGAGGTGGCCTTGTTGGAAGCAATGGTTCATTTGTGCTCATCATCATTTGTGATGTTCCATCCTTGCCTAATAAAGGTGTCGAGAAGCAGACATAACATCAGGCAAGGATAATGTGCTTGCTTGTGTGTGGGGAGGTCTAAGAGAGACAGAAAAAACACCAAGTAGAAGACTATGGTCTGCTTGAGTGTGGAGCTCTATGTGTGCACTTTGACATGAGGGAGGTAAAGAAACCTGCTATGGTTTGTGCAACCAGTTGGATGTAACTGGTGGATGTGTAAGGTAAGCCTTTCCTAGGCTCCAATCAGGCCAAAGCCACACAAATAAGAGAATGTGAAGCTCATGCTTTGGAGAAGAGGTTAAGTGTTATATCGAAAGTAAAAACTAAGGGATTAAGTGGTAAGATCTTAGCTAGATCCCAAATCCCACTTGAACCTTTAGGATCCAAAGATAGTGTCTAACTTCCTTCCTTTGTTGGTGATGAGATATTTGACTTCCATTGTTGAGTGATCAAGATATTGCAAAGTATTTCTACTCCTACTAGGGAAAGGCAATTGTGTAAATCTAGGACATATATTATCGAGTTGAAATCTGCTCACTTTGTTGAAGTCGTTGTTTCTAGCATGGATTTGTCAAGGAAAGGTTGCATTGGTTGGAAGCTCTAGGGTCATTTTAGGCTTTCATTACTGGTTTATTGTTTTTGGCCTATTATTGTTTCTCCTTCCAGCCCTTCTACTAATTCTAGTCAACTACAATCACCATCCATTCCAAGCTGAGAGGCTGAATTCTAACCCCAAGCATACAATTCACCTTTTGTAGTGCATGCTAGGACGTGACCTCATCCTAGTGCCACTTGAGTGATATTGTTCTTGTTAGTGTTTAGACCACTTTTTGAGGGATAAGGACACATGATAAGCATACTCAAATTTAATGTTGTGCTTAGTGGATTGCTACTTGGTCTAAGTTTGTAAGTTGGTTGGCACCAAAACTCATATTTGACGGACTATAAGTGGCTTCTTCCACTGAGTAAATCATTGTACTACATATGTGGTTTCTATATGAAGCTATTGGTCATTAGTTCATGTCCTTAACTTTATGAACCTATGCTATGTAAGCACTAGTGAGATTAGATGATCGGATAAAACCTCCACTCAAGATTGTATAAATTGTGTCATGTTCAAGGTAAGAGTTTGGAGGCAAGATGGGGTGTGATGGTAGTCAGGCATGAAGACTAGAGGTGCCAAATTTGACATTACCAATTATGATGGATGCTTTGATTATCTCATATGGGAGCATCAAGTGAAAGGCATGCTCAAGGCCAAAGGTTTTGGGAAATTGCTGAGATACAAGACCAATTTGGTGTTAGAGGATGATTGGAATGACATACAAGAGATAACAATACACAGAGTGGTTTTACATCTACAGCCACATATCATGAAGTAGTTGGGTGAGTACAAGGACTGCATTACTATTTTTGATGAGTTGTAATAAAAGTATCATCATAAAGAGTTATCAAATAGTCTCTACACGTCCTTGAAGATGATGAGCTTCAAGATGAAGGACAATGGGACTAAGATACAAGATCATATTGTCACCTTCAATGACCTTGTTGTGGACTTGCAGAATCTTGGGGAGGAATTGAGTGATGAGAGAAAAGCTCTCTACCTGTTGAGTTCTCTCCATACATCCTAACAATCCTTATCACAAGTGTTACTACATCGTGATAGAAAGACCATCACCTACAATGAGGTGGTGAGTCCTTTGTTAACAAATGATATTCAACAAGAGATGATGTTACCTTCTCAACCCTTGACTCCTTCAAGAACAACATTGAATGTGAATCATGGAAGGACTCAAAAGCGGATGGATGATGAGGAGTAGAGATCTAAGCCTAGATCTTGGCCTAGGGAGAGATCCTCAGACCAAAATATTGTGCTCTATTGGAAGTATGGCAAAGTTAGCCACCTCAAGGGAGATTTTTGTGGCAAAGTAGTCAAGCCTTCTTTAGCAAATGTGGCAAAAGACAACAAGGAAGAAGAAGATTATGACTATGCTCTATGACACTAATGGTATGCCCTTTGTACTTCATTTCAATGAAAGGAAGATGTATGAATTCTAGATTGTGCTTGTTCATACCATATGGGTTACAGACAAGAATTCTTTAGTTCTTACTTGATATCAAACCATTTAGTTTTGATGAGGAATGATCACCCTTGTCAAATTGTAAGCATTGGATCTATTAAGATTCGAATGTTTGATGTTCTTGTGTGCACATTGACTAATGTTAGGCATATCCTTGACATGAGGAAGAACTTGATATCTCTTGGTGTGTTAGACACAAATGGTCATCAATGGAAGTAGTTGATGGTGTGCTTCAATTCATGGCTAGGAGAAATGTCATCTTGAAGGGAAATAAGCATAAGAATCTATATGTGCTACATGTCAACATTGTTTGTGGAGAAGCTTACACTACTAGATCTCATCATATGATTGACTACTTGTAGCATTCAAAGCTAGGTCACATTAGTGAGAAGAGCATGTCTACTCTCTGCAAGAAAGATGTTATTTCTACACTATGGTCTAGTAGTTTAGAATTCTATGAGCATTGTGTACTAGGGAAGCAACATCAAACTACTTTTGGTGTTGGAACTCATAGTTCCACAAAAATCCTTGACTATATACATAGTGATATATGGGGCACATCCACTACTCCATCACATTTTGGAAAGCTATACTATGTATCTTTCATTGATGTTTATTTGAGGTGTGTATGGATTTATTTCCTACATCAGAAGTTTAAGATCTTTGTTACTTTCAAGAAGTAAAAAGCCCAAGTTGAGACTCAAATTGGTAAGAAAGTGAAATTTTTGTGCTCAAACAATGGCAAGGAATAGACTTCTGGAGAATTTGAGATGTATTGTCAACAAGAGGGGATAATTCACCATCTCACTATAGTATATACTCCACAACAAAATGGTGTTGCTAAGCTGCTCAATCAAACACTATTGGAGCAGATGAGGAGTATGTTGAGCCAATCAGGTTTATCATATGTGTTTTGGGTTTAAGTTGTCAATACTGCAAATTACTTAATAAATCTTTGTCCTTCTAGTACAATTCATTACATGACACCATTTGAGATGAGGCACGGATGGCCTACAGATTACAATTCTTTGATTGTCTTTGGATGTAATGCATATCCTTTCATACCCAAGGACAATTGATCTAAGTTGGATCTTACCTCCAAGAAATGTGTTTTTCTTGGCTACCATAGTGGTGTGAAAGGTTACAGGTTGTGGAATCTCTTCACCTATAAATTGATTATCAATAGAGATGTTTCATTCAAAGAGTCTAGATCATTGACCAAGGGGGAGAAAGCTCCAACTTCTCATATTGATAAGGGAAAATCTCCTCTAAATATTGTTGAGAGAGATTAATTATGATGGTTTTCATGATGAGTCACAAGAAGGCACTCCCATAGAGGAGCAAGTTCACCAAATTGAGGAATTACAAAGGCATGATGAGACTGGTGAACCTTGACACTTATCAACACAAGAAGATCAAGCAAAGTCATCAATAAGGAGGATGTTTGGATGCTCTATTTGTGCTCTTGAACAATCTGGAAAATATGCTAATTCAACACATTAAGGAGAAGAAGATATCTCTCTTGATGATGATGATGATGATGGTATGGCTTTTGATCTTGGAAGAAGAGGAACCTTCTTCCTATAATGAGGCTCTAGCTTCAATGGATAAGCTTGAGTGGAATGCAACAATGCAGAGAGAGATGCAATCATTGATTGACAACAAGAGTTGGGAGTTAGTGAAGCTTCCAAAACATCAACAACTGGTGGACAATAAGTAGGCTTACAAACTAAAAGATAGCCCCACTGATGGAGAAAGGAAGATGTACAAGGCTAGGTTGGTGGCCAAGGGCTTCACACAAGAAAAAAGTGTGAATTATGATGAGGTCTACTCTCTAGTTGCTAAGTATGCCACTATTTGCTTATTGTTTGGACTTGTGACTTTCTTTGGTCTTATCTTAGATCAAAGGGTATTATCACTACTTTCCTCTATGGCAGTTTAGATGCAGTGATCTTCATGAGACAACCTATGGGATTTTTGAAGAAAAGCCAAGAAGATATGGTTTGCATGTTGTTAAAATCCTTATATGGATTAAAGCATGTCCCTAGAAAATAGAACAAATGGTTTGATGATTCCATGAGGTCACAAGGATTTAAAAAGATTGTGTTTGATCCTTATATATACATGAAAAAGGTGAGTAATGAATTCTTTGGCTTCATTATTCTAGTACGCTATGTTGATGATATGCTTATTGCAACTAGGAACAATCAGCTGTTGATAAGCTCCAAGCTCTCTTGAGTTCCGAGTTTAGAATGAAAGACCTTGGTACAACAAGGAGGATTTTGGGGAAGGAGATCCAAAAAAACATGGAGATTGGGAAGTTGTGATTAACTCAAGGGAAGTATTAGAAAGGTACTTGTGAGATTTAACATGGAGAATTGCAAGTTTGTGAGTACTCTTTTAGCTCCTCACTTCAAGCTTTCATCAACTCTTTGTCGAATCAATGCCGTAGAGAAAGGTATGATGTCCAAGATCCCCTACAACAAGGCAGTGAGAAGTCTCATGTTTTGATGATTTGCACTAGGCTTAACATTGCTCTAGCTATAGGCAAGACTAGCAGATACATGTCAAATCTAGGGAGGATACATTGGGAAGCTGTGAAGTGGATCCTCAAATATCTGAAGGGTACGTTGGATTTTGGCCTTATATTTGATGCTAAATCTTACAATGCCAAATACTTATTGGGTATGTAGATGCTGACTATGGACAAGATCTAGATGGGAAGAAATCTATGACTGGGTATGTGTTTACACTTGGAGGTGGATGCATAAGTTGGAGATCTACATTGCAGAAGTGCGTAGCTTACTCTACTACAAAAGTTGAGTATGTAGCGGTAGCAAAAGCAGCAAAGGAAGCAATCTGGTCGGATAGGCTTATCACAAAGATGTGATTGATACATGCCATTGTGATAGTAAGACTGCTTTACATCTAGCTATGAATCAAGTGATGGACAGTAGAGTGAAGCACATCAACATCAGGTATCATTTTCTCATATAGGTTGTGTCTGATAAAATGATTGAACTAGTCAAGATTGATGGTAACCATGGTGATGCTTTTACCAAAGTGATTTCTTTGGAGACTTTCTTGAGAAATTTTGTCAAATTGCAGGTGTTGCATATGGGCACAAGTAGAGTATACTAGCAGTTGTGTTATCCATATATATATATATATATATATATATATATATATATATATATATGACTTTACTCCATCCTATTTATGCTACGGCTTAGTTCTAGTTAACTCTAGTTTATAGAAGGACCTATGTTAGGTTCCTTCTAGGAATTCCTGCAGAGTAATCATATAGGTTACAAAGGGTAAGGACCCCAAGACATGAGTCAAGGGGGAGATTGCTAGGAGTTAACTCAGATCTTGAGTAACTCGAGTTAGTCTGATTGTGATTATTTAGTCTAGGGCTGGATTACTATATGAGCGAGCTAGTAGAAACTATATGTGACACTAGTCTTATGATTAATAACACTTATGGTGTGTTCATGTGTACGTAGCCTCAATGAGGTGAACCAGGTATTGTGTCAACCTATGGTGCATGAATTTTTTGCTTATCATTGAATTTGACCTTCATATTTTTCATATTATGAAACTTTTATTAAATATTTCATAGTTTAATAAGAAATATGATAATTTATTCACTTTCACGTCCATTTATCTAATCTTTTAGAGGTTTGCGCTATTGTGCTCTTATGTTGTATTCTTTTCCATTCAAGTACTGAAAATGATTTTATTTGAATTTCTTTACATCATCCGAGTAAAATACCGAGTGGTTAGAAGGTTTCCAGTTGAACGCGACTAATCCACTTTCATGTCTTGTTTCTTGATAATAAAGCTTGTTATAACGATCTCTAAAAATTTAGGCTTTTTCATATCATTTCAAAAGTCTAATTTGCATGTCTTGGTTTTTAATAACAAGGCTTGTTATAACGATCTCTAAATTTGATTTTGATCTACACATATAATTTCGGATGTAAGTAGTTAGATAAAAAGTATAATTCGGATAATTTCTAATGTAAGTAGTTAGAAAGAACTAAATTCGGCCATGCAAAAAATAAAACTAATATTTGAATTGATGTAGGTAAAAAGGCTATCACATAGAGTTTACACCCTCCTGCATAGAGTCAGCATCGCTTACACCCTCCTGCAGGGTGCAAGGGATGCTGACTTGACTTGCGTTAGAAGACACTGCGTGGTTCCATTTGCATTTTTCCTTGTCTTCACAAACCCTAAAGCCTGTTTTACACGAGGGAAGCTCGACTGCACTCGACTGGTCTTGCTCCACGCAGGGCTCTTCTGTCACGACGATCAATTTGCTCTTGGGGGTGGACGTATTGCATTTTAATTTTGCGCAAGTGGACACGAGGAGCTAGGCATCATGAGTAGCATTGGAACCGGGGTAAAGTTCCCTTAAATTTCATATCACGAGTTCTGGGTCTAGCGAAGTAGCAGATTTAATTCCTTGGTTCCACTCCCGATTTCTCCGTGTTAGAAAGATCGCAGCTCGCGGTCGTGCTGTGTCAGTCTTCAGTGAGCAGCCCATCCTCGATCTGGTTAGGTTTAAGAAAACGTGATTCCTTTTGCACATTCTGTTGTTTAGGGGATATTTTCCTCGGCGCCCTATTATTGTGCTAAGCCTCTAATTTCAGCTTTCTACTTGCAGTATGATTTGTCGGTCACCACATTTTCGCCTGACGGGCGAGTATTTCAAATAGAGTACGCTACCAAGGCCATCGACAATAGCGGGTAATCCACTGGCCCTTTGTTCTTTTGAGGACAATCTTGTTGGGTTGTCTTAGCCCTTGCGAAGACTCTGTAGGACCCATTGTGTTCCGGGTACGACCACGCTCCATTAAGCCAATTCGATGTAAGCGATCGTCGCAGCGGAAGCAATCTGTGTGCAAGTCTTCAAACTAAAATCGGTTGAGGGTATGAAGTACGCTTCTCCTTTGTTGGAAGCATCTGAGACGGTGGTTTTGTTGGGATCAGAGTATGTAGGAAGCTCTTTTGGTTTGTTAGGCTCTGAGTCCAGTCGTAGAGTTCTGAGTTCTTGCCTTTCGTCATCCTACAGCCGTTGTTATTTTAGCGGTAATCGACCCCGTGACGATGTCATCCAATTATTCAACAGCTTCTAAAAGCTAGGCACTTACTTATCACAATTCACACAAAACAATAGTATTATTTTTGAATTCGTCAGCAATTTAATAACTGGTGCTGATTGTAGAGTCTTTCACTATGGTATGATTAAGTTAGTGTTCTATCCTTGTCTTTGATATAGTGTCCATCAAGTCAAGAGCTGGAATTGTAGGAATGCAGAAAGAGATGCCTGTTACTGATGAATTTGGCCGTTGCAAGGTTTTCTTTACAGAAACTATGCTTTAGTTGTATTTAGGGGATATCTTCTCATGAGGATCGATCATGTTCTCTGAGTTCACCAGTACCATGTGCTGTCAATAAGTTTGTTCACTCCCACAATCTTGCACGCAAAAGGGAAACACCTTATTTATGCGGGACTGTCTTTTCTGAAGCTCGATCTCAATTACGGAGATTGACAAGTCGCCAATTTGCTCGGTGCTCTTTTGCAGGACTGTTGTTGGCATCAAGTGCAAGGATGGCATTGTTCTGGTTAGTCCTTACATTTCAGCTGAACTATTTCAGTTATTATTAGATCCGTCGTGATTATTGGAGGAATCCTCGATGTTTAGCGTATCTATCTGCCGAAAACTTCATAGTATGTGTTTTTTCTCCAAGGGGGTAGTGTTTCACGTGGGAAGAAAATAACACTATGGATGAACTTACACCAAGGTCTGACATTGCACCAACTTTGCAACATAGTCACGTCATGGTTGTTTCCGTGGTTACGAAACCTGGTCATATTAACGGGTTATACTCCATTACTCAATATGAATGAATTTACGAAGCTTTTATACTTCCGTCAGGGGGTGGAGAAACTCATTGCCTCAAAAATGTTGCTAGAGGGATCCAACAGGAGAATCCACTCCGTAAACCGTCACTCGGGCATGGTACGTGCTCCTTGCCTGATGTTATTTTATGCAACCAAGCACCCATGGATTGATCAAGCTAAAATTCTGCACGCTGTAAACCTTACTGAATTCTTCCAAGTTAATGGAGATGAAGAAGCACCGGGTTTACGACGGCGGTCGCCATGTCTTGTACCTCATTTTGGCAGGCCATTGCCGGGTTGGCTGCTGATGGCAGGCAGATTGTAAGTCGTGCTAGAGCCGAAGCCGGAAACTACCTGAGGTTTGTTTCTCTCCTTGGCATCGTTGGCCTTAACTTGTCAAGCCTGGTCAATGGCTTGTCCTTTTGATCTTTATGAAGCAACGAGACATATAATACTTCCGTTTCATACTGTCAGTATTTCCTTCAGGAGGGAGAAACCGAGTGTTTGCTTCTTGAATTTCATCACATATGTCATAGACCTAGATCTTTATGAAGCAACGAGACATATAATACTTCCGTTTCATACTGTCAGTATTTCCTTCAGGAGGGAGAACCGAGTGTTTGCTTCTTGAATTTCATCACATATGTCAAAAAGAGATTTATGTTCAAAATAATGATTACGTTAGATAAGGTTTCTTTCTCATTGGCTGGATTGGCAATGCCTGCAGTTTTTACGGTGAGGAGATTCCTACCAAAGAGCTGTGTGATAGAGTTGCCTATTATGTACACTTATGCACGCTCTACTGGTGGCTTCGGTGGGTATTTTCTTCTGAACTTGTTAGGACATACTACATTATGTATCACTTATGCACTCTCTACTGCTGGCTTTGGTGAGTAGTTTTTTTTTTAATCGTTCAATCGCGGGATATGAACAAACCACATTACGTACTCCTCTTATGTTATACATATGTCTGCCTCTTATTTGTACTGTCTTGTATATGATACGCAGGCCGTATGGTTCTGCTGCGATATTGGGAGGTTATGACCGGGATGGCCCACAATTGTACATGATTGAGCCATCAGGTGTTGCTTATGTAAGTCATCTCCTTACATTTGTACAGTCACTTTGGGGATTCCGGTTTTCACTGAAGTCGTTAAGATTTCCTCGGAAGCTATCCAAGATATCCAGATACTCTTACCGTTCTACCTTGTGCTGACCTTATCACATCGATTTCACCTATTTGTGCGCAGCGCTACTTCGGTGCTGCAGTAGGGAAAGGCAGACAAGCTGCCAAAACGTGAGTACTTGTGACCGTTCTTGCTAGAATATATAGCGTCTTGCGGTACTGGAGATAATTACTCTTTATTGTAAGTTGGAATCTGTGACGTCGCTGATGGATTTTGTGTCCACCTGACCGGTGTATTAATATACCAGGGAGATTGAGAAATTAAAGCTCGAGCAAATGACTTGCCGTGAAGGTGTCATCGCTGTTGCAAAGATGTAAGTTCTTCTCCTCTGACGCCCCTTTGTGCTTTACACCACCCCTGTAGTAAGAATTAGAGATGAATATTATTTTACCGGTCAAGATAAAACCCTTTCTGACTAACGGGTTCGTATTCATTACTCAAATACATGGCGAGTCAAGATAGGATTCCTTATTCGACATGGATAGTACACGCTGAAAACGCCTATATCCTTGGTCCTTAATGGAAGTGACAATCCTAGTATAGCCAGACTTTTCTATTCTTGATAGTGTGCTAGATCAAGGAAATTAGCAAGTTTATACTTTCCTTGATTTGAGATGACCCTTTAGTATCTACGTACCGTCTGTGAGTTCTAAGGTTTCTTGTCTTGCAGTATATACAATGTACATGACGAAGCTAAGGACAAAGCATTTGAGCTAGAGATGAGTTGGATCTGTGACGAGTCCAAGAGAGAGCACCAGCGGGTGTGTGAACTTCCGTCATCTTCAACTCTTTCGTTCACTTATGCCCTGTATCTATCGCAAGTTAGTTGTACAAAAGATACTCGCAAGATAGTGTTGGTACAGCAAAGGTGCTTGAATATCTCAGCTACAGCAGTGGAATTACTTAGAGGGTAAGAGCTGAGGACGAAGTTCATATTTGTCGCCGTGATTGGGTCACTAACCTCTTTGTCGTTTTTTCATGTTCTTCCATTCTTGCAGGTCCCTGCCGATCTTCTGGCTGAAGCCAAGGCTATTGCCAAAGCTGCCCAAGAAGAAGATATGGATGCTGACTAAGTTTATCCGGGCTCTGGATGTGTTGAGAAGTAGAATTTCCTGCGGCTGTTTTCCATATCTGATGGAATTATGGTTTTTATGACCAGTGGACACCTGATTACGTCTTGGATCTGCACTTTCAAATCGAATAAGCTGATGGCATCCAAGTGTGAGTTACTTTTAGTTTGTGCGATGATTAAATCCAAGTCAATGCATGTTTGTAGTATCATATTGACTTGGAGAGCCGAGCATTCTAAAGCTCTGGCACCTACCCTCATCTGTAGAACTTGCTCGCTCAGGATGCTGTTCACTACTTACATGTGCTTGACACACATGTCCTCGGCATTTTCAGGACTTGCCATCACTGCTTCCTTCCGTGGAATATCTGTCCAACCAAACCATCTGTTACTATCAGGACGACTTCCTCAACATTTATGCCTTTTGTATAGCAATTTAGGAATCAAGTATGATTTAAATATCACAAAGAAGCGTAAATTGCACCAAGGTCGTCTAGCTGATTGAGAGGCTTCCTGGTTGTGACCATAAAACTTTGTTGCACACATGATTGGAATGTTGGGAATCCAGAGTGAATGCAACTACGGTATTAGGGCTTGTCTAAGGAACTGGGTGTAGTCTCAATAGTCTGGTTGATGAGGAGAACCTACGGACAATTCTGTTAACCCAGTCTCACGGTAAGTGGGTTTATATGAGTCCAAAAAAGCGGTTACCACCTGAGTACGTAGGCCGCTATAACACCCTAGTTACAAAATGTCAGATCAAAATGAGGCTCCATTGCCCAAGGCTCCTGGGTCATTTATACACTGGAACTGGAGTCTTACTCGCAATCACAGCAAGTTCCAGAAATTAGACACAGCTCAACACCCGTCGTCGGTAGCATACCCTGTTGAAACTTTGTGTTAGGTCATTTCACTCCACCATCGTCATCCACGGGGAACTTGGGATTTGTTGCGTAAAAGCAGACTGGCAAACATTGGGAAGCACGTTTTGCGGAGAAACATCGGAGATAGACTTGCTCTTCCCCAGAAAGACGGATGTCCAAGATTTTGTTCTGGTTTTGCTATGGTGCAAGTTTGCCGCATGAACGATGGGTAGTAGGTTACAAATTCGGAGATTAATGGATGGAGTCCCTGCGCCTTTTCTTTTGTGCTCTGCTGCTACAAGCGAGGTCTTTAGTGAATAACACGAGTGCAACCTAACAAAAGAATCACCAGAAAAGTTAGCTTGTTTCGGCGCCTTGTTTTGGGAACGAAATATATTATCGTACACGACATTCGGTAGCTGTTTTTATTATTATCTGTACCATAACTCGTAAATGATGAGCCAGTAATTTGCAGCGAAGTACTTAGCGGAAGCGATTTGCAACAATTTGTTTTACTTATACAGGAGCCATGCAACACTCTTGCTACCGAAACGCGGATATTCAGAACTTCAGTGCTATCCACCTGCAATCAATATAATTATATTTGTGTATATCTCGCTAGAAGCAGCCGAATGCGACAGGACAGATCTATAAGCAGAAGCTGTAACGTTGGCCTTTTCTCCGAATAACATCTTGCTACTCAGAAAGGTTCCTCCTGTTGTATTGTGCGGATTCGTACTTCAAAAGGTAGCACATATCTAAGTTGGAGACGATTTCCCAAAGACTTTGCCGTCATTTGGCGGTGAAGCACGGATCAGAATATGTCAGCCGCCCCACGCCCTTTGAATCCCCGCCAAATAGTCAACTCCGAAGGAAAAAGAGAATGCCTTGCATTGTGTATTCTTTTTACGAAGAAAAATGAGTAAAGCGTATTGAGACGTGGAGAGGCAACCCCGTAGGATAACAAGAAGGATGGGAAGCCTCCCAAGAATAAAACGCATGATATAACATGAGGTTAAGTCTCAATAGTAAGCGAAATTTATTCTACTGTACCTAAGATATATGAGCTATATAAATAGCATATTTGGTCTATATTGATGTGACAACCGTTGTAGTATCACCTAGTGTGACTGTTCTCATCTCGATTGCACCAGCAGGTGCTCTTTGTAGAGCAATAGGCAATTGCTGCCTACAATAAATTCTGGAGTAGGAAAGTTAGAATGGTACCCTTGATGTATACTATGAGAAACTCTTGATTTATGTGTCAAATGTCTTATCTATTGCTCTATATAACTTCAGGAACACTGGGGTCACTTAATATAACTTTAGGAACAACAAGGCGACCTCGTTGCATACCCCTATATTTGGAGCTCTTGGCTATTGCTACTCTGCTCGTCACTCATCTTAGGAAGATGAGTAATCATTCCTTCCAAATTGCATGGCGTTTGGGATCTGAAACCACAATTTCTGCTACTATCACTTGATCATCTCAGACCAAGTATCATATGGACCTTTGCCACATCTAGTGCAGAACCACACTCACAATTGAGTAGTGAAGATGTAAATAGATGGACCAAACTTAGGCAAAACCTCATTGTTGTAGAGAGAGTAGTTGGCGTGTGACAAATACCCTATCATACACTTAAATGTACCTAGTCCAATGATATCACCAAAGACTCCCATGATCTTCCAATCAAAAGCTCTCAAACATGATAGGAATGTTGGAGAAGGGAGAATTGTGCAAAGGAGGTAAGTTAACTTGCAATACTAGAGGAGAGTATAACAAATGCCATATATTGATCTCCTAGTAGAAGAAGATCATCCACATGAAGAATATCCTCTATAAGAGCTACGTTTAAGAAGCATGTAACAAAATCTTTGGATCCTACTAGCACTCCAAGAATAAGTAAGCCATATGTAGAAGTAATAAACTCCTTTGGAAGCTGGAAGTGAGGAGGGATACCTAAAGGTACCATGCTCTACAATTTGACACCTTGATTCTCAAGCCTACAAGAAGAAGCTTGGTAGTCAAGTCATCAAGGGCCTACCTAATATGATCTACAAGGCCCACAATGTATGTATCACTTACAAAAGATTGAAATACATAACTTGCATTTCCCTAGCATGGCCAAAATAGTAGATAACAGAGCTCTAAAGTGAGCAATAGAAAGTAAAGGTCCCTTTAAAAGACTTCCTTGTCGTATATTGACAACCAACTCCAAGACAATGACTCCTTCCTATGAGAAACCTTACTAGTAATAAAGAGAAGAAGTAAAACCATAAAACAACCACACCAAAGGAAAAAGACTTTCCAAGGATCCACTAGCCTCCCTAAGCTCTCTAAAGACATATGAAGGTGAGATTCTTTAAAAAGTGTTCTCAACCTCTACCTATAGATCAATCCACTCTTGGTGGATATCTAGTAGTGCTTTGATGCCTAAAAAGTAGCATCACACCTTTGGATAGCAACTTTGAATTGATATGGAGTGAGGTAAAGAGAGAACTATGTTCAAGGTATATAGAATGGCTAACAAGATGCAAGAAGACCTCACTATTATCAATTGGTCTAATGCTCCTTGTGGCCTTCTCCATTGCAAGAAGTTAAATAACACATATATTCATTAATTGATGCAAGAATCTCTCTCCATACTATTTTTGTAACCACTTGGAATAGCTTGATAAAACCACTAAAATAATCTACCTAGAAGTAATCTCTAAAATACTCATAAAACATCATTGATAAATCTCTCAACAAGAAGTGTGGGGTAATGCACAATGCATGTGCAAAGAGCAATCTATCAAGACATAAAGACCATTCAAGTTGATAGTCTAAGACCTCTAATGGTACTTCCTCTTTTGTCAAATGATATAATAAACATAAGGGAGAGATGGTTTTGTGAATGAGACTAGCCATAGAAAAAGGAGATAGGGCTTGTATTACTCTTCTGCACTCTCCAACCTGACTTAATATCCTACACTATCATAATTGAGTAGAATCTGTAGCATCTTGTGGCTAAACTTGTCTTATGCAATGTGTAGCCCAAACAAACTCATACTATAGAGTAGCCTAATCCCAATCAAATTTGAAAATCTAACAACCACCTCTCTTTGCCCCATATGCACTCCTCTAATATAACAAAGATATCATCATGAAAATTAGGAGAATAAGAACCATGCTAACTTATTCAAGGGATCACATGCTAATCAACTAAGTGGTAAGAAAAAAAATATCATCATGGAGTGTACAAGGAAGAATATAGAATAGGCTTGGACATGGAAAATTAGTATAAAATAGGCCCAAAGTACAACTTGCTTGAGATGCTAACCACTCTCACAACTCAATCAATATCCTTGAAACTGTCAACAAAAGAATAGATAGAGCATGTGTAATCCCAAGTATCAACAATGTTGATGTAGTTGCTTGCCTCACATGAGCATCCCAAGAGATCCAATCATAGTGCTTGGGAATCTTTCCCACATGGATTTTTACCTCTTGCAAGGTAAGAGTTGATGACACATTGGGTATGGTGTGTCCTAAGCTATTCTGGGCAGCCTATATAAAGAAGTGAAGCCATAACTAGCACAAAATAATGATAGGAATATGTGATGCTCATCATTGTATCTTCTCATACTTGCAAAACCAAAACCCACCTCACATGAGTAAATACTAAGTTTGAATTATACTTTGTAGTTTACTCTACAAACTAAAAACTCTCATACCTTCTATTTCATGTCTCCATAGTTTCTAAAACAAGTTCTAATAGAACTAAAGTATGAAGACAAAGAGATCAGAATTAGAAATTACCAACCCATCATTCTCATTATAAAGTAATCACTCTAAATCCTAAAAACTTAATGTCCTTGTATCTTCCTATTGAATTCTCTGTAGCCTTCAATTTAGATACAAATAGAACCAAAATTGAGAAAATAGAAAATTGTCTATTCATTTGAGTCTTATATGCTAGTGTGCCTTCAGAACTTCTAGAATTTCCTCTCCTCTCTCTTATCTTTCACTTGTGTCCACCCCTCTCTTGTATTGCATCCTCCTCCAAAGTCCTCAAAAGCATACTTTTATACTTCTTCATGGGCTAAAGGAAAATACCAAAACTAAAAATGATGTAATATCATACTTGTTGAAACAAAGTGATATTAATAGTACACCCAATGGAAAGAGTGCAAGGCATTGGAAAGTGCATAAAGAAAATTGAGTAGAGGTTAGTGAGGAAGAAGTGCAAAGCTCTTTGCCAAGCAACAAAAATTATAAGGTCATAATAACCTATACTACATTGTATGGTATAACTACTTTAAGGATGTATCTACTAAATTGGAGGTAAATATCCTAGATGGGATAAAAGCTCCCATTGCTGGTATATATTAATGAGGGCTCAATGCATGAGAGAGTCTTAGAGTGATTGAGACTATCTTTAAAATGCAAGGCTAATATGGAAAGCAATGTTACTACAACCCATCATTGTTACAAAGATCCTATATAGCAATACAAGATCCTTGTATTGCCTCCCAAAGAAACACATCAAACTGATGATAAAAATCCTCAAGAATCTCCACTACCAAGGATACAAAGGTATCAAAGGAAAACCATGTGTATGATGGTCCTCCCTGATTTTGGTGTGTCTACTTGTTGATGGTACCCCTTTTGGTTGCATGTGCCCAAGACTTGGCCAAAAGTAGGCTGTAACCACTGTATAAAAATATAAATCTCCTATTGGTAAAGGTCATACTATCTACTCTCACTCTTTGAGGAGGTAGAGTAAGCAAGTCAAACCACTGCTCAAATTCTTTAGGGCTAAGGGGGTTAAGCAAGCAAGTCCAACCATCATTCAATTTGTACTTGGGATCATGGGAACCATAAGTTCTATAGTGGTATAGATCTTATACTACTATGTCATAGATAACACTATGAACTTCAATGTGATCTCCATTCAAAGCACATCATAAGATATGCTAAATGAAATAGATGACCATACATCTTATTATAATGAGTGCTAAAAGAAATATATCACAATGCTATAAGAACCTATTAAGTAAAAAAAATAATATTAAGGTAAATACTCCTGAAAGGACAATAGTGCAATAGCCTCCTATTACATGAGACCATATTCTCCTAAGATAAAAGAAAAAGTTATCTATAACCTATATAACTCATTTAAGAGTTGAAGAACGTACCTAATATATGTAGAGAAAGTATGACCTAGAGTGTTTATCAAAATTATGTAGATGAGTAAGAGTACATCTCTAGGTGGGTGAATCCATATTACATAGGAGGTACTAGGCAAAATAAATCTCAATCTAAATGGAAAAATCTACAATATATCTCCAAATGGAAGAGTCAATAAGAATGAGCTTTGGCTTAGGCCAAGGGGTTGGAGATAAAAAAGTTAGACAATCTTTTGCTCCTAGCAAGGAGCACAAAACTCAAATCTCATATAAATTGCAAAGCGGAGAGAAATTTGAGAGGTGAGGATTATTGTGTGCTCCAAGCTTGCATTTACAAGTCTTGATTTGTAAACTCAAACTCTTTAAAAATAAGTGTAAAGAAAAAATAGTTGAAATAACATCTTCTAAAGGGCTCAATTTCTGGGTATTATTTTATGATGAAGGGAAGAGATATAATGGGAAAGACTCTCAAAGCAATGAAGTGAGTTATTGCAAAGAAAAGCACACATAGAGGATATTCTTGATAGCTCACCTTGGCAAAAGAAACTTGTATAAAATTCATGTGGTACTTGGAATTTTCAAAATTTTATTTTCTTTCTTTTCTCTTACTTTATTGTATCTTCAATATGGAGGTTTCGTATGTATTGGAGAAGATATATCTTTTTTTGTATTCCTTCATGGAGCAAAAGTTATGTTAATCAAAATATCTTTGTCTTTGGGAAGATTTAGAGTGAAGCCAAAGGTAAATCCATATGGAGGAATTTTGCAGCAAAGAACAAAGAAAATTTGCTATTAGGAACTATTAGTTATGCCATAGACAAAAAAAGATTGGCTAAGGGGAAGGAAATTTGAATTTTGGCCAAAGAAAATTTGAATATTGCAAAGGGTCATTGCGAGTTCTCTTGGAAGATTATTTTTTGTACCAAATTGGGGCCAAACATATGAGAATAACAACTAGAAACAGGTTGGAGATCAATAAGGAAAGGCCATTGGGCTATAAATCAGCAATTCCTATCCTGAAGCCCATATTGATAGTTTTTTTAGTCTCAAAGCTAAAAGAGCTCATGACAAAGATATAGAAGTATGAATTGTTTACTTAACTATTGCAAGTCTAAGTGTAGAGCAAAAAAATAGGTGTTGAGAGAAGACTTTGGTTGAGTAGTTGCACATTTAGACTTGTCAAGATAATCATTGGCCTAATTTTAAAGAGGAAGGAAAACTCTTTTGTGACAACCTAACAGGTATCAATTTTGTAATAATAGGTGAGTAATTTTTCATTCACACAGAGATATTGGTAAAGAATGATCAAATGCAAAGCAAAATGTAACAATGTAGTTCTTCTTGATTTTGTCTTTAGCCTCTTGGGTAGAAACCACACTCAAAAGAGAGTAACAAGTGCTCAACAACTACTATTGTAACAATTTAATATCACTCAAAATCATAATTCATCAATTACTCTCTAGTTCAATCTCAATTTTGATAATTTAGCTAATTCAAAGAAGGCTACTTCACCACAAAGTGACTTTGCCTCAAAATTGCATTCCACTCTTCCATCAAAGGTGCATCTTCCTTGTCCAAAGTAACTTTGCATCCGTCTCTAGCCTGTAATAATACATGATAGATACTAGCAACACTACAGCTCCCACAGATCTGTCAAGGCATTGCTTTAGATGCTTTCCACTCAGGATCAAACACACAAAGAGAAATTAAGAATTGTAGAATCCAACATCTAACACACTCTAAACTGCAATCCAAAATTCTCCGCACACTCACAAAGAAAAGCACAAGATTAATAATCAAAATTAAGCAAAATGACTAATGCTGGTCCAACACTTTGCTTTACTCAACTTCTATTCAATACTAAATATAAAACACTACAAATTTCTACTTTAAATAGGTAAACCACTTGGTAATTATAAATTTTTTCTAAACTACTTGATTATTTTCTACAAATCTCCAAATGTGAAGCAACATTCTACCACTTCAAATCTGAAATCTGTTACTATTCTAATCCAACTTGAGAACTACCTAAACTTTGGCTTCTTCATCCAAATTATCCACAAGTGCCTCTTGTACTTTGGATTCATCAACTATTTCTACATCAACTATTGCTGGCACATCTTCAGTCTAAATTGAGACTAAAGTCATAAGTATCCTAATTATCTCCTACTTCTCTAACCTAATTGATTCAAATGACTTAGGTAACTCATCCAAAGTCATATGCACTCTGATCTTGACTACTTTGGCTTAGATTACATTACTTTCACTCAAAAGTATGAGTGAGATTGTCTATATTAGTTTTAACTAAGTCTAATCTAAGACATATGTTATCTTCCACCTCAATCATCTTCTTATCTACTCTATCTCTAAGACAAATTAACAAAGTATTAAACTCTCTATCTTTTGCTTTTCTCCTCTTGGTTTCTTGCACTAACAACTTAAGCTCATGTTGGTAGGCTTCTCTTACTTTGCCTTGGCTACAGTACTAAGTATTGCCTTAAGCTGCATAGCAATTTCACTATCTACACCCAAACCATCCTTCATTGAGTGTGACTCGCCTTGGGTCACCTCTTCCTCCAACTTCATATGAAGTAGTTGCAATTCCTCAACATACTTTGCTTCAATCTTCTTTCTCTCTACTTCCTCATGAGCAATTTGAGCTTCACCTTGCTTCACCAAATCTAGCAAATGCTGCTCCTCTCCTCCTTGTTTGGCTAATATTCTTTCCCTGGCTTGACCTTTATCAGCTCTGACTTGCCTCAACTCTTCCTTTGCTTGTTCTTGCATATAAAGCTGTAGTCTTTGATGGCTTAAGTTGGTATGGCTCTTCTAACTCTTCCTGCTTCTTCTCAAGCTGCTTCTTTTGCTCTCTCAATTCTTCCTTTTGGTGCTCTAAGTAGCTACCATGTTGCTCAAAGCTCCCCTACAAGTCATTGAAGTTTTTTTTTGGATTGTTGCATCAACCCAAAGTACTTTGGCTTCCTCTTCATGCTGAGATAACCTCACTCTCAACTACAAGATTTCTTCCCTAAATAACTTCACCAGCTGAAGCTTGTTCCTTACCTTTGGATGCTCCTTCTTTGATTCTAGCTGTGACAACCCGGCAAATATCACTTTTGCGGTAATCGTGTAAGTAAAGTTTGTTCCCGCAGAGAAACGAGTCAAAAATGTCCAAATATGAAGCAAAGTAACAATTTCATTTCTTCTTGGTTGCGTCTTTAATCTCTCAGGTAGAAACCACACCCAAAAGAGAGTAACAAGCACTAATTCTCAGTCTTGTCACAAAGTAACACTCCTTAATCACAACTCCATCAAATCTTTCCAAACAATCTTGATTGTGATGATTCAGGCTCTCCCAAAAATAACACTTCACTGCAAAACGACTTTGCCTTAGAATTGTGTTCCACCCCTCCATTGAAGGCACAACTTCCTTGATCAAAATTGCTTCACATCAACATTGCGTTGCACTCACAAATGCGGAATACTACCAACAATACAATTCCTCTCAGATCTGTCAAGGCATTGCTTTGATTGCACTTCACTCAAGGTCAAATGCACAGAATGAAGATCAAGGCTACAAAATCCAACATCCAACAACCACTTTGACTTGCACTTCAAAATTCTCCCAACACTCACAAACACAAACACAAAGTTGATACTTGGAATCAAGCTCAAGCAACGAGCACTACTTCACAGCACTTCGCTTTATCTATTCTCAGAAATAATGAGCAATGAACAACATAAGACTGCAAATGCCACTCTTAAATATTGAAACAAATGATAGTCCTAACAAAAATATTGTTTCCTAACAACTCTACAAACCTGTAGATCCAAAATGACAATGCACCTCTTCATATCTGCCTCTTCAAATCTCAATTCTGTTACTAATCTGATCTGATGTCTACTTCCTCTTCGGCTTTTAAACCCAAACCCGAAGTAACTTTACTTCCTATTACTCTTTCCTCGGGTTTCATAACTCCTACATCTTCTACCAAATCTAATAGTTCTCTTTCCTGATCTAAAATTTCACTAGTGGGTAATCTATCTAACTCCTTATCTCCCGACCCACTCTTCTCTAATGTCTCCAATGGTAACTCCAAAGACATTTGTACTCCTACTTCATCTACTTTGGGTTTTGCTCTAACATCTTTCCGAAGTTTATCTATCTCCAATTTTACTAAGTCTACTCTGATAGTAATATTGTCTTCTACCTCCAATATCTTCCTATCTACACAATTTTTGAGACTAATCAACAACGCATTCAAATTGGTATCCTTTGCATGTCTCCTCCTTGTCTCTTGCACCAACAACTTCAACTTATGTAGCCTTGTCTCTTGCACCAACAACTTCAACTTGTGTAGCCTCGTCTCCTTGATACGCACACTGGCCTCTGTACTCAACATCGCGTTCATCCTAATTAAAATTTCCTTCAAGAGCTCCAGTCTCATCTTCCTCTTGCGCTCCCGATCTGCAAGCCAATCCTCTCGGTACATTGCCAATTCTGCCTCAAACTTGGCTTTCACAGTTTCCTTCTTCTTCTCCTTTTGTACAATTTTCTCCTCCTGATTACGAAGTAACTCTTGCAATCTCTCTTCCTCTCTATATCTCACTGTCAACTCTTGTTGCTACAGTTGCTTCTTCTCTTCTACACTCTCCATCACCCTATCAAGCTCTTGTTCCTTCTCTGCTACTCTCATCATAGTATGAATAATTTCTAGTCTCAAATCAGCAAACTGTTGCTTCATGATCTCATATTCAGCAATTTGTCTTTCCTTTGCTAGGTCACGCTGCTTCACAAGTTCCTCCCAATACCTTGCTTCTCTCCTCAAGTTTTCTACCACTTGACTTTGCACTATTGCATCCACTCGCAGTACTTCCCTTTCCTCCTCACCTCGGATTATACTCTTCTTCAACTCCGAGTTCTCTTCTTCTAATCGTGGTAATACTTGCAACACAGTCTTCACCTCCGGACACTTTGATTGGATCTCCTTCTTCTTGTGTTCCAATTTCACCAACAAAGGACACACAATGTTGTGCAAGTACTCCACTCCGTCACTTGCAACTACTTCAACTTGCGGCGTGATCTCCTTCTTTACCTCTTCTTCTCTTGATACTCGACTTCTTCTCTGCAGTTGTCATATCGGAATGGACGCTTCATTCCCCAAATTGGCATTCTCCTCTTCCCTTACCTTGCTTGGACCCGCTTCACACTTCACCTTTTGCCTGGACCAAATTCCTCTCTGAATGGTAACCTTATTCTCCTCTTGCTCTAGCACTTCATCTCTAACTTCACGTTACTCTCTTCCTTGAGCTCCATTTGGACTTCTTTTTCCGCTGTGGGAACCGATGTCATCTCCCCACCTTCATTGCTATCACTACTTGTGTTTCCACTCTGTAGTGTGAGCTCGGGTTCTTCCTCACGTTCCGAGTCTTTGGACTTGCACTTGGCTTTGCCTTCCGAGTCTTCTTCCGATGACGCGATTACCACCATACCTTTCCTCGGGTTTACTCTTTTGGTCTTTTGAGGTCTTGTTCTCTCGACATCTTCACCTTCTCTTTGTCAACTCTGCTTCTTTGACTTCAGAGTACTTACGTCCACCTACGCACTCTTCCCCGTCTGTGCATAGTACTCATTGCTGCTTCGGATCTAAAGAATGTATTGCTGCTCCTCCGTGTCGACCTCCTTTCTTAAGTCAGGATGAAAATGCAACACCATTTTGTTGTGCTCCGCTGCATCGAGTAGATTCAACCCGAGGTAGAAATGTGCTGCAAATGGCACAATGTAATGTGGAGGTGATTTATCCCGCAAGTTCCACACCATCTGTCTTGTTCGCCCATGGAAGCACCTCGCCCAATTAATTGGCTCTCTTGCAAACATCTTATGGAAGAACAACGCTTGGGGCTTCATCACATAACTTGTTCTCTCCGGCTTCAGGATTGCCATGAAAGCACTCATGATCCCTCTCTTGACCGGATCCTTGTAACTCTCTACTTTGTACCCATTCTTTGTACGCTTTGAAGAGAATGCATCCCTCACTTCTTGGGTTTCTTTGGCTACCTCTCCCTTCCCCAAGAACATGGCACCCTGCTCTGTGCCTGCCTCTCTTCCGAGTACTAATCTCCAATCCGACTCCATCCAGCAAGCCGGATTTCCTCTCTTCCACTCTTCCTTAGGGCCATTGAGACGTTTACTCTTGATTATCTTGGTCATGAATCCTGGAAAACTCACATTCCAGTTCCACGCCAAGAATGTGATCCAAAGTCGGCTCAAGACTTCAATTCTTGCAATCACATCTAACCTCTAAATCACATGATTTCTCACTGCAAAGTCAGAGTTCTTCTTTCCTCCTCCCATCTTTCTTTCTTCCTCACGGTCTCTTGGATTAGCTCTCTTGAATTCCCCTCTATACACCAACGTGTCTTCGACTCTACTTTCCTTCACATGATCTCCTGCAGGATGACTCCTCAACGGCAAAGGAAAATTACTTGACATTGCTTTGTCGTTAGCCTGATTTTTATAGAGTCGTACTGTAACACCCATTTGTGCATGTGTGTGGTATTGTGATATTTAGCTTGGTATTACAAGTACTTAAGAGATATTATTTATATAGAGATAAAGGATGGTTCTATATTAGTCATGGTTAGCTAAAGTTAGTCATAGCTAAGATAGATGGGACCTTACTTTAGAGGAAGTAGAAAAGATGAGCACCACTATTTTGGATTTTAGTGTGTTGACTTGGTATTATTCCTAGGTGTTTGGCTTTGGGGAAAGAGTTGAGAACTCTTGGGCCCGCAAGCCTTTTTGTTTTGGATTCTTCTTTAGTCCAAGGATAGCCCATGTGAAGGAATCCTTGCTTTAGTGGTTGGGTCAAGATAAGGGGAATATGCCCATGTGTATGGATATTCCTTTCTACTTTTTGACTTTACTTGACTTTTAGTCTAGTAACTTGAGTTACTACGGTAATTAGTAACTTTGGTACGTAACTATTTCACAAGTATATAAACAAGGGGTGAGGAGGTACTCATCATCCTTTCATTTGCAACTATCTCTCTCTCATTGAGTTCTCTAGTGAGCAATGTCTTGAGTCTTGGAGTGTTAGCCTTGGAGGAGTATGATGGAGTTGGGGTTCCTTGCCTTCTTAGTCCATGGTGCGCTACCATAATAGCCATCAGAGGTTCATCCTGAGTGAGAGACAGGCCGGCTCACATTTTTGGTTCCGTTGCCGGGACCTCTCTAGAAGGCAAGATAATGTTCCGCGTCCAATTCTACATTAGGCAGAAGGAGGCTATGAGAGCTCACTTGGAGAGAACATTAGGAGAGGAGAGGGCTGAACTTATGTTAGAGAACCAAGATCCATTTGTATACCCTGTAGTTCATTATGATGTCTTTGAGGTGATTTTGTACATCTTGTACACATGAGAGGAATTGGAGAGATTGTGTGAGGTGGATTGCAGATTTTGGGGATTAAGGTGATTTTGGGCAAAATCTCAAGTTTGAGATCTGGACTTGAGATTTCTACACATGATAGCTTGGGTTATCTTTCAGTTAGCACACTTGAAATTATTGAGAGAGCTTCTATGCGCACTGGGCTAGAATTTTTGAAAGTTGATAGGGTAAAGTGCTCCCGCAACTGCATGCTCTCTGGAAAATTGTACAGAGTCTGCCATTTCTTCAATTTTCAGTGAATTGTCCTGAAAATTTTTAGGAAAATTCAGTGCATTGTATCCTACCTGGTGCCACAAAAATTAGAGAGAGATCATTTTTGCGCAGTGCGTTATGAGTTTTTGAAGTGAGGGGGGTGGTTTTCAGACCAAATCTGAAATATGGGTGCTGAATAGAAAGGTGTCTAGGCCAAATGGCTCGATGAAAAGATCTAAAATTTTGCAGGGAGGGACACCCTAGAGTTGTGATCAAGTGTGGAAAATTTCAGAGGACTGTGACATATTCGTTGGGAGATTTGAGTGACATTGTGAGGAAGGGTCAATTCTGCAGAGTGGAGATCTCATGCATGAGAAGTTTGAGATCAACAAAAAGCATGTTTGAGTGTTTAGATTCATCTTTGGGAACATGGAGGGTCATCAAGAGTGGAAATTGAGATTATGCAAGGTTCCCCAAGGGTTTGAGGTGATTGTAGGGGTGGATTTGAGGAAAAGAGAGTTTACAATAGAATTTGAAGAGAGTGTTGAGAGGATCCAAAAACCTACACCACTTGGAGGAAAGAGTGAGTCTAAGTGCTTTCTATGTGGAGAGAAGGGACATAAGGCAAGTTCATGTCCATTAACCTTTGAGAGCAAGAGATTGAGGGAAAGGAGAGGCTTACTTGACTTGGGTTTGCATGTTGGACCTTCTTCACCAAGATTGGGAGGGAGAAGATCTAAGACCAAGGAGTTGTGTGAGGTTTGTGGAGTTGAAGGACTTCCAAAAGGACATGAGTGTAGTGGAGTAAAAGCACTTTTGGAAACTTTGGTGAAGGATCTTGGAGAGAGTCTTAGTACAGCTACAGAAATACTACCACCTTCATCAGCTAGTTCTCAAGATTAGTGATGGAGATAATCTTTCAACTTATGGATAAACTATCCATGAGAGTTAGATTAATATGCACTCTAGGATTTGATGTTGCTATAGAAATCTTGGAGCAACCTGAACCTTTTGTGTTCCCTAGAGTGGATTATTCTCAGATGGTGTTAGTCATGTATATACTCTACTAGTAATAGAGTGAGAGAAAAGAAAAGAGAAAAAAAAATTAAGAGAAAAGAAAGATAGTGAGGGGTTAAGATAGGGAAACTTCCGGTTTTCTTTGGCAAGGATGGAGAAGATGTGGAGGCCTTTGTGAGAGACTTCAAGAGAGCTTGCATAGGAAACAATGAGAGGAGGAAGAATGAGTGGGCCTCATTATTACCAGATTTCTTTGAGGATGCAGCACTTACATGGTATGAGTCAAAATACCAAAAGAGAGAGAGGAGAGAGGGGGAAGAGGAGTCTTGGGAGACTTTGACTTCAGCACTCATTGAGAACTTTCTTCCTGATGAGAGTTATGAGAGATTGATGAGTGAGGTTACATTTCTCAAGCAAGGAGATGGAGAGAAAGTGAGGGTCTATGTGGAAAGAGTGGAAAAGTTGGAGTCCAGATTTCGCATAGTATTGAGGAAGGGTGGGGATGATGTGGAGACTACAATGATTGGCATAGGGGCCATGCTCACCAAGAATTTTGTGGGAGGATTGAGACCACAAATTAGAAGCAAGGTGAGATATGAGAAACCTTCTTCCAAGGTTGAAGCTATCAAGATCGCAATTCGTATGGAGGAGAGTTTGGAAGGGGATGAGAGTGATTTGGTGGTGAAGGAGGTTGTGCATCCTCCTCAAGGCTACAAGTATGGTGGAACTTCTGATACTTTGGTGACAAGGGTTGCACCACAAGTAGTAGTTGCTCCAGTTCTTGCACCTCCACCAAAAGATCCACTCCAAACCATCACAGAACAACTTGCGGATCTCAAGATCAATGTGGTGCAACTATGGGAGAAGAGAGAGGTGGATCAGAATGTAGGGAGAGGACCTAGGAGTTATGGAAACTATCCATATAGAGGAGGCCAACCAGCCAACAATTTCAATGATAGAAATTGTTTTGGTTGTGGAGGAAGAGGCCATATCCAAAGGAATTGCCCAAATTCCACTTACCATGGAGGAAGGGGTTATGAGGGAGCCAATAGAGGGAAAGAGGGAGGTAGTGAAACCCAAGTGGCTCCTAATCCCAACAAAGGTAAGGGGATAGCATCCATAGATGTGGTTGAGAGCAAGTATGAGAAGGGAGAGTGCTCAAACTCCAAGGGTCTTAATTTGGAGCTTTTGGCACAAGAGAAGAAGAGAGCTCGTTTTGCAGAGGATGTTCACTCTTCTCAAGGATTTACTTCAAGCAAGGATACTCCTATGTCTACTAGGAGCACTCGCACCTCAACACCATCAACAACAAAGACTCCAAGGAAGAAGTTGGGGATGGAGGACTTCTTGATCTCAAAGCAACAATGGAACTACAATGTGTTGGAGGATGTTGGTAGTCACAAGGCTAACATCACAGTGGGCCAATTAATTGCTTTGAACCCTACCTTGAGAAAGGAGCTTAGAGGTGGTTTGAGTTCTACAAGGAGCAAAAAGAAGAAGAAGGCAAAAGTTCTAGTATCAATGGGGGTGGTGGATGCCAAGCCAGCACCATGGGAGGCTTGTGAATATGCCTCCAAGATTGATGTGAGAGTGAATGGTCACAACATCAAGGATGCATTGGTTGATGGAGGATCAGCAGTGAATGCCATGTCAGAAAGGTTGATGAAGAAGTTGGGTATGATACCCTCAAGACCTTCAACATTTGTGGTGAGCATGGCAAACAAGCAACAAGTTTGACCAGTAGGGGTGATGGATAAGGTGGTAGTTTCAGTTATGGGAGTTCAAAATCTCATGACTTTCCAAGTCTTGAAGGATTCAAGCTATGACTTACTTCTTGGGAGGCCATGGTTGAGAGCAGCACGCACAACTGATCGATGGCACAAAGGGTACTTGAGGATTGGGCCATCAAACCATAGAGTCACTGTTCCTGTGACTAACACCACCAACACTTCACTTTCAGATACCCCATCTTCTAATTATTGGGAATCAGATTCTGAAGAAGGAGCTTCAGGTGTGGACACAAGCATGGAAGAGGAGACTTCCACGGAGGAGGATGAATCTGAATCTGATTCAGATGTGTATCCCTTGTGTGCTATGGATTTTGCACCTAAGCCAGAGGTTTTGAAGGACCCAGATAAATCACCATTGACACTTGAGGAGGTAGAGAGAAGGTTATCTACCCTCAAGTATGGCCCAAATGTTACCAAGGAGGAGAAGGTGAGATTTGAGGAGATTTTCCGCAAGTTCATCCATGTGTTTGCTTTTAGTTACAAGGATTTGAAGGAAGTCACCTTGGAGGAGCACAAGATAGAGGTGGAGTCACATGCAAGACCAATCCGCCAAAAGCAACGTCGCATTAGCCCACCAATATCTTTGGTTGTGAAGGAGGAGATTGATAAGCTCAAGGAGGCTGGATTTATCTTTGAGGTGGAGAATTCAGAATGGGTGTCTCCAATTGTCATTGTGAAGAAAAAGAATGGCAAGCTTCGGGTATGTGTGGATTACAAGAAGCTTAATGCTGTTACCAAGAAGGACTACTACCCATTGCCATTCATTGATGAGATCTTGGAGGAGGTTGCAGGTCATGAGAGGTACAGTTTTGGAGATGGTTATAGTGGATATAACCAAATAAAGATTGCACCAGAGCATCAACAACTCACCACATTCACCACACCTTGGGGAACTTACGCTTTCAAGGTCATGCCTTTTGGGCTTTGCAATGCTCCAGCCACATTCCAACGGTTCATGAACAAGGTATTTGAACCTTTCATTGGGAAATTTGTGAGAGATTTCATTGATGACTTTTGTGTCTATGGGAGCAAGGAGGAGCACTTTGAGCACCTAATCAAAGTCTTGCAACGCTTGGATGAGGCAAATGCATCACTCAACCCAGAGAAGTGCATTTTTGGATGTGAAGAAGGTCTACTTTTGGGGCACATCATCTCCAAGGATGGAATAGCAGTTGATCTTGAGAAGGTGAGGAAAATCTCAGACCTTCCATTCCCTTCAAGCTTGACAAAGTTACGCCAATTCTTGGGAATGGTTGGGTACTATAGGAGGTTCATCTTCTCATTTTCCAACAAGGCTTATGCATTGACCATCTACATGAAGAAGGGTGTAGATTACATGGTGATTTTGGAAGACAAGGAGGCTCTCAAAGCTTTTGAGGAGCTCAAGCAATCCCTTGTTGTAGCTCCAATTCTTGCTAAACCTGATTGGAGTAAGCCTTTCATCCTCTACACTGATGCTTCTAATGTAGCTATAGGATGCACTCTTAGTCAATTAGACCAAGATGGGCATGATCATCCAATAGCTTATGCTAGTAGGCAGATGGTTTCAGCAGAGAAGAACTACTCTGTCACAGAGAGAGAAGGGTTGGCAGTGATCTTTGGTCTCAAGAAGTTTAGACACTACTTGATTGGAGGGAAAGCCACAATTGTCACGGATCACAAGGCTTTGAAGTACATCTTCAACAAGCCTAATGTTGAAGGGAGACTAGCAAGGTGGATGATACTCTTGTCTGAGTATGACTACACAATTGAGGATAGGCCAGGAAAGAAACATGCAAATGCTGATTTGTTATCTAGAGCCTATGATCATGATGGAGATGAGCTAGTAGATGATTCCTTCCCGGATGAGGAGCTCATGACAATCTCAGTCACTCAAGAGATTCCAATGGAGTACAAGGAGATTGTGGATTTTGTGACAAGAGGTAACTATCCAGAAGGGATGCATGCTAGGGAGAGGAAGGCCCTTGCAGCAAGATCTAGACCTTACACAATGGTGGAGGATATTCTTTTTCACCAAGGAGCAGATGGTCTACTTTGAAGAGCAGTGGGTAAGGAAGAGTCTATCCTACTCATAAAGGAGTTTCATGAAGGTTTAGTATGTGGAGGACACTTTGCAGGAAAGGTGACTGCTTTCAAGATTCTAGATGCAGGTTACCATTGGAGAGGGATTTTCAAGGATTGTCTTGATTATTGCAAAACTTGTCATGTTTGTCAAGCTTTTGCTAGAAAGTCTACATCCACTCCACCACTTAGATCAATTCCATTGCTAGGACCTTTTGAGAAGTGGGGAATTGATTTTGTAGGACCTCTCAATAGAACCCCAAGGAACAATTGGTACATTGTGGTAGTTACTGATTACCTTACCAAGTGGGTTGAGGCTAGACCATTGAGGGACAAGAATGAAGATGAAGTGGGTAGATTTCTTTATGAACGCATTATCACTAGGTTTGGATGCCCTTTGGAGTTGGTTTCTGATAGAGGAGGAGAGTTTACAGGAAGCATTACTACAGCCATGCTACGACATTTCTCTATCACACATAGAGTAACTACATCCTATAAGCCAAATTCCAATGGCTTGGCAGAGAGAACCAATCAGACCTTGTGCATGATGTTGGCCAAAGATGCAGAAATGGAGGGGACTAAACATCATTGGGACAAGAGGATTCATGCAGTTTTGTGGGAGTATAGGACAACCATGAAGACTTCCACTGGATATTCTCCATTCCAATTGGTGTATGGTATTGAGTCTACCTTACCTATTCACTTTGATCTTCCTACCTTCCAAAGCATTCATAGGAGATTGAAGAAAGCACAAGGAAGTGATGCAGGGAAGTCAAGGAAGGATCAACTCATGGAGTTGGAAGAGGCAAGAGCAGTTGCTATGGTTCGAGTGGAGCAAGCCCAAAGGAAACAAAAGGAGAGCTATGACAAGAGGCAAGGCAAGAAGAAGGTGGAGCCTTTCAAAGAAGGTGATTGGGTAATGTTGTTTGATTCCATTCGATTCAAGAGAGTGCAAAAGAAGTTTTTGCCTAAGTACTTTGGACCTTTCATAGTAGAGAAGGTGTGGGGCAATTACACCTATGATCTCAAGGAGTTGGGAGGAAGACACTTTGATAGGATTAACCATGATAAGTTGAAGATGTACCATAGAAGGTAGAGAGACCTTCACTTTGAGGACAAAGTGAAAACTTAGTCCGGGGGTAAATGTAACACCCATTTGTGCATGTGTGTGGTATTGTGATATTTAGCTTGGTATTACAAGTACTTAAGAGATATTATTTATATAGAGATAAAGGATGGTTCTATATTAGTCATGGTTAGCTAAAGTTAGTCATAGCTAAGATAGATGGGACCTTACTTTAGAGGAAGTAGAAAAGATGAGCACCACTATTTTGGATTTTAGTGTGTTGACTTGGTATTATTCCTAGGTGTTTGGCTTTGGGGAAAGAGTTGAGAACTCTTGGGCCCGCAAGCCTTTTTGTTTTGGATTCTTCTTTAGTCCAAGGATAGCCCATGTGAAGGAATCCTTGCTTTAGTGGTTGGGTCAAGATAAGGGGAATATGCCCATGTGTATGGATATTCCTTTCTACTTTTTGACTTTACTTGACTTTTAGTCTAGTAACTTGAGTTACTACGGTAATTAGTAACTTTGGTACGTAACTATTTCACAAGTATATAAACAAGGGGTGAGGAGGTACTCATCATCCTTTCATTTGCAACTATCTCTCTCTCATTGAGTTCTCTAGTGAGCAATGTCTTGAGTCTTGGAGTGTTAGCCTTGGAGGAGTATGATGGAGTTGGGGTTCCTTGCCTTCTTAGTCCATGGTGCGCTACCATAATAGCCATCAGAGGTTCATCCTGAGTGAGAGACAGGCCGGCTCACAGTACCTTCTTTGTCGCTCTTCAATTCGAGTTTCTACCAAGAAATCACACCTCTTGCATGCTCCTGTCATTGTCAAGTGTCCTTCACGTGTATGACCACCGGTTTTTGAATGGTCCCTTCTTGAATTTCACGCCTCAAAGAAAAGTTGTTACATTGTCCTCGCCTCAGGTTGAGCACCCCCTGATACGAAGACTTCTTACTTCAGGTTGTATGCTGACAGGGCAAGTCCGAGTACTTCGCCTTATGACCCAAAGCCATGTTACCTCGGGTTTCATCCCAAAGACTCTTTTCTTTGCCTTCTTTGGCCATACCGGCACAATCCGACTTCTCTTTATACTTCTTGTTCTCCATTTCAAAAAAAAAAAAATGTGTGTACCACACTAGCATCTTCTCTTGCAAATACATCAACAACAGACAAACCACACTCGACATATAGTTAATCTCTTAAAAGGTTTCTTTGTCTGTTTCTCCCTCATCTTCCATGACTGTTGCTTGTGCTGTAGCCCAAAGTTTGGATCTTCTTACCTTTAGGGTGACATCCTCTGAGCTCTCCTCTCCTTTGGCAGGTTCACTTGGTCTAGCTTGCACAGCCTTGCCAATTCTTCAAAATTGTGCTTCCCTTTAAAACACTATCTTGAATCTGTACTCCTTTGGAATATCATCTTCTAGCAAATCCATACAAGGGGTATCTCCTCCTTCTATGCACTCAATCTCTACACAAAACTCCTGATCCAATCCTTCTTCAGCCACCTCCTCCATGGGCTGCTAAAATTTAGGTTCTTCTTTGCTCTCACTACTTGACGCCTTGATCTTTAGAGTCATCTCCTCCTCTAAGTCTTCATCATTAGACTCAAATCCTTCTTCTTCTTCCTCAACCCTTGATGATAGATCCACTAATACTATAGCTTGACTATGATTCACTCTTTGAGTAGCTCTCTTCTTGGTTAGAGACATCATGTCCTTGGGTGTACTCCTCTTCTTTGATTGAGGTACATGGTCTACTTTTCTTTTTTGGAAAAATATTGATCACTTTATTGAACTTCCACTATGTACTAATGCTCCTCCTTATCTGCATCTTGATGCAAATTTGGATGAAAATGAGACACTATTTGTCTTCTTTCCTTAGGGTTGAGCAATTTCAAACCCAAATAAAAGTGGGCTACAAAAGGCACAAAATAATAGGGTGGCCAATCCATTCTTCATTGTACTACCATCTACCTTGTCCTTAGGTATAAATATTTTGTCTAGTTTACACTCTCTCATCCAAACATGAGATGGAAGAACATAGCTTGTTACTTCTTGACATATATAGTCCAATTTGGCTTCATTATTACCATCATGGTCTTGATGATACTTTGCCTCACTGGCTCTACATAAGTATCTTCTTTTTTATTTGTTCTTCTTCTAAGGTTCATTGAAGGAAGCCTTCAATTCCTCTATTTTTTCTACAAAATTTCACTTTTGATCAAAGGCAATCCCTATAGACTCTCTTGCATCCCTTCCTAAGACTAATCTCCAATCCGCTTTAACCTAACAAGTAGGGTTTCCTCTCTTCTCCTCCTCATTTGGAGCGTCTTCACAGTTGCTGGCCGCAATCTCAATCATGAATCTTGGAAAATAGAGATTTCAATCCATGCCAAGAAAGTGATTTGAAGTTGATTCAAGACTTCAAACTTGGTTACTATATCAATTCTTCTAATTATAAGATTCCGGACTGAGATGGCTAAAACCTATTTCCCTCCCTTCAACAACATCATGTTTCTTTCTTCACTTAGCTTTGCACACAAAAATCTTGTGACTCAACTCGTGATTCTAAGGCAATCAAGACAACTACTCAAAGTCATAAGATATTCTTTCAACATTGCAGCTTCTCCTCAATGAAATCTTGATCTTATACTCTTTTGATTCACCATCATTCTTCAATTAAACTTAAGTCAAGAATCACCTCTTTTGCATGCATTACTTTTATGAATTTCAAATTTATCCTCACACAAAGTAACCATTTTCAAGTTTACCTTCTTGGCTGGTATGGCTTGAGTCAAGCTTGGTAAGGATACTCAGATTGGGTTCTTCATTTTGATGCAAAGTGTCCTCACTTTGGAACTTTAGTCCTCCTAAGTCCAATATGATTCTTCATCTCCTTTGAGCCAAAGTCTACTTCCTTGGGTTGGATTGGATCTCTTACTTTGGATCCAAAACACAACAATCTCTTCATCTATCCTTCCCTTCTACTCAAAATACACTTTTTATCTCAAAAATTGTCAAAAAATGTGGGTACCACAACTTTAAACCTTCATAATGATACAATAGTAGCTCAAAAGTGCTGCTATTTAGGACTTTCCTCTTGTGGAATTGGGAGTTCATGTTGGGACCAATTGGCCAAGATGTTCAAAGTGGTTATTAAAAAAATGAAAATGCTATTAAGGGCAACCTAAAGTAGTGGATGGAAGACCATTGGACGTAGGAGAGCAAGAATGACATACTATTATTCTCAATTCTCATCTTCCCTATCTCTATGGGGAAGATGTACTCCAACTTGAAAGAGTACTTCATTACTTATTGATCAAAGAAGAACAATTGTACTTTGCTTTATTCTTTTTGGGAACACACCGAATGCCTAGTTGTAGAGCCTATAAATAGAATGTTGTATCTATACTTAATGGATAGTTGTGCCCTCTTGAATTTACAAAACTAGGAATTCTACCCTAATTCCCAAATTTTCTCCTACAATAAGGAAAAAGGACCACCTAACGTGCAATCAAAACATACACTCTTGGTTTGCTAATCATCACTTCTAGCAATTTAAGGAGAAATACACAATAAAATTAAGGAAAGAAACCTAATGTCATATTTTGAGGATAGGAGAGCCCCCAAAGAGAAACCCAAGAGAAGAAACACAAAGCTTCATAATCAATAATCCAATGCACCAAAGAAACACCTTGTCTTTATTATACAACAAAGAAGATCCCTATGACAACCTGGCAAATATCACTTTTGCGGTAATCAGGTAAGTAAAGTTTGTTCCCACAAAGATACGAGTTAGAATTGGTCAAATACAAAGCAAAGTAACAATTTCAGTTCTTCTTGGTTGCGTCTTTAATCTCTCAGGTAGAAACCACACCCAAAAGAGAGTAACAAGCACTGATTTGCAGTCTCATCACAAATTCATACTTCTTAATCACAACTCCATCAAATCTTTCCAAACAATCTTGATTGTGATGATTTAGGCTCTCCCAAAAATGGCACTTCACTGCAAAACAACTTTACCTCAGAATTGTGTTCCACCTCTCCACTAAAGGCACAACTTCCTCGATCAAAATCGATTCACATCAACTTTGCACTGCACCCACAAATGCACAATACTACCAAACACTACAATTCCTCTCAGATCTGTCAAGGCATTGCTTTGATTGCACTTCATTCAGGATCAAACACACAGAATGAAGATCGAGGCTGTGGAATCCAACATCCAACAAGCACATTGACTTGGACTTGGAAATTCTCCCAACACTTACAAACACAAGCACAACGTTGATACTCAGAATCAAGCTCAAGCGATGAGCACTAAACAACATAAGACTGCAAGTGCTTCCCTTAAATACTGAAGCAAACGGCAGTTCTAACAAAAATATTGTTCTACAACAACTCTTCAAACTTGCAAATCCAAAATGACAATGCACCTTTTCATATCTGCCTCTTCAAATCTTGATTCTGTTTCTAATCCAATCCGATGTCTACTTCGTCATCGGCTTTCAAACCCGAACTTGAAGTAACCTCACTTACAACTATCATATCCTCGGGTCTCATAACTCCTACATCCTATACCAATTCTACTAATTCTCCACTCTGATCTACAATTGAGGTCTTGGGTAACCTTTCTACTACCTAAACTCTAAAGTGTCAAATGTCAAATCCGAAGACACTTGCACTCCTACTTCTGCAACTTCAGGTCTTTGTACTTCTTCTACCTCACTACGAAGTTTAGCTAACTCTGTCCTAATCAGGTCTAGTTTGAGACACACATTGTCTCCCACCTCTAACATCTTCCTATCTACACGATCTTGCAGCCAGATTAACAGATTATTCAACTCGGTGTCCTTTGCCTTCCTCTTACGCATTTCTTGCACTAGCAACTTTAACTTGTGCAGCCTCGCTTCTTTGAGTTTACACTCCACTTCTTTGCTCAGCATGGCCTTAATTTCATTAACAACACCTTCTACTTCACTAGTTTCTTCCATCACCGTACACTTCTCCTTCTTCCTCTCTCCTTCCAATTCACTATGATACATCTGAAGCTCATCTTCAAACTCAACTTTCAATGCTTCCTTCTCCTTTCGATGTACAAAAAGTTATTCCTCTGCCTCGTACACCAACCCTCTCAAACAATCTTCTTCTCTACTATGCTCCATCAACTCTCGTTGCCAGGCCTTATCTTTCTCCGCTGCCCTCTTCTTAAGGTTCTCCAACTCTTGCTCCATCACCGCAGCAATTGCCTTGGAGTGTATTAATTCAACACGCACCGCTGCAAGTTCTCCCTTCAATCCCGCAGTCATCGTAGTCATCTCCTTCACTTCCTCACGATTCTTGACTAGCTCTTCCCTTGTCACCTCAAAGTGCTTACTCCAAAGAACCTCCTCAACCCAAAGTTCTTTGACCTCCATCTCCACTCTTGTCAGCTTACTTCGTAACAATGAAGCTTTGGCACTCCAGGCTTTTACCACCGCTAATTCATTGGGTATGTCGAGCTTGGCACTTATCATCTCCAGCTTCTTCTGCTGCAACATTGCCAACAACGGGCATACTACTCTGGACAAATAGTCCACTCCTTTGCTCCTTGCATCCTCGGCTCAGACTTTGGGTTCCGACTCTTCTATACTTGGTACCTTACTCTTCAGTCGAGATCTTCGTACCTTCAAATTTTCCTCCTCAGAACTTTCTCCCTCCTTCTGAGTAAGGTTACTAGGCCCCACTGCCAATACACTCAAGGCATTATCACGCTTGGCAGCTTGAGGTTGTGCTTCGACTTCTTCTCCTTTCTTCTTACTGCACCGTTCCAGCATGGAAACCCCAAGACTCGGCTTTTCGACATCTTCTATTGGCTGTATCACTTGCTGAACTTCTGCCTTGCCTTTGCTGCCGCTACTTGATTCTTTGCTTTGTAGCATAAACTCCTCTTCTTTGCTTGACACTCCTCCCTTCAATCCGGTTTCTCCTTCCGATTCTTCTTCTTCTTCTTGCACGATTTCCTTTGACTTCACCATCACCGCCATTGGGTTAAGCCTTGGAACTTTCTGGGGTTGTACAGTCACAACAAAACTCTCAGGCTTGGTCCTCTTCCTCACCCTTGGAAGGTCAATTGCTATGATCTTTTCTCTCCCACTCTCTTTGTAGTACCTATCTCCCTCTTGCACTCTCTCCATAAAATATCACTCATCTGCATCGGCTTCCTTGCGCAAATCTGGATGAAAGTGCAACCTCATTCAACTTCGCTCTTCCAAAGTCAGTAAGCTCAACCCAAAATAAAAGTGCACTGCAAATGGCACAAAATAGTGTGATGGCATATTCATTCTCCACCCTAAAATCATCTACCCCACTCTTTGATGCAGGCACTTTGCCCAATCTACTGCCTCTCCCGCAAACATTTGGTGAAAGAACACCGCATGTTGCATAGTTACATAGGTGGTTTGCTCTGGCTTGAACATGGCCATCAGTGCGCTTACAATTCCTCTCCGCTCAGGATCTCTATAGCTATCCACCTTATACCCATTCTTTGTGCGTGGTCGATTGAATGACTTCCTAACTTTGGCAGTTTCTTCTGAAGCATCACATTTTCTACCTCTCCGGCCTCCCTTCCCAACACTACTCTCCAATCAGCCTCCGTCCATCAAGCAAGATTCCCTCTCTTCCTCTCATGCTTCGGCCCATCCTTGCAATTGCTGGCTGCAATTTCTACCATGAAACCTGGAAAATTGAAAGTCCAATTCCAGGCCAAGAATGTGATACAAAGTCTCGTCAAGACTTTGATCCACACTATTACCTCTAATCAACAAATTGCAAGCCCTCTCACTGCACTCTGCTTGCTCACTTTTATTGCCATTGTGTGCTTCCTCACTTTTCTCTTGTGGAAGATCATCCCCAAAATCCTAACCCACTCCTCTTCCTACGGATTTGCGATTTGCATTACTTCGGGTTGACTCTGAATAGGCCCCGGGTAGCAACTAGACATAGCTCCTTCTTCTTGTGCACCTTGTAATTTTATAGTCTTGTGCCAATCAGTCACTCTTAAGTCACTACTCCTCTCAAATTTCTGATTCGGTGAAGTTGTTGCTTGTCGCTATCAAGAAGTTCTTGATCTCGAGGTCATTATCTTCTTCCTCCGTACTTTCTTGATTAAGCCAACTCCGAAGAAGTTTGTTACAGGTTCTTTGGATCCACTTGTGCCGCCCGATACAAAGTCTCTCTCTCTCCGTCTTTGTCTTTGGCTTCTTCTTCATGTCTTGACCCAAAGTCAACTTTAGGTTTCATCCCGAATACTCTTTTCTTCGCCTTCTTTGGTCATACAGGCGCAATCCGACTTCTCTATACACTTCTTCTTCTCCATGAAAAAACAAAAAATGTGGGTGCCACAATCCCTTCAAAGGAAGCTCCACCCTTGGATTAGATACATGGATTGGTGACATGTCAATGAGTTCCACACTTAGATTAGTTGCATGAATGGGTGATATCTTGGTCTTTGTCCTATCTGGCTGGTCAAATAGGTTTGACCAAAAGGAATCTTTAGGGAATCTTCCTATAAGAAGCTCAATTATATTGGTGAGGTACCATTGGAAAGCTCACAATGGGACAAATAGTGGGGGAAGAAGGCCACCCTTTTCTCTTAGTAGGGATGTGTCTCTTTAGTTTTGAGGCCTAATTCATCCAATAAGGCCTCCAAAATTGGCTCTTTATTTTATAAGGTGTTCTTAGCTCCTGCTCTATTTTTGTAAGTACTCTTTTGGTGAAACCTCTATCTGATCTACTTAGTCCATCATATATAACATATTTCCAAACGTTACCAAGCCAATTTCACCTCTAGATAATATATCTAGCTACTTGTATGACACTTAAGCATAACACATACATACCAATCCAAACCAATTGGGCATAAATTAGGCATGCAAAACATAGAGAGGATCCAAACATATGCTAATTGACCATAACTCTTTATGCTTTTGGCATACATATACCTCAAAGCATCCTTTCTCTACCCAAGAGTTACTTCTAACTTGTACTCCAAATAGGAGAATTCTATGCTTTTGATGTCTTTTTTTGGGAAATTACTTCAAGGCTTGGTCTAAGACAAATTTTTCATTATAGTTCCAATCAGATGATATAGAAATCACTGAGCACGTAAGATAAGCTTTCTAATAATATAAAGTGCATCTCAATCTAACTTCTACAATTGCCTCAACAATGTTATGGATTTAGTTTAATTTTGTGGTTGAAAACCTTATCAAAGTCTCACTCTTGGTTCTTGCCAAATTTTTGCTAGAATTTAAGTATCAAGAAGACTCCAACAAGCTACCATCTTTCAATCATGACCTTGAATGGGAAAAAATTGCAATCAACTACAGATTATGAGAGAAATTCAAGGGGAAAATACATGATTCTTGGAAATAGTAGAATTCAAAGCTCTAAACAAAGTTGCTACAAAGAAGAAGGCGACTATAAGGCTTTTGGCTTGAGTAAGTTCCACAAAGGCAAGTAAAAGATAGAACTTGGTAACAAAGGCAGAGGTAGAAATCAAAGAAATCTTCTCTTTGATGCAAGAACTTGAAGGATCCAACATAGAAGAGTGAACACAAAATTAAATAAAGAGTGGTAGATTTCTTCAATAGAAGTGCCAATGCCAAAGGACAATGCTAAGGAAGAAGATATGAACATATTAAATCTGTTTTTGTAGGAAACTGGATTTCACAAGACAAAGGAGGAGAGAGTGAGGACAATGTGCTCTCATCTCATAGGAGCTACCAAATACCACATAAAAAGAATCAAGAGAGGAATGAAGAAGTTCTTAGGCTCTATCAAGCTTTATAAAAGAGTCAATCCTTCCAGTCATGGAGTTTGTTGAGTCATTGTATGTGAAGTATGAGCAATTGTAGTTAGGTGTGTTAGCTTACATGACTTTGGTGCTAATGATACACCTCAATATGTATGATGCCAAGATAAGATGGAGCCCTTCAAGAAGGAGATTGAAAATCTTAAAGAACTCTTGTGGAGAGCAATATAAAAAATTGAACTGATTGAGAACTTCAGGCAAAAGAAGAATCATAGTAGCTTTAGCATGGTCCATGTGAAAACTAAGCTACTCAAAAGTATGTCTTTTGAAAATGATAATCTTAGGGAAGAGTACCCAAATGACGGATTTAGGGTGGGTCATCATGGTGGAAAAAGGACGGACTTAGGGCAAAAATATTTGGACTTGCTCATCATTGAGCTGCATATCAAGGTGGAATATTTAGAGGAGTGCTAAATTAGCAAAGGAAATCACCATGAACTAGGAAGAATCTTTGATCAACACCAACATATGGCTATAATTGCCCAAGAAGTATTAGAGAGTGAAGTGCAAAAGGTATGGAACCTTTATGACAAAGATAACATATGGTTGGAGGAGGAGCTTGAGATTGCTAAGTGCTATATTTGTGAACTAGAGGAGAGCATTATTGTTGATATAAAGAGAGAAGCACCAAAAGTGATTCTGGTTGTTGTGACTAACTATTAGAGAAGATATAGCATCTTGAGAAAGTCCTTTGGAAGTGGTTCCCAAGGAGATTCCTTAATCCAAAGGACAAGTTCCTTTAGTGAAAGAGTATTCCATCAGATAGCTCTATGACCAATTAAAGGAGTTGTTTGAGAAATATATAGAGTGCATCTTATATGAGTCCAAGGTATATGAGTTGAATGAGGTAAAGAAAGGTCCTCTTTGCAAGAATTTGAAGGACCAAAAAAGGAAATAATAGTCATAGATTTGAGAGAATACATACAAACTCTTTGTACAAAGTCATTCTTTTGTAAAGATATGTTCCTTTAAGGAAGGGAATATCATCTTTGTGGAAGGAACTAATAAGATTTCTAAGGAGGAGTTTGGTCTTTGAACTAAAACATCACTGTTATGTGTTAGCACCAATGAATACTTTGTGATTGTGAGTTTCACTTTATATATTTTTTGTAATTTTCCTTCTTGGTGAAATTAACCTCTTTTGGGATGAGTTTCTGCCCAAGAGGTCAAACAAGAAACATTAAAGAAATCTATGGTGAAAGATGTTTTTGTATCTACTCATTTCTCACTTTTTTCCTCATGACATTGGCCTATTGCTTACAAAATTGCTTCATTTGAGATATTATTGAGTTGTTACAATCCTTTAGGGTAGTATGATGCTTTTACAATATTGATGACCATATTCCATAAAATCTATACATAAATAGATCAAGAAACAAAAAATATCACAAAACAAAGTAATTCAAGAGATGATATTAAATGTATTTGAGAGACAAAGAGATGGTTTGAAGAGAATTTGATAGATCATGAAATCATATGAAAGGTATTTATAAACATCCACTTGAAAAAAAATCCAATCAAGATATACATCCAATGATGCTCTAATGTAAAAAATAACCATCTCACAACCTCAAAAGTAGGTGTGGAGACAAATAAGTTGAGAAAGATTGTAAAAGCTATACAAAAAATAGTACATGAGGTTCAACACAAAAAAATTCAATTAGCAAGAAAGCAAACCTTAAAGTCCTCCTTTGTGAAAGCAAGGAAATGTGAGGCCCAAAACAAGCATGTTGCTCTAAGTAGCACTAGTCTAAACGCAATGCCCTAACAAAAAGCAAAAAAATTGAAGAAAATTGTTCCAAGCCTAATTGAGGTGACTAGGAAGTTAACACTTGATAGGATGCAAGAGGAAATTTTTGTGTGTTTTTAAGTCACTTAATTGCTCAAATGACACCTGGTTAATACCGTTGACCAAGCACTCACTCAATATCCCCAAGGAAACTAATAATCAATTATACCCAAAACCGGTTATTAGAGGCAACTATAGCTCCAAACTAAAATTGGAATCATCTTGCTCTTTAATACTACTTGGATGCCAAGTTAGCACATGCATCGAATCCCAAGCTTTAGAAACCAACCATACGGACATAGGGTGGACTATTGGAATCACTTCAAACATGAGAGATGATGTTGGATCTCAAGGTTGGCACAAGAAGTCAAACTGCTTCCACTAAAGATGGGAGGAAGGATTTTCCTCCTAATTGGATTAACCACACACATGTCAAATTAGTGTGAGGAAATAGATCAATTCCAAAGGATGTTTGGAGAGGAAAAGCTACCAAAGTCCAATTCAATAGCTTCTTACCCTTTTACCTATTCAAAGAGAGTACATTAAGTTAAAGGAGAAAGAGGGGAGTTTGGAGCAACAATGGCCAATTTTTCTTTCCTTTAAACCTTCAAATTGCAAACACATTGAGAGGAATTTTTTGTAGGAGCTCAAAGTACATTTTTGGTGGAAATCAAAAAAGTAGGGAGGAGGAATTGGGATGCTAAGTGTAGTCCAAAGGAGCTGGTCAATTTTCAACAGAAAAAGTGCTTCATGCAGCTTGATTAATTGCCTTTGAGAGAAAAGAGTAGAGAGAGAGGGAAGTTTGGAGTGACAATGGCTAGTTTTTCTTTCTTGTAAACCTTTAAGTAGCCAAGAAATAGAGAGAAATAGTTTGCATGAGCTTGAAGTAATTTTTGGTGGAAATCAGAAAAGTGTCGAGGTAGAATTGGGATATTGAGTGTAATTTAAAAGTCAAATAAAGTCAAAAAGCTAAAGGTATCCATACTCATGGAAACATTCTCCTAAGCATGGGTCATCTCTTGACCCAACCACTAAGTCAAGGATTCCTTCACATGGGCTATCCTTGGACTATAGAAGAATCCAAAACAAAAAGGCTTGTGGGTCCAAGAGTTCTCAACTCTTTCCTCAAAGCCAAACACCTAGGAATAATATCAAATCAATACACTAGAATCCATAATAGTGGTGCTCATCTTTTCCACTTCTTGTAATGTAAGGTCACTTTTATCTTAGCTATGTTTATCCTATCAAAGTGTAATTGCTCCACATCTTCTCCACTATGAAAGGTCCCAAGTACTTACGCAAAAACTTGTCTTGCACTCTCTTGAATTGAATGGAATCAAATAACATTACCAATCACCTTCTTTGAAAAGCTCCACCTTCTTCTTGCCTTGCTTCTTGTCATAGCTCTCCTTTTGTTTCCTTCATGCTTGCTCTACTCAAACCATAATAATTGCTCTTGCCTCTTCAAATTCCATGATCTGATTCTTCCTTGACTTCTCTACATCACCTCCTTGTGCTTTCTTCAATCTCTTATGAATGCTTTGGAAAATCAAAGTGAATAGTATCAAAGTGAATAGGTGTGACAACCCGGCAAATATCACTTTTGCGGTAATCAAGTAAGTAAAGTTTGTTCCCATAGAGATACGAGTCAGAAATGTCCAAATACAAAGTCAAACAGTAACATGTAGTTCTTCTTGGTTGTGTCTTTAATCTCTTAGGTAGAAACCACACCTAGAAGAGAGTAACAAGCACTGATTTGTAGTCTTGTCACAAATTAACACTCCATAATCACAACTCCATCAAATCTTTCCAAACAATCTTGATTGTGATGATTTAGGCTCTCCCAAAAATGGCACTTCACTGCAAAACGACTTCGCCTCAAAATTGTGTTCCACCCCTCCATTGAAGGCACAACTTCCTCGATCTAAATTGCTTCACATCAACTTCGCACTGCACTCACAAATGCAAAATACTACCAACACTACAATTCCTCTCAGATTTGTCAAGGCATTGCTTTGATTGCACTTCATTCAGGATCAAACACAAAAAATGAAGATAAAGGCTGTGGAATCCAACATCCAACAAACACACTGACTTGCACTTTGAATTTCTCCATACACTCACAAACACAATCACAATCACAAAGTTGATACTCGGAATCAAGCTCAAGCAACGAGCACTGCTTCCCACCACTTCGCTTTATCTATTCTCAGAAATTATGAGCACTGAACAACATTATACTACAAATGCCACTCTTAAGTAGTGAATCAATCGACAGTTCTAACAACTATACCGTTCTACAACAACTCTTCTAACCTGCAGATGTGAAATGATAATGCAACCTTTCATATCTGTCTATTCAAATCTCAAATCGGTTACTAATCCAATCCGATGTCTATTTCTTCTTTGGCTTTCAAACCCAAACCCAAAGTAATTTTACTTCCTACTACTCTAACCTCGGGTTTCGTATCTTCTACTTCTTCTACCAGATCCAACAATTCTCTTTCTTGATCTGAAATTCCACTAGTGGGTAATCTATCTAACTCCTTATCTCCCCTACTCTTTTTCAATGTCTCCATCGGTAATTCCGAAGACATTTGGACTCCTATATCTCTTACTTTGGGTCTAACTATTATCAATTCTTTTACTAATTCTATTGTGTCATCATCAAGAATTGTAATTGAAAGCATGGGTACACTATCTACACCTTCAATTTGTAACCCACTTTCCCCTAATCACTCATGTTACTGACCCGAAGACACTTACTGTCGGATCCTGCACTTTGGGTTTATTCACTACTGCTATTTCTCCTTCAATTTCTATTCCATCTTCAATCAGAATTGAAATTGAAGTCATGTGTATCCTAACTATCTTTTTTCCCTATTCTAACTTCCTCTGATCCCTTTGGCAAAACTCCCAAAGTCACCTTCACTGCACTCCAAGGTCCGGCTACCTCTAATTAAGTCATCTTCATCTTGAGGCGAAGTCTCATGACTCAAAGTCATGTGAACCCGAAGTCCAAAGTACAAAGTACGAAGTCACATTGACCCGAAGACACTCTGACCCAAAGTACATCTACTCCAGAAACTTCAAATGCTTGTAAATTCTTCTACAAACCTCTAAACTTTGCAATTTTGGTGGCAATGGAAAGCCCTGAACTAGACGCTTCCAAAGAGATATAACAAGCTTGATTTGAAGTTGTGGTCATTGAGATATGGCCCCCGCAAGAATCCTGACCTACAACTTCTATTTCTCTTTTGGGTTTGCGCTCCTTAACGTCTGATCCGAGTTTTTCCCTCCTCTGACACAAAGTAAGCTTCTTTGGGTCTGATCTAAACCGAGCCCTTCTTCCTCTTACATGAAGTCGACTTCCTCGGGTCTGATCAAAACACAAGTTTGCACTCATTTCTTCTCCATTTGCTTTCAATTTGGTTTCAGCAATGCATTTCTTCTTCTAAACTCATCCAAAATGAAAAATGTGGGTACCACAATAGGTAAGATAGTAAGATCAAAGTGATTAGGTAAGGTAGACTCAATACAACATACCAAATGAAATGGAGAAAACATCTAGTGGAAGTCTTCATGGTTGTCATATACTCACATAAAACTGCATGAATCCTCTTGTCCCAATGATGTTTAGCCCCCTCCATTTTTGCATCTTTGGCCTATAACACCCATTTGTGCATGTGTGTGGTATTGTGATATTTAGCTTGGTATTACAAGTACTTGAGAGATATTATTTATATAGAGATAAATGATGGTTCTACATTAGTCATGATTAGCTAAATTTAGTCATAGCTAAGATAGAGGGGACCTTACTTTAGAGGAAGTGGAAAAGATGAGCACCACTATTTTGGATTCTAGTGTGTTGCCTTGGTATTATTCCTAGGTGTTTGGCTTTGAGGAAAGAGTTGAGAACTTTTGGGCCCGCAAAGCCTTTTTGTTTTGTATTCTTCTATAGTCTAAGGATAGCCCATGTGAAGGAATCCTTGACTTAGTGGTTGAGTCAAGATAAGATCACATGCTAGTGGAATATGCCCATGTGAATGGATATTCCTTTCTACTTTTTGATTTTACTTGACTTTTAGTCTAGTAACTTGAGTTACTACAGTAATTAGTAACTTTGGTACGTAACTATTTCACAAGTATATAAAGAAGGGGTGAGGAGGTACTCATCATCCTTTCATTTGCAACTATATTTCTCTCATTGAGTTCTCCAGTGAGCAATGTCTTGAGTCTTGGAGTGTTAGCCTTGGAGGAGTATGATGGAGTTAGGGTTCCTTGCCTTCTTAGTCCATGGTGTGGTACCATAATAGCCATTAGAGGTTCATCTTGAGTGAGAGACAGGCCGACTCACATTTTTGGTTCCGTTGCCGGGATCACTCTAGAAGGCAAGATAATGTTCCACGTTCAATTCTACATTAGGCAGAAGGAAGCTATGAGAGCTCACTTGGAGAGAACATTAGGAGAGGAGAAGGATGAACTAATGTTTGAGAACCAAAATTCATTTTTATACCTTGTAGTTCATTATGATGTCTTTGAAGTGATTTTGTACATCTTGTACACATGAGAGGATTTGGAGAGATTGTGTGAGGTGGATTGCAGATTTTGGGGATTAAGGTGATTTTGGGCAAAATCTCAAGTTTGAGATCTGAACTTGAAATTTCTACATATGATAGCTTGGGTTATCTTTCAGTTAGCACACCTAGAATTATTATGAGAGCTATTATGCGCATTGGGCTAGAATTTTTGAAAGTTGATAGGGTAAACTGCTCCCGCAACTGCATGCTCTCTGGAAAATTGTACAGAGTCTGCCATTTCTTTAATATCAAGTTGATTGTTTTGAAACTTTACAAGAAAATTTAGTATGTTATATAATACATGATGACACAAAAATTAGAGAGAGATCATGTTTGAGCAGGGAGTAATGAGTTTTTGAAGTGAAGGGAGTGGTTTTCAGACCAAATCTGAAATATGTGTGTTGAATAGAAAGGTGTCTAGGCCAAATGGCTGAATGAAAAGATCTGAAATTTTCCACGGAGAGACAACCTGGAGTTTTGATCACATGTGAAAAATTTTGGATGACTGTCACATACAAATTGAGAAATCTGAGTGAAATTGTGAGGAAGTGTCAATTCTACAGAGTGGAGATCTCATGCATGAGGAGTTTGAGAGCAACAAAAAGCATGTTTGAGTGTTTAGATTCATCTTGGGAACATGGAGGGTCACCAAGTGTGGAAATTAAGACTATGCAAGGTTCCCCAAGGTTTTGAGGTGATTGAAGGAGTGGATTTGAGGAAAAGAGAATTTACAATAGAATTTGAAGAGAGTGTTGAGAGGATCCAAAAACCTACACCACTTGGAGGAAAGAGTGAGTCTAAGTGCTTTCTATGTGGAGAGAAGGGACATAAGGCAAGTTCATGTCCATTGACCTTTGAGAGCAAGAGATTGAGGGAAAGGAGAGGCTTACCTGACTTGGGTTTGCATGTTGGACCTTCTTCACCAAGATTGGGAGGGAGAAGATCTAAGACCAAGGAGTTGTGTGAGGTTTGTGGAGTTGAAGGACTTCCAAAAGGACATGAGTGTAGTGGAGTAAAATCAACTTTTGGAGACTTTGGTGAAGGATCTTGGAGAGAGTCTTAGTACAACTTTAGAAATACTACCACCTTCATCAGCTCGTTCTCAAGATTAGTGATGGAGATAATCTTTCAACTTATGGATAAACTATCAATGAGGGTTTGATTAATATGCAATTTAGGATTTGATTTTGCTATAGAAATCTTGGAGCAACCTGAGCCTTTTTTTTCCCTAGGGTGGATTACTCTCAAATGGTGTTAGTCATGTACATACTCTATTAGTTATGGAGTGAGAGAAAAGAAAAGAAAAAAAGTTGAGAGAAAGAAAGATAGTGAGAGGTTACGATGGTGAAACTTTTGGTTTTCTTTGGCAAGGATGGAGAAGATGTGGAGGCCTTTGTGAGAGACTTCAAGAAAGCTTGCATAGGAAACAATGAGAGGAGGAAGAATGAGTGGGCCTCATTATTACCAGATTTCTTTGAGGATGCATCACTTACATGGTATGAGTCAGAATACCAAAAGAGAGAGAGGAGAGATAGGGAAGAGGAGTCTTGGGAGACTTTGACTTCAACAATCATTGAGAACTTTCTTCTTGATGAGAGTTATGAGAGATTGATGAGTGAGGTTACATTTCTCAAGCAAGGAGATGGAGAGAAAGTGAGAGTCTATGTGGAAAGAGTGGAAAAGTTAGAGTCCAGATTTTGCATAGTGTTGAGGAAGGGTGGAGATGATGTGGAGACTACTATGATTGGCATAGGAGCCATGCTCACCAAGAGTTTTGTGGGAGGATTGAGACCACAAATTAGAAGCAAGGTGAGATATGAGAAATCTTCTTCCAAGGTTAAAGCTATCAAGATCGCAATTTGTATGGAGGAGAGTTTGGAAGGAGATGAGAGTGATTTGGTGGTGAAGGAGGTTGTGCATCCTCCTCAAGGCTACAAGTATTGTGGTACCCACATATTTCATTTTGGACGAGTTTTGAAGAAAAAGTGCCTTGCTGAAACCAAATTAAAACCAAATGGAGAAGAAATGAGTGGAAATATGTGTTTTGATCAAGCTCAAGGGAGTCTACTTTGTGTAAGAGAAAAAAGGACTCGGACTGGATCAAACCCGAAGAAGTTTACTTTATGTCAAAGGAGGGAAAAACTTGGATCAGACGTTAAAGGAGGGCAAACCCAAAGAAGAAATAGAAGTTGCAAGTCAGGATTCTTGCGGGGGCCATATCTCAATGCACACAAGTCCAAATCAAGTGTGCTATATCTTGTTGGAAGCATCTCGTTCAGGGCTTTCTGTTATTAACAAAATTGCAAAGTTTGGAGGTTTGTAGAAGAAGTTACAAGCATTTGAACTTTTGGGAGTAGATGTGAAGAGTAATTTGGTGTCTTCGGGTCAATGTGACTTTGGACTTCGTACTTTGGACTTCGGGTCTAAAAACTTCACCTCAAGACTAAAATGACCAACTAAATTTGAGGAAGTCGGACCTCAAAGTGCAATGAAGGTGACTTCGGGAATCTTGCGGGAAGCATTAGAGGAAGTTAGAGTAGGGAAAGAAGATAGTTAGAATAACCATGATTTCAATTTCAGTTCTGATTGAAGATGGAACATGAATTGAAGGAGAAGTAACAATGGTGAATAAACCCAAAGTGCAGGATCAGACTATAAGTGTCTTCGGGTGAGTTACATGAGTGATTAAGGGAAAGTGAGTTACAAATTGAAGGTGTAGATAGTGTATTCATGCTTTCAATTACAATTCTTGACAATGACACAATAGAATTAGTAAAGGAATTGATAGTAGTTAGACCCGAAGTAAGAGAGATAGGAGTGCATGTGTCTTTGGATTTGACATTTGACACCTTAGAGAAGAGTGGGTCGGGAGATAGAGATTTAGAAGGCTTAATTATGATAGGAATTGCAGATCAGGAAGGAGAAGTGTCAGAATTAGTGGAGGAATTGGGAGTTGTGAAACACGAGGACAAAATATTAGAAAGTAAAGTTACTTTGGGTTCGGGTTTGAAAGCCAATGATAAAGTAGACATCGGATTGGATTAGTAACAGTTTTGAGATTTGAAGAGGCAAATATGAAGATGTGCATTGTCTATCATTTTGGATCTGTAGGTTAAAAAAGTTGTTGTAGAACGGTATAGTTGTTAGAACTGTCAATTTTTTCACTATTTAAGAGTGGCATTTGCAGTCAAATGTTGTTCAGTGCTCATAATTTCTGAGAATAGATAAAGCAAAGTGTTGTGAAGTAGTGCTTGTTGCTTGAGCATGATTCCGAGTATCAACTTTGTGATTGAGTTTGTGAGTGTTTGGAGAAATTCAAAGTGCAAGTCAGTGTGTTTGTTGGATGTTGGATTCCACAACCTTGATCTTCATTTTGTGTGTTTGATCCTGAGTGAAGTGCAATCAAAGCAATGCCTTGACAGATTTGAGAGGAATTGTAGTGTTGGTAGTATTCTGCATTTGTGAGTGCAGTGTGAGGTTGATATGAAGCAATTTTGATCAAGGAAGTTGTGCCTTCAGTGGAGGGGTGGAACACAATTCTGAAGCAAAGTCGTTTTGTAGTGAAGTGCCATTTTGGGGAGAATCTGAATCATCACAATCAAGATTATTTGGAAAGATTTGATGGAGTTGTGATTAAGGAGTGTTAATTTGTGACAAGACTGCGAGTCAGCGCTTGTTACTCTAATCTGGGTGTGGTGTCTACTTGAGAGACTAAAGAAGAACTCAAGAAGAACTGCAATTGTTACTTTGACTTCGTATTTGACCAATTTTGACTCGTATCTCTGCGGGAACAAACTTTACTTACCCAATTACTGCAAAAGTGATATTTGCCGGGTTGTCACAAGTATGGCAGAACTTCTGATACTTTGGTGGAAGGGTTGCACCACAAGTAGTAGTTGCTCCAGTTCTTGCACCTCCACCAAAATATCCACTTCAAACCATCACAAAACAACTTGCGGATCTCAAGATCAATGTGGTGCAACTATGGGAGAAGAGAGATGTGGATCAAAATGTAGGGAGAGGGCCTAGGAGTTATGGAAACTATCCATATAGAGGAGGCTAACCAGCCAACAATTTCAATGATAGAAATTGTTTTGGTTGTAGAGGAAGAGGCCATATCCAAAGGAATTGCCCAAATTCCACTTACCATGGAGGAAGGGGTTATGAGGGAGCCAATAGAGGGAAAGAGGGAGGTAGTGAAACCCAAGTGGCTCCTCATCCAAACAAAGCTAAGGGGATATCATCTATAGATGTGGTTGAGAGCAAGTATGAGAAGGGAGAGTGCTCAAACTCCAAGGGTTTTAATTTGGAGCTTTTGGCACAAGAGAAGAAGAGAGCTCGTTTTATAGAGGATATTCATTCTTCTCAAGGATTCACTCCAAGCAAGGATACTCCTATGTCTACTTGGAGCACTCGCACCTCAACACCATCAAAAACAAAGACTTCAAGGAAGAAGTTGGGGATGGAGGATTTCTTGATTTTAAAGCAACAATGGAACTACAATGTGTTGGAGGATGTTGGTAGCCACAAGACTTACATCACAGTGGGCCAATTGATTGCTTTGAACCCTACCTTGAGAAAGGAGCTTAGAGGTGGTTTGAGTTCTACAAGGAGCAAGAGGAAGAAGAAGGCAAAACCTCTAGTATCAATGAGGGTGGTGGATGCCAAGCTAACACCATGGGAGGCTTGTGAATATGCCTCCAAGATTGATGTGAGAGTTAATGGTCACAACATCAAGGATGCATTGGTTGATGGAGGATCAACAGTAAATGCCATGTCAGAAAGGTTGATGAAGAAGTTGGGTATGATACCCTCAAGACCTTCAACATTTGTGGTGAGCATGGCAAACAAGCAACAAGTTCGACCTATAGGGGTGATGGATAAAGTGGTAGTTTTAGTCATGGGAGTTCAAAATCTCATGACTTTCCAAGTCTTGAAGGATTCAAGCTATGACTTACTTCTTGGGAGGCCATGGTTGAGAGCAACACACACAACTAATCGAGGCCACAAAAGGTACTTGAGGATTGGGCCATCAAACCATAGAGTCATAGTTCTTGTGACAAACACCACCAACACTTCACATTCAGATACACCATCTTCTGATTATTGGGAATTAGATTCTGAAGAAGGAGCTTCAGGTGTGGACACAAGCATGGAAGAGGAGACTTCCATGGAGGAGGATGAATCTAAATCTGATTCAAATGTGTATCCTTTGTGTGCTATGGATTTTTCACCAAAGCCAAAGGTTTTGAAGGACCTAGATAAATCACCATTGACACTTGAGGAGGTAGAGAGAAGGTTAACTACCCTCAAGTATGGCCCAAATGTTACCAAGGAGGAGAAGGTGAGATTTGAGGAGATTTTCCCCAAGTTCATCTATGTTTTTGCTTTTAGTTACAAGAATTTGAAGGAAGTCACCTTGGAGGAGCACAAGATAGAGGTGGAGTCACATGCAAGACCAATCCACCAAAAACAACATCACATTAGCCCACCAATATCTTTGGTTGTGAAGGAGGAGATTGATAAGCTCAAGGAGGCTGGATTTATCTTTGAGGTAGAGAATTCAGAATGGGTGTCTCCAATTGTCATTGTGAAGAAAAAGAATGGCAAGCTTCGGATATGTGTGGATTACAAGAAGCTCAATGCTGCTACCAAGAAGGACTACTACCCATTGCCATTCATTGATGAGATCTTGGAGGAGGTTGCAGGTCATGAGAGGTATAGTTTTGGAGATGGTTATAGTGGATATAACCAAATCAAGATTGCACCAGAGCATCAACAACTCACCACATTCACCACACCTTGGGGAACTTACGCTTTCAAGGTCATGCCTTTTAGGCTTTGCAATGCTCCAGCCACATTCCAACGGTTCATGAACAAGGTATTTGAACCTATCATTGAGAAATTTGTGAGAGACTTCATTGATGACTTTTGTGTCTATGGGAGCAAGGAGGAGCACTTTGAGCACCTAATCAAGGTCTTGCAATGCTTGGATGAGGCAAATGCATCACTCAATCTAGAGAAGTGCATTTTTGGATGTGAAGAAGGTCTAATTTTGGGGCACATCATCTCCAAGGATGGAATAGCAGTTGATCCTAAGAAGGTGAGGAAAATCTAAGACCTTCCATTCCCTTCAAGCTTGACAAAGTTATTCCAATTCTTGGGGATGGTTGGATCCTATAGGCGGTTCATCTTCTCATTTTCTAACAAGGCTTATGCATTGACCATCTACATGAAGAAGGGCATAGATTACATGGTGATTTTGGAGGACAAGAATGCTTTCAAAGCTTTTGAGGAGCTCAAGCAATCCCTTGTTGTAGCTCCAATTCTTGCTAAACCTGATTGGAGTAAGCCTTTCATCCTTTATATTGATGCTTCTTATGTAGCTATAGGATGCACTCTTAGTCAATTAGACCAAGATGGGCATGATCATCTAATAGCTTATGCTAGTAGGCAGATGGTTTCAGTAGAGAAGAACTACTCTATCATAGAGAGAGAAGTGTTGGCAGTGATCTTTGGTCTCAAGAAGTTTAGACACTACTTGATTGGAGGGAAAGCCACCATTGTCACAGATTAAAAGGCTTTGAAGTACATCTTCAACAATGTCTAATGTTGAAGGGAGCCTAGCAAGGTAGATGATACTCTTGTTTGAGTATGACTACACCATTGAGGACAAGCCAGGAAAGAAACATGCAAATGCTGATTTGTTATCTAGAGCCTATGATCATGATGGAGATGAGCTAGTGGATGATTCCTTCCCGGATGAGGAGCTCATGATAATCTCAGTCACTCAAGAGGTTCCAATGGAGTACAAGGAGATTGTGGATTTTGTGACAAGAGGTAACTATCTAGAAGGGATGCATGCTAGGGAGAGGAAGGCCCTTGCAGCAAGATCTAGACCTTACACAATGGTGGAGGATATTCTTTTTCACCAAGGAGCAGATGGTCTACTTTGAAGAGCAATGGGTAAGGAAGAGTTTATCCTACTCATAAAGGAGTTTTATGTGGAGAACACTTTGCAGGAAAGGTGATTACTTTCAAGATTCTAGATGCATGTTACCATTGGAAAGAAATTTTCAAGGATTGTCTTGATTATTGCAAAACTTGTCATGTTTGTCAAGCTTTTGCTAGAAAGTCTACATTCACTCCACCACTTAGATCAATTCCATTGCTAGGACCTTTGAGAAGTAGGGAATTGATTTTGTAGGTCCTCTCAATAGAACCCCAAGGCACAATCAGTACATTGTGGTAGTTACTGATTACCTTACCAAGTGGGTTGAGGCTAGACCATTGAGGGACAAGAATGAAGATGAAGTGGGTAGATTTCTTTATGAATGCATTATCACTAGGTTTGGATGCCCTTTGGAGTTGGTTTCTGATAGAGGAGGAGAGTTAACATGAAACATTACTACAGCAATGCTACAACATTTCTCTATCACACATAGAGTAACTACATCCTATAAGCCAAATTCCAATGGCTTGGCAGAGAGAACCGATCAGACCTTGTGCATGATGTTAGCCAAAGATGCAGAAATGGAGGGGGCTAAACATCATTGGGACAAGAGGATTCATGCAATTTTGTGGGAGTATAGGACAACCATGAAGACTTCCACCAGATATTCTCCATTTCAATTGGTATATGGTGTTAAGTCTGCCTTACCTATTCACTTTGATCTTCCTACCTTCCAAAGCATTCATAGGAGATTGAAGAAAGCACAAGGAGGTGATGTAGAGAAGTCAAGGAAGGATCAACTCATGGAGTTGGAAGAGGCAAGAGTAGTTGCTATGGTTCGAGTGGAGCAAGCCCAAAGGAAACAAAAGGAGAGCTATGACAAGAGGCAAGGCAAGAAGAAGGTGGAGCCTTTCAAAGAAGGTGATTGGGTAATGTTGTTTGATTCAATTTGATTCAAGAGAGTGCAAAAGAAGTTTTTGCCTAAATACTTTGGACCTTTCATAGTGGAGAAGGTGTGGGGCAATTACACCTATGATCTCAAGGAGTTGGGAGGAAGAAAATTTGATAGGATTAACCATGATAAGTTGAAGATATATCATAGAAGGTGGAGGGACCTTCACTTTGAGGACAAAGTGAAAACTTAGTCCGGGGTAAATGTTACACCCATTTGTGCATGTGTGTGGTATTGTGATATTTAGCTTGGTATTACAAGTACTTGAGAGATATTATTTATATAGAGATAAAGGATGGTTCTACATTAGTCATGATTAGCTAAAGTTAGTCATAGCTAAGATAGAGGGCACCTTACTTTAGAGGAAGTGGAAAAGATGAGCACCACTATTTTGGATTCTAGTGTGTTGACTTGGTATTATTCCTAGGTGTTTGGCTTTGAGGAAAGAGTTGAGAACGCTTGGGCCCGCAAAGCCTTTTTGTTTTGTATTCTTCTATAGTCTAAGGATAGCCCATGTGAAGGAATCCTTGACTTAGTGGTTGGTCAAGATAAGATCACATGCTAGTGGAATATGCCCATGTGAATGGATATTCCCTGCTACTTTTTGACTTTACTTGACATTAAGTCTAGTAACTTGAGTTACTACAGTAATTAGTAACTTTGGTGTGTAACTATTTCATTGTATATAAAGAAGGGGTGAGGAGGTACTCATCATCCTTTCATTTGCAACTATATTTCTCATTGAGTTCTCTAGTGAGCAATGTCTTGAGTCTTGGAGTGTTAGCCTTGGAGGAGTATGATGGAGTTAGGGTTCCTTGCCTTCTTAGTCCATAGTGTGCTACCATAATAGCCATTAGAGGTTCATGTTGAGTGAGAGATAGGCCAGCTCACATACCAACATCATGCACAAGGTCTGATTGGTTCTTTATGCCAAGCCATTGGCATATAGATGACCTACAAAATCAATTCCCCATTTTGTAAAAGGTCATAGCAATGGAATTGAGCTAAGTGTTGGAGTGGAAGTAGACTTGCTAGCAAAAGCTTAACAAACATGACAAGTTTTGCAATAATCAAGATAATCCTTGAAAATCCCTCTCCAATAGTAACATGCATCTAGAATCTTGAAAGTAGTCACCTTCTTTGCAAAGTGTCCTCCACACACTAAACCTTCATGAAACTCCCTTCCTCTCCCTAACATGCATCCCTTCTAGATAGTTACCTCTTGTTACAGGTCAACAATCTCCTTTTACTCCATTGGAACCTCTTGAGTGACTGAGATTGTCATAAGCTCCTCATATGAGAAAGAATCATCCATTGGCTCATGTCCATCATGATCATAGGCCCTAGATAAAAAATCAGCATTTGCATGTTTCTTCCTTGGCCTACCCTCGATGGTATAGTCATACTCAAACAAGAATATCATCCATCTTGGTAGCCTCTCTTCCACATTAGGCTTGTTGAAGATGTACTTCAAAGCCTTGTGATCCATGAAAATAGTGGCTTTCCCTCTAATCAAGTAGTGTCTAAACTTCTTGAGACCAAAGATCACTCCCAACCCTTCTCTCTCCATGACAGAGTAGTTCTTTTTGCTTAAACCATTTGCCTACTAGCATAAGCTATTGGATGATCATGCCCATCTTGGTCTAATTAACTAAGATTGCATCCTATAGCTACATTGGAAGCATCAATGTAGAGGATGAAAGGCTTACTCCAATCAAATTTAGCAAGAATTAGAGCTACAAAAAGGGATTGCTTGAGCTCCTCAAAAGCTTTGAGAGCCTTCTTGTTCTCCAAAATCACCATGTATTTTACTTCTTCATATAGATAGTCAATGCATAATCCTTGTTGGAAAATGAGAAGATGAACCTCCTATAGTACCCAACTATCTCCAATAATTGGCATAACTTTTTCAAGCTTAAAGGGAATGGAAGGTCTGAGTTTTCCTCACCTTATCAAGGTCAACTATTATTCCATCCTTGGAGATGATGTGCTCTAAAAGTAGATCTTCTTCACAACCAAAATACACTTCTCTCGGTTGAGTGATACATTTGCTTCATCCAAGCATTGCAAGAACTTGCTTAGGTGCTCAAAGTGCTCCTCCTTGCTCCCACAAAAGTCATCAATGAAGTCTCTCACAAATTTCTCAATGAAAGGTTCAAACACCTTGTTCATGAACCATTGCAATGTGGCTGGAGCATTGCAAAGCCCAAAAGGCATGACCTTGAAAGCATAAGTCTCCCAAGGTGTGGTGAATGTGGTGAGTTGTTGATGCTCTAGTGAAATCTTGATTTGGTTATACCCATTATAACCATCTCCAAAATTATACCTCTCTTGACTTACAACCTCCTCCAAGATCTCATTAATGAATGGCAAAGAGTAATAGTTTTTCTTAGTTTTTCTTAGAACATTGAGCTTCTTGTAATCCACACATATCCAAAGCTTGCCATTATTTTTCTTCACAATCACAATTAGAGACACCCATTCTAAATTCTTCACCTCAAATATAAATCCAACCTCCTTGAGCTTATCAATCTTTTTCTTCACAACCAAAGATATTGGTGGACTAATGCAATGTTGCTTTTGGCAGACTGATCTAACAAGTGACTCCACCTCACTCTTGTACTCCTCCAAGATGACCTCCTTTAGATCCTTGTAATTGAAAGCAAACACATGGATGAACTTGCAAAAAATCTCTTCAAATCTTACCTTCTCTTCCTTGGTAAAATTTGGACCATACTTGAGGGTAGATAACCTCCTCTCCATCTCCTCAAGTGTCAATGGTGATTTATTTAGATCCTTCAAAACGTCTAACTTAGTTGCAAAATCCATAGCACACAAGTGATACACATCTGAATCAAATTCAGATTCATCCTCCTCTGTGGAAGTCTCTTCTTCCATGCTTGTGTCCACACCTGAAGCTCCTTCTCTAAATCTGATACCCATTAATCAGAAGATGGTGGATCTTAATGTGAAGTGTTGGTGGTGTAGTGACAGGAATTGTAACTTTATGGTTTGATGGCCCAATCCTCAAGTACCCTTTGGGCCATCAATCAATTCTGCGTATTGCTCTCAACCATGGCCTCCTAAGAACCAAATCATAACTTAAATTCTTTAAGACTTGGAAAGTCATGAGATATTGAGCTCCCATAATTGAAACTATCACCTTATCCATCACCCCTACTGGTTGAACTTGTTGCTTGTTTATCATGCTTCCCACAAATGTTAAAGGTCTAGAGGGTATCATATCCAACTTCTTCATCAACCTTTTTGAGATGGCATTCACTGCTGATCCTCCATCAACAAGTACATTCTTGATGTTGTGACCATTCATTCTCACATCAATCTTGGAGGCATATTCACAAGCCTTCCATGGTGTTGGTTTGGCAGCCACCACCCTCATTGATACAAGAGCTTTTGCCTTCTTCTTCCTCTTACTCCTTGTAGAACTCAAACCACCTCTAAGCTCCTTTCTCAAGGTAGGATTTAAAGTCATCAATTGGCCCACTATGATGTTAGCCTTGTGACTACCAACATCCTCCAACACATTGTAGTTCCCTTATTGTTTTGAGATCAAGAAGTCCATTATCCCCAACTTCTTCCTTGGAGTGTTTGTTGTTGATGGTGTTCAGGTGCAAGTGCTCCTAGTAGACATAGGAGTATCTTTACTAGGAGTAAATCCTTGAGAAGAATGTACATCCTTTGCAAAACAAGCTCTCTTCTCTTGTGCCAAAAGATCCAAATTAAGACCTTTGGAATTTAAGCAGTCTCCTTTCTCATACTTACTCTCAACCACATCTATGGATACTATCCCCTTACCTTTGTTTGGATTTGCAGCCCACTTGGGTTTCACTACCTCCTTCTTTCTCTCTATTGGCTCCCTCATAACCCCTTCTTCCATGGTAAGTGGAATTTGGGCATTTCCTTTAGATGTGGCCTCTTCCTCTACAACCAAAACAATTTTTATCATTGAAATTGTTGGCTTTTTGGCCTCCTCTATATGGATAGTTTCCATAACTCCTAGGCCCTCTCCCTACATTTTGATCCACCTCTCTCTTCTTCCATAGTTTCACCACATTGATATTGAGATCTGTTGTAACAATATGGAGTTTAGCGATGAAGTTAGTCGGGCTTACGAAGTAGATAATAAGACAAAATAGCCTAGAATATTCTAGAAGCATCTAAGAAGCTTCTTGAGAAGCTTCCCAACTAGTTAACTTGCGCCCTAAGCAGGTAAGCAGATAAGCTTCTAGAAGGAAGCTTCTAGAAGCTTCTAACTAGCTTAGGTTGCATGCCAAGTAGGCGGCTTCTAAAAGGAAGCTTCTTGAGAAGCTTCCTGGTTAACTTGACTTGCACTCCAAGAAAGCAGCTCAAGGAAGCTTCTTGAGAAGCTTCAAGGGTCTTGTATATTACATATAAATACCAAAGCCGAAGCTCATGCTAGGCATTCAAAGTTTTCCCTCATTCAAGTGTCCCAATGTGAGTTTCCATTCTCCTATTTCTCTCCTCGGTTTTGGTCTTTTACATCTACAAGTTGTTTTGTGATGGTTTGAAGTGGATTTTGGTAGAGGTGCAAGAAGTAGAGCAACCACTACTTGTGATGCAACCCTTACCACCAAAGGATCAAAACTTACACCATACTTGGAGCCTTTAGGAGGATGCATAACCTCCTTCACCACCAAATCACTCTCATCTCCTTTTAAACTCTCCTCCATACGAATTGCAATCTTGATAGCTTCAACCTTGGAAGAAGGTTTCTCATATTTCACCTTACTTCTAATCTATGGTCCGTGAGCCGGCCTATCTCTCACTCAAGATGAACCCCTTGGATTCATGGAATAAGAAGGCAAGGAATCCCAACTCCATCATACTTCTCCAAGGCTAACACTCCAAGACTCAAGACATTGCTCATTAGAGAACTCAATGAGAGAAATATAGTTGCAAATGAAAGGATGATGAGTACCTCCTCACCCCTTCTTTATATACTTGTGAAATAATTACGTACCAAAGTTACTAATTATTGTAGTAACTCAAGTTACTAGACTAAAAGTCAAGTAACGTCAAAAAGTAGAAAAGAATATCCATTCACATGGGCATATTCTACTAGCATATGATTTTATCTTGACCACTAAGTCAAGGATTCCTTCACATGGGCTATCCTTGGACTATAGAAGAATCCAAAACAAAAAGGCTTTGCGGGCCCAAGAGTTCTCAACTCTTTCCTCAAAGCCAAACACCTAGGAATAATACCAAGGCAACACACTAGAATCCAAAATAGTGGTGCTCATCTTTTCTACTTCCTCTAAAGTAAGGTCTCCTCTATCTTAGCTTTGACTTACTCTAGCTAATCATGTAGAACCATGCTTTAACTCTATATAAATAATATCTCTCAAGTACTTGTAATACCAAGCTAAATATCACAATACCACACACATGCACAAATGGGTGTTACAAGTCTCAAATCTCCCACAAAACTCTTGGTAAGCATAGCTCCTATGCCAATCATAGTTGTGTCCATATCATCTCCACTCTTCCCCAATATTATGCAAAATCTGGACTCTAACTTCTCCACTCTTTCTATATAGACTCTCATTTTCTCTCCATTTCCTTGTTTGAAGAAGGTAACCTCATTCATCAATGTCTCATAACTCTCATCTGGAAGAAAGTTCTCAATGAGTGCTGAAGTCAAACTCTCCCAAGACTCTTCTTGCCCATATCTCTTCTTTTGTTTTTGGTATTCTGACTCATACCATGTAAGTGCTGCATCCTCAAAGAAATTTGGTAATAATGAGACCCACTCATTCTTCCTCCTTACATTGTACAAGCTCACTTGAAGTCTCTCACAAAGGCCCCCATATCTTCTCCATCCTTTCCAAGGAAAACCGAAAGTTTTCCGATCTTAGCCCCTCACTATCTTTCTCTTTTCTCTCAATAATTTTTTTTTTCTCTCACTCTATAAGTAACAAAGTATGTATATGAATAACATCATTTGAGAGTAATCCACCCTAGAGAATGCAAAAGGTTCAGGTTATTCCAAGATTTCTATAGCAACATCAAATCCTAGACTGCATATTAATCAAGCCCTCATGGATAGTTTATCCATAAGTTGAAAGATATCTCTATCACTAATCTTGAGAACTAGTTGATGAAGGTGGTAGAATTTTGTAGTTGTACTAAGATTCTCTCCAAGATCCTTCACCAAAGTCTCTAAAAGGGCTTTTACTCCACTACACTCATGTCCTTTTGGAAGTCCTTCCACTCCATAAACCTCACACAACTCCTTGGTCTTAGGTCTTCTCCGTCCCAATCTTGGTGAAGAAGGTCCAACATGCAAACCCAAGTCAAGTAAGCCTCTCCTTTCCTTCAATCTCTTGCTCTCAAAGGTCCATGGACATGCACTTGCCTTATATCTTTTCTCTCTACATAAAAAGCACTTAGAATCACTCTTTCCTCCAAGTGGTATAGACTTTCAAATCCTCTCAACACTCTCTTCAAATTCTATTCTAAACTTTATTTTTCTCAAATCCACCCCTACAATCACCTCGAACCCTTGGGGAACCTTGCATAGTCTCAATTTTCACTCTTGGTGATCCTCCATGTTCCCAAGATGAGTCTAAACACTCAAATATGTTTTTGTTGCTCTCAAACTCCTCATGCATGAGATCTCAACTCTGTAGAATTGACCCCTCCTCACAATATCACTAAATTCTCTCAACTAGTATGTCATAGTCCTTTGAAATTTTTTCATAGTTGATAAATACCCTAGGATGTCCTCCCTTGCAAAATTTCAGATCTTTTCATGAAGCCATTTGGCTTAGGCATCTTTCTATTCAACACACATATTTCAGATTTGGTCTAAAAACCATCCTTTTCACTTTAAAAACTCATAACTCTCTGCACAAGAAAAATCTTTCTCTATTTTTTAAGCCAAAAGGTAGAATATTATGTGTAAATTTTTAAGGAAATTTTTAGAAATATCCACTAAAAACTGAAGAAATGGCAGACTTTGTACAATTTCCAAAGATTATGCAGTTCTAGAAACAGTTTACCTCATAAACTTTCAAAAATTCTAGCTTTGTGCGTGTACTAGCTCTCACAATAATTTTCAATTGTACTAACTGAAAGATAACCCAAGGTATCATGTGTAGAAATTTCAAATCTAGATCTCAAACTTAAAATTTGTCCTAAGTCACCATAATCCCCAAAATTTGCAATCCATTGCACACAATCTCTCCAAATCCTCTCATGTGTACAAGATGTACAAAATCACCTTAAATACATCATAATGAACTATAGTGTATAAAAATGGGTCTAATTTCTATAACATAAGTTTAGCCCTCTCCTCCCCTAATGTTCTCTCCAAGTGAGCTCTCATAGCCTCCTTTTGTTCGATATAGAATTGTATGCGAAACATTACCTTGTCTTCTAGAAAGATCTTGGCAATGGAACCAAAAATGTGACCCGGCCTATCTCTCACTCAAGATGAACCTCTGATAGCTATTATGGTATCACACTAAGAAGGAAAGGAACCCCAACTCCATCATACTCCTCCAAGGCTAACACTCCAAGACTCAAACCATTGCTCATTAGAGAACTCAATGAGAGAGAGAGAGAAAGTTGCAATGAAAGGATGTTGAGTGCATCTTCACCCCTAGTTTATATACTTGTGAAATTTTTACATACCAAATTTATTAATTATTGGAGCAACTCAAGTTATTAGGCTTAAAGTAAAATAAAGTCAAAAAGCTAAAGGAATATCCATACTCATAGGAATATTCTCTAAGCATGTGGTCTTATCTTGACCCAACCACTAAGTCAAAGATTCCTTCACATGGGCTATCCTTGGATATAGAAGAATCCAAAACAAAAAGGCATGTGGGTCCAAGAGGTCTCAAATTTTTCCTCAAAGCCAAACACCTAGGAATAATACTAAGTCAACACACTAGAATCCAAAATAATGGTGCTCATCTTTTCCACTTCCTCTAAAGTAAGGTTCCTTCTATCTTAGCTATGACTAACTTTAGCTAAGACTAACTTTAGCTAATCATTGATAATGTAGAACCATCCTTTATCTTTATATAAATAATATCTCTCAAGTACTTTTAATACCAAACTAAACATCACAATAGCACATACATGCACAAATGGGTGTTATAGACCTATCTACCAACCTCTCTTCTTTATGGGTCCAACTCCATTGATGCTCCTCTAGGCTCTAGAGCATGTACTACATTCCTAGTCATTGTGGTAGATGCATCTACCTGTGCTACTCCACAAATGAAGTCTAAGATGTCTCTATCACCCGCATATGAGGTAGAAGCCTCAACACCCAAATCTGATCTCCTTTGAGCTATGGCCATGCTAGCCAATCTCTATTCTAGCTGCTCAATGCAAGTAGCCATGGCTGTATTAGAAGTTAGGCTAGGTATTGCATCCCTATTAGGTGTGGATCCTCTACCACCACTTCTAAAATCTTGTCCTCTATGACCTGGAGCTTCTCTACCACCTGCCATAGCAGCTTACCACTCCGTAACTCCAAGTGTAGGTCAAAGCCTTGGTCATTGGTATGACCAAATCTGTGACAATGCTCATACTATCTCTATGCTGGCTGTGATGCACTAAAGATATCCGGTCTGCTGCCTTGAGTGCACTCTCTCTTATGGTGAGGTCCACCACAAGTCCAAGAAGCAACACCACCACTCAATGGTTGTTGTTGACCCAAAAATGAAGGTAAGGGTCTAGCTACAATAGGCCCTCTACTTGCTCTATAGGATTTGGGTTATCCACCATATCCTTGGAAACCAACATGGCATGGTGCACTCTGCTACACTATGGAAGAAGTAACAATTGTGGATGAGGTCTCCCTACCAAATCCAAATGTCACCACTCTCTCTTCCACCATGTTAAGCTCAATACGCTCAACCAAACCAAAGACCATTGCTAAAGTAAGCAAAGTAGACTGTAACAATGTAGCATCACAAACTCTATGTTGCAACTCCTTGTCTAATATCCATACCAAAATTGGACTATATAGGCCTCAGTAACTCCCTAAGTAAACTGATCAGCCATCTCATGCAAGTGTATGCCTTACGTAGGCTCTCTCCTTGCGTAGTTTGCAGTCCTTGTAGTTTTGCCTCAAACATTGGAAGACTTCCACCATGGGATTAAACCTTTGGTACTAAACCACCTCTTGTACTAGTACCTCCACTTGTAGTAATACCATTGCCAAGAGATCTACCAAGGCTACTAGACCTATAACTTGTGGGTACTACCAATCTACCCCTAGAAACCAAGCATGAAGTAATGGAGACATAGTTCGGAGACCAATATTATCTCCATAGCTCAATCTCTTCCAAGTGAGCTCTCTTGAACTCATGCTAGTCGTCCATTGGTGGACCCTCCAAGTGCTGAAACAACCCCTTCCATGCCATGAAGGGCGTGAACAAAGTCAAGTTCCGCATTTGCTACAGATCACACCAACTATCAAACTCTTGGATTGAGTCATCCAACTCAATGGTACCCACTGTAGTAGAGTAACACTTGGAGTCTTTGGAGGCCCCATAAATCTCATCCATGTCCCACAACAATGGTGCAGACACACTAAGTGCTCTCTCAACTAAAGCAACTCCTACGTCAAACTCCAACTCAAAGTCAATCTCCTCCCTCATTGGGACATGAGATACAGGTTGATATCAAGCACCACTCCAAGTAAATCCATTGTGTATTGCAACATTATCTCCCCTAAAATCCCCAAAGAACTCCATTGTGACAAAGTAATTGCAACCCGCAACCGGAACCACCGCAAGTACCCCACCAAGTGCCAACCTACCAACCAAATATCACCCACTAATGTAGCTCTAACTACAACATCTTCATTAGGAGAAAAGGTAAACTATAATCTACCATCATAACATGCACTCTCATGGTCTACATGTCATCACTTCCTACCTCACCAAAGAGAGACATAGGTAGTCTAACTGTTCATCACGCTAGCCTCAATACCGAAAACATACTAGAGCACCAACACTCTAAAGTTAGGGCACCTCACACAAACATAGTACAAAAACAGGAAGTAGAGAATGGAGGGGATCCAATCATAAGAAATCTAAACAAAAACCTCCATCTCATAAATCAACATTGGACTGAATCTGCTTCCATTTGGCATTTAACATAATATGAGTTATCTACTTCTTAAGCTTCTAAGATCACCAAGAATGGGATCAATTTATCTCTCCTATCCAAAGCTAAAGGTGTATAGATAACAATGCAATAGTCACTAAGAAAACAAGTGAGGGTGGACCAATTAGGCTAGGGCACCAGTCTAGGAACCAGAGATCTAGGGGTCAAACCTTATTGCACATAATCTAGCAGGGTGGGCAGATTTTGCCAAACAATGACCAAAATCTACTCTAAACTAGCAAGCCTCATACTAGCAAGTTGGCTTTCTAGGCCTTTGTAGCCTCTCATAGCCCATAGCTCTATGCTTTGAAGCCTCTAAACACCAAAATTCAGCCAAATGAGGCCTTTCTTCTTACCAAATCTGCATCAATTTGAAGACCTTCTACACAAGATCACTCTTAGGGAAGCTCTAGACCACAATTGAGCTATCAACACAATCAGCAGGGCTTGGAGATACCACCAAAACTTTCAGTCCTTGCACCCAGTTTTCCCCTAACCTCACTTCTTTGATGTAATCAATTTTTTTTCACAACTCAAATCACACTCAATCAGATTAGTACTTGATTTGTCACTCCATTATTTGCCAACAACTAGACAATAATTATAGTCAAGCCACAACCACTCTAGCTAAGACAATCTAGGTGATGCTCATTGGCCTTTGTCCACCATAGCCAAGAACTCAAAGGCTCAACATCAAAGAAGTGGGCTCTTTGGAGCTGCACTTTGAAAGTATACCCCTTGGTCTCCAACCCTAACGGTCCCATTGATGGCACATCTGATGGTGAAAATGGTGCTAAGTGATGGTGGGCCCCATCATGTAGTCAATACTCCAAACAAAAAATCTGACCGTCAACAAGTAGTCTATGAGTAACTACAAAAATACTCCTAACTACCAATAGTACTACTCCAGAGTCCGAGTAATCTAGGTGTGACATTAAAAATGGCATGATTGTACCCCAATATGATACTATGGTAGACCTAGGATCCATGCAGACCAATGTCACTTTCAAGCAATTGTGAGAGGACAACAAGTTGTGCAAAAAGCAATTGATTTTGGCTCTCAAGAAAGTAAGGGCAATGACCAAGAAAGATTTACCGACCATCTATCATATTAAGCAAGAAGATTTGGGATCTCTCAAGGCGGATACAGAGATTGCAAGTTGTATGATCACATTGATAGCCATTGATTTGGGATCCAATGTGAATGTTATGACAAAGGATATTGCACATCATTTGGAGTATCATACATTTGAACCTACACCTTGAATCTTGAAATTTGCAGATCAAACTAGGAGACAACCTTTGGCCATGTTGTCAAATGTTACCACAATCATCAAAGGAGTGCACTTCTAGTTGAATTACATTGTGTTGTGATAAGTGACCAAAACAGGTTATCCATTGTTGATCAAAAGACCTTGGTTGTAAACTGCTCAAGTTGTAGTGGATTGGCACCAACAAAAGCTATGATTTATGGACATATTGTTTGAAGAGTAGAAGGTGGTGATTTTGAGTTGGATGAAAGTTCCACACCTTGGGGAAACAACTTTGTTGGAAGATAAGGATGAATCCAAAGATTCATTGTCTTTGTCTTTTGAGGACTTCAATGAAGAAGTCCAAGTCAGTTATTTGGAATGCTACAAAGTAAAGGTCAAAGATGAAGATCCATACAACATCACTCTAGTGAATTTTTTTTGGAGGAAGTGGGTTTGAATGCTATTTGACTTAGGTTAAGCCCAGCTAGTCACATTGAAGGAGTCATCAACCCCAATAACTGTCAAGATGTTTTCTTGTTCAAAGGAATAATTTTGAAAATTTCAAAGATAGTTACTTCAGACAAGTTGGCAGGATACAATGCCATGTTTATAGAGTACCAAGATATATTCATGTGGTACCCACATTTTTGTTTTTATATGTAATTTTGAAGAAGAAGTATACAAAAGAACTCATATTGTGCCTGTATGACATCAAGAGGCAAAGAATGGTGTCTTTGGGTTGAAACCCAAGGAAAAGTGACTTTGTGTCAAAAGATGAAGTACTCAGATTTGCCCTATTAGCCAGCAAACTGAAGTAAGGAGACTTTGTCTTGGGAGTGCTCAACTGAGGCAAGGACAATGTAACAACTTTCCTTCGGGGTTGGACATTCAAGAAAGTACCATGCACAAGAACAGCTGGCCTATGAACAAGAGGAAATTGACAGTGACAAGAGCATGAAGAAGGTATGATTTCTCAATAGAAAATTGAAGTGAAGAGAGACGGAAGAAGCGCACCACTTTAAAATTTAGGCTAGAGACAAAACAATAACAAGAAATTTTCCATTGCTGTTAAGAAGTAGTCTTGTGGGAGATCGTGGGAAGGGAAGTGTAGTCAAAGAAGCGCAGGTGTGTAGAGAGGAAGTCAGGAGAGTTAGTTTGTGAATCAATGGGAGGAGTAGCTCCCAACCCAGAGTGGAAGAGAGAAAGATGGGAAGTGGGAAGAAGAACTTTGAATTCATAGTGAGAAATCATGCAATTTGGAGGTTAGATGTGATTGCAAGAATCGAAGTCATGAGCAAGCTTTGGATCACATTCTTGGCATGGAACTAGAACATTAGCTTTCTAGGTTTTGTGACTGAGATCATCAAGAGTATGTGTCTTGATGGCCCCGAGGAAGAAGAGAAGAGAGGAAATCCGGCTTGATGGACAAAGTCTAACTAAAACTATAGAGTAAACCCTAAACTCAGAAGAGAAGCGGGTGATGAGCAGGGATCCATACATGTTCTTGGGGAAGGGAGAAGTAGCTAAAGAAACCCAAGAGGTGAAAGATGCCTTCTCTTCAAAATGCACAAAGAATTGGCTACAAGGTCAAGAGATATAAGGACCCAATGAAGAGAGGCATTGTAGTAGCAATGATGGCTATCTTGAACTGTAACACCCATTTGTGCATGTGTGTGGTATTGTGATATTTAGCTTGGTATTACAAGTACTTAAGAGATATTATTTATATAGAGATAAAGGATGGTTCTATATTAGTCATGGTTAGCTAAAGTTAGTCATAGCTAAGATAGATGGGACCTTACTTTAGAGGAAGTAGAAAAGATGAGCACCACTATTTTGGATTTTAGTGTGTTGACTTGGTATTATTCCTAGGTGTTTGGCTTTGGGGAAAGAGTTGAGAACTCTTGGGCCCGCAAGCCTTTTTGTTTTGGATTCTTCTTTAGTCCAAGGATAGCCCATGTGAAGGAATCCTTGCTTTAGTGGTTGGGTCAAGATAAGGGGAATATGCCCATGTGAATGGATATTCCTTTCTACTTTTTGACTTTACTTGACTTTTAGTCTAGTAACTTGAGTTACTACGGTAATTAGTAACTTTGGTACGTAACTATTTCACAAGTATATAAACAAGGAGTGAGGAGGTACTGATCATCCTTTCATTTGCAACTATCTCTCTCTCATTGAGTTCTCTAGTGAGCAATGTCTTGAGTCTTGGAGTGTTAGCCTTGGAGGAGTATGATGGAGTTGGGGTTCCTTGCCTTCTTAGTCCATGGTGCGCTACCATAATAGCCATCAGAGGTTCATCCTGAGTGAGAGACAGGCCGGCTCACATTTTTGGTTCCGTTGCCGGGACCTCTCTAGAAGGCAAGATAATGTTCCGCGTCCAATTCTACATTAGGCAGAAGGAGGCTATGAGAGCTCACTTGGAGAGAACATTAGGAGAGGAGAGGGCTGAACTTATGTTAGAGAACCAAGATCCATTTGTATACCCTGTAGTTCATTATGATGTCTTTGAGGTGATTTTGTACATCTTGTACACATGAGAGGAATTGGAGAGATTGTGTGAGGTGGATTGCAGATTTTGGGGATTAAGGTGATTTTGGGCAAAATCTCAAGTTTGAGATCTGGACTTGAGATTTCTACACATGATAGCTTGGGTTATCTTTCAGTTAGCACACTTGAAATTATTGAGAGAGCTTCTATGCGCACTGGGCTAGAATTTTTGAAAGTTGATAGGGTAAAGTGCTCCCGCAACTGCATGCTCTCTGGAAAATTGTACAGAGTCTGCCATTTCTTCAATTTTCAGTGAATTGTCCTGAAAATTTCCAGGAAAATTCAGTGCATTGTATCCTACCTGGTGCCACAAAAATTAGAGAAAGATCATTTTTGCGCAGTGCGTTATGAGTTTTTGAAGTGAGGGGGGTGGTTTTCAGACCAAATCTGAAATATGGGTGCTGAATAGAAAGGTGTCTAGGCCAAATGGCTCGATGAAAAGATCTAAAATTTTGCAGGGAGGGACGCCCTAGAGTTGTGATCAAGTGTGGAAAATTTCAAAGGACTGTGACATATTTGTTGGGAGATTTGAGTGACATTGTGAGGAAGGGTCAATTCTGCAGAGTGGAGATCTCATGCATGAGAAGTTTGAGATCAACAAAAAGCATGCTTGAGTGTTTAGATTCATCTTTGGGAACATGGAGGGTCATCAAGAGTGGAAATTGAGATTATGCAAGGTTCCCCAAGGGTTTGAGGTGATTGTAGGGGTGGATTTGAGGAAAAGAGAGTTTACAATAGAATTTGAAGAGAGTGTTGAGAGGATCCAAAAACCTACACCACTTGGAGGAAAGAGTGAGTCTAAGTGCTTTCTATGTGGAGAGAAGGGACATAAGGCAAGTTCATGTCCATTAACCTTTGAGAGCAAGAGATTGAGGGAAAGGAGATGCTTACTTGACTTGGGTTTGCATGTTGGACCTTCTTCACCAAGATTGGGAGGGAGAAGATCTAAGACCAAGGAGTTGTGTGAGGTTTGTGGAGTTGAAGGACTTCCAAAAGGACATGAGTGTAGTGGAGTAAAAGCACTTTTGGAAACTTTGGTGAAGGATCTTGGAGAGAGTCTTAGTACAGCTACAGAAATACTACCACCTTCATCAGCTAGTTCTCAAGATTAGTGATGGAGATAATCTTTCAACTTATGGATAAACTATCCATGAGAGTTAGATTAATATGCACTTTAGGATTTGATGTTGCTATAGAAATCTTGGAGCAACCTGAACCTTTTGTGTTTCCTAGAGTGGATTATTCTCAGATGGTGTTAGTCATGTATATACTCTATTAGTAATAGAGTGAGAGAAAAGAAAAGAGAAAAAAAAAAAAATTAAGAGAAAAGAAAGATAGTGAGGGGTTAAGATGGGGAAACTTCCGGTTTTCTTTGGCAAGGATGGAGAAGATGTGGAGGCCTTTGTGAGAGACTTCAAGAGAGCTTGCATAGGAAACAATGAGAGGAGGAAGAATGAGTGGGCCTCATTATTACCCGATTTCTTTGAGGATGCAGCACTTACATGGTATGAGTCAGAATACCAAAAGAGAGAGAGGAGAGAGGGGGAAGAGGAGTCTTGGGAGACTTTGACTTCAGCACTCATTGAGAACTTTCTTCCTGATGAGAGTTATGAGAGATTGATGAGTGAGGTTACATTTCTCAAGCAAGGAGATGGAGAGAAAGTGAGGGTCTATGTGGAAAGAGTGGAAAAGTTGGAGTCCAGATTTCGCATAGTGTTGAGGAAGGGTGGGGATGATGTGGAGACTACAATGATTGGCATAGGGGCCATGCTCACCAAGAATTTTGTGGGAGGATTGAGACCACAAATTAGAAGCAAGGTGAGATATGAGAAACCTTCTTCCAAGGTTGAAGCTATCAAGATCGCAATTCGTATGGAGGAGAGTTTGGAAGGGGATGAGAGTGATTTGGTGGTGAAGGAGGTTGTGCATCCTCCTCAAGGCTACAAGTATGGTGGAACTTCTGATACTTTGGTGACAAGGGTTGCACCACAAGTAGTAGTTGCTCCAATTCTTGCACCTCCACCAAAAGATCCACTCCAAACCATCACAGAACAACTTGCGGATCTCAAGATCAATGTGGTGCAATTATGGGAGAAGAGAGAGGTGGATCAGAATGTAGGGAGAGGGCCTAGGAGTTATGGAAACCATCCATATAGAGGAGGCCAACCAGCCAACAATTTCAATGATAGAAATTGTTTTGGTTGTGGGGGAAGAGGCCATATCCAAAGGAATTGCCCAAATTCCACTTACCATGGAGGAAGGGGTTATGAGGGAGCCAATAGAGGGAAAGAGGGAGGTAGTGAAACCCAAGTGGCTCCTAATCCCAACAAAGGTAAGGGGATAGCATCCATAGATGTGGTTGAAAGCAAGTATGAGAAGGGAGAGTGCTCAAACTCCAAGGGTCCTAATTTGGAGCTTTTGGCACAAGAGAAGAAGAGAGCTCGTTTTGCAGAGGATGTTCACTCTTCTCAAGGATTTACTTCAAGCAAGGATACTCCTATGTCTACTAGGAGCACTCGCACCTCAACACCATCAACAACAAAGACTCCAAGGAAGAAGTTGGGGATGGAGGACTTCTTGATCTCCAAGCAACAATGGAACTACAATGTGTTGGAGGATGTTGGTAGTCACAAGGCTAACATCACAGTGGGCCAATTAATTGCTTTGAACCCTACCTTGAGAAAGGAGCTTAGAGGTGGTTTGAGTTCTACAAGGAGCAAGAAGAAGAAGAAGGCAAAAGTTCCAATATCAATGGGGGTGGTGGATGCCAAGCCAGCACCATGGGAAGCTTGTGAATATGCCTCCAAGATTGATGTGAGAGTGAATGGTCACAACATCAAGGATGCATTGGTTGATGGAGGATCAGCAGTGAATGCCATGTCAGAAAGGTTGATGAAGAAGTTGGGTATGATACCCTCAAGACCTTCAACATTTGTGGTGAGCATGGCAAACAAGCAACAAGTTCGACCAGTAGGAGTGATGGATAAGGTGGTAGTTTCAGTTATGGGAGTTCAAAATCTCATGACTTTCCAAGTCTTGAAGGATTCAAGCTATGACTTACTTCTTGGGAGGCCATGGTTGAGAGCAGCACGCACAACTGATCGATGGCACAAAGGGTACTTAAGGATTGGGCCATCAAACCATAGAGTCACTGTTCCTGGGACTAACACCACCAACACCTCACATTCAGATACCCCATCTTCTGATTATTGGGAATCTGATTCTGAAGGAGGAGCTTCAGGTGTGGACACAAGCATGGAAGAGGAGACTTCCACGGAGGAGGATGAATCTGAATCTGATTCAGATGTGTATCCTTTGTGTGCTATGGATTTTGCACCTAAGCCAGAGGTTTTGAAGGACCCAGATAAATCACCATTGACACTTGAGGAGGTAGAGAGAAGGTTATCTACCCTCAAGTATGGCCCAAATGTTACCAAGGAGGAGAAGGTGAGATTTGAGGAGATTTTCCGCAAGTTCATCCATGTGTTTGCTTTTAGTTACAAGGATTTGAAGGAAGTCACCTTGGAGGAGCACAAGATAGAGGTGGAGTCACATGCAAGACCAATCCGCCAAAAGCAACGTCGCATTAGCCCACCAATATCTTTGGTTGTGAAGGAGGAGATTGATAAGCTCAAGGAGGCTGGATTTATCTTTGAGGTGGAGAATTCAGAATGGGTGTCTCCAATTGTCATTGTGAAGAAAAAGAATGGCAAGCTTCGAGTATGTGTGGATTACAAGAAGCTTAATGCTGTTACCAAGAAGGACTACTACCCATTGCCATTCATTGATGAGATCTTGGAGGAGGTTGCAGGTCATGAGAGGTACAGTTTTGGAGATGGTTATAGTGGATATAACCAAATAAAGATTGCACCAGAGCATCAACAACTCACCACATTCACCACACCTTGGGGAACTTACGCTTTCAAGGTCATGCCTTTTGGGCTTTGCAATGCTCCAGCCACATTCCAACGGTTCATGAACAAGGTATTTGAACCTTTCATTGGGAAATTTGTGAGAGATTTCATTGATGACTTTTGTGTCTATGGGAGCAAGGAGGAGCACTTTGAGCACCTAATCAAAGTCTTGCAACGCTTGGATGAGGCAAATGCATCACTCAACCCAGAGAAGTGCATTTTTGGATGTGAAGAAGGTCTACTTTTGGGGCACATCATCCCCAAGGATGGAATAGCAGTTGATCCTGAGAAGGTGAGGAAAATCTCAGACCTTCCATTCCCTTCAAGCTTGACAAAGTTACGCCAATTCTTGGGAATGGTTGGGTACTATAGGAGGTTCATCTTCTCATTTTCCAACAAGGCTTATGCATTGACCATCTACATGAAGAAGGGTGTAGATTACATGGTGATTTTGGAAGACAAGGAGGCTCTCAAAGCTTTTGAGGAGCTCAAGCGATCCCTTGTTGTAGCTCTAATTCTTGCTAAACATGATTGGAGTAAGCCTTTCATCCTCTACACTGATGCTTCTAATGTAGCTATAGGATGCACTCTTAGTCAATTAGACCAAGATGGGCATGATCATCCAATAGCTTATGCTAGTAGGCAGATGGTTTCAGCAGAGAAGAACTACTCTGTCACAGAGAGAGAAGGGTTGGCAGTGATCTTTGGTCTCAAGAAGTTTAGACACTACTTGATTGGAGGGAAAGCCACCATTGTCACAGATTAAAAGGCTTTGAAGTACATCTTCAACAATGTCTAATGTTGAAGGGAGCCTAGCAAGGTAGATGATACTCTTGTTTGAGTATGACTACACCATTGAGGACAAGCCAGGAAAGAAACATGCAAATGCTGATTTGTTATCTAGAGCCTATGATCATGATGGAGATGAGCCAGTAGATGATTCCTTCCTGGATGAGGAGCTCATGACAATCTCAGTCACTCAAGAGATTCCAATGGAGTACAAGGAGATTGTGGATTTTGTGACAAGAGGTAACTATCCAGAAGGGATGCATGCTAGGGAGAGGAAGGCCCTTGCAGCAAGATCTAGACCTTACACAATGGTGGATGATATTCTTTTTCACCAAGGAGCAGATGGTCTACTTCGAAGAGTAGTGGGTAAGGAAGAGTCTATCCTACTCATAAAGGAGTTTCATGAAGGTTTAGTATGTGGAGGACACTTTGCAGGAAAGGTGACTGCTTTCAAGATTCTAGATGCAGGTTACCATTGGAGAGGGATTTTCAAGGATTGTCTTGATTATTGCAAAACTTGTCATGTTTGTCAAGCTTTTGCTAGAAAGTCTACATCCACTCCACCACTTAGATCAATTCCATTGCTAGGACCCTTTGAGAAGTGGGGAATTGATTTTGTAGGACCTCTCAATAGAACCCCAAGGAACAATCGGTACATTGTGGTAGTTACTGATTACCTTACCAAGTGGGTTGAGGCTAGACCATTGAGGGACAAGAATGAAGATGAAGTGGGTAGATTTCTTTATGAACGCATTATCACTAGGTTTGGATGCCCTTTGGAGTTGGTTTCTGATAGAGGAGGAGAGTTTACAGGAAGCATTACTACAGCCATGCTACGACATTTCTCTATCACACATAGAGTAACTACATCCTATAAGCCAAATTCCAATGGCTTGGCAGAGAGAACCAATCAGACCTTGTGCATGATGTTGGCCAAAGATGCAGAAATGGAGGGGGCTAAACATCATTGGGACAAGAGGATTCATGCAGTTTTGTGGGAGTATAGGACAACCATGAAGACTTCCACTGGATATTCTCCATTCCAATTGGTGTATGGTATTGAGTCTACCTTACCTATTCACTTTGATCTTCCTACCTTCCAAAGCATTCATAGAAGATTGAAGAAAGCACAAGGAAGTGATGCAGGGAAGTCAAGGAAGGATCAACTCATGGAGTTGGAAGAGGCAAGAGCAGTTGCTATGGTTCGAGTGGAGCAAGCCCAAAGGAAACAAAAGGAGAGCTATGACAAGAGGCAAGGCAAGAAGAAGGTGGAGCCTTTCAAAGAAGGTGATTGGGTAATGTTGTTTGATTCCATTCGATTCAAGAGAGTACAAAAGAAGTTTTTGCCTAAGTACTTTGGACCTTTCATAGTAGAGAAGGTGTGGGGAAATTACACTTATGATCTCAAGGAGTTGGGAGGAAGACACTTTGATAGGATTAACCATGATAAGTTGAAGATGTACCATAGAAGGTAGAGAGACCTTCACTTTGAGGACAAAGTGAAAACTTAGTCCGGGGGTAAATGTAACACCCATTTGTGCATGTGTGTGGTATTGTGATATTTAGCTTGGTATTACAAGTACTTAAGAGATATTATTTATATAGAGATAAAGGATGGTTCTATATTAGTCATGGTTAGCTAAAGTTAGTCATAGCTAAGATAGATGGGACCTTACTTTAGAGGAAGTAGAAAAGATGAGCACCACTATTTTGGATTTTAGTGTGTTGACTTGGTATTATTCCTAGGTGTTTGGCTTTGGGGAAAGAGTTGAGAACTCTTGGGCCCGCAAGCCTTTTTGTTTTGGATTCTTCTTTAGTCCAAGGATAGCCCATGTGAAGGAATCCTTGCTTTAGTGGTTGGGTCAAGATAAGGGGAATATGCCCATGTGAATGGATATTCCTTTCTACTTTTTGACTTTACTTGACTTTTAGTCTAGTAACTTGAGTTACTACGGTAATTAGTAACTTTGGTACGTAACTATTTCACAAGTATATAAACAAGGAGTGAGGAGGTACTGATCATCCTTTCATTTGCAACTATCTCTCTCTCATGCAGTTCTCTAGTGAGCAATGTCTTGAGTCTTGGAGTGTTAGCCTTGGAGGAGTATGATGGAGTTGGGGTTCCTTGCCTTCTTAGTCCATGGTGCGCTACCATAATAGCCATCAGAGGTTCATCCTGAGTGAGAGACAGGCCGGCTCACAGAACCCGGAGTGAACCACTTATGTGATGAAACATCAAGCGGTATTCTTCCAAAAGATGTTTGCAGGGGAGAAGATCAATTGGGCAAAGTGTTTTTATCAGCATGCAAGATAGGTGGTGTTGAACTTGTGAGACAAGTTGCCTCCACAATACATTGTGCCATTTGCAGCCCACTTCTATTTGGGACTGTGTGACAACCCGGCAAATATCACTTTTGCGGTAATCGGGTAAGTAAAGTTCGTTCCCATAGAGATACGATCCAGAATTGGTCAAAAATGAAGTCAAAAGTCACAATTGCAGTTCTTCTTGATGGCTTCTTTAATCTCTCAGGTAGAAACTACACCCAAAAGAGAGAAACCAGCTCACAATCTTGACAACTTGTCACAATACGCACACATAATCACATCATAGTCAATTCTGTCCAAACAACTCTTGATTGTGATGATTCAGATTCTCCCAAAGACGGCACTTCACTGCAAAGACCAATTTCACCTCAAAATTGTGTTCCACCCCTCCACTGAAGGCACAACTTCCTCGATCAAAATTGCTTCACACCAACTTCGTGCTGCAATCACAAGTGCAGAATACTAACAACACTACAATTCCTCTCAAATCTATCAAGGCATTGCTCCGATGTACTTCACTCAGGATCACACACACAGAATGAAGATCAAGGCTGCAGATTCCAACATTCACAAACACACTGACTTGCTCTTCAAAATTCTCCACACACTCACAAACACAAACACAAAATTGACAATCGGAATTTAGCTTAAGCGACGAGTACTGAAACCAACACTTTGCTTTATCTATCTTCAGAAATTTGAATACTGAATAACATCATACTGCAAATGCTTCACTTAAATACTGAAGCAAACGGTAGACTTGCCTACCTAAGTACCGCTTCCTAACATCTCTTCCTACCTATAGATCCCAAGGGACAATCTATCTCTTCATATCTGACTCTTCCTATCTCAAAATCAACTTTTATCCTGATCCGATGTCTACCTCATCATCGGCTTCCAAACCCAATGATCTTCTTGCTATTTCACCCTCTTCGGGTATGACTGATTCTACTAATTTCTTTACTAATTCTACAACTTCTTCACTACAATCTGTAATTGAATTCCGGGTTACTCCATCTACCTTCTTATTTCCCGACCCACTCTTCTCTAATGTGTCAATTAGCAAGTCCGATGACACCTGAATTCCTACTTCTGCGACATCGGGTTTCCTCTCCACTATCACACTATTCTGAATCTTCTCCAATTCCGAATTGACTAAATCCAATCTAAGACTAACATTATTCTCTACTTCCAACATTTTCCTATCTACTCGTTCTCTCAACCAAATCAGCAATGTGTTCATGTCCACATCCTTGGCTCTTTGCTTTGGAGTCTCCTGCACAAGTAACTTCAACTCATGCAGACAAGCTTCTTCCAATCTTCCTTCAGCCTCTGTGCTTAAAATTGCTTGTAATCTCCCAGCAAGGTCCCCTACTGATTCCGATGCGTATCTCCAAGAACGTTCTACCTTCAACTCCACTCAATACATCTGCAACTCGTCTTCGTATTCTGCAGCGAGCATCTTCTTGTCCTCTGCATACTGCATTTTCTGCTGCTCCGCAGTTTTGACAAGTTCACGCAAACGCTCTTCTTCTTCTTGCCTGGACGCCACTTCTCTCTGCCATGCTTGATCTTTTGCTATGGCACTCTTCTTCAAGCTGTCCAATTCTTGCTCCATCACAATGTTCATCGCCTTAAATTGGACATTCTCGACGTGCACATTACTTACTTCCTCCTGCATCTTGCTGAGCCACATCGCCTGCTCCTTCAACTCTTTGGCTTGCTTTTGCAGGTCCTTCTCCTTTTCTACGCAACTCTCTTGTAACACGCTCAGCAGTTTCTTCCTCGAGTCTTCCTCCCTCCGAAGATCTTCAATTTCCGCACTTCTTCGGATTTGATGCTCCTGCAGCTCCTGCACTTCCTTCAGCAGATGCTTCACCACCTGCAACTCATTCATCCCCTTTTTGTGATCTTGGGGAATTCTTCTCCGATGTTCCTTCAACATTTCCAGCAATGGTGTGACCACCTTCGTTAAATATGATATCCCGCCAAAAGTTTCTTCTTCATCATGGCCTCCTTCATCTGGAGTCTTTCCCTGTGTCATCGGCTCCTTCATCCAAAGTCGCGATCTTCGTATCTTCATAGTGTCAGCGCTATCTTCGTCTTGGCTTCTTGAACTCGGGCCCGCGGGATATTCCTTCTTTGCTTCGGGTTTTGGCTTGTTCTCCATCATTACCTTGCCAGCTTCACTCACCACCACCGATTGCTGGACTTCGGGCTCTCCCTCACTTTCACTACCCGACTTCCCACTCTTCAACGTGAGCTCTTCTTCGTCTAAGTCTTCTTCTTGCGACTCAGTTTCTTCATCCAACTCCGATCCCGAAGATGCTCTTCTCACGATGTTAGTGGTCTTCAACATCAGCCTCCAAGTCTTACGTTGGATGGGCAATGGTTTAGCTTCTTCCGGTTTACTTCACTTCTTTGTCTTTGGACTGGCAACATCTTCGATCTTCCACTGTCCCGTTCTCACAAAGTATTCGTCATTTGCCCTCAGTTGAAGCATGTACTATCGCTCCTCTTTGTCGGCTTCTCGTCTCAAATCAGGATGCATGTGGGAGACCATACAATGCCTCTTGTCTTCAGAGAGCAAGTTTAGGCCGAAGTAGAAATGTGCTACGAATGGCGCAAAATAATGTGGTGGCGAGCCCATTTGCCAATTCACTATCATCTGCCTGGTTCGGTGATGGAAACACTTTGCCCAATTCACAGGTACCCCTGCAAACATCTGGTGGAAGAAGACTGCATGCTGCATGGTTACGTAAGTTGTTTGCCCCGGCTTGAACATGGCCATCATCGCCCCTACGACACTTCTTTGGATCGGGTCCCAATAGAACTCCACCTTGTAACCATTCGTAGTTCTTGGAGCAAAAAACAAATTATGAATTTCCGCCATCTCCTCTGCACCATCACACTTCCAATAGAAGGTGATTCCTGTCAGCTCTCCTGCTTCTCTCCCCAGGACCAACTTCCAATCCAACTCAGTCCATCAAGCCGGATTGCCTCTCTTCCCCTCCACTTTGGGACCCTCCTCACAATTACTGGCAGTGATTTCTGCCATTACTCCCGGGAAACTGAAATTCCAGTTCTAGGCTAAAAAGGTGATACGAAGTCTCACCAAGACTTTGATCCTCGCTTCTACATCTACCCTTCAAATTGCAAAACCTCTCACTGCCAGCGCGTTGGCCACCTTCTTTGCCATGATTTGTTCTCTCATTCTACGCTGTTGGAAGATCAGCCCCTCTCCTGGACGAGACACTCTAACTCTCTTAGGGTTTTGGAAAATTTTACTCTCGACGGGCTTCCGAACACGCATTCCTGCAAGATGACTACTCAAAGGAATTGGAAATTTACTCAGCAAATTCAACTTCCCCCTGCACATTCACAATTTTATATTGCCCCAAATCGCAATCATTCTTCAGTCAATTTTGTTTGTGAGTTTCTCTCTTCTGCGTGCTCTCCCGGTCACTGTCAAGACATGCTTCTTCTACCCCCGCCATTTCTTGAAATGTACTTTCTTGCCACGTACCGAGGTTGTTAAACGGTCTTTATCATTCCTGCGTTTTCCAACCCAAAGACAATGATCTTCGGCCTGCTTCCGGCGTACTCCTCTTCCGAATACCTCCATCATTGGATCCGACGTCAGCTTCTTAGGCTTTCCTCCAAAGTTACTTTGCCTCTTCTTTGTTTGCAATTCATCTTTTCCATGCTTACTTCGTCTCTTAAACACTACTAACCATAAAAAAACAAAAAATGTGGGTACCACAGACTGAACTTACTGAACACGGTAGAGAGACACAAGATGGTATTGCACACCCACCCTGATTTGAGAAGAGATGCTAATGCGGAGGAGCAGTAGTACATCTTGCAGATAAGGAGTAGTGATGAGTACTACGTGCAGACGGGGGAGAGTGTGCAGTTAAAGGTGAACACTCTAAAGTTGAAGAAGAGGAGATGACAAGGAGAAGACGAAGAAGTAGCAGTGGCAAGACCTTGGAAGACAAGGAAAGTAAACCAGAGGAGAGACTTGGTGGTAATCGTGTCAGACAAGGAGTCAAAAGGAGAGGCCGAGTGCAAGGAAGAAGACTCGGACAAGGAGGAAGAACCCAAATTCATGTTGCAGAGTGGGGAAACAAGTAGTGAGAGTGAAGATGGAGAGGAGATGCAACTGGTACCCAAGGAGGATGAAGGAAAGATGGAGATAGAAGAAGAATGTAACTTGCATGCAGAAGAAGTTCCAAAGAAGGAGGAGAAGAGGGTGACTATTTAGAGAGGATTCTATTCCAGACGAAAGGTGAAGTATGAAGCGTGGCCATGTAAGGTAAGAGAAGTGGAGAGTGGAAGTTTGGGGAGTGAAGAATCCATTCCCATAAGGCGATTGTGGCTAAGAAGACAAGTGTCGAGTGAAGAAGAGGCAAAGAAGGAGAAAAGTCCACAAGTTGAGGTAAACACAAGTAGAGGAGAAGAGTATTTGCGGGACGTTGTGTGAACATTGTTGGTAAAGTTGGAGCACAAGAAGAAGGAGATGCAGTCAAAGTGTCTGGAGGTGAAGATTGTGTTGCAGGTGTTAGCAAGATTAGAGGAAGAGAACTTGGAGTTGAAGAAGAGTGTAACCTGAGGTGAGAAAGAGAGGGAAGTACTACGAGTAGATGCAATAGTACAGAATCAGGTAATTGAAAACTTGAAGAGAGAAGTGAGAAGTAGAGAAAGAATCATAGAGCAAAATGTCATAGCAAGGGAAAGGCAGATAGCAGAGTATGAAATCTTGAAACAATAGTTTGCTGATTCTTGATTAAAAATTATTCATGCTATGGCAAGAGTAGCAAAGAACAAGCAAGAGCTTGATAGAGTGATGGAGAGTGTGGAAGAAAAGAAGCAGCTTTGGCAAAAGTAGTTGACAGTGAGGTATAGAGAAGAAGAAAGATTGAGGGAGATACTTTGTAAGCTGGAGGAGGAGATTGTGCAAAAGGAGAAGGAGAAGGAGACAATGAAAGCCAAGTTCAAGGCAGAACTAGCAATGTATAGAGAAGATTGGCTTGCAGATCAAGAATGGGAGAGAAAAATGAGACTTGAGCCATTAAGGGAGATTGTAACAAAGATGAATGCCATGTTGAGTACAGAAAGCAGCGTCCGGATCAAAGAAACAAGATTGCATGAGTTGAAGTTGTTGGTGCAAGAGATGAGGAGGAGAAATGCAAAAGATAAAGACTTGAATGCCTTGTTGATTAGTCTCTGAACTCGTGTAGATATGAAGATATTAGAAGTGGAAGATAATATCACAATTAGATTAGACTTGGTAAAATTAGAGATAGATAAACTTTGGAAGGATGTAAGAGAAAAACCCAAAGTAGATGACATAGGGGTACAAATATCTTTGGAGTCACCATCGGAGATGTTAGAGAAGAGTGGGTCAAGAGATAACAAGTTAGATAGATTACCTGCTAGTGCAATTGTAGAGCAAAGTGAAGAATTAATAGAATTGGTAGAAGAATTAGTAGTTGTGAAACCCAAGGATAGAGTGGTGTGAAAAGTTACTTTGGGATTGGAAGCCAAGAAAGAGGTAGACATTGGATCGGAGTAGTAATAGTTTTGAGATTTGAAGAAGTAGATATGAAGAGGTGTATTGTCATTTCAGATCTGCAGGTTGTTAGAGGTTTTAGGAAATGGTATAGTTGTTAGATAACTGCTGAAGTGCTCTACTATTTAAAGAAGACATTCGTAGTCTTATGTTGTTGAGTGCTCATAATTTTTGAGAATAGATATAAAGCAAAGTGCTATGAAGTAGTGCTCATCGCTTGAGCTTAATTTTGAGTATCAATTTTGTGTCTATGTTTGTGAGTGTGTGGAGAATTTCAAAGTGTAAATCAGTATGTTTGTTGGATGTTGGATTCCGTAGCCTTGATCTTCATTCTATGTGTTTGATCTTGAGTGAAGTGCAATCAAATGCCTTGACAGATCTGAGAGGAATTGTAGTGTTGGTAGTATTATGCATTTGTGAGTGCAACACAAAGTTGATGTGAAGCAATTTTGATCAAGGAAGTTGTGCCTTCAATGGAGGGGTGGAACACAATTTTGAGCCAAAGTCATTTTACAATGAAGTGCCATTTTTAGGAGAGATTGAATCATCATAATCAAGATTGTTTGGAAAGATTTGATGGAGTTGTGATTATGGGTGACAAATTGTTGTGACAAGACTGCAAATCAGTGCTTGTTACTCTCTTCTAGGTGTAGTTGCTACCTGAGAGATTAAAGACGCAACCAAGAAGAACTACATTGTTATTGTTTGACTTTGTATTTGACCAATTCTGACAAGTATCTCTATAGGAACAAACTTTACTTACCTGATTACCGCAAAAGTGATATTTTCTAGGTTGTCACATGATTTTTGGCACCACTGCCGGGGATACAAATCTTGGAAGTGGAAGAATACAAAGCCAATTTCAAACCTAGGTGTTAAAGCAATATGAATGTCTGCATTGAGAAAACAACGAGAAGAGAGAGTTCAAAGACGAACATTGCATCGTGAAGAAGAAGAATGCCTGAAGATCAAATCCACTTTTGACAAAACCAAACGAGAGGTGTTGGACTTTTAGCTTCTTCACAAAGTGCAAGAAGCCTTGCAAGAACTTGACCAAAAGAAACATGAAGGCAGTTGGCAAGGCTACTTCGCATCTCCTTCTTCCAAGAAGAAGAAAGACTTGAGCAGGTAGACATATTTGTTATGACCCAATACACTGACTTCCCCTTAAGCTATAAAGGAAGTTGCATTTCTAAAGAACTTTGTTCAAGAAAAGATTGCACAGACACTAATGGAAGAAGAGTGTCAACACCTTCTACATATGATTCCTTGATTGTCTTGAAGGAATTTTGAAGAACATTCCAAAGGTGTTGAGCCTGATTCTTCCACTTGGGTTGAAGTTGATACACTTAACGAAGAAATTTTCAAGGAAGGCCCTATTGTGAACTTGACTAATTGGAACCCATGGGCTGTCAATAAAGCATTGATACCAGCCAACTCCTTGGTTTTGTCAAGTTCAAACTTACCATGGCTGATTCCACCAAGTCAAATGATGACTTTGTTACCTATCACCCAACACGCCTTACAAAAGTATAAGAGGATAGAACAAGACAAAGACCCCGATGAGTTCATCAAAGAATTTGAAGTCATATCCTTTGCCAACAAGGAACATGACTCGGCGGATCAACTGAGGATTTTCCCAAGTCTACTCCAAAAGAAAGCTTGGAGCTGGTACACCCATATAACCTAGAAGGAGTTCATTCCGGTGGACTGGGTGGACTTGAGAAACAATTTCTTGGAATGCTTTTGGGAAGTTGACTATGATACGAGCGTCTTTGTGGCGCTCAACGATTTGGATAGATGCAAGAAGAGAAGTTGAGAGACTACTCTGAGCGGTTCATGGTGCTTTTGAACCAAGTCCCAAAGCAATTGAGTGTGGTGGGTTATCAATCCGATGCCCAAACCATTACCTGGTTCTTGGGAGGACTTTCACCAAAGATTTGGATCTTTGCCAGGGAAAGGAATGTAACTTTCCAGGACAAGGTACTCAAACACATCGCCCACTATGAGGCAGCTCACTCTCACTCTACCGGCAATCAAAGAAACCAGGAGAAGAAAGGCAAGAAGCCCAGAAGGAGAGCTTCTCGTAGTACATCCCTTTCTTTGGAAGAAACCTCCATGTCTTCAAGTTCTTCTTTGGAATCTAAAGAAGAATTAAAGCCAAGAAGAATACAAAGACGTGGGGGTAAGAAACCATTGACACCCCCAACAAAGAGTGTACATAAGGCCAATACCAAGCTAGATGCCCTCATAAAGGAGTTTTTGGATTTTAAGATCCAGATGATTGGGATGAAGGACCAAAGGAAGCCACCATCATTTGGCAGATCCAATGTATGGTGCACTGCGTGTGGCAAGTCAGGCCATGCAAATAAAGAATGCAATATGCGTAATGCATTTTTGGTGTAGTAGATTGATTGGGTTCCAAGATGGAACTAGGAAGAGGAAGAGGAGGTGGTGTACCAAACCCAAGAGGTACTGCCTCAGGCAAGCACATTGTACCAAGGTCCAAGGTATGGACCAAGGGAGTATAACCCCAATGCTTCCCCATGAAGACCACCGATGAGCAACCTAAACTGACCTCAAAATGTTGCACCCGGAGCATGTTACAATTCTGGCTTGATGGGACATTGGTCTCCAAATTGTCCGGAGCCAAGACGGCAAATTGGGTATGTTCCCTAGTGTGGGAATTGTAAAGGATTGGGTCATATGGGCAACCAATGCCCTCATCCACAAAACCCAAAGTTGCATGTAAAAAATGTACAGACCCTGGCTGAGCGTGCTGCACTTCAGACAAAGGGTGATACCAATGTAAATTGTAAACACTTGAGGAGGAGAGACCTCAAGAAGGGAGCCCGGCCTCTAAAGGAGAATGGCCGGACCTTGTAATTTTGAAGGTTGAGACACGCGCAAGTAAGAAGAAGCGTGATCCCCAAGAACTGAGTACAACCTCTTTGTCCTTACAAAAGGTGAAGAGGCTGAACCCAAAGTCAATCCTTTCTACCAAGGAGGAAAAGATCCTCATAAAAGCCAAAGCTAAAGCCAAAGCTAAAGAGCTCAAGGAAGCGGTAATCAAAACTCAGGAACTAAGTTTGGAAGAAGAGATGAAGACAAAGCCTCCAATTTTTCCGGTGGACATCCAATCCAAAGTAAAGGATCTGATCTAAGCTGAGGTGGGCCAACCCGAGGAACCTTAGGTCAAGACCACTAGTACCCCTATCACCATCATGAAGCGTCCCAAAGTCAAATTTGAACATGGAAAGACTTTGAACCTGAAGCCAAAGGCAAAGACGGTGAAATTAGGGAGGTACCTCAATACTATATTGTAGCAGATTTGGCATCCACAACTACAAACGTCACATTCAAGCAATTGTGGGAAGATAATAAGTTGTACGAGAGGCAGCTAAATTCAGCCCTCAAGAAAGTAAGGCGATGTACAAAAAAGACCTGCCCACCATTTATTGTATTGAACAAGAGGGTTTGGGATCTCCCGTGGTTGATGTAGAGATTGCAGGGTGCATGATCACATCGATACCCATTGATTTGGGTTCCAATGTGAATGTGATGACCAAAGATACTATGAATCGGTTGGGGTATCATACGATTGAGCCAACACCCCAAGTCTTGAAATTTTCATACCAAACCAAGAGACGGCCATTGGGCATGCTGTCAAACATTACCACAATTATAAGACGGGTGCACTTCAAGTTGAATTACATTGTGTTGCAACCAGTGATCAAAACTGATTACCCATTGTTGATCAAAAGACCCTAGTTGTACAATGCCCAACAAAAGCTATGGTTCAAGGACATTTTGTTCAAAGATCGGAAGCTAGTGATTGTGAGTTGGACAAAGGTTCCCCATCTTGGGGAAACAAGTTTGTTAGAAGATAAGGACGAATTTGAAGACACATTGTCTTTGTCCTCAAAAGATTCTGAAGACAAAGTCCAAGTCAATTACTTGGAATGTTAGAAGGTGGATGTAGAAGACAAAGACCAATATGACCTCGCCTTGGGTGAACATGACTTGGAGGGAGGGGGTTTGATGGCAGCTCAACTCGGATTAAGCTGAGTGAGTCATGTCAAAGGAGTCATCAACCCCAATGACTATCAAGATGTTATCTTGACCGAAGGAAAAATTTTAAAATTTTTGAAGACAATCACTTTGGAGGAGTTTGTAGGATACACTGCTCTGTTTATAGAATTCTAGGATGTATTTTCCTGGTCTATTGATCAAATGCCAGCTATTCCACTAGAATTTGGAGAACACCCTATTGATCTAGTTGAAGGCGTAGTTCCGGTATGGTAGAGACAATACCGCCTGAACCCAAAGTACTCGCTCTTGGTGAAAGATGAAATTGACAAGTACTTGGGGGCCAAAATAATCTTTCTTGTCCTAAGCATTGAGTGGGTTTCACCCATTGTCATTGTCCCTAAGAAGAAACAAGGAAGATCCAAGTGTGCCAAGATTTCTGCAAGTTAAACATAGTCACAAGAAGGATCATCATCCCTTGCCTTTTATTGATATAATTTTGGACCAAGTAGCTGGTCACCCTTGTTTCAGTTTTCTCAATGGATTTTCAGGGTACAATCAAGTATCCATCCAAGTAGAGGACAAGGATAAAACCACATTCACGACCGATTGGGGCACTTTTGCTTACAATCAAATGCTCTTTGGGCTCTGTAATCTTCAAGGATTTCTTGTGCAAATTTGTGGAAGTCAAAAGGGTTTATGAAATGAGAAAATATTGATGATTTATGTGTGTTTGGGCAAAGAGATGTACATTTGGATTACCATCACCCAACTTTTGAAAGGTGTCATTTTTCCGGTCTGTCATTACACCCAGAGAAATGCTTCTTTGCAATGAAGGAGGGAATTCTTTTGGGGCATCGGGTGTCAAGCCAAAGTATTGAAGTCAATGTCAAGAAGGTTAAAGTAATCTCAGCCTTGGAATCACCTAAGAATATTTGGGAGCTGAGAGCCTTCTTGGGACATGTTGGATACTATAGACACTTTGTTTCAAACTATGCGGTGCTTGCTGTACCCCTTACAAAGATTTTGAAGAAGTCCAAAGACTACTTGTGGGAAGCAAGTCAAGAAGAAGCATTCCAAGTATTGAAGAAGAAACTAGTTGAAGCACCAGTCATGAGGGCCTCAAATTGGGACGCTCCTTTCCATGGCAATTGGAGTAGTCTTAAGTTAGAAGGATGAGAAGAAGAAGGATTACCCCATCTACTACGCCAGCCGACAACTTTCCATTTCAGAAAAGAACTATTTGACGACTGAAAGAGAAGGTGTATGCCTACAAGAAATTTTGCCACTACTTGCTGAGATACAAGTTTGTCTTCTATGTTGACCATTACACATTGCAACATTTGGTCAAGAAGGTAGATTTGTCTAGGCAAATTGCAAGATGGATCTTGTTGTTACAAGATTTCACATGTACTATACAAGTACAGAAGGGAGCTTTGAATCCTGTCCAGGTTGGACACTCAAGACCAAGAATGGGAGATCGATGATTGATTCCCTAATGAAGAGTTATATCATTTGAAAATAATGCAAAGTACAAGGTATGCAATCAAATATCATTATCTGCATACTCTCTAGTGTCCTGAAGGGCTAGACCCGGAGTAGAGTGCAGTCTTTCTCAAGAAAATGGGGCCGTATTATCTGAAGCACAACATTTTATTCAAGATGGGCAAAGACAAAGTACTTTGGCAATGCTTGGAGTCATACAAAGTTGGAGGAGTGATTGAGTCTTTACACTCCAAAGCATTGGGAGGGCACTATGCCCTAAATAATATTGTGGAGAAGATTCTTTCCTTGGGGTACTAGTGGCCTACAATGTACAAAGACTCACATGCCCATATCCAAAGCTATGATGCTTGTTAGAGAATGGGAAAGCCAACGGCTACTTCCCAATGGACTTTGAGACCAATTTTACCATTGGCCCCATTTGAGAAATAGGGAATTGATTTTTTGGGACTGATACAACCAGTAACCTGAGTCACAAGCAAATGCTACATTTTGGTTTGCACTGACTATGCTACCAAGATGGTCAAAGCTGAAGCAACTCTTAGAGATGATGCAAAAACAATGGCTGATTTTTTCTTTCAAAATATCATCTCCCGATACAAATGTCCTCTGAAATTGGTCAGTGACAGAGGGACACATTTCTTGGACTCTATGATGGAGGCGTTAACTAAATACTTTCAGATTAAACATTGGAAGACGACTCCTTATAATCCAAAAGAAAATGGCTAAAAAGAAAAGGCAAATGGGTTACTCTGCAAAATTCTAAATAAGATGACTGTCCATTATGCTTATGACTGGGATATGAAGTTACCAGCCGTGTTGTGGGCATATCAAACAACAGAGAATATCACAACCAAGCAAACTCCATACTTCTTGACATACGGCTTGCATCCCATACTACCTGTTGAATTTGAAGTACCAACATCTCGGATTCTATGTGAGGAACTATTGTCGGAAGAAGAAAGTTAAGATCTTCAGATCCATCAACTGATGTAGTTAGAAGAGAAAAGAGACACTGCAATGCAAACCACAAAAGAAGTACATAAACATAAGAAAGTCAGGCACGATAAGCACATCAAGCCTATGACTGTTCACAAAGGAGACTTGGTTTTGTTACAAAACAATCATTGAATATTTTTTCTAGGCAAACTGCATTTGAGATGGATGATGCCCTATCAAGTCCTTCATCTTTACAATAACGGGTCCATTCAAATTGTAGACTTGGAAGGGCAACCATTTGCCACTTGAGTAAACAGGTGGAGAGTTCAGAGATATTGGACCATAGACTTGGAGGTCTCTAAGACACCCAAGGTCTATGTTTGCAGAGATGCTTACATTTGAGGGAGGGGGTATGTGGTATCCACATTTTTGTTTTTTTTTGTAATTTTGAAGAAGAAGTGTATAAAAGAAGTTGTATTGTACCTATATGATATCAAGAGGTGAAGAATGGTGTCTTTGGGTTGAAACCCAAGGAAAAGTGACTTTGTGTCAAAAGATGAAGTACTCAGATTTGCCTTGTTAGCCTATAAACCAAAGTAAGGAGACTTTGTCTTGGGGGTGCTCAACCCAAGGTGAGGATAGTGTAAAAACTTTCCTTTAGGGTTGGACATTCAAGAAGGTACCGTGCACAAGACTAGCTGGCCTATGAACGGGAGGAAATTGATAGTGACAAGAGCATGAAGAAGGTGTGATTTATTGGTAGAAATTTGAATTGAAGAGAGATGAAGGAAGTGCACCACTATAAAATTTGGGCTAGAGACAAAGCGATGACAAGTAGTTTTCCATCACCGTTAAGAATTTGTCATGTAGGAGATCATGGGAAGGGAAATGTAGTTGAAGACACGTGGGTGTGTAGAGAGGAAGTCAAGAGAGTTAGTTCGTAAATCAGTAGGAAGAGTAACCCCCAACCTTGAGTGGAAGAGAGAAAGATGGGAGGTGGGAAGAAGAACTCTGAATTTGCAATGAGAAATCATGCAATTTGAAGTTTAGATGTGATTGCAACAATCAAAGTCTTGAGTAGGCTTTGGATCACATTCTTGGCATGGAATTGGAACATTAGCTTTCCAAGTTTCATGACTGAGATCATCAAGAGTAAGTGTTTCAATGGTCTTGAGGAAGAAGGGAAGAGAGGAAATCCGGCCTGATAGATAGAGTCGGATTGGAGGTTAGTACTCAGAAGAGAGGTGGGTGATGAGCAAGGATCCATGTTCTTGGGGAAGGGAGAAGTAGCTAAAGAAACCCAAGAGGTGAGAGATGACTTCTCTTCAAAATGCCTGAAGAATGGCTACAAGGTCAAGAGCTATAAGGATCAGATGAAGAGAAGCATCGTAGTAGCAATAATGGCTATCTTGAAGCCGGAGCAAACCACTTATGTGATGAAACATCAAGCGGTGTTCTTCCACAAGATGTTTGTAGGGTAGCGGATCAATTGGGTGAAGTGTTTTTATCAACATGCAAGACAGATGGTGTGGAACTTGCAAGATAAGTTGCCTCCACACTACATTGTGCCGTTTGCAGCCCACTTCTATTTGGGACTGAACTTATTGAATACGACAGAGAGACACAAGATGGTGTTGCACTTCCACCCTGATTTGAGAAGAGATGCTAATGCAGAGGAGCAAGAATACATCTTGCAGATAAGGAGCTTTGATGAGTACTACGCATAGATGGGGCAGAGTGTACAGTTGAAGGTGAACACTCCAAAGTTGAAGAAGAGGAATCAACAAGGAGAAGAAGAAGTAGTAGCGGCAAGACCTTGGAAGACGAGGAAAGTAAACCAGAGGAGAGACTTGGTGGTTATAGCATCGGACAAGGAGTCAAAAGGAGAGGCTGAGTGCAAGGAAGAAGACTTGGACAAGGAGGAAGAACCCAAATTTATGTTACAGAGTGGAGAAACAAGCAATGAGAGTGAAGATGGAGAGGAGATGCAATTGGTACCCAAGGAGGATGAAGGAAAGATGGAGATAGAAGAAAAATGTTACCTGCACATAGAAGAAGAAGTTCCTGAGCAGGAGGAGAAGAGGGTGACTATTTAGAGAGGAGTCTGTTCCAAACGGAAGGTGAAGTATGAAGTAGGACCAAATAAGGTAAGAGAAGTGGAGAATGGAAGTTAGGTGCAATGCGTAATGGTCAACATAGAAGACAAACTCGTATCCCAGCAGGTAGTGGCAAAATTTCTTGCAGGCATACACCATCCCGAGTGCTTCTCTTTCAGTCGTCAAATAGTTCTTTTCAGAAATTGAAAGTTGTCGGCTGGCATAATACACCCGGTAGTCCTTCTTCTTCTTGTCCTTCTAACTTAAGATGACACCGATGGCCATGGACAAAGTGTCCACATATACATGAAAAGGGACATCCCAATGCGGGGCCCTCATAATTGGTGCTTCAACCAACTTCTTCTTCAACACCTGGAAAGCTTCTTCTTGATTTGCTTCCCATAGATACTCTTTGTATTTCTTCAGAAGCTTTGTAAGGGGTGCAGCAAGCACCGCATAATTTGACACAAAGCGTCTGTAGTATCAGACATGTCCCAAGAAGGCTCTCAGCTCCCGGATGTTCTTCGGGGATTCCAAAGCTGCAATTACTTTAACCTTCTCAACATTGACTTCAATACCTTAGCTTGACACCCGATGCCCCAAAAGAATTCCCTCCTTCATTGCAAAGAAGCATTTCTCCGAGTGTAATGACAAGCCGGCAAAATGACACCTTTCAAAAGTTTGGCAAAGGTAATCCAAATGTACATCTCTTTGCCCAAACACACAAAAATCATCAATGAAGACTTCCACAAATTTGCACAAGAAATCTTTGAAGATTGAATTCATCATCCGCTGGAAAGTAGCGGGAGTATTACACAACCCAAAGGGCATTTGATTGTAAGCAAAAGTGCCCCAATCGGTTGTGAATGTGGTTTTATCCTTGTCTTCTTTTCAAATAGATACTTGATTGTACCCTCAAAATCCATCGAGAAAGCTATAACAAGAGTGACCAGCTACTTGATCTAGAATTGTATTGGTAAAAGGCAAGGGATGATGATCCTTCCTTGTGACTGCGTTCAACTTACGGAAATCTTGGCACACTCAAATCTTCCTTGTTTTCTTCTTCGGGACAATGATGATGAGGGAGACCCATTCACTTCTTAAGACAGGGAAGATGATTCTGGCCTCTAAGTACTTGTTGATTTCATCTTTCACCAAAAGCAAGTACTTTGGGTTCAGGCGGTATTGTCTCTGCCAAACCAGAACCGCACCTTCAACCAGATCAATCCGGTGTTCTCCAAATTCTCATGGAATACCCGGCATTTGATCAATAGACCAGGAAAATACATCCTAGAATTCTATGAACAGGGTAGTGTATCCTGCCAACTCCTCTGAAGTGATTATCTTCAAAAATTTTAAAATTTTACCTTCAGTCAAGACAACATCTTGACAGTCATTGGGGTTGATGACTCCTTCAACGTGGCTTACTTGGCTTAACCCAAGGCGAGCTGCCATCAAACCCCCTTCCCCCAAGTCAGGTTTACCCGAGGCAAGGTCATATGGATCTTCGTCTTCGACATCCACCTCGTAGCATTCCAAGTAGTTAACTTGGACTTTGTCTTTGGATTTGTCTGAGGACAAAGACGATGAGTCTTTGGATTTTTCCTCCTCTTCTCATGAACTCATTTCCCTGAGATGGGGAACTTTTGTCCAATGCACAATCACCAGCTTTTGATCTTCGGACAAAATGTCCTTGAATCGTAACTTTTGCTGATGCCAATCCACCACAACTTGGGCACTATACAACTGGGGTCTACCGATCAACAAAGGGTAACCAGTCTTTGTCATTGGTCGCAACACAATGTTATTTAACTTAAAGGGCACCCCTCCAATGATCGTGGTTATGTTTGACAGCATGCCTAAAGGCTGTCTCTTGGTTTTGGCTCGAATGTATGATACCCCAGTCGATTTGCAATATCCTTGGTCATGACATTCACACCGGACTCCAAATCAATGGGTATCAATGTGACATGCATCCTGCAATCTCCATCTTAAACTTGGGAGATCCTAAATTTTCTTGTTCAATATGATAGATAGCGGGCAGGTCCTTCTTTGACATTGACCTCACCTTCTTAAGGGCCAAATTCAGCTGCTTCTTGTACAACTTATTGTCTTCCCACAATTGCTTGAATGTAACGTTGGCATTTGTGGCTGCCAAATCCGCTACAATATTGTATTGGGGTACTCTTCCCAATTTGACCGTCTTCGGCTTCGGCTTCGGCTTCGGCTTCGAATTCAAAGTCTCTCAATGTTCCATTTTGACTTTAGGACATTTCAAAATGGTGACGGGATTGCTAGTGGCCTTAACCCGAGGTTCCTTGGGTTGACCCACCTTGGCTTGGATCAGACCCTTTACTTCGGATCGGATGTCCGCCGGGAAAACTGGAGACTTTGTCTTTGTCTCCTCCTTCAAACTCAATTCCCAAGTTCTGAGTAGTGCCTCCTTAAGTTCTTTTTGCAAGGCTTTAGCTTTGGCTTTTGAGAGGATCTTTTCCTCCTTGGAAGAAAGAATTGCCTTTGGGCGCAGTCTCTTCACCTTTCTGGAAGACGACAAGGTCGTACTCAATTCTTTGTGATCAGACTTCTTCTTACTTGTGCGTGTCTCAACCTTCAAAATTTCAAGGTCTAGCCATTCTCCTTTTGAGGCTGGACTCCCTTCTTGAGGTCTCTCCTCCTCAAGCGTGATGCAATTTACATTAGTATCCCCCTTTGCCTGAATTGCTGCACGCTCAGCGAGGGTTTGTACATATTTTAGGCGGCTTTGGGTTCGGTGGGTGAGGGCATTGGTTGCCCATATGGTCCGATCCTTTTCAATTTCTGCACAGGGGAACGTTCCCAATTTGCCTTCTTGGCTCCGGAAAATTTGGAGACCAATGTCCCATTGAACCACAATTGTAACAGGCTTCGGGTGCAACATTCTGAGGGCAATTTTGGTTGCTCACCGGTGGTCTTTGTGGAGGAGCATTGGGGTTATACTCCCTTGGTCCAAACCTTGGACCTTGATACAATGTGCTCGCCTGAGGCTGTACCTCTTGCGTTTGGTACATAGCCTCTTCTTCCTCATCTTGGTTCCATCCCGGAACCCAATCAATCTGCTGCACCGGGAATGCATTATGAGTATTGCACTCCGTGTTTGCATGGCCCAACTTGCCACATGCGGTGCACCATACATTTGATCTGCCAAATGCTGGGGCCTTCCTTCTGTCTTTAGCCCCAATCATTTGGATCTTAAAATCCAAAAACTCCTTGATGAGGGCATCCAGCTTGGTATCCACCTTATGTACACTCTTTGCTGGAGGAGTCATTGGTTTCTTACCTCCACGTCTTCTTACTTGTCTTGGCTTTGATTCTTCTTTGGATTCCAAAGAAGAGCTCAAAGACGTGGAGGATTCCTCCAAAGAAGGGGATGTACTGCGCAAAGCTCTCCTTTTGGGCTTCTTGCCTTTCTTCTCCCGATTCCTTTGGTTGCTAGCAGAGTGAGAGTGAGCGTCCTCGTAACGAGCGACATGTTTGAGTACCTTGTCAAGGGAAGTTACATTCCTCTCCCTCGCAAAGATTCGAATCTCTGGTGAAAGTCCTCCCAGGAACCAGGTAATGGCTTGGGCATCGGAGTAACCCACCCCTCCTGATTGCTTTGGAACTCAGTTCAAGAGTGCCATGAACCGCTCAGAGTCTCTCAACTTCTCCTTCTTGCGTCGGTCTAAATTGTTGAGTGCCTCAAAGACACTCATGTTCTAGTCAACCTCCCGGAATCGTTCCAGGAAGTTGTTTCTCAAGTCTGCCCAATTCATTGGTACAAACCCCTTCTCGGTCACATGGGTGTACCAGCTCCGAGCTTTCTTTTGGAGCAGACTTGGGAAAATTTGCAGTCAATCCGCTGAGTTATGCTCCTTGTTAGCAAAGGAGATGACTTTGAATTCTTTGATGAATTCATTGGGGTCTTTGTCTTGTTTTGTCCCCTTATACTTTTGATAGGCATGTTGGGTGATAGGCAACAAAGTCATTGTTCGATGCACTGGGATCGGCTGGGGTAGAGGTGAAGTTGACAGAATTGAGGAATTGGCTGGAATTGACGCCATGTTGTCAGCCTAGATATTCCAATTTGTCAAATTCAAGGTAGGGTCTTCTTTGACAATTTCTGATATGAGAGTGTGGACTTCAACCCGGTTGGAAGATTTAGGATCAACAACTTCAATGTGTTCTTCAAAATTCCTTCGGGACAATCAAGGAATTGTTCGTAGAAGATGCTCACACTCTTCTTCCGTGAGTGTCCGTGTTGTCTTTTCCCAAACAAAGTTCTTTAAGGATGCAACTTCCTTTACAGCTCTAGGGGAAGTCGGTGTACTGAGTCGTAATGCATATGTTTGGCCACTCAAGTCTTTCTTCTTTTTGGACAAAGAGGAGGATGCAAAGTAGCCTTGCCAACCGCCTTCGTGTTTCTTGTGGTCAAGTTCTCGTAGGGCTTCTTGCACTTCATGAAGGAGTTGAAAGTCCAACACCTCTTGTTTGGTTTCCTCAAAAGTGGATAGGACTTTCAGGAGTTTGTCTTCTTCATGTAGCAATGCTCATCTTTGAACTCTCTCTTCACATTTTTCTCTTGATGCAGACATTCATATTGCTTTGATACCCAGTCTCAAATTTGGCTTTGTATTCTTCCACTTCTGAGATTTTTATCCTCGGCAGCGGTGCCAAAAATCATGTGACAACCTGGCAAATATCACTTTTGCGGTAATCGGGTAGGTAAAGTTTGTTCCCGTAGAGATATAAGTCAAAAATGTCTAAATACAAAGTCAAATAGTAACAATGTAGTTCTTCTTGGTTACGTCTTTAATCTCTCAAGTAGAAACCACACCCTAAAGAGAGTAACAAGCACTGACTCGTAGACTTGTCACAAATTCACACTCCTTAATCACAACTCCATCAATTCTTTCCAAACAATCTTTATTGTGATGATTCAAGCTCTCTTGAAAACAGCACTTCACTATAAAATGACTTTGCCTCAAAAATTGTGTTCCACCCCTCCATTGAAGGCACAACTTCCTTGATCAAAATTGCTTCACATCAACACTGCACTGCACTCACAAATGCAGAATACTACCAACACTACAATTCCTTTCAGATCTGTCAAGGCATTGCTTTGATTGCACTTCACTCAGGATCAAACACACAGAATGAAGATCAAGGCTGCGGAATCCAACATCCAACAAGCACTCTAACTTGCACTTCAAATTTCTCCACACACTCACAAACACAAACACAAAGTTGATACTTGGAATCAAGCTTAAGTTGATACTCGGAATCAAGCTTAAGCGACAAGCACTGCTTCACAACACTTTGCTTTATCTATTCTCAAAAATAATGAGCACTGAACAACATCTAACTGCAATGCCATCTTAAATAGTGAAACAATCAACAATTGTCTTCCTAATGTACCTCTTCCTTACGACTCTACAAACCTGTAGATCCAAAATGATGATGCACCTCTTCATATCTGCCTATTCAAATCTCAAATCGGTTAATGATCCAATCCGATGTCTATTTCTTCTTTGGCTTTCAAACCCAAACCCGAAGTAACTTTACTTCCTAATATTCTGTCCTTGGGTTTCATAACTCCTACATCTTCTACCAGATCTAACAATTCTCTTTCCTGATCTGACATTTCACTAGTGGGTAATCTATCTAACTCCTTATCTACTGACCCACTCTTCTCTAATGTCTCTAATGGTAACTCCAAAGACATCTGCACTCCTACTTCATCTACTTCGGGTTTGGCTCTAACGTTTTCCAAAGTTAATCTATCTCTATTTTCACTAGATCTAATCTAATTGTGATATTGTCTTTGACTTCCAATATCTTCCTATCTACCCGAGTTCTGAGACTTATTAACAGAGCATTCAAGTTTGTGTCCTTTGCATGTCTCTTCCTTGTCTCCTGCACCAACAATCAACAAACTGCTACTTCAAGATTTTGTACTCTGCTACTTGTCTCTCCCTTGCTATGTCACTCTTCTTCACAAGTTCCTCTTGATACCTTCCTTCTCTCTTCAAGTTCTCAATAACTTGACACTGCACTACTACATCCCCTTGCAGTACTTCCCTTTCCTCCTTGCCTTGGATTATACTCCTCTTCAACTCCGAGTTCTCTTCTTCTAGTCTTGCCAAAACTTGCAACACAGTCTTCACCTCCGGACATGTTGATTGCATCTCTTTCTTCTTGTGCTCTAGCTTCACTAACAATAGGTACAAAATTTCTTGCAGGTACTCCACTCCATCACTTGCACCTACTTTAATCTGCGGAGTGATCTCCTTCTTCACACTTTGCCTTGCATCTCGACCGAACTCCCCTTTGAATTGTAATCTTCTTCTCCTTCGGCTTGGGTACCTTGTCCTCCAACTTTGTGTTATTTTCTTCCTCAAGCTCCACCCAAACTTCTTCTTCTTCTGCAGCAGGTACCGACGTCATCTCCCCACTTCCATCACTATCGCTACTCGTATCCCCACTTTGTAGCGTAAGCTCAGGTTCTTCCTTGTGTTCCGAGTCTTTGGACTTGCACTCGGCTTCACCTTCCGAGTCTTCCTTTGATGATGCAATCACCACCATACCTTTCTTTGGGTTTCCTCTCCTGGTCTTCCAAAGTCTTGTCTTCTCTACGTCTTTGCCTTCTCCTTGTTGACTTTGCTTCTTTGACTTTGGAGTACTCACTTCTACCTCCGCACTCTTACCCGTCTGTGCGTAGTACTCTGATGAGTACTACGCACAGATTTGAAGAATATATTGTTGCTCCTCCATGTCGACTTCTCTTTTCAAGTCGGGATGAAAGTGAGACACCATTCTGCTGCGCTCCGCCAAATTGAGCAAATTCAACCTGAGGTAGAAACGTGTTGCAAACGGCACGATGTAGTGTGGAGGCAACTTATCTCACAAATTCCACACCATTTGCCTCGTCCTCCCATGGAAGCACCTCGCCCAATTAATAGGTTGTCCTACAAACATCTTGCCTTGGGTTGAGCTCCCCTTGATACAAAGACTTCTTAGTTTGGGTTGTATGCTGACGGGGCAAGTCCGAGTACTTCACCTTATGACCCAAAGCCACGTTAACTTGGGTTTCATCCCAAAGACTCTTTTCTTTGCCTTCTTTGGCCATACAGGCACAATCCGACTTCTCTATACACTTCTTCTTCTCCATTTAAAAAAAATAAAATGTGGATACCACATCTTTCATAAGAGTCCCCAGTTTATTATTGGTCTTATTTACACTTTTTGTTAGAGGTGTCAATGGCTTCTTTCCTCCTTGTCTTTGTATTCTTCTTGGCCTTGATTCTCCTTTGGATTCCAAAAAAGAACTTTAAGACATGGAGGAGGACATGAAATCCTCCCCTTCTTTGGAGGATTCCTCCAAAGAAGGGGAGGTACTGCAAGAAGCTCTTCATCTAGGCTTCTTGTCTTTCTTCTCTTGATTTCCTTTGGTTCCCAAAAGAATGAGAGTGAGCCACCTCATATCACGTGACATGTTTGAGTACCTTGTCTATGGGAAGTTACATTCTTCTCTCTGGCAAAGATCCAGATTTTTGGTGAGAAGCCACCAAGGAACCAAGTGATGGCTTGGACATTGGATAACCCACCACACCAGATTGCTTCAAGACTCGGTTCAAATGAGCCATGAACCGCTCAGAGTAGTCTCTCAACTTCTCCTTCTTCCATCTATACAAATTGTTGAGTGTTGCAAAGACACTCGTGTTGTTATCAACTTCTTGGAATTGTTCTAGGTAATTTTTTTGCAAGTCCACCCAATCAGTTGGTCTAAACCCCTTTTGGCACCCATGAGTGTACCAACTCCAAGCTTTCTTTTGGAGCAAACTTGGGAAAATTTGCAGGCAATCCGTAGAGTCATGCTCCTTATTGGCAAAGGAGATGACTTTGAATTCTATGATGAATTGTTCAAGATCTTCATCTTGTTCTGTCCTCTTGTTTTTTTGATAGGAGTAGTAACAAGCAACAAAGTCATGCTATAACTCTAGAAAACAAGTGATATGGCTCTTCTAGCATTCTTCTTCTTTGCAATGTAGAGTTTGTTCACAAACTCTCTCTTCTTGTTGTTCTCTTGATGCAGACATTCATATTTTTTGGACATTCAGTTACAGATTTGGCTTCATGGTCTTCCACTCCCAAGATTTTTATCCTCGGCAGTGGTGCCAAAAATCATGACAACCCAACAAGTATCACTTTTGCAGTAATCAGTAAGTAAAGTTTGTTCCCATAGAGATACGGGTCAGAAATGGTCAAATACAAAGTAGAATGTATGACTTGCACTTTGAAATTCTTCACACACTCACAAATACAAGCACAAACTTGATACTTGGAATTAAGCTTAAACAATGAGCACTGGCATTTAGCACTTCACTTTATCTATCTTCAGAAATTATGAATATTGAAAAACAACACATTGCAAATGCTTTCTTTAAATAGGCAAAGCAATTCAAAATTTAACTAACTAAGATAGCATTCCATAACAACTCTACCAACCTATAGATCCAAAATGACAATGCACCTCTTCATATCTGCCTCTTCATATCTCAAACTTGTTTCTACTCCAATCCAATGTTAGCCTTGACTTTGGCTTCCAAATCTGATGTTACTCCTATAACTTCTCCCTCTTTGGGTCCTCTCTCTTCTACTAATGCCTTCATTATTTCTACTACGTCTTCACTCTAAACTACAATTGTAATCATGAGCATTCTTTATGTCTCTTTATCTTCTGACCCACTCTTCTCTAATGTCTTAGGTGACTAATCCAAAGACACTTGCACTCCTACTTTTACAACTTTGGACTTCTTCTCCTCCATCACACTACTCCTAAGGTTCTCTAGCTAAGAGTTCACTAAATCTAATTTGAGACTCACATTATCTCCAACCTCAATCATCTCCATATCTACTTGATCTCTTAAGTGAATCAACAAATTGTTCATATTTACATCCTTTGCCTTCTTCCTCCAAGTTTCTTACACATTTAACTTCAATTTGTGCAATCTTGCTACCTCCAATTTCCCTTCAGCTTTTGTATTGAACATTGCTTTTATTCTCCCAACAACTTCTCCTACCAACTTCAATGCATACCCCTAAGATCATTCTGCCTTCAACTCTTTTCTATACATCATTAACTCGTCTTTGTACTCGGCTGCCAACATCTTCTTCTCCTTTGCATATTGAGCAATCTGACTCTCAATACTTCTTACCAAACTTCTTAGTCTTTCTTCCTCTTGGGGTCGGATTGTTAACTCTCTACACCATACTTGGTCTTTCTTTGCCGCACTCTTCTTTAGGCTCTCCAACTCTTGCTTTATCACAGCCGCCATTGCCTTTGCATGTATGCCTTCAATACAAGATTTTCTTACTTCACCTTTCATCGTCTTGATCAATGCATTATGCTCCTTCAACTCTTTGGTTTGACCGTTCATCTCTCTTCCATGCCTATCAAAACTCTCTTGCAAATTCTCTACAATCTTCTTCCTTAATACTACATCCACCCGCAGTTCTTCAGCTTCTTCTTTCCTTTGGGTTACCCTTTCCTTCAATTCTCTTACTTTATCAATCAGATACTTCATCACTTGCAACTCATTCTTCACCTCTAGATGATCTTTTTGTATCTTCTTCTTCTTCTTCTTCTTCAACAACAACAACAACAACAATCGACCCATGATCTTTGACAAGTACGCTGCTCCATCAAAGTATTCTCCTTCTTCTTGGTCTTTGTACTTTGCCTCCATCAACTCTTCTTCAGCTAGAGTCTTACTCCAAAGTCTCAATCTGTGTACCTTCAGTGACCTTTCTTCCAAGCTTGCTTCTTCTTCTTTCACTTTGCTTGGATTTGCAAGTGTAGCCTACAGTAACCTCTTTGATCTGACTCCCTTCTATACTACCTTCTTTGGTTCTTCTTCCATCTCCTCCATAGGTAACTCCAAACAAGGGCCATCTCCTCCCTCCATACAATTAATTGCCGCATGGAACTCCTTGTCATCTTCTGCCATCCCTGCATTGACTTACTATTGGACTTCATCTTCACCTTTGCTCTCATTGCCAGAGTCCTCACTTTGCAATGTGAGTTCATCTTCTTTGGAGTCTTCTCTCTCTGACTCCATCTCTCCTTCAAACTCTGTGCCTAAAGCCTCATCCTTCACTGCCTCCTTACCTTGTGGGTTTAGTCTTTGTGTCTTTTGTTGTGGCACAAGTAATGATACTTCTTTGGGTAAAGTCCACTTCTTTGTCTTTGGACTTCTACCTTCCACTATCTTCCTCTATCCCATCTTGATGAAATAATTGTCATTGGATAACAATTGTAGAATGTATCATTGCTCCTCTTCATCCACTTCATGTCAAAGATTGAGATGGAAATGCAAAACCATCCGATGTGTCTCCTTTGTTATCAACAGATTTAATCCCAGGTAGAAATGTGTTGCAAATGGTATGAAGTAGTGTGGCGGTGAACTTTTCCTCCAATTGACAATCATTTGCCTCATTCTTTGCTAGAAATACTTTGCCTTGTTCACCTTCTCTCTTACAAACATTTGGTGGAAGAAGACCACCTGGTGCATGTTCACATATGTCATTTGTTTTGGCTTGAACATTGCCATTAACGCCCCACCAATGCTTTGTTTAATAAGATCCCATTAGGACTCCACTTTGTAGCCAATGTTGGTTCACGGAGCAAAGAATGAATTCCTGATTTTTGCGGTCTCTTCCGCAACTTCAACTTCCAATAGAAGGTGATTGTGGTTGCATCTCTTGCTTCTTTCCCCAAGACTAGCTTCCAATCTGACTCAATCCATCAAGCCGGATTTCCTCTTGTCTCCATTACTTTAGGGCCTTCCTCACAATTACTAGTTGTTATCTCTGCCATGAAATATAGAAAACTAGCAATCCAGTTCTAGGGCAGAAATGTAATACAAAGTTTGCTCAAGACTTTGATTCTAGCTACTACATCTAATTGCCAAATTGCAAAACTACTCATTGCAAGTATGTTCTTACTCTTCTTTGCCATGATCTTCTCATGAGTTCTTTGGCATCGGATGATTATCCCCTCTCTTGGACATCATCAGAAAATTTTGCTCTCAATTGGCTTTTTGAACTTGCATTCCTACAGAATGACTTCTTAGAGGGTAAAGGTATCTTCTTGACATGTTCAATTTCCCCCTACATAGTCTAAATTTTATAGCACTTTGAGGTGCAGTCATTTTTCAATCAATTTTGAAATTGACTCCCACTTCTTCTGAGTGTTTTTTCTATCACTCTCAAAGCATTCTCTTCCTGCCTCCACCATTTCTTTAAGTGTACTTTCTTGGCTGGCCTGACCTGAAAAAAGGTTGTTATAGCTTCTTTGTATTGGCCTAAACTTCTTGTTTTGAAGATGCACTTCTTTGGGTTTGTCTCTTTGTAAGCTCCATCCAAGTACTTCCTTTACCCGACCCAAAGTTGACTTCTTTGGGTTTACTCCAAAGACACATAAGTCAATTCTTTTCTTCTTCCTTTGAGCACAATTTGGTTTTCTCAATACACTTCTTCTTCAAAACTCATCAAAGCAAAAAATGTAGGTGCAACATTCTTCTTCTTTGCATTGTAAATTTTTTGTACAAGCCCTATCCTCCATTGTTATTTTAATATAGAAAATCATATTTGATGGACAATCAGCTTATAATTTTGCTTTTTATCCTTCCACTCTTGAGATTTTTTTCTTTAGTAATGGTGCCAAAAATCATGTGATAACCCAGCAAGTATCACTTTTGCAATAGTTATTGTGTAATCATTTGTTCCCAAATAGATACAAGTTAGGAATGGTCAATACAAGTAGTAAGTAAATAGTAACAAGCAGTTCTTTTTTATTGTTTCTTTAATCTCTTGGGTAGAAACCACACCCAAGAGAGAGTAACAAGCACTTAACAAAAATCTTGTCACAAATAAACATTATCCATAATCATTATACTCCAAATCCTTTCCAAATTGATATTGATTGTGATGATTTAGTTCTCTCAAAGAAGGTTGCTTCACCACAAAGTATCTTTACCTTGGAATTTTGTTCCACCACCCCTCCATTGAATGCACAACTTCCTCAATCAAAGTTGCTTTGCATCAATCCATCACTATAATCACAAATGAAGAATACTACCAACACTACAATTTCTCACAAATTCATCAAGACATTGCCTCAATTGCTATCCACTCAAGATCAAACACATAGAATGGAAATCAAAGCCATAGAATCCAACATCTAACACACTTAGATTGCAATTTGAACTTCTCCAAACACACACACACACACACACACACACACACACACACACACACACACACACACACACACACACACACACACACATAAGATTGATACTTGGAATTAAGTTGAAATGAAAAGCATTGAGTTACAACACTTTGCTTCACTCAACTTCAAAAATATTATAGTGAACAACATAGCACTATGCATGCCTCCTTTCAATTGGCAGAGCATTCAAAAGTTATGAAACTGCCTAAACCGCTTCAACTATTGCTTACAAATCTTCAGATCCAAAGTATCACTTTACTTTGGATGTTTACCTCTTTAGATCTCCATCTATTACTCCTAATCTGATTGGATATGTACTTCTTCCTTAGCTTCTACACCCAAAGTTCCTACAAGCGCCTCCTACTCTCCATTTTCCTGCACTTTATCTCCTATTTCTCTTCTAACCATAGTCTGAACTACAACTGAATTCAAAATCTTGCTAACTACCTTCTCTTCCTCTATCCTAACTTCTTCAACTCACCCAAGTAACTCACCTGAAGTCACATGTACCCCTACTTCAACCACTTCACATCTGATTCCTTTCTTCTCCTTCACACTTTTGTGAAGCTCATCTAATTCTAATCTTACTAAATCTAGTCTGAGATATATATTGTCTCCTAATTCAATAATCATCCTATCTACTCTATCTCTAATACAAATCAACAAATTATTCATGTCAGCATCCTTTGCCTTTCTCTTCCTTGTCTCTTGCATCAACAACTTCAGCTTGTGTAGTTTAGACTCCTCCAATCTTACCTCAGCTTCAGTGCTAAACATTGCCTTTAACTTATTGACAATTTGCTCCATTGATCTTGATTACTTCTCTAACATTGACTCCTCCCAAGTCCTCTCTCCTTCCAATTTCTCCCAAAGCATTTTCACTTCTTCTGCGTGCTTTGCTTCTATTGATGTGTTCTCTTCCTCTTGATAAACAATCTGAGCTTCTGCTCTTTTGATCAGGTCCTGCAACCTCTCTCCTTCTTGATCTCTACTTGTTAATTCTTGTTGCCAAGCCTAATCTTTCTCTACTACAACCAATCTCAATTTCTCCAACTCTTGCTCTAATACCTGTGCTATGGCTTGGAGTGCATTGCGTTGAGTTGCACTTTGTTGAAATCCATCTTCAGTTTCTCAAATGCCACCTTTTGCTCCTTTAACTCTTCTTCTCCATGTCCTAGATCACTCTTGCGCTTATCAAAACTCTCTTGTAGATTCTCAAAACTCTTCTTCCAAAGTACAACATCAACCCAAAGTTCTTTGGCTTCTTCCTCTCCTCAGGTTAACTTTTCCTTCAATTTTAGGACTTCATCACTCAAACACTTCACTAGCTGAAATTCATCCTTTACCTTTGAATGATCCCACTGCATCTCCTTCTTCTTTTGCTGCAATTGCAATTTTAAAGGACAAACTATCTTTAATAGATAGTTCACTCCTCTACATTCTTTTTCCTTGTCTTTGTCATCTTTGTCATTGGCATTGACAAGAAATTCCTCCATTAGGGCTTTACCTCAAAGTCATGATCTCCTCACCTTCAAGTTGATCTCATTTGAACTTTCTTCATCTTCCTTGGCTTGGCTTGGCTTGGATTGTTCCCATAGTTTGAGACTATAGACTTCTTTTCAATTGTGTGTCTTTATGGAATACCCAGTCTTGGGTCCTCATCCCAATCCTCTAGGATATCCACTTTGGGTAATTGCAAATATTGACCATCTCCTCCTTCCATGCATTCAATTTGCACATGGAACTCCCAATCATCCTCCTCAACCCCTTCTTCTACCAACTGCTATACTTTGGGTTCTCCTTCACTATCACTACTCAACTCCTTGCTTTTTAGAGTGAGCTCTTCTTCTTCTTCTTCAAAGTCCTTGCACATGGAATCTACTTCTCCTTCTGATTTTGCACCTAGCAATAGGTCCACCACCGTCGTGTCGCACCTTGGGTTCAATCACCGAGTTTTCCTTTGCTGAATTGGTGATATTATGTCCTTAGGCTGACCTCTCTTCTTTGGCTTTGGAATGATAATCACCATTATCTTCTCAGGCTTGGTCTTAGCAAAGTGATCACCGCCTTCTTGAATCACCTACATGTAGTATTTTCCATCGGCATTGATATCTCAACAAAGATCCGGGTGGAAGTGCGACACCATCTTTTGTTTCTCTTTTGAGTTGAGCAGGTTCAATCCCAAATAAAGTTATGCACCCAAATGGTACAAAGTAGTGTGGCAGCATGTTTTTCCTCCAATTCACAATCATTTGCCTTGTTTGCTAGTGAAAACATCTCACCCATTTCACCTTCTCTCTTGCAAACACCTGATGAAAGAACATAAATGGTTGCTTCATCATGTAAGTAGTTTGCTCTTGTCTAAACATTGCAATCAAAGCCCCAACAATACTTAACCTTGTTTGGTCCTTATAAGTATCCACCTTGTACCCATTCTTGGTGCAAGGCACACTGAAGGTATTCTTCACTTCTTTAATCTCCTCCAAAGAATCACACTTCACATAGAAGGTGACTCCTACTACATCTACTGCTTCTCTACCCAAGACAAGTCTCTAATTCAACTCAGTCCATTAAGCCAGATTTCCTCTCTTCCACTCCACCTTGGGACCATCTATACAATTGTTTGCAGCTATTTTTGCCATGACACCTGGAAAATTCAAGTTCCAGTTCCAAGCCAAAAATCTGATACAAAGTCTGCTCAAGACTTTGATCCTTGCTACTACATCTATTCTTTGAATTGCAGGATTTTTCACTGCAAGTGATGGAATTTTCCTACTTCCCTTCACTGGCATCATGGGTGATCTACTTCACAGGGTTCTCACAAATCAATCTTGCTACTCGACTTGTCAGTATGACTCCTTTGGGAAAACTCTTCAAGGGGATAGGATAACAATTCAACATTGCAGAATTTGCTTGACAAAGTTGCAATTTATACTTCTTTGCTTCTCGGTCATTCTTTAATAAAACTTTAGTTGCAACATACAAATTCTACATGATTTGTTCCTATCACTCTCAATTTTATCCTACTCCAAAAGTAGCCATTTTCTTTGAATGTACTTTCTTGATTTGTTTGGCCCAAAGAAAAGTTGTTATAGTTTCTTTGGATCAATTCAATCACTCCAATGCAAAGTATCCTTACTTTGGGTCTACCACCCTTTAAGTTCAATGCGGGTCCTTCTTGCTCTAACACAAAGTCGACTTCCTTGAGTCAGATCCAAACACACAATTCTTCCCTTTTGTTCTTTATTTGGCTTCAATTTGGCTTCAACAATACACTTTTTCTTTAAAAATCATCAAAAACAAAAATTGGGTGTACCACACCTTTTGGTATATCCCAAGGATTAATCATTGGGGCTTCAAATTTTGGGAGTTGCAAGTGTGTCATAGACTTATCTCTCTCACCATCTTGTCTTGCCAATAAGGTGGTTTTCACACCCAAGGATACTACCATGCTCACTTAACTCCCAAGTTGATAATTATCACTCTTGTTTGCACTTGTATAGGAGTTTGTCAATTAAACTATACCTTCTCAAGACAAAGCAGGGCTTTTATATCCCCTTATCTTTGCCTCACCAATCTTTGATTGCTTAACACTCTTTTTACATATGTGAGAGCTTGATTGGTAGGTGATGAAATTCTTTAGATGGTGGTTGCCAAATTCTTTGGAATGATCCTTATTCTTGGTCTTCCAAAGAAAGGAATAATATTCCAAAGATGACCAATCTTTGGAACTTTCAACATATCTTTGGAATATCAAAATATTTGGATCTTTGGTGTATACTAGAATCTTTGGAACATTAAAATCTTCAACACAACCACCACTAGCAAATCGTTGGAATATGTACATTTTTCCAAGATCATTGTAAGCTAGGGTATTCTTCCTTACATAGAGGAATTCAACTTGCTATACAAAATGAAAGAACAAGCAAAAATTTTGAAAATTCCGAGAATCCCATGTACTACAACATGCACATGGGTATTATAGATTAAATTTTCCATCCTTTAAGCATATATTTTTATAATTTAGTCACATTTTGTACATGGTTCCAATATTCTTAACTAACCAAATATATTTATTTTACCAGATTATGTATATAAGAGGAATAAGTCAAGGTATCATTGTAATATAATGGTGAATAGTTGCTTTTTATAACAATGATATCAATCAAGTGATAAGATTGGTAGTTTATATTAGTAAGTGTTATCTTTATAGATATTTTTTCACAATGACTACCATCCTATAATGTGAGATTGTGTTTATATATCCTAATACTAACTTTGTGGTATTTAGTTGTTATAAATGGTTAATTTTAGAAATGAATAATTTATATAGCTATATCTACTTAATTTAGCATATCTACTCTTGGAGTTATGATTTTTGCTGAACCTCGTAAATGAGCATAAAGATCTAAAACTCAATTAGTGGATACTCAATGAGCTCTCTAATGATTTCAAATTTACACTATATTAGAGTAGGACTCCTTAAGAGAATTTTATATGAAAATGAGACCTTGGAAGAGGCTTTATATTAGATCAAACATTGAATATAAAATTAGGGTATTTGAGAGTAGGACCACTTAAAAGGATTTTATATAGAAGTGTGACAATATAGGTGGTTTCATATTAGATTATATAGAGTGTGACCTCCATCTTGGACTATCTAAGATCAAATTCCTATGTTATATGTAGAACATCAATTTCCTATTAGCTTGACCTAGTTAAATGACTTTTGGTAATGGATGTAAATCAAGTTAGCTAGATTTGACTTTACCTTGAAATCTATTATAATTTTAGATTGGAAAAAGTCCATAGATTCTTAGGAAATATGCTTAGAAGCTTCTAAGGGGAGGCATGTGACCAAAATTGACCTACAATTGACTTAAGTGCCTATTGATCTAAGACTCCTTACCTAGTGTAATATAGGTTAGGTAAGGACTTTAAAAACTTATCACTGCAGTTATCATTGTAAGTTTGGTGAGTTAAAAAGAGTGCCTTAGAAGAAGAAATATATCCATTCCCTAGTGAGCTTTGAGCATGGAATGAATGAGTGGAATGAGGCTTTGGAAGTACTACTTATATTTGCTAAGTGAAAAGGTGAGATCTTCACATTTGTTACTTGACAATCTCATTATTATGATTATTGATTGTGGAGGAATATCTAACTTTAGAGTCTCTTTTGAGGATGAGTGAAGGACTCTCTATGTTGACATTGATGAAATCTTTCTTTATAGAGCATTTTGCAAGAGAAGGAATGACTGATTTGGGGAAGGAATGGTTGATTTGGGGAGTGAATGAATCTTTTTGTTATTCTCTGTGATGCTTAATGCCAAATTTTCATTCCATTCAATATGTGGTGCATACCAAAAACACCACTAGAGATATTTTCAGTTTTGGTTCCGAAGCAAAGATCTCTCTAGAAGGAGTGTGGGCATGTATTGAATGCAATTCAATAGTAACAAGTAAATTGAAGAGTTTTTATAATTTTCATGAAATAAATATTATAAATTTTATTAAAATTCAGTCTAATTTTAGAGTAATAAATTAGGAAAATAGAAAGTGGATAATCAAAGATAGAGTGAAATATGCAGAGTAGAGATAGTTGAAACTTGACTTTGTTCATCCTAGTAGATCCTAATGGATGTGTGTAACCTGTGATGTGTAGACCTTGGCAAACTCTTTGTTATAAATTTAGCATCCAAGGAAGAATTAAATATTTTGGAAAAAAGATTGATTTTTTTTAGTTGGTTACTTCAAAAATATTTTTTATTACCCGTAAATTTCATAATTTTATTTTAGTTGAAATTTTTCCAATCTCAAAAAAATTTCCCTAAAATTTAGAAAACGGCCAAAGATAAATTGCTAAATTGGTTCATGTTGATATACTCAAAAAAAGTTAAGTGCCTATTTTTCCAATTTACAATAAGCTTTTCTGATGCTGTGAAGTAATTCAAGGTCCTTAAAAGTTTGCAGCAAAATTTAAGGAAAGTTGATGTTCATTTGTTTATGTTTATTGTGGGTGGCTATTAGATATTCATGTTTACAAAATTTGAACTCAAATATCCATTACAGAAACACAGATATCGACGAGAATTTTCATAATACAAACTAGAGAAAGCCTCCTGCATCATGCACCATTATGATGGAGTTTAAAAAACTTTGAGATCTAAAGTTATCAAGTCCAGTGCATCAATATATTACTATTGAGTGCTTATCTTCAAAACCGTGGACCGCCCTTGGCCCGATGGGTACTTACACTTGGATATCTATCCTTGCACGCCCGGTACCTACACTACATAGTGTGACAATAGTCTTTTAAAGATAAATAAGATAATGAACATCCTTTCTCGGAAGGTTCAATATCTCGGAGGTTTCAGTTGCAGATTTTATAGAAATGCTTCGAGAGTAAAGTCTGGACAATGCGCTCAAATTGAATGACACCATACAACCAATTACAAAAGATACGGTAAATTCACAAGAATACTTTAATTTATGGAAATGACTGAATCCCTATTGATGGGTCATCTCCGGACACACTCCGTCAATTTTTGGAATCGCTAGAAATTTCGTAAGTGCCCATTTGAACCCTCTTAATACTCAGGAAGCAGGAACTTCAAATTAGGAACCCACAGGTTTAGTAATAAATGAAGAAAATCCCCAATAGTATTATTATTGGTAATGTACGAAGAGAAAGTCGTCATATACTACTGGAAGAAGAGTGAATCTATTATTATTGAAGAGATAGATGCGTCCATAACGTACTGCCAGACTAGTTGCCATTCTTTGTTGCGGATGTAGATTCTACTTCTCCAAAGAGATCGATTATTACTGACTGGCCTACTAGTAGTTCATGGGGGATCTACTCAAAACTCTGGTCCTACATGAACGATTAACTCCACAGCTCGGTGCTTCACTTGCATACTTCAATCCTTCAGAATCGGTGGTTCAGGTGCATACTACATGTACCCGCTCCATCCCACACTCTTTGCATTTTGGCACTTCCAACGGGTCACTCCACAATATCGGCAAATTCATGAGTTTAGAACGTTTGAAACGCAATGGCTCCTCCTGAACCACTGTAGAAGGATGATCGCAATGGAGCGAGGTACTGACAGTACGTTAGTAGTCACGAAGTCATCATGCAGTGTCACTTCCAGTATGTCAACTGATCTCTATTGTCAAAAGTTCTGGAGAGCAGCGGTGTGACTTTTGGCTACTACTTTCCTGCTTCTCGAGCCGTTTGTTGTTGTGTTTAGTGCAGGCATATATTGAAGTACACTTGAAATGAACATCCACCTTCATATTTCACCTTTATTCCTGATACGATATGAATTCTACTCCTCTCGCTTCAGGCCTATCGAAAATTTCCTCACATGCCGAGTAATTTACCACAGTTTCGAAGTTTCTAGTTCTGGGTAATTACAGCACTGACAGTCTACTCCAGCATAGTTTCATCGGTACCTGTTGCTTCTTGTACGAGGTCAGTCCTTTCTAAGGTCACTTATTCACACTTGCAAACCTTAATCCAAAAAATTAATTTGACGGATTCGAACCTAGTACCTAATCACCCATTCCTACTTCATGGTTGTGTTTATTTGATCCCTACTACCAAATGTTTCGCAACTTCCCTCCCCTTGGATACTACCACCCACTCCATTTGTATAAAATGAATAACCTGGATTACCCAGAAGTTACTTTACTGGAATCTGAAACCTCCAAATTCTAGGAAGTGAACTCACGTGAAACTATTCGAGAACCAGATAGCGTGTCAACAGGACCAGGACCAGGACCATTTTACTTCAATTTGCTTTGCTGGGGTGATCGCATAGCCATGTGCATTGTGTAAATGGGCATAACTAGCAAACGTGATTCGGACACAATGGTAGGACCTTGCGGACAGAGAGGATGCGGTCTACATCGTGTTCTCGGACGCGCATTTCTTGGCGTTTGGCAACGTCCGCGCAGTACAGTGTCGACGTCGACGTCCCATCCCACTTCTCGTTTCTTTCTGTTGCGCGCGTCGGACGACCTGTTTGTTTTTTGTCTTTTGCCTTCTGTTCTGTTTACTCTATCCCAGTCCCGTGGTTAAGATATTAGGCTCCAACATCCTTGCTATCGAACACAGAACATCCAACTATGCCGTTATCAATACCAACAAGCTCCTGTTCCTTGTGAATGTGCAAGGTGCAGATGTCCAGTGGGTTCCATGACAAAAGAAGAGCTGATTAGTACATCGAGTTGCAAATCTTGATGCTGGCAGCTGCGAGACCAACCAGATTCACAGACCTTCCCAGGAGATATGACAATTTAAACGGAAGCAAGTAATGTCCCAAGGATCGAATAGGATGCACCATCCCATTCAAGTACACGGTTCTGGTATTCTTGTCTATTAGCTTACATCAAGCTGTTCCTGCTCTCTACAATTGATGATTGACTGGGTTCGTCTAAGAGGTAATTTGAAGACCATTATATTTAGGTGGATGATGAAGAGTGACGCAAATCAGGCTTCAAAGAGCAATATATTCGCAAGCTGTTACAGTCTTTGTCTTAGATTTTGCTCCAACTTTGATGCTAAGAACAGGCGAGCGATGCACGTCTCGTTCAGAGCCGATCTCCATTACATTGTTCAGACTTAGAATTATTTTGTCTAGAGCAAGAAACTGTATTTATGACTGAAACTCAAAATACCGTCTTCCACGGATGGCGCTATGTTCTATACATCTAGCGCAGAAGACAGTCTAATATGACTGAAAGCTCAGCTGACAACTTCTAACTCAGCTATCTTCACACGAACGGAATTTCGAAGTCACACTGCTCGAGCTTATCCACACAGCATGCAACAAACGATGCACTAAAGTTCCGTCGTCGGGCTGTGTCACACGATCTTCCCTGGAACAAAATCTTTAGTCTCGTTTATTCAAAGTACTCAATGACCTGATCGTGAATTCTTCGGTATGTTGACCTGCGTTGATGTTTCTTGTGATATTCATCGGTTACATGGCATGTCATTCATCTCATATGTTAGTTTCATCGTCCCTTGTTGTCGACAGCATAAGCCAATTGAGTTAAATCTAATCCAGTCTTTAATATCTGGTACTGCTTTATTCCAGATTGTGAGATACCTCCTAGTTTAGATTTAATCACAAATAAAAACCGAGTGAATTTGAAGCATGAAGCATGAGTGGAGAAACAAGGGGCTTTTGTTTCTCCACTCATGCCTCGTGTAAGAGAAATTTAGCTTCTATATAATTGTGGCCAAGAAGTTATATGATCACACTAGAATCACAATTTGACCAAGTCCTCGTTCTTTAAATGATATTTGGATGGATCCACTCCGGCCACTATGCTAGTCATGCCAGGAAAGGCAGTGAACATTATTGCATGGGCTTGTTTAGTTGTTGGTCCAACTATACATCTAATTCCGACAGGGACCAACGAATACACAGTTTATTCAGCCAGTTTTGTGACTGAAGGACAACTCTTAGCAGGAAATTTGCAGGAAGCAAGTTTAAAAGTTGTGAATCTCCAAGTGTGTGCTACTCAAACTCCATATTTGAGACCTTGATTGCGTTCTTGCATTGGAGAAGACTGCTTCGTTAGGCATTTGAACCTGTCCATGCTGTCAAAAGGTATACGATTTCATTAGAGTTTAACTAGTCATGAATGGCTATTGAGTGCTGTGAGCAGCATGTATTCGTTTTGATGATGCATTACTAGAGCAAAATCACAGACGTTGAAAGTTATGATTGTCTTCTAACGTCTTTAGTTCGTTACCCTAAAGCTGTTTCTGGATATGATTTGTCTTTCGATGTTCTGAAATTTACAGCGTTAAAGATCTGCAGTGTCAACATATAAGAATTGACCATAGATTAGAAAACCCTGATAAGGTTGCCTCCGTGGTCCATCACGAGATGATTGTAAGGCAACAAGATTCGGATCGGTTTAACTTTAGGAAATGATGGAGCATTTTGGGTGGCAAGAGCTTTGGATAAGACTAGACACAGTCGTCGGTTGTGTCAATTTCGAATTTCTTCTTCATTTTCTGCATCAAAGACATGCTTCAAGGGCTCGGATTTGAAAATAATTCTAAAGGATCAGAATCTACTGTAACATTATATTTAGATAGTTCGATACATGATATCAGACCTATATCAATATTCAATAATTGATTATATAAAGTTTTAACTTTAGTATAAATCTGCAGTGTATTCACATCAGCAAAATATTCTGCGCTTCAAGTGCCTATTGCTATAATTTACTTTTCCGTTTACAATAATCTGCAGCCGATGGAAGGTGGTTGCTCCAAGTGAAAGCGGTAGAAACATACGAGTACGATAGAGTTCCAAGATTCGACTAGTGTAGTTCATGGAATAAAATTGGCATGGTGTTCGATAAGAGGGTCTTTGTAGTGTAAAGACCATCACCGTCTGATCATAGCGGTGAATGACTGACCATGGACCCATTTGTACATAAACTGGTCAGTATTCTCGTTCCAGTGCAAGTCGGTTTCATTACCCAATAAAAATCCGTCAGTTTCTTATTTGAGTTTACAAGTTGTTGATCTTGTCAACCTTCAGCTGGTTCGTTGGTGGAAAATAGTAGCATTTTGATAAGAAGGAAGCAATCGATCGGGAATACCGAAATTCTGATGGACAGATGACTTATGTGCTTGAGCAACAAAGATCATCGACATATGATGATGACTTGATTTGTGTTAAGGGTGATTAACCTCTTCTGAGGTTAATCAAATATCTGTACCATTTGTTTGATGTCTATCACATCTATCCACTCGTTCAAATTTACGCTTACATCCCGTGGCAGAACAACCAAAGTTATAAATTTTATTGATCGCAAGTTCTCAGCTAAATCACGTTGACTTGAATCAACGTGAACCTCTCACACACCACCTACCGTAATACTTCATATTCAAACATATGTGTTTTTGTTCTCTCCCTCCTCCGCAGTCCTGGCTTTAAAAAAACCGAGAAGGATATGCACTCCACAAAAGTAACAGTCCAATTCTTGGGAAGAAAATCAGAAGGATCTGTTCTTAATGTGGTTAATCCATCGTGACTCTGCATGCCTCGTTGCGTTCAAAGTACATACTCGATGTCTGATAATGATTTTCTCGTCCAATTTCTAACGTTCGTCTATCATACACAATCTTATTTAACTAGCTGGTATATAACTGCTACAGGGAATTGTCAGAATTGCAAACTTAAACAAACTTAAACAATTGCAAAATGAGGATCGTATGATCCTCGTCATGTTGGTTGTTAAGGATATCATCACTGGACCTAACACCCACATCACTTAGCTGCAACCATGTCAGCTTTCGTCCTTGCTTATTACCATCTTCTCTCATCATATCGCTTTTGGATATTCTTTAGTGCCAAGGGCAGGGTTTAGAGTTTGCACCACACCAGTTTCTTGTTCATACTTTCCAGTGGCCTGACTTTGGCTTTATTGTCTCAGGGTTTCCAGAGTAGGAATGAAGACTCAAAGCCATAGAGAGTTGTGCAGGCTTACTGTACTGTCTACCGATTGGCAATTCATTTGTACCGTCGAGTAAACATCGAATGTAGGAGACGGCTATCGCATCGATTCAGCCAACAGACATGTGCAGAGAAGGAAAATCAAACGCAGAGTGATGACTTGCATCACATCTGGCATGTCAAAAGGCAAGAAAATGGGCTACTAGTAATGCGGGACAGCAGATTCCATCGAAAAGGTAGTTTTAGAGTACCTTCTAGCGACTGGATACAGTTAGAATCTTTTAAGTACAGATTTTCATCTCGAGAGTTCAAACCTCTGATTTCTCCACGTACAAAATTTTAAGACGCTTCTATGTAGGAAATAACTGAAAAGTGAGCATAAGACAAGTACTGGATTACAATCCCGTACTCTATTAATACGCAGAGTGTAGAAAAACACACGAACTCAGCAAAGGAGAAGATAGAACTAAGTTCCACCTTTTCCTTTGGTTTCGTACTAGAAAGGAAACACCTTCACTACGCATTCGGAAACACTTATCTATGTGGCAGAGAAAGACTAGCCCAGAAGCAAACAAGCGATTTCGACACAAAAGCTTAAGTGGCACTCGCGGGCTCTTGACGTGGCGAGCCAGTCATAGTTGGCATTTAGATTTTCAGTAATATATTCTTCTATTTCTTTCTGAATGGTAGAAATTCAGTTTCCATTCGGAGTGCCTTATCTTTTTTAAGTTTATAGACTCAGGTCGACTCTATTGGGGTTTGGCCCCATTTTACCTATTTTGTACGGCTGGATGGGGTCTTCCCTTCCTTCCTGTTTTCTACGCGGTTGCCCTTTCTTCTTTTTAAGCTCATTAGGAAAGTAGCAGTTAATATCAAACATTATTTTGGATCCGCGTCAATAGAGAGAAGTGTGGATTGAGTTCCCTTCGGTTGAAATTGAAATTCCATGCAAACTGTTGAGATAGAGATAGAAGTTTGGATTTGAGATTGAATTTGGAACATATGATAATTTGTTATTTTGGCACTTCCTAGTGTGGGAATGCAATCAGAATCTAGATTGATTAGACTTGATAATCATTTACTTATCAATCACTTCGTCATGGTTCTTAAGTCAGATTCTGTAAATAGTGCGATGAGTTTATTCTTGATCAACTAAATTGTAAATTATAAACATGGAAGTGCTTAATTCTAATTTATGTTATAAATATTTGAGTTCTTTGGGGCTTTACAATTGATTAATGATTGTGATATAAATTTCCAGTTGAATTTGGAACTTGAGCTTCTTAATTTTATCTTTAAGTATTATAACTAGAATTCTGAATTATAATTTGTAGCTTCATGTTCTTACAGGACAGTACATTTTGACATTCTGATCAGTTCAAAGTTAATACACCAAATTTGAAATTTAGAGTTAGTTCAAGATTTCATTTAATCAAACTTTATTTGAGAAAGATTATCTATATTTTCAATTACAATAAATTTTAGACAAATAAATTCAAAATTCTTGTGGATAAGAATAATAATAATCTAAATCACTAAGTGTACACTTACAAAAATTATGACTATTGATAGTCTTAATTTTGAAAGATGTTCAAAAAGCAAACTTGGAGTTTGGGAATACAACATATGATAACATGTGACCCATAGTATAATACTTAGCCCAGTTCAAATATCTCCATCAACATCAAAGATTATCTAAAAAATTTCCATCAGATTAAACTAGGTACTAACAAAGAGTTCTAATTTTTAGGTTATTGTACTATGAAGTTCAAATAATAAAATCAACCATCTAAATCACAGTCCAAAAATATTGAAACTTAATTAATACCTTTTATTCAGAATCTTTTTATCAAACGCTATTTGAGAAGGATATTCAATCATCATTAATGATTCTTTGTTGAAGTGGCTCATCGATACAAGCTCTCAATATATGAAATATGAAATTATTATTATTATTATTATTATTATTATTACTTTGAAGAGAGAGGTACTATATCCTAATAAGAGAGTATAAAAAGGGCTTTGCTTTGGGTATTTTTATACTATCCTAAACTAATTTATTTATACTATCTAGTATGAAGTTATAATACATCTTTTCTTCTCTTATTTCCTCTTTCTTCCTTGAACTCTACTCAAATACTTATGAATTAAAAATCAAAAAAATATAGTGGTTTAATTTGAAAATAAAGATAATATTAACCACCTTCAATGAGTTAATTTGAAAAGAATTCTAGATCACTTTGAGTATTAGATAGACATATTTCATTATGTTAATATGCACTAGATTATACAAACAAAATTATTTGTGTACACTATTTTTCATATTGAGAATTTTGCACGTATAACATTAGTATATTAAGATGTGCTAAACATGCAAGTAGAATGTTGGATTCTTTATCATAAAAAATTAATAGTACCTTGTGCATGTGATATATGTTTCTAAATACTGAATTAATGCAACTAATGATAAAAGTGATCAATCTAGTTCACAAATATAGTTGTAAGTTGATGATTAGAGTTTTGCATGATAGAGGTTGCTAAAGATAATCATGACTAGAATTAATTATAATAAGCTTAAGCTAGTCCATGTAAAATCTGACAACTAATGGATCTAAACAATAAGAATACACCAAAGAAAGAGTTTTTATTGTATCTTGAAGTAAAATATCAAAATCTCATACCTAAACCACTTTATATTAGTCAGTTTAGAATTTTAACCAAGTGGACTAATAGGATGATTGATGCAAGACAAGAGAACTATTTTATATCATCTTAGTGGCCAGGAAATAATCATATTCTATCATATAATCTAAAATATTCTCCCAAAAGCTTATGGAACAAAGAAATTAGTCAATAAGATTAGAATCTATAGTTGTTTGAACTTCCTAATAACAAAACTTTTTTAAATTTACCTAATTATTGGATACAACCACATATAAAAATAGCAATCTCTTATGAACATGAAAAGAAATTCTCCAAGCTTTGAATAAGGTATGATACCTTGAGTAAAGGAATATCATTCTTACCTTGTGGAGTGCCTATGAGTCGGTTTTGAAATTAGTTGAGATTCAATTTGGGATTCTTAGGATATAAGAAGTACTATAAAGGATACTAGTGGACCTCAACTATAACCAAAATTTTTGGTGAGTGGTGTCATGACCCACTTCTTTTTAAATGATCCTATTGTCTTTGTTTTTGCAGTTTGATAGTGTTATAGTTAGTATAAAAAGCACTAGCATAAATGTACTTAGGATAAAATGATTAGTTTGTGCCTAGTCTTTTACAAAGTTAGGATATCCAACCATGGCATGATAAAACTCCTCATGATTATAGGTTTAAAAAATTAAGACATGCATCCTCCTATTCATGGCCAAAAGACATAGGGTTGTATCGTAACCACCATCATACTAAATGCTCATCCCAATGAGGTGTACAATACAAGCTGGTTCACAAAGAGGTTAGAAATTCCTTAATATGAATGGTGGTACAAGGGTATGCGGTCCAAAAAAAGTTCCGACTATTTTTGCCACCATTTCAAAATCCTACAAACCAAGACTTTTGGGCATGCCGCCAAAAAACCACTTGCAAACATTTCTTATGGAGAATTTATGTGTGTGGCATTTGACCACAACCCTTTGCCAACCATTATGGCAGAAAAAGAATGACTGGTGGACTAGAACTATAAAATGATGAACTCACCCCACAAAGAGTTACCTTTCACTTTTTCATTTTCTATTTTTCTTGCTCAAGAAATCTGTTTAACATTTGTTAATTATTCACAACAGTAAACTCAAGTGTAGAATTGTGAGAGTGTGAGAGGATGTGGATGATAGGATCAAGACTATCTCCCAGAGGCTGATTGTTTGCAAACCATACAATGGTAGTCAAAACAAAGACCAAACAATGAAAGCAGGTTGAGATTGTTTGCAAACAACCAGAACTGCCAAGTGGGGATTGCATTATAGTGAAAAATACTTAAGAAGCAGAAATTTAGAGTTCTTGCTTTGGGACTTGAGCCTGATAGATTTATCCTTTCTAAAAGGAATCAAGAATAAAACTTATACAATTGGTAAGATTTGAGAGGCAATTTGGTCATGTGGAAAGAGGATCACTAGCAATGAGTCTAAGGAGAGAAGTGTGTATCATTTGGGCAGATATACATTGATACTCCTCATGGTGGACCAAGCAAGAACATGAAAGCCAAGATAGACAATTTTTTGTTGGAAGGATGTCCACAAATGGATCCAAGAGAGAATGTCTGAAAGATCCCATTTGATGAGTCATAAAGGAGTTATTGATGAAATTGTTCCAATCAAAACAAACCTCATATGTAAACCTTAACCAAGCCATCTTTTTCAAACTCCTACATGAAGGGAATCCTTTGATTTGGGGGTGGGTGTTCCGCAAATGAGCCAACAAGCTCTTGGAGGACTAGCCAAAGGAGCAACCACAAGTATAACCCCTTTCATTGCACATTTCTACCTCAAAATGAAGTTATTGACAAAAGAAGAGAAGGAGAAATTTCCCAACCATTTCCACTATCCACAATACTTTAGTGGACATTCTGACCTCTCCCAGGAATCATCAAATACCATGAGGTAAATGAGGAGTATTTTTGTACCAAGAAGTTTGTGCACATCAATAAAACTATAATACTATAATCATAAGAAAGTGGCAATTGCAACACCTAAAACTTAGGTTTCCAAGAAGCAAAAACAAACCCAAGTTATTGACATATCATCAAGAGGATGTGGAATTGGTGGAGAGATTGAAGAACCAAGTAGAAATAATTCCTCAACAAATGAAAAAGGATATTCCAATTCTTGAATAGTGACTAACAAGGGAAAAGATACCTCACAAAACAAGGATAATTCAAGAAGTGATGACAAATTTACCCACATTCATCACAAGATACAAATAACAAAGCAACAAAGGAACTAAAAATGACAAAATGACGTTGTCACTACCACTTGGTAAAGCACCTACGGACAAAGGGAAGGTAATGATGGAGGAAGACAAAGATGGTCCAATTGCTAGACTAAAGAAAGTACCAATGCACACTCTGCTCTTCTCCAATGAACCTTCTTGCATTAAGAGTCCAAGAGCTAACCTTGTTGACATCATTTTGGTTGCACAAAATGATGAGGCATGATTTTTCAAACAAATTCCATCAACGGTTGAGAAAATTCCACAACAACCGCTTGACATAGAAGCCCCAAAACCCAAAAGAAGAAAGATTCCATAGGAGGGAGTCTAAAGGAAGGAGATGAGCACATAGGAGTAGCCAACAAAATGATGTCAGCCCACGTCAAGGTGGATAGTGACCTTAACAATGCACCACTAGCTCAATGGCTCATACAAGAGGAAAATACAAGGATAATGAATACAATGGAGGACATTTGTTGTCATCTAAAATATGACAACAATTCACTTGCCTAGTTCATGTTGGTATAATTCATCCACTCTATAACCCCAATGATAGAGTTGTTGGAGAATATCTTGCCTTTTTATAAAGAGCTGGATATGATGATTGATGAGGCATTGATGCTCATGAAGTATCTCCATAAAAAAATTGAGTGCAACTATAAAGGACAAACTGAACAAAGTCAAGGAGTGACTTATAAAGGAGACCAAATCTTCTCAAAAAAGGATTGGTTGCTAGAGAAGTTCCAAAAGGAGGAATTTACATTACAAGAGCAGCACAAAGTCATCTTATGACACATACAAATGAAGGTTGATGCAGTACAAGAAAAAGTCATAGAGCAATGAGCCCAATACAAAGCATAAATCAAGGCAAGAGACAAAGAAGTGGTGACCATCAAAGCAAAAGTAGAGTCCACCAACTCTAAGGAAATTGTGGTGGAGGTTCAAAACAAGAACTTGAAAGAGCTTATTGAAATTTGCATTTAGGACCTCACAACAAGCCTGAAACAATCATGAGACAAGGAAGAGGAAATGAAGTTGAAGGTACAAGAAGACCTGAAGGTAAAACTTCAACAAGAATGAGATAACTTGAAGAACAAGTATATTGGGCTTCTCACTGAACCGTAGAACACATGGTGATGCAACTTTTGTGACAATAAGAAAAATTATTAATGAGGCAACGCAACAAATGAAGATCAAGGATTTCAGGATGCAGATCTAGGCTCTCAAGAGGAAGGTCTATACAAAGTTGCAAAGTTGAAGGAGGCACAAATAGGCTTCACCAATGAGGTCATTGGTTAAAAGAAAGAGCTTATAAAAATCTGCAAAGGCACAAGCAATTCATCATAGACGCCGCTAAATCATCTTGCACACAAGTGACAACCCCAATGATGTCATACAAAATGAGCTGCAGCAACTTCAGAGAGAAAAACTTAGCCTCATCTCATAGTTCATTCATATCTTGTACCTGTAAATAGTTCATAGACCTTAGTATAAATACAAAATCCAAGTGTACACCTATGCTACAAATAAAGATTTGATAAGGTTGAGGTTGCAGTTGGATACATCCATTTGAAGATTAGATCTAGATAAGATAGGAACCTTATTAGTAAAGATTAGATATACTTACTTGATCTACAGCCCTTTGTAACTGCTAGATCTCTTTGGTGGCTAAGGAGAAATATTTATAGGGATTAGATCTGATTTTCACTACTTTCATTTGGTGCATCTTTAAATTATGATAAATGGGACTTGTTGCATCCCCAATTTCCACAAACACAAGGATAGACTCTAGAAGGAGAGAAAATACTAAAACAATTTCATTTTGATGGTTGAAATGCTATAATAATTTTTGGTTAACCATATGGACCAAAGTGTGGAAATGTTACTTTGTTAACCTAAATTTAGCTCTAAGAGAGGTGGTAACTCAAAGCTCAAACAAGAGTGGATAGTGGTTGCAACCTTGAACCAAATGTCACATACGCATAGAGATCACATAGATACCCATATTCATGTATCAAGCACTGCTACTATGGACATCAGACTACTTGTCAAGATCACTTCATACATACAAGCCGCATACGGATTCCAAGACCATGGAGAAGTGAAACATATTTTATAAGATAGGTAGAAGGACATTTCCCTCTCAATTTGGGTTTCAACCCCAAACCCATACTTGTGGGAAGACTCAATGTTGCTAGAAACCTTGCCACTACCTCCCATAGCTCCTACTATTGCAATCAGGAGAAAAAAGGTGTTACAAAATGATCAATTAGTCCTTGTTCCTTCAAAGTGGATTGCAGGATTTTCATGGACTCAATTCCCATTTGAGAGGAAGAATTGGAGAGGTGGGGTGTTTGCTTTTGCTCCATATTCTTGGAGGAGGAGAATTTCAAGTTCTTGAGGTTTGTTACCTCTCATAGCTCCCTCAATTGCAATGAAGAGAAAAGGAGTACTACAAAATTTCTCATTCCTTTGAAGTGGATTGCAAGAATTTGGGGACTCAATTTCCATTTAAGAGGAAGAATTGGAGAAGTGGGTGAGTGTTCTAGTGTCCAAGACCTTAGAACAAGAAGGTAGTAAGATTTGGATGTTTTTTACTTCTCAATGCTCTATCAAATCCATCAAGAAGAAAGGTGCAAGGAGGCAAAAAGAGTGAGAGTGTTGCTTAGAGGTAGAGGAAGGGTGATAGAGGGGTTGTCAACTTTAGGCCAACTAAAAGGATGATAACCCATTTGAAGGTAGTTCCCATGCTCAGCTTGAAGAAACTAACACCATGTAGTCCTTGAATCTTGGGAGGAGCAAGGGGAGTTAAAGCAAAACTTAACCAAGATTGGTTGAGCAATTTTGTAGAAGTCACCATGGGGGCCTCAAAATAGAACCTTTGATTTAAGAGATTATTAAAGGCTAAGATACTAGAAGGCCAAGACCCAAAAATTTGGTAGAATTCTCAAAGTTGAGATTTGAGACATTTGGAAGCGTATCAATTGATTGACACAAGAGATGGTTTTCCACCAAGGGATACTACCTTGGGTGAAGCTACTAAGAGTGTGTTTGGAATAACCTCTTATGATTTGAGGCATAATTATACACTAGCTTTGATCACAATACCTAGAATTAGGAGGATCTTTGAGTTCCTACTCCCTATCTTCTATCTTGAACATCTCACCAAGATGCTTCAACTATTGTAAATGCTTGGTTGGGAAACAAAGTAGTAAAGGACTAAGGACTAAGGACTAATTCTTCATGAGCATACTTGGAAGCTTACACAGAGGAATAGCCAATCCAATCAAAACTCTTGGTTGTGCCCTTTCTTGTACCACATCTATAACAAACATAATTTGCTTACTTCAAGAGAACAAGAAGAGTGGGAGAGACAAGTCAATTCATGGCAAGAGCACATGAGAATATCCCAACCATAAGCCAAGAAGATCACAACAATGAAAGCTGCAAATAGCAAGGGGATTCAAAGAAAATTGGAGAGAATCTTCAAGGACCCAAGCTAGATTTTAGTACTATCCAAATAGTAGCGATGAAGCATGTTGGGGTTCAATCAAGAGTAGGAGTGGTGTCTTCCTCCAAAATAGTGCTTTGATGAGCCACAAGGAATGGAGTAAAGGACTCATATATGCAGCTGGTAGGAGTGATAGAAATAATTGCATCCTTGGTAGGAGAAACCTGGTAGATAATTCAACTTTGTTGGAATCTGTCCAAATTGTAGTAGAGTCCACAACCCAAAAGTGCCTACTCAAGGCAAAGCTAGTTGAGGTGCAACCCAGCCAAGACAACCTTTTGTTGGAAATCAAGGAGGTGCAAGAATTCATGGGACCTATAGACATTAGATACACATGGATGAGAGAATTCTTGGCACTAAACCTAAAATTAGTAGCAAATGCATAATGATGGGATGAGTGGCAATTGAAGGGTGATGAATTGAACTTCCAAAGGCAATAAAATTCTAAAACAATCAGATCAAGGAAGATCTCCACTATTCAGAACCTTTGAAAGGGCAACTCACTTGAGAAATACCTACCATAAACAATATTGAGCCCAAGGAAGAAGTGTGTGATCAAAAGTAGCATGGAGCAAAGGAGGGAAGGCATTGGGCTGAATTGCTTATAGGAAAGTCCTTGCAAATAGAGAACAGGGATATATAAGACACCTTGGATGGATTGTGCACACCTCAAAGGAGACCGATGAAAAGGTATGGTGCCTAATATTTTCATTTTTGTGTATAAAATATACATTTTTTGTCAATACTATATAAATAATGGAAAATTCTTCATGGATACGCAATACAACTCAAATTATTATCAAACTTTGGAGTTAAGTAAGACAAAAAGAATATTAAGCAAAGTTGAAGGATCTTCTTGGCAAAGGCATTTTTTTGCATGCACTTTGGGGCCCGTATCTTGGTGTTTACATGTCCAAATGGTGTTATCTATATCTAGTTGGATGATTCTCTTCAAGGGCTTTCTATTCCCACCAAAATTGTAGAGTTTTGAGGTCTATAGCCAATGTTACAAGCATTTTGAAGTTTTGAGAGTATAAATAGAAGTGCATAAGTAGTGAGTAGGTAGTTTAGTGCAGAGTTCTTTGGCAGTCACACTACGTTCCACCAGACTTTGGAATTATGTAAGAAGAAGATATTTAATTTAAGTACTTCTTGATTTGTATGATATACCTTCATTGGAATGTAAGAAATCTGGAATAAACTGCAAAGTAACTATGGAAATTGAGGTGGCCAATATATATATATATATATATATATATATATATATATATATATATATATATATTGATATCATGAGGAGGGGTGTTGGAAAAACAAATCTTTCAATTTCAAGCTATAATGTCTATGTAGATGGAAGGAGTAATGACGAAAGTCCAATTGCATGAACTTAAGTTGCATGTGCAAGAGACAAGAGTAGCTGACTTGAGACAAGGATATGAATTGACTATGGTAAAGCTTTGTAGTCATTGTGATAGAAATATGCAAGAGGCTAGTGATAGTTTATGTTTAGATATCACTACGATGCAAAGCGACACTAAGGAGCTTTGCATCTTACTTAAATCAAAAGTAGCTTTGCAATGTGAAGCCAAAGTAATGTGTAATGGTTGTAGAAGAAGTTAGAGTAGTAAGAGAAAAATAAGGAAAGTCAAGAGATTCAGATGGTCTCAATGTGGTAGTTGAAGTGGTAGATTAGGGTAACAACCAATGTAGTCTTTATCTTGCAATTTTTTGTAACTTCTAAGTGGTTTGGCTACTTAGAGTTGTGAGCCGGCATGTCTCTCACTCCAAATGAACTTCTAATGTCTATTAAGGTATTGCTTCATGGACTAAGAAGGAAAGGAACCCCAACTCCATCACACTCCTCCATAGCACCTCCAAGACTCAAGCCTTTGTTCACTAGAGAGCTCAATGAGAAAGAGATATTTGCAAATGAAAGGATGATGAGGACCTCCTCATCCCTAGCCTTTATATTTGTGAAATAGTTATACATCAATGTTACATAATTACCATAGTAACTCAAGTTACTAGGGCAAAGGTCATATAAAGTCAAAGTCTAAAATAATATGCAAACTCATGAGAATATTCCCCTAAGCATGTGGTCTTATCTTGACCCAACTACTAAGTCAAGGATTCCTTCATTTGGGCTATCCTTGGACTATAAAAGAATGTGAACCAAAAAGGCTTGTAGGTTTAAGAGTTCTTAACTCTTTCCTCAAAACAAAACACCTAGGAATAATACCAAGTTAATGCTCTAGAATCCAAAATAGTAGTGCTTATTCTTTTTCCTTTCTCTAAAGTAGAATCACCTCTATCCTGGTTATGACTAACTCTAGCTAATCATGGTTAATGTAAAAGCTTGCTTTAACTTTATATAAAATTCTATCTCTCAATTACTCACTTGAGATACCAAACTAACTATCATAATAGAGCATAAATTCACCAATGGATGTTACAAAGCATACAATCAAGGTAATTTGTAGTTAGTAGGAGTGAATAAAGTGAAGTGTTGTTGAAGTGCTTGTCATTTGTCTTAATTTTGGATGTCAGTTGGTTGTCTTTGTCAGTGATTGCTTGGAGAATTTTGTGTGAAAGTAAAGGAGATATCAAATGTTGGATTTTGAATCTCTAAATTCCATTTTTTTGTGTTTGATCTTGAGTGGAAACACTTGTAAAGCAATGCCGTGATGGACCTTCAAACTATAGTATTGTCAATACTTAGGTTTGGCAAGCAAGGTCATCATTTGATGCAAGGTAACCTCAATTTGGAAATTAAACATTAGGAAAGGGTGGATTTCAAGAAGAAATAACTTTGTGATGAAGTAGACATCTTCACATCAATTGAATCATCAAACTTGAGTCTAAGTTGAAAGGAAGTTGAAGAATTGTGATTTTGTTACATTTTTTTATTTTTGCAATATACCTACTTGGTGTTAGGTGCACTCTTCTAAGTATTGTCTATACCCAAGAGTTCAAAGATGTAAGCAAAAGAACTATGAAGTTACTTTTACTTTGTATTTGAACATTCTTAACAAGTATCTATGTGGCAACAAACCATTACTCATACATTACTCAAATTGATACTTTGTAGGTTGTCACAAGAGTGTTCACTAGAGGAGTTTAGACATGTTTGCAAGATCCAAACAAGCGCCATTAACTAGATCACCATCATTGAGGAGCCCAAGAGAGGAGGCCGCAAAGGAAAGAAGTGGGGCGGAAGTTCAATCTGCCAAGCAAGAGGAGAGAGTGTGCATCTCAAAGAAGGAGGTGCCCATGATAGAGGAGGTGAGTGCTCTATCCTCTTCATCAACGGGGCTTGTTGTTAACACCCTAAAGAAAGAGGAGGTAAGTATAGGGTACCATGATGACTAGGGGACAAACTTCACTTTGATCTCAACACTATTAGAAACAATGGCAAAATAAGATAAGAACTCATAATTAGATGAAATTGTAACTACCATAAATCAAGGAAGGATTGATTGAGGTTAATTAGAAGCACTACTATGTAATTATGAGAGGCAGTAATCCCCCAATTGTAATTTGTGTTCATAATTTATAATATATAGTAATAGTTGCTTAGGATTTGTATGAGTAGATGATGATTTGGTAGCACAATAGGCTAACCACCCACTTTATGGTCAACATTAGGAGAATTAGTCATCATCAATTGACCACATCAAAATGTGGTGTAGGATATTGGATAACTACCTATATATGCTAGCTTGGAGGATTCATTGTTAGAAGTGGAGGTAAGAAGTGTCTTGTTAAACCCCAAGATCAATTTTGGGACACCTCTACTTTTCTTCATTCAAATTTTAGAACCTAACCTTGTGATTGGTTGGTGGTCAGTCTAGGTGTTACGAATAAGCCTATTGGATTGCAAGGTCAGCACTTGACTAAGGAGGGATAGAACTCAAGGTTGTAGTGTATATAAGTTGGTAAGTAGCACCAACATATTTTGGTTAGGAAACATACGGATTTTTTTACCTAAGCACTTGCTTACCCACTCAATTGATTGTAGAGTTATGTTGATAGACCATTAGACATTGTGGTAAGCTAAGTTAGGTGAGTGAGTAGAGAGCTTATTTGGGTCAGATATGGACTGCATCTGCATTCAAAAGGTGTATTCAAATTCAATTGATATGATCAAGTTATCTGATTGGGTCATTCTAATCAAGGCAACTCTTTGGAAATCTAAATGTGGTATGATGAGAATACAATGTTGGATCTGATTCATAAGCTTCTTTGCTAGAAATTGCTCCAAAGGTTGAAGTTGACCAAAATTAATATCTTATATCCTAGTACAATCAATCAATAGGCAAGTTATAACAAGGGATCTATTATTATGAGTTTGTTTCCATTCCCAATGAAGTTTCACATGGGTGTACTTTCAAGGTAGAGCAATATTGGTTCAAGACACAAATCTCAACCCAAACTACAACCCTATGGTGCTCATTGTAAAAATATGGAGTTTATTGATGAGTTTATCAAGACTAAAAAAGTAGAAAATAGGCCAAAGTAGCCAAGAATTATAAGAATATTCTAGAAGCATCCAGGAAGGTACTTGGTACCTTTCAAGTATTGGGTAATGCACATACCACGTCATGACTTCTAGGAGGAAACTTCTTGGGAAGCTAAGCAAGCAAGAGTTTTCTTGCTAGCTTAGCTTTCAAGCCAAGTAGGCAGCTTCTAGAAGGAAGCTTCTTGAGTAGCTAAGCTTGCATGTCAAGTAGGCGGTTTCTAGTAAGCAGCTTCTTGAGAAGCTTCTCAATTAGCTTGGCTTGTACTCTAAGAAAGCTTCTTTTAGGAAGCCTCTTGAGAAGCTTCTTAAGAGCCTTGTTTTCTACTCTATAAATAACAAATCTAGGCATTTGGAGTTTCTCCTATCAAAGAATCCCAAAGTGATACTTCACTCTGATCTTCCATTCTCCTATTTTTTTCTTTTCGGTCTTTTATATTAGTATCATAGCAAGAATGGGATGGGAGGAATTTATGGAACATTAAATCCATCTCAACCAAACCATTTGGGTTTTTGTGTCTATGTACTATCCAAAATCCATTTCACATAGTTCATCATCTCAAGCTTTGGGTAGAATTTTTTGAATCCAAATACCTTGTTTGATAAACCCTTGGTAATTTTGATGGAGAGCGGCATATGTGTTACATCTACTTGTTAACTTAGATAAATTGTAGGTAGTTTGATAGAGTAGAAGCCATGTGGCAAAGCCCAAATTTATCATTGCCATGTAGTAGCAAATCAAACACCTTTACTCAATTGTTGGAAGAACAAGATAATCAATGACAAGAGAATGTAGCAAGAGCACTATTTCAACAAGAGAAGAGAAAATTTGATTTCAAAACCCAAGGTATTTGAAGGCAAGAACCTCTCGAGCACAATGAGAATTTTTGTGTTTGATTGTGAATGATATTTTGAAGTTGTTAATTTTCAAGATGAATCAAGATAAATTCTCTTAGCTTGAAAGCCATTTGGATGGAGTGGCAAACTATGGTGGTGATTGCAAGTGGAGCAAGTTGAATGGCAGTTTATTACGCCAATCTTGACATGGGAAGAATTCAAGAGCACAATTGAGCAATTCTAAGTGATAAAGGCTACATGAGCTGCACAAGTTAGGATGACAGAATTGAAGCAAATTGGTTTTGTAAGAAACTTCATCACTCAATTCAAGAACACCATAATGCAAATTCTAGATATAATAGAAGGTGAAGCTATGCATAGATTTTTGAGAGGTTTGAAGTCAGACACCAAATTGGAAGTGACCATGTTAGAGCCCAAACACTTAGAGGAAGCCAGGCGGTTGGTTGAGCATTTTGATTCCTTGGTTGCGCAACTTGGTCTTGACCTTGACCTTCACAGAACCTACCCACATACTACACACAAGTGGAGGAGCTGGCACCAATAGAGATTGATGCCATCCAATAGAAATCACTTGGTAGTGCAAATAAGGAAACATTGCGACCAAATGGTGGTTGCTTTTATTGTCACCAAATTGGGCATCACATTGCTAAATGTCCACTCAAGTATAAATGACCTCAAAAATTTCCCAAATGGATTTCATGGAGTATGATGATCAACAAATCCCAATATGACAACTTGAGCCACCTATTGGGAAGTTGATTAATTCCAATGGGATTGAAGGCTCAACCTATGCAAGTTTGCTTCACTTGCAAGGTATGATATTTGATCATGGCTGTAGGATTTTGGTTTATTTTAGAAGGTTAGAGAATTTCATATCCATGAAATTAGCAAAGGAATTAAGCATTCATATCAAGCCAGTAATTAAAAGTAGATTGATGATTGTAGAAACGGTTTTGCATTCCGTACCTCACATCTTGTTACATTCAAGATTGGGAAGGAGTATTTGGAGTGTATGAGGTTTTTAGTGGCACTTTTACACTATGATGGCATTTTAGGTTTGCCTTGGCTTGAATGTCATAAGGTTCAATTTGATTGGACTCGACCAAAAATTCAAGTATGACACCAAGGTAGGAATTCCAATTAGATTATCTGGCACCTTTGAGTAAGACACCTAAGAATAGTTAGTCCCAAGATGGAAAGTTTGTAAATGTGTTTTTGGATGATCTACGAAAGGGATTACCCTTTGATCATGGTATGCCCTTCAAGATTGAGTTATTCCAAAAGGTACTCCAATGCGAAGACCAATCTATTGGCCCTTACCAAAGGAGTTAGATGAGCTTCCAATAACATTGATGGAGAAGTTAGAGAAGGATTTCAGTACTATTTGTTCCAAAGAAGGATGGAAGACTTTTAATTGTTATTGATTATTGTGGCCCCAATAAACAAATAGTGAAGAATGCATATCTCTTGCCTCAAACTAATGACTTACTTGATCAATTGAGTAGAGCACAATACTTTTCTAAGGTGGATCTCCAAAGCAATTATTGGTAGATTCTCATTGATAGAGAGAATGTTCAAAAGATTACCTTTTGCACGAGGTATGGGTATTTTGAATGGAGAGTTCTATCTTTTGAGCTTACAAATGCTTTATTAGTCTTCATGGATCAAATTCATTGGGTGTTGATGGGCTATTGGATCAATACATGGTGGTGTTCTTGGATGATATTCTAATCCATAGCAAGATGAAAGTAGAACATGCAAATCACATGTGAGAAGTCCTAAGATGACTATGTCAATGAAAGTTTTACTACAAGAAGTCAAAATGTCCCTTTTGGCAAAAGGAAGTTACCTTCTTGGGTCATAAGATCTTATTAGAGGAGATCAATATAGAAGAGGAAAAAGCCAATGCCATTACTGATTGGCTTACTTTAAAGGATGTCATAAAAGTGCAAGATTTTAAAAATTGGCAAGTTTTTACCAATGATTCATGCATTATTATACTCATATGGTTGCACCATTGATCAACCTCTTGGGGAAGACCTCAAGCTTTCAATGCACCACCAATCACAAAGAATTATTCTAGAAGCTGAAACATATGGTGTCTTTAAGACCCATTCTCCAACTATATGAGCCTCAACTATCTTGTGTGGTTGATTTTGATGCTTCTAACTTTGCCATTGGATTTGTGATGTAAAAAGAATTTCCAAATAGGTTGTATCCCATTGCCTTTATGTCTTGCTAACTAAACACCACAAAAAGGAATTACTTTGCTTGAGATTAGGAACAACTAGCAATGGTATATGCCACCAAGGTATGGAAGCATTATCTCTTGGTGAAACAAGTGATCATGCAAATCAATCACAAACCCTTGTTGGAGACATTACATTTGGAGCACATGAAGAGTTATTATTATCAATTGGAGGAACAACTATAGCTATTTGAAATCAAAATTGAAGACAAACTTGGTAGGTTCCATGTCATCCCTAATGCCCGATCATGACAACCTAATTTAAAGTTTATTCATCTCATTACGGCGGTAATTACAACAATGTCAATTGACTCAAAGGTCCAAACTAAGTTTAGGATTGCTTTACAACAAGACCCCTTCTTCTAGATAGTACAAGGTTTTCTTGGCACACATGACAAGGAATAAAACACCTTCTTCTTCAAGGATGGCCTTCTATTATGGGAGAACTAGATCTATGTTCCAACTAAGGGTGATCTATAACTTGCACACTTCAAGAAGCCCATGACTTACCAATCTTTGGTCATATAGGTGTGGACAAGACCTTGGGTACCTACAACACCAATGGTGGTGGTCCAACATGCATAAAATATTTAAGAGTTTTTTTGACCTAGTGAGAGCTGCCAATGCAACAAGGCTAGCAACCAAAAACTAAATGGACTTCTCCAACCATTTCCCACTCCATTTGCTTGATAGGAACATGTGAGCTTAGATCTCATCACCTCCTTACCAAAGACAAAGCAAGGTCACACACCAGCCATGGTGTTTGTGGATAAGCTGAATAAGAAAATCTATTTGGCACCAATCTTTGATATAGTGAATTCTCCAAGATTGGCCCAGATTGACTTTAACAATATCTTCAAGCATCATGGGATACCTCATGTATAAATCTCTAACCATGATCCTTGATTTACCAAAAAAGCTTAGCAAGCACTCTTTTAGATACTCAGCACCAAGTTTACTTTGTTCACTACCTATCATCTGCAAATTGATGGACAAACCAAATGTGGAAATTTCACCTTGGAAGATATGATTTGTGCCTTTTTGAACATTCACCATACCAATTAGGATGAATATCTTGTAGTTGAGTTTGCTTACAATAACTTCAAACAAGCAAGCACCGGATTTTCTCTCTTCTTCCTTAATTTTGGCCAAGACTCACTTGTTTTAGATTCCTTTCTTTCTTATCTCCATCTCATGTCCCTCATACTTCCACCTTCTTAACCACAATATCCCAATCCCTACAACAAGCCAAATCTCATCTCCTTGTTACTCACAATTTTCAAAAACAATACACTGACCAACACGCTATCATTTCACCTTTCAACTCGGTGATAAGGTCATGCTTTCTTCTAGTAACCTACCCCTCTTACTTGACACCCAAGTCCATAAACTTACTCCTAATTTGATAGGTCCATTTGATGTCACACAAGTCATTTCTCCAATTTCTTATTGACTTGCCTTGCCTTGTCATATATGTATCTGCCCTATCTTTCATGTTTCCAAGTTGAAACCCTTTGTTTATGATCCATCTTCATTTTCCTCTTGTGACAACCCGGCAAATATCACTTTTGCAGTAATTGGGTAAGTAAAGTTTGTTCCCGTAGAGATACTATCCAGAATTGGTTGAATACAAAGTCAAAAGTCACAATTGCAATTCTTCTTGATGTCTTCTTTAATCTCTTAGGTAGAAACTACACCCAGAAGAGAGTAACAAGCTCACAATCTTGACAACTTGTCACGAATACACACACATAATCACATCATGGCAAATTCTGTCCAAACAACTCTTGATTGTGATGATTCAGATTCTCCTGAAGATGGCACTTCACTGCGAAGATTGATTTCACCTCAGAATTGTGTTCCACCCCTCCACTGAAGCCACAACTTCCTCAATTGAAATTGCTTCACATCAACTTTGTGTTGCATTCACCAATGCAGAATACTACCAACACTACAATTCCTCTCAGATCTGTCAAGGCATTGCTCCAATGCACTTCACTCAGGATCAAACACACAGAATGAAGATCAAGGCTACAAATTCCACCATCCATAGACACACTGACTTGCTCTTTGGAATTCTCCACACACTCACAATTACATACACAAAATTAACAATCGGAATTAAGCTTAAGCAACGAGTACTGAGAACAACACTTTGCTTTATCTATCTTCAGAAATATGAATACTAAATAATATAAGACTGTGAATGCTCCTCTTAAATACTGAAGCAAACGGAAAACTTGCCTACCTATGCACCGCTTCCTAACATCTTTTCCTACCTGCAGATTCTAATTGACAATCTATCTCTTCATATTTGCCTCTTCCTATCTCAAAATTGGCACTTATCCCGATCCGATGTGTACCTCATCATGGGCTTCCAAACCCGATGATCTTCCTACTATTTCTCCTTCTTTGGGTATAGCTAATTCCACCAAGTCCTTCACTAATTCTACTACTTCTACACTAGGAACTACAATTGAGCTCATGGGTAATCCATCTACATCCTTATCTCCTAACCCACTCTTCTCTAATGTGTCAATCATCAAGTCCGATGACACCTGAATTCCTACTTCTGCGACATCGGGTTTCTTCTCCATTGTCACACTATTCCGAATCTTCTCTAATTCCGAATTGACTAAATCTAGTCTAAGACTAACATTGTTCTCTACATCTAACATTTTCTTATCTACGCATTCCCTCAATCAAATCAATAAGGTGTTCATGTCCACATCCTTGGCTTTTCTCTTCCAAGTTTCCTGCACAAGTAACTTCAACTCATGTAGGCGAGCTTCCTCCAATCTCCCTTTAGCCTCCGTGCTTAAGATTGCTCTTAACTTTCCTGCAACTTCTCCTACTGATTCCGATGCATATCCTCGAGAGTGCTCTACCTTCAACTCTTCACGATACATCTTCAACTCATCTTTGTATTCTGCAGCGAGCATCTTCTTCTCCTCCACATACTGCATGCTCTGACTTTCCGCGCTCCTGACAAGTTCTCAAAATCATTCCTCTTCTTCTTGCCTTGCTGCCAACTCTCTCTGCCATGCTTGATCTTTTGCTGCTGCACTTTTCTTCAAACTGTCCAACTCCTGCTCCATTACGATGGTCATCGCCTTCAAATGAACGTTCTCGATGTGCACATCACTCACTTCCTCCTTCATCTTGCTGAGCCACATCGCCTATTCCGTGAATTCTCCGGCTCGCTTCTGCAGTTCTTTTTCTTTTTCTTTGTAGCTCTCTTGTAACATCTTGAAACTCTTCTTCTTCAAGACTTCCTCCCTCCAAAGTTCTTCAATTTCTTCATTTCTTTGGACTTGTTGCTCCTGCAATCCCTTTACTTCACTCAACAGATGCTTCACCACCTACAACTCATTCATCCCCTTCTTGCAATCTTGGGGAATTACCCTTTGATGTTCCTTCAACAACTCCAGCAACGGTGTGACCACCTTCGTCAAATATGATATCCCGCCGAAGTTTTCTTCCTCTTCATTGCCATCTTTGTATGGAGTCTTCTCCTCCGTCATTGGCTCCTTCATCCAAAGTCGTTGTATCTTCAGCATTTTGGTACTTTCTTTGTCTAGGCCTCTTGAACTCGGCCCTGTAGGATTCTCCCCTTTTCTCTTTTGGTCACGACTTGTTCACCACCATCGCCTGACAAGCCTCACTTACTGCCACCGATTGCTGAACTTTTGGCTCCCCATTGCTATCGCTCCCAAACTCCTCACTTTTTAAGGTGAGCTCCTCTTCTTCAGATTCCTCCTCTTGCGACTCAGTTTCTTCCCCAGACTTTGATTCCGATGATGCCTCTTTTACAATCTTTGCAGTCTTCAACATCAACCGCCGAGTCTTCCTTTGCGTGGGAGGCGACCTTGCTTCTTTGGTTTTTCCACGTTTCTTTGTCTTTGGATTGGTAATTTCTTCGACTTTCCACTGTCCGGTCTTTGCCAAGTATTCATCATTTGCTCAAAGATGCAGCATATACTGGCGCTCTTCCTCATCTGCTTCCTGTCGTAAATCTGGATGCATGTGAGACACCATATGATGACGCTCTTCTTTGGTCAGTAAGTTCAGTCCGAAGTAGAAGTGTGCTGTGAATGGTGCAAGATAATGCGGTGGCAAGCCCGTTCACCAATTAACCACCATATGTCTCGTTTGATGGTGAAAGCACTTTGCTCAATTCACGGGAGCTCCTGCAAACATTTGATGGAAGAAGACGGCTTGCTGCATGTTTACATATGTGGTTTGTTCTGGCTTGAACATGGCCATCATCACCCCCACAATGCTTCTTTGGATCGGATCCCGATAGGACTCCACCTTGTAGCCATTTGTAGTTCTCGGAGCAAAAAATGAGTTGCGGATCTCCGCCATCTCCTTTGCAGCATCACACTACCGATAAAAGGTGATCCCCATTGGCTCTCCTGCTTCTCTCCCCAATACTAACTTCCAATCCGACTCAGTTCATTGAGCCGGATTGCCTCTCTTCCCTTCCACCTTGGGACCCTCCTCATAATTACTGGCAGTGATCTCTGCCATCACTCTCAGGAAACTGAAATTCAAATTCCATGCTAAAAATTGTAATACAAAGTCTAATCAAGACTTCAATTCTAGCTTCTACATCTACTCTTCGGATTGCAAAACCTTGCACCGCCAACGCATTGGCCACCTTCTTTGCCATGATCTATTCTCTTGTTTTACAATGTTGAAAGATGAGACCCTCTCCTGGACGAGACACTCTAACTTCCTCAAGGTTTCAGAAAATCTCACTCTTGATGGGCTTCCGGACACGCATTACTGCAGGATGACTACTCAAAAGGATTGGAAATTTACTCGGAACATTCAACTTTTCCCTACCCAGTCGCCATTTTATATTTCCCCAAATTGCAGCCATTCTTCAGTCAATTTCAACTTCAAATTTCTCTCTTCTGCGTGCAACTCCCGGTCACTGTCAAGACATGCTTCTTCTGCCCCCGCCGTTTCTTGAAATGTAATTTCTTGCCACGTACCCAGTTTGTTTAATGGTCTTTGTCTCTCCTGCGCCTTCCAACCCATAGACGATGATCTTTGGACTTTTTCCGTTGTACTCCTCTTCCGAGTACCTCCATCACCGGATCTGATGTCATCTTCTTTGGGTTTCTTCTGAAGTTAGTTTTGTCCATTCTTTGTTCGCAATTCAACTTTCAGAGCTTGCTTCTTCTCTGCCCCCGCCGTTTCTTGAAATGTAATTTCTTGCCACGTACCCAGTTTGTTTAACGGTCTTCGTCTCTCATGCGCCTTCCAACCCAAAGACGGTGATCTTTGGACTTTTTCTATCGTACTCCTCTTCCGAGTACCTCCATCATTGGATCTGATGTCATCTTCTTTGGGTTTCTTCCAAAGTTAGTTTTGTCCATTCTTCGTTTGCAATTCAACTTTCAGAGCTTGCTTCTTCTCTTAAACATGACTAAACATAGAAAAAAAAAATGTGGGTACCACACCTCTCATATCCAACCTCCTTCTCCTCCTCTTCCCATCCCTATCAATGATCATGAGGAGTATGAAGTTGATTGTATCCTTGGCTTGGTCGGGCCAGCTCCAAGAGGCCAATGCTATACATCATCACCTTCAACATGGTAACCAATAACATATGGAATACAAAGTCCTTTGGAACGGGTATCCCCTTCATGATGCCACTTAGGAGCCTCTTTCTCATCTCCAAAATGCACAAATGGCTATCCAAGAGTTTGAAGCTTCCATGGTGATGATGACATAACCACCTAGCTATGGAGGAATATGTACCAATATGGAGTTTATCAATGAGTTAGTCAAGACTAACAAAGTAGAAAATAGGCCAAATTAGCCAAACATTATAATAATATTCTAGAGGCATCTAGAGAGCTAGTTGGTACCTTCCAAGTATTAGTAGTAACCCTAATACGCATGCCAAGTGGTGACTTCTAGGAGGAAGCTTCTTGGGAAGTTTCTTGGCTAGCTTAGTTTGCACACCAAGTAAGCAAAGAAAACCTTTGGAGAAATTTCCTAATTAGCTTGAATTGCACTCTAAGAAAGCAGCTTTTAGGAAGCTTCTTGAGAAGTTTCTCAAGAGCTTTGTATGCTTTTCTATAAATACCAAAGCCCAAGCTCATGCTAGGCATTTGGAGTTTCACTCATTCAAGAATCCCAATGTGATCTTTCATTTCAATCTTCCATTCTCCTATTTCTCTCTCCTTGGTCTTTTACACTCGTCTTGGAGTTTGCAACCCATCTCTTTGCATAGCAACTTGCTAGATGGAAATAACCAACTCCATGTAGCTCCATGTTGGGAATTTGAGAGTTTCTACAATCTTCCATCTTGGCTAGGCATATATTCCTCAATTCATAGCTTGCTTCCAAAAGGGTTTGTGAGTCTAGGTCAACAAAGATTGTAGTGAAGAGATCTTAGGGTTGTTGATTTGGAGTTGTAGTATCAAAACCAATGGAAGGGCAAGCCATCAAATTGGTAAGTGTAGGATAAGTCAACTTAACCCAAGTTATAGGACTTCAAGGATTCTGAGTTATCAGTAGAGCCCCTCACATAAGCACCCAAGGAAAGGAGTTCCTTGGTCTCCATGAGGTCAGGATTTGGGATTCAATTCAAGAGGTCACCATAGGTCCATGGAGGGACAATATGCTTCGGGTTCCGAGACCAAAACCACATCCTACATTGGATCCCAACCAAGCACCATGAGTTCTTTATTGAGCATAGAAGGGAGTGTGATACTTGCACTATAGTGGAAGTCACGAGAGGAAGTTGAGCCATAGTGTACTAGATGATCTAACCTCATATATAGAGTTTGAGAGTGGAATTTGGGAGAGCCAAAGCTAAGATTAATTCTCAAAATTCACTTCAAGAAGGGGAAATTAGTTGCCAACCAATTGGGTGGTTGGATAGCAAGAGGACCTCATGTCAATGATCACTGGAAGCTAGATTGTAGCTCTAGGTAGTCTTGAAGGTCACTCTATATTTTTAAGCGCAAAGATAGTTGAAAAAATTGACCAAACTTTGTAATTTATTCAAGAGTTAGTAATGTGACCTTGGTTGACATTGCACTACCTAGTTGATCTTGAATCTCCATTTAGCAATCTTGGGAGTTTTTGATACATTGGAAGTGTGGTTTTCCTCTTTTCTTGTTTTTGTGTTGTGTGATTTAATTGCGGCACAACTTTTTGGAAAGGGAGTTTGGAGGGAGTTTTGGTCATACCTTGGACAAGATTGGAATGTGTTTGGTTCATGCACTTGCAAGACTTAACTCAATCCCAATTTGGGAGATTTAACTTGTGTTTGGGTGGTAGTGTGCATCTATTGGTCAGCCAAGTGTTTCAATGTAGACTCTTTAAGTTTGATAAAGGTTAATCCCATGTAGTAAGACCCCTAGAAAAGCAACCTTGCTTCAGGAGACATATCTTCTCTTCAAGAACTAATAAGGAAGTAGATGCAAACCACAACCAAACCTCTCTTGAAGTGGACTTTTTGGTCTATGAAGAAGGCAATTTACTGCTACAAGGCATTGATCCCTTATGTTTTCAAGACACTAGTTCAATCAGACCTCAAAATTAGAATCATCATGGAAATGATCTTGGGATGCATTCTTACCGTACTTTGAGCACTTTTTCAAGTATCAAGTGAGAATACTTCCAAAAATGTAACCTCCACAAGGCTTATACTATCAAGACTATCAAGTTGGTGTATATTTATATGCATGCTCTTTGAATGAATGTCTACATACTTAGTCAATTAGTCGTGAGGAATCTTGCCACATAGGCATAAGCAATAAAGTGAAGGAATCATTCATGTGGAACTAGAGAGTGGGGTCACTAGGTGCTCTACATAGGCTAAAATTAATATATTAATGGACTTTACAAGCCTAGGCATTGTGAGACTATGTAGCATGAGCTATTCTAACTTCCTATAAAGTAATATTGTTTGGGAAATTTGGAACTCTATCTTACAATCATAGATGTAAGAGATAGGATCTTTGGGAAATCTGAATCCAATTTAGTTTTCATGTTCCATCCTACTTGTAACCTTGAGAACTATTGATCTTGTATGACCCAAAGTTTGTAAAGTTATCAAAGGATGGTGGATTGTGGAATTGTCGTAACAATAATAGGCAAGAATATGGCCGAGCTTATTGGAGGATAAGAAAATTCCAAGGCAAAGTGACCTTTTTTATGAATGATCCATCACCTTCAGGAGTCATTTGGACTATATTTATAGTGAAAGAGATTTTTGGTTGTATATATTTTCATAGTATGCTCATAGGATTGATATTGCACTCTTTTGAGATAACTTTGCCCAAAAGGTTAAATACAAGACAATAGGTAGCTATTATTATGAGACTTTACCTCTTTTTTGTCATATCCAATTCATATCCTCCTTGTGGGACCAATGGGTTCTTACTATGATATTACAAATTTGAACAACATCGTGTTGTTACAAGTAGACATCAAGGAGTTGGATGAGGATCTTTGAGTTTAATATGGGTAAGATATTTGATTAGTTTAAGTCAAATTTCTTGCAAAAATTCACTATTATATATAGTTTATTCATATATTATCAATCACCTAATTTAGCCTAAGAATTTACATTCTTAAAATTTAATTCATAAACTCTCTAGTAAGCTATAGTGCTAATATTTGATATACAAGCTACAAGATTTGATTCTTTGATTAACCATGTACCCATAAATAAATAAAGAGTTCTCTTATTCAAAGGAAGCTTTTACAATTGTGAGGATAGAGGAGTTTATGATCCTCCAAACTTTCCAATCAAGAATCCCTACAATATTTGAATAGAGATTTATGGATTTTTCACTTTCATATAATTTTCATTGCCAATTATAGATGGACCTTTTCTCAACTAATTGTGGACTTCCAGACTCTAATGATTTTTCTTGTGATCATATATGTACAAGGAAGTGAACTCACAGTCCCTTGTTTGCAATAGGAGGTCTTAATACCCAAGAACAAAGAAGGAAATGAGGGTTTCTTCTTGGGTATTAAGACCTCCATACCTAAATTCCATTACCATCAAGGAGTTTTGATTGGTAGAGATTTATCTTCACTCCATATAGAATAGTAATAGCATATAAGATATCAAAGCACCAAATTCCATTTATCAAACTTGCCATCATATCCTTTACAATCAGACCTATTTGGAACATATTATTGATCTTTAAGTGAAATTCCAAAGAAAATTTTCCATAATTCTACATAATATGCATTGCTTCTCAAAATTTATGGAACCAAGAACCTTCTTATCAAGTTTCTTGCATGAAAAACCAATGATTTGTTGAGCTTTTGATTTGAAATATCTATTTTCATATTATCAAAAAAGAGAATTAGTCATTTTACTCTTGAAACACACTATTGGAGTGGAAGATAGATATAAAAGTACCAATAAATTGAAATGAAAGAATGAAAAGAAGTTATTTCTCTTATTCCCGACGCGCCTGTTGTGCAAAACAGTCACGATGTAGCCTTCTTTGGCAAAGATTGAATTTAGAGCAGCACGGGCGACCTCAAGACTAGTATAGGTTGTGGTGGTAAGTTCTTGATAACGATCCATGGTGATGTAAGTAGTGTTTTAGACGCCAAAGTTGGTTTTAAAAAGCTCTCACCGGGTGTGAATTCATTAAATCTCACCTTATTTCAGTCTTCATTTTTGATGGTGTTTTCCATTCATTTTCCATGCAGCCAATAGGAACGCAACAAAAATGCACAGGGGTTCTTTAAACTAGGGGGTGAGTGGTGAATAGCAAAAGGTGAGTGGTGAATAGCGGCTCCCTAAATATATCTAAATTGATAAGCATGCAATTTTTATTTCAAAGATACAAGTATATAGTGACTAAGAGCCTATCTACTATAGTCTTCAAGATAATTAATCACTTATAATAATCAGTTTTTTAATAATTAATTCTCCAAAACCCAACTCAATTATATGAAGGAAGCTTTGCAAATGATAGTTTGAATTAAGTGACTTTTAAAAAATAGAGAAGATTTGATGACCATTCTTAGCATGCTCTTTGGAGAGTTTAATAGACAAAATAAAACCTTACTCATATTTTTGTAGATGGAGGTTTGGCAATGCAGTGTCATTTTTTATTTTTGACTTGTTATTTGTTGTAAATTTCTTATTTACAATGAAACTAGATGAACATATTTCCTTATAAACCACAAACCTCCCTTAGAGAACTTAGGGTTCTTATGTGCATAGATATTGTCTACTTTTTGCTTGTTTTCTTTACAATTTTATTCTTTTGATAGTATAGATGAAAATATTTCTTTTGAAACGTAAATTTAATCTCTTCAAAAGGAACCATGGGTTTTGTGTGCATAATATCCATTTCTCTTTGGGTATATAACTTCTTGAATCACCTCATAATGAGAAATCCACACACTTATATACTTTGTATTAGTAAGTGGTTCTCATGTATATTTTAGATTAAATGTACAAGATAAAATTAATAAAGAATGGACTCAATGTAACAACAATATTTCATTCAAGTACATAATAATTCAATAAGAAATGATCAACCCTACAAGGATACAACTTGGATGATAAAATTAATAAAGAATAGACTCAATGTAACAACAAATTTTTTTTCCATTACATAACAATTCAATAAGAAAAATTCAACCCCACAAGGATACAAGTTGGATGATAAAAGTAATAAAGAATAGACTCAATGTAATAGACTCAACATAACAACAAAGTTTTGTTCAAGTACATAATGATTCAATAAGAAATAGTCACTCCACAAGGATACAAGTTGGATGATAAAATTAATAAAGAATAGACTCAATGTAACAACAAAGTTTCTTTAAAGTATATAATTATTCAAAAAGAGTAGTCAACTCACAAGGATACAAGTTGAATGTGATTAAAATAAGATAAAAATGTCATTTTGATGACTGAATATTATTTTTTATTTAACCTCTTGGGCAAACTCAGTCCTAAAAGTGGATAGTGTCACCACACATAGCACACTACAAACTGATAAATCAAAATAAATCATGCTTGCTATAAGTCTAATCCAATTTTATTCCTCAATGTGATGGTTCATTCATAACAAAGATCACTTTGCTTCAAAATTTCATTGTTTTCTTTAGGAAAGATTGGATTCTAGATTGATATCATTGAGATGGTTGTGGATATTGAGGTTCTAGTTTGTTTCACAAAATTTATGGTCATATCAGTTTAGTAATACTAATGAGTTCTACAAACAACATCCAAAAATGCACATACAAAGAGGGAGTAGGATCTTCCAAGGGACCAATCACCTTGATGACTACAACTATGAAGTAATGTTCTACTTTCTTAGAAGGCACAACTTTATTGGCTAAAATGCACTAGAAATCTCCTATTTACATCTATGGCACTACTTGATAATCTTATTTGGCCAATTATCTTATCCTAATCAAATCTTAGGTAGGCAAGATCAACATGGAATAACTACCATCAACATCTTGTCATCTACCGCTATGTTATAAAGTGAAAGGTTAACACAAGATCTTTGTATTGTAGCCTAATTAATTATTTAGGAAGAATGTATAACTCACAAAGAACCTTGGGCTACAACTACTAAAACAACACTATCTTCATTACAAGATGGATTGTAGTTATTTTATTCAAATTGGCTACTCTATTTAGTGTAGAGTTATCTATGTTTTGTACGGTGAGCCGGCTGTCTCTCACTCAAGATGAACCTCTGATGGGTATTATGGTAGCGCACCATGGACTAAGAAGGCAAAAAACCCCAACTCCATCATACTCCTCCAAGGCTAACACTTCAAGACTCAAGACATTGGTCACTAGAGAACTCAACAAGAGAGAGAAAGTTGCAAATGAAAGGATGATGAGTACCTCCTCACACCTAGTTTATATACTTGTGAAATAGTTACCCACTAAAGTTACTAATTACTGGATTAACTCAAGTTACTAGGCTAAAAGTCAAGTAAAGGCAAAAAGTATAAATGAATATCCATCCACATGGGCATATTCCACTAAGCATATGATCTTATCTTGACCCAACCACTAAGTCAAGGATTCCTTCACATGGGCTATCCTTGGACTATAGAAGAATCCAAAATAAAAAGGCTTGCGGCCCAAGAGTTCTCAACTCTTTCCTCAAAGCCAAACACCTAAGAATAATACCAAGTCAACACACTAGAATCCGAAATAGTGGTGCTCATCTTTTCCACTTCCTCTAAATTAAGGTCCCTTCTATCTTAGCTATGACTAACTTTAGCTAATCATGACTAATGTAGAACCATCCTTTATCTCTATATAAATAATATCTCTCAGGTATTTATAATACCAAGCTAAATATCATAATACCACACACATGCACAAATGAGTGTTATAGTACAAAGTTGTTATTTGTTTGCTAGACAAATTGGTGGCACTTGTGACAAGCTTCTCTCTCATTTGCATATTTGAATGAGGTCTATGAGCTCCTTCTTGTAACTGCTAACTCCTTATATAAAATTGGTCTATATCTCCTCGAACTTGGAAGTAGTATGAGCTAGCATCTTGATGCACAATGCCTTGAGTTGATTGTTTGTATTGACCTTTCTTTCCAATACATTGATTTGCATCTTGAGGTCCTCCAATCTCATACATTAGGGGTATTTAGCTGCTATTCTGCTGAGAATTTGAGCAGCAAAATGCTTATCATCATGGGTAAATATGCTTGTTTTTTCTCCAAGTTTGTACACTCATTTTGGACTTCATTTGTTAGATTGTTACAAACCTTTCCCTTCTGCTTGTCTTCCTTCTCTTGTTGATCCTTCAAGCTTGTAATTAGGTTTTGCACATGAAGGTCTATAATCTCCTTGTAATTCTTGTAGTGGGATTGTGTACTAGTGGTCTTAGTGTGGATATTGTCCAAATCTTATCATAGTGCTGCTACTTCTTCCTCTTGTGCTCATAGTTGATCTCCAAGCTAGGTTTGTTGTTTGAAAACCTTATAATTGAGAGTGTTGGCTATTGCTTTCAAACATTGTAAGACTACCATGTATTGCTCATGTCATGCATTTTCTTCCTTCCAAAACTTCTTAGAATCCTTTCTTTCTCATGGAAGTTTTTTACTTCCTCTTCAAACTTCTTCTAGGCTTTGTTTAAGCACTATGAAGGAAGGCCTTCTCCTTTGTAGTCATTTGAGCAAGCTTGTACATATGTCATATGAACATTGTGGGGTTATGTAGGATAGGGTCAAGTTTTTCATTAAATGGCATAAATTCCACTAAGGCTCTTTTATCAATGCCATTGTGTTTATGGTATAGATTGTCATTAACCAAAAGAATGAATAACCTTTACAATTCAAGTGGCAAAGGATGTCTCTGGAATTATTTCATTCTTCATTTGCTCATTGTTTGTCGATTGTGGACTTGTAGGCTGATACTCTCCATCCACTCTCTCCTCTTCATGAGCTAAGGTTGTATCATTGACCATGCTTTTGCCTCCCCTCTTTTCATATATTTTTCCTCTCATGGACTCCTCTTCCTTAACCTTGAGGACTTTTGTTGTTGTAGGTGGTTAAGTATTTGGATGATCGTCTTTGTCAATCCTTGCTTATGCTTTTATGCTTTTTTGAAATGCCCTATTTGATATTGCTATTCTTGTTGTCATTGGTAACTAGGACAAGGTTAAGGATGGTGCCACATTTTTTATACTTTCTTCAACTTAAAAAGAGGAAATTCCTTCAAGATTGCATTTGTACTTGTTGATAATTCTTTAATTTGGAAATTTAATTTTCTTGTCTTCTTCCATTATCATGATCCCAATGGCATTTTTTTGCTATTTGAAACAACTACACTTTGTCATTTAGATCTCATATATTCACGTTGTCATCCATCCAAGGTGATTGAAGGAATTGTTGTTACCCAATCCTTTCTCATTTACCAAAGTAATCTTTCCACGGTCAAATACAACTTGTGATCTTCAATGGCCTCCTTTGTCCATGTTATCATCATTTCCTTTGTCTTTGATTTTGTCTCTAATTTTTCTCTTTGTAGAAGATACCTCTATCACTTGGATGGTTTGTTTTCATTTCTTGGAGGCTTGAACTTTGGATCATACAGCTATCATTTTTCTTTTAAGTGTTCATTGTATTGTAATTCTCCTCCACCTTTGTGAACCTTCCTAATTTTCATACTCCTCATCCATTGCCTTGTATTTCTCTAAATCCATGGCTAAGTCTAGGCTTGTACTAAAGTACTATAAGAGATGGAAGTGATTGGAGTATTGCACTTAGTAAGAAGATTCATGACGTGTAACATGAAGAATGAGATAATTGTAATAGAATGATATAATAGTGTAAGTCTAATACTCCGAGGACAAGAGAAGAGAGAAAACACAGATTTTTTACTCAATCATCTGATGCCCCAAAGGAGCACCTTCTCTTTATTATATAGACAAAGAGGATCTCCTCCAAAGCTCCACCATAGGATTAGGCACATAGATAGGTGAGATGTTAGCAAGCTCCACCCTTGGATTACTTGGATGGGTGACATGTTGGTCCTGGTCCTATCTGGTTGGTCAAACAAGCTTTGTTTGGAGGGAATCTTTTAGAGAATCTTCTTGTAGGAATATCAGAATCATGTGGGTGAGGTACCATTGGAAAGCTCTTGATAAGACAAAGCAAGGAGGAGGGAAGGCAAGCCTTCCCATTGGTGGGAGGGGGAAGAATGTATATATTTTCAAGGCCTAATTTATCTATTTAGGCCTCCAAAATTACCTTCAAAGATTTCAGGCATATTTTGGTTCATACTCTTTTAGTAGAGGTCCCCTTTTGGTGATACCTCTTTCTGATTTGTTTAGTCCATCATGTGTAACATTCTTCTAGATGTTACCAAACCAATTCTCACGTTCAAATCATATGTCTAGCTATTGGTTCTAAGGTTTTCAAGTCTATTTTGGCATTTGCCCTATTTGTAGAAGTAATCTTTTGTGATACTTCTATTTGATCTTTTTTGACCATCATGTATAACATCATTCCAGATGTTACCAAACCAAATTTCACATCTAGATCATATGGCTAGCTCTTGGTATTACAATAAAGGAGTTAATAAAAATCTCATACACTTGAAATACTCTTTCTTAATCTTGAATACAACAATGTGAGTGAAAAACCTTTTCTACTATCCACCATCATCAATTGTAGCCTAATACCAATTGTATAGGAATACCTAATTCATTTGCTAATTATATGGATATGTAATTCTCAAAACTTCAAAAATCAACCAAGATTCTACAATTATGATTTGATATCATACCTTACTTGACCTATGCAAGTAGATTTAACTTGCATAGGTCAAGCACTCATTCATGTAGAACTAATCAAGCTCTCAAGAAGTGGCTCAATGTCTCTTATTGGGACTAATTTTTTCTTTGATCATCATGCACCAAGAACTCCCTTTGGGCAATTGGTAGGGATTGTTTATTTCTATTTAGGCAATCAACAATGCAATATTCAATTTGGCAATAGAAGCAACCACCTTTTGTTGTAACTTCTCTTGGTTTGCCATACTAAGTGGTCTCCTCCATTGGATGGTATCAATTTCCATTGGTGCTTGCTTATCCACTTATGCTTGGTATGTTTACAAGTTTTGTGGAGGTCCAAGTTAAAGACCAAGTTATGGCAACTAAAGAATCAAAGCATTTGGCCAATTTCATGGCTTTTTCTAAATTTTTGGGCTCATACATAGTTACATTCAATCGGTACATGATTTCAAGCCTCTCACAAACCAATCCAAAGCTTCACCTCTTAGTATCTCTAGAATCTACACTATGTTTTGGAATTGAGTGATGGACCTCTTCATAGAACCAATATGCTCCACTTATGCCAATCCATCTTGTGCTGCTTGTACAATACTCATCACTTAAAACTCTTGATTATTATATTCTTGAATTCTTTCCTTATTGAAATGATAGCAACAACTTGACATTAAGCTTGCTTTATATAAATTAGTCATCATAGTTTTCCCACTTCATCTAATTGGTTCAAAGCTAAGTGGATTTGTCTCCATTCATCTTGAAGATTTTTAGCTTCAAAATAACATTTGCAATCAAGTAGAAAATTCTCTACTACACCCAATAGATTTTTCTCTTCAAATTGCTTTGACTTTGGAAATCAAATTCATTTTTGCCTTCTTGAAATGTTGCTCTCTCTACTTGCTCTTTTTATTAATTATCACAATCTCTCTCTTCCAAAAATTGTGTAAGATGCTCAATATCTTGTTGCATAGCAATGATAACTTTGGGTATTGCAATTATCTAAGTTAAAATGTAGATACAACATCCTCTACTCTTTGTAAGTTACAATCAAAAGGATCAATGATTCATTAGATGATTGCATTCAAAAGAATTCTACCCAAAGCATTAAATGATGTTTTTGTGGTACATGGACATGCAAATCTGAATGGTTTGGAAAAAATGGATTTGGTGGTCTATAAATTCTATCCATCCCATTTTTTCTCTAATACAAATATAAAAAACCAAGGAGAGAAATATGAGAATAAAATTTTAGAGTAGAAGATCAAATTGGAACTCTCAAATGAAGAACTCTAAGTGCCTAGCCTAAGCTTGAGCTTTGGTATTTACAGGCAACTTGGGTATAAAGCTCCCAAGAAGCTTCAAAGGAAGGTTCCTTCTAGGCGTTGCTTTACTTGGAGTGCAAGCTAAGCCATTTACTTGGCATACAAGCTAAACTAGCCATTAATTTGGCATACAAGTTATTCAATCCTTGGAAAGCCCCTAGAAGTTTATCATCAAGAAGCTTCTCACCAAGAAATTTGCTAAATATTTTTAGAACATTCTTAAATTTCCCTATCTATATGCTAATTCATTGACTTGTTAGCTATATTTAGCTTCTTCTTACTCCATGTTATTACATTTAACCACCATAGAGTATACCACATACTTGGAGTTAAAGGATCTAACTACCAAGTATAGGAGCAATTGTGAGACTTTAAAGTTTGTATGTGACTTATTACATGAGTTGTGCTTCTATACTACATGATGTTGATAGTAATGGATGTTTTGTAACTATATATATTGCACAACAATTGGCATGATATTTGCAACTAAGCTAGTTTGTTGGAGTGATTATCTTGGTGGTCACCATTATTCAATAATGATTCATGGGCTACTTAGTGGTGACTATCTATTATATCAAGGTTTGATATTTAGATGTGCCATTGATATGTTATTAGGGTTAGACTCCATGGCCTTCCCAAGGAGATGTATACCTTGAAATAGAGCTCCAAAGAGCTCACTTCTTTTGTGTTAGCCTTTGAGCTCCTAGTAATGGTGGATAGAGTTTGCAAGTGAAATCTAGATTCTTTGTGCTAAAGTGGGTTTGGCTAGATGTGTGTAATCAATGCCCATTGGGAGTGTATATACAATTTGAGATTATGGTTTTTTTATTTTTTATTTTTGATTATTGTGGCACTTTAGAGTTTTTATTTAACTTCTTATATGAGATTTGCTTATGTAGTATGTGATGTTTACAACTATATATAATATATGGAGATGTATATTTGTAAGAAAAATTCCTTCTAATCACTTAATTGTTATAATATTAGCATAGTGGTAAATTTACTGCAAAATTTATAATTCTTATACTCCATTTTGTGATGGATAGTAGCAAATGATATTTATAGCTCTAATTTTATCTTCTTGGATATATTAATTTTCATACTTGCCAAATTTCTTAGTTATATTCATTACTTCTAAGGAATGTTGTTCCTATGTTGTATAATCTTTTCTTGCTACAAACGATAAGATTGTATATATTTATCCATCTTGCCACTTTGTTCTGATTCTATTTTTCCTCTCATACATAAATTATATTTAACTCTTATTCATTCAATGGATATGAAAATAATTTGCATCTTCCACAACTTATCCTCTCACTTTGAAACTTGTCTACAATGAATCTTGATAAGTGATCACACAATCTATCCAAAATATTATGGAATACATTATGCACTAAAGCGTTGCAAAGTCAGCAAACCATTGGTTGTAATTTTATTTGTCAAATTAGAAATTTTAGAATCATGGTTTTGTAATTTTCCTCTAAAATTATAGATAGGACTTTTGATGTCTCTCTAGAATATAATATATTCAAAATAGTAAAGTTCTAAATTGAATGTTTTATACTATTACACAATTAATTTTATTTTTCTATTATAATTTAAAATATATTATTCATTAATTATTATTTTTTGAAAATTATCCTGAAGCTATAATTATTATCATAATATATCATCAATTTTATATTTCAAAATCTTCAAAACTATTGAATTCAATTAAGAAGCTTATTTAACCAATGGAACACAAGAATGCTAGTATTGTAAATAAACAAAAAAAGGCTCTATCTTTATTGTGTATTATCTCTTTTGGTTGGATGGAGTACTATGCAAAGCTTAATAAAAATGATATGTTAAAGGGATATGTAAATGATCAACTAGATCAAACTAGCTCACAAGGTTTTGAGACAATAAAAATACTTCTATCTACTTGTCTTAATAATCTCAATATTATCAAGACATCAAACTAACCTAAACTAGAAGTTTATATGCTTGGGTAAACATAGAATATTAACTGATGATTGAGATACCATACTCCACTAATTCAAAAGTCATGCATTGCATTAGATCAACCATTTAAGTTTAAGGTGATAAATGACCTGGCTTTCTCTTGAAGGAAATAATTTTCTTGAATAATTATTAGTTTCATTTATGTAGAATAAAAAAACTTCTAAATTACAATGAGGATGAAAGCTAGTACTTGGCTTGAACTTACTTAGCTTAGAAACCTTATTTAGTTATCAAGATTGAATGGTTCATATCTTGATATACTTAATCTTAGATCCAAAGGAAACAATATACCCAATCCATTTTCAAGTACTTGAATTGAGCTCATAGAAATCAAAAATATTATCCTTTGTAGTGATTGGGAATTTCAAATTTCTTACTTCGTTATGTTTTACATTATTTAGAATAAAGGGAAGAGCAAAATCTATGCCATTCGGAGAGAAATCCAACAAAACTGGATTGGATGAAGACCTTGTCTTTTGAAGATACATTTCTTTGCTATTGTCTTAAAAATTAATGGTCATGATCTTCATTGAAGACCAGATTGTGTCTTCCAAACATGGGTCTTTGGGTTTTGGAAGACCGGAGGGGCTGTCTTTGGAAGAGCAAGAGGACTCTAAGGTGAAGAGAGACCAACGGTACAAATTTCAAGAACATGCAAAGACCACCTCCAACACGGCTCACATGAGTAGCAAGTGATAAAGACCATTGCAAGAAAGGAGGAGAAAATCCATTATGAACTCAAAGTTGCCATAGTGAAGATGTTTCCAAATTTCTTCAATCTTGCATTCTTCACAAATTTTGCTTCTTGCATCCAAGTAAGTAGAGTGTAATGAAGAGTCAATTTGTGATGAATATCAACTGCTAGCACAATAGTGAAGAGGGTTGCATCTTGCATTGCCAGGAACACTCTTAGCTTGAAGATCCCAATTGTTGATAAATGGGAAATGGCTGCCCAAAGTGTGACATTAGAAAGGTTGAGAGTGAGCTTTCTTTTGTGGAATTGGGATTAAGGGGCTTCAGGTGTTATGCCTCTAAAGCTCGTGGGATGAAGAGAGTAGTACTAGGAGGGTTGAGAGGAAACATGAGAGAATAGACACCCTTTCATTAGAAAAAGATGTCAAGGGAGAGAACCTAAAGTGGCAGGAGGTTATACTTTTGAGTCTTGGTTCAACCTGAATAGCAAGATGCAAGCAAGGATTGATAAGCCCTTTGCCCGCAATAGGCTTCTCACCAATAATTCATTAATGGCCAATTATAAGAACCCTATTTGAAGAGAGATTGCTGGTGAATAATGAAGATATTTATGCATCAATGCACTACCTATCTCACAAATTTGGAGGCTGCATTCTTTGAGCACCTACTTTTGGAGCAACCAATCTATTGGGAGCAAATCTTCCACACTCACGTGCAGAAGGTGTACAATATGTTTGATGGGCCAAGATAGCACTACCTAATGCTCTTTTTGGTGTATTTCTACATTAGTTATGGGTTACTTACCAAAGAAGAGAAACTAGAATTTTTGGATCATGAAGTATTGACTTCTTATTTTCAAGAAGACCTTGAGGGCTTGCATTAAATAGAGCTCATATGGGAAATGAATGAGAAGTAGTAGAAGATGGGTGGATTCATGAGTCTGACAAAGAAGGAGAAGAAGCACAAATTTTATACTACTCCCATCATCAAGAAGTCTATGATTTGGAAGAAAGCAAAGAGACTTCAAGTTATTAAGGAGTTGGATGAAGATAAAGATGCCCAACCCAAAGAAGAGGAAGAGAGACATTTCAAAATTCACAAATGGATTCTGACCTAGAAGAAGCAACATTGGAGGAACCAAAAGTAGAAGATAATAGCACAAGCAAACAAGAAGACACTCTTACAAAACCAATGTATAGAGCATCAATAACATGCTCACTCTCAAGAACCCTTCTCTAAAAGAACCTAGGAAATTACCTATTCAAGGATTGGACATGCAAGTCACAATGAGAAAGAACACAAAGATATATTGGTTCTAGTGCATGCACCCAAAGAAGAAGATACAAGGTAGGAAGGTGATTGATTGTGGAGAAAAATGTTTGGTTGTTTGGGAAATGCTTTGAGTGAGGTATATTTAGGATATTTTGTTACCTTTGATGACAGTGTTAGATAATCATTATCCAACATACAAGAAGGAATGTTCATAGGTATTGAGGCATTTCACTATGGTGACCAAGATGCATGCTTAGTTGGAGCAACAAAAGGACAAAGTCATTTCCTTGAAGAGTAGGTAATTTATCTTTAAGAAGCACCTAAAAAGTAAGGTGCTAAGTCAATTTCTTTGCAAGAGGTGTTAGATGCGTTGAAGATTTCCCATAGAGAGCAAGAGCAGAGCAAGTGGTTGAAAGACAATTGTATCAAAGAATTGGAGAAAGACTTAATTGCAATACACAATTCTTTGCATGAACTTGTCGTAAAGAACCATTTGGTGGAGTCAATTTGAGACTCTTTGGAAGATAGAAATGGATCTTCAGATTTTGGCAGCCAAAGAAATAGTGGAATTTGAGAAGCATAACCTACAATTCAAAGTGAAGATGAGGCAATTGATGACTGACCAAGCATTAGTGGCCATCCGAAAGGAAAATTATGAAGAACCAGCCAACTCCTACTAGAGGGAGATGAGTCTTTGCCATCACCAAGTATCAAGACATGATGAAGAATCTATAGTACAGATTGCAGGTAGTGCATTAAGAGCCATGACCACAATAGTCTATTTGAACAAGGAGAAGAACAAGAAGCTCCAATTCTTGGTGGTAGCTCCTACTTCTATACCAACCAAGACTCTTCAAGATAGTAAAGTGAAGGCGCAATTACTTGTGAAGGAGTCAAGGAGGAATGATACCAAAACACAAACAAGAATTAAACACCAATTTGAGTTAATGGTGGAGTTTGTAGAGAGCACTACTATCATAGATGAGGTACACAAGCTCATACTTGCACATCAAAAACTCATGAAGCCACTTGAAGATTAGACATTGGAGAGGATTGCTTTAGGCCTTAGGACTAGAATAGAGAGGAAATTTAGAGAGTTGTAGGAGCACTTGAGGATGATTTTACTAACAACTAGAGCTTGAATTGAGAAAGGTAGTGGAGACTTTAGAGTTAGAAGAGAAGTTCAAGGAAGCATCTAGTCATTAGAACCAGTTGTGGAGGTAGTAGTGTTGCACAATTGTAATATTCTGACAATAATAAAGAAACACAGAAGAGAAAACATAGGTTTCACAGTCAAACTTTGGTGCCCCAATGGAGCAACTTGTCTTTATTATATAGCTAAAGAGGATCTCTTCCAAAGATGCTCCACCATAAGATTAGGTATATGGATAGGTGACCTGTCAGCAAGCTCCACCCTTAGGTTACTTGCTTGGATAGGTGACGTGTTGATCCTAGTCCAATCTGATTGGTCAAATAGGCTTTGACTTAGGGAATCTTCCTATAGGAATCTCAAAATCACATGGGTGAGGTACCAATGGAAAGCTCTTGGCAAGACAAACCAGGGGGAAGGGAAGTCCAACCTTTCCTCCATTTGGGGGGGGTGGAATGCACACATTTCAAGGCCTAATTCATCCATTTAGGCCTTCAAAATTGCCTTTAAAGTTTAGGCCTATTTTGATTTCTGCCCTATTAGTAGAAGTGCTCTTTTGGTGATACCTCTACCTGATCTACTTCATCTACTATGCATACCATCCTTCTAGATGTCACCTACCCAAATTCTACCTTTAGATCATATGTCTAGCTATTGATTCTAAGTCTTCCAACATGTTTTGATTTTTGGCCTATTAGTAGAAGTACTCTTTTGGTGATACCTTTGTCTGATCTACTTAGTCCATCATGTATAACATCCTCCCAAATATTACCAAACCAAACTTCATCTCTAGATCATATGTCTAGCTATTGGTATTACAACAATGTTCCTACCATACCCTCTTTGTACCCTCCTTGAGTTGCACCTATAATGGCCATGATTGAATGTTAAGTGGTGACCATTTGTTAGTTTGGTTGTAGTTCTTAGTTCCAAGCGTCTGCAACTATTTAAGCATGTAGCATTTGAAGTGCTACATTGTCTAATAGTGATTGGTGAATAAAGTGAAAGAGCTTCTCTATTCTTTGTGGCTTTTCTCAAACTCATGAAATTTTCTTGATTTGTGTTTGCACTTGGGTGAAGATCAATAAGCATTGTGGGATGCTTGGTGTGTGCAATCACTATTGCTTGATACAATACCTTGAAGGCCTTGAACTATAGTATTGTAAATGACCAAAGTATGAATACTCAAATGGATAGATTGTCACAAAGATTATGTTTGTAAATGACCAAAGTATAAATACTCAAATGGATAGATTTTTGCAAAGATTATGTGGTGTCTCAAAGGTTATGCCTTCCAAAGGATAAAACATTGGGTTTTTGGGGAAGATAATGCCTTGTGAAGTATAGAACATTGTTTCAAGAGAATAGTGCCTTCCAAAGGGTAGGACATTGGGTTTTAGGTAATAGTAGTGCCTTGTAGAGGGTAGAACATACCTTCCAAAGGTAGAACATTGGTCTTGGGAGAAGATGATGCACTCTTAAGGGTAGAACATTCCAGTTTGCTAAAGATACTACCTTTAGAAGAGCATTTTCTTTGGTGAAGATGGTGCTTTCACAAGGGAAGTAAATTGACTCATAATATGTGGTGCCTTTGGAAGGAGATGCACATCATCTTTGGAAGGCCTATGATTCTGGTCTTTGGAAGGAGCAAAGATCTTTGGAGAAGGTAAGCATCTTTTGAAGAAGGGCTGGTCTTTGGAAGACCATACTCCCTATCTTTGGAAGGGTAGGACACTTATCTTCACATAATTTTTGGGTGACCTTTGGAGAAGAGGAACAACTCTTGTTTTGAACCATCACTTCTCAAAAGTCATTAAAATTATATACTTTTGTGCCAATGATTATTCTGTGTTTTTTCTATTGTGCACCTTCTTGGTGTCATTGTCCTTGTCTAGGATTTGTCTCTGCCCAAGAGGTTAGATATTAAATAGTAAAAGACTCTAATTTGATATTTTCCTTCATATTCAATCATTTATGACTTGTATCTTGGTGGGATCAACCTATATCAAATTATTAAAATACCTCAATTTTGTGTTTTTTAGGTTGTGATAGGACAATTTTGGTACCACTATAAGAGATACATTTCTTGGAGTGATGGGATATGAAAATCCTCCTTAAATCAAAACATATGCATGTCATTGGGAGAAGAGGTATTGGAAAAATTGGAACATGCAAAGTGGTATAAGGAGATAGCTAAGAAACATGCTTGTACTAATAAAAGAAATATTAGAAAACCAAAGCTTCATGAAGACCAAGAAGATCATGAAAATCTTCATCAAAAACTTTGTGAAGAAATCAAAGATAGTATTGTACACATAAATTAGCAACCAAAAGGAAGACCATGGATCACCTAAGTTCTAGTTAGAGACCCAAGGTTCAATTACTACTAAGGAGACTTAACTTTGATCTAGATGCACCATCCACCAGTCTTGGAAATGATGAAGACCATCTTATTGACAATTAGAACAACATTAACCCCTAGCACTAGAGGAAGAGAAGTCCTAGTTTTGAGTTAGGACCTATTCAATGCCTACATAGAGAAGAAGATTCTACATAAGAAGTTTTTTCACAAGACATTTTGTCATCCCTAGCCACTCAAAATATAAATCACCAAATTTGAGACCAAACATTGGTCATTTTTTATGTTACCATTTTTTGCACCACCCTCATTCCCACCAATGGCAATCTCTACACCATTTACATATCAAGGATATTAAATTTTAGAGGACAAGATGAGGATGAAAACCTTGATACCTTTATCAAGGAGTTTGAATCCATCCCTTTTGCAAATAAAGAAGACTTAGACTCCAATCAATTGACTTCAAATTTTTCCCAGCCTACTTCACATGAGGGCAAGAAGTTAGCATAGTCATGCTAGTGAGACCAGAGCCAATGTTGCAACTTGCCAAGATTTAAGACAAGGATTTCTGGATTGCTTTAGAGAATTGGATTATGAGGCAAATGTTTGCTACATTGAATAATTTGGTGAGGAATACAAAAGAGGAATTAATAGTACACAAAGAGGTTCTACATCCTTCTTGCACAAATTCTTGGACTAATTGTGAGCATGGGATATTGAGAAGACCAAACATGTCTTTGTTCCTAAGTGGTTTATCCCTAGAGATTTGAATATTTGCTCAAGATAGGAACATAATACATTGATGAAGGTGGTCAAATCAGCAGAATTTTACAAAGCTTAGTGAGTGCATCCCTCAAAAAAATACCAGCAATCCACACAAAAAGAGAGAAAGAGCAAGAAAGAGAAGAAGATCTTGCAAAGATCATCTCTATGTAACTCTAACTCTTCAAGTTTTGACTCTTCACTTAAATCTTCATCTTCCAAAGAAGAGAAGAAGAAGCAAACATAGTCAACATAAGAAGATTATAACTACTCCAAAGTGTCCAAAAAAAATAGATACCAAGCTCAAGTATTTCATCAAAGATTTCACAAAATTCAAAATACAATTGGTTGGAGTAGAGGATAAGAAGAGAACTCCCTCTTACTCATATTCCCATATTTGGTGTAACACTAGTAGTAAACTAGGACACACCTACAACAAATATCTAAGTACAAGACCATCATATCCAATACAATAGATGTAATAAGCTTCTCCTTTGGAATCACAAGAATATTTTGTACAAAATGAAGGACTTGTGTTTTGTGACAACCCAACAAGTATCACTTTTGTGGTAATCAAGTAAAGAAAGTTCATTCCCATAGACATACAAGTTAGAAATGGTCAAATATGAAGTAAGCAGTAACATTGTAGTTCTTCTTGAGTTCTGCTTTAGTCTCTTAGGTAGAAACCACACTCATAAGAGATTAACAAGCACTGACTCACAGCCTCATCACAAATTAACACTCCATAATCACAACTCCATCAAATTCTATCTAAACAAACCTTGATTGTGATGATTTAGATTTTCTCAAAAAAGGCTACTTAACTACAAAACTATCTCACCTCAAAATTGCATTCTACCCCTTCATTGAAGGCATAACTTCCTTGATTAAAATTGCTTTGCATCAATTGTGCACTATGCTCACAATTGCATAATACTACCAATACTACAATTTCTCTTAGGTCTGTCTAGACATTGCTTCAATTACACTTCACTTAGGATCAAACAGATGGAATGAAGATCAGTGTTGTGGAATCCAACTTCCAAAAAAATCACTAACTTGCACTTTGAATTTCTCCAAACATTCACAAACACACACACATAGGATTGATACTAGAAATTAAGCTACAACAAGGAGCACTAAGTTACAACACCTCACTTTATTAACTTCAAAAACATAAATACTTAACAACAATACTCTATGAATGCCTCCTTTAAATAGGCTGAGCACTTTGGCAATTAACTAATTATACTGTTCTATAATAACTCTATCAACCTACAGATCCAAAATGACAATGCACCTCTTCATATTTGCCTCTTCAAATCTCAAAATTGTTACTACTCCAATCTGATGTCAACCTCAACTTTGGCTTCCAAACCTGATGTTCCTTCAAGTATCTCCCCTTCTTTGTGTCTATCTAATACTACTACGTCCTTTGCTAATTCTATCACTCCTTCACTACCATTTGCAATTAAGATCATGGGTAATCTATTTGTGCCTTTATCTTTTGGCCCACTCTCTTTTAAAGTCTCAAGTAGTTCACTTAAAATAACTTGCATTCCTAACTCTTTTACTTTGGACTGGATGTTAGTCTTTGGCTTACTCCAAATCTCATCTAACTCCTTCCTTGCTAAATCTAATTTGAGATAAAAAAATTCTCCTATCTACTCTCTCCCTTAAACTAATCAATAACTTATTCAAATTTACATCCTTTGCTTTCTTCTTCCTCATCTCATGCACTAGCAATTTCAATTTGTGCAATCTTGCTTCCTCCATATGAACTTTTGATACCATACTAAGCATCACCTTCACTCTCACTACTACTTCCTCACCTATCTCCGGCCTAAGTATCTTCAGTTTCTCTATCTCCACCTGCAACTCCTCCCTATACATCTTCACCTCATCTTCCAACTTGGCTTTCAATGCTTCCTTCTTGTTTGCATTCTATTTGAGTTGCACTTCCAGTCCTCTGATCAACCTTTGTAATCTTTTCTCCTCCTAACTTCACACAGTCAATCCTTTTTGCTAGCCTTGATCTTTCTCTGCCGCACTTTTTTTCAAGCTATCCAACTCTTGTCCCATCACTACTACCATAGCCTTCAAATTAATAACTTTGTCACATGTTATGCACTTCCGTCCTTAATGCCTCAATTTTCTCCATCTGCTCCCTTCAATCTTCATCTTGCTTTGCCATTGCTTTGCCTCTCTTTACAAAATCTTTTGTCAAAGTCTTGATTTCTTTCCTCCTAAGTTCTACCTCAACCTATAGCTCTTCTACTTCCCTTTCTCCTTGGATTAACTTCCGCCTTAAACCCAAACTTTCTTCACTCATGTATTGTACTTCTCTCAATTCATCATTCAACTCTGAATGACTTCCCCTCAACTCTTCTCTCTTCTTCTTCAATTACAACAATAACTTTGTCTATTGGAGCTTTACTCCAAAGTCTCAATCTTCTCACTCTTAGAGGTATCTCATCCAAGCTTTCTCCTTCTTCATCTATTGGCCTTGCCTTACTTGGTTTTGCAATTGCAATATGTGCACTTCTCTTTGATCTCATCCCTTTCTAGAATCCCAACTTTGGCTTGGCTTCTTGGGTTTCTTCAATCTCCACCTGCTGCAATTCCAGACAAGGAATATCTCCTCTTCTCATGCGGTCAATCATGGCATGGAACTCTTGATCTTCATCCTCATCATCATTCTCTCCCTGTTTCTAAACATCCGCTTCATCCTCACTTCCATTGCTTGACTCTTCACTTCATAGTGTGAGCTCTAGTTCCTCCACTTCTCCCAAGTCTTCTGACTTATACTCAGCTTCTCCTTCCAATTCTTCTACTCTCAATGACTCATCAATCACTACAATGTTGTGCTTTGGTGCTTTGCTTTTCTTGTCTTTTGGGGCTGCACTAATGACACCATCTCACAATTCTCTTCTTGTCTTCAAAATATTCACTACTTCTCTCATGTATTAGCCCATTCTGACATAATGCTTGTCACTACTTTGGATGTGTTGGATATAGTGTTGCTCCTCTTCATCCACTTCTTTTTGAAATCCGGATGAAAGTAAGACACCATCTTCTTCCACTCTGCCTCTTCATCAAATTCAACCTACAGTAAAAATGCTTTGCAAATGGCACCAAATAATATAGAGCTGCTCAATCCCTCAAACTCCACACTATCTACCGCATTTGTTGGTGAAAACACTTTGCCCAATTCATCGATGCTCATGCAAACATTTGGTGGAAGAATACGGCCTGGTGCTTTATCACATACATGGTCCACTCCGGCTTGAAGAGCACCATCATTTCCCCAACAATACTTCACCTCACCAGATCTTGATAGGTATCAACCTTATACCCATTCTTTTTATGTGGCATAGTGAAGGAATTATGGCTTTCTATAGTCTCCTCTACAAAACCGATCTCCAATCTAACTTTGTCAATCAAGCCGGATTTCATCTCTTCCCTTCATCCTCATGACCCTCCTCACAATCACTTGTAGCTACTTTTGCCATGAACCCTAGAAAACTCAAGTTCTAGTTCCAGGTCAAAAAGGTGATCCAAAGTCTACTCAGAACTTTGATTCTTGCTATCATATCTAACCTCCAAATCACAAGATTTCTCAATACAAGTGAGGGAATCTTCCTCTCATCCCTTATTGGCATCATGTGATCTCTCACTCAAGGTAGTTGGAAGATAATTCTACCATCTCTTGGTCTCAAGATTGTAACTCCCTCAAGATTGTTAGACATCAAATTCTTGGATGGCTTCACAACAAGCACTCTTGTGGGTTGACTACTTGGTGGCTTAGGATACTTATGTGACATTTCAAAATCCCCTTGACAAAGTCTTAATTTTATAGTTCTTTGCTACATGGTCATTCCTCTATCACTCTTCACTGATAATTACACCTTTTGCATGAGTTCTTCTTGGCACTATCAAGTTTAGCCACTTTTGCTAAACTTGACAATGCTACTTGTGCCTTAGTCATTTTCTTGCTTGTACTTTCTTGGTTGATAACCCAAAGTAAAGTTGTTACACCATCTTTGCATTGGGTTGATCACCCCAAGGCAAAATTTCCTTACTTTGGGTTTCTCTATGACAAGTTTGATCTGAGTTCTTCTTTTGTGACACAAAGTCACTTTACTTTGGGTCCAATACAAAGTCATGATTCTCCTTCTTTTGTTGCCATTTGGGCTCAATACAACTTTGACAATACACTTCTTCTTCAAAATATACCAAAACAAAAAAATGTGTGTACCACATGTTTAATGTGCAAGAAGTGCCTATGACTACACCAAAGCCAACATTCACTATACCACAATGTGTGAATAGGGAATATCCTAGGAGTGAATTTCAATGAAGAATTATGCTGCCCAGGTAGAATACCACTCTTAGCACTTCTTACAATTATGGTGTAATAAGACATTGGTCCAAAAATTGTCTAGAACTGAGGAGGAAAATTGTGCACATCCCATTTTGCTCCAATGCAAAGGAACTAGTCATGTAGTGGCAAATTGTCCTCAATCACCCATCCCTAGACCTCAGGTATGATTTGTTCTTACACCAACTCCCATTAAGGTTACCACCAATGTACACTCCATCAATTTAGAAGAGATCAACCCAAAGGATGAAGTTTCATTTGAGGAAAAGGTTGGCCATCCTTGGAGATACCGAGTGGAGACAAGATCCCACAAGAAGACCCTCCATCAAATTGAACCCAAATGGCGCCAATCAATTCAAACTCTTCATCTTCTTTGGATGCTAGATCTAAATTTTGATGTAGAAACTAGATTATATCCAAGAGAAAACACAAAATCCTCAAGAATCTCAAAGCAAAACATCTTGTGAAACAAGAGGATTTACTTCTTTAGAAGAAGCCATAAGAAGATGAAGACACACCTAAGCCAACCAACTCAGCTTTGCAAGGAGGTGGAAGACTTGATCCAAGAAGAACTAAAAAGGACACATGTAGTCTCCTAAAAACAACAAGTTATGTTAGTTATGTCTCCTAAAAACAACAAGAGAAGTACCAACAATCACCATATTATTACACAACACCCCTACTCTTCAAAAGAGCTTTTCTTCTAAAGATGTGACCCTGCAGCTCAACCTTTAGAAGATAGGAATTCCAAAGAAGAGCAATGGAAGGAGGAAGATCCTCCAAAGAAAAAGAAACAAAGTGTGGCCATGGGAGCACTATAGTGTGAACTTATGGTGGACCTAGCCTTGGCTAAAGCTAGTATTACATTTAAAAAATTGTGTGAGGACAACAACTTCTACAAGAAGCAGTTTGCAACACCCTTAAGGAAAGTAATAATAAAGCAGCATCAGTTACCTATCATCTGCCAAATAGAGCATGAAGATATAGGTTCACTAGAAATTGAGGTAAAAATTGGAGGATATGTTATACACTTTGTCCCCATTGACTTTGGATCAAGTGTCAATGTTGTAAAAGACCAAGACCAAGGAGAAAATTAGGAGAATAGAAACTCACATTGGGACACTTGATTGAGGGAAAACTCCAAATGCCTAGCATGAACTTTGGCTTTGGTATTTATAGGTAGCATACAAAGCCCTTGAGAAGCTTCTCAAGAAGCTTCCTTGAGCCGCTTTCTTAGAGTCAAGCCAAGTTAACTAGGAAGCTTCTCAAGAAGCTTCCTTCTAGAAGTTGCCTACTTGGCGTGCAGGCTAAGCTAGTTAGAAGCTTCTAGAAGCTTCCTTCTATAAGCTACCTGCTTGGGGCACAAGTTAACTAGTTGGGAAGCTTCCTAGGAAGATTCCTAGATGCTTCTAGAATACTCTAGGCTAATTTGGCTTATTCTCTACTTTGTTAGCCTTACTAACTATATCACTAAACTTCATATTGTTACATATTCCCTCACTGCTAGTTGGTGACGTCTTCGTCGCCATTGAAGCTTCAAACTCTTGGATAGTTGTCTGTGCATTCTGGAGGTGAGAAAGAGGTTCCCATGTGGCATCATGAAGGGGATACCCTTTCCAAAGGACCTTGTACTCCGTATGTTGTCGGAATCCATGTTAGATATGGCAACATGCAAGGATACGATCAATTTTGTACTCCTCATGATCATTGATAGGGATAGGAGAAGGAGGAGGTTGGATGCAAGAGGAAAAAGAAGAGGGGTTAAGAACAAAAGGTTTCAACTTGGAAACATGAAAGACAAGATAGATGTGCATATGACAAGGCAAGGCAAGCGGTAAGCAACAAGAGAGACAATTTGGGTGACATCAAAAGGTCCTATCCAATTTGGGGCAAGTTTACAAACTTGGTTATCAAGTGGGAGGGGTAGATAACTAGAGCATAGCATAACTTTATCAACAACTTCAAAGGTGAGATCATGACGATGGTGGTTCACATATTGTTTTTGATGATTTTGAGCAACAAGGAGGTGAGATTTGGCTTGTTGGAGAGATTTCGATATGGTGGTCAAGAAGGTTGAAGTATGAAGGACCTGAGATGGGGAAGGAGCAAGAAGAGAATCTGGGACAAGTGGTCAAAATTGAGAAAGAAAGGAGAGAATCCGATGCTTTCCTATTTAGAATTGTTGTATGCAAACTCCACAACTGCAAGACATTCATCCCAATGTGTATGGTGAATAATGACGAAGGCATAAAGCATATCTTCCAAGGTGCAATTTGCATGTTCAGTTTTTCCATTAGTTTGAAGATGATAGGTTGTGGACAAAGCAAGTTTGGTGCCAAGTATCTGGAAGAGGGCTTGCCAAAACTTCCGATGAAGCAAGGATCACTGTCAAAGATGAGTACACATGGCATCCCATGATGTTTGGATACATTATCAAAGTAGAGTTGTGCCAAGGTTGGAGCATCCATAGTATCAACCATTGGTGTCAAATGGATTTGCTTACTAAGCTTATCCACAAACACCACAATTGTTGTGTGACCTTGTTGTGTCTTGGGCAAGGAGGTGATGAGATCTAAGCTCACATGTTCCCAATAAGTAGTTGGAATGGGAATTGGCTAAAGGAGTCCACTTGGCTTCTAGTTACTGGCCTTGTTGCATTGAAAACTCTCACACGATTGGACAAACTCCCAAACATCTTGTGTCATGTTGGGCCACCACCAAACAATAAGTAGTTGGAATGGGAATTGGCTAAAGGAGTCCACTTGGCTTCTAGTTACTGGCCTTGTTGCATTGAAAACTCTCACACGATTGGACAAACTCCCAAACATCTTGTGTCATGTTGGCGTTGGAGGGTACCCAAGGTCTTATCCACCCCCATATGACCAGCTATTGGTAGATCATGGGCTTCTTGAAGGCATGCAAGTCGGATATCACCTTTGGCTAGAACATAGATCTGGTCTGCATGGAATAGAAGGCCTTCCTTGAAGGAGAAGGTGTTAAACTCCTTGTTGCCTGCTGTCAGACGACCATGTACCATTTGGAAGAAGGGATTTTTTTGTAGAGCTGACTGAAACTTGTTATGGACCTTAGGGTCAATTGACACCATCGTAATTGCCACCGTGATGAGAGGAAGAGACTTCAAATCAGGTCGTCGTGATAGAGCATCAGGGATGACATGGAACCAAACTGGTTTGTACTCAAGTTTGATGTCAAAAAATTGGAGTTGCTCTTCCCATCGATGATGTCAACTCTTCATATGTTCCAAGTGTAAGGTCTGCAACAATGGCTTGTAATCAGTTTGCATGATCACTTGTTTTCCCAAGAGATAATGCTTCCATACCTTGGTGGCATATATCATTGCAAGTTGTTCTTGATCTTGAGCAAAGTAATTTCTTTCAGCTATATTTAGTCGGTGAGACACAAGGCAATGGGGATGTAGTCCATCTAGGAATTCATGTAGTCCATCTCTTGCAACACAACTCCAATTGCAAAGTTAGAAGCATCAAAATCAACCACACGAGGTTGTTGAGGGTCATATGGTTGAAGAATGGGTATTGAAGATACCATATGCTTTAACTTCTAGAATGCCTCTTCATGCTTGGTGGTCCACTGGAAGCTCAAGTTCTTTCCCAAGAGGTCAGTCAATGGTGCAGCCACATGAGCATAATAGTGGATGAACCATTGGTAAAAACTGGCCAATCCATTGAATGCCCATACTTCTATAGCATTCTTTGGGGTAGGCCAATCAGTAATGGCCTTGATTTTCTCTACTTCATCTTGATCCCGTCTGATAAGATCTTATGATCCAAGAAGGTAACCTCCTTTTGCCAAAAGGCACACTTTGACTTCTTGCAGTAAAATTTCCATTGTCATAATCGTCTTAGGACTTCTCACGCATGATTCACATGTTCTACCTTTGTCTTACTATAGATTAAGATATCATCCAAGAACACCACCATAGACCAATCCAATAGTCCATCCAACACCCGATGCATCTGATCCATGAAGACCGCTGGAGCATTAGTGAGTCCAAAAGGTAGAACTCTCCACTCAAAATGCCCATACTTTCCGCAAAAGGCAGTCTTTTGCACATCCTCTTTATCAATAGAAATTTGCCAAAGCCACTACAAAGATCCAACTTGGAAAAGTAACGTGCTCCACTTAGTTGATCAAGCAAGTCATTGATCCGAGGCAAGGAATATGCATTCTTCACGGTTTGCTTATTGAACCCATAGTAATCAATACAAAAATGAAGTCCTCCATCCTCCTTGGGAACAAATAGTACCGGTGCTCCCCAAGGAGAGGTAGTATGAAGTCCTTCTCCAACAACTCTATAAGTGTTGTTTGCAACTCCTCCAACTCCTTTGGTGAGAGCGGATAGATTGGTCTACTCACTGGAGTACTCCTTGGCAATAACTTAATCTTGAAGTGCATACCTCGATTGGAGAGTAATTCCTTTGGCAAATCATCTAGAAACACATCCGCAAACTCTTGAACTATCTGATCAACCATTGCTTGATGAGGCTCTTGGCCCTCCTTAGATTGTTCTTGTGCAATCAACTTGATCCACACGTGAATATAGACTTATCTTCCTCCAAAGCTTTCTCTATGGCTGCTTTACTAACCAACTTCCCTTCCAAGGAAGTTGGTTAGTAAAGGATTGGTCGGACTCATCTCTCTTCCAAGCTTGCTCCATGGTTGCCTTTTTGGCAAACTTCCTATCTTGGGACTCATTTCTCTTCAAGGTTCACTCTATGGCTACCTTCTCGACAAACTTCCCATCTTGGGACTGACTATTCTTAGGTGTCTTACTTAGAGGTGCTAGACAACCTAATCGGAATTTCCTACCTTGATGTTGTACTTGAATTTTTCGTCGGGTCCAATCAAATTGAACCTTATGTCATTCAAGCCAAGGTAGACCCAAAATGATATCATAGTGTAGAGGTGCCACTACAAACCTCATACACTCCAAATACTCCTTCCCAATCTTGAAGGTAATAGGATGCAAGGTGCGGAATGCAGAACCCTTTCTACCATCCGTCATCATCAAACTACTCTCAATCACTGGCTTGATAGGAATACCCATTCCTTACTACTTGCATAGACATGCAATTCTCTGAACTTCTAGAATCAACCAAAATCCTACAACCCCGATTAGATATCATACCTTGCAAGTGAAGCAAAATTGCATAGGTCGATCATTCAATCTCATTGGAACTAATCAAGCTCCCAATAGGCGGCTCAAAATCTCCTATTGGGATTCCTCGTTTCCCATATCATTCTTTTCTACAAACTCCATCTGGGCAACTTGTCAAGGTTGCCCATTCCTAAGTGGGCATTCAGCAATGCAATGTCCAACTTGGCGACAATAAAAACAACCTCTATTTTGTCACAATCTTTCTCTATCCATTGTACCAAGTGGTTTCCGTTGGACAACATCAATCTCCATTGGTGCCGGTTCTTCCACTTGTGCATAGTATAGTGGTAGGCCTTGTGTAGGTTGAGGTCAAGACCAAGTCATCACAACCAAGGAATCAAAACGCTTAGCCAATTGCATGTCTTCTTCTAAATTTTGTGGTTCCTGTATGGTTACCTTCAATTTGGTTTGTGACTTCAATCCCCACACAAATCAATCTAGAACTTCACCTTCTTGTATATCTAGAATCTACATGATGATATTCTAAAATTATGTGATGTAGCTCCTTACTAAGCCAACTTGCTTCAACTCTGCCAAGTTATCTCGTGCTGCTTGGGTAGCATTTATAGTTTAAACTGACCCAATATTGCATCCTTGAATTCTGCCCATGTCAAAATTGGTGCAACAATCTGTCGTTCAGCTGGCTCTACTCAGAATAGCCACCAAAGTTTTGCCACTATCTAATTGGCTAGAGGTCAAAGAATCTGTTTCTGTTCATCTTGAAGATTAATGGCTTCAAAGTAACATTTGTAGTCAAGCACAAAATTCTCCATTGTGCCCATAAGATTCTTGCCTTCAAACACCTTGGGTTTTGGAAATCAAATGTGATCTTCTCCATCTTGAATTGGCGCTCTCTCTATATGTTCTTGTCGTTGCTTGTTCATCCAGCAATTGAGTAAGGTGTTTGATTTGTTGTTGCATCGCAAGGATAATGTCATGTATTGCTGCCATACCTACTACTCTATCCCACTACTCCCAATTTATCTAATTGATTAGCACATATATGCAGCACATCCATTGTTCTCCATAAGTTACAACCGGAAGTATCAAGGGTTCCTCAAACACAATGATCATATGTAGAAAATCCTGCCCAAAGCAAGAGGTGATGAATTGTGTGAAACAATGCTTGGGTAATATCTGGACATGAAAATCCCAATGGTTTGGTGGAAGTACATTTGGTGGTCCATAAATTCCATCCATCCCATTCCTGCTCTGATACCAATATAAAAGACCAAGACCAAGGAGAGAATTAGGAGAATGGAAACTCACATTGGGATACTTGATTGAGGGAAAACTTTGAATGTCTAGCATGAGCTTTGGCTTTGGTATTTATAGGTAGCATTCAAAGCCCTTGAGAAGCTTCTCAAGAAGCTTCCTTGAGCCACTTTCTTAGAGTGCAAGCCAAGTTAACTAAGGAGCTTCTCAAGAAGCTTCCTTCTAGAAGCCGTCTACTTGGCGTGCAAGCTAAACTAGTTAGAAGTTTCTAGAAGCTACCTGCTTGGAGCGCAAGTTAACTAGTTAGGAAGCTTCCCAAGAAGTTTCCTAAATGCTTCTAGAATATTCTAGGCTAATTTGGCTTATTCTCTACTTTGTTAGCCTTACTAACTATGTCGCTAAACTCCATATTGTTACAAATGTAATGATAGAATACAAAACCTATAAGTTAAGATACATGAAGCTTGAGCCAACTCTGCATGTCCTATGGTTTGCAAAGTAGCCTTGGAGATGACCTTTGGGATTGCTGACAAATATGTTGACCATAATAGGTGGGGTGGCCTTCCGATTAAACTACATTTTCTTATGTCATATTGCAAAGATTGGGTACCCATTACTTATTGGGCAACCATGGTTATATAGTGCCCATGGATAGATTGTATGGCACCACCATTCATTGAAGTTCAAGGACCCAAACCAAGAAGACTAGAATCCTATTACAATCAATTGGAAGAAGATCTTGCATCTTAAGGAAACCTTGACCTTGGATGAAGGATACAACACAGATTCTTCTTACTCTTCTTCTACAAAGATCTTTGTGAATTACCATGAGTGTTGTAAAATTGATGAAAAGATCAAGGCCTACCATCCAAAGATGCATCTTCAAAAGAAGGACCTGGAGATTCATTTGTGATGTTGGGCACAAGTTGGATGAGTCATATGGAGGGGATTTTTAGACCTAATAAATTTCAAGACAATGTCCTTGAAGAAGGAAAGGTCCTTAATATTTCCAAGTACATATCTTCCAAAGAGTATGAATCTTATACCGCCCTATTCAAGGTATTTGAGGACATCTTTCCATGGTCTATTAATCAAATGCCTTGCAGTCCTTGAAAATTTGGGAAGCATTGATCTTGGTCAAAGGAGCAATTCCCATCCGCCAATGTTAATACATATTGAACCTAAAATACTCATTATTGATGAAAGATGAAATTGACAAGTATCTTTAGGCAGGAATTATCTTTCTTGTACTCTTCAGTGAAAGTGTATCACCTATCATGATTGTACCAAAGAAGAAGACCAGAAAAATTATGTATGTCAAGAGTTTCAAAGAATTAATGCACTCAACAAAGAAGGATCATCCTCCACTACCATTTACATACACCATCCTAGATTAGGTGGTGGGCCATGAATGTTGTAACTTCTTGGATGGATTTTTGAGGTACAATCAAGTGTTTGAGCAAGACAAAGATAAGACTAACTTCATCACTGATTGGAGAATGTATGCTTACCATCAGATGCAGTTTGGACTTTGCAATGCCCTTGCCACTGTTCAAAGAATGATGAATGCAATATTCAAAGATTTTCTTTGGAAACTTTTAGAGGTCTTCATTGATGATTTGTGTGTCTTCTACCAACAAGTACATCATTTTTAATAACTTTGGAAGACCTTTGAAGAGAGGTGCCATGCGTCCAGACTTTCTCTTCATCCAAAAAAGCTTCTTTTTTAATGGAAGAGGGAATATTGTGGAGCATTGTGTCTTTTGAAGAGGAATTGAGATAGATGTATACAAGGTCAAACTCATAAAAGCATTGGAAGCACCCAGGAATATCAGAGAACTTTGGGCATTCCTTGGACATGTGGGGTACTATCTCATGTTAATGGAAAATTATGCAATACTTGCTGCCCCTTTGACAAAGCTACTAAGAAGTCAGAGGACTATATGTGGATGCAAACTCAAGATCATGTGTTTTTCACCTTAAATCAAATTTGGGAAGCACCGGTCATGAGAGCACCTGATTGGGACCAGCTGTTTCAATTTTATGTAGATACCTCTTCTATCACCAGTCAAAAGGATGACAAGAAAAAAGACCATCTCATTTACTATGAAAGTAGTAAATTGTCTACACTAGAGAAGAATTATACTACCATATAGAAGGAAGCTTTGGGCATAGTCTATGCTTGTAAGGAATTCTGAAATTACCTCTTGAGGTATGAATTCATATTCTATGTTGACCACTTTGCCTTGCAACATCTTGTGAAGAAGGAAAACCTCTCATGAAGGATTGCAAGATGGGTGTTGTTATTGCAAAAGTTCACCTACACAATTCAAGTGACAAAGAATTCATCATGAAAATGCAGATTTTCTCTCAAGGTTGGCAACAAAATATTAGTATGAGGAATTGAAGGATGAATTTCTTGACAAAGAGCTCCTCCAATTAACAACATCCCAAGGGTATGCTATTGGAAGAAATATAGATACTTACAAATCTTACAATGCCCTAAAAGGTTGGACCTAGAACAAAGGGTGGTATTTTTTCACCAGATGGGTGCTACCTATTGAAGAGTGGACTCCTCTTCAAGTTGAGAGTAGATGAAGTCTTACAAAATGTTTGGAATTGTACCAAGTGGGTTAGGTGATATACTCACTTCATTTTCAAGTCTTGGAGGGACACTATGCATTGAAAAATGCTATCAAGAAAATAATGATGACCAAATATTGTGGCCCACAATCTACAAAGATATACATGAATACACCAGAGAATGTGATCCTTGTTAGTTGATTGGTAACCCCATTCCTAGCATGCAATAGCACTTACAACCGATTCTACCTTGGCTCCATTTGAGAAATGGGGAATTAACTTTGTAGGTCTAATTCAGCCAGCCACTTGAACCACAAGGAAGAGGTACATCCTTGTATGCATAGGCTATGCTACCAAAATTGTAGAGGCAGATGCTACATGGAGGAATGATGCTTAAATAGTTGTATAATTCTTCTGCCAAAACATCATTTTGCATATTGGAATTAGTGAGTTACCAAGGGACTCATTTCTTGAATACCTTGTAGAAGCACTAATTGAGTATTTCCAAATCAAACACCAGAAGATGACTCCTTATAATCCAAAGGCCAATGGATTAATGTAGAAATCTAATGGATTGTTATGCCAAATACTCAACAAGGTAACCATAAACTATGCATATAATTGGGATGTCAAGTTGCCAACCATGCTTTAGGCTTACTGCACTGTAGATAAGATCATGACCCAACAAACACTATACTTTCTCATGTATAGGTTGCACTCACACCCATCAAATTTAAAATACTTTTGTTTAGAATTATTTTGGAGGACTGACTATTAGAGAAGGAAATTCAATATTTTTTCTTCACCTACTGATGTGGTTGGACAAAAAGAGGGATGAAGCAAATGCAAATACAAAGGATATCCAACAAGAGAGAAAGAATTGCATGATAAAGGTTGTGGAAGACATCAATGAAGAAGGATGATTTGGTTTTACTTTACAATAGTTGTTGACACATGAAATTTCCAAGGAAGCTTCATTTTTTGTTGGATGGATCCCCACCAAGTTGTGGAAGTTTACAAGAATGGGTCTCTACAAGTGGCTAACTTAGATGAGAATTTTTTACCACAAGAGTCAATGATTAGCAAGTAAGGAAGTACTATGACTAATGCCTTTGGAGGACCCTCAATGTGTTCACAAGGACATTTACATTTGAGGAAAGGTGTATGTAGTGCCCAAGAATTTAGATTTTCTTAGTTGGTTATATTTAGAACAAAGGGAAGAGCGTAATCCTACTATTAGGAGAGAAATCCTACAAAACCAGATTTTAGGTGAAGACCTTGTCTTCAGAAGATACATTCCTTCACTAGACTGGTGTCTTCATGAATAACGGTCATGATCTTTAGTGAAGACAAGACCGTGTCTTCTGAATATGAGTCCCTAGTCTTTGGAAGATTGGACAAGCTAACTTTGGAAGAGTGGGAAGACTCTTTGATGAGGAGAGACTAATGGTACAAAAATTTCAAAAACATTCAAAGACCATCTCCAAGACAGCTCATGCAAGTAAAGAGTGATGGGAGATAGCAGACCATTGCAAGGAAGGAGTGGAAAACCCATTATAAACTAAAAGTTGTCAAGGTGAAAAGGTTTTCAGATTTCTTTAGTCTTGCATTCTTCCCAAATTTATGCTTCTTGCATCCGAGTGAGTAGAGGGTAATCAAGAGTCAATTTGTGAGGAACATAAATTGCTAGCACAATGATGAAGAGCACTATATCTTGGGTTTTTGGGAACACTCTTCACTTGAAGATCCCAACTATCAATGCGTGGGAAATGGCTGCTTAAAGAGTGAAATTGTAGAGGTTGAGAATGAGCTTTCTTTTGTAGAATTGAGAGCATACTTTGGGTGTTATGGCTTTGGAGCTTCATGGGATGAAAAAAGTAGTACCAAGAGGGTTGATAGTAAACATGAGAGAATGGACACCGCTCCATTGGAGAAAGATGTTGGGAGGAGAACCTGGAGTGGCAAGAGGTTATATTTTTGAGTCTTGGTTTAGCTTGAATAGAAAGGCATAGGCAAGGATCAATAAGGCCTTTTCTCACGATAAGTATCACACCAATGGATGGTTAGTTGTTAATCACAAGAATCTTGCTCAAAAAAAGATTTTTAGGGCAATAATGAAGATATTCAAACCCCATTTATCTCATGCACTACCTATCTCATGAACTCATAGGTTCCACTCTTTGTTCACTTGTTATGGAAGGACCAATTGATTGCAAGCAAATCTTCCACACTCATGTGTAAAAGATGTATAATATGTTTGATGGGCCAAAACTATACTACTCAATGCCATGGGTTACTCACCAAAGAAGAGAAAATAGAATTTTTGTGTTATGAAGTATTGACTTCTTATTTTGAAGAAGATCCCAAGGACTTGTGTCAAATGGAGCTCACGGATGAGAAGTACCAGAAGATAGGAAAAATTTTCAGTTTGGTGAAGAAGGAGAAGAAGCACAAATTTCATACTACTCCCACCATCAAGAAGTTTTCAATTTGGAAGAGAGCAAAGAGACTTCAAGTTATCAAGGAGTCAGATGAAGATAAAGATGCCCAACCCAAAGAGAAGAAGAAGTGAGACCTTTGGAAGTGCATGAAAGGGATTTTGACTAAGAAGAAGCAACATTGGAGGAACTAGAAGAAGAAGACAATACCAAGGTCCAAGAAAGAGATGCTTTTGGAGAAGCCAATTTGTGGGGCATCAACAACATGCTCACTCCCAAGCACTTGTCCCAAAAAGAATTGGGGAAGGTTTTTATTGAATAATTTGGACATGCAGATGATGACAAGGCAAAACAGAAAGATATCTCAATACCATGCAAGTACCCAAAGAAGAAGATGCCTCGCAACCCATCACGGTTAGAAGGCAATTGACTAAGGAGTCATAACATTTGGTTATTTAGGAAATGCATACGATGAGGTATACTCAAGATATTTTGCTATGTTTGATGATGGTGTTGGATATTGATGATGGTGGTGTTGGATACATTATCCAACATACAAGATGGAATGTTTGTAGGTATCAAGGTATTTGGCTATGGTGACAAAGATGCATTCTCACTTGGAGTAGCACAAGATTGAAGTCACTTCCTTGAAGAGCAAAGTAATTTATCTTTGGGAAGAGTAGAAGAAGCAAGGTGTAGGGTTGATTGCTTTGTAGGAGTTAGATACCTTGATGATAGCTTGTAGATAGCAAGAGAAGAGAAAGCAATTGGTAGACAATTGCATCAAGGAACTAGAAAAAGACTTAAATATGATGCAAAGTTCTTTGTAGGAACTAGAAGTTTTTGGTGAAGACTCAATTTGAGACTCTTCATAAGACAAAAGTGGGTGGATCTTTGGAAGTTGGAAGCCAAGAAATAAAAAAATCCAAGAATTGGATCTTGCAATTCACAGCACAAATCAGGCAATTGATGATTGACCAAGCATTGGTGGCCATCCAGAAGGCAAATTATGAAGAATCAAGCACCACCTACTAGAAGGAGATGAGACTTTGCATCATTGAATATCAAGACACAAAGAAGAATCTACAATATAGATTGCAAGAAGTGCATCAGAAGCACATCATATTTCTATAGGTTTTTTAAACAAGAAGAAGCACAAGAAGTTCCAACTCTTGGTGGTAGCTCCTACTTCTACACCAACCAAGACTCTTCAAGTTGGTGAAGTGCAAGTGCAATTACTCTTGAAGGGGTCAAGGGAAGGATGACACTAGAGCACAGTCCAATGAGTATGTGACACCATGGATGAGTTAATGGTGGAGTTTTTGGAGAGAACCTTTACTGTGGATGAGGTACATGAGCTCAGACTTGCACATTAGAAACTCATGGAGCCGCTTGAAGACCAAACATTGGAGCAGATTACCTTAGGTCTTAGGACTAGAATAAAGAGGAAGTTTAGAGAGTTGAGGGAGATCTTGAGGATGACTTTACAATCAATCAGAGATTGGTTTGATGAGGTAATGGAGACTTCAGAGTTAGAATAAAATTTCAAGGAAGCACCAAAGTCATTAAAACCGATTGTAGGGGTAGTGGTGCCACACAATATTCCTACCATACTCTCATTGTACTCTCCTTGAGCTGCACCTATAGTGGCCATGGTTAACCATTAGACAATGGTCATTTGTTGTTTTGTTGTAGTTCTTAGTTTTTAATGTCTAAAACTATTTAAAAGTAGCATTTGAAGTGCTACATTGTCCAATAATAACTGGTGAATAAATTAAATGAGCTTCTTTGCTCACTTTCTCAAACTATCTCATAAAATTTTCTTCATTTGTGTTTGCACTTTGGTGAAGGTCAATGAACATTGATGCTTGGTGTGTGTAATCACTAGCTTTGGTGTGACCACTTGATACAATAACTTGATAGCTTTGAGCTATAGTATTGTAAGTAACCAAATTGAAAGGACATAAATGGATAGATTGTCACAAAGATTATGCGGTGTCTCAAAGATCATGCCTTTCAAAGGAAAACATAGGTTTTTTTAATGAAGATAGTGCTTTGTGAAGGTTGAGACATTGTTTTGAGAGGATAGTGCCATCCAAAGGAGTAGGACATCAGGTTTTAGGCAAGGTCAATGCATTACGGAGGTCTTGGGAAAAGATGGTGCCTCAAAAGGGTAAAACATTGTGGTTCATTGAAAATGGTGCCTTTGGAAGGGCAGTACATTATCTTTGATGAAGACAATGCATTTCCAAGGAAACGACATTGACTTCATAATACATGGTGTCTTTGGAAGGAGATGCATATAATTTTTTGGACGACCTCAGACTCCAATCTTCAAAAGGAGCAAAGATCTTTGGGGAAGGCTAGCCCACCCTCCCTCCTCCCCCACCCCACCTCACCTCACCCCACCTCCACCTCCACCTCTTCCCTTTTTATCTTTGGGAGACCTTAAGAGAAGAGGAGCACATCTCATTCTTAACCATCACTTCTCAAAAAATCATTGGAATTATATACTTTCATGCAAGTGATTTTTCTTTATTGTTTCTAAAATGCACCTTCTTGGTGTCATTGTCCTCGTCTAGGAGTTGTCTCTGCCCAAGAGGTTAAATAGTAAATAGTAAAGGAAACCAATGTGACATTTTTCCTTTGTATTCAATCATTTCTGACCTCATGGGATCAAATCATTACTTACAAAAATACTTCAATTGTGTGTTGTTCTCATATCATTTGTTTCCCAAAATTATTTTGGAGAGCTGATCCCCAAAGAATATCAAGTATTCATATACATTGTTTTTGTCCTCGCAGCTTGAAAAGACAAGGACTTCATGCAATTGAGCAAAGTGATATATATTGTTAAGGAGTATATTTATGCTTTAACAAAAAGTTTTAACATTATTTGGTCCAGTTAGTGCCTATCTTGGAATGCTTTCTAAAGCAATCTAAGTTTAATTACCATGTTGGTAACTTTAACAAATTTGCAACAGATATGTTTTTGTGTATGGTTGTAAAATGATTAAATAGAGGGGCATTTGGATTGCCAAAGTAGTTGATATCAAGGTGTGCTTTGTTGATGATGATAAGGCATCTCCAAAAAGAGTTTTGATATAATAGCACTCCATATGAGCTAAAGATACCTAGATAAGTAGGTATTCACTAGCTAAAGAAACTATTAGGAAATATTTCAAAAGATACTTATTTATAGCTAAAGAATACTTATTTAGGAAATAAGTATTGGAAATATTTCAAAAGATATTCTTTGCTTTTGATTTATACTAAATAGAAGATAACAACATTGAATGTCAACAAAGAATTGTAAAACCATCAAGGATAATGTGTTGATTTATGATAAGAAAGTTGTCAACTTAATAGTTACCTAAGTTAGAGGGAGGAGTGAAGTTATTCAAATGATAGTTTTGAACATCTAAAGACCTCCAAGGAGTAGAGGATGATCAATGTACACTATTTAGAGCTTTGTTTCATAGAAACATAAGTATGAAAGTTAAACCTTGTTTAGGTTGGTTGTAATCCAAAATTTACTACGATTCTAAATGAGATTCTATGCTCATAATCATATCTTCTCATAACCATATCTTCTATTTGAGGTATGCTTTTCTTTTAACTTCGTTCATCAACTTTGAAAGTCCTAAAAACCTACTCCAACAAATTTTATATACCTAATATCACTTCTATTGATGACTTTAATATTGTTAGTTGATGGGATGTTTAGATGTTTAGATTTCTCCACTCACGTATCATACACTTTTCTTAATTTAGTAGATTTAGTAGTATATTCTATATGAAAAAATCTAATAAATTGCATACTTTTTGGAATATAATTAGTTCAGGTAAATTTAACATCTATAATAATAACTGTTTTAAAATTTTCATCTCATTATATTAAATTATTATACTTGTTTACTTTTTCAACGTGCTGATTGATATGCTAGTTATATTTGAAAATGATTATGCACAATAGATTGATTATATTTCTTGGGGTAAATGAGTTATGCGCTATGAAATGGGGCAATCTGATTTAGGTGCAGAAGTAGCAGTCCCTAGAAGTCTAAGATTGCTCTGAGCTCCTCGACATAAAACAAAACACTGTTCAAGGCGGCAGAGGATCTTCCAGTATCTGAAGGTGCGGTAGTCAGGTAATTGTAGACTTGCGTCACGGTCACAACCAACTCCATCAACAACTATAGGATTTAAGAAGCGTGATACAACAAGAGCTACTGTAAGAAGTAAAGTCCACCACCCATTTGAGATCTTGCTTCAACAGTAAAGACTACATAAGGCATTCCATGTTCTTGACACTAGAGAGCTGGGATTTCTTTGGAAGTAATGGATCATATTGATCCAACAAGCGACATCCTTTCTAGGATGATTCACTGCAGCTGGATAAACATTGTCAATACCAATTTTCGATCAGCTGCTTCTGATGCGTAGTGTAGCAGCTTGCCAATGTTTACTCCACGCCTGACATCCTCATGATAGTACATTTGACGTTGCAAAATAATTGAAATAGGGTGGGAACAGTCCGGAGTCGGCAGGAAGATATTCTTCTGATTTAAGGGCAGCTTTAGGGTACACGTCTTTCGTGTAAAGTTAACTCATAGAGCTTTTATCAGCTCGTCGAAGCATTACAGTTTTGTCCACATCCATTCTGTGCCCTTTATACTTTCTTTGAGATATTTTCGAGCATGTCTGATCTTGAAAAGTTGACATTTGAAGAAATGACAATTTTTGATTTTTCTGATCAGCTTTTTGCATGCAGATATTTTTGTACATTCATGTGCCAGAAAGTCGATCATTGATATTGAGATATCTATTCCTTTCAGTTAAACGGCTTTTTCCACATAGATATTATAGATATTTTGGCCAGTCTTTGAACCGTCTGTAGACGCCTGGATAATCGACGAAAAGAAGAGCACACTCGAAGACAAATGAGTGCTACGAGGTTGACATTTCTTCCCAATTTTTGGATAAGATACGTCGGTGACATCTTCTTTCTGAGTACTGAGTTTACGAGTTTGTACAACAATGCTGTGGTGTTCAGGTCAGACATTATCCAAGAACCTCCTGGTTTTACCTTTACATTGACACGCTATCAATTCCGAAATGATATCATAGGCGCGGAGGCCAGATTCTGTGCCAGGCTGATGCTCCTTAGTATGACAGTCAGTTCACATGACTAGCTTTCGAGGTGGCAAAAGACCGACATGCATTACGGTAACAGTAGTCTGGATATTATAAAGAGATTTAAGTCGCCTTCAGTAGTAGGCAACAAATCCCATCTGCAAAGCAGGTTTAAGCAAGATTGTCAGGGAAAACTAGAATCTGGTATAAGCAATAATCCTTGATTACACAAATGTTCTTTTCATGAAGGCTTGATCTTGGACGAAATGCATGATGAACACAATATTATCAAGGTAAGCTGCCCGAGTTTGGACGAATAGTAGTAACGGTGATCCCTTCCAGTCCTTTCAGAATCCCTTTTCTAATTTTTTTATCTTTCAGTTCAGGAATTATATTCTCAAAGCACCACACATGTAGCAGAAGATTGAACGACTGAAAATTTGGAATACGCGACCGCGCAGGATAACAAGAAGCATGGGAAGGGACCATCAAGTCCGTACAAGGATAAAACGTAAGAGGTAAAATGGAGCTAAACCCCATTGAAGGACATACATATTTTATGCTCGTCACGTTGTGTAAATGGAACGGGCCAAACTCGGGAAATCTGCAGCACCATAAAGTCGAGCGAACATGTTCGGCCAAAAACCAGGAAGTAGGGTAGATGTGGATCTCAATCGTGAAGCAAAGTACCACGATGGAAGAACCAAAATACTACCAATAGAATCTAGGGAGAAAGGAGGGGGGGAGAGAGTAGATATGAATCCCAAGGGTGTTGTGCAGCAAAACAGCAAAACTTAAAGATGATAGACTTGGGACGATTCATAACCGCGTTTGCAGTAGTTGTACGAGACATGTAGCCACTATACTCAAGGACGTTTTCCCAGCCCTGTGACGAGCATTTTATTATATTTGACCTCAAACTACTACTACACTCTTTCCCGGGATTACGGTTGATATCTCTAATTAATTAGTGTAGTCACACTAATAGAGGTTTCGAGAAAAGTTGCACGGTCAACACTAATCAAGGTATGAATTAAAATTTCACTTTTTAGAGAAATTCCACAATTGTACCAGATATATTGGAATATTCCCACAATGATATTAAGAATACGGAGATACTCTTGAATTTTTTTGAAATATACTATTTAAGAGGCCAAAAATTACCTTCAACCCAAAGAAGGTTTATAATCTTTTACCCCTGGCCTACAAGTTCATGTTTAAATTCAGGTGGAATGGATTTTAAATTCGTTAAATAGATTTGAAACTTGTTTCTTTTCAGGAGCTATATTACCCTAAAACTTCTATTGTTTTTCTCTGTTTGTAGTATAAGATATACACTAATACAGTTGCTTCAAAACAGTGTATATCGACACTAATTGTTTCAACGCTTATTAGTTTGAATTCCTCATTAGTGTGTACACAATTAGTATTGTGCACTAATTAGTAAAGAGAGTGTGGTTGGAAGCATTAGTCACGAAGTACACTCAGCCGACTATGTTCTTCTCGCTTGAGAGCACTGCAAGTCTAATCTCTCTAAAAGTTAATTTTAGCATCGTTATTTTCTCTAGATGCTGCTATTTTCAGTACTCTTTTCAGTACTCCTGAGCCGGAGAGAACGGAAAATCTTTAAAAGATTATGGATATCATTTTTTAAAACTAAGAAACGTGCATAAACAGCCGAGATTTCCTTTTTTTTCTTACATTTAATAATTTGAAAAGCTTGGTTGTATGTAGTTTAATTCTATAAACAACATCCATGAATGGTCGTACAGGAGTACGAGGAAATCCTCTAATGAGCAAATGTTAATCACTTAAGACTGCAATGGTGAGAAAAAAAGGCTAGAGACAAATCTTGAAGCTGGTCCATCTGTGTTTCACAGTTCGTACCTGGTCACTCCTATGAACTTATCATGATATTATGATATCGGGAATTGTTGGGATAGCTAAACTAAATTTGAAAGATTATAAGGAAAACAATAGAGAAAATTTCATTAGAGTGTAAAGATACATTCCAGAGTTGGAAGATCTAGACTTTGTGAGGGTTCAAACATTGAATAACTAGAATATATATAGTATGAACTTAGAAGTGGAATAGATAAGATATAAACAGCCATAAGGAGATGTAATTAAAAAAATCAACGTCTTTTGTCTATTCCACGATCAAAGACTGAAAGGGAGATTGAAATATACAGGAACAATGGTCTTAGCAAGTCAGTCGAATAAGGTGGATCAAATGCCTTCCCTTTGAATTCTCAATGTTCTTATTTTAGTTTGCGAAAGGAATATCAAGAAACCAGATATGGATACAAATAAAAATGCAATAACCATTTCACGTGGAATATTTGGATAATGTCATTGTACAGAAAATCGCTACTTGGCCATTGGCTTGCTACAATGACCGATATGTTTCTGCACTTTGAAACAATAATTGACAGACGACGCGAGGAGAATTGCCCGATGAAACCTCTTTCCTTTCCTCTATATGCAACACTCATTTACTCAGATTCTTCCTCATTCAAAGCATCTCAACTTTATCAAACTAGCTGAGTGCCCATGCTAGGCATAGCAAGCTATGATTTATGAATGAAGAAGATCTTTTCATTCAATTGAAGACATTACAGTATTTAGGTATGTTATTATACGGGTCCACCTAAACTCATACCTAAATAGATCATATGTAATTTAATAGACTGCGCTATCATATATTAATGATAATAATTAATAATTACTTCAATAAATACAGTAATTTCCGATTTCTATAATATTTGTTATATGAATAAAATGCCCTATTGAAATAATTGTATTGCATTAAATAATCTAACATATCTTCCTTCACACGTCCAGAATTTTGCAGGTACGAAAGAAGGAACTTTCGTCATGTCAGAGGAAATTTCCGCCCCTTGTATGAGAGAAAACCTAGAGTTTCTAGTTCCAAGAACGTGGATACTGGGCTTCAGCTAGTTGAACTAATAATTCACTGAGAATTTTGAATACCAAAAACCATAATCTTGAAGGTCCCCCAAAACAAAAAAATTTCCTTTATTCAGGCATTTAGGTCAGTAGAAAAAGGTGACCGGAAGGTGGAAGACCCCATCAAGCCGTACAAGGGGCTTACAAAAAAGGTAACATGTGACTAAGTCCCAATACAGTCTGTATGAGAAATTTACCCTAGCGCACCTAAAATATCCGAGCTATGCAAGCCGTACGGTCTACACACAACTGGAACATCCGAATAAACATGTGATTGCTTTCCTATGGATCTAATGTGATTGCTCTCCTATGGGTTTGCACCAGCCACTGCCATTTAGGTTAGTCAAATTTTATGTAATACTTATCATTTTATAATTACTTGATTTGTTACTTGCTCTGTGGTATCGAATCTTTTCAATCACATTAGCAAATTTCTTGCAATGACTTTCATTCAAATAATTATGTAACATACCAATTAATATAGATTCAATCAACTTGAAATGCCTTAAAGGCTCATCCCGTCGTCGAAAGAAAAGTAATTTACGTTTTACGGCTCTTTACACCTACTGTCGGGATGAATTAACTACCATGTGTGAATGTTAAAATTATTTACTTTATTTACCTTTTAGTTTCTCAAGAGAACGTTTCTGTTTATCAAATTAGAAACCTTCAACCTTCCCTGCAACAAGGAGGGTGGATCAGGCTACGAGGATATCTTAAAATGGGCTCCGTACTCAATATATGACACTATATACCGTACTGGACAAGCAAACATTAGTCTGTAATGATGCAGTCATCATGAACAACAAGGGACCCCAATTGACTGCTGTTGAGTGGAACAAAGCTTCTCTTGTTTAGAGATGCGTTCTTTTCTTTATGTTGATCCATGTGTCCACGGTAACGAAGATCTCATTTTCTTGGTGGGATAAGTCCTCCGAATTTAGTTGTGCTCTAGATAGAGGGAACTTTGGATTGATTGGATGAAGAATGGAAGCCGTCGACTATTTAATATTCGGAACAGTGGAGTCAAAGGTGCGAAATGGACATCGTTCAAGTTAACGTCATGAACCTTTGAAGGGACGTTACGGACAGCCAAAATTACTTACTTCCGCCAAATTCTTGGAAGGTCAATTAACATTGACCTTCCATGATGCCATCTTCGACGTTGTTCGTACTGGAGCTTGCAAGACCTATGCTGTTGCGCAAGATAGAAACAACAGGGAGTTCCAGAAATAGTTTATAGAGTTGTGTATGGAATAAATAATAAATTTATTAATTATTTTTAGTGAATTTGTTAAAAAGATAAGAGGTTGATAAATGAATGTCTCATGAATTATTTTATATATTTTATTTAAAATGTGAAGTAATAAAAAAATTTTAAAATAATTTTTAAGGTTTGTATGGAATAAATAAAAAAAATTTAAATTATTAAAAAGATTATTGATAAATGAATTAATCAAAATTTATTTTAAAAAATTAAATAATATATTACGGATATTTAAGATTATCATAGTGAAATAAATAATTATCAAAAGAGATGATGATTTCTTGAGAGTGTTACCATATCTTTTTGGTTATGATTTTAGAATAAAATTTATGAAGGTTTTTGACGGATCCAAAATACTGCTCTCAACTATTCAAATTCACCATCTACAAATGCTTTTGTAAGTAAACTAAACCGGTGTGTTTTGTAGTTTTGCATTGGTGTGGTGGTTTCCACATATTAGTGTGGCAAGGGAGATAGCACAAGTTATGGTAAATGATTCGCATCGTCATTTAGCAATAACCAAGAAATAAGTTGAAGTTTGAGGAATTTTACTCCTAAAGAGCAACAAAAATTTAGAAAAAGGAAATCAAGAACCTAATTGCAATGTAGGCTCGCATTTGGATACAAAATCAATGGGCGCTATTGAGCGGCTACCAATGGCAACGAGCAACTAACAATGGCAATGAGTGATTACGGGCACCAACAAGCGACTACTGGTGCCATCAAGCAGCTATGGGCGGCTACGAGCAATGACGAGCAGACTAACAATGGCAATGAGTGGCTTTAGGTGGCAACAAGCGGATTTGGGTGCCAATGAACAATGATATGCATCGACGAGTAACAATGGGCAACGACGAACAAGGATGAACAAAAACGAGCAGCAACAAGCAATGACGGGCAATATCCTATTTAATCTTAAATTGATATATTACTAAATTAAAGAATTAGCCAGTTGTCACCTAAAGCCACCGGTGTAGACCGCATTTACCCTAAACTAGGTACTTTATTAACCCTAACAGAGAATTAATGTGTTACAATGTGACAACGACAATTCCATATCCTTTATTTTTTATGAACCACCTCTTTTGGAATTTGCTAATAATAAAGAACTTGAAATTTGCTAATAATAAAGAACTTGAAATTTGCTAATAATAAAGAACTTGGCCAAAACTCAGTGTGCAGTGTGACTCTTTCTCCCTCCCGCCTGCACCCCTTACCAATTTAGACAAGAATAATCTATATGAAAATATATAGAGCATAGGAAAACTATTTGTGAAACCCCCATCAAAGAAAAATGATGAAAGTACATTATTGGGCGCGGGGGAGAGACACGGGAGAGTGTGGAGACGGGAAAGGAGAGGGAGAGACGTGAGACAATTTTGATAATTCCTGAGTGGTCTCTAGCATGTAGCAATTGAGTGAATAGTCAATTCTCTTTGTTTTTCAATTTCGGTTCCATTGGTACCTAGATTGAAGACTATGGAGAATGGAGTAGAAAGTTACAAAGATTTTTAGCTTTTTTAGGGTTGAGAGTGATCATTATACATTGAGAGTGATGGGTTGGAAATTTTCATTTCAAATCTCTTGGTTTTCATGATTAAGTTCCATGTGAATTTAATTTGAAAATTTTGGAGATGGAAATTGAAAGTTATGAGAGTTTATAGATTTTAGGGTTTGGAGAGATTGTTTCTTATGTGAGTTGGGATGTGAGGGGTTGTGGTTTTGCAGATATGGGGAGATATGGAGAGGAGTATCATGTGTTACTATCATTATTCTTGTGCTAGCCACGGCTACACCTTCCCATGTGGGGTCGCCTAGAGCGGGTCGGGATACACCATGCCCGGTGTGTCACCGACGCTTTACCTCGCAAGGGGAAAAGACCCATGTGGGAAGGATGCACAAGGACTATGATTGGACCACTTGGGATGCTCATGTGAGACGAGCGACCACATCGACTGTAGTGACACTCGGGATTACACACACTTCTTCTATACCTTCGTTGATCGCTCCAGGGATACCGATCAAGTCGTGGGAGTGGTTAGCTTCTCTCAGGCGGGTTGCATTTTGGGGTTATTTGAGACTAGTTTTCCATGTCCACGTCCATTCCATAGGCTGCCCCGCACACTCCATGATGAGGCTAGACAGGCTTTTCACCTACCATTGGATCGTTTGGCACGTGATCCCTTGGACAAGTTAGCATGGTTCCTATTCCTCCTACTCCCTCGATGGTGTCTTTGTTATGCTAGAGAGGGACGCGCGGGGCATAGAGAGGTGGCGGCTAGATTTTGTCGATTCCGAGCGGGGGATTGGGCAGCGCTTCAAGAGGAGTCTGTTAGGGCTACACAATTTAGGAGACAAGCATCGCCACAGGATACCACAGATTCCACTTGATTACAACAATGTAGGACATTGGGTCAGGCGAGAGAGTTTAGTAGAGCAGCACAAGCGCTACACCCTTTGTCTATAGTGAGTCCTACTGATGAGACCATCCATTCCCTACGCTCATTGCATCCTATAGCAGTAGAAGGACTACCACTAGAGGTCTTAGATTATCAGCATGAGCAGCCTTTATGTCTTGATAGGTTGCTATTTGCACAAGCATTGTGCACTGCCCCTCGCCTTTCCTCAGGAGGCTTGTTAGGGATGGTTTATGAGCACCTTAGAGATTGCTTCCAGGTAGATGATCCTTCTAGTGGTTTTCTCAAGTTGTTTCAGGTGGCTGCAACAGTAGCAAGAGGAGACATTCCTATGTCTGTTAGTCGGGTCTTAGGTGCTAGTCGACTTCTCGCGATTGAGAAGGACACGAGAGGCATTAGACCGATTGCTATTGGAGAGATCTTTTTGCGTTTGGTCAGCCGTACCATTGTCCTTTAGCATCGTTCTCACTTTCGACAACACCTTAGTCCACATCAGTTTGGAGTAGCTACACCTGGAGGATGTGAGGCTATATCTCTAGGCATTAGAGCACTCCTAGATATCCATCCGGAGTGGGTCATCCTACAGGTGGATGTTGAGAACGCTTTTAATAGCTTCTCACGCGCATCCATCTTTAGAGAGCTTAGGGAGGCTGGTGGATCCTTGGCGAGTCTCATTCCTTTTGTGCGGTCTTTTTATGGCTCTCCTGCTTCCCTTTGCTACCAGCATGGTGGTTCATAGGAAGGAGTCAGCTGTTGGTACACGACAGGGAGATCCTTTGGGGGGGCCCTTATTTGCCATGGCTCACTTTAGAGCTCTCCTATCTACTACTTTGGCCATGCCAGGTTGTGTATTTCTCTCCTTGGCAGATGATACACACATCGTAGGCCCTGTAGATCAGATTAGGCAGGCCTTTGACTACTTGACTACCGAGCTACATCTAGTAGGCTTGAGAGTCAAGGTGTCAAAGTGTAGGGCATGGTCCCCTTTAGGTATCCCTCCCCACCTTGAGCTTCCAGAGGGGTGTATCACATCCTCAGATGGACTTCGTGTTCTTGGAGTGCCAGTAGGATCGGAGGATTTTGTCACACGCTTCTTGGACGCTGCCCTTGCAGAGGATGTTCTCCATGTGGATGACCTTCCATTACTAGGAGATCCATAGGTGGCATTTGGTATACTCTCTTCCAGTATTGCTCGTCGACCATCCTACCTCATTCGTACAGTTCCCCCCTCACCCTCCTTCCTATCACGTCTGAGAGCATTTGATAGGAGGATTATAGGAGTCTTTGGTGATATTATTGGACCAAGGACTTTTGAGTGTATGATTGGGGATTTGGCACGTAGGCAGACGGCTCTACCGATCTCATGTGTTGGGGTTGGCTTGCTTTCTATGGAGGAGATGGCACCTATAGCGTTTTTGGGTAGTGGAGCTCTCTCGGCACCCCTACTTGCCTCTCATTTTGTGGTTGCTGATAGGCCAGTTTTGGAGACTTATGTGATAGAGGTGGAGGGAGGACCTTTTTCTCTCCAGGTGTTATTGCGGCAGACAAGAGATAGTCTATCCCCACGAGCAGGAGAGGGTTTTCCATTGTTTGCTTCACTATCGTCAGATTGGACTAGAGGTCTACAGTCTTCCTTGATGGAGCGACAGTGTGAGCATACGCTATATTCTCTCTTAGTTGACTTGTGCATTCCTCATGCTACTAGAGCACGTCTACGCTCTTGCTCCGGCAAGGGTGCAGGCTCGTGGATCCTAGCTCGACCATGCATTAGGGCTTTCCGACTCGCACCGGCTACTTTCTCTACAGCGATGAGGTTTCGCCTAGGTTTGGTCCACCCATCTGCATCTTCACTACTCACTTGTGAGTGTGGTTCCACACTAGATGCAGCGGCGGTCCACATGACACGGTGTTCTTTTGGAGGACAGAGGATAGCTACACATGATGCCATTAGAGACATAGTGTTTGCTATGGCACGAGAGAGTGGATACTTAGCTTGGAAGGAGCGTTTGTATGCGTTGCAGACGACATGTGTCAAGGCAGACTTATACTTGGTCCGAGATGATCAGGTGACAATAGCGGATGTCGTGGTCACAAACCCTATGCGGGATACAGTTTCGGAGGGAGTGATTACCCATCCCCCTGGATGGGCGGCGAGTGCAGCAGCAGGTTGCAAGGTCTCCAAGTATAGGGGCATGCAACGAGGTCACCTCTTTGTTCCTCTAGCCTTGGAGTTATATGGAGCGATGGACACGGCATTTGACACATTTGTCAGGGAGTGCGTGAGAGCTTATCATGTTAGGCGTCAGGGGGTACCACTCTCACTCTCATACTTTGTAGCTTACTTTAGACAGCGTGTGTCCATTGCTCTACATAGGGCAGTGGCTGGTGCAATCCATAGGAGAACAATCACATTAGGTAATGTTTCTTCGGATGCTCCAGTTGTGTGTAGACCGTACGACTTGCATAGCTCGGATATCTTAGGTGCGGTAGGGCAGATTTCTCATACAGACTCTATTGGGGCTTAGCCCCATGTTACCTTTTTTGTCTCTCCCTTGTACAGCTTGATGGGGTCTTCCCATCCTTCATTTTTCCTACGCGGTCGCCTTTTTTCGACCATCAAAGAATAAGATTCCCAAATCGAACATTTTCACGCAGTTACTGGGAGTAGCAGATTTGTAACTATTGAATCTGCAATGCGTTACTGTAAATAGCAGTGTCCCAGAAGCTGACTAAATACATTATCGTCTATCATTGGCGCCATAGCCAGTCCAGATTCCAATGGCGAAACGAACTTTTGTCCCGATTCAAGGTAGTTGGTGTCAGGGATCTTGTGATTTGGTACATCATGACTCGTGTGGCTATCTGCATTTACAATAACTTGTTCTCGTGGTCCGAATCTTGGCAACATTGGAGACAAAGTACAACTCGTGCATTTGTTAAGAACGGATAGTGAAGGGAATAAAATACTCTACTTCCTTCACATTTGAGGAGTTCACTAGAGCATTCCGGCTTGCATTTTGGGTTATTCCCGTTTTGCATCTAATATTACTAGGGGTATTTGGTTAGTGTGTTTATAGATTTATATATGACACATGGTATATATATTTTTCGAGGTACAGGAAGAATACATTAAAATCAATGATATTATTTGAAAGACAATAATCTTGGTCCCAAGTTCGAATTGATTGATAGTCGAATATGTCTGGACCATCTCCTAGGCAGGTACCATAGGTGATCGCAAAGCCTCCTATGAACAGTGTCATTGTCACAGACCCACATTCAAGTAGGAGTTGGATAGATTATTGCCATCAAGAGAAAAAAAGAGTATTCTCCATCACAACTATCTTCCTGGATCTTTATAGTTTTGTGCTCCAATTTAGAGTTTGAAGGTCTCCTTCAAAATGCAACACAAAGTTCTCGTATATGAGAAGAGCTCTTGTAGTCTTACTTGCTTTGCTCATCTCTTATCACCTCTAGAGGTCTCGGTCCGCTTACAACGATCATCAATATTGGATCTTGGTAGAGCAATAGGAACTCCCATCACATCACATCACATCACATCTGGGACAGTCTCTTACTTTCATTGGTGTTACTGCATTATTTTATTTTATTTGTATGGGTTCTTGTTCGGTTCGTGTGTGTCTCTCCAGCCTCTTGGGAAGGCAGAGAGCCTTGTGCTCCTCTTCCCCTTAGCGCTTATGTGTGTTTTGTATTCCTTTCCTTTCCCTTCTGGATATTATTTTTATATATTATTACTTTTACCAAATATATATTTAGAGCACCTATATCATACAGTTTTGATTTTGTATATTTCATTTCTTTCCCCTAGTTCTTTCTAGGGATTCTAATTTTACTTTGGATTTTAGCTCTTTTTCTTGAGATCTCTTGCTCGATTTCTCTTGTACACTTCTTGGTACTTTTGTACTCTTTATTCCCTTTTCCTTTGGGTATATTCTTTTGCCTTTAGGCCTTGTTCCACTTCATTGCGCGAAGTGGTAGCAGAAGCTTCATTTGTTGTAATATACTTTGCTTCTTTCCCCTAGTTTGGTAGGGGTTGTAATTTTACTTCCTTTTTTGCTCTTTTCTTTGGGACCTCGCGCTCGATTTTCATTATGCACTTCTTGGTACCCTTGTATTCATTATCCCTTTTTTCCTTTGGGTATACTATTTTGCCTTTTGGCTTATGCACTTCTTGGTACCCTTGTATTCATTATCCCTTTTTTCCTTTGGGTATACTATTTTGCCTTTTGGCTTTGTTCCACCTCATTGCGCTAAGTGGTAGCAGAAGCTTCATGTTTTGATTTCCGTAACGATGTAGAGTCGACAGTTTCTCCTCGCGTGGTTACTGTATTATAGAACCAGAGTTTGTAATATTTATTCAACAACATAAATGATGTAGATTCAGAGATTTGGAATGTTATTAAAGGTCAATCGCACCTTTGATTGTGATAATTTATTAACGAAATATGAGGGTAAACTCTACTTGAGTTTCTCTACGATATTTGAGATTGTAGGCTCCTAAGGGAGCTGTCCGTAGTTTGGACCAGGCTTTCACTGAAGTCTTAGCTCGCTCTCGGCCTTCTAAAAGTAGATTGATTGGATCAATATGAATCTATGAATCTGTCCGTAACGGTGAGGTTTTGCTTTTACACAACCTCAATGAGAATAAACGCAGGAGCTCTCTATTCTTTCACTGGAGTAAAAATTATGGATTGTTCTCTCAAGTAGGGCGTGTATTTTCTTTCTTTCTTCTTAAGTCTTGGGAAATACCACTTATCTCTTATGTTTTATCCTTGTACGGCCTGGATGTGTTTTCCCGTCCTTCTTGATATCCTACGCGGTCGCCGCCCTTTCGTTACTTCTTAAGTTTAATCTGCTGTTAACAGTATGGATATGCTGTACTCCATTTGATTCTTTCTATATAGATAAAGTACTATGGGAAACGAAAAGTAACATCCAGAGTACCTGCCAACAGAAACCGAGGTGCGTGACACATGTATTTGTCTGGATTATCTGGATTTGAAACAATTATTCCCTGCGGATTGTGTTTCAACTATCTTTCCAAAAGACTCATGCTCATGACGTCTGTACAGTTGGATTAAACGTGCAACACTCATTCAAATCCACAGATTGCACTGCGCAGACTCAACATTCCTACAGGTATAGCGTCTTTCCCCCTATATGGACTGCACGGAGAAGCACGCACCAACCCCATCTATGATCTGCAGGCTCGGGAATGATAATCTTTACGCTGTTTCTGCGTATGCGTGACGTAAATGTTCGATGTCATCTTCGTAGTCTCTAGCAACCTCTCTACTCAAAGGGACCCTTCCTTATTCCACTCATAGACTCCATAACGAGAACATGTTATGATGATATAAACAGACCATGATTTCAGAACAACATATGAAGTGATTTTCGTCATGCTACTGTCAGCTGTCGATAAGTGGAACTCTGGATGATTGCAATGAGCTTCCTGTTGGAACAAATGATACATGCTAAGATTTATTGTAACAAGTAGCTCTTCCCATTAGTGCAATGGAGCCGACAACATCACTACTCCGGAGCATTTGTACAGTGAAAATATTTTAAGATTTAGGAAGTATTTGAATGATTCATTTTCTTAATGAAAATTTATTATCACTTCCTCCCAAAATTGACATAATTTATAGACGTTTTGGTTAAGTTAATGCAAGGTTTCCCTAAGTGCAATTTATGGCCCTGAATGGGGACATTGCACTTATCGAGAGTGTGCTTGTAGGTTCTGTTCGTTTGCCCACATCCATAGATGAAACGAAAAGAACTCTTGTGGATCATTTGTGGATCCTGAAAAATGGGAGCAGATGAGCGAATATCCATCCATTTTCAGGTATAGCTTTGAACTATGAGAGCTGCAGAATCAACTTAACGCCATGGTGTGTGTTGTCCCTGCAGCGATCGCAGTGAATTGGGCCCAATGATGAAATAGGACATAAGCATCTTTTGTGTATATAAGATGGAATTTCATGTATATATGAAAGGGAAAAATAGTACAAGATACAACCAAGTGTAAAAGGAAAACATTCATAAAAGACCCTAATAGAAAAAGGATTCATATGCGCACATGTTGAATAAGCATATCAAGAACCAATCCGAAAAAGTTGAGAAGAGTGCACTGTACTCTTGAATTATGTGGCAAAGGTTTTTAAATGGTATATTTGAAAACTCGAGAAGGAAGACTCTACCTGTGCTGAGTATTCTTATAGCGACTATTTGTCAATGACAGCCTAAAGTTAGAGTGTGTTGTAAAGTGATTAATACCTGTTATCGATGATAAGTTATGAGTATGGATTGGGAGATAACTAGTGCCTCTCTCTTCTACAAAGAATTATTACCTCCTTGAGAAAAAGCATCCAAATCCAAATGATAATCTAAGTATAAAAGATCTCAATCGAAAAGTGCAATGGTCCTCTTTGCCCTAGAAGCAATAGTTAATTGCATTTGTAAACCTATCCATGTCGATGACTCAACTCATAAAAGATTCACCTCAATCGTACAAGGTACAACTACATCCATGAAAATAATAATATATATTTTTAATAATTTAATAAATTTATAATTGTATTTTATTGATATAAAAAAATATCAAGAGGAAAAAAATGATAAAACACCAAATAACATTCCATAAAAAAAAGATTAATAGATCCGTTCATCAATCAAGCTCGACTTATGGGACATATTCTAGAAGTTGATCGTCCATTTGTACTTTCCCGATAAGGCACCTACAGCAGCTTAGGGGAAAGCAACATTCTTTTGATCGTGATATTATACGACGTTAAATGTGCAAATATTCTCTCAACATGTGCGCCACTTGGTCGTTATCACAAAGACAGGGGAGAAAGTTTAGCTATGCTGGATGGCAAGTCTATCTCGAACAAACAAATGGTAATCCAAAAGGTACAGCAAACAGTTTGCTGCACCTTGGAGAAAGTCTCTTCCGCTACTTGATAGTAGCGGACGAGGATACAAAGGATAGACTAGCGGTTCTTTGCGGTTGCCCTTTTTTTTTTTTTTCTTTAACTTGACAGTTAGAGTCCACCCGATTGTTCATTGGAATCGATCGAAGAAGAAGTGATCAGCAAAGATTCCATCCTCGGGACTAGTGTGCATTTGTACGTCTAAGATATCAAAGATTCTCTTTTGACCTGGGACTAGTCACCAGCTCTCAGCATAGTCAATTTGAGAGCTGGTTGTGGACTACGTCATGGGCAGATTACGTGGCTCTTCTTCTTGGAAACAGCAGAGCATTGGCGCTAAGAATTCACATGGTTGAAAAGAAGGCATTCTGAAAAGCTTTTCCCGGCGGTGGCCGTGTTTTCTTCACTCAGTAAACGGACGTGTTTTACTCGTTGAGTAGAAACGACATAAAACAGCGACTCCAGACCAATGCCTGGGAACTAGCTTTAGCGTCGGTACTGTTACTCTTACAAAAATCTTATCATCCGTACATAGCAATCATCTTTAATCTTTATCGCGATCTAGGTATAGTCCGTAACCCTATCGTTACCCGTACAGATCTGCCCGGATGTACGGATCTTTACAGTATTGGTTCTAAATCGTTTGTTCAGATTCTTAGACCGTTTGGGGAGGTCTTCTTATCCTTGTTATCCATGCCGTCGCCTTTTCGATTCTCAGGCACGCTTCTCGTTATCCTATACAGTCGCCTTGTCGATTCGCAGGCAGGCTACGATCGTACGCTAATTTCAACGCCTCTCTTGCGATCACAACAACCAAATAAGCACTCGACTTTTCAAATAACTCATGATCTACGTGCCAAACAACTCCACTTTCTGTTTTCACGAAGTTCTTTGAATCACGTAAGTATTTGATACGCCACTCACATTTATTCAAAATATAGTCCCCATGAACTGTTTAGTACCATCCTTCAAGCAAACTTACAGTAGTACAAAGAGATATCATAACAGGTTGTGGAAGAGCCCTTAATGAGTATTAATTAGAGGTTCAGAAAGGGGATTTCGTGGTTCAGTAGGAATCCCGTAAGATTTATGCATGGGAGGTCCGTTTATCGATAAACTTTATATGGAAGGTAGGTTGGGGAACAAGTTCCCGGGAGGACTCTTGTAGCCATATAATACTCAAGGGAGGTGAGAATGGTGAAGCGGAGAAGTTTACGGATTATGAGAACTAATGGAATTCATTTGAAATTGATGACAAGGCCACTTCAAATCAAAATTGTTGATAGCACACCCATCCAATTCAACTTTCGCTGGTGGAAGCAAGTTCAGATGAGAAGTGGGGAGATTGGGGAGACTTGTCGGGAATAGATGAATGGAGTACAAGTATTTGAAAGAACAAATTGTAACCATTTGCAATTTTGAATTTGTGGTAAAGTTTTTTGGATGCTTGATGCTCCCACTTTTAAACAATTGGTGAGGATGGACATGGAATCCTTAGCATTTTAGTTGAAATACTGAAAGAACTCTATGTGATCTAATATGGTTCTTCTATGTTGTGCAGGTATGCATGGTTCATGTCATAACATGACATGATGTGTTTATAGAAATCTCATCTTTGGTCTGAACCAAACCATAGAGGAGGTTCTAATACATTTGAGTGCAATCAATGCTTATTATGTGATTTTGGATATGTGTACATGGCTCATTTGGTTCCTTCTTTCAAATAGGCATGCACCCAAAATAAGAAAGATTTCAATATTTGTATAACAAGGGCCCTTGTACTGAATGAGCATTACATTGGTATCCTAAAAGGAAAATGGCATTCTTTGCGTGAATTGAGAGTGCAATTAAATAATAGAACCAAGAATGCTTACCCTCTTTGGTGGATAGTGTAGCAACATGTATTATCATGCACAACTTCTTGATAACTTTAGAGAAGAGGAGGCCAATCCATTTCATGATTTTATAAAGGAAGGTGCAAGGAGGAATCAACAACATTATAGGGAGGAGTTTTAGTTTTACAAAGTTGCCTTACCTTCAACAGAGCATTGGAGGGTTTATGTAAACAAAAACAATAATAATAATGATTTCCATATTTCCCTATGTCATATGTTTACAAATAATGGCAGGGTTTGGTCAGGGTTAGGGGTCTGCTCTCATGCATTAGATTATAGATAGGGTTTGCTTGGGTAGTGGATGAGTTTACATGCATATTGATGGCAAGGTTCATTTGCCATCAATAGTAGAGTGTAGATTCTAGTTTGCTTGGGTTTGTAGGTTATCAAGCATTAGGGAAAGTGTTTGCTCAGATGTTTAAGGGGTTCGATGGTCACTTTGAAAAATTCTTTGATGTAATTGGTCAGGTGGACAAAGGGTAACATTTGAATTCAGATTTACATATACTCTAGTGCAGTTCAAGGGTATTCTACCTTGGAATTTAAATATATTCTTGTGTATGTTTAAGTGTATTCTCATGTGGGTTAAGAGTATTCTTGTGGAGGAAATGTATTATGGTGTGCAATTTCAAGCATATATTTGTGGTGGATATGTATTATTTTGAGCCATATTAGTAACTTGATCATTGTGAAAAGGAGAAAACTCCCCCGAGCACCACATAGCATAGTGCCATTTGCATATTTCCAAATTTAAGGTGGGTTTATTGAATTCTAGGAATTGTGGTTTTGCATAGTAGATTTATCAAATTCATTGAGTTCAAGGAGAGAAGTGCAAAGGAAGTTTATCAAGAAGGATAAGTGTGTCTCAAGAGGAATTTTGAATTCCGTGAGATAGAAGGATAAGTGGGATCCAATATTTTTTAAGATTTCACACAAAGATGGTCAAAGAGTGCCATTAGTAGTTTTTAATTAGGAAGAGTGGGGTAATTGGGTTTTAGAAGGAGGTAACTGTCTAAAGAGTACTGAATCATAAAGTATTATTATACTTCTCTACAACATGAATCATAAAGTATTAAACATCTTTAGAGCAAAAAATAAAAATTTATTAATGTTAGTATTTGATTCAGATTACTTGTTTGTTCTATATCATGACATTTGCAATGCCAAAGCTAGTTTGCTTAGGAGGATAGTCTTGATGGTCAGAGTTATTTTAGTAGTTGCTAAGAGACTACTTAACAATAGCAGAGTCTTTGTTATAGCTATTGATCAACCATGGGACCCACCATAACTTGTGCCATCAACGGTGCCATTATCTAGGTTTAGGTTGAGTAGGGGATATACCTTCAAAGTGCAACTCCATAGAGCTCCCTTCTCTAATGTTGAGCCTTTGAGCTCTTGGCTTTGGTGGATAAAGAATGATTAGCATCACCTAGAGTCTCTTAGCTAGAGTGGGTGTGGCTTGACTGAAATTGGAGCCAATTTTTGGTGGACCATTAAGTTGAGGATTGAGTTTTAATCTAACTTGAATGCAATTTGAGTCAAGTGTGAATTGATTACATGAGAGAAACAAGGAAATTGGGTACACAAACTAAGGCATTGGTGGTATCTCCAAGTTTGGCAAATTGATGGTACATTTGATTGTTATCTAATTTAGTTCTGTGGATCGTGTGCAGAATCTCTTGTTCGAGTTGCTCTGATTTGACATTGGAGATATATCACATTGGAAGTTCAAGTTGGTGGAGGTCACCCAAGTTCAAAGTTTGAGTTGGTAGAGGTTGGTTAAATTTGGAGGTGTCAAGTTTGGTGGAGATTAGCCAGGAGGTTCAAGTTGGTGGAGGTCATCCAAGTTCAAAGTTTGAGTTGGTAGAGGTTGGTCAAATTTGGAGGTGTCAAATTTGGTGGAGATTAGCCAGATTGGTGAAAGTTTGAATTTGCATGAAGAAAGACCTCTTATGGATGGTTGGGCAGTAGAGTGAAATTGGAGGCATAAGTGTTGCAAATTGGACCTAAAAAGTAAATTTAGAGATGGATTGAAACCTATCATCCCAAATTAGGGATTTGGAAAACCCCATCCCTCAAAATTAAAGAAATTGTGCTATTTTGGTGGTGGATTTAAGGGTTTTCTAGATTGGTGGACTTGGAGATCTATCAAATTGGAGGTTTGGTGGAGGTTGGCCAAATTTGGAAGAAGTTTTTCAAGGCTTTGGGTTGGACTAGAGAGGCTACAAAGGTAGCTTGTTGGCATGAGGCTAGCCAAGTTAGTTGAGTTTTTGGTAGTTGTTTGGCAAAATCTGCCTACCCTTCAAGATTGTATGCAATATGGTTTGAACCCTAGATCTTTGGTTCCTAGATTGGTGCTCTAGCTAACTAGTCCATCACTTGTTGTTCTTGTGATTGGTAGCTTGATATATATACTTATGTAGTTCTGGCTAGGAGAGGTAGTTTGATCCCATCCTTGGTGATCCTAGTAGTATAAGAGTAGATAGACACTCCCATTATGTCAAATGCCAATTGGTGGCAAGTCACTTTGATTAATTTCTTGTGATTGGACCCCTCCATTCTCTTTTTTATACCATGTTTGTGTGAGGTGCCTTGATATTTAGAATGTTGGAGTTCAAATGTGAGGTGCCTGTGATATTTAGAATGTTGGTGCTCTAATGTCCTCTCGATAGTGAGGCTATAGTGATGAAAAATCAAACTACCTATGTTTCTTTCCAATGAGGTAGGAAGTGATGGTCTATAGACCATGAGAGTGTGGGTTATGATGGCAAGTTATAGGTTTCACTTTCTCCTAGTGTAGTTGTCATAGTCAGAGTTGCATTCGTGTGTGGTTCTTGGATGTAGCACTTGATAGTGGTTCTTGGTAGTGACACTTGGTGATTACAATTGCAGTTTGGAGTACAATATCATGAAGGAGTTCTCCAAGGATTCTAGACAAGATTTTTCTACAATATGCAATGGGTTAACAAGGAGTGGTGCTCAATATCAGCCCGTATCTTAGGTCCTAGTTAGGAAGAAGATTGATTCTGGTTTGGTTGACACAAGAGTTGATTCAATTAAGAGTACACCTAAACTGTCTACATTGTTGTTGTGAGATATGGATGAGAATTATGGGGCCTCCAAAGGCCCCAAGTGCTACTTTGGTACAATGAATACAATTGAGTTGGATGACTTCATTCAAGAGTTTGATAGTTGGTGTGATCTGTAACAAATTTGGAACTCAACTTTGCTCACACTCTTCTTGGCATGGAAGGGGTTGTTCCAACACTTGGAAGGTCCACCAATGGATGACTACTATGAGTTAAAGAGAGCTCACTTGGAGGAGATTGAGCTATAAAGATAATATTGGTCTCCAAACTACATCTATATCAATTTAGGCTTGGTTCTTAAGGGTAGATTGGCAAAACCCATGAGTTCTAGTTCTTAAAACGTTGGTGTATCTAATGGAAGTGCATTAGTTGGAGATGGTGCTACTATAAGTAGTGCAATATAGTATTTAACCCCATGGTGGAATTCTTCTAGTGTTTGACGTAAAACTACCAAGGAATGTGGACGGACAAGTTGAAGAGCTTGCATGAGTTCCAATGGAAGGCTTGAGGGAGCCTACCCAAGGCATACACTTGCATGAGATGACTGATTAGTTTCACTCAAGGTGTTATTGAGGCATAAGAAATCCAATTTTGGTTTTCCAATCTAATTTTGATCCAATCTTGTATGGGATCATGAACAAGGAATTGGAACATAGAGTACATGATGCTATGTTGTTATAGGCTACCTCACCTATTTTGGTGGTAGTTTTTAGTTTGGCTGAGTGTATTAAGCTCAATATGATGGATGAGAGAGTAGTGATATCTAAATTTGGTAGAGAGACCTCATCAACAATTGTTACTTCTTCTAGAGTACAATAGAGTGCACCACATCATGTTGGCTTTTGAGTGCAAAGTGGACAACCCAGATCTTATTGAGCAAGTTGAGTGCCTAGTGTAACTAGGATCTTACATTCATTTTTGGGTCAACAACAACCAATGAGTGGTGGTGTTGCTTGTTGGATTTATGGTGGACCTCACCATAAGAGAGAGTGCTCTTAGGGCAATAGATATGATACCTCTAGAGCACTACAACCAGCTTAAAGATAATGTGACCATTGCTACAAATTTAGTCACACCAATGACCAATGCTTTGACTCCTATATTGAGTTACGGTGGGTAGGGCTACTATGGCAAGTGGTAGAGGTGGTGGTAGTAGAAGACCTACACCTAGTAAGATCCTAGTACATGCACTTGCTTCTAATATAGCCATGGCTACTTGGATTGAGCAGTTGGCTAGCATAGCCATAACTTAGAGGAGATCAGATTCAAGTGTTGAGGCTTCCACCTCTTATGTTGGTGATAGAGATGGCTTGGACTTTATGTGTAGAGCAGCATAGGTAGATGCATTTTCCACAATGATTAGGAGTGCAATATATGTTCTAGAGCCTTGAGAAGCATCAATGAAATTGGACACACAAAGAGGAGAGGTTGGTAGATAGGTCAGACTTTTGCATTATTCCACACTCTTTGAGGCACTATAGACAACATCCATGGCTCCTAGATGTTCTAGTGCAAGTGTGTTAGGTGAAGATAGAGTGGATGATAGAAAAGATACTAGTTAGACACTTGTTATTACACAAATTGAGTCTAGCATGATGTTCAATGTGGCTTGATTGATTATGTGCTCTCTTTGTTCTTAGCCAATGACATGTTTATATTGGGAGTTGACTCAACTTGAGTATTCTGGTTGGCCATCACACTTTGCAAGAGTAGGGATAATCTGGTTCCTACTTCTAGAGCAAAGGTGGTTGATAATGGATCTGACTTGGTTGAGGAGCATGGGATCCATTTAGCAACTAATGGTTTATGATAATAGTAGCAATTAGGTTGGAAGAGTTACCAACTAGACTTGCCTTTGAGCAAACTCAGTTCACACTTGGATTTATCCTATTGGATAACTGTAATACTCTAAGGACAAGAGAACTCTCCAAGAGAGATACGAGAGAGAAAACACAAGTTTTACACTCAATACTCCGATGCCCCAAAGAAGCACTTTCTCTTTATTATGTAACAAAGAAGATCCCCTCAAAGGAAACTCCACCCTTGGATCAGATACATGGATTGGTGACCTGTTTGCAAGCTCCATCTTTGGATTAGTTGTTTGGATGGGTGATATATCAATCCTTGTCCTATCTAGTTGGTCAAACAGTTTTGACCAAAGGGAATCTTTAGGGAATCTTTAGGGAATCTTCTTGTAGGGAGCTCAAAATTGCATGGGTGAGGTACCATTTGGAAAGCTCTTGATGAGAAAAATCACAAGGAGGAGAACACAATCCTTTTTTCAAGGCAAATGCTCTTCCCATTTCCAAGGCCTAATTCATCCGTTTAGGCCTCCAAAATTGGCTCTAAAGTTTCAAGCTATTTTTGGCTTTTGCTCTATTAGTAGAAGTACTATTTTGGTGACACCTCTATCTAATCTATCTAGTCCATTTTACACAACATCCTTCTAAATGTTACCAAGCCAAGTTTCACTTGTAGATAATATGTCTAACTACTTGTATTACAATAACTAGAGTGGGATTTTCCATTTGGTTGAAACTTTAGAAAAGGTCTATATATCCCAAAGGTCTTATTAAACTCTATTGTGCAACCTTTTATGTTGGGGAAGGTTGAAGTTGTTGGTCTTGAATTACATAAGATTGATATGGAGAGGTGTCCATTTTAGATTCAAGCATCTCTAGGAGGTGATTCTACACAAGAAATCATATGTGTGAAGCTCATTATTTAGATTTAGCCTAGTCATCCAATTGATAGCTCCATGGTGAGAGCTAAGGCAATTGCGCCAATAGCAGAGTTATATGATGTGCTAGTTAGAAGAGTAACCCCATGGGTTTCAATATTTAGTATTGGGAGGAGACAATTTCTTACAGACCAGGTTGGCAATAAGGTGAAGGACGGGAATGTTGCCTATCGGTGCACTTTAGTAGTATTAGTATTTTCTACTATAGTTAGGAACCATAGCATCACATTCAGCTTTCAATGGTTCTATTTCTTGGAGGATGAGCAGGATGTTCTATCCACCTTGAATGTTCCATTGTGGAGTTTTGAAGAGGCATTGAAACAACATGCGGATCAATTGGTGCAACAAGCTTGGAGTGGAGCCTTACTATCACTAGGAGATCAATGTGAGGATGAGCCTTTGGAGTCTTTTACCTTATCCCCTTTGGATATCACACTTATTACTTGGAAATATCTAGTAGAGGGAGTATGCTTATTGGAGTTGTTTGGTGGGATTAGTAGTAGACCAATTATGGTACTATAGGCAAGTATAAAATTTTAGAGACACTTGTATGTGGAGAAAGATAAGGCTACTAGGTGAGTCTCTCTCCATTAGGTGGCACACTTTGCATATTGGTATCTTGAGTTATTATTAATTACAACAATCAAGTGTTACTAGAAGATCCTACCAATAGACATGTTGTGGATGTAGGATCTAGAGAGACATGATCCTATTCATTTGGTAACTATTCATGATCCTTGTGTTATTGGATGCAGCTAGAGTTGGTTCATATTTGGTAGATGAACCTCTTACCTAGAGAGGTTTTACTACATCCTTGTGATGGAATTCAATAGCTAACACACCTTACTATTGATGAGATTTTGGATGTTAGGCACCAATCTTAGATATGGGTAGTGGCTAATAGGTCAACTATGGTAGTGGTGAACCTTTTTGGGCAACCAAGAGCCACTTTATCCACACTCATGAGGACTTGCTTGAGACTTATAGTTACAATAGTAGGTGGAACTAAACACGACAAGAGAGAGAGAGAGAGAGAAAGCATAATGGGTTTTTGTACCAATATTACTCCATTTCAATAATGTTAGAGGCATCCAAGCATCAAGTGTTAGGTCATGCTATGGAACTAAAAACTTTTACTTGGATTGTGAGCCTTGGCTTAGGATGTGGTTGATAGGCATCACCACTCAAACACTTGGTGAGCTTTATGCTTATCTAGACAACTTAGGCACATGTTGGGAGTAATAGACCAAGTGGGCATGGTATTCTTGGGACACAATCAATAGCTATTAGTAAGGATGGTCTACTTGGAGCTCATCTAGATGAGCATGGTCTACTTGGATTACACCCTTGGTCTACATGGGATGCAACTAGAAGATGTGTAGAGCTTGCAACTAGAATAGAGGGAGTTTTTGCTCTCAAGTTGAGGACTCTAGTAATTAGGAGAATAATATTATTGCTCTTAAGGGCCTAGTGTAGTAGACAGCCAATGCGTCTTCCACTCCTACATTACTTACAAAGTGTAACAATATGGAGCTTACCAATGAGTTAGTTGAGACTAACAAGGTAGCAAATAGGTCAAATTAGCTAAGAATATTCTAGAGGTATCTAGGAAGCTACTTGGTACCTTCCAAGTATTGGTTAATGTGCATGCTAAGGAGGAAGCTTCTTGAGAAGCTTCTTGGCTAGCTTAGCTTGCATGTCAAGCTTCTTGAGAAGCTTCTTGGTTAACCTGGCATGCATTCCAAGTAGGTGGCATTTAGGAAGCTTCTCAAGAGCCTTGTTTACTTCCCTATAAAAAACAAAGCCTAAGCTCATGTTAGGCATTTGGAGTTTCCCACATTCAAGTATCCCAATGTGATCTTCCATTCTAGTCTTCCATTCTCTTATTTCTCCCTTTGGTCTTGGTCTTTTAAAATGGTATCAAAGCATGAATGGGATGGACTAAATTTATGGACCAAAGAATCTATTTTTGCCAAACCATTAAGATTTTCATATCCATGTACTACCCAAGCATCATTTCATATAGTTCATCACCTCACGCTTTGGGAAGAATCTTTTGAATACAATCACCTTGTTCAATGAACCCTTGGTATTTCAATTGTAGCTTATGGGAGATGATGGACGTGTTGCATCTATGTGTTAATTCAGATAAATTGTGGGAAGTGTGATATAGTAGTAGCCATGGCGGTAATGCCCAAAATTATCATTGCTATGCAGCAAAAATTTGAGCACCTTACTTGATTGTTGGAAGAACAAGACCATCAAGGACAAGAATATGTAAAGAGAGTACTATTTTGAGAAGGAGAAGAGCAAATCTGATTCTCAAAAACCAAGTTATATCAAGGCAAGAATCTCTCAAGCACAGTAGATAATTTTGAATTTGACTATGAACATTATTTTGAGGTTACAAATCTTCAAGATGAACAAAAACTGATTCTCTTAGCTTCAAGTCAATTGGATCGAGCGGCAAAATTATGGTAGTGGTTTCAAGTAGAGCAAGCTGAATGGAAATTTTTTTGCACCAATCTTGATATGGGAAAAATCCAAGAGTGTAATACTTAGGAAATTCCAAGCAATAAATGCCACACAAGCCACATAAGATAAGTTGGCACAGTTGAAGCAAATTGGTTTTATAAGGAACTATATCATGCAATTCCAAAACACCATTATGCAAATTCCAAATATATTAGATGGTGAAGCTCAAGATTGATTTTTGAGGGGCTTGAAGTCACAAACCCAATAAGAAGTGACTAAATGAGACCCAAAACACTTTGAGAAAGCCATGCAATTGGCTGAGCGCTTTGATTCCTTGGTTGCAACAATTTGGTCTTGACCTTGACCTTGACCTTGAACTTCATAAAACCTACCAACACATTACACAAAAGTGGACGAGCTGGCACTAATGGAAATTAATGCCATCCAACATAGACCACTTGGCACAATAGATCAAGAAAGATTGAGACAAAATGTTGTTTGCTTTTATTGTTGCCAAATTAGACATCACTTTGTTGAATCTCCACTCAAGAATGTGCAGTTTCAACAAATTGCCCAAATGGAGTTTGTAGAGAAGAATGATTAAAGAAAAGAGGAGTCCTAATAATAGATATTAAGCTACTTATTGTGAACTTGATTAGTTCTAATAGGATTGAAAGCTTGACCTATGCAAGTTTGCTTCACTTGTAAAGTATGATTTCTGATCATGATTGTAGGTTTTGCTTGATTTTGGAAGTTTAGAAGCTAATTGCATGTTCATGAAATTAGCATAGGAATTAAGTATTCTTATCAAGGAAATAATTAGAAGCAGATTGATGATGGAAGATGGTAGAAAGAGTTTTGCATTTTGTACCTCACATCCTATTATATTCAAGATTGGGAAGGAGTATTTGGAGTGTATGAGATTTGTAGTGGCACCTCTACACTATGATGTCATTTTGTAATACTCCAAGGATAAGAGAACTCTTCAAGAGAGATACAAGAGTGAAAATATAGACTTCACATTCAATCCTCCGATGCCCAAAGGAGCACCTTCTCTTTACTATATAGCCAAAGAGGATCTTCTCCAAGGAAGCTCCACCATAGAATTAGGTACATGGATAGATGACTTGTTCAGCAAGTTCTACCCTTAGATAACTTGCTTGGATGGTTGACATGTTGGTCTTGGTCCCATCTGGTTGGTCAAATATGCTTTGACTAGACAGAATCTTTTAGGGAATCTTCATATAGGAATCTCACAATCATGTGGGCGAGGTACCATTGGAAAGCCCTCAATGAGAAAAACTTGGGGGAAGAGAAGGCCAACCTCGCATTTATAGTGGCAGAAATTATACATTTTTTAGGCCTAATTCATCTGTTTAGACCTCCAAAATTGCCTCTAAAGTTTAGGCCTATTTTGGCTTTTTCCCTATTAGTAGAAATGCTCTTTTGGTGATACGTCTATTTGATCTACATTTTCCATCATGTGTAGCATCCTTCCAGATGTCACCACCCTAAGTTTCATCTCTAGATCATATGCCTAGCTATAGATTTTAAAGTTTCCAAGCATGTTTTGATTTTTGGCCTATTAGTAGAAGTACTCTTTTGGTGATCCCTCTAGCTTATCTACTTAGTCCATCATATATAACATCCTTCCAGATGTTACCAAACCAAATTTCACATTTGGATTATCTATCTAGCTATTGGTATTACACATTCTAGGTCTACCTTGGCTTGAATGTCATAAGGTCCAATTTGATTAGACCCAATGATAAATTCAAATATAACACCAAGGTAAGAATTTCCATTTAGATTGTCTAGCACCTTTGAGTAAGACACCTAAGAATAGTCAGTCCCAAGATGGGAAGTTTGTTAGTAAAGTAACCATAGAGCAAGCTTTGGAGGAAGATAAATGTATTTTGCCGTTTCGATCCAATTGATTGCACATGGAGAATTTGATGAGGGCCAGAACCCTCATCAAGCAATGGTTGATCAAATAGTTCAGGAGTTTTCATATTTTTTTCTTGATGATCTGCCAAAGGGATCACCTTCCAATTGTGGTATGCCCTTCAAGATTGAGTTCTTGCCAAGAATTACTTTAGTGAGAGTAAACCAATCTATTGGCTCTCACCAAAGGAGTTAGATGAGCTTCAAACAACATTGATGGAGTTGTTGAAGAAGGATTTCATATGACATAGTACATCTCATTGGGGAGCACAAGTACTATTTGTTCCAAAGAAAGATGGAGGACTTTGCTTCTATATTGATTATCTTGACCTCAATAATCAAACAATGAAGAATGCATATCTTTTGCCTTGAATTGATGACTTGCTAGATCAATTGAATGGAGCATGAAATTTCTTCAAGTTGGATCTTCAAAGTAGCTTTTTGTAGATTCCCATTGATAGAGAGGATGTGCAAAAGATTACCTTTCACACAAGGTATGGGCATTTTGAATGGAGAGCTCTACCTTTCAAGCTCCTTAATGCTCCAATAATCTTCAGAGATCAGATGCATCAGATGTTGGATGGAATATTGGATTGATACATGGTGGTTTCTTGGATGATATCTTATCTATAGTAAGATGAATGTAGAACATGCAAATCATATATGAGAAGTTCTATGATGACTATGGCAATGGAAGTTTTACTACAAGAAGTCAAAAGTGTACCTTTTGGTAGAAGGAAGTTACCTTCTTGGGTCACATGATCTCATCAGAGGGGGTCAAGATGGAAGAAGAGAAAATCAAGGCCATAATTGATTGGGTTACTCCAAAGGATTCCATAAAGATGTGAGGATTTAATGGATTGGCATGTTTTTACCGATGGTTTGTCCACTATATGCTCATGTGGCTGCACCATTGATTGCCTCTTGGGGAAAACCTCAAGCTTTCAATGGACCACCAAGTATAAAAAAACATTCCAAAAGTTGAAATATATGGTGTCTTCAAGACCCATTCTTCAACCATATGATCCACAACTACCTTGTGTGGTTGATTTTGGATATTGCTAACTTTGCCATTGGAATTGTGTTACAATAAGAATTTCTAGATGAGATATATCTCATTGCCTTTGCATTTCATATATTAAATACTACAAAAAGGAATTACTCTGCTCAAAATTAAGAACAACTAGCAATGGTATATGCCACCAAGGTATGGAGACATTATCTATTAGGGAAACAAATGATCATGCAAACCAATCATAAACCCTTGTTGCAGACATTACATCTGGAGCACATGAAGAGTCAACATCATCCATGGGAGGAACAACTATAGTTTTTTGACATCAAACTCGAGTACAAACCCAATTGGTTTCATGCCATCCCCAACACCCTATCACAATGACTTGATTTAAAGACTCTTTCTCTCATTACAATGGTAATTATGATAGTGTCAATTGACTCCAAAGCCCAAACCAAGTTTAGGGTAACTTTACAATAAAATCCTTTCTTTCAAATGCTACAATTTTGTCTTGAAAATTTCAATAGGGAGTAAAACACCTTCTCCTTAAGGGAAGACCTTTTATTCTATGAGAATTGGATCTATGTTTCAGCCAAGAGTGATCTCCAACTTGTGTGCCTTCAAGAAGCCCATGACTTATCAATTGCTAATCATGTGGGTGTGGACAAGACCTTGGGTGTGGTACAACATCAACAATGGTGGCCCAACATGGCATGATAGGTTCACATGTTTGTCTAATCTTGTGAGAACTGCCAAGGTTACAAAGCCAACAACAAGAAACCAAGTGGACTCCTTCAACCACTCCCAATTCCATCTACTTGATGTGAACACTTGAGCTTAGATCTCATCATATCCTTGCTCAAGACAAAGAAAATCACATAACAATTGTGGTGTTTGTGGATAAGCTTAGTAAGTAAATACATGTGCACCAACCTTTGATAATATGGATGCTCCAACATTGGCCTAAATCTACTTTGACAATGTCTTCAAGCATCATGGAATGCCTTGTGTACTCACTCCTACCGTGATCCTTAACTCATTGGAAAATTTTTGCAAGCACTCTTCCAAATACTTGGTACTAAGCTTGCTTTATCCATGGCCTATCATCCTCAAACTGATAGACAAATTGAATGTGCAAATTGTACCTTGGAAGATATACTGAATGTGCAAATTGCGCCTTGGAGGAACTATAACTGAATGTGAAAATTGCACTTGGAGGATATACTTTGTGCCTTTGTCAACCATTCATCATACCAATTGGGATGAATGTCTTGCAACTATTAAGTTTGCTTACAATAATTCCAAATAGACAAACACTAGATTCTCTCCTTTCTTCTTTAATTTTGGCCAAGACCCACTTGTTCTAGATTTCTTTCTTGCTCCTCTTCCATCTCATGTTCCTCATACTTCCACCTTCTTGACCACCATATCTCAATCTCTCCAACAAGCCAAATCTCATCTCCTTGTTGCTCAAAATTGTCAAAAATATGTTGACCACCATCCTTGTGATCTCACCTTTCAACTTGGTGGTAAGCTCATGCTCTCCTCTAGTAACATACCTTCCCACTTGATACCCAAGTCTGTAAACTTGATCCTAATTGACTAGGACCATTTGATGTCACCCAAATCATTTCTCCTAGTGCTTATCAACTTGTCTTGCCTTGTCATATGTGAATCCACCTTGTCTTTCATGTTTCCAAATTGAAACCCTTTGTTCCTAATCCATCTTCTTTTTGCTCTTGTGTTCAACCTCCACCTCCTCTCATCCCTATCAACAATCATGAAGGAGTATGAAGGTGATCATATCTTTGCACCTTGCCATATTCAACAAGACCACCAATAGCATATAGAGTCAAAGTCCTCTAGAAAGAGTATCTTGTTCATGATGCCACTTTGGAACCTCTTTCTCATCTCCAGAATGCACAAATGGCTATCCAAGAGTTTGAAGCTTCCATGGTGACAAGGATATCACCAACTAGCAATAGGGAATAATATAACAATATGGAGCTTACAAATGAGTAAGTTGAAACTAAAAAATTTGCAAATAAGTCAAATTAGCTAAGAATATTCTAGAGGCATCTAAGAAGTTACCTGGTACCTTCCAAGTGTTGCGTAATGTGCATGCCAAGGAGGAAGCTTCTTGGCTAGCTTAGCTTGCATACCAAGTAGGTGATTTCTAGAAAAAAGCTTCTTGGGAATCTTCCTAGCTAGCTTAGCTTGCATGCTAAGTAGACGGCTTCTAGAAGAAAACTTCTCAAGAAGCTTCTCAATTAACTTTGCTTGAACTCCAAGTAGATGACTTTTAGGAAGCTTTTTGAGAAGCTTCTCAAGAGCCTTGTATACTTCCCTATGAATACCAAAGTCTAAGATCATGTTAAGCATTTGGAGGCTTTTGCATTCAAGTGTCACAATGTGATCTTTCACTTTGGTATTCCATTCTCTTATGAAGACCAAGACCAAGGAGAGATCCTTGGTCTTGGTCTTTTAGACAAAGGATACTTGAGGGCCAAACATTGGACCCAGCTTACAAGAGGAGAAAGAAAAAATTTTTGGAGGTTCTTGAGGAGCTACACAAGTTATTTTGTCTTCAATATGAAGAATTGAGGTGCTTTGAAAGCATCTCGTATTTGTATCAAACTAACTAGTGATACACTAACTTTTTCACGTCCCTACAAATATAATGCAATGGAGAGAGAATTGATTTAGAGCCAGAGTAGAGATCTTTTGAGGTTAGTTTGGTGGATATTTCACATGGAGAGTATGCTTCAGCTATTGTGATGTCAACTAAGAAGATATGCATTGAAAATACATAGATAGGTAGATGTGTGGAGATTATTATTTTATCAACCAATAGACTAGGGCTTATTCGTATGCTATGTCTACATTGGAGAAGATCTTTGATGAGATTGGACATGCAAAGATCTTTAATACTTTGGATCTTCAAGTAGGATATCATTAGTTGCCAATCAAGGAGGAAAACAAGTCCAAGATAGCATTTTGGGCTATTGATACTCATTGTAAGGATGTATTGTATTAGTGGAGTTTCTTACCATTTGAGTTAAGGAATGTTCCTATTGAGTTCCAAAGAGTCATGGACAAGATCCTAATAGGATTAGTTGGTATTATATTGATGACATTTTAGTCTATAGCACTACTATGGAGGAGCATGAGAGACATTTGATAGAGGTGTTTGAGAGATGGGATGTCATGGACTCAAACTACAACATGGGGATTGCAAATTCTTCCATGAGCAAGTTGAGTATTTGAGTCACACTATCTACCTTGGTGGACTTGGTGTTCAACAAACCAAGGTGAAGTTTATTGCATATATTCTTAGGCCTATAGATGTAAGCCAAGTGCAAGCATTCCTTGGCTTGGCAAACTTCTATTGCCAATATGTTTGATGATTTAGTGCTATTGCCAAGGCCTTGACAAAGCTGACCAAGCTTACAAAAGAGTGGTGTTGGGAAGATGAGCAAGAGAGAGCTTTTATAAAGCTCAAGGAGAGATTGACATCTACTCTTACACTTAGGAGATTGATCAAGGGATGACCATTCCAAGTTCATACTAATTGGAGTACATTGGAGCTTCGAGCAATGCTCACCCAATAAGATGATGAAGGAAAGGAGTTTATGGTGACATATGCTAGTTGCTCCAACAATTTACTAGAGGCAGAGTATATATATTAATAAGAAAGAGTGCACTTGGCAATAGTATGGGCATTAGCACATTTCAATGATGTAGATATGGTAACTATTTCATTCTCATCATTGATCATCAACCACTAAAATTGTTCATGGATTTTGACAGGCTTTCAAGGAAGATTGCATGATGGGCTTTAGTTTACATGATTATAATTTCATGGTTATTCATAGACCTAGAGTGTTGAACCATGGTGCAAATGGGTTGAATAGAAACCCCATATCCCAGCTAGTAGAATCAAATTGAAGCATGTTGGCATGGTGAGATAGATGAGGAGATGGTGCTAAGTTGGCATGAATCTATCTTTCTATGTATATTTTTGAGGCGTTGATGGTATCTCTCTTAGCACATATATGAGGAGTTGTTGAGGTCATAGATCCAAAGAGTGGAGATATTGGTACAAGTTAGCAAGAGATTCATGATTATGTCTTAGTGATGGCTTATCTTTGCATTGGTGTTGTTGGTGGCACAATTGGTGCCAAGGAGAGAGACCTTGTCCTTCAATGAGCAATGCATTTAAGATTAGAAAGAAGACATCTTCTTTGTGTATGGGAGAATGGGAGAGTACAAGTACCTATCATAGGGTTAGGTTATCACTAGATTTTGGACTTTGTTGGACCCTTATTATTGACTATGAGACATCATTTATAAGTTTTGGTTATGGTGGAGCACTTCTCCAAGTGGATTGAGTTTGTTGCACTTCTTGACAAGTCCAATGAAGGGATAACTTACTTGTTCCTTGATTAGGTTCTTAGTCATTTTGGTGCACTAGTTGAGATTTTGATTGATCATGATATAGAGTTCTTGGGAGAGTTTTAGGTGTTGTGTGACAAGGCTTTGATTGATCACCATAATAACTCTTGATATCACCCTAATGTAGACAGCTTAATAGAGAGAGTGATTCAAAGTTGAAGAGACGATTGTGTTAGTATAGTTTGTAGAGCGGCCACTTGGGAGATTGGGATCTCCAATTACCTTGGTTGGCCATGGGCTATTGGTTCAGTTGGCAAGCCTTCTTAGCATCTTTCTCTCTTTACTTTCTACATTATGGATGAGATCTAATTTACTTATAGCCATTTGTGATGATATTATTGTAGTTTTGGATTTGGATGATCTGGATGTATGGGTGAGTGCATGTTCTCAATGGGTAGAGACCTTTTGAAGAGTGATGCCAATGGCCTTTGAGAACTTAGTGATTTGCTCAACATAGGGATACCTTATGTTATACTTCTTTTTGAGGAGGAGATTATAGATCCTTGATTTTTTGATTTCATCTGGGTGATTATGTATATCTACAACAAACTGCACCAACAATATTTGAGGTGACTACATGCCACACTATATTCAGAGTGTGCAAGATTTTTCCTTTTAGAATCCTTATGTTGGAAGGACATGATGGTGTTGTTTGGAAGGATCATGTGCGTAATTGTGCACTATGTTGTCCTAAATATTGATGGCACTATGGACCAAAGCTTGGTGGTTGTATGTGTAGGCTTGTGGTATCTGTTATGTGGTTCTCTTGGTGTAGCTGCTATGTTGTTGTGTGATAGTTATTCAAGAGGATAGCATATGGTATGTTTGACTCTTCCTCTCATGATGGTTCCTCAAGGACAATGGTTATGCTCTTAAAATACTTGATCTATAGCTAGTTCACTCATTATGTGATATAGATTGCAAGAAAAAAACTAACAATGGGGCTTGATAGCACAAGCATTGGTATAGCTTGAGTAGCTTACACAAGTGTTGGTATAGCCGACACCATTTAGAAGAGATCTTGAAATCCAATACTCTCTATTGAAGTTCATGTACAAAGAATTGGTAAACCTTTATGGGTGATTTCAGAAGATATGGAAAAAGATTTTTTATGTCAGCAAAAGAATCAAAACCTTTGGAATCATAGATTTAATCACTATAGAAAATAATTTTAATTCTATTAAAAAAAATTTGTATCTCATTGGAAAATATTTGAAGACTTTGGAATAAAAATAACTAAATAAATATATAAGCAAAAAAATTTGAAACATGGCCTTGATGCACCTAGTAAAGCCAGAATATTCCTCCATATAATGTGACAATTACCCTTCTTGATTCTAAAGTTGTTTGACTATCCTTTCCTGTTCCTACAATAAATTCTTTGCATTCTTTCTCCACCAAAAATAATTTCCCTAGTAGGATGTTTACATACTCCTCCGAATACTGAAACACTACTGTGGGCTTTATGTATGATTACTAAACCTAAACTTGTAGGAATACTTTTCCTAATTACTCATTCCTATTACTCAAATACACATTCATTTTCAGAGCGATTAGCAGAATTAAATTGTGACTTGCTCATAACCTGCATGAAGAAAACAGCTCATGCTATTAATCTAAAATTGGTTGATGCCCAATAATTTGCACCCATGCATGATCTCCATTTAAGTAAAACTCACACTTGAGAACTTTTGAAATGGTATTCAAATTTCACATTTCAACTTGGAGATAGTAGCTTGTGACACATTGCAAGTTTTGGAAGTACTTCTTTTGGGATTGTGAAATGTGGCCATGTTATATAAACCCACCTGCTCAAAATACTTGCCAAATCCTTTGAATGACCCTCACGTAACCTTGTAAATTAGGTCCCTCCTCAAAAATTGTAAGGGCCATTTACTTTTGTACAAAGAGTTTATTAACCCTACATTTTTTTAGCACAATCACATAAAATCCTTTACTAGAATTTCCCGTTACCATAAAAGATTCTTGGAACCCCTTATTGTATTGAAAATCTAGAAGCTAGGTTGTACTTCCATAAATGCAAACATCATTCAAATACCATAGGATGATTATCTACCCAATATGTTAGTTGATATGTAATTCAACATGAATTTTAAAGAAGCCACTCTAATATATGGTATGGGGATGATGATAAAATTATTATATATATTGTCTTGGATTATCTAAGGGCTATAAGAAGGTCCATTTATAGCCCTTAAAGAAGGGCACAATCAAGATCAAATAACATAAAAAAGTTTTGTGTGACTTTTTGCGTTCATTACAACCAAAAGGTTTATGGTCTATGATTCATATATTATAATATAGTATATGCTTGTATATGTCATGGTACTTTTGTGTTTGTAAATGTACTTTGATGTATGATCTTGTATACTAGAGTACTCTTGTTCAGGTCAATATAGGTTGTTGTGTGTGTTGATAGTAGCTCTAGTAAAAAAGTAGACTTTGTCTATGTTTGGAATATCATTAATGGTATGTTATTCTATATTGTAGCATTGTTAAAACTTTACTTTATTTTGCAAATATATAAGTATCAACAGATGAAGAAATAAGGTTTTACAAAAGATCATTTTTTTCTTGCTTAGGGTTCCTACAGCCATGATGGAACCCTTAAGCACAAAAATTAAGGATTTCAATTTTTAGCTAACTTACACCAACATATGCAAGCACATTATAAACCTAGCACAAACTCAATTGCACCTTGAATATTGGTATGAAAAAAAAACAGAATCTTATGTTGGTGCAAAAATTTAGCAAATACCAACATACAACAATGTTGGTGAGTAAAACTTTAGCGTACTTTTTCTCATTATTCTATTGTTGCATTATGTTTTTGGCTTCTCTTTATATAAATTTTATGTAAACTCATCATAGAGCAACGAGGATGGGTTAGAAAAAATCTCATACTCACACTCCTATCATAAAGAGGCATATATTCTTTCAAGAGGAAGGAGTGGAAATAAGAGATCAAATGATGTATTGTAAGAGCTAACTTAAAGAGGGGATGGGACTTTAAATACTAGATCTAAACTGTGTGACAAAATATAGAAGCTTAGATGGACTTCTTATAAATTATATGGTAATTTTTGTTAGGTACGTCACGTTAGAGTATGTAATTTATGGCCCAATATATATGCTATTCTAAGATTGTTATCTAGATAGATTTATATTGTAGCACCTCCTTAAATCCACATAAGAGGAGGGCTCCTTTTGCAAGGAATTTATTCAAGGTAATGTCTTATGGATTTGTTTGACAAGAATGACATCTATTGGGTGGACTGTGCCCTCCAAAGTACTGAACATGATACATTCTAACCCATCTCACAAGACACTCAAACATTCATTGACATCATTATCAAACAACACCCAAATCCTCCTGTTCACATCATATCTTGGCTCTATCTTAATCCAAAAAATACTAAGGATATGGTGTACAAAGAATGTGGGTTGAAACCATCCTTTACAAACTATGAGTCTTAAGCTCTCTACTTGCTCACAAAAACCAAGCAATTGAAACTAACAAAAAAAGACCAACAATCCTAGCAACAAATAGTGCAAACATAACATCTCTTGATAGGACATAAAAACCTGACAAAAAGAGACAAGTAATGAAACATGGATATAATTGACCTGATTACATACTACGTGGTAGTGGCATGTAAAGTATCTCCTACCTAACGATGTGATGTTACCACTAAACAAAATTAGGGAGAAAGAATGACTGCTTCGTTTTAGTAAGCAGAACTCAGTTAGAAACTTTTGCAATTCCTTGTAAGTACTCAATATCTCCCTTCTCAAGCTCTTCTACCGTATTCCAAGTTTTGATACGGTAGAAGAACCGCTAATATCCTTCAATAGCATAATGTACTTCGCTAATCTTCTGCTGCCTTACAAAAAGTGCTCCATATTCAGCCTCTATTGCAGATATAGTAACCAAGCTCTACTTCTTGCTGATCCAACTGACGACTCCTCCATAGAAAAAGTAATAGGAACCTCTAGTACTTTTGCATCTTCTATTGTTACCAAAAGATGCACTGCTAATAATTGGCAACTCTTGATATTTCTTATCTGCCAAGAACTGAATTACAAGATCCTTTGTATATTGCTCGTACCTCAAAATCTGCTTCTCTAACTGAAAATGCTCTTCACTATGGCAGTCATAGAATTAACCGAGTGAAGTGACAAAAAAAAAACACAAATTAGGTCGAGTGCAACGTATAAAATACATCACTCTTGCTATTATCTTTTTGCATGGTACCTCTGGCTCCCTCTACTACTATCCCTCCTCATCCTCATCTTGTAACAACCTGATGTTGGATCGTATAGAAAAATTGACTGCCTTGTAATCCTCCATAGAACAACTAACTATGGTTATGATGTACTTTCCTTTCCAATTATCACTGATCTTTGCTTCCTATTTCTGGTCACGTTAATCCTCAATAAGTAATGAGTATAACCTAGATCCATCATTTGAAATCCTTCCTTGAGCTACTTCTTGAGCAACTATACTTTTTATTTTTTGTTTCCCACAAAAAGTAAATCATCTACCTATAAAATAATAACAACAAACCATCATTCTTCTTTTTGATGTAGAAATGTTGGGATGCTTCACACACATTAAACCCGAGCTTCCTAAAAAATTGATCAAACTTAAAAAACCATTACCTAATTGCATGCTGTAATCCTTAAATGTATTTTTTCAATCTGCAAACTAGCCATTCCTTTCCCTTTTCCTTAACACTTGGTGGCTATCTCATGTGAATCTCTTCATCTAGATCACCATTTAGGAAAGTAGTCTCTACATCTATTTGCACCATTTCCCAATCATTTTAAGCTACCATAGCAAGTATCAACATGAAGCTATCCATATCCATAATAAGTGAGTATGTTTTGATCAAAATCAGCTCCTTTGATTTGCTTGCAACCAACCAACCTGGCCTTATACCTCAATAGCTTACCTTGAAAAAGAAAATATTCTTGAATATACATTTTCAGTCTACCCCCTTTCTATTCTTTGGTAACTTAACTAGATCCAAGCTTTGTTGTTTCTCATGGACTCTAGTTCACTTTTGGCTGCCTCATTCCACTATTTTGCTCCAAGCCTCTATATGATATTGTCAAAGTCACGAGTTCTTCCATCAAGCAACAAAAATGCTTCATTATGTTGCTTTATTCTTTGATATTCTTCTTCTTGGATCTTGTTCCATGCGGAACAAGTTTAGTAGTCTTCAATGGTGTTTGAACTCTTTGAGATTCAACAAGTAGATCCACAAAGATATCTTTACATGGAATAGATCCAAAATTTGAACTTGAGCTCTCTCCTTGAAATTTGCTTGAACCTTCTCCTATATCCCTCCTTGGAATTCTTAAATTCCTTCGTGCTCCTTGTCAACTTTTGGTTCTAGAGGTGGTATATCTAATAGATCATCAGCATAAAAAAATTTCTATAGGTTTCTTATACTTGTGAATTGTAGAGATCCAAACTATCTCTTGTTCTTCCTCAACAAGATTCTTGTCTAGAATGGAAAAATCAAAGTTTGTTTCTTTGTGATTACTTCCTCACCAAATACCTCATAGCAATTGATAATTATGTTTCCATTCTTTGGATTCCAAAAATTCTTACCTTTTCCACCAATGACATAATCCATAAAGATACACTTCTCACCTTTTTGGTCAAGCTTCCTCGTTCTCTCCTTTGGAATATGTATATAATACGATGACAGACAAACATTCTAAATAAGATATGGTTGACTTTCAACAAAACCAAAGCTTATGAGGAGTATGTACAATTATTACCACTAATAACAAATAATTTACCTTTGGAATTTTAATTTTACCTTTGGAATATGTATATAACACGATGACAGACAAACATTCTAAATAAGATATGGTTGACTTTCAACAAAACCAAAGCTTATGAGGAGTATGCACAATTATTACCACTAATAAAAAATTATTTTGGATGCTCATAATAATGCTATTGCTTCCTCCCATTACTTCTTCTTAAATCTTGCATCACCAAGAAGACTTTTGGTTGCTTCACATATAACTTTGTTCTTCCTCTCAACTATACTACTAAGTTGAGGTGTGTACCTAGTGTTGTATTTTCTTGCAATGTCATTTCTAGCACAATAATCCTTGAATAGATCTCCAATATATCCACCACCTCTATCAAGTCTCAAAACTTTTATCTTTTTGCCTTGTTTCCTCTCAATTTCCAATTTATATCTCTTGAGAGCTTTGAATGCCTCATCTTTGTACTTCAAAGAATAGATAATGCACTCTTGCTCTGATCATCTATAAAAGAAATAATAATAATTTCATCTAGTGCTCCTCTGAACCTCCATGGATCCAAAAGATCCAAGACTCCTTTTTCTTTGGCATTATTGCTCTTCGTAGACTTACCCAATACAAATACCTCACAAGACATCTTCTCCTTATCAATATTTAGCTTTAGGAAATGAATAGCTAAGTTTTCCTTTTACATCACCTTGATGTTCTTCATGTTACAATGAGAAATTCTTCTATACTACAGCCTATTCTAAATAGTGGTACTATCAATAGTATTTTCTTCCTCTTCCTTTTTCTCTAACTTCCTGTTTAGAATCTCAAACTTATATAAATTCCCTATTCTTCTTCCTTGTGCAACTTGATACCAACAATTTTTGCAACTTATCTATAAAGAGAACTTTAGTCTTGTCAAAAATGGTAGTAATCCTTGCATTTTGTAGCTTGCTACATAATGCAAGTTGTTTTTGAGCAAGAAAACAACCAAAGAATTTGGCATACTCACAATCTTACTGTCATACATCTTCATCTCCAAACTATCCATCCTACTGATTGGTATTTTTGACCTGCTATAAATCATTACTCCCCACATAGATTTTCAAAATTTTGTCCCTCTTCACCATGGGAGAAATACTTCTAGAATAGATAGTAAACACAATCTTGTGCTCACTCACACTTCAATTTCAATAGTGTAAATTATCTCTTAGCAATTTCACAAACATTTTGCAACTGTATTTTCATATTACTATATCTCTTTTTGTTCTTGATAGTAATTTCCAAAGCATTAGCTTCTCCTCTTGATTGTCTATTTTTTTATTGGTAATCTCAATGACCAAACTTCTTATGTATTCTACATTGATACTTTTGTATTGGACCATTTTGTGTATTTTGTTGTTGGTGAGGTTTATTATGCTTGTAACGTCCTCCTTCTTGATTTTGTTTCATAATAGAATTTGAATTTCCATCCTCTTTCATCTCTAAAGTTAGTCTTCCTTCCTCCTCCAAACTATTATTTGAGCTTGACTTCCTTAATATTTCTCACATAACAAGCTTTATCAACATCTATTCCATCACCATGGTGGTATTTCATCCTCACTTCTCTTTGCAATAGCAGACTAATAGCCTAATTCAAAGCATAGAAGGCTATGTTGTTAGGTAATCAACATAACTTTTCCATTCATGTGCAAGGACTTGTACAACATTAGCTTTTGCAACCCTTAAGCTATTTCATACTTCTTATCTCCATCAACAAGACTTTCAATTTCCTCATCTTCTCGACTTGCTTTTTCAACTTACCTATCTAAAACTTTAGAATGATTAACTTGATGTAAATAAACATATTATTAGCCTCATGCATTTTTCCAGTTGATCCTAAGCCACCTCTATAGTGAAGCAATACCCTTGTCCAAATCAACAACCAACATGATTGCTCTACTCAAACATACAAATTTTTTTCTATTTCCTTTATGTCCCTTGTTACCCAATCTTGAACTGATAAAACCTCTTCTTGTATTGGTAATGCCAGGTTAGCAAGAATTGGCTTACTCCTTTGACTTGCTCCTCAATCCTTTCAATTGTGAGCCATAGGTTCTCAATCATGAGATAAATTTTCATGAGCTTTTTTCAAGTTGCAACTGTTGAACCATCAAAGTATGATGGTTTGAGAGCCATATTTCCCCCAACGCTCTTTGACTTGCTCCTCAAACATTTCAACTATAATCCATAGGTCCTCAACCATAACATAAAATTTCATGAGCTTTTCCCAAGCTGCAAATCTTGAACCATCAAAGTATGCTGCTTTGAGAGTCATATTCCCCCAAAAAAAGAACCATTTGCTTCGATCTAAAAATTTCTCCAACCTAAACTAAATAAGTGTTAAGTCAAATATTTAAAATTACAAATTTTGCCTCACTACATCTAGTTTCTTTCTTACTTAAACAAGATACTCTCATAACTCATGAATGTCATCCGGAAAGTCCATAAACACGCCTTAAAATTATGTTAGGGGATGAATATTCTGCATGAGCGAGGTCCTTATTTCACAAGTTTTACAAATCTCACAAACATACCAAAACTAATCCTTTCCGGATTTTATGGCAAGTTTGCACAAGAAACTCATTATCACCCAAGAGTACTTCCGATTGGGAGTAAAAATGATCCATGCCGTTTGTACCTTACTATCTAACATTAAGTATCATCATTTTCCCTTAAACATACCCAATCAATTGCAAGTTTGAAGGCTATTTAATTTTCTTATTTTACTTTATATCATGTAAGTTATTACTGAGTTGATAAAATCTGCTGTTTCTTTGCCGTCAACGTTATTGAATACCTCAAAACTCAACGAGAGTTCTCAACCTTCTCGCTGACTGTTTCCAAAAACTTCAGATTTCCACAGCTTTTAATAGCAACTGCTCTAATACCGCTATTGGGAGAACTACTCACTCAATAATACTGAAACATGATACACTCCCATTCACAAGACAGGCAAACATTCACTGAAATCACCGCCAAACAACTTAGAAATCCTCCCAACCATACCATTTCTTGGCTCCGTCTTCATCCAACAAAAGCTATGGATCAGGTGTAGCATGATTGTAGACCGCAACCATCCTTTACAAACTAAGTTGACCAAAAACTAAGTTGTTAGCTCTCTACTTGCTCACTCAAACCAAACAATTAAAGCTGACCAAAAATAAAACCATAAACCACAATAAGAGATAGTGTGTAGATAATATGTCCCACATGTGCCATATAGTACCTCCCAATAGGACATAAAAGCCTTGCCAATCTAACAAAAAGAGACAAGTTATTAATAAAACATGAAAATAAAACAACCATATGGTGGTTGCATGTAAAGAATCTTCTACTTAATAATTTGATCTTACCACTAATAGACATTATGTAGAAAGATTGAAAGTACTTAACATAACACAACTCAACATCTATCTTAAGGTTTAGAGAGGTCTTAAGGTCAAAATTTCATCTTCTATGATAAAATTATTGGATTCTTTAATTCTTGGAAGGGTACGTTCCAAGGATTAAATTTCTTTATTGTAGAGCTTTATTCATCTTTATTTATAAAACCACCCTCAGACTGCTATTCACGTTCTAGATCCAGCCTTCTCACATTCCCTTGAGATCTTACACTTCTTTTGGTCCCTCTTGGTTGCTCCTCTTACTAGATATATAGGTTGGAAGCTCTTTGTTATTGATTTTGGCTAGAAGGATGGGATTGTGGATTATAGATTATCTCTCACAATAAAATAAGAAATTTCTTTGAGGACTTAGTTAGGCTACTCCAAGATCTACCATTGAATTTTTACAAGAGAGTTAATTTGTAGGTTTTCATTCAAGTGGAGAAGGAGCAATTTTTCCACGACTTCTACCTACATACTACTCTGATAATTATATAATATAGTTTAGTGCAAGCTCATACATTATATATATATATATATATATATATATATATATATAATTTTATTTTCTCTATGTACTATATTTCATATTTGTTTTACTACTCTACTCATTATATAATATAATATTGTGTTAGCTCATAAATTTATGTACATATCTCCTATATGTACATAAATGTATGAGCTTACACTAAATTTTCATGCTGCATATTTCTATTGTATTTAAAATCAATTCTAGTTTAATTTTTTTACATACCTACATATTTATTACACTTTTTTAATCTCTATTATAAATATGAAGCCCCAATCATTTCACTATATACCGTCATTGACTAGTGTACACTTGCATAAACCAATCCACATTCTTACATCTACAAACATGGTTTAGTGCTAACCTGTTATTTTAAAAGGTATAAGAATGTACCTAATGGAGTATGGTAGATATTATTGCATTTCAAAATAATTTTCATCAAATTCATGGAATTTTAGGCAAAGCATAATGTATTTTGGGCAAAAAAGTGCAACTAGAAATAGAAATTGGATTAATACAATTCAACACTAACAAAAAATATGTATTAATCAATTAAAGACTGATTTTTATGCACTATTATTTTCAATTTCCACCTTTCTATAGCTTCCATAAACTTGCTCTTCAATTAGTCATGACTTGCAATATCATTTTAAGTAACAATAAGTCTGTTTTGGAAAAAAGCTTTGGAGATTTGTCTTGGCTTCCTATATGTATGTTAACCCTTCTATAATTGCCTTCTAGACCGGAGGCTTGCAACTTCCTTTGTGGGTAATTTAAAATGAACAGAATTGACTTAATTTATTTATTTTTATTTATGCACCTGACATACTTGTAAGAAGAAAGCTCTTCTTCTTTCAATGAGCCTTGTTTGTCTTCATGTAAATCCTTAAGTTTTTGTATGGGAAGTCGTAAAATTTCATGGGTAGCGTGGGGAAGATACATGAAAATGTTCATAGCCATAAAAGTTGTAACCCATAGTTGTTTCGGGTTAAGGGCAATTCGCAAAAGTTAATGAGTAAAATATTCACCGTGGTAGGTCCTGTCAAAAGTTCACACGTTCGTTTTCTATGTGAGGCTGTTTTTATTGTACCCGAACAATTTTATCGGTATCACTATTTTGCCCTCCGAAATTCGTCATTTCCCTAACGAAAAGCCCCATCGTGTCCCAACTAAAGATTTGACACGCTTAGATACAGTGGTGGCACCAAGGATACAGTCAAATCTTTCTGTCAACTTCGGGGACCGTTGAATCCAAATGCAAAATACGGAGTACTGTTAAGTCCTCTGCAAGATAATATAGAGAGATATTCAAGAAATTCAGTCGAAATTACCGTTATTAACGCACATTGGCTTCTCAGCAGCAAGGATATGCAGATGTATGCTATATGCCGAGTACTGTGGCGATTCATCAACCGGCTTTCGATGCCCAGCCTAGTCCTTTAGGACTCTCTACAAAAGGCTGTGAGTGGAGATCACTATGATAGCTTCCTAGAGTCCAATTTTGATAAACGCAATTTGGATAAGTGCAACTCTCAGTACGTGCATGATTTTTGGTTGAAATCAAATAACCACTCAAATAAGTGCAAAAGATTGCAGTCTTTATCAGGACAATGGAACCGAGAACATAGCCATTTCCGACAATTTATAAGTGCAATTATTTCACTTCTTCCTATATCCAAACTCAACTAAAGATTGCACTTATCTAACTAAATCCTAACTCTGGATAATTGCAAAATGGTGCACGTATGGAGATGTAGGATAAATACGAACCTCCATAAGTACAATCTCGGTCCCAGAGCGGAGGAGGCATTGCACTTATAGGGAGTGAGCAGTATATGTCAACAAGACGTGTATGTAGGGAAGACATGCATAGGAAAGTTTAATGCATTCAAAAGATGTCAAGAAAACTCTAAATCGTAGAAGAACTGCAGCAGTCTGCACAACATAGGAATTTCCAGACTGCGAATGATCAAGGACCCAGTTTCCACTGATCAACGAGAACAGCAAAGTGATTTTAGTTGCTCTTCCCGCTACTAATCTCGTCACATCGAACGATCGTCTTTCGCCACAGTGGGAGGATTTTTAGATGTACCAAATGTTGGATATTTTAGATGTACCATTTTGATTAAAGAATGTCAGGCGTTCTTATCGATTGAGCCTGCATTAGGGGCTTTTATTGGGAGTTACTGAATCCCGTAGCGATTACGTAAAATGTTTTACAAGCCGTCGGAGTGTCACGTGGTGGTGACCGAAAAAAATGTATCAAATGCACGCTATTTCCATAAAACCTCGTGTTCCTGAGTTAAATACACTTTCTTGGTTGCTTGAAAATTTCCGTAATCGTGGTTACGATCTTATTTGATTTTTATGCTTGTGTTCTCTACGCGTTGTCACGTAAACTTTGCGTCACTTCCGTAATCATTCAGTAAATTTTAAACTGAAACCCCTTTGTTCGGCAAGTGTGTGAAAGACTGTGGGACCCCACTACGGTATACCGTTAGACATACTGCAATTTATGCTGTTCAGCATGCACAAAATAAGGTTTGGCGATTACAGGGGAGGGAAGATCGCCAATAGGAAAAGAGGATTCTTCTCTAGGACTCATCTAGTCCATCTTTCTCAAAAGCACGAAAAATTACTACCATGACGAGGTGGACCAAGCGCACAAAACGTTTCCATTTTTAGGTTCTTCTGGAACTCGTCGAACAGGAGAACAGACGAGATGAAAAGACAACCGCTTGTGGCATGCACGGCTTGCTAACCTTGATTCAAAAGGATGACTCCAAAACAAGTCACTAAATATCCGAAATGTCGTTTCTTGGGGGCGGCAGAAATAAAGGCGGTGTACACTACCTATTGTCAATCAAAATGCTACACATGTCACGTTGAGACTTACCGATAGATAAATGTCCATGATCACCTGGAAAGTGTGGTTTGGCTTATCTAAGGCCTATTTTCTGCCGGAGTCTTTAAGTTATGGACAGATAATTCATAAGTCTTCCGGCAAATGGTGGTTGCAAATCTCTCGTTACTTTTATAGACATGGGAAAGATGCAGCACCTAAGGTGCTCTTTACACTTAGATTCCTCTCACTGATAATACTGGGCCATTTTACTCCCATGTCTTTTCCTTGTTTCATGGGATCGTCCCATCCTTCTTGTTATCCTACGCGGTCGCCTCTTTCTCTGTTTGTACACAAACTTTCTCCCCAAGGTGGTTCTGAATGAAAAATCAACCTTAAGCCCACGTCAGAACTCTCTCGGAGTATCTCCAACGCAGGAAAACGGCGAGTACGCTCAAGACTCTCATAGCCAAGCGTTTCTATAACGGGATTATCCCTAAAACTCCTCAAATGCTCCCCTGGCTAGTATATTACTTAGCGGTTTTAATCGTCGGCCTTGACGCCAAACGCGCATATCTTGAAAAGACTACTGACGGGTGGCGGATTGGACACTGCACCTGGGAGGAAATGCGGACGATTTGTAATACAAATTCGTCAGGCTGCTGTGGGAATTGCTCTAAATAGTTGTGATACCGTTGATTGATCATAGATTAGAGTCAGACCTTCTTAATTCGGTCTAGATGTAATCAACAGTTGAACTTCACGGTGGTGTACATGTGGAAAGTGCTGAAACTGTTTGTCTAACATAAGCAATCAGCTATGTCAAGACATCGTCCTTCTTGTTATTAGCTGAAATGAATTTCCACGTACATTGGTGAAACATCCGTGGATTTCTGTCTGAAGATTTGTCAGTTTCAATCAAGATAACTGAAGAGGTACCCAGGTCTTGAGGAGCTAGATTGATAGACTTTCGTACATACCAGATTATAGTGGCCCCATGGGTATATTCGTTTCGGTGACTTAACCGAAACCTTCACCATTCCCCATACGAAATGACCTTCAAGGAACTCCGCCCATGTAGAGTCCTTCCGTCCAGCTGTTAGTCAGCAAGCGCAGAGCCATGCACGTGAATCCGGGAAAGAGGAGACTGGTCGCGAATTTCTCATGCTGTACTGCCGGTTTCAATCATTGCCTTTTGAATTGGTCCATCCATCCATCCGCTCCGGAGCGATTGTTCACAATCTCAGTACAACTTCCCCTGTACACACGACTAGAAAGCATGATGTACAGCCACTCCAACCTAAACACTCAGGTAATGGCGATTCCAGGACGCATCCAGCAGCTGTAACAAAGATACGCTCTCGGCTCTTTCCGACGCGTGTTTGTCCCCTCTTTGCCATTGTTGGAGCAAGAGATTTTTCTGAGGTGGGCCTCTCTTAGGGGCTATTAAACTTTCTCTCCATGCTTCTATGGTGTAACTGGTCGGAGAAATGGCAACTTTAGTGGGAGTCTGCATGCGCCTTGAAGTTGCAAGGTAGGCGGCCTTCAAAATAAGGCACCAGGTAATTGCTCGCACTATCTGGGTCCCCATATCCCCAACAGGAAGTAGCTGTTTTGATGCTGCTGCTGCAGCACCAGATTGATTTCAACAATGGGCCCCACGACTATGCACGGCGAAAGCTGCATTGTCTCTAACTCGTCATATTGAATTCGTGATGCAAACGAAAGCCCACTTCTTCATGAGAAACGCTAATATTAGCCCTTCTCCACACGTTAGTTCCGTCAGAATTTCTTCGACCACTGGGACTGTCATCTTTGGGAAAAGTAGCCCACTCCAATTTCCAGTCCAGCCTGCCTGCCGGCATTTAAAGATCGCTCTAAGAGGAGTGGGAAATTTTTGCAGGAGGTGGTAGAATATGGACTAGAATCAGCACGGACATTGTCAATCACAACTGGATCATGCTCTTTCACTTCTCTACCTCTGGTGGGAGAGCGGATAATCCAGTTCTCCACCTCAAGTGCGTCCAAGCGCTGTACTTCTCATAAAAAATTTCTGACGACTTGTCAGCGCTGTTGTACTTCTATATCCCAAAATAATTCATAATTGAAGGGGATGTTACCTTTGAGATTAGCTGTAGACCCGACAACCGTGAACCCTAGATCGGGTCTCTACCATGCAGTTTTGCACACTTAACATGCATTGCATGTGCAATTTTCGTACAAGAGGAATGGATATAGTCAGCAGCTTAGCAGCACTTGCAAAACTTGTGTTGGATAGTGCGTCCTTAATGTGGACGATTTGCACTGTGTAACGCAGTGGTTTGGTGTAAGTGCTCAAAAGAATTCTGAATTCTAAATTCTAACGCTCAGTTCAGGCACATAGATTGTAGCCTTATACCCGAGAAGAAACGGACAGTCCTGGGATATGGCTGTGTATGTGAAATTGTGAGTTCGCTTGTGCTTGTGCAGATACAGACGCGACCTGTGGTAATTCAGCAGCTGCTGAAATTACCGCAATAGTTCAGGAGGAAACCTCTCGGCCCTAATCGGCAGAGTGAATGCTTGAATCAAATTGTCACCTCAGGATTGACATTTGAGTTGAATGTCTGTAAATCTGTAAAACTCCCTTGAACTCCACGCTCCATGGGCCGATATTTCCTTCACAAGGCGATTGTATTCAATAGTGTATCACATTCGCGAAGGCCAAGCAATCATCAACTCGATTCATCCTTCTCGTACAACTCAACATCCTTTCTGGTTAAGGGATTATGGTGGATCCACAAGTTTCCCCTCATATTAGTGATATACAGCTCATGAAGTGTTGAGTACAGTTATGGGACAAATCGTGATTCCGGGTTAGATCGAAGGAGATTAATACGCTCTCTGATCAAATGGCCGCTAGCCTACAAGAATCTCAGTCGTCCGCGCATATTGGTACTTGGGAACAAGTAGCACCAGCAACTCAGGATCCACAGAATTGTCGTCAAACAGCAAACACAGGATAGAACCACTTGCAGCAGATTTTATGAAAACCGAAGAATCAGAGATCTGTTGTGGGACGTTATACAATGAAGTCGAAAACGCTATCGCTTTCGACTTCATTTTAAGTTCAAAGAAAACCTTGACGAGCCTTACAAACATTGGAACTCAGCAACTTTAATCTGAGAGGACATACCTTAGCTGGTGAATTCTCCATAAAATAGTTTTGAAACCCAGGATGCTACAGCAGATCCTGAATACTGAGTTGGTCCTTGCATTTTGTAGTGCACCAGTAGCTGATCGCTGCGTTAGACTCTCAATAGATATCGTGCACAATTACCAGACTTTGCTGGACCAACCAATGTATGATTGTCGTCTGGCCTTGATGCTCCAGTTTTCCTCCACGGGATAAAGCCCCAAAATTTGCATCCATGAGAAGCATCCGGAATTACAAGATTTCTTTCGACCTCATTATGCCGATAGAGACTGATAGAGACTTAGACATTAGAGTTCCCGTTCTCTGGATATCAAGTATGATAGCATTGACGGTCGGTAAGTGGAATCATACCTTCACCTCAAATTTGTGTGTACGGCAAGTGTCAACTTTTCGTGCTATCAGCTGTAATCTTGTGACCGTAGTGGGACTATTCGCCTGACCCACACGGATATTTTCCCGTTCATAGGTCCTATTGTGAGGATTACATTTATTCGTCTGCTCAGATACGGCCACTAGGAAACTACTTTGCTCCCTTTTTTAGTCAGTCAAGGGAAATTTGTAATTCAGATGAAATAACTACACTGAAGCCGCGTGATGTATATTGTTCCATAGGCATCAATGATTTTTTGAGGCCAGCTGCAAAGAGGACGTAGGATCAGACGCAGCTTGCACACAAATGTCTGTTTCTTCTCTGGGATAGTGGAAGATCATAAGATCAAAACCTGTTCACGACCGCTATGTGCTGAATATTCCGAGATGATCAAGAGCTCTGTTTGGTGTTGAATATATCATGTAGCTCTAGACACCGTATAGAGTGTCTGCATCATTCTCGCTTAAATGATAAGGGGTCATCGTTAGTTTATCTTTGTTAGTTTTTCTGATGATACGATATTCCCTTTCTACATCAACCTGTAAGTGACTGTTATAACGGCAAGATGGTTACGTCACAGATATATTCAAGGTTTGAAAGCGTGCACCACAACCTTTCATAGGAGCTGGACAGTGAAGTTTGTTTACAGTTTAAGTATTTTAAACTACTCCAAGTAATTTCTGGACGACAGAAAGTGTTATGTACAGGATCTAGGGCTATGAAAACACGGTCAAAAGATGTCTTGCCTGTCGGCAAAGTTTCTGTCACCATGGAGATGAATGGATCCCAGGAAGACAGATTAGTATTTGGATGTAGGATCCGGATCCATGACCATGTGAACGACGTTAGAAGTTGTCTGGAGTGTCGGGCGATCAATTTATCACAACGGAGATGGATCCCAGATTAGATTGGCAGACAATTGACACGCGAGCTAAAAGATGCGGGGAGCTGAGCTAAGATCTAGGCACGCATGAACGAGCAGTCGTATTCTTCCTCCAGAAAATAATTTGATAACTCTAATCAACTCCTATTGTTACAGATAGTACATCTACTCTCTCTCTGAATCAGTTCGCATAAAGATCGCTCTTGACATGCTTTGAAGTAGACTTTGATTGGTAGCTGCAGCAGACGTTACAGCAGAGCGACTTCTGCACATGACAGCCACGCATTACCGTGACTGTGGCAGTATTTTAGGAAGCAATTACATCCCCTGTCATGCATTTCCTATCAACTTGAACTGGAAGTACAGGGATCTGGACTTCTTTTGTTTGCAATCCAGATCCTCGCACATCCAGTTCGAGTTAATGACACAAACGTTTGTAGAAATATGCTGTAATTCTGTACTGAATTTAGATCACTTGGTTGTGATACAGCCCTCGCGTTTCTCCATACGGATGATCACAGCATATGTCCTCTGTATTTGCGATCTAGACTGTGGTTAAAAGGATTTTAGTCAGTACATTGATCATTACGACCTAGCTAGTTCTCAGTGAGATGAATCGACCGAACTAAATGGTAGTATCCAGGTGTGTTTACTGTTCCCTAATGATTGGTGTCACTAGACTTTCTCCAAGTGAATCAGACGACCAATGCTAAAATACTCTCAGGTTTTCGAAAAATGCTGCCGAAAGACCATCAAGTGCAGTTCAGCCAGGCACACTTATGTTTCCCCAGACCATTCATTGGTGACATACAAGCTTCGACGCTGAGATATTCTGTAACTGTAGGCTACTAAAGTACGATAGAGTAAGACTAACTGATGAATCCCCGTGCACGTTGAAATGGAGTCAAAAGATGAGTGCCGTTCAGGACACTGTAAAGCTTGAAGAAGGAAGATCTTAGGATGCACACAGCTTGGCACGGCTCCCGTACATACACTCACACGAGAACGTGATTTTCGTCAATCTGATGTAGCAACTAGTTACAGCAGCACGAGGGTGCGACGACAGACGAGAGATAAGATCTGGGGGTTGTACCAAACTGCGGCATCCAAAGACCTTCTTCCTGAATCCAATCGGATGAGGCCAAAGCGAGGGACGAACTTTCCAACACGTAGCCAATGACGAACTGTAACCTCAATGTCCCTCAAAGTTGAAGTTTTGAAGGTGCCAGTGGTTAACTCGAACCATTGCATTTTGATCGTGCCGAATGTGAGCACTTGCAACCTTATGTGAAAGCGGCCCTGAACCTCGGGAATCCAAAGAGCTTGATCGGTATCCTGGACTCGCTATGGTGAGGACTGCTATTTATACCCAACATGTGGTTAGATCTAGGTGTGTAGATTTTTGGAAGAATTTGGCGGTGACGAGAGGTCTACAGAAATCTGAAGACCCCACATGGGTAGGGCCTCAGCAAACCGGGAATTCGAATCAGCTTAGGGCCCTCTTGTCTACAGTTGACGCCTGTATGGATACCTTACCTCTGACTATAACTGACAAATCTCATTGGATATTGTTTAGGTAAGTTCTTGTTGCAACGAGTCGAGTATTATCCTTCTCCACTCGCTTCGTGTGTTAGTTGGTACGTAGTCAAAATCAGTGTACCCCCTACCAGTTCCCTCCCAACTTTTGCTTTCCCGTCAACGTTGCCTTCACTCTCCACTGTCCCACGGTATTGACATGTGTCGTATCTTGGTTCGGTTCGACCAAAATAACTGCTTGAGTGTACCACCTGATGAATGTTTTATCCAAGTTTTATATATCTATTACGATCTTGCTTGCCATGGAAGAGTTGAAACTCTTGGCAGATTGTCGAATCTTGCTCACTAGTCATGTTAGAGTTTAGGGGTCAATAATGGCCATATTCCTTCCATGAGAGGGCCTACTGGAGCGCTGTAGGGAGCTATATGCTTCCATCCGCAGCGATCTCGAGGGTTTCTCGGGCGATATTTTCGCAATTATTATCTAGTTCTAAAATTGCACACAACTCCTTACAATAGACAGAAGGAATATACAGTATAAGACACTTTTCAGGTCCTCTGTATGAAGGAAGTGAGATATTAGGTCTTTAATCCACAAAAGGACAAGGAATCGTTAATCTTCATTCCAGCACCTGGCTCTCCTACCCTAGTTCTAGACGGTGTTCTGATTCATTCGGTCCGTCGCGTGATCGAGTCATCACCTGCGTCTCTTTTGATATAAGATAACCTCGTGTCATTTGAACCAAGTGCTGCTGCTCTCATCCGTACAACTTGTATTTGTCAAGCTTACAATACCGCCAACATTTTGCGCCATAGAAGATCGTTAGCAGAGATGGACTTAAGACTACCCCCACTTTGGAGCATAGACTTAATAGACTTATGGTACCCAAGTTGGCAGAAAGACTTAACAGTACACCTTTTAGCTTGACGTGGCGCGCAGCTACTTTCATGAACAACCTAGAATATGTTCTTGTACTTACCAACTGTACTTGAAGGATCCAATCTTACCAAAAGAACATGGCCGGTCATCTTTGTTTATCGTGGTAACTCCGAACGGAACTGGAATATTCTGTAAATGAAGACTTTTGAAATACTGTCACTAACATGTTTGGAGAATGTTTGTTGAGCTGTAATTCACCGGAACGAGACGTGGAATTTTAGGGTTGCTTGTGAAGAACAGATTATCCATGTCCGGCTTCGCGCGGGATGCTGAGTGGATGGGTGAAACTATAAACTTCGAGCATAATACTTAAACAGAGTTCCGGACAGGAGTTCAACTGGAAGCGGAGGGACCTTAAATTTGAAAGTGAACGGAAATCTCGGCGCGACGTTGCGGCCGAACTGGGGTTCAGCGGGGAAAATTTAGATTTTCGGTTTGACCAACGAATTCGGCTCGAAGTTGCCACCGGACTGGAGTTTAACAAGACAAAGAACAAATCAAACTTGCCAGCTGGATGGAGAATTAGGATCACTGGAATTAAGATTAGAAGCGCAAGAGGTTAAATTTTCGGACCGGTCCGAACTTCAACCAGGAAAGCTCATATTTTCGGGTTCGATGAGGAGGTCGGCCTGAAGTCTGGGCCCGGGGTTCAGAGTTAGAAAATAAGATTTCCAGGCCGGATGAGGACGGCACAAGAAATGAGTGGAATTCATTCCAAAAGACGTTAGACGTTTGGGTCGGTAGTTAGGACTCGATTAGAATCTAGCGAAAAGAAATGACTTAAGGGACACAGAGGGTAAATTTCGAGGTAAAAGCAAATGTCGGAAATTCTTTTCTCTACGCCTACTGCCAGTTCTGTTTTATATTTTCTGTGTAGGTCTATCTTTACAAGAGCATTGCTTGCCAACACGGAGCCGCCATTGGCAACTATATGCAATCGCATGATTGCATCCGGCCACGTGGCGTCAAAGGGTACTGTTAAGCATTTGCCAACGTGGAGTGCCGTTAAGTATATGTACCAAGGTTAGGGTGCTCTTAAGTGCATCTCCGTGAACGAAAAAGGCCATCAACGCCCATAGACCACAGTGCTGTGTCTAAGCCACCGCGGCGGAAATGCAATTAGCCCCTTGTCACGTGGCCAATTCCCACTCCACTAGGCACAGCAGTCGAAATGCTGTGCCGTCAGGAAGGAGATTGCGGTGCCATGATGCCTAGTGTGATCGCAAGTAGGTACTCTAAGAAACTCTATGTGAACCTGTTATCGTTTCTCTTCTACTGTATTTCTTCAATGGGCCGTTCCTCTATAGTTCACACCTTCTAGATTACAACCCTGAAGCCAATGCTGGTGGATTCTACAACTAATAAATAACGTCGATCTACATTTAATCCACGCTACACCAATGGGCAGAGGGTTTGAGTGGAATCGGCGGCTCGGATGCAACAACTTTCGCATTGATTAGTTGTAGATTAAAGCAGAAGTCTGAAGTCCGTCAAGATCGAGCACCTCAAGAGCTCCAAAGTCGAACAGGGAATTAAATCACAGTTGAATCCTAGTAGTTATCCTGTAAGAATATAGAAGGAACAAATTTTTTAAGTAGATTGGAAGACAGGAAAGTCATTTCCATATACTTTCCATATACTGCAGTCCTACCTGACCTCTTCGTTTCTGTTCCCCCTTGTTCCTCTTTCTTCCTGGGTTTAGGGTTCTTCCTGGGTTTGTTTCCTGAACCATATTGTAGGGGCCCGTGCACCAATCGTTTACACCTTCTATCATGACATTTCAGCGGGCCCGCGAAGATTCGAGCACCTTAAGAGCTGAAAAAGAGAAATATGTGACAATTTATCCTCATAAGAAAAAACCATTTAACATGTGAGGAAACGAGGAAGAAATTTTCAACTTAATAGAACGGAGAACAAGATTGTCAGTTTTATAGTCTTTACTGAAGACGCATGCAGTTTTACCTGAACCTCTTTGTTTCCTTGTCCGGTTGCAACAAGATCAGCCGGAACATCTCAACATTTGTTTTGTGTGATAGCCGACAACAGGTGCAGGTATCTATATTTTGACTCAGTCATTTCGCATCCACACTGCGAGGTAATTAAGCATATAGCCTCTGTGGTACGGCTAGGAACTACGTCCTTATCACATCTGTAGCCGCGTTGCGGACAACTGGTGACATCAAAGTTTGTTGACATACAGTAATATCGCACCGCGAGGATTTTCACCACAACTGTTGTTTCGATGGAAACTGAAGAGAAAAAGGCGACCGCGTAGTGAACACGAAGGATGGGAAGACCCCATCGAGCCGTACAAGGGAGAGACGAAAAAGGTAAAATGGGGCTAGGCCCCATTTCGATGGTAACTGATAAACATTAACTAGGAGTTGCATTCCACCGTCTCTCCTCGAACTCAACTTGCAATTAAATCAACCTTAGCCCCATAATTAGCGCAGCATTGACGGTACACTTTCGTTCCTGTCGGTGGATTCTGGCTGTCAAGTTGCCACTATCGAATCAAATCGTACCACTAAGATGTTGACTCTCCCATACCTGTTTACGTTAAACTAGATCCCAAGTCAAACGATTGAACATCCTGTCGTTTAAAGTGGGGCTTCATCGGGCATGTATACTTGTGCTATCTTTCAATCTACCCTACAGATTTCAAAATTTCTGTGTGCACATCATATCTCAGGTCGTTCAGGCCATCGCTTTGCACTTTGAAAGGTTTGGTACACATACAAGGGCTGGATATCAATGGAAAGGATACACAAACTTACACTCCGGATTAGGAAAAGATGAAAGTGATCTAAGTATGTTAACAAATGTATGATGTGCGTTTCTTCGTAGCATCAACCGTAGCACGGCATTTATCTACAACGGCAGCTTATAGCAATCTACGTATACCTGCTACTTAGCTGGAACATCTGCCATTGCAATAAACGCGGGTAGTTTGAGGCCGTGAAGCCAAGTAGATCATTTGATCGGATAAATCTTGGTCCAATGTACCGTTTTACGAGCCTGTAACTTTTGTTTCTCTTCATCTGTTGAATAGAGGTTTCCGTCCCCCCAACAATAAAACAAGAAAAGCATAGCAACGGAGATTTCCTCTGGACGCAGAGTAAAAACGAATCAATTAACTACAGAACAAGATCTACGTTATTCATCAATTTTGACATTTAGTATTATAATACACTTAAAAACACCAACTAAATTCTAACATTAAATAGAATTAACGAAATTCAGTGTGAATTTACACAATCTCAGAGTGTTTCCATATGACAACCAACCTCCACTAGGTTTAATTTCACAGGCTGAATTTTATTTGCAGAATATTTCAAATGATAAGAATACTTTATATAAAAGTTTGAAAATCAATTTATGACAGAAGAATAATGGAGAAGCGCCTAATAAATCCAGGGATAAATTTTTATTATGTATTCTACGTAAATACGTGATATGTAAATACACTACTGTATCTTATCAATGTACTTTAACTTCTACTCAGATTACCGAATATAATGCATATAATCAATCCAAAAGTGAAATTCAGTAGTTACAAGAATTAATGTAATCAATACATATTGAAAGAATTGAAGGAGTTGTGATTAAGAAGTGTTAATTCGTGATGAGACTACAAATCAATGCTTGCTACAAATCAGTGTTGTTCTGGGTGTGGTTTTGTACCTGAGAGACTAAAGAAGAACTCAAGAAGAACTACATGTTATTGTTTGACTTTGTATTTTGACATTTCTGATTAGTATCTCTATGGGAACAAACTTTACTTACCCGATTACCGCAAAAGTGATATTTTCCGGGTTGTCACAGTGGTTCAGACAGTGAAGAGAGGATTGTGAAAGTATGGTTTGCAGAGAGGCCACTTGGGAGATTGGGATCTCTAGTTACCTTGGTTGGCCATGGGCTATCGGTTCAGCCGGCAAGCCTCCTTAGCATCCTTCTCTCTGGACTTTCTACTCTATGGACAAGATCCAAATTTACCTACAGCCATTCGTCAAGATGCTACTGTAGTTTTGGACTTGGATGACCCCGATGTATGGATGAGCGCATGTTCTTAGTGGGCAGAAATCTTTTGGAGAGTCATGCTGATGGCCTTTGAGAACTTGGCAATTGCTCAGCATAGAGATACTTTACGCTATGCTACCATTCAAAGAGGAGGTTATAGACCCTCGATCCGTCAATTTCATCTAGGAGACTATGTATATCTACAACTGACGACACCAATGACACTCGATGTTTTGACAGGCCGCACTATCTTGAGAGTGCTGAGGTTTTGCCATCTTGAGTCCTTGTGTTAGAAGGACATGATTGTGTTGTTTGGAAGGATCATGTGCGCAATTGTGCACCATGCCACCTCTCAAACATTGATGGTATTATGCACCCAAGCTTGGCACTTGTACATGCAGGCTTGAGATGTATGTTATGTGGCTCTTTTGGTGGAGCTGCTACTATGTTAGTGTGTAATAGCTATTTGAGAGGATGGCACATGGCATGTATGACTCCTCCCTTCAAGGTGGTTCCTCAAGGACAGTGGTTATGTCCTAGATGTACTTGACCTGTAGCTAGTTCATTCTTTATATGGTATAGATTGCAGACAATAGTTATACCTTATGGTATAGCTAGGAGGGCGATTGTGGCACTTTAGAGTCTATGTATGACTTATGTGTGAGTTGTGCTTCTATAGTATATGATGTTGACAACAATGTATGTTGTGTAGCAATGTATATACACGTGACACAATAGAACCACATTACCTATTGACCATACCTTTAGAGGGAAACTCCATTTAGATTTTCACAAGCAAGATCTGTACCAACAAGCTATCCATGAGAAATTGAGCTCGATAGAGTAGAGTTCTGATTTTCAACAACATAGTGATCAATTAGTTGAACTTCTTCAATCTACATCCACTACTTTATTTCCAAGAGGTCTCCCTTGCAATAGATGGTATGATGCTTATTGTAAAATGGTAAGGATCAAAGCTATGGATAGGTCACTTGATCAGATTACACAAAATCAGGCTTTTGTCTCTTATAGAAAGTTGGTGAAGTGCAAGAAGCGTGCATTCTTGAGACTCAAGGAGGTTGAGTTGAGCATTGAGTTGAGGAGCAACCCCAAGGCTTTTTGGAAGAAGTTAACAATCAGATCTCCATCTCCACTATTGGATCTGAATGAGCTTTGTAATTATGTGAAGAATCTGTACTTTTCCCTAATGCTCCAAGCATGGCACCTAGCCTTGGATTTGCTCTCACCATCTCTGAAGCTGATGTCAAGTACCAACTCAAAAAGTTGGCCAATGATAAGGCTGAAGACCTTGATGGACTATGAGTTGAACTTCTGAAGTGGGGTGGTAACCATCTGATTCCAATACTCACTTCTCTCTTGAATGAGGCAATCAAGTGTGGCTTTCTTGATAGATGGTGCTTGAAGAAAGTAGTTTCAATTCACAAGTCATGCTAGCGAGATATTGCCAACAATTACCGTACCATACTAGCTGGTAGTATCTTTGCCAAGTTGTATGGTCAAATTTTGGAATCTAGGTTGAGCACTTGGGCTGAAAAGTACAGAATTCAAGCTAAGTGCCAAGCTAGTTTCACATCAGGCTTTAGTACCTTGGACCACCTATTCATACTACATGTTTTGTAGTCAAAATCTAAAGGCATTGGGAGAGCTCTCTTTGTTGCATTTATTCATTTCAGGAAGGCCTTTGATAAGGTGGTTAAGAAATCTCTAAGTGAGAGACTTACTAAAGTTGGTGTTTCAGCTGATCTGATTGGTGCTATATCTAAACTCTATGAAAAAGTGGTTTTGAGACTTTGATCTTTGAGCTCTCAAGATTTCCTTAGCACAATGGGTGTGATTCAAGGTTGCTCTCTATCTCCAACTCTGTTTGGAATCTTCATCGATGATCTAGAGAGACTACTCATAGAAGCTGGAGCAACAGGTGTACAGCTTGGCTCATTGATGATACATGCACTCTTTTATGAAAAGGATGTTTTGCTCCTCTCCACCAATCCACAGAGTTTACAGAAGTTGTCAGATTCTCTTCTTTGCTTTTGCAATCAAACAAAGATGGAGGTGAACCTTGACAAGTTGAAGGTGATTGTGGCGGGTTCTAAAGGTGTCACACCTTTCTTTTTTGATGGACAGTAGTTGGAGCAGGTTTCTTCTTAGAAGTACTTGGGTATTGAGTTTCTCATGACTACAGTTGGTCTACTTGTGTGAAGATGAGAATCAATGCATGGTTTAGAGCTTTGTATTCACTCATGAATTGCTCTAGACTTGCTCATCTTACCACATGAGAGTTGAATAAGGTGTTATTCAGATCTCTTGTGCAGCCGGTGGTTCTCTATGGTGCTCAGATTTGAGGTCTAGGTACTAAGAAGACATGGTGGCAAAAGGTGGAGAAAGTTCAACAATTGTTTTTTTGTGATGAACTTGGGGTCAGGATTGTAACACCCATTTGTGCATGTGTGTGGTATTGTGATATTTCGCTTGGTATTACAAGTACTTAAGAGATATTATTTATATAGAGATAAAGGATGGTCCTATATTAGTCATGGTTAGCTAAAGTTAGTCATAGCTAAGATAGAGGGGACCTTACTTTAGAGGAAGTAGAAAAGATGAGCACCACTATTTTGGATTTTAGTGTGTTGACTTGGTATTATTCCTAGGTGTTTGGCTTTGAGGAAAGAGTTGAGAACTCTTGGGCCCGCAAGCCTTTTTGTTTTGGATTCTTCTTTAGTCCAAGGATAGCCCATGTGAAGGAATCCTTGACTTAGTGGTTGGGTCAAGATAAGACCACATGCTTAGGGGAATATGCCCATGAGAATGGATATTCCTTTCTACTTTTTGACTTTACTTGACTTTTAGTCTAGTAACTTGAGTTTCTATGGTAATTAGTAACTTTGGTATATAACTATTTCACAAGTATATAAACAAGGGGTGAGTAGGTACTCATCATCCTTTCATTTTGCAACTATCTCTTTCTCATTGAGTTCTCTAGTGAACAATGTCTTGAGTCTTGGAGTGTTAGCCTTGGAGGAGTATGATGGAGTTGGGATTCCTTGCCTTCTTAGTCCATGGTGCACTACCATAATAGTCATCAGAGGTTCATCTTGAGTGAGAGATAGGCCGGCTCCGTGGATGCCCAATTTCCAGGGGCGGTTGGAAGCAGCCATGAATGCCGGCAAAACTGGCGCCGAATTCTACAAAAGGCAGAAGGAGGCTATGAGAGCTCACTTGGAGAGGACATTAGGAGAGGAGAGGGCTGAACTTATGTTAGGGAACCAAGATCCATTTGTATACCCTGTAGTTCATAATGATGTCTTTGAGGTGATTTTGTACATCTTGTACACATGAGAGGAATTGGAGAGATTGTGTGAGGTGGATTGCAGATTTTGGGGATTAAGGTAATTTTGCGCAAAATCTCAAGTTTAAGATCTGGACTTGAAATTTCTACACATGATAGCTTGGGTTATCTTTCAGTTAGCCCACTTGAAATTATTGTGAGAGCTACTATGCGTACTGGGCTAGAGTTTTTGAAAGTTGATAGGGTAAAGTGCTCCCGCAACTGCATGCTCTCTGGAAAATTGTACAGAGTTTGCCATTTCTTCAATTTTAAGTGAATTCTTGAAAATTTCTATGAAAATTAAATGCATTGTATCCTACCTGCTGCCACAAACATTAGAGAAAGATTGTTCTTGCGCAAGGAGTTATGAGTTTTTGAAGTGAGGGGGGTGGTTTTGAGATCAAATCTGAAATATGTGTGCTGAATAGAAAGGTGTCTAGGCCAAATGGCTCAATGAAAAGATCTGAAATTTTTTAGAGCGGGACACTCTAGAGTTTTGATCAAGTGTGAAAAATTTCAAAGGATTGTGACATACTGGTTGGGAGATTTGAGTGACATTGTGAGGAAGGGTCAATTCTGCAGAGTGGAGATCTCATGCATGAGGAGTTTGAGATCAACAAAAAAACATGTTTGAGTGTTTAGATTCATCTTGGGAACATGAAGGGTCATCAAGAGTAGAAATTGAGATTATGCAAGGTTCCCCAAGGGTTTGAGGTGATTTTAGGGGTGGATTTGAGGAAAAGAGAGTTTACAATAGAATTTGAAGAGAGTGTTGAGAGGATCCAAAAACCTACACCACTTGGAGGAAAGAGTGAGTCTAAGTGCTTTCTATGTGGAGAGAAGGGACATAAGGCAAGTTCATGTCCATTTTCCTTTGAGAGCAAGAGATTGAGGGAAAGGAGAGGCTTACTTGACTTGGGTTTGCATGTTGGACCTTCTTCACTAAGATTGGGAGGGAGAAGATCTAAGACCAAGGAGTTGTGTGAGGTTTGTGGAGTTGAAGGACTTCCAAAAGGACATGAGTGTAGTGGAGTAAAATCACTTTTGGAGACTTTGGAGAAGGATCTTGGAGAGAGTCTTAGTATAGCTACTGAAATACTACCACCTTCATCAGCTAGTTCTCAAGATTAGTGATGGAGATAATCTTTCAACTTATGGATAAACTATCCATGAGAGTTAGATTAATATGCACTCTAGGATTTGATGTTGCTATAGAAATCTTGGAGCAACCTGAACCTTTTGTGTTCCCTAGAGTGGATTCTTCTCAGATGGTGTTAGTCATGTATATACTCTATTAGTAATAGAGTGAGAGAAAAGAAAAAAGAAAACAAAATTGAGAGAAAGAAAGATAGTGAGAGGTTAAGATGGTGAAACTTCCGGTTTTCTTTGGCAAGGATGGAAAAGATGTGGAGGCCTTTGTGAGAGACTTCAAGAGAGCTTGCATAGGAAACAATGAGAGGACGAAGAATGAGTGGGCCTCATTATTACCAGATTTCTTTGAGGATGCAGCACTTACATAGTATGAGTCAGAATACCAAAAGAGAGAGAGGAGAGATCGGGAAGAGAAGTCTTGGGAGACTTTGACTTCAGCACTCATTGAGAACTTTCTTCCTGATGAGAGTTATGAGAGATTGATGAGTGAGGTTACATTTCTCAAGCAAGGAGAAGGAGAGAAAGTGAGAGTCTATGTGGAAAGAGTGGAAAAGTTAGAGTCCAGATTTTGCATAGTGTTGAGGAAGGGTGGGGATGATGTGGAGACTACAATGATTGGCATAGGGGCCATGCTCACCAAGAATTTTGTGGGAGGGTTGAGACCACAAATTAGAAAACAGGTGAGATATGAGAAACCTTCTTCTAAGGTTGAAGCTATCAAGATCGCAATTCGTATGGAGGAGAGTTTGGAAGGAGATGAGAGTGATTTGGTGGTGAAGGAGGTTGTGCATCCTCCTCAAGGCTACAATTATGGTGGAACTTCTGATACTTTGGTGGCAAGGGTTGCACCACAAGTAGTGGTTGCTCCAGTTCTTGCACTTCCACCAAAAGATCCACTTCAAACCATCACAGAACAACTTGCGGCTCTCAAGATCAATGTGGTGCAACTATGGGAGAAGAGAGAGGTGGATCAGAATGTAGGGAGAGAGCCTAGGAGTTATAGAAACAATCCATATAGAGGAGGCCAACCAGCCAACAATTTCAATCATAGAAATTGTTTTGGCTGTGGAGGAAGAGGCCATATCCAAAAGAATTGCCCAAATTCCACTTACCATGGAGGAAGGAGTTATGAGGGAGCCAATAGAGGGAAAGAGGGAGGTAATGAAACCCAAGTGGCTCCTAATCCCAACAAAGGTAAGGAGATAGCATCCATAGATGTTGTTGAGAGCAAGTATGAGAAGGGAGAGTGCTCAAACTCCAAGGGTCTTAATTTGGAGCTTTTGGCACAAGAGAAGAAGAGAGCTCGTTTTGCAAAGGATGTTCACTCTTCTCAAGGATTTACTTCAAGCAAGGATACTCCTATGTCTACTAGGAGCACTTGCACCTCAACACCATCAACAACAAAGACTCCAAGGAAGAAGTTGGGGATGGAGGACTTCTTGATCTCAAAGCAACAATGGAACTACAATGTGTTGGAGGATGTTGGTAGTCACAAGGCTAACATCATAGTGGGCCAATTAATTGCTTTGAACCCTACCTTGAGAAAGGAGCTTAGAGGTGGTTTGAGTTCTACAAGGAGCAAGAGGAAGAAGAAGGCAAAAGTTCTAGTATCAATGGGGGTGGTGGATGCCAAGCTAGCACCATGGGAGGCTTGTGAATATGCCTCCAAGATTGATGTGAGAGTGAATGGTCACAACATCAAGGATGCATTGGTTGATGGAGGATTAGCTGTAAATGCCATGTCAGAAAGGTTGATAAAGAAGTTGGATATGATACTCTCAAGACCTTCAACATTTGTGGTGAGCATGGCAAACAAGCAAGAAGTTTGACCAGTAGGGGTGATGGATAAAGTGGTAGTTTCAGTTATGGGAGTTTAAAATCTCATGACTTTCCAAGTCTTGAAGGATTCAAGCTATGACTTACTTCTTGGGAGGCCATGGTTGAGAGCAGCACGCACAACTGATCGATGGCACAAAGGGTATTTGAGGATTGGGCCATCAAACCATAGAGTCACAGTTCCTGTGACTAACACCACCAACACTTCACATTCAGATACACCATCTTCTGATTATTAGGAATCAGATTGTGAAGAAGGAGCTTCAGGTGTGGACACAAGCATGGAAGAGGAGACTTCCACGGAGGAGGATGAATCTGAATCTGATTCAGATGTGTATCCTTTGTGTGCTATGGATTTTGCACCTAAGCCAGAGGTTTTGAAGGACCCAGACAAATCACCATTTACACTTGAGGAGGTAGAGAGAAGGTTATTTACCCTCAAGTATGGCCCAAATGTTACCAAGGAGGAGAAGGTAAGATTTGAAGAGATGTTCCGCAAGTTCATCCATGTGTTTGCTTTTAGTTACAAGGATTTGAAGGAAGTCACCTTGGAGGAGCACAAGATAGAGGTGGAGTCACATGCAAGATCAATCCGCCAAAAACAACGTCGGATTAGCCTACCAATATCTTTGGTTGTGAAGGAGGAGATTGATAAGCTCAAGGAGGCTGGATTTATCTTTGAGGTAGAGAATTCAGAATGGGTGTCTCCAATTGTCATTGTGAAGAAAAAGAATGGCAAGCTTTGGGTATGTGTGGATTACAAGAAGCTCAATGTTGTTACCAAGAAGGACTACTACCCATTGCCATTCATTGATGAGATCTTGGAGGAGGTTGCAGGTTATGAGAGGTATAGTTTTGGAGATGGTTATAGTGGATATAACCAAATCAAGATTGCACCAGAGCATCAACAATTCACCACATTCACCACACTTTGGGGAACTTACGCTTTCAAGGTCATGCCTTTTGGGCTTTGCAATGCCCCAGCCACATTCCAACAATTCATGAACAAGGTATTTGAACCTTTCATTGGGAAATTTGTGAGAGACTTCATTGATGACTTTGGTGTCTATGGAAGCAAGCACTTTCAGCACCTAATCAAAGTCTTGCAATGCTTGGATGAGGCAAATGCATCACTCAAACTAGAGAAGTGCATTTTTGGATGTGAAGAAGGACTACTTTTGGGGCACATCATCTCCAAGGATGGAATAGAAGTTGATCTGAGAAGGTGAGGAAAATCTCAGACCTTCCATTCCCTTCAAGCTTGACAAAGTTATGCCAATTCTTGGGGATGGTTGGATACTATAGGAGGTTCATCTTCTCATTTTCCAACAAGGCTTATGCATTGACCATCTACATGAAGAAGGGTGTAGATTACATGGTGATTTTGGAGGACAAGGAGGCTCTCAAAGCTTTTGAGGAGCTCAAGCAATCCCTTGTTGTAGATCCAATTCTTGCTAAACCTGATTGGAGTAAGCCTTTCATCCTCTACACTGATGCTTCTAATGTAGCTATAGGATGCACTCTTAGTCAACTAGACCAAGATGGGCATGATCATCCAATAGCTTATGCTAGTAGGCAGATGGTTTCAGTAGAGAAGAACTACTCTGTCACGGAGAGAGAATGGTTGGCAGTGATCTTTGGTCTCAAGAAGTTTAGACACTACTTGATTGGAGGTAAAGCCACCATTGCACGGATCACAAGGCTTTGAAGTACATCTTCAACAAGCCTAATGTTGAAGGGAGACAAACAAGGTGGATGATACTCTTGTTTGAGTATGACTACACCATTGAGGATAGGCCAGGAAAGAAACATGCAAATGCTGATTTGTTATCTAGAGCCTATGATCATGATGGACATGAGCCAGTGGATGATTCCTTCTCGGATGAGGAGCTCATGACAATCTCAGTCACTCAAGAGGTTCCAATGGAGTACAACGAGATTGTGGATTTTGTGACAAGAGGTAACTATCCAGAAAGGATGCATGCTAGGGAGAGGAAGGCCCTTGCAGCAAGATCTAGACCTTACACAATGGTGGAGGATATTCTTTTTCACCAAGGAGTAGATGGTCTACTTTGAAGAGCAGTGGGTAAGGAAGAGTCTATCCTACTCATAAAGGAGTTTCATGAAGGTTTAGTATGTGGAGGACACTTTGCAGGAAAGGTGACTGCTTTCAAGATTCTAGATGCATGTTACCATTGGAGAGGGATTTTCAAGGATTGTCTTGATTATTGCAACTTGTCATGTTTTTCAAGCTTTTGCTAGAAAGTCTACATCCACTCCACCACTTAGATCAATTCCATTGCTAGGACCTTTTGAGAAGTGGGGAATTGATTTTGTAGGTCCTCTCAATAGAACCCCAAGGAACAATCGGTACATTGTGGTAGTTACTGATTACCTTACCAAGTGGGTTGAGGCTAGACCATTGAGGGACAAGAATGAAGATGAATTGGGTAGATTTCTTTATGAACGCATTATCACTAGGTTTGGATGCCCTTTGGAGTTGGTTTCTGATAGAGGAGGAGACTTTATAGGAAGCATTACTACAGCCATGCTACGCCATTTCTCTATCACACATAGAGTAACTACATCCTATAAGCCAAATTCCAATGGCTTGGCAGAGAGAACCAATCAGACCTTGTGCATGATGTTGGCCAAAGATGCAAAAATGGAGAGGGCTAAACATCATTGGGACAAGAGGATTCATGCATTTTTGTGGGAGTATAGGACAACCATGAAGACTTCCACTGGATATTCTCCATTTCAATTGGTGTATGGTATTGAGTCTACCTTACTTATTCACTTTGATCTTCCTACCTTCCAAAGCATTCATAGGAGATTGAAGAAAGCACAAGGAAGTGATGTAGAGAAGTCAAGGAAGGATCAACTCATGGAGTTGGAAGAGGCAAGAGCAGTTGCTATGGTTCAAGTGGAGCAAGCCCAAAGGAAACAAAAGGAGAGCTATGACAAGAGGCAAGGCAAGAAGAAGGTGAAGACTTTCAAAGAAGGTGATTGGATAATGTTGTTTGATTCTATTCTATTCAACAGAGTGCAAAAGAAGTTTTTGCCTAAGTACTTTGGACCTTTCATAGTAGAGAAGGTGTGGGGCAATTACACCTATGATCTCAAGGAGTTGGGAGGAAGACACTTTGATAGGATTAACCACAATAAGTTGAAGATGTACCATAGAAGGTAGAGAGACCTTCACTTTGAGGACAAAATGAAAACTTAGTCCGGGGGTAAATGTAACACCTATTTGTGCATGTGTGTGGTATTGTGATATTTAGCTTGGTATTACAAGTACTTAAGAGATATTATTTATATAGAGATAAAGGATGGTCCTATATTAGTCATGGTTAGCTAAAGTTAGTCATAGCTAAGATAGAGGGAGTAGAAAAGATGAGCACCACTATTTTGGATTTTAGTGTGTTGACTTGGTATTATTCCTAGGTGTTTGGCTTTGAGGAAAGAGTTGAGAACTCTTGGGCCCGCAAGCCTTTTTGTTTTGGATTCTTCTTTAGTCCAAGGATAGCCCATGTGAAGGAATCCTTGACTTAGTGGTTGTGTCAAGATAAGACCACATGCTTAGGGGAATATGCCCATGAGAATGGATATTCCTTTCTACTTTTTGACTTTACTTGACTTTTAGTCTAGTAACTTGAGTTACTACAGTAATTAGTAACTTTGGTACATAACTATTTCACAAGTATATAAACAAGGGGTGAGTAGGTACTCATCATCCTTTCATTTTGCAACTATCTCTCTCTCATTGAGTTCTCTAGTGAGCAATGTCTTGAGTCTTGGAGTGTTAGCCTTGGAGGAGTATGATGGAGTTGGGGTTCCTTGCCTTCTTAGTCCATGGTGCGCTACCATAATAGCCATCAGAGGTTCATCCTTAGTGAGAGACAGGCCGGCTCACAGGACTCAAACTCCTTATGTATTGTTGCTTGCGTAAACAGGGTTCTTTCCTCTTGAGGCAGAAGCTTTGTTCTTAGCTCTCACATATGCCACTTAGTTGAGGTCCATGGAGCATGAGAGACTTCCCTACCAAGCATTTTGTGCCACTCTATCTGTTGGTTGGTATACAGATCTGATTGCATGGGCTACAAGGTGGAACTTTTCTGAGCGACATTAAAGATTGGAGCCTATTGCACTACAAGAAGTGATCAAGGAGCAGTTCTTACTTCACCTATGGCAGCAACCCGATACCAAGATGGTATTCTATCAAAAATTTGAAAATCGTATGTTGGTGTATTGTGAGCAAGACTATCTCTTGTTTAGGATTTCTACTTCACTTAGTGTGACAACCCGGCAAATATCACTTTCACGGTAATCAGGTAAGTAAAGTTTGTTCCTGCAGAGATACGAGTCAGAATTGGTCAAATATGAAGTCAAACAATAACATATAGTTCTTCTTGATTGCTTCTTTAATCTCTCGGGTAGAAACTACACCCAAAAGAGAGTAACAAGCATTGATTCGCAGTCTTGTCACAAATTATCACTCCGTAATCACAACTCCATCAAATCTTTCCAAACAATCTTGATTGTGATGATTCAGGCTCTCCCAAAAATGGCACTTCACTGCAAAATGACTTCGCCTCAGAATTGTGTTTCACCCCTCCGCTGAAGGCACAACTTCCTTGATCAAAATTGCTTCACATCAACTTTGCATTGCACTCACAAATGCAGAATACTACCAACAATACAATTCCTCTCAGATCTGTCAAGGCATTGCTTTGATTGCACTTCACTCAGGATCAAACACGCAGAATGAGATCAAGGATGCGGAATCCAACATCCAACACGCACACTAACTTGCACTTTGAAATTCTCCACACACTCACAAACACAAACACAAAGTTGATACTCAAAATCAAGCTCAAGCGACGAGCACTACTTCATAGCACTTTGCTTTATCTATACTCAGAATTATGAGCACTGAACAACAATTCTTTGCGAATGCCACTCTTAAATAGTGAAGCAATCGATAGTTATCTTCCCAATGTACCTCTTCCTAACAACTCTACAAACCTGCAGATCCAAAATGACAATGCATCTCTTCATATCTGCCTATTCAAATCTCAAATCGGTTATTAATCCAATCCGATGTCTACTTCTTCCTCGGCTTTCAAACTCAAACCCAAAGTAACTGTACTTCCTACTACTCTATCCTTGGGTTTCACATCTCCTACATTTTCTACCAGATCTAGCAATTCTCTTTCATGATCTGAAATATCAGTAGTGGGTGATCTATCTAACTCCTTATCTCTCGACCCACTCTTCTCTAGTGTCTCCACTTGTAAATCCGAAGACATCTGCACTCCTACTTCTTCTACTTTGGGTTTTGCTCTTACATCCTTTCGAAGTCTATCTATATCCAACTTCACTAAGTCTAATTTAATTGCAATATTATCTTCTACCTCTAGTATTTTCCTATCTACACGAGTTCTAAGACTAATCAACAGCGCGTTCAAATCTATGTCCTTCGCTTGTCTCCTCCTCATCTCCTACACTAACAACTTCAACTCATGCAGCCTCGTCTCTTCAATCCAAATGCTGGCCTTTGTACTTAGCATCGCGTTCATTCTGAGGACAATCTCCTTCAGTGGCTCCAATCTCATCTTCCTTTCATGCTCCCGATCTGCAAGCCAATCCTCTTTGTACATCACCAATTCCGCTTCAAATTTGGCTTTCACAATTCCTTCTCCTTCTCCTTTTGTACAATCTTCTCTTCTTGATTACGAAGTAACTCTCGGAATCTATCTTCTTCCCTATATCTTACTGCCAACTCTCTTTGCCAGAGTTGCTTCTTCTCTTCCACGCTCTCCATCACTCTATCAAGCTCTTGTTCCTTCGCTGCTACCCTCGCCATAGCATGGATAAGTTCTAATCTTGAATCAGCAAATTGCTACTTCAAAATTTCATACTCTGCTACTTGTCTTTCCCTTGCTATGTCACTCTTCTTAACAAGATCCTCTTGATACATCACTTCTCTCTTCAAGTATTCAATTACTTGATTCTTCACTACTGCCTCCCCTCATAGTACTTCCCTTTCCTCCTTACCTCGGGTTATAATCTTCTTCAACTCTGAGTTCTCTTCTTCTAATCTTGATAACACCTGCAAGACAGTCTTCACTTGTGGACAAGTCGACTGCATCTCCTTCTTCCTGTGCTCCAATTTTACCAACAATGGATACATGATCTCCCGCAGGTACTCCACTCCATTGCTCGCAACTACTTCCTCCTGCGTAGCAATCTCCCTTCTTACTTCTTGTTCTCCCAATACTTGCCTTTGTCTTTGCAGTCTTTATATCGGAATCAACTCCTCACTTCCCGAGCTAGCGGTCACTTCTTCCCTTGCCTTACTCGGACCCACTTCACACTTTTCCTTGTGTCTTGAACAAACGCCCCTCTAGATTGCAGACTTCTTCTCCTCAGGCTCAAGTATCTTGTCCTCCAACTTCGTACTGTCTTCTGGCTCGAGCTTCACTTTAACTTCTTCTTCTTCCTCCATAGCAGTTGGTACCGATGTCATTTCTCCACCTTCATCATTGTCGCTACTTGTATCCCCACTTTGCAGCATTAGCTCTGGTTCTTCCTCATGTTCCGAGTCTTCGGACTTACACTCGGCTTCACCTTCCGAGTCTTCGTCTTCTAATGCGATCACCACCATGCCTCTCCTTGGGTTTCCTCTCTTGGTCTTCTGAGGTCTTGTCTTGTCTTTGGCTTTGCCTTGCTGACTCCGCTTCTTCAACTTCAGAGTACTTGCTTCTATCTCTATGCTCTTCCCCATCTTCGCATAGTACTCATCCGTGCTCCGGATTTGAAGGATATACTGTTGCTCCTCTACGTCGACTTCTCTTCTCAAGTCGGGATGGAAGTATGACACCATTCAATTTTGCTCCGCCAAGTTGAGCAAATTCAACCCAAGGTAAAATGTACTGCAAAAGGCACAATGTAATGTGGAGGCAACTTATGTCACAAATTCCACACCATTTGTTGCATCCTTCCATGGAAGCACCTCGCCCAGTTGATTGATTCTCCTGCAAACAACTTATGGAAGAACACCGCTTGGTGTTTCATTACATAAGTCGTTCTCTCCGGCTTCAAGATTGCCATGAGAGCACTCACGATCCCTCTCTTCACTGGATCCTTGTAACTCTCAACCTTGTATACATTCTTTGTTCTCTTCAAAGAGAAAGCGCCTCTCACTTTCTGAGTTTCTTCTGCTACTTCTCCCTTACCCTAGAAGGTGGCACCCTGCTCCGTGCTTGCTTCTCTCCCGAGCACTAATCTCCAATCCGACTCTGTCCAGTGAGCCGGATTTTCACTCTTCCCCTCTTCCTCATGGCCATCGAGACACTTGCTCTCGATAATCTTAGTCATGAACCCTGGAAAACTGACATTCCAGTTCCATGCCAAGAGCGTAATCCAAAGTCGGCTCAAGACTTTGATTCTTGCAATTACGTTTAGTCTCCGAATCACATGATTTCTCATTGCAAATTTGGAATTCTTCTTTCCTCCTACCATCTCTCCTGCTTTCTCAATGTTTCTCGGTTTCACTCTCTCAACTTCTCCCTTACACACTAGCGCGTCTTCAACTCTATTTCCCTTCCCACAATCACCTACAAGACAACTTCTCAACGGCAAAGGAAAATTGCTTGACATTGCTTTGTCGTGAGCCTGATTTTTATAGAGTCGCGCTTTCTTCATCTCTGTTCAATTTGAGTTTCTACCAAGAAATCACACCTCTTGCATGCGCCTATCACTATCAATCGTACTTCATGCGTATGGGCCGCCGGTTTTGAACGGTCCCTTCTTGAATTTCTCGCCCCGATGAAAGGTTATTAGACTGTCTTCGCCTCGGGTTAGCTCCCCCGATACGAAGACTCCTTACTTCGGGTTGTATGCTGACAGGGCATTTCCAAGTACTTTGCTTTATGACCCGAAGCCCCTTTACTTCGGGTTTTATCCTGAAGACTCTTTTCTTCACCTTCTTCACCCATCCAGGCGCAATCCGACTTCTCTATACACTTCTTCTTCTTTATTTTGAAAAAAAACAAAAAAATGTGGGCACCACACTTAGACATGTTATTGCTTGGTATAGAACTAGTTCTCATAGACAAGAAGTAGAACAAGGAAGTTTGTACCAGATAGAGCACTCCATGCAACTTTGCAAATTGTGTACTATGATCAAAGTTGAGGATGACCACCATGTGTTTGTTGATTGCCCTTGTTACCAGCAGATCAAGGTCAAACATCAGATTAGTTGTAGTGATTTCCTAACACTCTTACAGATTGACACTTTAGTGTTAGTGAAGTACATGATAGAGGTCAGTTTACATCAGACCAATTTGTAACACATTGGTCAGATGCCCTAGGCTCTTGCCTAGGCTCACATTTCATATGTTTTCTATTGTGTTTTTAGCCTTTTGACTCTTTGGGTCTTCCGGGCTTTATATTTTATTGTTTCATTGTTTCATTGTTGTTTCAAACACTAGAAGTAGAACAAGGAGGTTGGCAGCAGATAGAGCACTCCATGCAACTTTGCAATGGAGTACCTTGAACTAGACTAGCTCTCATAGACTACAAGTAGAACAAGGACATTCGTAGCAAATAGAACACTCCATGCAACTTTGCAAATTGTGTACTATGAGCAAAGTTGAGGATGAGCACCATGTGTTTGTTGATTGCCCTAGTTACCAGCAGATCATAGTAAAACATCAGATTGGTTGTAGTGATTCCCCAACACTCTTACAGATTGAGGCTTTAGTGTTAGAGAAGTACATGACTGGGGTTAGTTTACATCGGACCTATTTGTTACACATTGGTCAGATGCCCTAGGCTCTTGCCTAAGCTCACATTTCATGTGTTTTATATCATGTTTTTAGCCTTTTGACTCTTTGGGTCTTCCAGGCTTTATATTTTATTGTTTCATTGTTGTTTCATGAACTAGAAGTAGAACAAGGACATTTGCAGTAGATAGAGCACTCCATGCGACTTTGCAATGGAGTGCCTTGAACTAGACTAGCTCTCATAGACTAGAAGTAGAACAAGGATGTTGGTAGCAAAAAGAGCACTCCATGTAGCATTGCAAATTGTGTACTATGAGCAAAGTTGAGGATAAGCACCATGTGTTTGTTGATTGCCCTAGTTACCAGCAGATCATAGTCAAACATCAGATTAGTTGTAGTGATTTCCCAACACTCTTACAGATTGAGGCTTTAGCATTAGGGAAGTACATGACTAGGGTTAGTTTACATTGGACCAGTTTGTTACACATTGGTCAGATGCCCTAGGCTCTTGCCTAGGCTCACATTTCATGTGTTTGTATTGTGTTTTTAGGCTTTTGACTCTTTAGGTCTTCCGGGCTTTATATTTCATTATTGTTTCATAAACTAGAAGTAGAACAAGGACGTTGGCAACAAATAAAGCACTCCATGCAACTTTGCAATGGAGTGCCTTGAACTAGACTAGCTCCCATAGACTAGAAGTAGAACAAGGACGTTGGTAGCAAATAGAGCACTCCATGCTACTTTGCAAATTGTGTACTATGAGCAAAGTTGAGGATGAGCACCATGTGTTTGTTGATTGCCCTTGTTACAAGCAGATCATAGTCAAACATCAGATTAGTTGTAGTGATTTCCCAATACTCTTACAGATTGAGGCTTTAGCATCAGGGAAGGACATGACCGGGGTTAGTTTACATCGGACCAATTTCTTACACATTGGTTGGATGCCCTAGGCTCTTGCCTAGGCTCACATTTCATGTGTTTTTGATTCTGTTTTTAGCCTTTTGACTCTTGACTTCCGGGCTTTATATTTCATGAAGAGCACAAAAATGAAAGTCTCATAACCATTTTCTCATAGAGTCTAGAGATAACACCAATCAGATCAACTAAAACACCAACTTCAATTAATCTCTCACTTAGAGATTTCCTAAGCACCTTATCAAAGGCCTTCATGAAATCAATAAATGCAACATAGAGAGCTCTCCCAACACCCTTAGATTTCTACCACAAAACATGGAGTACCAATAGGTGGTCCAAAGTACTAAAGCCTGATCTGAAACCAGCTTGGCACTTAGCTCAAATTTTGTACTTTTCAGCCCAAGTACTCAACCTAGATTGCAAAATTTTACCATACAACTTGGCAAAGATACTACCAACTAGTAAGGTATGGTAATTGGTGACAGCATCTCTCTGGCCAGACTTGTGAATAGGAACTACCTTCTTGAAGCACCATCTATCAAGAAAGCCACACTTGATTGCCTCATTCAAATGAGAAGTAAGTATTGAAATCAGATAGCTACTGCCCCACTTAAAAATTTCAACACATAGTCCATCAAGGTCTTCAACCTTACCATTGGCCAACTTCTTCAGTTGGTACTTGACATCAACTTTAGAGATAATGAGGGCAGATCCAAGGCAAGGTGCCATGCTTGGAGCATTAGGGAAAAGGTATAGATCTTTCACATAGTGACAAAGCTCATTCAGGTCCAGCAATGGTGATGGAGATCTGATTGTTACCTTCTTCCAAAAAGCCTTGGGATTGCTCCTCAGTTTAGTGCTTAACTCAACCCCCTTAGACTCAAAAATGCTTGCTTTTTGCACTTCACTAACTTTCTGTATGAAACAAAGGCCTGATTTTGTGCAATCTGATCAAGAGACCTATCCATAGCTTTGATCCTTGCCATTTTTCAATCAGCATCATACCACATATTGCAAGGGAGATCAAGTCTCCTCCTGTGAGAACCTCTTGGAAACAAAGTAGTTGATGTAGATCGAAGAAGTTGAACCAATTGATCACTACATTGTTGAAAATCAGAACTCCATTCCATAGAACTCAATTTCTCTTGGATAACTTGTTAATACAAATCTCTCTTGTGAAAATCTAAACAAATTTTCCCTCTAAAGACATGGTCAATAGGTTATTTGGTTCTATTGAAGCAAGGAAGAAGGATGGTACACGATAGACCTGCATGGTCAGATTCAAGTTGAGGATCTAAAATAGCAAAATATGAGACAAGATGGATATCATTAGCTGAAGTGAGCATATAATCTATGGTGCTTGATCCACCTGAGGCAAAGTAGGTGCTTTTACAAGTTTCTAGGAATTGAGAAAGGCCATTCAAGATCTTCAAGCTACAATTGGTACCAAAGCTCAAAAAGTGCTCACAATATGTTGCCTTCGCTTGTTCAAGGTTGAACCAACAAGAGTGAAACCTTCAATGTATTGAATGGTGTTTCCTTCATGTTCCCATGTCTCTAAAAGATTGATCAGATCAACATCATCCCATAAAGGCTTAGCGTTGGAGTACTTGGTATGTGTGAGGCCATGAACATTCCAAAACAACACTCTTAGGGTCTAGAATTGCTATGCAATAGCTGAACATTTCTTTTGAGTAATCAAAGCTCTATTATCTCTCAAGAATGCAACAAAACTTGCTTGTTGAGCCTCCTTCACTTTTGCTAATTCTCCCTTCTTTTCTTACCACTGGAGAGATGTGAGATAACCAGGTGCGCCACCCCTTGAGTATAGCCTTGTTTGCCATCGCTACATTTCTTTGAGTTTTTGAGCCAAACCTCACCAAAATGCTTCTTGGTTATGCACCTTTTTGTCCCAATCTATATGCTTGCACATTTTGAGGATCATGGACTCTCAAAGAATCAACAATATGACAATGAAACAATGAAATATAAAGCCTGGAAGACCCAAAGAGTCAAAAAGCTAAAAACACAATACAAAACACATGAAATGTGAGCCTAGGCAAGAGCCTAGGACATCTGACCAATGTGTAACAAACTGGTCTGATGTAAACTAACCTCAATCATGTACTTCTCTAACGCTAAAGCCTCAATCTCTAAGAATGCTGAAAAATCACTACAACAAATCTGATGTCTGACTCTAATCTGCTAGTAACAAGGGCAATCAACAAACACATGGTGCTCATCCTCAGCTTTGCTCATAGAACACAATTTTCAAAGTTTCATGGAGTGCTCTATCTGCTGCAAACATCCTTGTTCTACTTCTAGTTTATGAAACAACAATGAAACAATGAAATATAAAGCCTTGAAGACCCAAAGAGTCAAAAGGCTAAAAACACAATACAAAACACATGAAATGTGAGCCTAGGCAAGAGCCTAGGACATCTGACCAATGTTTAACAAACTGGTCCAATGTAAACTAACCTCGGTCATGTACTTCCCTAACACTAAAGCCTCAATCTCTAAGAGTGTTGAGAAATCACTACAACTAATCTGATGTTTGACTCTGATCTGCTGGTAACAAGAGCAATCAACAAACACATGGTGCTCATCCTCAATTTTGTTAATAGTACACAATTTGCAAAGTCACATGGAGTGCTCTATCTACTGCCAATGTCCTTCTAGTCTATGAAAGCTACTTCTATATCAAGCAATAACATGTCTAAGTGAAGTAGAAATCCTAGCCAAGAGATAGTCTTGCTCACAATACACCAACATAGGATTTACAAATTGTTGATAGAACACCATCTTGGTATTGGGTTGCTACCATAGGCAAAGTAAGAACTGCTCCTTGATCACTTCTTGTAGTGCAATAGGCTCCAATCTCCAATGTAGCTCACAAACATTTCACCTTGTGGCCCATGCAATCAGATCTATATACCAACCAACAGATAGAGTGGTAAAAAATTGTTGGTAGGGAAGTCTCTCATGCTCCATGGACCTCACCTTAGTGGCATATGTGAGAGCTAAGAACAAAGCTTTTTCCTTAAAAAACCATGTTTCAGCAAGCATCAATACATAAGGAGTTTGAGTCCTAACCCCAAGTTCATCAAACAAAAACAATTTTTGAACTTTCTCCACCTTTTGCCACCATATCTTCTTAGTACTTGGACCCCAAATCTGAGCACCTAAGAGAACCATTGGCTGCACAAGAGATCTGAACAACACCTTCTTCAACTCCCATGTGGTAAGATGAGTAAGTCTATAGAGATTCATGAGTGAATGCAAAGCTCTAAGCCCTGCATTGATTCTCATCTTCACACAAGTAGACCAACTATAGTCATGAGAAAACTCAAGACCCAAGTACTTCTAAGAAGAATCCTGCTCCAACTGTTGTCCATCAAAAAAGAAAGGTGTGACACATTTAGAACCCACCACAATCATCTTGGACTTGTCAAGGTTCACCTCCATCTTTGTTTGATTGCAAAAGTAAAGAAGAGAATCCAACAACTTTTGTAAACTCTGCAGATTGGTGGAGAGAAGCAATACATCATGTGCATAAAGGAGTGCATGTATCATCAAAGAGCCAACTTGTACACCTGTAGCTCCAACTTCCATGAATAATCTCTCTAGATCATTGATGAAGATTCCAAACATAGTTGGAGATAGAGAGCAGCCTTGAATCACACCCATTGTGTTAAGGACATCTTGAGAGCTCAAAGATGAAAGTCTCACAATCACTTTCTCATAGAGTCTAGAGATAGTACTAATCAGATCAGCTGAAACACCAACTTCAATGAGTCTCTCACTTAGAGATTTCCTAAGCACCTTATCAAAGGCCTTCCTGAAATTGATAAATGCAACATAGAGAGCTCTCCCAACGCCTTTAGATTTCCACCACAAAACATGGAGTACCAATAGGTGGTCCAAGGTGCTAAAGCCTGATCTGAAACCAGCTTGGCACTTAGCTCAAATTCTGTACTTTTCAGCCCAAGTGCTCAACCTAGACTCCAAAATTTGACCATACAACTTGGCAAAGATACTACCAACTAGTATGGTATGATAATTGGTGACAATATCTCTCTGGCCAGACTTGGGAATTGGAACTAACTTCTTCAAGCACCATCTATTGGGAAAGCCACACCTAATTGCCTCATTCAAGAGAGAAGTGAGTATTGGAATCAGATGGTTACCACTCCACTTCAGAAGTTCAACACATAGTCCATCAAGGTCTTCAGCCTTATCATTGGCCAACTTCTTGAGTTGGTACTTGGCATCAGCTTCAGAGATGGTGAGAGCAAATCCAAGGCTAGGTGCCATGCTTGGAGCATTAGGGAAAAGTACAGATTCTTCACATAGTTACAAAGCTTGTTCAGATCCAATAGTGGAGATGGAGATCTGATTGTTACCTTCTTCCAAAAAGCCTTGGGGTTGCTCCTCAACTCAATGCTCAACTCAACCCCCTTGAGTCTCAAGAATGCCCGCTTCTTGCACCTCACCAACTTTCTATAAGAGACAAAAGCCTGATTTTGTGTAATCTGATCAAGTGACCTATCCATAGCTTTGATCCTTACCATTTTACAATAAGCATCATACCATCTATTGCAAGGGAGACCTCTTGGAAATAAAGTAGGAGATGTAGATTGAAGAAGTTCAACTAACTGATCACTACGTTGTTGAAAATCAGAACTCTAGTCCATAGAGCTCAATTTCTCATGGATAGCTTGTTGGTACAGATCTTGCTTGTGAAAATCTAAATGGAGTTTCATTCTAAAGGCATGGTCAACAGGTAATGTGGTTTTATTGATGCAAGAAAGAAGGATGGCATAACATAGAGGTGCATGGTCAGATTCAAGTTGAGGATCTAAAATAGCAAAGTATGAGACAATGTGTATATCACTGGGTGAGGTGAGCATATAATCTACAGTGCTTGATCCACCTGAAGCAAAGCATGTGCTCTTACAAGTTTTTGGAAATTGAGAAAGGCCAGTCAAGATTTTCAAACTACAATTGGTACCAAAGCTCAAAAAGTGCTCACTCATGGGGTTGGACATGAGATCTTTGGAAGAGCGGGACTTAGCACTAGAATGGTCTATCAAACTATGGAAAGGATCATTCTCAAGGTCACTAAACTTTGGAATCTGAGAAGCTTGGATCCTAGCATTGAAATCACCAAGAACAAGTACTGCACCTTTTTTTTGAAATTCCAACACATCCTTTGTCAAGGAATGGAAAAGTTACATGGTATTGAACACTCCACTTGAATAGATTGGTGATGTAAATGGGGTAAAGTAACAAACAACAAGGAAGCAAGGTGTAGCAACTCCTCCAATCCTCAACCATTGGTATTTCCACTTGAATCTTGGCCTATCAAAGAGACTGATTTTTCAAAGCCAAATCTGACATGAGTAGCAATACCTCCAAAGCCCCTTCCTCTATGATGTCTCTGCTTGTTCCAAGTTGAACATACAAGAGTGAATTCTTCAATGTCTTGAATGGTGTTTTCTTCATGTTCCCATGTCTCCACAAGATTGATCAAATCAGCATCATCCTAGACAGGTTTAGCGCTTGAGTACTTGGTATGTGTGAGGCCATGAACATTCCAAAACAACACTCTAACGGTCTAGAATATGCGGTTTTTGACAACTTCCTTTGGTTGATCACAATTGTATTTTCTCTCAAGAATGCAACAAAACCTGCTTGTTGAGGCTCCTTCACTTTTGCTAATTCTCTCTTCTTTGCTTGCCATTGGAGAGATGTGAGATCAGCGTCCAACCAGATACGCCGCCCCTTTAGTACAGCCTTGTTTGCCATCACTAAATTCCTTTGAGTTTCTGAGCCAAACTTCACCAAAATGCTTCTTGGTTGTGCACCTTGTTGTCCCAATCTATATGCTTGCAAAATTTGAGGATCATGGACTCTCAAAGAATTCAGTAAGAAAATCACACACTATGGCAAACCTGAAATCCTCAAGTTCTTCATTCTGACCAGTTGGTTCTCCTTCTCAACCTCATGCTCTTGCAAGTAAGAGATTTAAGCCACCTTAGTAGCTTCAGCATATGGCTTCATCTTCACTTCTAATGTGTCCACAATCTGTTGGAGCCCTCCGATTTGTAGCAATGTTGGTGGCTTGTGCTCCCAAGGAAGCAACCTTCTCAATAGCATCCACCATACCCTTTGTGGAGTCTAACATCAAACTGCTACTCTTCATGAGTTCTTGGATATCTAGGGTGATTGAATTCAGAGATTCTTTCACAGTCGTGACAGCTGTTTTTACGGTTTCCAAATCTGCCATAAGAGTATTCATGCATTGAGACATAGGGGCAAAAAAGCTCTTAAGTTCCTTGTGGAAGTCATTTGCTATTCTATACATTTCAGCAAGCTATTGTTGCTTTAAAGCTATATCAAAAATGTCTTGCACCATCTTAAAAGCTTCCATTCTAGAAGCTCTAAAGTGCTATTATGAGAATATATTCTCTAGTTCACTCAAGCTCTATGAATTCTTGGAGAACTCTTGGAATTTTGATTTGCAAAATCTTAAGGAAATTGTACAGATTTCAAATTCCTATAGTTTCTATTTCATAGAGTGAGACTCAACATGAATCTATATCCATCAATAGCGCTACAGATACTTGTTCTAATGAACCAAAGATCTACTCATTTGGACTTGTAAATCAAAAATTATAAACTTTTGAATTTGCACTTTCCTACATGAAAATTTTGAAATCCTATCGATTTTGAAAATTCATAACCTTGGCCACAGTAATTCAAAATCTGCAAGTGATGGCTCAATCAAAATGTCTTGAGTACCTTTCTCAAATGAACCAAAAATGAACTCATTTGAGCAAATAGATATTGAGTTATGACCTCTAGAGTTTTCTATGCTTAACTTCTAAACCACATTGAGTCACAAAATTCAAATGCTTATAAATTCAAGCCTATAGCTTCAAATTCTATGAAAAAAGTTTCAATAAATAACTCTTGACAAAGTGCTTCTATTGAGACCAAGATCAATTCATTTGAATATGTGAGTCCAAAGTTCCAACCTCTGAAAGTTGCAAATTTGTGCACCGCCAACAACACAAGATCACATTTTGATGAAGCTTGATACTTTCTCCACAGAACTCCAACTTCAGCAGATAGTGATTCAAAAGAAATCCCTTTCACAGATGTTCCTAATGAGCCTAAGATTGAAACATTTGGACATGGAACCAAAAAGTTATAATGTCTTGAAATTTGAGCTCAAACCCTAAAATGTGCCAAAGATGATAGAATTCAAATCTTACTAACTTTGTGTGTAGATGTGATCTTCCAGCTTGCTAGGCATCAATAAAAATAACTTTCCAAGGCGCTTCCAATGCCAAAAAAATCACTCTATTTGTACACCATATGATGAAGTTTCAAATTCCCAAATTTGGATCCTATGTAAAAAATTTCAATTGGTCATAACTTTTTTTGCAAAGAGCTCAGAACAATGCAATCATGGTAGCTATGGAAAGCTCTTGGCAAGGCACTTCTAAGAAAACTCAAATCATAGTGTTTGAACAAGTATGTAGTGAGATATGGCCTGCTTAACTTTCAAGACTCTTCTCTTCTTAAACTTGCAAATCCTCTCTTTTGAGGCACCTCAAGGAAGCTCGATTTATCTTTGAGGTGGAGAATGCAGAATGGTTGTATCCAATTGTGATTGTGAAAAAAAGAAATAGTAAACTTTGCGTATATGTGGATTACAAGAAACTTAATATTGTTACCAAGAAGGATTACTACCCATTACCATTCATTAATGAGATCTTGGAGGAGGTTGCAGGTCATGTGAGGTATAGTTTTTGAGATGGCTATAGTGGATATAATCAAATCAAAATTGCACGAGAGCATCAACAACTCACCACATTCACCACACCTTGGAGAACTTACACTTTCAAGGTCATGCTTTTGGGCTTTGCAATGCTCTAGTCACATTCCAACGGTTCATGAACAAGGTATTTGAACCTTTCATTGGGAAATTTGTGAGAGACTTCATTGATATTTTTTGTGTCTATAGAAGCAAGGAATACCACTTTGAACACCTAATCAAAGTCTTGTAATGCTTGGATAAGGCAAATGCATCACTCAACTCAGAGAAGTGCATTGTTGGTTGTGAAGAAGATCTACTTTTGGAGCACATCATCTGTAAGGATGGAATAGTAGTTGACCTTGAAAAGGTAAGGAAAATATCAGACCTTCCATTTTCTTCAAGTTTGATAAAGTAGCGCTAATTCTTGGGGACAGTTGGGTATTATAGGAGGTTCATCTTCTCATTTTGTAACAAGGCTTATGCATTCACTATCTACATGAAGAAGGGTGTAGAATACATGGTAATTTTAGAGAACAAGGAGGCTCTCAAAGTTTTTGAGGAGCTCAAGCAATCCCTTGTTGTAGCTCCAATTCTTGCTAAACCTCATTGGAGTAAGCCTTTCATCCTCTACACTAATGCTTTCAATGTAGCTGTAAGACGCATTCTTAGTCAATTAGGCCAAGATGGGCATGATCATCTAGTAGCTTATGCTAGTAAGCAGATGGTTTCAACAAAAAAGAACTACTTTGTCATGGAGAGAGAAGGGTTGGCAATGATATTTGGTCTCAAGAAGTTTAGACACAACTTGATTGGAAGGAAGCCACCATTGTCATAGATCACAAGGCTTTGAAGTACATCTTCATCAAGCCTAATATGGAAGGGAGACAAGCAAGATGGATGATACTCATGTTAGAGTATGACTACATCATTGAGGATAGACCAAGGAAGAAACATGCAAATATAGATTTGTTATCTAGGGCCTATGATCATGATGGAGATGAGCTAGTGGATGATTCTTTCCCAGATGAGGAGCTCATGATAATCTCAATCACTCAAAAGGTTCTAGTGGAGTACAAGTAGATTTTGGATTTTATGACAAGAGGTAACTATCCAGAAGGGATGCATGCTAGGGAGATGAAGGCCCTTGCAACAAGATCTTGACCTTACACAATGGTGGAAGATATTCTTTTTTAGCAAGGAACAGGTGGTCTACTTCAAAGAGCAATGGATAAGGAAGAGTCTATCCTAATCATAAAGGAGTTTCATGAAGGTTTAGTGTGTGGAAGACACTTTGTAAGAAAGGTGACTGCTTTCAAGATTCTAGATGCAGATTACCATTGGAGAAGGATTTTCAAGGATTGTCTTGATTATTGAAAAACTTGTCATGTTTGTCAAGCTTTTGCTAGAAAGTCTACATCCACTCCACCACTTAGATCAATTCCATTGCTAGGACCTTTTGAGAAATGTGGAATTGATTTTGTTGGGTTTTCTTAATAGAACCCCAAGGAACAATTGGTACATTATTGTAGTTACTGATTATCTTACCAAGTGGGTTGAGGCTAGACCATTGAGGGACAAGAATGAAGATGAAGTGGGTAGATTTCTTTATGAATGCATTATCACTAGGTTTGGATGCTCTTTGGAGTTGGTTTCTGGTAGAGGAGGAGAGTTTATAGGAAGCATTACTACAGCCATGCTATGACATTTCTTTATCACACATAGAGTAACTACATCCTATAAGCCAAATTCCAATGGCTTGGCAGAGAGAACCAATCAGACCTTGTGCATGATGTTGGCCAAAGATGCAAAATAGAGAGGGCTAAACATCATTCGGACAAGAGGATTCATGTAGTCTTGTAAGAGTATAGGACAAACCATGAAGACTTCCATTGGATATTTTCCATTTCAATTGGTATATGGTATTGAGTCTACCTTACCTATACACTTTGATCTTCCTACCTTCCAAAGCATTCATAGGATATTGAAGAAAGCACAAGGAGGTGATATAGAGAAGTCAAGGAAGGATCAACTCATGGAATTGGAAGAGGTAAGAGCAGTTGTTATGGTTTGGGTGGAGTGAGCCCAAAGGAAACAAAAGGAGAGCTATGACAAGAGGCAAGGCAAGAAGAAGGTGGAGCCTTTCAAAAAAGGTGATTGGATAATGATTCCATCCGATTCAAGAGAGTGCAAAAGATTTTTTTGCCTAAGTACTTTGGACCTTTCATAATGGAGAAGGTGTAGGGAAATTACACCTATGATCTCAAGGAGTTGGGAGGAAGACACTTTGATAGGATTAATTATGATAAGTTGAAGATGTGTCATAAGAGGTAGAGAGACATTCACTATGAGGACAAAGTGAAAACTTAGTTTGGGGGTAAATGTAACACCCATTTGTGCATGTGTGTGGTATTATGATATTTAGCTTGGTATTACAAATACTTGAGAGATATTATTTACATAGAGATAAAAGATGGTTATACATTATTCATGATTAGCTTAAGTTAGTCATAGTTAAGATAATGGGGACCTTACTTTGGAGGAAGTGGAAAAGATGAGCACTACTATTTTGGATTCTAGTGTGTTGACTTGGTATTATTCCTAGGTGTTTGACTTTGAAGAAAGAGTTGAGAACTCTTGGGCCCGCAAGCCTTTTTTTGGATTCTATTATAGTCCAAGGATAGCCAATGTGAAGTAATCCTTGACTTAGTAGTTGGGTCAAGCTAAGATCCCATGCTTAGTAGAATATACCCATGAGGATGGATATCCCGTTATACTTTTTGACTTTACTTGACTTTTAGCCTAGTAACTTGAGTTACTATGGTAAAAAGTAACTTTAGTGTGTAACTATTTCACAAGTATATAAACAAAAGGTGAGGAGGTACTCATCATCCTTCCATTTGCAACTATCTCTCTCTCATTGACTTCTCTAGTGCACGATGTCTTGAGTCTTGGAGTGTTAGCCTTGGAGGAGTATGATGGAGTTGGGATTCCTTGCCTTCTTAGTCCATAGTGTGCTACCATAATAACCATCAAAGGTTCATCTTGAATGAGAAACAAGTCTACTCACAGGCCAAACCCAACTATGGAGTTGAAGCAAAAGAATAGTGTACAAGAGTATGTGGAGTTATTCCTTGATCTATAGGTCACAATAACCAACATGAGTCAATGAAATAATGAAACAATAAAATATAAAGCCCGGAAGACCCAAAGAGTCAAAAGGCTAAAAACACAATACAAAACACATGAAATGTAAGCCTAGATAAAAGCCTAGGGCATTTGACCAATGTGTAACAAACTGGTCTAATGTAAACTAACCGCGGTCATGTACTTCCCTAACGCTAAAGCCTCAATCTGTAAGAGTGTTGAGAAATCACTACAACTAATCTGATGTTTGACTCTGATCTGCTTGTGACAAGGGCAATCAACAAACACATGGTCCTCATCCTCAACTTTGTTCATAGTACACAATCTGCAAAGTCGCATGGAATGCTCTATCTGCTGCCAACGTCCTTGTTCTACTTCTAGTCTATGAGAGCTAGTTCTATACCGAGCAATAACATAACATGTCTAAGTGAAGTAGAAATCCTAGCCAAGAGATAATCTTGCTCACAATACACCAACATAGGATTTACAAACTACTGATAGAACACCATCTTGGTACCGGGTTGTTGCCATAAGCAAAGTAAGAATTGCTTCTTGATCACTTCTCATAGTGCAATAGGCTCCAATCTCCAATGTCGCTCATAAACATTCCACCTTGTGGCCCATGCAATCAGATCTGTTACCAACCGATAGATAGAGTGGCACAAAAGCTTGGTATGGAAATCTCTCATGCTCCATGGACCTCATCTTAGTGGTATATGTGAGAGCTAAGAACAAAGCTTCTGCTTCAAGAGGCAAAAACCCTATTTCAGCAAGCAACAATACAGAAGGAGTTTGAGTCCTCACCCAAGGTCCAACAAAAGCCCTAGACAATTTCAAATGAGGGTTAAAAAAGCAAATTCACTAAGAAGTAATGGTACAAAACCCTTGCAAGGTTTTTGAAACCATTGCTTGTGCTTAAAGAATAGCAAGGATGGTGAAGGAGGTAGATGAAGAGGTAGTCCCAACTCAACATTATTAGGCTGGAATAAAACACTTTGGTGGACCAGTTCCTAGGGAATTTGGCAACATTTGGTTCCAAGAACAAGGAGCATGATTGCTCCAAGGAGAACAAAGACAAGTCAAAGAAAGGAGAGATGGGGTCCCATAGGGAGAAGGGACTCAAGCAAAACAATATCATTCTTACAATTGTGGTAGAGTTGGGCACCTAGCAATCAATTGTTTTACTCATTTTTCCCTAAATCTGGCCTCTATATAGGTAATCTTTGAAAATCATGGAGAGATGAATTAAAGAGGAGGATGCGTAAATCACATTGAAAAAAAAATTTGCCAATAAATGTATATCATGGCCTTACTAGCTCAATGGAGAAACAAAAAAGTGAGGGAAGGAAGAGGATAATTACATAGAGATTAAGGAAGTAAAACTCACAATTGATTGTCATAAATGGAGTCCTAAAGGCCATTCAATGGAGAGTATTGATAGACCTTAGAGAAATAGAGAATTTCTCGTCTTGTTCGATTGCAATAAGGTTGAAGGTGGATCTAGAGAAGGATGAGAATGAAGAAGTAGAATTACCTAATAGGCAGACAGAGAGGATTGAGGCATTACCTAGAAAGGAAGCACTCTTTGTAAGAGAGTATCAAGAAGCAATTGAGTAGCAAGTGATACATTAGCTCGTTATGATGCAAGCTTAGGTATGCCATGGATGGAGCACTACAATCCCACAATTGATTGGAGGAAGAAAGTAGTGAGAATTTTCCATTGGGAGATCATTAGGGTTAAAGAGAGAACACACATGCAAGAATTACCTCTCTATATCATAGCAATAACAACTATCTATAAGACAAATAATGTTTCATGGGTCTCATAAGAGAAGTCCAAAGTGCACAACTTGATAGATAAGTTCTTTAGAAATTGAAAGATGTGGTCAATGAGTTTCAAGATGTCTTCCTAGATGACCTACCCTCAAGATTACCACCAAAAAGGAAAGTAGATCATAAAATCAAGATAATTCTCAAAAAGACACCTCCTTGTAAGGCCCCATATTGTCTATCATCTCATGAGTTGGAGGAGTATAAGGCTTTAATCGAGGATATGTTATAGAAAGGGTTTATCCAACCCAATGTATCACCATATGGGGCTCTTGTCTTTTTGTGAAGAAAAAGGATGATATGATGTGCATATGCACTGACTATTGTGGCCTAAATGACCTATATTATTAACTCAATGAGACAAAATACTTCATCAAACTTGATCTACGGAGCGGTTACAACCAAATCTAGATTGCAAAGAAAGATGTCTACAAAATTACCTTTAAAATGAGGTATAGTGACTCTGAGTACCTGGTGATATAGTTTGGCCTGACCAATGCACTGGTCACTTTGACAATGACAATGACACTTTCACAATGACATATTTTCTCCATACATGGATAAATCTTTTATCATTTTCCTAGATGACATCCTTATTTATAGTAGGACAATGATGGAACACAAACAATATTTGCGAGAAGTCCTCCAAATGTTATGATAAAATCAATTGCATGCCAAAATCTGAAAGTGCAAGTTTGGAAAGTCTAAAATAGACTATTTGGAGCATAGAGTAAGTGCAAAAGGTATCCAAGTGTTAAAAAATAAAAATAAAGGTCATCAAAAAATGGAGCGCTCTAAAAGATTAGATTCAACTCAAGAGTTTCTTGGGATTGACAATATTCTATCATCAATTTGTCAAGGATTTCTCAAATGTTTCATAGCATCTAAAAACACTACTTGGCAAGGGAAAGAAGTGGATATGGGGAATCACACAAGAATTGGCCTTTAAAGAATTGAAGATGCATTACTACATGTATCAATCTTGAAATGGTATGATCCAAAATTTCAAATCAAGTTGGCTACAACTTGAAGCGTATGCATAACAAATGCATCAAGCGTAGTAGTAAGAGTAGTCCTACAATAAGAGTGACATGATCAATGACACCCAATTGCAAATTTCTCTCAGAAGCTATTATTGGCAAAACATAACTATCACACTAGCAAATGAGAAGAGTTGACCATTGTCCTTGCAACCAACATTAGAAACACTATCTTGGCAAGAAGGCATTTATAGTGGAGACAGATCACAAACCTCTAGTCTACCTTGAGATACAAAAAGATCTATCTCATTGAAAAATTTGGTAGGTAGAGTGGAGACAAAGGTTCAACATGATGATCATATATGTCGAAGGCAAGCAGCAACTTGCAAATGCATTTACCCAAATGCCTATGGCAAAAAAATTGGTGGTAGAAGTCAAGATGAACCTTGAATTTTGGCCAAGGATTCTTACTGCTACAAAAGTTGACCCATAGATTGTAGGAGCTTGATCATCCAAAGGTGTCACTAATACCCAAGGACCTACTTTTTTTGATGGCAAGTTATGGATCCCAAATGACACGGATATAAGAACCCCTATCTTAGCAAAATATCATGATTCTGCCATTTCAGGTCATGTTGGAGTGGACAAGACTTTAGATGTAGCAAAACACCAGTACTATTGGCCCAAGATGAGCAAAAATGTGATGGATTATGTTTGAAATTGTTACTTTGTCAACAAAATAAAGCTTCTAATCAAGCTCCCACATGACTTCTCCAATCCTTTCAATTCCTACACAATGTTGGGAACATGTAAGCATGGATTTGGTTTGCAACTTGCCCAGGATCACCTCAAGGTTTGACTCCATTGTAGTCTTTGTTGATTGACTCAACAAAATGATTCATATGCATCCCACCACCAAGGATGTGATTGCTCTACATTTAGCTCAATTGTATTTAGATGCAATCTTTTCTCACCATGGCTTATCTCAAGTGCTCATCATTCACCAATTTGTTTTGGAGAACACTCTTTGGCTTCTTTAAAACTAAATTGTCCATATCCATGGCTTACCATCCATAGACTGATGTGAAAATAGAGCAGGTTAATCACACTATTGAAGACATGCTCCAAGGCTTCACCTAAAGGAGCAAGAAAGGTGAGACAACGTACTCCCATTGGTTGACTTGCATATAATAATTCAATGAATGCATCCACACAAGCCACACCATTCTTCCTCATGTATGGAGAGCATCCTTTCACACCTTTGAGCTTGATAAAGGTCCATCCAATGGATACCAAGGTAGATGTTGTCATCACTTTTGTTTTCAAAATCCAACAAGGAGTAGAGAATGCCAAACACAAGTTGCAAATTGCCCAAAATTGACAAAAATAGTAGGTTGATGTACATCACCGGCATATGGCTTTCAATTTTGAGGATCAAGTTTGGCTATCAACAACAAACCTCACTTTAGCTGGCCCTCACAAGCTTAAACCTCATTTTATTGGGTCTTTTTCCATCCTTTCTCAAATCAGCATAATGGCCTATCACCTCAAACTACCACCACATACAAAGATCCATCCAATATTCCTTACTACACAGATATGCACTCTAACTACCTCACTTTCTTCCATACATGGAATTTGACCTTGTCCAACACTCATTGATGACATAGAGGAATATAAATTCAGATGCATTCTCCAAAAATGCATCAGTGGTACTCACTATCCATGTGTGTAATATCTTGTACAATAGAATTGGTACCCATTGTATGAGGTAACATGGAAGCCAACTACCAATTTGACCAATGCACCAATGTTAGTGAAATATTTTGAGCAATAGTTTTGCAATGAATACGTTGCATCTAAAAAAGGGGGAGGGAAGGGGGGGGGGAAATAAATATAGCAATAGTTACATATATTATCTAGAGTTGAAAATTAGCTTGGTAACATCAAGAAGGATATTATGAATGATGGACTAGGTAGATCAAATATAGGTGTTACCTAAAAAATGCTTCTACTAATAGAGCAGGAATTGAGAATAGCCTGAAAACCTCAGAGTCAATTTTGGAGACCTAAACGGATGAATTAGACCTCAAAATGTGCAAATTCCTCTCCCCCACTCCACAATGGGAGATTAGATTGGCCTTCCCTCCATCTATTTGTCTCATGGAGAGCTTTCCAACTATATCTCACCCATGTAATAATGTGATTCTTACAATAAGATTCCCTTAAGATTCCCTCCAGTCAAAGATTGTTTGACTAGATAGGATCAGATCCAACATGTCATCCATGCATGTAACTAATCTAAGGGTAGAGCTTGTTGACATGTCACCTATCCATGTATCTGATCCAAGGGTGGAGCTTCCTTTGAGGGAATCCTCTTTGCTATATAATGATGTCAAGATGCTCCCTTGGGACATTGGAGTATTGAGTGTGAAGCTTGGTGTTTCTTCTCTTGTGTTTCTATTAAAGTCTCTTATCCTTGGAAGATTACATCAAACCATTTTTCATGAACACTTCTTTATTCATTGAAATTTTAACATATCTTTAAATTCCTTCTAATGGCTCTTAAGGTAGCATACCATTGATTAAGAAAACAAGGAATTAAATTGTATCACATTCCTCCATATCTAAAAATTTCAAGTGCATCCAAGATTCAAGCCATTGGTCACTAGACAACTCAATGAGAGAGATAGTTGCAAATGAAAGGATGATGAGTCTTTAGTTTATATAGCGTGAATACTTACACTTACCAAAAAAGTCATTATTTACTAGAGTAACTCAATTTACTAAGCAAAAAGGTTCTCTGAAGTCAAAAGTCAAAATAAATATTCAAACTCAAGGATTCCTTCATGTGGCTTATCCTTAGACTATAGAAAATCCAGATAAAAAATTTTGTGGAATATATATATATACCCTTCTTAAGGTTGTTATGGTCCTTCTTGAGGGGCAAATATTGACAAAGTGACCTATAACACCCATTGATGCATATATACTTTATATGGATATTAAGTTTGATATTGCAAGAAGTGGAGAAATATTATCTATATGGAGTTTAGCTAAGCTTATATATTAGTCATGATTAGCTAGAGTTAGTCCTAGCTAAAATGAAGATGACCCTATTCAAGAGGGATGGAAAAGAATGAAAATCACTATTGTGTCTACTAGTGTATTGACTTGGTATTATTCTTAGTTATTTGACTTTGAGGAAAGAATTGAGAACTCTTGGGCCCACAAGCTTTGTTGGTGCAGATTTTTTTTTAGTCCAAGGATACCCCATGTGCTTGTATATTCCTTTAGACTTTTTGAATTTATTTAAATTTTTAGCTTAATAGCTTGAGTTATTATAAAAAATAGCAAATTTGGTGTGTAACTTCTCATAAGTGTATAAGCTAGGCGTGAGGAGATACTCATCATCTCATAAAATTACTTCTCTCATTGAGTTATCTAGTGAGCAATATCTTTAGTCTTTGAGGTGCCTTGGAGGAATGTGATGGAGTTGGAGTCCTTGCCTTCTTATTCCATGGTGTGCTACCTTGATAGCCGTCAAAATTTCATCTTGAATGAGAAACAAGCCAGCTCACAAGCCTGGAGCAAAACACATGAAATAAATTTTTTTGGGAAGTGGAGTATGGTTTATGTGCTAGCATATCTCTCACTCAAGATGAACCCTTGATAGCTAATGGAACATGATCTTGTTTCCTAGAGAGGTATTGTTAATGGAACCAAAAATATGGGACTGCATGTCTCATTCAAGATGAAAATTTGATGGTTGTTGAGGTAGTGCAAAGTGGGCTAAGGAGGCATAAAATGAACTCCGTCACACTCCTCAAAGACTAAAACTCCAAGCACTTCCATAACTCAAAGCATTACTCACTAGAGAACTCAATGCAACAAAGATTCTTAAAAATGAAACGATTATGATTACCTCCTCATCCTTGGTTTATATATGTGTGAAATAGGTGTACCAAAGTTGCCAATTGCTAGAGTAACTCAAGTTACAAGGCAAAAAGTCATATAAAGTCAAAATCTAAAGGATATCCATACACATGCAAACAATTTCATGAGCATGTGATCTTATCTTGACCCAAAAACTAAGTCAAAGATTCCTCCGCATAAACTATCCTTGGACTATAGAACCAAAAAGGCTTGTAGGTCCAAGAGTTCTTAATTCTTTCTTCAAAGCCAAACACCTAAAAATAATACAAAGTCAATACACTCTATGGTGCTCACTCTCTCAACTTCCTCTAAAATAGAGTCACTTTTATCTTAACTATGAAATAACTCTACTTAATCATGACTAATATAGAAGGTTGGTTGGTTAAACTCCTTATAAAAAATATTTTCAACTACTTGTAATACCAAACTTAATATCCCATAGAACAAACATGATACAATGGATGTTACATTTACCCTCGGACTAAGATTTCACTTTGTCATTAGAGTGAGATCCTTTTACCTTCTATGATACAACTTCAACTTATCATGTTGAATCTTATCAAAGTCTCTTCTTTCCAACTCCTTTAGATCATAAATGTAATTGCAACATACTTCTTTGTTATGAAAGGTCCAAAGTACTTAGGAAAGAACTTCTTTTGCACTCTCTTGAGTCAAATGGAATCAAGCAACATTACCCAATCACCTTCCTTGAAGTGCTCTACCTTCTTCTTGCCTTGCCTCTTGTCATAACTCTCCTTTTGTTTCCTTTGAATTTGCTCCACTTGAACTATAATAACTATGTAATGACACGTGTCATTCAAATTTGTAATATTACAGTAAGAACTGGTCAAACCCACAAGAGTATAAGTTGGATATGACTAAAAATGAAGCAAAAGTATCACAATTTTGAAAATCTTTTGTATTTAACTTTTGGGGCAAAGTCATTCCCAAAAGAGGTTAGTCTCACCCCTATGGGCATCCTATGAAAATATAAACAATCACTTTCACTTTCATGGACTCTTGAAGGTGATGGATCATTTGTAATGAAGGTTACTTCACCTTAGAAGTTCACCTTACTTCAATTGGTTTGGCTAATTAGGGGTACCCCTAATTAGCTAAACCAAATTCTTGCCTTTTATCATCAGGATTGTTCTACTAGCTACCTTGGCACCTCCGTTACAAACATCAGGTCATACAAGATAGAAATATATCATAGCATCTCACAAGTATTATGCTAAAATGCACAAACTTAATTAGAGTCAGATCTCCTAAGTGCCCCATCTCTCTATTATTTACAATTGTAACATAGTGTACTACCCTTCCCAAAACGCACTACTTTACAACAGAGCAAAAGGATTTGTACTACTACTCAATCTCCCAATCCATGGTACTTAATAATATCTAGGCCTATAGAAGTCTATTACAATATCAATCCTAGCCTATGTAAAGCAGCTAGAGGTCCTTCTTCTAGCTCAACATGAATGATTCTTTCATTCCAATGCTTACACCTCTATGCCAACATTTCTCACAACTAAGTGACTAAGTAGGCAAACATTCATATAGAGAGCACCCATATACTCATACACCACCTTGATAGTCTTGACAGTAATACCTTGTTCATTGAAAAGAAATAATGCACCAAATGATCATAGTAAACATTGGGTCTAAACCCTATATACATTTCCTACTTAGCCACCAAAGAGATCCAATGGCTACAAATAGCTAAAAGTCTTCTATTTACATCTAATCCTCACTAATAAGATTCTTTCCTTATCCTAATCTAATCTACAAGTAGTCATGTCTGACATGGCACTGCCATGTCAGACGATTTGTCATATCTTCCTATTTTGTATAGTGGTCTATTTGGATTTTGTATTTACACTACGGTTTATGAACTATTTACAAATACAAAGTGTCTTGGCTTATGACTATGAGATGAGAACAAAATATGAGATGGATTGAACTATGAAACAATGACTAAGGTTCTACAACTTGAGTTGTAATGTATCATTGAGGTTGTCAATTATCATAGGATAAATAGGTGGTGATTGTGATGAACTACTCTTGTCTTTGCAGATTTGCATGAGCTCAACAAGCTCTCTCCTATACTTGGTGACTTTGTTCATGATGCTCATTTGGGCTTCTTTGAACTTGGAATTTGTGTGGTTCTATAATTTGAGGGATAGGGTTGTTAGCTAATCATTTGTATGGATCTCCTCTCAAGAACCTTGATTTGAGTTCTAAAGTCTTTCCCTCCATCAAGTAGTGTTAAAACTTCATGAGACAAAAATAATCAATACCAAATCTTCCCTTTCTATGATTGAATAGTTTCTATTTGCTAAAAGTATTTATCTATTAGCATAAGCTAGTGGATGATCATATCCATCTTGGTCTAATTGTGAATAGTTACATTGGAAGTACCAACATAAATGATGAAAGGCTTGTTCAAATCAGGTTCAGAAAAAACTAGAGCCATAAGAAGAGATTGCTTGAGCGTTTCAAGCTATGAGAGTCTCATTGTTCTCCAAAATCACCATTTGTTGTGTATCTTCTTCAAGTAAATGGTCAATACACAAACATTGTTGGAAATGAGAAGATGAATCTCGTATGGTACACAACCATCCTCAATAATTTTCAGAACTTTTTCAAGCTTGAAGGGAATGAATGCTTTGAGATTTCCGCACCTTTTCAAGATCCACTACTATTCCATCCTTGGAAATGAGATGCCACAAAAGTAGATTTTCTTCTTAACCAAAGATGCACTTCTTCAGATTGAGTGATGCATTTGCCTCATCCAAGCATTGGAAAATCTTGATCAAGTGATCAAGGTGCTCCTCCTTGCTCCAATAAACACAAAAAACACCCCATCATTGAACTCTTTCACAAACTTCCGAATGAAAGGTTCAAACACCTTGTTCATGAACCATTGAAATGTTACTAGAGAATTACAAAACCCAGACGGCATGATCTTGAAAGCATAAGTCCTTCAAGGTGTGATGAATATGGTGAGTTCTTGATGCTCTAGTGTAATCTTGATTTGGTTATAACCACTATAACCATCTTCAAAAATGTACTTTTCATGACTCGCAACCTCCTTCAAGATTTTGTAAATGAATAGCAAGGGGTTGTAAGCTTTCTTGGTGATGGCATTGAGGTAACATTTGGACTAACTTGAGAGTAGATTGTATTTTCAAATGCCAATGGTGATTTATTAAGGTCTTTCAAAACATCTAGCTTGGGCAAAAACTCCATAACACACAAGGATATACATTTGAATTAGATTCAGATTCAACCTCATATAGAGTGGTCTATTCTTCCATGCTTTTATCCATACTTGAATCCTTCTTCTTCTAGATTTGAGTCTCAATAATCAAAAGATAGTATGTCTAAATGTGAAGTGTTATTGGTTTTAATTATTGGAATTGTAACTTGATGGTTTGATGGTCTAATTCTCAAGTACTCTTTGTATCATCAATCAATTATAAAATTTGCTCTCACCATGGCCTCCCAAGTGGCAAATCATAGTTTGAATTCTTCAAGATATTAAAGGTCATGAGATTTTGAACTCCCATAACCAATACGTCCATGTTATCCAAGCCTTCCATGGTATTGGTTTTGAATCCACCACCTCCATTTGATATTGAAGACTCTTCTTTTACCTTCTTTTTTCTCTTTCTTCTTGTATAACTTAAATCACCGCTAAGCTACTTTCTGAAGGTAGGATTCAAAGCAATCAGTTTTCAGATTATGATGTTAGCCTTGTGACTACCAACATCTTCATATTATAATCTCATTGTTGCTTTGAGATCAAGAAATTATCCATACCCAATTTCTTCCTTGGAGTCCTTGTTGATGGTGTTGAAGAAGTATTGCAAGTACTTCTAGTAGGCATAAGACTACCTTTACTAGGAGTGTATCCTTTAGAGGAATTTATATCTTCTACAAATTGAGCTTCCTTCTTCTCTTGGGCCAAAAGTTCCAAGTTAAGACTTTTGGAATTTAAGCACTCCTCTTTCTCATACTTACTCTCAATTACATCTATGGATATTGTCCTCTTACCTCTATTTTTCACAAGTGCTTGAGCTTCACCACCTTTTTCCCTCCCTCCCTCCCTCTCTCTATTACCCTCATATGCCCTTCCTCCATGATAATGTAATGTGGGCAATTCCTTTGGATGTAACTTTTACCTCCATAACTAAAACAGTTTCTACAATTAAAATTTCTAGTTGGTTGGCTTCCTCTATATGGACTGTTTTTGTAACCCTTAGGTCTTCTCTCAGCATTTTGGTCCACTTCTCTCTTCTCTAGTAGTTGCATTACATTGATTTCAAGATTTACAAGTTGCTCTAAGATTGTTAAAGTGGATCTTTTTGTAAATATGCAAGAACCAGAGCAACTATTTCTTGTGTTGCAACCCTTGCCACTAAAGAATTGGAAGCTCTACCATATTTGTAGACTTATGGAGGATGCACAACCTCCTTCACCACCAAATCACTCTTATTTCCTTCTAAAATCTCCTCCATATGAACCATAGCTTCTACTTTCGATGAAGGTTTCTCATATTTCACTTTACTTTGAATTTTAGGTTTCAACCCTCCCACAAAATTCTTAGTGAGGATGACTATCATTAATCTCTCATAAATTTAATCAAAAATATATTTGTAATAAGTATATGAAAACCCGACAAATATCACTTTTGCAGTAATCAGGTAAGTAAAGTTTGTTCCCGCAGAGATACAATTCAGAATTGGTCAAACACAAAGCAAACAATAACAATGTAGTTCTTCTTGGTTTCATCTTTAATCTCTCAAGTAGCAATTACACCCACAAGAGAGTAGCAAGCATTGATTCTCAGCCTCGTCATAACATTTGTCACACTTAATCACACCTCCATCAAATCTTTCCAAACAATCTTGATTATGATGATTCAGTCTCTCCTGAAAATGTCACTTCACTACAAAATGACTTCGCCTCAGAATTGTGTTCCATCCTTCCACTGAAGGCACAACTTCCTCAATTGAAATTGTTTCACATCAACTCAACGCTGCACTCACAAATGCAAAAAACTACCAACATTACAATTCCTCTCAGATCTATCAAGGCATTGCTTTGATTGCACTTCACCAAGGATCAAACACATAGAGTAAAGATCAAGGTTGCGGAATCCAGTATCCAACAAGCACACTGACTTGCACTTTGAAATTCTACACACACTCACAATTACAAATACAAAGTTGATATTTGAAATCAAACTCAAGCAACGAGCATTGCTTCACAACACTTTATTTTATCTATTCTCAAAAATAATGAATATTGAACAACATTTTATTACAAATACAAACGTTAAATAGTGAAGCAAATGACAATTACTAACAAAAATACCGTTCTATCACAACTTTACAAATCTGCAGATCCAAAATGACAATCCACCTGGAACTAAGTTTAAGATACCCCAACCAAGAACGCACATTACAGAAATCTTCAATATTACGCAATCTGAAATGGTACATGAAGAAAGTACTAGGCAGACAATTAGAACATCGGAGTGAAACTTTAATGGCACTGAAAGGTATATTGAATATTTAAAATGAAGAAACACTTTGTCTGATTTTACTTCTATCACCAACATGACAGGGACCAATTTTAAGGAGTAATTTACCTCTCGCTACTAACTCAATAGAGTTATTTGGACGAACATAACAGCTGTTGTTCCATTATTAATATTTCTCCCTCCAGGCGTTTGGTAGCGAGAGTATGGCTATTTGTGTGAAAACGAAAAATGAATCACTTCACAGCCGTCCTGTCCATGATCAATTGGTGATAAATATTACCTAAACTCAACAGGAGAAACTTTATACGCATATTAAAGATTGTTTCCTTCACGTGTTGAGTTTGTACTTTCTGATTGAACCATTTTAATTGCCTGTTGTGAAATAAGCGCTTGAATCAATAACTTAAGTATTTCTGGGACTGTGCACCCTGCTCTAGATCTAGTAGGCCGAGTCGAGATATTGGAGTTATAGAGTAATTACGTACTAGCGTAGCCATAAAACTTTCTTCGTCATATTCTAGTCCAAAGGAACATGTCAACCAATGATTGCATAAACATCATAGATACTTGGCCCCGCATTCAGTGTACATTAAGCTTAACACCTATATAGGTGGCATGGAATGCAGTAGATTAATATTCCTATCATGTTCATCTTGGGCTCTTTTATTTGATATAAATGTTGACTGAAATGACAGTTTTATGTAAGTGAATGTACATATTCTTTTCTCCCATATACAACCTAACTGACGTTGATTGACCAGTTCTGTACTATGCGTACTCTATGTACGGCATGTATGGTCCAGGTAGTGGAAATTGTTCAAGATATTTGAGAGACTAAACATTTTCCACCACTGGAACAGGATCTACTGAAATTTGAGTGTCCCCAGCTAAGTGGGACAATGTATTTTGTGAAGGTAGCTGGGGTTCAGTATGAGCGAAGGATAATTCTTGATTCCCCGATCGTCACAGATGCACTTAACTTGTAGACTCACATGATTCAATGAGCCTCTGATCAAACCAGAACTGGTCTCTGGAACTCATTTAAAAATTGTGGTTCCTTTTCCTATCAAACCACAATTGGTGTGAGGGCCTCAAACTGTCGGATTTGTAAACATTACGATGGCTCATGCTTTTCATACGATTCACGGACAGGTCTACATATTCTTGCAATATTTACAATCAACAATCAAATTCTTGCCCGTGATATAGAAAAGTCCGCATTCCCGCTGGATTAGATAGTCTTCATCAATCTCAAGTAGATATTGAAATGAATGATGACCATATAAAATATTCATGCGACACACAAACAGAAACTCTAGCGAGCACTAGAATAACATTCACAGTGGTATTGTCGATTAAATCTCTGTTTCTGAATGATATACAATGTTAAAGAACGAACTCCATGATTCGAGTCAAAACCGATTGGAGGTTACAATTTCAATCTCTGGACCGTATTGTTGATGTCGATACTGATGGATTCTTCTGAATATCCATCAGTATCGAATCGATCGCCCCAGATGACCCATATGGTATAATGTAATGGCCAGGTTATACGTACCTTGACAGGAATCGATCGCAATATTCTAAACTTCATGGAAGTTCTTGATCCGCTGTGAACGAGACTCAGTGCGGGTTCCGCTCTATAGGTCGACGTAAAGAAGTTGATGCTCATGGGAGCAAAAAGTCTTATGCAGTGAGGGTTTTTGATCTGGAATTTTCCACCAGTGAAGTGAGCCGTATAATACGCCTGGTGGAAGATGCCGTAAAAGAAGCACATGAACATGCTTAGAATACACCAACTTAATTTTGATAATTTCGGATTCCATAATGGCCTGCGAACAATTCCAAAAGTGATGCATAATTGCGAAGGATCGAGACTACCTTCCGACTCGCGAGATCCGCCTCATTTGCATGCTGTTGTTGTCAACCAGAGGGCAATTGGCAAGGGGCGCATGAGCACAAGGCGGCATGAACTGCTAGTTTGGGGCACGAGTAGGACCGCCCACCGCAATATAACTCTCGATTGCATTATACTTTATATTATTATGTTGAGGATGATAGTTTACAAGCACGTGAATATCTACAACGCGGAGTATATATTATCTTCCCAAATATTTTTGTACACGCACGTGACCCCAGTTTTAGAAACCCAGTTCTCGACGGTTCTCAGCGACTGAGAATAGTCAATCATAGACATTCAGACTGGACTCCAATTTGCGTATGATGGATTTAACGGGCCGTTCAAAAGACCTAACAAGCTCAATTTTACAGTCCTTAAATGAACAAAAAGTGGACTAAACTATGTAAAGTGCTTGAGTTAATATATTAAGTATGGAATACAATATAGTAACACGGCCTATCTAAACCGTTTATCCTTAAATCGATAATGACAATCAGAGAATCACCCTCCATATTAGAGCTAGCTATAGCGGGCTCAGCAGCGACGAGCTTATTTCCACGATCGAGTTTTTGATGAATTAAGTTTCTCGTCTAGAGTGGTCGCGCCATCTAGCTGCGAAGACATTTAATTCAGAGTTTCTAGTCGGTTAAATTTTCTACATATCTTGACCTTGAAATCGAACATGCACGTAAATACATCTTCTAACTAGATGCTAAAACTTCCAGCTATCTATTTTGACACAGTTGTAAATGCTCGTGGTTTTGTATCAATTTTTTAGAACAAATTGAGATTGTCAAAGGCCCAATCGTTCTTGAGGATGAATCACATCTTCTACCTTTTAGGTCTAGATTTTATCTCAGGTCTCGAGGGATATTAAGCTCTAGACCTAGCTCATGTAGAATAAGCTCGTCTATAAGTTATGTTCCAGCATCTAATATCATCTAATATGATTCTTCGTAGATCGAAAGACAAACTCTGATTCAGAAACATTTATGTAACATGCACTAAACCATATATATACAACTACAACTTCCATAAAGATATCCGACTTGGCTAAGCTTAGGTTCTAAGTCTTTCGAGATACTATAAGCTGTCATTGTCAACTATTTATTGGTTCATAAACCGTTAAATAGAGGTCAGGGATGAAATTTTGACCTCCTCTGTCTTTCTGCAATCAAATAAACCAGAGACAAAGGTAGAAGCGATTTCAGTAGTGGACTAAAAGAACTTCAGTTTGGAGCCATAAGACAAACTTCACGATTCGTATTTTTGGCGTGGGTATATGTAATAGTGACGTAGAATGCTTTCTAGACACCAAATAAAACTAAGCGAGATCATGTAAGAGTTTCATCTAAGATCATGTACTATAAGCATTGGAATCACCTGATATACTGTAATATACTTACTCGGGCCACCTACATGACAACTCTCACGCGTCAATCATCAGGCTTCTGTAATATATGAAACTGGTCCCATAACATTCTCCTCAACTATATAGAAGCTTCTCCCACCACCCCTTTTCATCTCATCGCTTCCGATCCTAGTTTCATCCATAGAGAATAAGTTCAGTTGCAACCACTTTCAGGCTTCCCGCAGTGATCGACAGGAGTCAAATCTACAAGACTCCCAAGACTTGTAGTCTTGAAGGTCGTCCTTCTTCATCGAGCTAGTACCAAAGACAGTGCACGGACGATTTTCTCTTCGCAGTTGTGAGCATACCTCAGAGATTTCAGACTACTTCCATCCGGCTCAGTACTGCGGCTTCCACCCACTGGATCACTGAGTCGATTTGACAGTCAGCTGCAGTCTTGGTGCGAGCAAAGACAGCCCTCCGACAAGTTTCGACCTACATGATGAAACAGCAATACCTTTTCTCAAGTTTGGTCTGTACAGAAGCCTCATCTTAGATCTGGAAGGGGTTCTTTTGAAGACGGACTTGAGTAATGAAGGCGTATTGGTGAAAGTAGTCGAATAAATGTTTGGAGCAGTCAAGAAGATGAGTGGGAAAGTCAGAGAATTCTGCGTCACTAAGGGTTCAACGGAGGAACTCAAGAGCTTGCGAAATCTGTTCCCAGAAGTATTTGAGTTGTTCGAGAGGACTTTTACCTCAGACACGGAGATTGGGGGCACGCAGAAATCGCATCCAAAGTTTTTCAAGCACCTAATGTACCAAGCGGGTATCCAAGCCTCAGAGACTGTTGATTGACAGCAGTCTGGAGACTTCCATATCTGCGGAGTAACACCACTGATGAAACACTGCTAAAACTGATCTTAATCTTGCGCGGTAAGGAGGAGCGCATTGCAGCTGCGCGTGATTACCTGTGGAGAACAAGAGTAATGTACAAGTCGCTGGTCTTGTCTCATGAAGGCCATCGTTTCCCTGTCCTCTTTGACCATTTCGTGGTTGCTGAGATTCTCAATGACGCACGCTTCTTGCCCATTGATGAAGCTCCGGAGTCGGGGGTGATAAACTTCTTCCCCAAGGACGAGCTAAAAAGAACGGTCAGAAATGCGGGGAACAACTCGTTCTCCCACAGAAACTTCCCAGACGACTGTGATAGCACCTCCATTGGGTTGTTCTCGTTGTACAAATTTTCCCGCGTGGGTTTGGAGCTCATCAGCAAGGTCCTCGACAGGGTGCAATTGAAATCCCATTTAATCCGGAGGACTGCTACAAGTGTATTTCGATGTGAAACATCCCAGAATAGAACCTGTAGGCTTGATGAATATACTGTACCTTTTCCATCTTGCAGGTCGTACGGAACTTCTCAAAGCATCAGAAGATTTCTTCTACAATTTGCTTGAGAGGAGGGCATACGTACGGGGCACATTGTACTATCGATCACCTGATTGCTTCTTATTCCATCTGGCCAGACTAGTTTTTGACTTTAGACAGCACTTTAAAAAGGCTGGGTTTGTTGACCTGATTACAAGCAGGATCCGTGAAAGAGTCGGCATGCCGGGAGATGCACTTTCTCTCGGTATGAGAATTTTCACTTGCTACATGTGTGGCATTCAAAACAACAGAGATGCCGAGCGGCTCTCTTGCATGCAAAATACGAGTGGTTCATGGGAACCTTGTCCTTACTACACATACAACGATCCTAAAAGCTGGTTTCGAAACGAAGCTTTGAGCACAGCTTTTGCAGTCGGGGCGTTCGAAGCCAAAGCCAATTTGCCCACCAACAACGACGAGAGCTTCAGAATACTTTAGAACGTATATGGAAAATCATGTTTTCCATTAGATCATGCTCGTCATGCTAGGTCTAGCCCGCGTACATTTTCATCATAGGAGAGAAATCACCTGGTTCTAGGTCTTTATCTATATCTATGATTTAAAGTTGACTTGGTGGAGTTATTGTGGTGGGCTAGTTTTAAGCCCGACATTCTCTTAGATAGGGTATCAGTTTGATTTGTATAATGTTCATGAGGATGTTTATTTTATCAATAAAGTTGTTCGGTTTTATTTGTAATATTATTTATATTATAATTTAATGAAATTGAAATATATTATATTAATGATTTTCTAATATTTTTGTTTTTTATTTAAAATAAATTTATATATACATTTATTTTTAATTATTATTTAATTATTATTTAATTATTAAATATATTTTTATGATTCAAAAAATTAATTTTAAATATTTATTAATTAATTCTAATATAATAATTCAGTAAATATTAAATCTTATTTTAATCATATATTAGATAATTATTTTTAAATAAATTTTTTATACAAAATAAAAATTTAATATTCTATATATAATATAAATTTTGATCTATTATTTTTAATTAAAACTGATCTAATTTTGATATTTTTATTATTATATAATTTTTATTACAAATTTTTGCTTTTACTCCTCAACCTACGTGGTATCAACAACAACTTTTAGCTATTATTTCTTTGGTGTAATCCGAATGGGAAGATACAAATATATGCAATTTACTTCCAACGTAGAAGCTACATCCATAAATATTCAATTTCACTCTAAATCATGCATAATATAATATAAAAAATAAGAGGAAGACTAGCAAAGCCAATCAAGAAGACTTTTAGAAATACACGACATATCAATAATAAACGCCTTATCCAAGAAAAATCATCCATAAATTGGGAGACCATGCATGTTTTGCACTCAAGATGGATCTCTTATAAATATTATAATCAACTTGAGCTAGTCATGGCTAATTGAAAAACTCGGTTAAACTTTATATGTATAATATTTTTCAAATCTTTGTAAAACTAAACTAGATAAACTAATAGAGCGATGACAGGTAAATAAAGTTTGTTCCCGCAAAGATATTGGTAAGAAATGTCCATATACGAACTCAGACGGGAACAAGTAATTATTCTTGGTTGCATCTATAATCTCTCAAATAGAAACCACACCCATAAGAGAGTAACAAGCACTCAATCTCGACAACTTGTCACAAATCTCACACTCATAATCACAACATAACAAATTTTGTCCAAACAAATCTTGATTGTGATGATTTAGATTCTCCAAAAGACGGCACTTCACTACAAAACAACTTCGCCTCAGAATTGTGTTCCACCCCTCCACTCAAGGCACAACTTCCTCGACCAAAATTGCTTCACATCAACATTGTGCTGCACTCACAATTGTAGAATACTACCAACACTACAATTCCTCTCAGATCTGTCAAGGCATTTGCTCCAATTGCCCTTCACTCAGTATCAAACATATAGAATGAAGACCAAGGTTATGGAATCCAACATCTAACAAACACATTGATTTGCACTCCAAAATTCTTCACACACTCACAAACACAAACACAAAGTGTTGATACTCAAAATCAAGCTCAAGTGACGGGCACTGAAATCAGCACTTTGCTTTATCTATCTTAAAAAATCATGAATATTGAACAACAACATACTACGAATGCCACCTTTAAATAGTGAAGCACTTGATAGTTACTAACAAAAATACCGTTTCCTAACAACTCTTCCTACCTATAGATTGAAACTGACAATGCACCTCTTCATATCTGCCCCTTCAAATCTAAAAATTGTTACTACTCCAATCTGATATCTACCTCTTCTTTGGCTTCCAAACCTGATGATTTTCCTATTACTTCTCCTTCTCTTTGGGTATATTAAATTCTACTAAGTCCTTCACTATTTCTACTACTTCTTCACTCTAAACTGCAATTACACTAGTAGGTACCTTATCTAACTCTTTATCTTCCGATCCACTCTTCTCTAATGTCTCAAATGACAACTCCAAAGATACTTGCACGCCTACTTCTCTTACTTCAGACTTCTTATCTTCTTGCACACTACTCCTAAGTCTCCCAAGCCTCCCTAACTCTGAGTTCACTAAATCTAATTAGAGACTTACATTGTCTCCTACCTCCACTATCTTCCTATCTACTCTTTCCCTTAAATGAATTAAAAGTGTTCAAATCAACATCCTTTGTTTGTTTCTTCCGAGTTTCCTTCACAAGCAACTTCAATTCGTGTAGCCTTGCTTCTTCCAATCTTCCTTCAGCTCCCATGCTTAGCATTGCTCACAGTCTTCCAACAACTTCCCCTATTGATTCTAATGTATATCCTTGAGATCACTTTGCCTTTAACTCTTCACGGTACATCTTCAACTCATCTTTGTACTCAACAGCAAGCATCTTCTTCTCCTCCACATACTAAGAACTCTGTAACTCAGCATTTCTTACCAATTCTCCCAATCTTTCTTCTTCTTGATGTCGGATCAACAGCTCTCTCTACCATGCTTGATCTCTCCCTGTTGCACTCTTCTTCGGGCCTCCCAACTCCTACTCCATCACTGCCGCCATTGCCTTCACATGAATACTCTCGATGCGGGCTTCACTGACTTCCTCCTTCATCTTCATTACTAACATCGTTTGCTCCTTCAATGCTTTGGCCTGATGCTGCATCTCTCTTCTCCTTGACTCAAAACTCTCTTGCAACTTCTCAAAAGTTTTCTTCTTCAAGAATCTATCCACCTGAAGTTAGTCAACTTCTTTTTCTCTTTGAGCTACACGTTCTCGTAATCCTTTTACTTCATCTAGCAGAGACTTCACCATCTGCAATTTGTTCTTCACTTTCTTTCGATCTTGCGGGATTACCTTTTGTTGTGCTTTCAACAACTCTAACAATGGACTCACAACCTGCATTAAGTACTGTACCCCCTCAAAGTTCTCTTCGTCTTTGGCTCCATCTTTGTACTTTGTCTCTTCCGCCGGCTCCTTCTCCCAAAGTCTTGATTTTTGTACTTTTAGTGATATCGCATTGGAGCTTCCTTCTTCCTTACCCATTGAACCTGATCTTGCAAGATCTTCCTCCTTCCTCTGGTTCTCCATCTCCTCCATGACCAAGGCTACATAGGGATTAGCACTTCTCTCCATACAATCAATCACCACGTGAAATTCTTCATCTTCTTCTGCTTCAGCCGATTGCTAAACTTCCTCTTCTCCGTCACTCCCACTGTCAGATTCCCCACTTTGTTATGTGAGCTTTGCTTCTTCAGATTCTCCTCTTCTAGACTATATCTCTCCTTCATACTCAGTTTCCGAATTCTCTTCTCTCACCACCTTCTTACCTCGTAGAGTAAGTCTTTTGGTCTTTCGCTGGGCTTCCTCTTTGGGTTTAGTCCGCTTCTTCGTCTTTGGACTTCTGACTTCTTCTCTCTCTTGTTGTCCTATTCTAATGAAGTGATTATGACTGGCTCGGAGGTGTGTCATGTAATGTTGCCTTTCTTCATCCGCTTCTTGTCGTAGATCAAGATGGAAATATGACACCATGCGACTCCTCTCCTCCACGGTCAACAAAATTTAACTTGAAGTAGAAATGTGCTACAAATGGTGCGAAGTAATGTGAAGGCAAGTTCATTCTCCATCTGCCTTGTTTGTTGGTGGAAGCACTTTGTCCAGTTCACCTTCACTCCTACAAACATCTGGTGGAAGAAGACGGTCTGCTGCATATTTGCATAGGTCATTCGTTCAGGTTTGAACATAGCCATTATCACTTTGACGATGCTTTGTTTAATCGGGTCCTAATAGGACTCCACTTTATAGCCATTAGTTGTTCACAGAGCAAAGAACGAGTTGCAAAGTTCTTCAACAGTCTCTTCTGCAACATCACACTTCTAGTAGAAGGTGATCCTAGCTGCCTGTCTTGCTTCCTTCCCCAACACTAACCTCCAATCCGACTCAGTCCATCGAGCCGGATTTCCTCTCTTCCCCTCGACTTCAGGGCCTTCCTCACAATTACTAGCAACTATCTCTGCCATGACTCCTTGGAAACTGAAATTCCAATTCCAAGCTAAAAATGTAATATGAAGTCTATTCAAGACTTCTATCCTTGCTACAACGTCTAATCTCCAAATTGCAAAGCTCCTTATTGTGAGTGTGTTCTTGACCTTCTTTGCCATGATTTGATCTCTTGTTCTTTGGCACTAGAAAACTATTCCCTCTCCTGGATGTGACACTCTAATCTCTTCAGGACTTTGGAAAATTTCACTCTCAAACGGCTTCTTGACATGCATTATTGCAAGATGACTACTCAAAGGAATAGGATATCTACTTGACATAGTTGATTTCCTCTTGTGCAGTTGCAATTTTATATTACTCTGAACTGCAGTCATTCTTCAATCAATTTCAAAATGGACTCTCTCTTCTTCTGCATATTGATTTCTTGGCATTGTCAAAACATGCTTCTCTTGCCTCTACTATTTCTTGAATTGTACTTTCTTGCCACATAGAAAGGTTGTTAGACTATCTTTGTATTGGCCTTTGCATTCTGGTCCAAAGATGAGTACTTCTTAGACTTGTCTCTTTGTACCCCCCATCCGAGTACTTCTGCTTTCCGACCCAAAGTCAACTTCTTTGGGTTTACTTCAAAGACACACTTGTGCATTCTTTATGTTGTAATTCGGCTTTTTACTAACTTCTTCTTCAAAAACTCTAACAAAACAAAAGAAAAAAAAATGTGGGTACCACAAGAGCATACATGCAACAATGGAAATTACAATTCACTTTTCATCATGATTTTAAGCTCTATACAACATATTAGCATTTGCATATTTCTTTCTTCACATATTATTAATCATGTAATCATATTCAAATAAGAAAAGAATCCATCTATAAAGCCTCTTCTCCACACTAGGCTTGAGGGAAATCTACTTGGCCTTGTGATCCATGAAAATTAGAGTTTTAACTCCCATCAACAAATATCAAAACCTTTTTAGACCAAAAATAATTTCCATTCTTTTTTTTTCATTGAATAGTTTTATCAAAATTATTAATCTATTTGCATTAATTAATGGATGATCATATCTATTTTGTCTAATATTGAAAAATATTATATCCTATAGTTATATTATAAGCATCAAGGTAAATGATGAAAGGTTTATTTCAATTAAGTTTAGCTAGAATTTCAACCAAAACCAAAATTTCTTGAGCTTCTCAAAAGTTATTAAAGCTTACTTATTGTCTAAAATCACCATGTATACTCTTTTTCATTTAAATATTCAATACATGAATCCTTATTGGAAAATAAAAAATTTATCTCATATAGTGCTAACTATTCCTAAGAATTGGTGCAAGTTTGTGAAGCTTATATATATAGAATGAAAGGTAGGATTTTCTTCATTTTTTCAAAATTCACTTCTATTCCATCCTTGAAATGATCTATCTCAAAATTATACCTTTTTTCATAACCAAAGATGCACTTCTCCTAGTTTAGTGATACATTTACCTCATCCAACCATTGCAAGACTTTGACCAAGTACTCAAGATTCTTCTCCTTTTTTAATAATATTTTGTTTATTTGAGTAAGTTTGAACTTGAGGACCCAATCAATTTGTTGCACTGGAAATGAAGTGTGGGTCAAACACTCCATATTAGCATGGCCGGATTTACCATACGTAGTGCACCATACATTTGGTCGACCAAATGACGAGGGGTTTCTTTGGTCCTTAACCCCAATCATCTGGATCTTGAAATCCGCAAACTCTTTGATAAGATTCTCCAGCTTTTGATCCGCCTTAGGTACATTCTTTGCTGGCGGCGTTACTGGCTTCTTTCCTATGCGTCTTTGTATTCTTTGTGGCTTGGTTTCTTCATTGGATTCCGAAGAAGAACTCAAAGATGTGGAGGATTCCTCCAAAGAAGGGGAGGTGCTGCAAGAAGCTCTCTATCTAGGCTTCTTGCCCTTCTTCTCCCAATTTCTTTAGTTGCTGGACAAGTGAGAGTGAGCTGCCTCATATTGGGCAACATTTTTGAGGACTTTGTCCAAGGAAGTTATCTTCCACTCCCTGGCAAAGATTCAAATCTCCGGTGAAAGCCCTCCAAGAAACCAGGTAATGGCTTGGGCATCGAAGTAACCCACCACACCGGATTGTTTCGGAACTCTGTTCAATAAGGCCAGAACCGCTCAGAGTAATCTCTCAAATTTTCCTTTTTCCCTTGATCCAAATCATTAATTGCCGCAAAGACACTCGTATCATAATCCATTTCCTGAAATTGTTCCAAGAAGCCATTTGTAAGTCTACCCAGTCTGCTGGTGTGAACCCCTTCTAAGTTACATGGGTGTACGAGCCCAAGCTTTCTTTCAGAGCAGACTTGGAAAAATCCGCAGTTGATCCATAGAGTCATGTTTCTTGTTGGCAAAGGAAATGACTTTGAAGTCCTTGATAAATTCATCAGGGTCTTTGTCTTGTTCTGTCCTCTTATACTTCTGATAGGCATGTTGGGTCACAAGTAACAAAGTCATCGTTCAATGCGGCGGAATCGGCTGTGGTAAGTTTGAACTTGAGGAAACCAAAGAGTTGCTTGGTATGGACGCCGCGTTGGCTGCCCAAGGGTTCCAATTAGTCAAGTTCAAAGTGGGGTCTTCTTTGACAATTTCTTCTTCTTTAGTTGTGTCGACTTCAACCCAATTAGAAGTAAGAGGTTCCATACCTTCCAAATGGTCTTTGAAATTCCTTACGTACAATCGTGGGATTGTACGTACAAGATGTTGACACTCTTCTTCCGTAAGAAGAGCTAGTTTTCAAGCGTGCTTGCTATCAATTGAAAGAGTTGTTCAAGGCACATCCAATGCCACAAAATCACTCCATTTGGACTCCTGATGATGAAGAAATGAATTCTCAAATATGCATCCTCTATCAGAAAATTCATTCACTCATAACTTTTGGTACAAAACTCAGAATGATGTAATCTTGGTGAATATGGAAAGCTCTTGGCAAGGTCTTCTAACAGGACCAGAACCGCAGTTTTTGGACATGTATGTAGTGAGATATGGCCTACTAAACTTTTGGAACTCCTCTCCTCTCAAAATTTCAAATCCTCTCCTCACATAGTCACAAAAACCCAATTTGATTGCCCAATAAGACACTCAAAGAATTAATAATACACTCACACTCTATGGCTTTGGTGTCTTCCTTCTCAATCTATGGCAAACCTTAAATCCTCAAGTTCTTCATTCTAATCAATTGGTCTCCTTCTCAACCTCATGCTCTTGCAAATAAAAGATTTGAGCCACCTTAGTAACTTCAACATAAGACCTCATGTTCACTTTTAATGTGTCCACAGTCTGTTGTAGCCCTCCACTTTGTGTAGCAATGTATTTTTCTTGTGCTCCCAAAGAAGTAACCTTCTTGGTAACATCAACCATGCACTTGGTTGATGTCAACAATAAGAAAGTACTCTTCTTTAGGTCTTAAATCTCTTGGTTGACCAAATTCAATGACTCTTTTATAATTCTGATCTCAACTTTTACAACTTCTATATCAATCATGAGAGTACTCATGCATTGGGACATAGGTGCAAAGAAGCTGCTAAGCTCTTTGTGGAAGTCACTAGATTTCCTATACATTTCAGCTAATTGTTGTTGCTTTATGGCTATATCAGCAATGTCTTTCACCATTTTGGACTTCTCCATTATGCCAATTACTAATCACTCACAATCAATCTAGGAGTTTTACTTCCAATACCAAAACTTCAAGATTTTCAAGTATGCATAGCTTCTATTTTACATCACCAAGCACTACTTGCCAGGTATTCAAGTAAGGACTTGGAGGAGCTGGTTCTAATGAGATAAGAATCACCTCATTTGGACATGTGAATGTAAAGATACTATATTTGAAATCTGCAATGCACAAAGCTACCAAAGGCTACAAAACTTGAGGTACCTAGAGCTCCAAATCTGTCCTCTAAACTCTATCAATAAGTTTTCAATATAAATGTCTAAGTGAGCTCATTCTAATGGCACAAAGAACACTCCATTTAGATCATTGACTATAAAGATACAATAGCTTGAATTTACACTTCATAATGTTATGATGTACAAAGAGTGACAGATTTCAAACTATCACAATTTCCTTGTCTGACCTCCAATTATAAAAAAAATGGACCTCAATAGAAACCTTACACAATAATTGTTCTATTGCAACAAAAACTTGATTTGGAGATATAAGTACAAAGCAATCCCACTTCACATGTGCAGATTTTAACAACAAGTACTTGGAAGTGTCAGAGTGAAATAAAAGATCATATAATCTGCCTTGGATATTGAAAATTTTAAAAATATGGATTCAATAGGAAGCTTATGACTATGTGGTTTTTATGACACAAGAATCACCTAGATTGGGTCAGTAAGTGAAGAGAAATGACCCGGCAAAGTTGGCACTCCAAACACCAAGATGCACTAGATGTGACAAAATGAAAATTGTCACCACTACTTGATCCAACCTCCATATGCTGCAAGCTTTGCCTTGAAAGAGAGCTTGTAAGTCACAAATTCTGGTGTAGCAATCTTCACTAGATTTGCACTAGTGACCATTGAGCAATAACCCTCCAAATTCATGCACAATCACATAGACTACTCAAAGCTTCCTCAAAATTCAAAAATCCAGAACTCTCTATGTACTACTCCAAACTCCACAAGCTTTACCTGGAAATAAATCTCTCAGCATTGGGCTTCTAATGAAACCCCAATTACTCTATTTGCTAAAGTATTGCAGAGATACAATCATTTGAAATTGCACTTCAAACCCTAAAATCTACCAAAGATGACAAAATTTGAATCCTTGTAGTTGTGTGCACAGATATGGTCTTCAAGCATGCTTGATATGAATCCAAAAAATATTCAAGCTGCAGCTAGTGCCACAAAAACCACTTCATTTAGACTTTTAATGATTAAGAAATAAACTCTCAAATATGGATCCTCTGTGAGAAAATTCAATCACTCATAACTTTTGGCACAAGAACGGTGCAATCTTGGTGTTCATGGAAAGCTCTTAGCAAGGCGCTTCTCTTGGCAAGGTCCTTCTAACAAGGATAGTCAGTGTGAAAACCCAGAAAATATCACTTTTGCGGTAATCAGGTAAGTAAAGTTTGTGCCCGTAGAGTACAATTCAAAATTAGTCAAATATGAAGTGAAGTAACAAGCAGTTCTTCTTGGTTGCATCTTTAATCTCAGAGGTAGAATCCACACCCAAATGAGAGTAACAAGCACTGACTCGCAATTTTGTCACAATAAGTTGTCACACTTAATCACAACTCCATCAAATCTTTTCAAACAATCTTGATTGTGATGATTCAATCTCTCCTTAAAATGGCACTTCATTGCAAAAAGACTTTGCCTCAAAATTGTGTTCCACCTCTCCACTGAAGGCACAACTTCCTTGGTCAAAATTGCTTCACATCAATCTACTATGCTGCACTCACAAATGCAAAATACTACCAACACTACAATTCCTCTCAAATTTGTCAAGGCATTGCTCCGATTGCAATTCACTCAAGATCAAACACACAGAATGAAGATCAAGGCTATGGAATCTAACATCCAACAAGCACACTGATTTTGCACTTCAAAATTCTCCACACACTTACAAACACACACACAGTGTTGATACTCAAAATCAAGCTCAAGCAACGAGCACTGAAATCAGCACTTTGCTTTATCTAATTTCAAAAATCATGAGCATTGATTTTTGAAATTAAACTACAAATGTCACCTTTAAATAGGCAGAGCACTTGATAGTTACTAACAACTATATTGTTTCCTAACAACTCTTCCTACCTGCAGATCCAAAATGATAGTGCATCTCTTCATATTTGCCTCTTCAAATCCCAAATTTGTTTCTAATCTGATAGTCTGATGTCTACCTCAACTATTTTCCAAACCTGACACTGAAGTAACCTCACATACTACTCTATCTTTGGGTTTCACAACTACTGACTCTTCTACTAATTCTAACACTTCTTCTTCCTGATCTACAATTCCCACCATGGGTAACCTTCCTAACTCTTGATCTCCTAACCCAATCTTCACTAATATCTTGATCTCTCTCAATGGCTCAAGCCTCATCCTTCTCTCCCATTCTCAATCTGCTTGCCAATGTTCCCTAAACATTGCCAGTTCTGCCTTGAATTTGGCTTTCACCCTCTCCTTTCTCCTTCTCCTTCTAAACAATCTTCTCTTCCAGATTATGAAGTAACTCCCTTAACCTCTCTTCCTCTCTATATGTCACTATCAGCTCTCTTTGCCAGAGTTGCTTCTTCTCTTCTACACTCCCCATCATTCTATTGAGCTCTTGCTCTTTCTTTGCTGCTCTTGCCATAGCATGAATGATTTCTAATCATGAATCAACAAACTGATGTTTCAAGATTTCATACTCAGCTATTTGTCTTTCCCTCGCTATGACACTTTGCTACATTACTTGCTCTTTATTTCCCACTTCCCTTTTTAAATTCTCAATTACTTGGTTTTGTACTACTGCATCTACTTGTAGTACTTCCTTTTGCTCCTCTCTTTGGGTTATGATCTTCTTCAACTCTGAGTTCTCTTCTTCTAACCTTACCAATACCTACAACATAGTCTTTACCTTTGAACACTCTGACCGCATTCCTTTCTTCTTTTCCTCCAACTTCATCAGCAATAGGCATACAACCTCCCATAGATACTCCACTCCTCCGCTTTGGCTTACTTCGGCCTGTGGGCTTTTCTCTTTCTTCACTTCTTCTTCACTTGACACTCTTCTTCTCAGCCAAAGTCGCTTGATTGGGATGGATTCCTCACTTCTTGAACTTCCACTCTCCACTTCTCTTCTTCTACTTGGCCCTGCCTCACACATCACCTTTTGTCTTGAACGGACACCTCTTTGAATGGTCACCCTCTTCTCCTCCTTCTCTAAAACTTTGTTGTCTTGACTCAAGTTACCTTCTTCTGCCATCTCCATCTTTCCTTCTTCATCTTCTGGTACAGGTTGCATCTCCACTCCATCTTCACTCTCACTACTCGCTTCACCACTCTGCAACGTGAGTTCAGGTTCTTCCTCCTTTTCTCAGTCTTTTGACTTGTACTTGGCTTCTCCCTCTGATTCTTCTCCTAATGATGCAATCACCACCAGGTCCTTCCTCGGGTTTACTTTTCTGATCTTATGAGGTCTTGTTGCGGCTACTTCTTCTTTTTCTCCTCTTTGACTCCTCTTCTTTGACTTTGGAGTATTCAATCCCAAATGCATGCTTTGCCCCGTCTGTGCATAGTACTTGTTACTGCTTCTGATTTGCAAAATGTACTGCTGCTCCTCCGTGTCAACATCCCTTGTCAAGTCAGGATGGAAGTGTGACACCATCTTGTGTCTTTCCATTGTGTTCAGCAAATTCAGTCCCAAGTAGAAATGGGCTGCAAATTGCACAATGTATTGCGGAGGCGACTTGTCCCGCAAATTCCTCACCATTTGTCTTGTGCGTTGATGGAAGCACTTTGCCTAATTAATTGGTTCCCTTGCAAACATCTTATGGAAGAACACCGCTTGATGTTTCATCACATAAGTAGTTTGCTCTAGCTTGAAGATAACCATCATTGCTCCTATGATGCCTCTCCTCACAAGGTACTTGTAACTCTCAACTTTATAACCATTCTTTTGTGCTTTGAAGAAAAGGCGCCTCGCACTTCTTGGGTTTCCTCAACTACTTCTCCTTTCCCCAAGAATGTGGCTCCTTGCTCCTCACTTGCCTCTCTTCCAAGTACTAACCTCCAATCCGACTTTATCCATCAAGCTAGATTTCCTCTCTTATCCTCTACCTTGGGTCTTTCAAGACATTTACTCTTGATGATCTCGGTCATGAAACTTGGAAAGCTAAGGTTCCAATTCCATGCTAGAAAGGTGATCAGAAGTTTGCTCAAGACTTCAATTCTTGCAATCACATCTGATTGCCTCATTATGAATTCCGAGTTCTTCTTTCTACCTCCCATCTTACTCTCTTCCACTATGGGTGGGTGACTACTTTTCCGATCGAGTCCTGGACTAACTCTCCTGACTTCCTCTCAATGCACCAGTGTGTCTCTTACTACACTCCCTTTTCCATGATCTCCCTCAGGATGACTTCTTAATGGCAATGGAAAATTACTTGTCATCTATTTGTCTCTATCCCAAATCTTATAGTAGCGTGCTTCCTCCGTCTTTCTTCACTTTGAGTTTTCTACCAAGAAATCACACTTCCTACATGCTCCTATCATTATAGATTTTCCTCCCCGCCCCTAAGCTAGCTGTTTTTTTGTGGTACCTTCTTGAATGTTCAACCCCAAAGGAAATTTGTTACATTATCCTTGCCTTGGGTTGAGCACTCCCAAGCCAAAATCTCCTTACTTTGGGTTGAATGCTGACAAGACCAATCCAAGTACTTCAATTTCTTACATGAAGTCAATTTACGTCAAGTTTCAACCTAAAGACACCATTCTTTTCCTTATGATGCCAAACAAGTGCAATATGACTTCATATGTACACTTCTTCTTCCAAAAATAAGAAAAAAAAATGTGGGTACCACAGTCAGCAAAGACATGCTGCTCATCCTCAACTTTGACTTGGAGAGATTTCAAAATTTTGAGAGGAGAGATTTCCCAAAAATTTGGCATATCATATCTCAGCACCTAGTTGTTCAAACCTTCCTGTGTTTTTTCATGTTAGAAGCACCTTGTCAAGAGCTTTCCATGACCACCAAGATTGCAATTTTTTGAGCTTTGTGCCGGAAGTTATGAGTGATTGACTTTCTGATAGAGGACCAATATCTGAGAGTTCATTTCTTCATCATTAGAAATCCAAATGGATTGATTTTTGAAGCACTCTATGTGTCTTGAACATCTCTTTTGATTGCTATCAAGCACGCTCAAAGACTACATTTGTGCAAAAAGTTACAAGGATTCAAATATTGTCATCTTTGGCAGATTTTATGGTTTGAAGTGTACTTTCAAATAACTATACCTTTGTTAATACTTTAGCAAATGAAGTGATTGGCGTCTCATTGGAGGCTCCATGGTAAGAGCTTTTGTTCAAGGTAAAGTTTATGTAGTTTGAATTTGTACACAAAGAGTTCTGAATTTTGAAATTCTGATGAGGCTTTGAGGAGTCTATGTGATTGTGCAAGAATTTGGAGAGGTATTGCTCTTCGGTCACAAGTGCAAATCCAATGAAGATTGTTGCATCAGAATCTTTGACTTCCAAGCTCTCTTTCAAGGCCAAGATTGTAGCATATGGAGGTCTGAGAAACCAGTGGTGACAATTCTCATTCTTATCTATTCTTCTGAATGGTTCTTCAATTTGGAGTTTTGGTGGCAGATACTCAAATGCTTGTATCTCTTCCAATACTTGATCACATGGAGTCATTGGGGTCTCAAAAGTAGCACCATTCCAAGATCTTTCTTTCAAGTCAAAGTTTATACAATTTGGAGCAGTATACAAGGAGTTGTAGATTTTTGAATTCTCTAGAAGTTTTGGGAACTCCATGTGATAGGGCAAAAATTTGGAGAGGCATTGCTCTGTGGTCACAAGTGCAAATCTAGTTGTTATTGTTGTATCAGAACGTGTGACTTACAAGCTCTGTTTTAATTTAAATTGTGCAGCATATGGAGGTCTAAGCAAGCAGTGGTGACAATTCTCATTCTGTCACAACTCTTGGATCTTGGTGTTTGGAGTACCAACTTTGGAGGCCTAGTTCTCTTCACTAATAGACCCAATTCAAGTGATTCTTATGTCATAAGAACCACACAACATAAGCTTTTGATAGAATTTATAGTTAAGGAATTTGAGTATCCAAGGAAGATGATATGGCCAATTGATTCACTATGATACTTCCAAGTACTTTGTGTTAATATCTACTCATGTGAAGTAGGATTGTTCTGTACTTACCAGTCCAAATCAAGTGATTTTTGTGTCGATAGAACAAGTATTGCACAAGGTTTTTATTGAGGTCTGATTTGTTACAATTGGAGGCCAGACAAGGAAGTTGTGACAATTTGAAATCTATGACTCCTCATACATCATTGTAAAAGACCAAGATCGAGGAGAGAAATAGAAGAATTGAAACTCATATTGGGACACTTGAATGTGGTAAAAATCCAAATCTTAGCATGAGCTTTGGCTTTGGTATTTATAGGTAGCATACAAGGCCCTTGAGAAGCTTCTCAAGAAGCTTCCTCAAGCCGCTTTCTTAGAGTGCAAGCCAAGTTAACTAAGAAGCTTCTCAACAAGCTTCCTTCTAGAAGCCGCCTACTTGACGTGCAAGCTAAGCTAGTTGGAAGCTTCTAGAAGCTACTTACTTGAGGTGCAAGCTAAGCTAGCCGGAAGCTTCCCAATAAGCTTCCTAGATACTTCTGGAATATTCGAGGCTAATTTGTCTTATGTGCTACTTCGTAAGCCCAACTAACTTTGTCGTTAAACTCCATATTGTTACATATTCCCCTGCCGCTAGTTGGTGACGTTCTTGTTGCCAATGAAGCTTCAAATTCTTGGATGGCCGTCTGTGCATTTTGGAGGTGAGAAAGAGGTTCCCATGTGGCATCATGAAGGGGATACCCTTTCCAAAGGACCTTGTACTTCATATGTTAGCGACGGCCTTGTTGAATATGGCGATGCGTAAGGATACGATCAACTTCGTACTCCTCATGATCATTAATAGGGATAGGAAGAGAGGGAGGTCGGACTCAAGAGGAAAAGGAAGAGGGGTTAGAGACAAAGGGTTTCAACTTGGAAACATGAAAGATAGCATGGATACGCATGTGACAAGGCAAGGCAAGTAGATAAGCAACAAGAGAGACAATTTGGGTGATATCAAAGGGTCCTATCCAATTAGGTGCAAGTTTACAAACTTGGGTATCAAGTGGGAGAGGGTGGTTACTATAGGATAGCATGACTTTATCACCAACTTCAAAAGTGAGATCATGACAATTGTGGTCCACATATTGTTTTTGGCGATTCTGAGCAACAAGGAGGTGAGACTTGGCTTGTTGGAGAGATTAGGATATAGTGGTCAAGAATGTGGAAGTATGAGGAACTTGAGATGGAGGGAGAGCAAGAAAAGAATCTGGAACAAGTGGATCTTGGCCAAAATTTAGTGAGAAAGAAAGGAGAAAATACGGTGCTTGCCTGCTTGGAATTGTTGTAGGTAAATTCTACAGCTGCAAGACATTCATCCCAATTGGTATGGTGGACATTGAGAAAGGCATGCAACATATCCTCCAATATATGATTTTCATGTTTTGTTTGGCCATCAGTTTGAGGATGATAGGCTGTGGACAAAGCAAGCTTGGTGCCGAGTATCTGGAAGAGTGTTTGCCAAAACTTCCTGGTAAATTGAGAATCATGGTCCAAGATGAGTACACATGGCATCCCATGATGCTTGAAGACATTCTTGAAGTAGATTTATGCTAAGGTTGGAGCATCCACGGTATCATAGGTTGGTGCCAAGTGGATTTGCTTACTAAGCTTATCCACACAAACCACGATTGCGGTGTATCCTTGTTTTTCTTTGGCAAGGATATGATGAGATCCAAGCTTACATGCTCCTAGCAAGCGAATGGAATGGCGAGTGGTTGAAGGAGTCCACTCAACTTCTGGTTGTTGGCCTTGTTACGTTGGTAGCTCTCACACGATCAAAAAAATTCTCAAACATCTCGTGTCATGTTGGGCCACTACCATTGAGTTTGGAGGGTACCCAAGGTCTTGTCCACACCCATGTGACCAGCAATGAGCAAATCATGGGCTTCTTGAAGGCGTACAAGTCAAAGATCACCTTTAGCTGGAACATAGATCCGGTCCTCATGGAATAAAAGGCCATCCTTGAAGGAGAAGGTGTTGTACTCCTTATCACATGCCATAAGGCAACCGTGTACCATTTGGAAGAAGAGATCTTGGTGTAGAGCTGACTAAAACTTGTTTTGGACCTTGGAGTCAAATGACACTATTGAAATTGCCATTGTGATGAGAGGAAGAGAATTCAAATCAAGTCATCATGATAAAGCATCAAAGATGTCATGGAATCGACCTGGTTTGTACTCAAGTTTGATGTCATACAATTTTAGTTGTTCCTCCCATCAATGATGTCGACTCTTCATGTGTTCCAAGTGTAAGGTCTACAAGAATGGTTTGTGATCAGTTTGCATGATCACTTGTTTCCTCAAGAGGTAATGCCTCCATACCTTGGTGGCATATACCATTGCAAGTTGTTCTTAATCTTGAGCAGAGTAGTTTTGTTCAGCCATATTGAGTCGGTGAGACACAAAGGCAATGGGATGGAGTCCATCTGGGAATTCTTGTTGCAGCACGGCTCTAATTGCAAAGTTAGAAGCATCAAAATCAACCACACATGGTAGTTGAGGATCATATGGGGTGAAGAATGGGTCTTGAAGACACCATATGCTTTAACTTTTGGAATGCTTCTTCATGCTTGGTGGTCCACTGGAAGTTCAAGTTCTTTCCCAAGAGGTCAATCAATGGTGCAACCACATGAGCATAATAATGGATGAACCGTAGGTAAAAACTGGCCAATCCATTGAATGCTCATACTTTTGTAGCATCCTTTGAGGTAGGCCAATCAGTAATGGCCTTGATTTTCTCTTCTTCCATCTTGATCCCCTCTAAGGAGATCTTATGACCCAAGAAGGTAACCTCCTTCTGCCAAAAGGAACACTTTGACTTCTTGCAATAAAATTTCCATTATCGTAGTTGTCTTAAGACTTCTTGCACTTGATTCACGTGTTTTACCTATGTCTTACTATAAATTAAGATATCATCCAAGAACACCACCACAAACTGATCCAATAGTCCATCCAACACTCAATGCATCTGATCCATGAAGATTGTTGGAGCATTAGTGAGTCCGAAAGGTAGAACTCTCCACTCAAAATTCCCATACTTGTATGAAAGGCAGTCTTTTGTACATCCTCTCTATCAATAGGAATTTGCCAATAGCCGCTGCAAAGATCCAACTTGGAAAAGTAGCATGCTCCACTTAGTTGATCAAGCAAGTCATCGATCCGAGGCAAGGGATATGCATTCTTCACAGTTTACTTATTAAGCCTACGGTAATCAATACAAAAACAAAGTCCTCCATCCTTCTTTGGAACAAATAGTACCAGTGCTCCCCAAGAAGAGGTACTATGTTGTATGAAGTCCTTCTCCAACACCTTTGTAAGTGTTGTTCACAACTCCTCCAACTCCTTTGGTGAGAGGCAATAGATCAGTCTACTCATTGGAGTACTCCTTGGCAATAACTTGATCTTGAAGGGCATACCTCGATCGGAGAGTAATCCCTTTTGGCAGATCATCCGGAAACACATCTGCAAACTCTTGAACTATCCAATCAACCATTGCTTGATGAGGCTCTTGGCACTCCTTCGATTGTTTTGGTGCAATCGGCTTGATCCACACCGTGAATATAGACTTATCTTCCTCCAAAGCTTGCTCTATGGCTGCTTTACTAATCAACTTCCCTTCCAAGGACTCATCTCTCTTCCAAGCTTGCTCCATGGTTGCCTTCTTGGCAAACTTCCCATCTTGGGACTCCACTCCCTTCAAGGTTTGATCTATGGCTACCTTCTTGATAAACTTCCCATCTTGAGACTGACTATTCTTAGGTATCTTACTCAGAGGTGCCAGACAACCTAATCGGAAATTCCTACCTTGGTGTTGTACTTGAATTTAGCATCGGGTCCAATCAAATCAAACCTTATGATGTCCAAGCCAAGGTAGACCCGGAATGATATCATAGTGTAGAGGTGACACTACAAACCTCATACACTCCAAATACTCCTTCCCAATCTTGAAGCTAATAGGATGTGAGGTGCGGAATGCAGAACCCTTTCTACCATCCGCCATCATCAAACTACTTCCAATCACTGGCTTGATAGGAATACCCAATTCCTTTGCTACTTGCATAGACATGCAATTCTTTGAACTTCCAGAATCAACCAAAATCCTACAACCCCAATTAGATATCATATCTTGCAAGTGAAGCAAAATTGCATAGATCAAGCCTTCAATACCTTTAGAACTAATCAAGCTCCCAATAGGCGGCTCATAATCTCCTATTGGGATTCTTTGTTTCCCTGATCATTTGGTTCCACAAACTCCATCTGGGCAATTTTTCGGGGTCGCCCATTCCTAAGTGGACATTCAGCAATGCAATGTCCAACTTGGTGACAATAAAAACAACCTCCATTTTGTCGCAATCTTTCTCTATCTGTTGCACCAAGTGGACTCCATTGGATAGCATCAATCTCCAACGGTGCTGGTTCTTCCACCCGTGCGTATTGTACTGGTAAGCTTGGTGTAAGTTGAGGTCAAGACCAAGTTGTTGCAACCAAGGAATCAAAGTGCTTAGCCAATTGCATGGCTTCTTCTACATTTTGTGGTTCTTGCATGCTCACCTCCAATTTGGTTAAGGACTTCAATCCCCGCACAAATCGATACAGAACTTCTCCTTCTTGTATATCTAGAATTTGCATGATGATATTCTGAAATTGTGTGATGAAGCCTCTTATGGAGCCAATCTGCTTCAACTCAACCAATTTATCTCATGCCGCTTGGGTGGCATTTATAGTTTGAAATCAACCAAGTATTGCATCCTTGAATTCTGTCTATGTCAAGATTGGTGCACAATCTATTGTTCAACTTGCTCTTCTCGGAATTGCCACCAAAGTTTTGCCACACCATCCAATTGGCTAGAAGCCAAGAGAATCTATTTCCATTCATCTTGAAGATTGGTGGCTTCAAAGTAACATTCACAATCAAACACAAAATTCTCCACTGTGCTTGGAAGATTCTTGCCTTCAAACACCTTAGGTTTTGGAAATCAAATACAATCTTCTCCATCTCGAACTGGCGCTCTCTCTATATGTTCTTGTTGTTGTTGGTCTCATTCATCCAACAATTGAGTAAGGTGCTTGATTTGTTGTTGCATTGCAAGGATAACATCCGGTATTGCCGCCATAACTACTACTCTATCCTACTACTCCTAATTTATCTAATTGATTAACACATAGATACAACACATCCACCTTTCTCCATAAGTGATAACCTAGAGTATCAAGTATACCTCAAACACGATGATCATATGTAGAAAATCTTGCCCAAAGTGTGAGGTGATGAATTGTGTGAAGCGGTACTTGGGTAATATTTGGACATGAAAATCCCAATGGTTTGGCAGAAGTAATTTTGGTTGTCCATAAATCCATCCATCCCATTCTTGCTCTGATACCAATGTAAAAGACCAAGACCGAGGAGAGAAATAGGAGAATGGAAACTCATATTGGGACACTTGAATGTGGGAAAACTCCGAATCCTAGCATGAGCTTTGGCTTTGGTATTTATAGATAGCATACAAGGCCCTTGAGAAGCTTCTCAAGAAGCTTCCTCAAGCCACTTTCTTAGAGTGCAAGCCAAGTTAACTAGAAGCCACCTACTTGACGTGCAAGCTAAGCTAGTTGGAAGCTTCTAGAAGCTACTTGAATGAGGTGCAAGCTAAGCTAACCGGGAAGCTTCCCAAAAAGCTTCTTGGATACTTCCAGAATATTTGAGGCTAATTTGTCTTATGTGCTACTTCGTAAGCTTGACTAACTTTATTGCTAAACTCCATATTGTTACAGTCATAGCATTGTGAGGTTTAGATTCAAGCTATTGTATCTATATACCTCTATATACCTCAAACTTGGCAGCCTTTGGTATCTCTGTGCCCTACAGATTTGGAAGATGGTATCTTTACACTCATATATTCAAATGAGGTGATTCTCTCATCTCATTAGAACCAGCTTCTTAAGGTCCTTACTTCAATACTAACCTAGTAGTGCTAACAACTATAAAACATTAGTGATGCCTACTGGAAAATCTTGAAGTTTTGGTGTTGGAAGTAAAACTTCTAGATTGATTGTGTGTGATAAGTGATTGACACAATGGAGGAGTCCAAGATGGTGAAAGACATTGCTGATATAGCCATGAAGCAACAACAATTAGCTGAAATGTAGTAAAGCAAATGATTTCTACAAAGACCATAGAAGCTTCATTGCACCTATGTCCCAGTGCATGAGTACTCTCATGACTGATATGGAATTTGTAAAGGTTGATATCAATAGTAAAAAAGATTCCTTGAACTTGGTCAACCAAGAGATTCAAGACATGAAGAAGAATACTATCTTGCTGTTAACATCAACCAAGGGGATGGTTGATGCTACCGAGAAAGTTGCTACCTTGGAAGCACAAGCTAGCAACATTGCTACACAAAGCGGAGGGCTCCAGCAGATTGTGGACACATTAGAAGTGAAGATGAGGTCATATGCTGAAGCTACTAAGATGGCTCAAATCTCTTACTTGCAGGAGCATGAGGTTGAGAAGGAGAACCAATTGGTTAAAATGAAGAACTTGAGGATTTCATGTTTGCCAGAGAGTGAGAAGGAAGACATCAAGGCCATAGTGTGTGAGTTTATTGCTGATTCTTTGAGAGGCCATAATCCTCAGATTTGGCAAGCATATAGATTGGGACAACAAGGTGCACAACCAAGAAGTATTTTGATGAGGTTTGGCTCAAAAACTTAGAGGAATTAAGTGATGGAAAACAAGGCTATACTGAAAGAATGGCGTATCTGGTTGGACCCTGATCTCACATCTCTCCAATGGCAAGCAAAGAAGGGAGAATTAGCAAAAGTGAAGGATGCTCAACAAGCAGGTTTTGTTGCATTCTTGAGAGACAATAGAGTTGTGATCACCCAAAGGAAGTTGTCAACTACCGCATAGGAATTCCAGACCCTTAGAGTGTTGTTTTGGAATGTTCATGGCCTCACACATACCAAGTACTCAAGTAGTAAACTGCTATGGGATGATGTTGATCTGATCAATCTTGTGGAGACATGGGAACATGAAGGAAACACCATTCAAGACATTGAAGAATTTACTCTTGTTTGTTCAACCTGGAATAAGTAGAGGCAACATAGAAGAAGAGGCTTCGGAGGTATTGCTACTTATGTCAGATGTGGTTTTGAAAAATCAGTTTATTTGATAGGCCAAGATTCAAGTGGACAATACCAATGGCTGAGGATTGGACGAGTTGCTACACTCTACTTCCTTGCTTTTTGTTACTTTGCTCCATTGACATCACCAATCTATTCAAGTGGAGTATTCAATACCATGTAGTCTTTCTACTCCTTGACAAAGGATGTGTTGGAATTTCAAAGTAAAGGTGCAGTCCTTGTTCTTGGTGATTTCAATGCTAAGTTCCAAGCTTCTTGGATTCTTGATTTTACTGACCTTGAGAATGATCATTTCCATAGCTTGATAGATCATTCTAGTGCTTGGTCTTGATCTTCCAAAATCTCATATCCAACTCCATGAATGAGCACTTTTTGAGCTTTGGTACCAATTGTAGCTTCAAGATCTTGAATGGCCTTTCTCAATTTCCAGAAACTTGTAAGAGCACATGCTTTGCTTCTGGTGGATCAAGCATAGTAGATTATATGCTCACCTCACTCAATGATAAACACATTGTCTCAGATTTTGTTGTTTTAGATCCTCAACTTGAATTTGACCATCCACCTCTATCTTGTGCCATCATTCTTTCTTCCCTCAATAAAACCACATTATCTATTGACCATGCCTTTAGAGGGAAACTCCATCTAGATTTTCACACAAGCAAGATCTGTACCAACAAGCTATCCATGAGAAATTGAGATCTATGGACTGGAGTTCTGATTTTCAACAACATAATGATCAGGTGGTTGAACTTCTTCAATCTACATCAACTACTTTGTTTCCAAGAAGTTCTCACAGGAAGAGACTTGGTCTCCCTTGCAATAAGTGGTATGGTGCTGATTGTAAAATGGCAAGGATCAAAGCTATGGATAGGTCTCTTGATCAGGTTGCACAAAATTAGGCTTTTTTCTCTTATAGAAAGTTGGTGAAGTGCAAGAAGCAAGCATTTCTAAGACTCAAGTTCCTGCACCCGATTTCCCCCTAATTACACTTCTCTGATGTAATCAGATTGCTTAACACTCTCAACTCAACTCAACTCAGATCAGTACTTGATCTATCACTCTATAAATAGCCAACAACTGGGCACTAATTACAGTCAAGCCACACCCACTCAAGCATAGAGAATCCAGGTGACGCTCACCGGCCTCTGTCCACCATAGCTAGGAACTTGAAGGCTCAACATCAGAGAAGTGAGCTCTCTGGAGCTCACTTTGAAACTATACCCCCTGGACTCGAGCTAGCACTGAAACCCTAACGGTCCCGCTAACGGCACACTCAACGGTGCAAACAGTGCAAAGTGACGGTGGGCTCCACCATGAATTTAGTACCCCAAACACTAAATCTAACCATCGGAAAGTAGTCTCTGAGAAACTACTAGAATAACTCTAACTACTATCATTGGAACTCCAGTGTCCGAGCATCTAGATGCAGAACTACAAATGGCGTGACAGCTGTCGTGCGTATATACATCGCTACACAACATACATCGCTGTCAACATCATACACTGTAGAAGCACAACTCACACATAAGTCATACATAGACTCTAAAGTGCCTCAATTGCCCCCCTAGCTGGCGGTTAGGTCCCTCTAACTTCAGATAGCCATCTACTCTAAGTATATGGTATACCCTCTAATGGGCAAAGATCAAGAGGCCGGGTGCTATGGAGCCCCATTGTTAGTCGCCTGTCTGCATATAAAGAATGAACTAGCTATAGGTCAAGTACATCTAGGACATAACCATTGTCCCTAAGGAACCACCGTGAAGGGAGGAGTCAAACATGCCATATGCCATCCTCTCGAACAACTATCACACACTAACATAGTAGCAGCTCCCCCAGAAGTCCAAACTCCAACGGTAACCCAATTGCATGATAGGTAATGGGTGTAACTGTGGCGTAGGAGCATTGAATGATGCTCTAACTCGGTCACAAACCACACATCTGGCAACAAACTGCTGTACCTCAGTCTGCATACCGCGCCACCAATAATGACTCTGGAGTAAGCTATACGTACGCTTTACTCTAAAATGTCCTAGCTCCTCATGAGCGTGACGGACCAACTGTGGTCTCTGTGATGGAAGTGGTACTACTCGCACTCTACCATCCTCCCATACACGCAAAAGATGTCTACCCTCCAATCTGAACCGTCTGGCTCACTGAAGAACATGGTCTCTCTCCTTGGCCCCAACTGTGCCACCCACAACACCAATGCAAAGATAGTCCATCACTAAGACATCATCATGAATGTCTTGCTGATCTGTACCAATATCTTCACTCTCTAGATCTGTGACCTCAATAACTCCTCTTGTATGCGCTGAGAGAGATACCACCAAAGCCTCTGCAAATATACACAGAAAGGCCGATGCATGCCAACCTGGCACCATCTCCTCATCTGTCTCACCATGCCAACGTGCTCCGGTCTGATCCTGCTGGCTGGGACATGGGTTTCTACTCAACCCATCTGCATCACGGTTCACCACTCGAGGTCAATGAACAACCGTGAAATCATACTCCTATAAAATCAGAGCCCATCATGCAAGCTTCCCTGAAAGCTTGTCGGACTCCATCAACCACTTCAACGGCTGATGATCAGTGATGAGAGTGAAGGGGTACCAAATAGGTAACATCGGAAATGTGCTACTGCCCAAACTGCTACCAAGCACTCTCCCTCATATGAACTACACTTCGCCTCCGCTGAATTGTTGGAGCGACTAGCATAGGCCACCACAAACTCCTTCTCCTCATCATCATGTTGGGTGAGCACCGCTCCAAGCCCCAACATACTCCAATCAGTGTGAACCTGAAATGGTCGTCCACTGATCGGTCTCCTCAAAATAGGAGCAGATGTCAACCTCTCCTTGAGCTCTACAAAAGCTCTCTCTTGCTCATCTCCCCAACACCACTCCTGTGTAAGCTTGGTCAGCTTCGTCAAGGCCTTGGCAATGGTACTAAATCCTCTAACATAGCGGTGATAGAAGTTTTCCAACCCAAGGAATGCTTGCACTCTGCTCACATCCATAGGCCGAAGAATATGTGCAATAGCCTCCACCTTGGTCTGCTAGACGCCAAGTCCTCCGGGGTAGATAGTGTTACCCCAAATACTCAACCAACTCGTGGAAGAACCTACACTTCCCAAGATGTAATTTGAGTCCATGAGATCTCAACCTCTCAAACACCTCCAACAATTGTCTCTCATGCTCCTCCATAGTAGTGCTATAAACCAAAATGTCATCAATATAGCACCGAGCAAAATCCAATCCAACTAGGATCCTATCCATGACCCTATGGAACTCAGCATGAGCATTCTTTAACCCAAATGGTAAGAACCTCCACTGATATAACACATCCTTGCCGTGAGGATCAATAGCCCAAAATGTTGTCTTGGACTTATCCTCCTCCCTGATTGGCAACTGATGATATCCCGCTCAAAGATCCAAAGTACTGAAGACCTTTGCATGCCCACTCGCATCAAAAATCTCCTCCGGTGTAGGCATGGCATAACGATCAGCCCTAGTCTGTCGGTTGATAGGACGGTAATCTCCACACATCCGCCTATCTGTATAGTTGCCATGCATATCCTTCTTGGCTGGCATCACTGTCGCTGATGCATACTCTCCATGTGAAATCTCCACCAAACTAGCCTCAAAAAGGTCACTACTCCGGCTCTGAATCAATGTCCTCTCCATATCACTATATCAATAAGGACGTCAGAAAACTAGTGTGTTGCTAGTCAGCTCAATCTATATACCAGGTCCCTTCAGAGCACCCAAGTCCTTCATACTGAAGGCAAAACAACTCGTGTGACTCCTCAAGAACCTTCAAACCCTCCGTCTTTCCTCTCCAGTAAGCTTGGGTCCAAGATCTGGCTCCCAAGTATCCTTTGTAACTGTAGTAGGAGTGGAAGACGTACTCACTGGCTGCTACACTGGGCCCTTGGGAGCAATAGTGTCATGCTCCCGACCACTAGAGGTCCCAACCTCTGTGTGGAAAACTCCCTCCACTCTGGCTACAAGCTCTACACGTCCTCTGGCTGCATCTCATGTGGACCAAGGGTGTAATCCAAGTAGCCCACGCTCACATGGATGGACTCCAAGTAGACCACTCTCCCTAGTAGCTACTGGATGTGTCCCAAGAATACCATGTCCACTCGGTCCATTGCCCCCAGCAGGTGCCTGAATCGTCTTGATAGGCATAGGGCTCACAAGTGTCCGAGTGGTAATGCCTATCAAGCGCATCCTACGCTGCTCTGCCAAGCCAGGGCTCACAATCCAGGTCAAATAGTTCAGGTCCATAGCCTGACCTAACACCTAATGCCTGAATGCCTCTGACACTGTTGGAACAGTGGTAATATCGGTGCAAAAACCTATCGCCCGCTCTCTCTCATCAGTGTTGGGCTCCACCAACTGTTGTAATTGTGAGTCCCAAACAAGTCCAAGTCCTCCCTCTCAAAAAGCATGAGAGCCTGGGAAACTCATGAGTGTGGGAAATGTAGCTCTAGGCTATCCAACTAGGTTCACCACTGCCATAGGTGACCTATCAGTCATTACCACTGTCTGAGACTGACGCCCAACATCCAAGATATCATCAACAAGAATGTGGTCTAGTCGTTGAATCTCATCATAACTACGCTGTAGAACCTCTCTAGGTAAGAGGTTTGTCCACCATAGACAAAGATGATGAGTTCGTGATCCCACTCTAGCTGCATCTAACAATAAAGCAGGTCCCATCCAAGAATGGACCTGATGTGTACTCGCCACCACTCTGGTGCAAGAATCATCAAAGGAACGTTCTCCAAAAGGTAAGCTGGAGAAATGGATTGATGAACCAGGAGATGTCGTAGTATCCGTAACATCTCCCAAAACACACCAGAACAAGGATCCTGAAGACCCAAACCGCGGCCCGCACATGTATGTCCCTGACATGGCCATCTAGAAATCACCACGTGAATAGGCTCATGTGTCTCTAGATCATGCGCCCCCAGTGAGGAAATGTCTCCTGGTAAGGCCTTCTGGTAACCTCTGACTGTTGACATCAGTAATAACTTCGGATACCGATAGGCCAAGTGTGCCACATTATGTAGAGAGACTCGCCTAGCAGTCTCATCTCTCTCTACATATAAGTACCTCTGTACTTGTATACCCGCCTGTAACACCGCAGCTAGTCCGGTGATGATCCCACCAAACAACTCCAATAGGCATATCCCCTCTACTGGATACTGCCAAGCAATGAGTGTGGTATCTAGAGGTGTCAAAGCAATCACCTCTGGAGGCTCATCCTCACACTCATCTCTTGATGGTACGAAGGCTCCACTCCAAGCCTGTTGCACCAACTGATCTGCATGCTGCTGCAATGCCTCCTTTGAACTCCACAATGGAACATCCAAGGTGGATGGAACAATCCCACTCGTACTCCAAAGCCAAGTGATCTCCTCTCGTACTGGAGTATCCTCTGCATGGGCGTTCCTCTCCAACAAGTCACGAGGCCAAGTACCTGCACCATTGAAAGCTAAAACTGATGTTGCCATGGTCCCAAACTATAGTGAGCCAAGACTGCCACTACTAAAGCGTACTGGTAGGCGACATACCTGTCCCTCACCAGACTGCCAACCAGGTCTATAAGAGGTTGTCTCCTCCCAATAGTCAATGCTAAAACCCATGGGGTATAACACTGCTCCCCCAACTAGCACATCATATGACTCAGCTATCGTTGCAATAGCCTGAGCTCTCACCACCAAGCTATCAGTCGGATGACCAGGCTGAACCTGGACAACAAACTCTCCACATGTGATGTATTGTGTCGAACCACCACCAAGAGATGTCTGGATCTGAAATGGACACCTCTCCACATCGGTCTTTCGTAACTCCAGACCGACAACTACAGCCTTCCCCAACATAAGGAGCTGCGCACCAGAGTCTAACAAGACTCTCTATGGTGTATAGACCTTCCTTGAAGGTCCCACCAAACAAAAAATCCCCCTCTGGTTATCCAATAGGACAACACCAGGTGTAAACTGTGCTCTCTCAAAGGCCGGTCTAGTTGGCAATTCCTCTAGTCTAGCCGTTGCTGCCTGCCATAAACCACAGGTCGCTGAACGGATCCCATGCTCCTCAACCAAGTCAGCTCCACTACCAACCACCTCTGCTCTAGTAGTAAGAACTGCACCATCCCTACTCTCACATAACGTGGCAGCCAACCGGAATATTGGGGCTGGGTCAACTCCCAATGTAAACATGTCACTGGCTGAAAACAAAGGATGCTGCATAATCAGCTGAGCCGCCCCCAACATCATGCTAGACTTAGTCTGTGTAGTAGTAGGTGGCTGACTAGCAGGTAGTCCATCATGTACTCCATCACCACCTCCCACACCTGCATTGGGACGTTTAGGAACCATGGATGTTTTCTGCAATGCCTCAGATAGCATGAAAGACTGGGGAAGTCAGACCTGTCTCCCAACCTCTCCTCTCTGTGGGTCCAACTCCACTGATGCTCCTCTAGGCTCTGGAGCACGTACTGCACTCCTAGTCACTGCTGTAGATGCATCCACCTGTGCTGCTCCGCACATGAAGTCCAAAGCATCTCTATCACCAGCATATGAGGTGGAAGCCTCAGCACCCAAATTTGATCTCCTCTGAGCAATAGCCATACTAGCCAATCTCTGCTCCAACTGCTCAATCCGAGTAGCCATAGTTGTGTCAGAAGTAAGGGTAGGTACTGCACCCCTACTAGGTGTAGATCCCCTACCACCACCTCTACCACCTCGTCCTCCATGAACTGGAGCTCCTCTACTACCTGCCATAGCAGCCCTACCACTCCGTAACTCCGGGTGTAGGTCAAAACACCGGTCACTAGTGTGACCAAATCTGTGGCAATGCTCACACTGTCTCTGTGCTGGCTGTGATGCACCAGAGGTATCAGGTCCGCTGCCCTGAGTACACTCTCTCCTATGGTGAGGGCCACCACAAGTCCAACAAGCAACACCACCACTCACTAGCTGCTGCTGACTCAAAAATGAGGGTAAGGGTCTAACTCCACTAGGCCCTCCACTCGCTCCATAGGATCTGGCCTGTCTACCGTGTCCTCAAAAACCAACTGGGCGTGGTGCACTCTGTTGCATGTCACAGCCGTGGATGAGGTCTCCCTACCAAATCCAGATATCACTACTCTCTCTTCCACCATGTTGAGCTCAATACGCTCATCCAAACCAAAGACTACTGCCAAAGTTGGCAAAGTAGCCTGCAACAACGTAGCATCACAAACTCTACGTCGCAACTCCTTGTCCATTATCCCATACCAAAACTGGACTGCCTGGGCCTCAATAACTCCCTGAGTGAAACTGATCAGCCGCCTCATGCGAGTGTATGCCTCGCGTAAGCTCTCTCCAACCTTCCGCTGGTACTCCTGCAAGCTGCTCAGCTTGTCGGTCCACACTCCCTGGTAGTTCTGCCTCAAACATAAGAAGAACTCCACCATGGGGTTAAACCCCGGTACCACACCACCTCTTGCAGCGGTACCTCCACTCGTAGTAGCATTATCTCCAGCTAGTGCACCTCCACTAGCTCCACCCACACTACTCGAGCTAGAACTCGTGGGTACAGCCAATCTACTCCTGGCCACCAAGCCTGAAGTGATGGAGACATAGTGTGGAGACCAATACTGTCTCCATAACTCAATCTCCTCCAAATAAGCTCTCCTGAACTCATGGTAGTCATCCATTGGCGGACCCTCTAGATGCTAAAACAACCCCTTCCATGCCATGAAGGGTGTGAACAAAGTCGGGTTCCGCATCTGCTGCAGATCACACCAACTATCAAACTCATAATTGAAGTCATCCAACTCAATGGTACCCACTGTACCAGAGTAACACTAAGTGCCTTTGGAGGCCCCATAAATCTCATCCATGTCCCACAACAACGGTGCGGACACACCAAGTGCACTCTCAACTGAATCAGCTCCTGTGTCAAACTCCAACTCAAAGTCAATCTCCTTCCTCACTAGGACCTGAGATACAAGCTGATACCAAGCACCACTCCGAGTAAACCTACTTCGTACTATAGGGCTAACTCCTCTAGAATCTCCAAAGAACTCCGTCGTGACAAAGTAACCCCAACAACAAACCCGAACCACCAACTGCTACCGCAAGTACCCCACCAAGTGCCAACACCACCAAGTGCCAATACTAACTAAGCACCACCCACTAATGTAACTCTAACCGAGATAACTACACTAGGGGAAAGGGCAACCTGTAACCTGCCATCATAACACACACTCTCACGGTCTACAGGTCATCACTTCCTGACTCACTGGAGAGAAACAAAGGTAGTCTGATTGGTCATCACTCTAGCCTCACCATCGAGAGCACACCAGAGCACCAATGCTCAAAAGTCAGGGCACCTCACACAAACATGGTGCACAAACAAGAAGCAGAGAATGGAGGGGATCCAATCACAAGAAATCTAAATGAAAACCCTCCATCTCATAACACAACACGGGACTGACTCTGCCACCATTTGGCATTTGACATAAGAGAAGTTTGTATCTAAGTCCTAAGCTACCAGGATCACCAAGAATAGGATCAAACAGCCTCTCCTAGCCAAAGCTACATGTGTATAGATAATAGTGGCACAGTCACTAGGACAACAAGTGAGGGTGGACCAGTTGGCTAGGGCACCAGTCTAGGAACAAGAGATCTAGGGGTCAAACCTTGCTGCACACAATCTAGCAGGAAAGGCAAATTTTGCCAACCAATGACCAAGATCTACTCTAAACTAGCTAGCCTAACGCCAGCAAGCAAGCTTGTTGGCCCTTCTAAGCCTTCGTAGCCTCTCATAGCCCACAGCCCTATGCCTAGAAGCCTTGAAACACCAAAATTCAGCCAAATGAGGCCTTTCTTGTTGCCACTTTGAACCTCCTCCACAATTGGCAAAACTTCTCCAAATCTGCGAAAGTCCTCCAAACTAGCGAAACTCCTCCAAATCTGGCCAAATAGCAAAAACTCCTCCAATTCTGGCCAAAATCTGACGTAAACCCTAAAGATGGCTGTCTGCCAAATCCCCTGCTAACTAAATCTGCGAAAGTCTTCCAAACTAGCAAAACTCCTCCAAATTTGGCCAAACAGCAAAAACTCCTCCAATTCTAGCCAAAATCTGACGTAAACCCTAAAGATGGCTGTCTGCCAAATCTCCCGCTAACTTTCCACTTGAGCCAAATTGACAACACGGGTTTTTCCAAATCACAATTTCATGACAAGAGCTTCCCAACTCCACCTTCAATTTGACTTTCTGAGCCCAACTCGCAGCAAATTGGTCATGCTTTCACCTCCTGAGCTCAAAATCACAACACTGCTCAAAAATTGCTCCTTCTTTGCTTGAAATTTAGCTAGTGCTTCCGCACACCATCCGCCTAAATGCCAAATCTGCATCAACTAAACGAGCTTCTGCACACTAGGGAAACACTGAACTTGAATCGAGCTACCAACAATCCACCGAGCTTGGAGATACCACCAACACTCACAGTTCCTGCACCTGATTTCCCCCTGACTACACTTCTCTGATGTAATCAAATTGCTTAACACTCTCAACTCAACTCAACTCAACTCAGTACTTGATATGTCACTCTATAAACTGCCAACAACTGGGCACTGATTATAGTCAAGCCACACCCACTCAAGCATAGATAATCCAGGTGACACTCACCGGCCTCTGTCCACCATAGCCAGGAACTTGAAGGCTCAACATCAGAGAAGTGAGCTCTCTGGAGCTCACTTTGAAACTATACTTCCTAGACTTGAGCTAGCACTGAAACCCTAACGGTCCCGCTGACGGCACACTCAACGGTGCAAAGTGACGGTGGGCCCCACCGTGCAGTCAGTACCCCAAACAATAAATCTAACCGTCGGAAAGTAGTCTATGAGAAACTGCTAGAATAACTCTAACTACTATCACTGGAACTCTAGTGTCCGAGCATCTAGATGCGGAACTACAAATGGCGTGACAAGTTGAGCATTGAATTGAGGAGTAATCCCAAGGCTTTTAGAAGAAGGTAACCATCAGAACCGTATCTCTATTGCTTGACCTAAATGAGCTTTGTGATTATGTGAAAGATTTGTACTTTTTCCGTGATGCTCCAAGCATGGCACCTTGCCTTGGATCTGCTCTCACCATCTCTAAAGTTGATGTCAAGTACCAATTGAAGACGTTGGCCAATGGTAAGGCTGAAGAACTTGATGGACTATGTGTTGAACTACTTAAGTGGGGCGGTAGCAATCTGATTCTAGTACTCACTTCTCATTTAGATGAGGCAATCAAGTGTGGCTTGTGAGCCGGCTTGTCTCTCACTCAAGATGAACCTCTGATGGCTATTATGGTAGCGCACCATGGACTAAGAAGGCAAGGAACCCAAACTCCATCATACTCCTCCAACGCTAACACTCCAAGACTCAAGACATTGCTCACTAGAGAACTCAATGAGAGAGAGATAGTTGCAAATGAAAGGATGATGAGTACCTCCTCACCCCTTGTTTATATACTTGTGAAATAGTTATGTACCAAAGTTACTTATTACCGTAGTAACTCAAGTTACTAGACTAAAAGTCAAGTAAAGTCAAAAAGTAGAAAGGAATGTCCATTCAAATAGGCATATTCCTCTAAGCATGTGGTCTTATCTTGACCCAACCACTAAGTCAAGGATTCTTTCACATGGGCTATCCTTAGACTAAAGAAGAATCCAAAACAAAAAGGCTTGCGGCCCCAAGAGTTCTCAACTCTTTCCTCAAAGCCAAACACCTAGGAATAATACCAAGTCAACACACTAAAATCCAAAATAGTGGTGCTCATCTTTTCTACTTCCTCTAAAGTAAGGTCCTTTCTATCTTAGCTATGACTAACTTTAGCTAATCATGACTAATATAGAACCATCCTTTATCTTTATATGAATAATATCTCTTAAGTACTTGTAATACCAAGCTAAATATCACAATACCACACACATGCACAAATGGGTGTTACATTTACCCCCGGACTAAGTTTTCACTTTGTCCTCAAAGTGAAGGTCTCTCTACCTTCTATGGTACATCTTCAACTTATCATGGTTAATCCTATCAAAGTGTCTTCCTCCCAACTCCTTGAGATCATAGGTGTAATTGCCCCACACCTTCTCCACTATGAAAGGTCCAAAGTACTTAGGCAAAAACTTCTTTTGCACTCTCTTGAATCGAATGGTATCAAACAACATTACCCAATCACCTTCTTTGAAAGGCTCCACCTTCTTCTTGCCTTGCCTCTTGTCATAGCTCTCCTTTTGTTTCCTTTGGGCTTGCTCCACTCGAACCATAGCAACTGCTCTTGCCTCTTCCAACTCCATGAGTTGTTCTTTCCTTGACTTCTCTGCATCACCTCCTTGTGCTTTCTTCAATCTCCTATGAATGCTTTGGAAGGTAGGAAGATCAAAGTGAATAGGTAAGGTAGACTCAATACCATACACCAATTGAAATGGAGAATATCTGGTGGAAGTCTTCATGGTTGTCCTATACTCCCACAAAACTGCATGAATCCTCTTGTCCCAATGATGTTTAGCCCTCTCCATTTCTGCATCTTTGGCCAACATCATGCACAAGGTCTGATTGGTTCTCTCTGCCAAGCCATTGGAATTTGGCTTATAGGATGTAGTAACTCTATGTGTGATAGTGAAATGTCGTAGCATGGCTGTAGTAATGCTTCCTGTAAACTCTCCTCCTCTATCAGAAACCAACTCCAAAGGGCATCCAAATCTAGTGATAATGCGTTCATAAAGAAATCTACCCACTTCATCTTCATTCTTGTCCCTCAATGATCTAGCCTCAACCCACTTGGTAAGGTAATTAGTAACTACCACAATGTACTGATTGTTCCTTGGGGTTCTATTGAGAGGACCTACAAAATCAATTCCCCACTTCTCAAAAGGTCCTAGCAATGGAATTGATCTAAGTGGTGGAGTGGATGTAGACTTTCTAGCAAAAGCTTGACAAACATGACAAGTTTTGCAATAATCAAGACAATCCTTGAAAATCCCTCTCCAATGGTAACCTGCATCTAGAATCTTGAAAGCAGTCACATTTCCTGCAAAGTGTCCTCCACATACTAAACCTTCATGAAACTCCTTTATGAGTAGGATAGACTCTTCCTTACCCACTGCTCTTTGAAGTAGACCATCTGCTCCTTGGTGAAAAAGAATATCCTCCACCATTGTGTAAGGTCTAGATCTTGCTCCAAGGGCCTTCCTCTCCCTAGCATGCATCCCTTCTGGATAGTTACCTCTTGTCACAAAGTCCACAATCTCCTTGTACTCCATTGGAACCTCTTGAGTGACGGAGATTGTCATGAGCTCCTCATCTGGGAAGGAATCATCCACTGGCTCATCTCCATCATGATCATAGGCTCTAGATAACAAATCAGCATTTGCATGTTTCTTTCCTGGCCTATCCTCAATGGTGTAGTCATACTCAGACAAGAGTATCATCCACCTTGCTAGTCTTCCTTCAACATTAGGCTTGTTGAAGATGTACTTCAAAGCCTTGTGATCCGTGACAATGGTGGCTTTCCCTCCAATCAAGTAGTGTCTAAACTTCTTGAGACCAAAGATCACTGCCAACCCTTCTCTCTCCATGACAGAGTAGTTCTTCTCTACTGAAACCATCTGCCTACTAGCATAAGCTATTGGATGATCATGCCCATCTTGGTCTAATTGACTAAGAGTGCATCCTATAGCTACATTAGAAGCATCAGTGTAGAGGATGAAAGGCTTACTCCAATCAGGTTTAGCAAGAATTGGAGCTACAACAAGGGATTGCTTGAGCTCCTCAAAAGCTTTGAAAGCCTCCTTGTCCTCCAAAATCACCATGTAATCTACACCCTTCTTCATGTAGATGGTCAATGCATAAGCTTTGTTAGAAAATGAGAAGACGAACCTCCTATAGTATCCAACCATCCCCAAGAATTGGCGTAACTTTTTCAAGATTGAAGGGAATGGAAGGTCTGAGATTTTCCTCACCTTCTCAGGATCAATTGCTATTCCATCCTTGGAGATGATGTGCCCCAAAAGTAGACCTTCTTCACATCCAAAAATGCACTTCTCTAGGTTGAGTGATGCATTTGCCTCATCCAAGCGTTGCAAGACTTTGATTAGGTGCTCAAAGTGCTCCTCCTTGCTCCCATAGACACAAAAGTCATCAATGAAGTCTCTCACAAATTTTCCAATGAAAGGTTGAAATACCTTGTTCATGAACCGTTGGAATGTGGCTGGAGCATTGCAAAGCCTAAATGGCATGACCTTGAAAGCGTAAGTTCCCCAAGGTGTGGTGAACGTGGTGAGTTGTTGATGCTCTGGTGCAATCTTGATTTGGTTATATCCACTATAACCATCTCCAAAACTATACCTCTCATGACCTGCAACCTCCTCCAAGATCTCATCAATGAATGGCAATGGGTAGTAGTCCTTCTTGGTAACAGCATTGAGCTTCTTGTAATCCACACATACCCAAAGCTTGCCATTCTTTTTCTTCACAATGACAATTGGAGACACCCATTCTGAATTCTCCACCTCAAAGATAAATCCAGCCACCTTGAGCTTATCAATCTCCTCCTTCACAACCAAAGATATTGGTGGGCTAATGCAACATTGCTTTTGGCGGATTGGTCTTGCATGTGACTCAACCTCTATCTTGTGCTCCTCCAAGGTGACTTCCTTCAAATCCTTGTAACCAAAAGCAAACACATGGATGAACTTGCAGAAAATCTCCTCAAATCTCACCTTCTCCTCCTTGGTAACATTTGGACCATACTTGAGGGTAGATAACCTTCTCTCTATCTCCTCAAGTGTCAATGGTGATTTATTCGGGTCCTTCAAAACCTCTGGCTTAGGTGCAAAATCCATAGCACACAAAGGATACACATATGAATCAGATTCAGATTCATCCTCCTCCGTGGAAGTCTCCTCTTCCATGCTTGTGTCCACACTTGAAGCTCCTTCTTCAGAATCTGATTCCCAATAATCAGAAGATGGTGTATCTGAATGTGAAGTGTTGGTGGTGTTAGTCACAGGAACTGTGACTCTATGGTTTGATGGCCCAATCCTCAAGTACCCTTTGTGCCATTGATCAGTTGTGCGTGCTGCTCTCAACCATGGCCTCCCAAGAAGTAAGTCATAGCTTGAATCCTTCAAGACTTGGAAAGTCATGAGATTTTGAACTCCCATAACTGAAACTACCACCTTATCCATCACCCCTACTGGTCGAACTTGTTGCTTGTTTGCCATGCTCACCAAAAATGTTGAAGGTCTTGAGGGTATCATACCCAACTTCTTCATCAACCTTTCAGACATGGCATTCACTGTTGATCCTCCATCAACCAATGCATCCTTGATGTTGTGACCATTCACTCTCACACCAATCTTGGAGGCATATTCACAAGTCTCCCATGGTGCTGGCTTGGCATCCACCACCCCCATTGATATTGGAAATTTTGCCTTCTTCTTCTTCTTGCTTCTTGTAGAACTCAAACCACCTCTAAGCTCCTTTCTCAAGTTAGGGTTCAAAGCAATCAATTGGCCCACTGTGATGTTAGCCTTGTGACTACCAACATCCTCCAACACATTGTAGTTCCATTGTTGCTTTGAAATCAAGAAATCCTCCATCCCCAACTTCTTCCTTGGAGTCTTTGTTGTTGATGGTGTTGAGGTGCGAGTGCTCCTAGTAGACATAGGAGTATCCTTGCTTGAAGTAAATCCTTGAGAAGAGTGAACATCCTCTGCAAAACGAGCTCTCTTCTTCTCTTGTGCCAAAAGCTCCAAATTAAGACCCTTGGAGTTTGAGCACTCTCCCTTCTCATACTTGCTCTCAACCACATCTATGGATACTATCCCCTTACCTTTTTGGGATTAGGAGCCACTTGGGTTTCACTACCTCCCTCTTTCCCTCTATTGGCTCCCTCATAACCCCTTCTTCCATGGTAAGTGGAATTTGGGCAATTCCTTTGGATATGGCCTCTTCCTCCACAACCAAAACAATTTCTATGATTGAAATTGTTGGCTGGTTGGCCTCCTCTATATGGATAGTTTCCATAACTCCTAGGCCCTCTCCCTACATTCTGATCCACCTCTCTTCTCCCATAGTTGCACCACATTGATCTTGAGATCCGCAAGTTGTTCTGTGATGGTTTGGAGTGGATCTTTTGGTGGAGGTGCAAGAACTGGAGCAACTAATACTTGTGGTGCAACCCTTGTCACCAAAGTATCAGAAGTTCCACCATACTTGTAGCCTTGAGGAGGATGCACAACCTCTTTCACCACCAAATCACTCTCATCCCCTTCCAAACTCTCCTCCATACGAATTGCAATATTGATAGCTTCAACCTTGGAAGAAGGTTTCTCATATCTCACCTTGCTTCTAATTTGTGGTCTCAACCCTCCCACAAAATTCTTGGTGAGAATGGCCCTTATGCCAATCATTGTAGTCTCCACATCATCCCCACCCTTCCTCAACACTATGCGAAATCTGGACTCCAACTTTTCCACTCTTTCCACATAGACTCTCACTTTCTCTCCATCTCCTTGCTTGAGAAATGTAACCTCACTCATCAATCTCTCATAACTCTCATCAGGAAGAAAGTTCTCAATGAGTGCTGAAGTCAAAGTCTCCCAAGACTCTTCTTCTCCATCTCTCCTCTCTCTCTTTTGGTATTCTGACTCATACCATGTAAGTGCTGCATCCTCAAAGAAATCTGGTAATAATGAGGCCCACTCATTCTTCCTCCTCTCATTGTTTCCTATGCAAGCTCTCTTGAAGTCTCTCACAAAGGCCTCCATATCTTCTCCATCCTTGCCAAAGAAAACCGGAAGTTTCCCCATCTTAACCTCTCACTATCTTTCTTTCTCTTAAAAAAATATTTTTTTTCTCTTTTCTTTTTTTTCACTCTATTAATAATAGAGTATATACATGACTAACACCATCTGAGAATAATCCACTCTAGTAAACACAAAAGGTTCAGGTTGCTCCAAGATTTCTATAGCAACATCAAATCCTAGAGTGCATATTAATCTAACTCTCATGGATAGTTTATCCATAAGTTGAAAGATTATCTCCATCACTAATCTTGAGAACTAGCTGATGAAGGTGGTAGTATTTATGTAGGTATACTAAGACTCTCTCCAAGATCCTTCACCAAAGTCTCCAAAAGTGCTTTTACTCCACTACGCTCATGTCCTTTTGGAAGTCCTTCAACTCCACAAACCTCACACAACTCCTTGGTCTTAGATCTTCTCCCTCCCAATCTTGGTGAAGAAGGTCCAACATGCAAACCCAAGTCAAGTAAACCTCTCCTTTCCCTAAATCTCTTGCTCTCAAAGGTCAATGGACATGAAATTGCCTTATGTCCCTTCTCTCTACACAAAAAGCACTTAGACTCATTGTTTCCTCCAAGTGGTGTAGGTTTCTGGATCCTCTCAACACTCTCTTCAAATTCTATTGTAAACTCTCTTTTTCTCAAATCCACCCCTACAATCACCTCAAACCCTTGGGGAACCTTGCATAATCTTAATTTCCACTCTTGATAACCCTCCATGTTCCCAAGATGAATCTAAACACTCAAACATGCTTTTTGTTGATCTCAAACTCCTCATGCATGAGATCTCCACTCTGCAGAATTGACCTTTCCTCACAATGTCACTCAAATCTCCCAACCACTATGTCACAGTCCTCTGAAATTTTTCACACTTAATCACAACTCTAGGGCATCACTCCTTGCAAAATTTCAGATCTTTTCATTGAGCCATTTGGCCTAGACACCTTTCTATTCAACACCCATATTTCAGATTTGGTTTGAAAACCACCCCCTTAACTTCAAAAACTCATTACTCCCTGCTCAAGAACGATCTTTTTCTAAGTTTTGTGGCAGCAGGTAGGATACAATGCACTGAATTTTCTTGGAAATTTTCAGAACAATTCACTAAAAATTTAAAAAATGGCAGACTCTGTACAATTTTCCAAAGAGCATGCAATTGCGGGAGTACTTTACCGTATCAACTTTCAAAAATTCTAGCCCAGTGCGCATAGTAGCTCTCACAATAATTTCAAGTGTGCTAACTGAAAGATAACCCAAGCTATCATGTGTAGAAATCTCAAGTCCAGATCTCAAACTTGAGATTTTGCCCAAAATCACCTTAATCCCCAAAATCTGCAATCCACCTCACACAATCTCTCCAATTCCTCTCATGTGTACAAGATGTACAAAGTCACCTCAAAGACATCATAATGAACTACATGGTATACAAATGGATCTTGGTTCTCTAACATAAGTTCAGCCCTCTCCTCTCCTAATGTCCTCTCCAAGTGAGCTCTCATACCCTCCTTTTGCCTAATGTAGAATTGGACACGGAAGATTATCTTTCCTTCTAGAGAGGTCCCGGCAACGGAACCAAAAATGTGAGCCAGCCTGTCTCTCACTCAAGATGAACCTCTGATGGCTATTATGGTAGCGCACCATGGACTAAGAAGGCAAGGAACCCAAACTCCATCATACTCCTCCAAGGCTAACACTCCAAGACTCAAGACATTGCTCACTAGAGAACTCAATGAGAGAGAGATAGTGGCAAATGAAAGGATGATGAGTACCTCCTCACCCCTTGTTTATATACTTGTGAAATAGTTATGTACCAAAGTTACTTATTACCGTAGTAACTCAAGTTACTAGATTAAAAGTCAAGTAAAGTCAAAAAGTAGAAAGGAATGTCCATTCACATAGGCATATTCCTCTAAGCATGTGGTCTTATCTTGACCCAACCACTAAGTCAAGGATTCTTTTACATGGGCTATCCTTAGACTAAAGAAGAATCTAAAACAAAAAGGCTTGCGGGCCCAAGAGTTCTCAACTCTTTCCTCAAAGCCAAACACCTAGGAATAATACCAAGTCAACACACTAAAATCCAAAATAGTGGTGCTCATCTTTTCTACTTCCTCTAAAGTAAGGTCCCTTCTATCTTAGCTATGACTAACTTTAGCTAATCATGACTAATATAGAACCATCCTTTATCTTTATATGAATAATATCTCTTAAGTACTTGTAATACCAAGCTAAATATCACAATACCACACACATGCACAAATGGGTGTTACAGGCTTTCCTAACAGATGGGGTTTCAAGAAGGTAGTTCCTATTCACAAGTCTAGCCAGAGAGATGTTGTCACCAATTACCGTACCAAACTAGTTGGTAGTATCTTTGCCAAGTTGTATAGTCAAATTTTGGAGTTTAGGTTGAGTACTTGGGCTAAAAAGTACAAAATTTGAGCTAAGTGCCAAGCTGGTTTTAGATCAGGCTTTAAAACCTTGGACCACCTATTGGTACTCCATGTTTTGTGGTGGAAATCTAAGGGTGTTGGGAGAGCTCTCTATGTTGCATTTATTGATTTCAAGAAGGCCTTTGATAAGGTGCTTGGGAAATCTCTAAGTGAGAGACTCACTGAAGTTGGTGTTTTAGTTGATCTGATTGGTGTTATCTCCAAACTCATTGAGAAAGTGGTTGTGAGACTTTCATCTTTGAGCTCTCAAGATGTCCTTGGCACAATGGGTGTGATTCAAGGTTGCTCTTTATCTCCAACTCTATTTGGAATCTTTATCAATGATCTAAAGAGATTACTCATGGAAGCTGGAGCTATAGGTGTACAGATTGGCTCTTTGCTGATACATGCACTCCTTTATGCAGATGATGTAGTGCTCTTCTCCACCAATCCAAAGAGTTTATAGAAGTTGTTGGATTCTCTTCTTTGCTTTTGCAATCAAACAAAGATGGAGGTGAACCTTGAAAATTCCAAGGTGATTGTGGTAGGTTCTAAAGGCATCACACCTTTCTTTTCTGATGGACAACAATTGGAGCAAGTTTCTTCTTATAAGTACTTGGGCCTTGAGTTTTCTCATGACTATAGTTGGTCTACTTGTGTGAAGATGAGAATTAACATAGGGTTTAGAGCTTTGTATTCCCTCATGAATTGTCTAGACTTGCTCATCTTACCACATGGTAGTTGAAGAAGGTGTTGTTCAAATCTCTTGTGCAGCTGGTGGCTCTCTATGGCACTCAGATTTTGGATCTAGGTACTAAGAAGATATGGTGGCAAAAGGTGGAGAAAGTTTGGAAATTGTTTTTGTGTGATGGACTTGGGGTAAGGACTCAAACTCCTTATGTATTGCTACTTGTTGAAATTGGGTTTTTGCCTATTGAGGCTGAAGTCCTTTTTTTAGATCTCACATATGCCACTAAGGTGAGGTCTATGGAGCATGAGAGACTTCCATACCAAGCTTTTTGTGCCATTCTATCTATTGGTTGGTATACATATCTGATTGCATGGGCCACAAAGTGGAATGTTTTTGAGCAACATTGGAGATTGGAGCCGATTGCATTATGAGAAATGATCAAGGAGCAGTTCTTACTTCACTTATGGTAGCAACCTTGTAATGTAACACCCATTTGTGCATGTGTGTGGTATTGTGATATTTAGCTTGGTATTACAAGTACTTAAGAGATATTATTTATATAGAGATAAAGGATGGTTCTATATTAGTCATGGTTAGCTAAAGTTAGTCATAGCTAAGATAGAGTGGACCTTACTTTAGAGGAAGTAGAAAAGATGAGCACCACTATTTTGGATTTTAGTGTGTTGACTTGGTATTATTCCTAGGTGTTTGGCTTTGAGGAAAGAGTTGAGAACTCTTGGGCCCGCAAGCCTTTTTGTTTTGGATTCTTCTTTAGTCCAAGGATAGCCCATGTGAAGGAATCCTTGACTTAGTGGTTGGGTCAAGATAAGACCACATGCTTAGGGGAATATGCCCATGTGAATGGATATTCCTTTCAACTTTTTGACTTTACTTGACTTTTAGTCTAGTAACTTGAGCTACTACGGTAATCAGTAACTTTGGTACGTAACTATTTCACAAGTATATAAACAAGGGGTGGGGAGGTACTCATCATCCTTTCATTTGCAACTATCTCTCTCATTGAGTTCTCTAGTGAGCAATGTCTTGAGTCTTGGAGTGTTAGCCTTAGAGGAGTATGATGGAGTTTGGGTTCCTTGCCTTCTTAGTCCATGGTGCGCTATCATAATAGCCATCAGAGGTTCATCCTGAGTGAGAGACAGGCCGGCTCACAGTACCAAGATGGTGTTCTATCAGCAGTTTGTAAACCCTATGTTTGTGTATTGTGAACAAGATTATATCTTGGCTAGGATTTCTACTTCACTAAGACATGATATTGTTTATTATAGAACTAGTTGTCATAGACTAGAAGTAGAACAAGGACATTGGCAGCAAATAGAGCACTCCATGCGACTTTGCAAATTGTGTACTATGAGCAAATTGTGTACGATGAGCACCATGTGTTTGTTGATTGCCCTTGTTACATGCAGATCAGAGTTAGACATCAGATTACTTGTAGTGATTTCTCAACTCTCTTACAGGTTGAAGCTTTAGCGTTAGGGAAGTATATTACGGAGATTAGTTTACATTGGACCAATTTGTTAGAGATTGGTCAGATGTCCTAGGCTCACATTTCATGTGTTTTGTATTTTGTTTCCATCCTTTTGACTCTTTGCGTCATCCGGGCTTTATATTTCATTGTTCATTGTTCATTGTTCATAGTGCACAATTTGCAAAGTTGCATGGAATTCTTTATCTACTGCCAACATCCTTGTTCAATACTAAGCAAGAACATGTCTAAGTGAAATAGAAATTGTATCCAAGAGATAATCTTGCTCACAATACACCAACATAGGAACTATAAACTACAGATAGAACACCATCTTGGTACTAAGTTGTTGCCATAGGTGAAGTAAGAATTGCTCCTTGATCACTTCTTGTAGTGCAATAGGCTCCAATCTCCAATGTTGCTCAAAAACTTTCCACCTTGTGGCCCATGCATTCAGATCTGTATACTAACCAATAGATAGAGTGGCACAAAAACCTTGGTAGCAAAGCCTTTCATGCTCCATGGACCTCACCTTGGTGGCATATGTGAGAGCTAAGAACAACTCCAGCTTCAAGAGGCAGAAAACCTTGTATCAACAAGTAGCAATACATATAGAGTTTGAGTCCTCACCCAAATTCATCACACAAAAAAAATTTGAACTTTCTCCACCTTTTTTCACCATGTCTTTTGGTGTTTTGCTTTGCTTCATGCTTTGCTTCTGGTGGATCAAGTACTGAAGATTATATGCTCATCTCATCCAATGATATACACCTTGTTTTAGATTTTGTTGTTTTAGATCCTCAACCTAAATCTGACCATGCACCTCTATCTTGTGCAATCCTTCTTCCTTGCCCCAATAAAACCACATAACCTATTGAGCATGCCTTTAGAGGGAAACTTTGACTAGATTTTCACAAGAAAGATCTGTACCAACAAGCGATCCAAGAAAAATTGAGCTCTATGGAGTGGAGTTCTGATTTTCAATAGCGTAGTGATCATTTGGTTGGAACTTCTTCAATCTACATCAACTACTTAGTTTCTAAGAGGTTCTCACATGAAGAGACTTGGTCTCCCTTGACAAAGGATGTGTTGGAATTTCAAAGTAAAGTTGCAGTACTTGTTCTTGGTGATTTCAATGCTAAGATCCAAGCTTCTTAGATTCTTGAGTTCAATGACCTTGAGAATGACCCTTTCTATAGCTTGATAGACCATTCTAGTACTTGGTCTTGCTCTTCCAAAGATCTCATGTCCAACCCCATGAGTGAGCACTTTTTGAGCTTTGGTACCAATTGTAGCTTGAAGATCTTGAATGGCTTTTCTTAATTTCTAGAAACTGGTAAGAGCACATGCTTTGCTTCTAGTGGATCAAGCACTGTAGATTATATGCACCTCAATAAGTGATATACACATTGTCTTGGATTTTTGTTTTTTTAGATCCTTAACCTGAATCCGACCATTCACCTCTATCTTGTGCTATCCTTCTTTCTTACCTCAATAGAACCACATTACCTATTGACCATGCCTTGAGAGAGAAACTCCATCTAGATTTTTCCAAGCAAGATTTGTGCCAAAATGTTATCCATGAGAAATTGGGCTCTATGGAGTAGAGTTTTGATGTTCAACAACGTAGTGATCAAGTGGTTGAACTTCTTCAACCTACATCAACTACTTTGTTTCCAAGAAGTTCCCACATGAAGAGACTTGGTCTCCCTTGCAATAGGTGGTATGATGTTGATTGTAAAATGGCAAGGATCAAAGCTATGGATAGGTCTCTTGATCAGATTGCACAAAATCAGGCTTTGTCTCTTATAAAAAGTTGGTGAAGTGCAAGAAGTGGGCATTTCTAAGACTCAAGGGATTTGAGTTTAGGAATTGGTACCAATTGTAGCTTGAAGATCTTGAATGGCTTTTCTTAATTTCTAGAAACTGGTAAGAGCACATGCTTTGCTTCTAGTGGATCAAGCACTATAGATTATATGCACCTCACCAAATGATATACACATTGTCTTGGATTTTTTGGTTTTAGATCCTTAACCTGAATCCGACCATGCACCTCTATCTTGTGCTATCCTTCTTTCTTACCTCAATAGAACCACATTACCTATTGACCATGCCTTGAGAGGGAAACTCCATCTAGATTTTTGCAAGCAAGATTTGTACCAACATGTTATCCATGAGAAATTGGGCTCTATGGAGTAGAGTTTTGATGTTCAACAACATAGTGATCAAGTGGTTGAACTTCTTCAACCTACATCAACTACTTTGTTTCCAAGAAGTTCTCACATGAAGAGACTTGGTCTCCCTTGCAATAGGTGGTATGATGTTGATTGTAAAATGGCAAGTATCAAAGCTATGAATAGGTCTCTTGATCAGATTGCACAAAATCAGGCTTTTGTCTCTTATAAAAAGTTGGTGAAGTGCAAGAAGTGGGCATTTCTAAGACTCAAGAGGTTGAGTTGAGCACTAAACTAAGGAGCAATCCCAAGGCTTTTTGGAAGAAGATAAACATCAGATCTCCATCTCCATCACTAGACATGAATGAGATTTGTAACTATGTGAAAGATTGTACTTTTTCCCTGATGCTCCAAGCATGGTACCTTGCCTCGGATCTGCTCTCACCATCTCTGAAGCTTATGTCAAGTACCAACTGAAGAAGTTGGCCAATGGTACGGTTGAAGACCTTGATGGACTATGTGTTGAACTTCTGAAGTGGTGCGGTAGCCATCTGATTCTAGTCACTTCTCATTTGAATGAGGCAATCAAGTGTGGCTTTCCTAATAGATGGTGCTTGAAGAAGGTAGTTCTTATTCACAAGTCTGGCCAGAGAAATGTTGTCACCAATTACTGTTCCATACTAGTTGATAGTATCTTTGCCAAGTTGTATGGTCAAATTTTGGAGTCTAGGTTGAGTACGGCTGAAAAGTATAGAATTTGAGCTAAGTGCCAAGCTGGTTTCAGATCAGGCTTAGTTCTTTGGACCACCTATTGGTACTCCATGTTTTGTGGTGGAAATCTAAAGTTATTGGGAGAGCTCTATATGTTGCATTCATTGATTTCAAGAAAGCCTTTGATAAGGTGCTTGGGAAATCTCTTAATGGGAGACTCATTGAAGTTGGTGTTTCAGCTGATCTGATTGGTGTTATCTCTAGACTCTATGAGAAAGTTGTTGTGATTCTTTCAAGTTTGAGCTCTCAAGATGTCCTTTGCACAATGGGTGTGATTCAAGGCTGCTCTCTATCTCCAACTCTATTTGGAATCTTCATCCACAATCTAGAGAGACTACTCATGGAAGTTGGAGCTATAAGTATACATGTTGGCTCTTTGATAATACATGCACTCCTTTATGCAGATCATGGAGTGCTCCTCTCCGTCAATCCAGAGAGTTTATAGAAGCTGTTGGATTCTTTTCTTTGCTTTTGCAACCAAAAAAAATAGAGGTGAACCTTGACAAGTCCAAGGTGATTATGGTGGGTTCTAAAGGTGTCACACCTTTCTTTTTTGATGGACAGCAGTTGGAGGGAGCTTCTTTTTATAAGTACTTGGGCCTTGAGTTTTCTCATGACTATAGTTTGTCTACTTGTGTGAAGATGAGAATCAATGTAGTGTTTAGAGCTTTGTATTCAGTTATGAATCACTCTAGACTTGCTCATCTTCCCAAATGGGAGTTGAATAAGGTGTTGTTTAGATCACACTCTCTTGTGCAGCCGGTGGTTCTCTATGGCCCTCAAATTTGGGGTCCAAGTGCTAAGAAGACATGGTAGCAAAAGGTGGAGAAAGTTCAGAAACTATTTTTGTGTAATGAACTTGGGGTAAGGACTGAAACTCCTTATGTTTTGCTGCTTGATGGTAGGTTTTTGCCTCTTAAGGCTAAAGCTTTGTTTTTAGCTCTCACATATGCCACTAAGGTGAGGTCCATGGAGCATGAGAGACTTTGCTACCAAGCTTTTTGTGCCACTCTATCTATTGGTTGGATACAGATCTGATTGCATGGGCTACAAGGTGGAATGTTTCTAAGCAACATTGGAGATTGAACCCTTTTGCACTATGAGAAGTCATCAAGGAGCAATTCTTACTTCACTTATGGCAGCAACCCAGTACCAAGATGGTGTTCTATCAGCAGTTTGTAAATCCTATGTTGGTGTATTGTGAGCAAGATTATCTTGTGGCAAGGATTTCTACTTCACTTAGATATGTTATTGCTCCGTATAGAACTAGTTCTCATAGACTAGAATTAGAAAAATGACGTTGGGAGCAAATAGAGCATCCATGTGAGTTTGCCAATTGTGTACTATTGTGGATAGATTTGAAGCTCTAGGTACCTCAATTTTTGTAGCCTTTGGTATCTTTGTGTACTGCAGATCTGGAAGCTAGTCCCTTTACATTCACATGTCCAAATGAGATGATTTTTATCTCATTAGAACCAGCTTCTCCAGTTCCTTACTTGAATACCCGGCTAGTAGTGCTTAGTGTTGTAAAAAAAAAGCTATGCCTACTTGAAAATCTTGAATTTTTGGTGTTAGAAGTAAGACTTCTAGATTGATTGTGAGTGACTAGTGATTGGCATAATGGAGGAGTCCAAGATGGTGAAAGACATTGCTGATATAGCCTTGAAACAACAACAATCAGCTGAAATGTATAGGAAATCTAGTGACTTCCATAAAGAGCTTAGAAGATTCTTTGCACTTATGTCCCAATGCATGAGTACTCTCATTATTGATATGGACATTGTAAAGGTTGAGATCAGCACTATAAAAGAGTCCTTGAACTTGGTCAACCAAGAGATTCAAGACCTAAAGAAGAGTATTATCTCATTGTTAACATCAACCAAGGGGATGGTTGATGCTACCTAGAAATTTGCTTCTTTGGGAGCACAAGCCAATGACATTGCTACACAAAGCGGAGGGCTCCAACAGATTATGGACACATTAGAAGTGAAGATGAGGTCTTATGTTGAAGCTACTAATGTGGCTCAAATCTCTTACTTGCAAGAGCATGAGGTTGAGCAAAAGAACCAACATGTAAGAATGAAGAACTTGAGGATTTCAGGTTGCTAGAGATTGAGAAGGAAGACACCAAGGCCATAGTGTGCGATTTTATTGCTGATTCTTTGAGAATCCATAGATCCTCAAATTGTGCAAGCATATAGATTGGGACAACAAGGTGCACAACCAAGAAGCATTTTGGTGAGGTTTGACTCCAAAACTCAGAGGAATCTAGTGATAGCAAACAAGGCTATATTGAAGGGGCGGCACATTTGGTTGGACCCTAATCTTACATCTCTCCAATGGCAAGCAAAGAAGGGAGAATTAGCAAAAGTAAAGGAGGCTCAACAAGTAGGTTTTGTTGCATTCTTGAGAGACAATAGAGCTATGATTACTCAAAAGAAATTCTCAGCTATTGCATTGCGATTCCAAACCCTTAGAGTGTTGTTTTGGAATGTTCATGGCCTCACACAAACCAAGTACTCCAACGCTAAGCCTTTGTGGGATGATGGTGATCTGATAAATTTTGTCAAGACATGGGAACATGAAAGAAACACCATTCAAGACATTGAAGGATTCACTCTTGTCAGTTCAACCTTGAACAAGGAAGGTAACACCAAGGAAGGGGCTTTGGAGGTATTGCTACATACGTCAAATTTGGCTTTGAAAAATCAGTCTCTTTGATAGGCCAAGACTCAAGTGGACAATACCAATGGTTGAGAATTGGAGGAGTTGCTACACCTTGCTTCCTTGTTGTTTGTTACTTTAATCCATTGATATCACCAATCTATTCAGGTGGAGTGCTCAACACCATGCAGTGTTTCCACTCCTTGCCAAAGGATGTGTTGGAGTTTCAAAGTAAAGGTGCAGTACTTGTTCTTGGTGATTTCAATGGTAGGATCCAAACCTCTTAGATCCCTGAGTTGAGTTACCTTGAGAATGAACCTATTTATACCTTGATAGATGATTCTAGTACTTGGTCCCGCAATTTTCTAGATTCCATGAGCAACTCCATGAGTGAGCACTTTATGAGCTTTGGTACCAATTGTAACTTGGAAATCTTGAATGGCCTTTCTCAATTTCCTCAAACTTGCAAGAGCACATGCTTTGCTTCTTGTGGATCAATCACCGTAGACTATGCTCACCTCACTTAGCAATAAACACCTTGCCTAAGATTTTTTTGTTTTAGATCCTCAACCTAAATCTGACCATGCACCTCTATCATTTGCCATCCTTCTTTCTTGCCCCAATAGAACAACATTATCTACTGAGCATGCCTTTAGAGGGAAACTCCATCTAGATTTTCACAAGAGAGATCCCTACCAACAAGCTATCCAAGAGAAATTGAGCTCTACGGAGTAGAATTCTGATTTTCAACAACATAGTGATCAACTAGTTGCACTTCTTCAATCTACATCCATTACTTTGTTTATCAAGAGGTTCTCATATGAAGAGACTTGGTCTCTCTTGCAAGAGGTGGTATGATATTAACTGTAAAATGGCAAGGATCAAAGCTATAGATAGGTCTCTTGATCAGGTTGCACAAAATCAGGCTTTTGTCTCTTATAGAAAGTTGGTGAAGTGCAAGAAGCAGGCATTTTTGAGATTCAAGGGAGTTGAGTTGAGCACTGAGCTGAGGAGCAATACCAAGGCTTTTTGGAAGAAGGTAACCATCAGATCTCCATCTCCATTTTTGGACCTAAATGAGCTTTTTAACTATGTGAAAGATCTGTACTTTTTCTCTAATGCTCCAAGCATGGCACCTAGCCTTGGATCTGCTCTCACCATCTCTAAAGCTTATGTCAAGTACCAACTGAAGAAGTTGGCCAATGGTAAGGCTGAAGACCTTGATGGACTATGTGTTGAACTTCTGAAGTGGGGCGGTAGTCATCTGATTCCAATACTCACTCCTCTCTTGAATGGAGCAATCAAGTGATAGATGGTGCTTGAACAAGGTAATAGGAGTTTCACGAGTTTGGCCACAGAGATATTGTAACCAATCATCATACCATACTAGTTGTTAGTATCTTTACCAAGTTGTGTGGTCAAAATTTGGAGTCAAGGGTGAGTACTTAGGCTGAAAAGTACAAAATTAGAGCTAAGTGCCAAGCTGGTTTCAGATCAAGCTTTAGTACTTTGGATCACTTATTGGTACTCCATGTTTTGTGGTGAAACCATGAAATATAAAGCCTAGAGGACCCAAAGAGTCAAAAGGCTCAAAACACAATACAAAAACATGTGTGTTACCCACATTTTTTGGTTTTGGATGGTTTTCATAAAGTTTTGATGAAGAAGTACAATAGTAAAGCCAAAGGAGGGCTTAACGGGAAGGAAAATGCAAAGAAGTATGTGTTTGGGCCAAACCTGAAGTTGACCTTGGGTCAAGTCCAAAGGACCTAGGATGGACAAGAGAGAAAGACAAAGAACGGGACTTTGTATTGGGTAGCGTAGCCTGATCCAAAGAACTTGTAACAAACTTTTTTGGGGTTTGCCAATCAAGAAAGTACACGGGAAGAAAGTGACAACCTCATGATCAAGAAGTTCTTGATAGTGACAAGAATCAACCTCACAAAATTGGTGACTGGAGCGGAGAAGCAATTGAAGAATGACCAATCAGCAAAGGACTATAAAATCAAGATTTTTATGAGGAAGCATTGCAATGTCCAAATGCTATCCCGTTCCTATTTAGAGACGATCCAAGTAGATAAGGATCTCGTGAATGATCTTCCACAAGAAGAGAGTGAGGAAACACACAATGGCCACAAAAGTGAGTAAGCATAGTGCAGTGAGAGGACTTGCAATGTGTAGATTAGATGTAGTGGTGAGGATCAAGGTCTTAGCAAGACTTTGTATCACATTCTTGGCCTAGAACTAGAATTTTAGTTTTCCAGGTTTCATGGCAGAAATCACAACAAGTGATTGCCGAGATGGGCCAAAGCATACGGGGAAGAGAAGAAACCTGGCTCAATGGACTGAGTTGGATTAGAGAATAGTCATGGGAAGAGATAGGAGGTACCACCTTCTATTGGAACTGTGATGCCTCAGAAGAGACTATCAAGATGAGAAATTCTTTCAATCGACCTCACACCAAGAATGGGTATAAGGTGGATAGCTATAGAGACCTTGAGCAGAGAGGGATTGTAAGTGTGATGATGAAAATGTTCAAGCCAGAGCAAACCTCCTATGTCATGATGCAATAGGCGGTGATCTTTCATCAAATGTTTGCAGGAGAGGCAGTAGACTAGGAAAAATGTCTGCATCAACAAGTCGGGCAGATGATTTTGGGTTGGAGGATGGACATGCAAGCACATTACTTTGTGCCCTTTGCAGCTCATTTCTACTTTGGGCTGAATTTACTAACTTTGGTAGAGAGAAACCAAATGCGATCACACTTTTATCCGGATCTACGCAAGGAAGCATATGCAGATGAATGATATTATATGGAGCGAGTAAGAGAAGAGGATGAGTACTACAAGAAGAGTGGGAAGGAGAGAATTGTAGCGGTTGACATCCCAATGGCAAGGAAGAGAACTAAGCCTAAAAGTCACCTTGGGGTAGTATAGCCGCAGAAGATGCAAAAGCCTAACCCAGAGGTAGTGGTGGTGAAAGCAAAGGAATCAACTCCAAAAGAAGTGGAGGATTCCAAGGGAGAAATTGAGTCAAAGGAAGAAGCTTCAAGTGGAGAAGAAGATTTCACATTGCAAAGTGAAGAATCAAGTAGTAGTAGTGAAGGCAAGGCGGAGGTTCAAAAAACCCAAAGGCAAAGTGTGGATACAAGGAAGCTGAGTCTAGAGGTGTCCACTATCAAACAAGGGTGGCAGAAGAAGGAAGAAGAAGGAGTCTTGGCATGTCCAAGAACTGCCAGGGGAAGAGAAGTGTGCATTTAGCCAAGGTAGGGCCCAATAAAGTCACCATAGAAGAGGAGGAGATCTTGGATGGGAAAACCTTGAATGTATAAAGATCACAACATTGGGGTAAGGCACCAGTAGGAGAGTTACCTATAAAGGAAGACAAATTCTGGACCAATGACAAGTAGTACAATGGAGTGGAGTATCTATCAAAGTTCATGTGTCCATTGTTGGTGTTTTTGTAGCAAAAGAAAGCAGAGATGGCAAGTGTTAACTTCAACGTGCAAGACAAGTTAGCAGTAGTAGAGAAGTGGAGTGCAAAGACCTTGAGAAGCAAGCTAACAAGCATAGAGATGGAAGCCAAAGAACTTTGGGTAGAGGAGATTCTTTGGGGTAAGCGTTTTGAAGTGATGAGGGAGGGTTTGGTGAAGTGTTGTGAAGAAGCTAAGGAGAAGACTGCATTGGTAGAAGTGTTGAAGGGAGAAATTGCTAATGCATGAGTAGAATTAATACATGTAGAGGCAAGTGTGGCAGTAATGGAGTAAGAGTTGGAGAGTTTGAAGAAGAAGGTAGTTTAGAAAGATCAAGCTTGGTAGCGGGAGTTAGCAGAGCGTGGTAGGGAAAAAGATTGATTGCAAGGATTATTGAGGGTAGCGGAAGAACAAATTGCGGTAATTTGACAAGAGAAGGAGGCAATGAAGGCTGAGTTTGAGGATGAATTACAGATATATTGCAATGAATTGGAAGAAGAAAGAAAGAAGGAGAAGCTCAAGATAGTGGTGAAAGTTGATGACAAGCAAGAGTGGTAAGCAAGATAAAGTTGATGCTCAATGCAAAGGTCAAAGGGAAATTGGAAGAAGCTAGGCTGCACAAGTTGAAGTTGTTGGTGCAAGAGACAAGGAAGAGAAAGGCAAAGGACACAAAGCTGAATAATTTGTTAATTTGTCTGTGAGAATAGGTAGATAGGAAAATGTTAGAAGTAAGAGACAATGTGTGTCTCAGATTGGATCTTGTTAGGATAGAGTTGGATAAACTTTGTAGTGAAGTGCAAGTGATTAGAAGACCCAAAGTAAGAGAGGTAGGAATTCAGGTGTCTTTGGACCCACTACCTAAGACATTAGAGAAGAATGAGTTAGAAAATACTAATGAAGATAAAATAGATAGGAATGCAATTGTAGTTTGTAGTGAAGAAATTGTAGAAATAGAGGAGTTTGGAGTAGAATTGAGTAGACTTGAAGAAGGAAAAATACTCAAAGGAACATCAGATTTGGAGGCCAAAGTCAAAGTTGGCATTGGATTGAAGTAGGAACAAATTGAGATTTGAAGAGGCAGATATGAAGAGGTGCAATGTCATTTTGGATCTGTTGGTAGGAAAAGTTGTTGTAGAACAATGTAGTTGTTAGTAACTATTGATTGCTCTACTATTTAAAGGAGTCATTTGCAATGCGTTGTTGTTCAATTTTCATTTTCTTGAGAATAGATAAAGCAAAGTGTTGTGATTTTAGTGCTCATTGCTTGAGCTTAATTTTGAGTATCAACTCTATGTTTGTGTTTGTGATTATGTGGAGAATTTTAAAGTGCAAGTCGATGTGTTTGTTGGATGTTGGATTCCACAACCATGATCTTCATTCTGTGTGTTTGACCTTGAGTGAAGTGCAATTGGAGCAATGCCTTGATAGATCTGAAAGGAATTGTAGTGTTGGTAGTGTTATGCAATTGTGAGTGCACCGTAGTGTTGATATGAAGCAATTTTCATCAAGGAAGTTGTGCTTTCAATGGACGGGTGGAATAGAATTTTGAGGTGAAGTCATTTTGCAATGAAGTGATGTTTTTGGGAGAGACTAAATCATCACAATCAAGATAGTTTGGAAAGATTTGAAAGATTTGTGATTATGGGTAACAAATTTTTTGTGACAAGACTGCAAGTTAGTGCTTGTTACTCTCTTTTAGGTGTAGTTTCTACTTGAGAGATTAAAGATGCAACCAAGAAGAACTACATTTGTGACATTGAACTTTGTATTTGATATTTTTGACCAGTATCTCTATGGGAACAAACTTTACTTACCTGATAACCACAAAAGTGATATTTGCTGAGTTGTCACAACATGACATGTAATCCTAGGCAAGAGCCTAGGGCATCTAACCAATCTATAACAAAAAAGTCCAGTGTAAATTAACCTTGGTCATATACTTCCCTAATGTTAAAGCATCAATCTGTCATAGTACTAGGAATCACTACAACTAATCTGATGTTTGACTCTGATCTTATGTAACAATGAAACAATGAAACATAAAGTGTGGAAGACACAAAGAGTCAAAAGGCTAAAAAAACAATACAAAACACATGAAATGTGAGCCTGGGCAAGCGCCTAATGCATCTGACCAATCTGTAACAAACAAGTCCAATGAAAACTAACCTTAGTCATGTACTTCACTAACGCTAAAGCCTCAATCTCTAAGAGTGTTTAGAAATCACTACAACTAATCTGATGTATGACTCTAATCTACCGGTAGCAAGGGCACTCAATGAACACATGGTGCTCATCCTCAACTTTGCTCATAGTACACAATATAGAAAGTTGCATTGAGTGCTTTATCTGCTGCCAATGTCCTTGTTTTACTTCTAGTCTGTGAGAACTAGTTCTATATTGAGCAATAACATATCTAAGTGAAGTAGAAATCCCAACCAAGAGATAATCTTACTCACAAGGAGAGGAGAGAACTCCTAAAATTTTAGCAAGCCATATCTCAATGTATAAATATCTAAAGATTTTGGTCCTAGACTTGTTAGAAGCACCTTGCCAATAGCTTTCCATAGCTACAAAGATTGTATTGTTTTGAGCTTTGCAAAAAGTTCTAACTGATCAAAATTTCTTCCAAAGAATCCCAATTTGGGAGTTCAAATCTTCATCATATGGTGTCCATATCAAGTGATTTTGTGGCAATAGAAGCACCTTGGGAAGCTATTTTGATTGGTAACAAACACGCTCTAAGATCACATCCACACAAAAAATAATGAAGATTCAAATTCTGTCATCTTTGGTATATTTTAAGGTTTGAGCTCAAATTTCAACACATTGTAACTTTTTGATTCCATGTCCAAATGTTTCAATCTTAGGCTCATTCAAAACACCTATGAAGGGTTTTTCTTTTGAATACCTGCTTGTTGAAGTTGGATTTCTATGGAGAAAGTTTCTAATTTCATCAATGTATGATCCTATGCGATTGGTGGTGCTCAAATCTGCAACTTTCAGAGGCTTGAACGTTAAACTCACATCTTCAAATGAGTGATCTTGGTCTCATTAGAAGCATCTTGCCAAGAGCTATTGATTGAAAAAATTTTCATAGATTTGAAGCTCTATGCTTTAAGGTATAAGCATTTGAATTTTGTGACTCAATGAGGTAAGAAGTTTAGCATAGAAAACTCTAGAGGCCATAACTCAATATCTATTTGCTCAAATGAGTTCATTTTTAGCCCATTTAAAAGAAGTACTCAAGAGCTTTTGATTGAGGTCTCATTTGTAGATTTTTAAGTACTGTGGAAAAGGTTGTGAATTTTTTAAATCTATAGAATTTCAAAATTTTCATGTAGGAAAGTGCAAATTCAAAAGTTTATAACTTTTGATTTGCAAGTCCAAATGAGTAGATTTTTGGTTCATTCAAACAATTATATGTAGAGCTATTGGTGGATATGGATCATGTAGTGTCTCACTTTGTGAAACAAAAACCATGAGAATTGAGATCTATAAAATTTCTTTAAGATTTTGCAAACAAAAATTCCAAGAGTTCTCCAAGAATTCATAAAGCTTGAGTGAAGTAGAGGATATATTCTCAGAGTAACACTTTGGAGCCTCCAGAATAGAAGCATCCAAGATGGTGCAAGACATTGTTGATATAGCTTCAAAATAGCAACAGCTTGCTGAAATGTACAGAAAAGCAAATTCTTTCCACAAGGAACTCAAGAGCTTTTTTGCCCCTATGTCTCAATGCATGAAGACTCTTATGGCAAATATGGAAACCATAAGAGCAGATGTCATGACTGTGAAAGAATCTTTGAATTCAATCACCTTAAATATCCAAGAACTCAAGAAGAGTAGCAGTTTGATGTTAGACTCCATGAAGGGTATGATAGATGCTACTAAGAAGGTTGCTTCCTTGGGAGCACAAGCCACCAACATTGCTTCACAAAATGGAGAGATGAAAGAGATGGTTGAGACATTAGAGGTCAAGATGAAGTCATATGCTGAAGCTACTAATGTTGCTCAAATCTCTTACTTGCAAGAGCATGAGGTTGAGAAGGAGAACCAACAAGTGAGAATGAAGAACTTGAGGATTTCAGGTTTAACAGAGATAGAGAAGGAAAACACCAAGGCCATAGTAGGTGAGTTTATTGTTGATTCTTTGGGAGTCCATGATCCTCAAATTGTGCAAGCATATAGATTGGGGTAGAAAGGTACACAACCAAGAAGCATTTTAGTGAGATTTGGCTTAGAAACTCAAAGGAATTCAGTAATAGCAAACAAGACTATATTAAAGGGGTGGCGCATCTGGTTGGAACTTGATCTCACATCTCTCCAATGGCAAGCAAAGAAGGGAGAATTAGCAAAAGTGAAGGAGGCTCAACAAGAAGGTTTTGTTGAAACAATGAAATATAAAGCTCAGAAGACCCAAAGAGTCAAAAGGCTCAAAACACAATACAAAACACATGAAATGTGAGCCTAGGCAAGAGCCTATGGCATCTGACCAATGTATAGAAAACTGTCTGATGTAAACTAACCCCGGTCATGTACTTCCCTAACGCTAAAGCCTCAATCGATAAGAGTGCCAAGAAATCTCTACAACTAATCTGATGTCTGACTCTGATCTGTTGGTAACAAGGGCAATCAACAAACACATGGTGCACATCTTCAACTTTGCTCATAGTACACAATTTGCAAAGTCCCATGGAGTTTGGGAGAGAGGATTCACAGGTTTGAGAAGAGACTAGTCTCAAACATTTGGCAAGCAATATCTCACTACATACATGTCCAAACATTGTGATTCTGGTCTTGTTAGGAGTGCCTTGACAATAGCCTTCAATAGCTACTAAGATTACATTGTTTTGAGCTCTTTGCAAAAAGTTATAATTGATTTAAATTTCTCATAGAGGATCCAGATTTCTTCATCATATGGTGTCCAAATAGATTGATTTCTATAGCATTGGAAGCCCCTTGGGAAGCTCTTTTGATTGCTGCTAAGCACGCTAGAAGATCACATCTCCACACAAAGTTATGAAGATTTGAATTATGTCATCTTTGGCAAATTTTAGTGTTTGAGCTCAAATTTCAACACATTGTAACTTTTTGGTTCCATGTCCAAATGTTTCAATCTTAGGCTCATTGGGAACATCTGTGAAAGGGCTTTCTTTTGAATCACTATTTGCTGAAGTTGGAGGTCTGTGGAGAAAATTTTGAGTTTCATCAATCTGTGATCTTGTGCTGTTGGTGGTGCTCAAATTTGCAAGTTTCAGAGGCTAGAACTTTGGACTCACATCTTCAATGAGGTGATCTTGGTCTCATTAGAAGCATCTTGTCAAGAGCTATTGAAATTTTTTTCACAGAACTTGAAGCTCTGTGCTTTAATTTATAAGCATTTGAATTTTGTGACTCAATGTGGTTTAGAAGTTAAGCATAGAAAACTCTAGAGGCCATAACTCAATATCTATTTGCTCAATTGAGTTCATTTTTGATTCATTTGAAAGAGGTACTCAAGAGCTTTTGATTAAGATCTCAATTGTGTATTTTGAAGTAATGTGGCCAAGTTTATGAATTTCCGAGATCTGTAGGATTTCAACATTTTCATTTAAGAAAGTGCAAATTCAAAAGTTTATAACTTTTAATTTACAAGTCCAAATGAGTAGATTTTTGGTTCCTTAGAACAAGTATATGTAGTGCTATTAGTGGATATAGATTCATGTAGAGTCTCACTTTGTGAAATAAAAACCATGGGAATTTACAATCTATAAAAAAAATTTAAGATTTTACAAACCAAAATTCCAAGAGTTCTCCAAGAATTCATAAAGCTTGAGTGAAGTAGAGGATATAGTCTCATAGTTACACTTTTGAGCTTCCAGAATGGAAGTATCCAAGATGATGCAAGTCATTGATGATATAGCTTCAAAGCAAGAACAGCTTGCTGAAATGTATAGAAAAGCAAATGACATCCACAAGGAACTCAAGAGCTTTTTTGCCCCTATGTCTCAATGCATGAACACTCTTATGAAAGATTTGGAAACCGTAAGAGCAAATGTCATGACCATGAAAGAACTTCTAAATTTTATTACTAGAACTAGGCCTGTACTAATTTTATCACCCTAGATATCCAAGAACTCAAGAAGAGTAGCAGTTTGATGTTAGACTCCATGAAGAGTATGATTGATGCTATTGAGAAGGTTGTTTCCTTGGGAGCACAAGCCACCAACATTGCTTCACAAAATGGAGGGCTGCAAGAGATGGTTGACACAAAAAAAGTGGAGATGAAGTCATATGCTAAAGCTACTAAGGTGGCTCAAATCTCTTACTTGCAAGAGCATGAGGTTGAGAAGGAGAACCAATTGGTGAGAATGAAGAACTTGAGGATTTGAGGTTTACCAAAGATAGAGAAGGAAGACACCAAGGCTATAGTGGGTGAGTTTCTTGCTGATTCTTTGAGAGTCCATGATCCTCAAATTGTGCAAGCATATCAATTGAGATAGCAAGGTACACAACCAAGAGCAACAAATAGAGCACTCCATGCAACTTTTCAAATTGTGTACTATGAACAAAGTTGAGGATGAGTACCATGTGTTTATTGATTGCCCTTGTTACTAGTAGATCAGAGTCAGACATCAGATTAGTTGTAGTGATTTCTCAACTCTCTTACAGATTGAAGCTTTAGCATTAGGAAAGTACATGACCAAGGTAAGTTTACATTGGACCAGTTTGTTATACATTGGTCAGATGCCCTAGGCTCTTGCCTAGGCTCACATTTCATGTGATTTGTGTTGTGTTTTTAGCCTTTTGACTCTTTGGGTCTTTCAAGCTTTATATTTCAATATTTAATTGTTGCAAACATCCTTGTTCTACTTCTAGTCTATGAGAGCTAGCTCAATTTTTGAGCAAAAGCATGTCTAAGTGAAGTAGAAATCCTAGCCAAGAGATAATCTTGCTCACATTACACCAATATAGGATTTACAAACTGGTGATAGAACACCATCTTGGTACCAAGTTGCTGCCATAAGCAAAGTAAGAACTGCTCCTTGATCAATTCTCATAGTGCAATAGGCTCTAATCTCCAATGTCGCTTAGAAACATTCCACCTTGTGGCCCATGCAATCAGATCTATATATCAACCAACACGTAGAGTGGCACAAAATGCTTGGTATGGAAGTCTCTCATGCTCCATGGACCTCACCTTATTGGTATATGTGAGAGCTAAGAACAATGCTTCAGCCTCAAGAGGCAAAAACCCAGTTTCAGCAAGCAGTAATACATAAGGAGTTTGAGTCCTCACCCCAAGTCCATCACACAAAAACAATTTCTGAACTTTCTCCACCTTTTGCCACCATGTCTTCTTAGTACTTGGACCCCAAATCTGAGCACCATATAGAACCACCAGCTGCACAAGAGATTTGAACAGCACCTTCTTCAATTCCCATGTGGTAAGATGAGCAAGTCTAGAGCAATTCATGAGTGAATACAAAGCTCTAAACCCTACATTGATTCTCATCTTCACACAAGTAGACCAACTATAGTCATGAGAAAACTCAAGGCCCAAGTACTTATAAGAAAAAACCTACTCCAATTATTGTCAATCAAAAAAGAAAGGTGTGACACCTTTAGAACCTACCACAATCACCTTAGACTTGTCAAGGTTCACCTCCATCTTTGTTTGATTGCAAAAGCAAAAAAGAGAATCCAACAGCTTCTGTAAACTCTCTAGATTGGTGGAGAGGAGCACTACATCATTTGCATAAAGGAGTGCATGTATCATCAAAGAGCCAACCTGCAGTAGCTCTAGCTTCCATGAGTATCCTCTCTAGATCATTGATGAAGATTCCAAATAGAGTTGGAGACAAAGAGAAACCTTGAATCACACCCATTGTGCTAAGGACATCTTGAGAGCTCAAAGATGAAAGTCTCACAACCACTTTCTCATAGAGTATGGAGATAGCACCAATCAGATCAGCTGAAACACCAAATTAAGTAAGTCTCTCACTTAGAGATTTCCTAACCACCTTATCAAAGGCCTTCCTGAAATCAATAGATGCAACATAGAGAGCTCTTGTGGTGCCTACATTTTTTGTTTTTTTTCAAAATAAAGGAGAAGAAGTGTAAAGAGAAGTCGGATTGTGCCTATATGGCCAAAGAAGACGAAGAAAATTGTTTTTGGGGTGAAACCCGAAGTAAAGTGACTTCGGGTCATAAGGCGAAGTACTCTGAAATGTCGTGTCAGCATACAATACGAAGTAAATTGTCTTCGGCTCGGGGGGGAGCTCAACCCGAGGCAAAGACAGTCTAACAACCTTTCGTCGGGGCGAGAAATTCAAGAAGGGGCCGTTTCAAAATTGACGGCTCATACGCACGAAGGTGGGGTGACAGTGACAGGTGCATGCCGGAGGTGTGATTTCTCGGTAGAAACTCGAAGCGACGGAAGACAAAGAAGTGCAACTCTATAAAAATCAAAACTGCAACGACAAAATGTCGAGCAATTTTCCTTTGCCGTTGAGGAGTCGTCTTGCAGGTGATCGGGGAAAGGGAAAAAGAGTTGGACTCATGTTAGTGCGTAAGGGAGAAGTCGAGAGAGAGAAATCGAGAGACCAAAAGAAAGCAGAAGAGATGGGAGGAGGGAAGAAGAACTCCGAATTTGCAGTGAGAAATCATGCAATTCAGAGATTAGATATAGTAGCGAGGATCGAAGTCTTGAGCCGACTTCGGATCACTTTTCTGGCATGGAACTGGAATGTAATTTTTCCAGGATTCATGATAGAAATCATCGAGAGTAAATGTCTCGATGGTCCCGAGGAAGAAGGGAAGAGAGGAAATCCGGCTCGCTGGATAGAGTCAGATTGGAGACTCGTACTCGGGAAGGAGGCAAGCTCGGAGCAGGGAGCCACGTTCTTGGGGAAAGGAGAGATAGCCCAAGAAACACAAGAGGTGAGAGATGCCTTCTCGTCGAAGAGGACAAAGAATGGGTATAAAGTTGAGAGCTATAAGGACCCAGTGAGGAGAGGAATTGTGGGTGCACTAATGGCCCTCCTGAAGCCGGAGAGAACTACCTATGTGATGACACACCAAGCGGTGTTCTTTCACAAGTTATTTGCAGGAGAACCGATAAATTGGGCAAGGTGCTTTCACGGAAGAACGAGGCAGATGGTGTGGAATCTGCGGGATAAGTCGCCTCTACACTACATCGTACCATTTGCAGCCCATTTTTACCTTGGGTTAAATCTGCTCAATGTGGCGGAGCGTAATCGAATGGTGTCTCATTTCCATCCTGATTTGAGAAGAGAAGTCGACGCGGAAGAGCAGCAATACATTCTCCAAATCCGGAGCACAGACGATTACTATGCAAAGACAGGGAAGAACGTGGAGGTCGTTGAGGTAGAGGCTGACGATGAAGATCCATATGACCTTGCCTCGGGTGAACCTGACTTGGAGGGAGGGGATTTGATGGCCGCTTGCCTCAGGATAAGCTGAGTAAGCCACATTGAAGGAATCATCAACCCCGATGACTGTCAAGAGGTGTTACTCACTGAAGGAAAAATTTTAAAAATCTCGAAGACAGTTACTTCGGAGGAGTTGGCAAGATACACTACTCTGTTTATAGAATTCCAGGATGTATTTGCCTGGTCGATTGATCAAATGCCGGGTATTCCACGAGAATTTGGAGAACACCAGATTGATTTGATTGAAGGTGTAGTTCCGGTTCGGCAGCGACAATACCGCCTGAACCCGAAGTACTTGCTCTTGGTCAAAGATGAAATCGATAAGTACTTAGGGGCCAGAATCATCTTCCCTGTCTTAAGCAGTGAATGGGTCTCCCCCATTGTCATTGTCCTGAAGAAGAAAATAGGGAAGATACGAGTGTGCCAAGACTTCCGAAAATTGAACGCAGTCACAAGGAAAGATCATCATCCCTTGCCTTTTACCGATACAATTTTAGATCAGGTAGTTGGGCATCCTTGTTATAGTTTTCTCGATGGATTTTCAGGGTACAATCAAGTATCCATTCGAGAAGAAGACAAGGATAAAACTACATTCACGACCAATTGGGGCACTTTTGCTTACAATCAAATGCCCTTTGGGTTGTGTAATGCTCCCGCTACTTTCCAATGGATGATGAATTTGATCTTCAAAGATTTCTTGTGCAAATTTGTCGAAGTTTTTATTGATGACTTTTGTGTGTTTGGATGACGGGATGTACATAGAGATTACCTTTGCCAAACGTTTGAAAGGTGTCGTTTTGCCGCCTTGTCATTACACCCGGAGAAATGCTTCTTCGCAATGAAGGAGGGAATTCTTTTGGGGCATCGGGTGTCAAGCCGAGGTATTGAAGTTGATGTTGAGAAGGTTAAAATAATTGCAGTTTTGGAATCCCCAAAGAACATCCGGGAGCTGAGAGCCTTCTTGGGACATGTCGGATATTACAGACGCTTCGTGTCAAACTATGCAGTGCTTGCTGCACCACTTACAAAGCTTCTGAAGAAATCCAAAGACTATCTGTGGGAAGCACATCAAGAAGAAGCCTTCCAGGTGTTGAAGAAGAAACTGGTTGAAGCACCAGTCATGAGGGCCCCGAATTGGGACGTCCCTTTTCATGTGTATGTGGACACTTTGTCCATGGCCATTGGGGTTGTCTTAAGTCAGAAGGACGAGAAGAAGAAGGACTACCCGGTGTATTATGCCAGCCAACAACTTTCAGTTTCTGAAAAGAATTATTCGACGACTGAAAGAGAAGCACTCGGAATGGTGTATGCCTGCAAGAAATTTTGGCATTATTTGTTGGGGTATGAGTTTGTCTTCTATGTTGACCATTATGCATTGCAACATCTGGTCAAGAAGGCAGATTTATCGGGACGAATTGCAAGATGGATCTTGTTATTACAAGAGTTCACGTATACTGTACAAGTGAGGAAGGGAGCTTTGCATTCGAATGCGGACTTCCTGTCTAGGTTAGACACTCAAGACCAGGAGTGGGAAATTGACGATCGGTTCCTTGACGAAGAGTTGTATCACTTATCAGCAATGAAAAGTATGAGGTATGCAGATGAATATAATTATCTGAATACTCTCCATTGTCCTGAGGGGATGGATCCGGAACAGCGGGCAGTCTTTCTCTAGAAAATGGGGCCGTTCCAGCTTAAACACAGCATTTTATTTAAGATGGGCGAAGACAAAGTACTTCGGCGATGCTTGGAGTCATACGAAGTAGGAGGAGTAATTGAATCTTTACACTCCGAGGCATCAAGAGGACACTATGCTCTGAAGAATACTGTAAAGAAAATTCTTTCGGTAGGGTATTGGTGGCCTACAATGTACAAAGATGTACATGCTCATATCCAAAGTTGTGATGCGTGTCAGAGAATGGGGAAGCCGACGGCCACTTCTCAATGGCCTTTGAAACCAATTTTGCCTTTGGCCCCCTTTGAGAAATGGGGGATTGATTTTGTGGGTCCCATTCAACCAGTGACCCAAGTCACAAGAAAGCGCTATATTTTGGTTTGCACTGATTACACTACCAAGATGGTTGAAGCGGAAGCAACTCGTAGAGATGATGCTGAAACTGTGGCGGAATTTTTCTTTCGAAACATCATCTCCCGATATGGGTGTCCTCTGGAATTGGTCAGTGACCGAGGAACACATTTTTTGAACTCTGTAATGGAGGAGTTAACCAAGTATTTTCAGATTAAACATCGGAAGACGACTCCTTATAACCCAAAAGCAAATGGCTTAACGGAAAAAGCGAATGGGTTACTTTGTAAAATTTTGAATAAGGTGACTGTCAATTATGCCTATGACTGGGATACAAAATTACCAGCCGTGTTATGGGCCTATCGGACGACAGAGAAGATTACAACCAAACAAACCCCATACTTCTTGACATATGGCTTGCATCCCATACTGCCAGTTGAATTTGAAGTTCCGACTTATCGAGTCCTGTACGAAGAACGAATGTCGGAAGAGGATCTTCAGATTCATCAACTAATGTGGTTAGAAGAGAAAAGAGACGATGCAATGCAAACCACGAAAGAAGTACAAGCACAGAGGAAAGTCAGGCACGATCAGAGAATCAAGCCTGTGACTATACGAGAAGGGGATTTGGTTTTGTTATATGACAATCACCGAATATTTTTTCCAGGCAAGTTGCATTTGAGATGGATGGGTCCCTATCGAGTTTGTCATCTTTACGAAAATAAATCCATGCAACTCGTCAATTTGGAAGGTAATCCTTTTGCCACTCGAGTAAACGGGTGGAGAGTTTGGAGATATTGGACCATGGACTTGGAAGTTTCTAAGACATCCGAGGTCTATGTTCGCGGAGACGCTCACATTTGAGGGAGGGGGTATGTGGTGCCCACATTTTTTGTTTTTTTTCAAAATAAAGGAGAAGAAGTGTATAGAGAAGTCGGATTGCGCCTGTATGGCCGAAGAAGACGAAGAAAATTGTTTTCGGGGTGAAACCCGAAGTAAAGTGACTTTGGGTCATAAGGCAAAGTACTCTGAAATGCCGTGTCAGCATACAATATGAAGTAAATTGTCTTCGGCTCGGGGAGAGCTCAACCCGAGGCAAAGACAGTCTAACAACCTTTTGTCGAGGCGAGAAATTCAAGAAGGGGCCGTTTCAAAATTGGCGGCTCATACGCGCAAAGGTGGGGTGACAGTGACAGGTGCATGCCGGAGGTGTGATTTCTGAGTAGAAACTCGAAGCGACGGAAGACAAAGAAGTGCAACTCTATAAAAATCAAAACTGCAATGACGAAATGTCGAGCAATTTTCCTTCGCCGTTGAGGAGTCGTCTTGTAGGTGATCGGGGAAAGGGAAATAGAGTTGGACTTGTGTTAGTGCGTAAGGGAGAAGTTGAGAGAGAGAAATTGAGAGACCGAAAGAAAGCAGAAGAGATGGGAGGAGGGAAGAAGAACTCCGAATTTGCAGTGAGAAATCATGCAATTCGGAGATTAGATATAGTAGCGAGGATCGAAGTCTTGAGACGACTTCGGATCACTTTTCTGGCATGGAACTAAAATGTAATTTTTCCAGGATTCATGATAGAAATCATCGAGAGTAAATGTCTCGATGGTCCCGAGGAAGAAGGGAAGAGAGGAAATCCGGCTCGCTGGACAGAGTCAGATTGGAGACTCGTACTCGGGAAGGAGGCAGGCTCGGAGCAGGGAGCCACGTTCTTGAGGAAAGGAGAGATAGCCCAAGAAACACAGGAGGTGAGAGATGCCTTCTCGTCGAAGAGGATGAAGAATGGGTATAAAGTTGAGAGCTATAAGGACCCAGTGAGGAGAGGAATTGTGAGTGCACTAATGGCCCTCCTGAAGCCGGAGAGAACTACCTATGTGATGAAACACCAAGCGGTGTTCTTTCACAAGTTATTTGCAGGAGAACCGATAAATTGGGCAAGGTGCTTTCATGGAAGAATGAGGCAGATGGTGTGGAATCTGCGGGATAAGTTGCCTCCACACTACATCGTACCATTTGCAGCCCATTTTTACCTCGGGTTAAATCTGCTCAATGTGGCGGAGCGTAATTGAATGGTGTCTCATTTCCATCCTGATTTGAGAAGAGAAGTCGACGCGGAGGAGCAGCAATACATTCTCCAAATCCGGAGCACAGACGATTACTACACGAAGACAGGGAAGAACGTGGAGGTCGTTGAAAGTACCCCGACGAAGAAGAGAACTTGGCAAGTAAAGCCGAAGAAAACAAGAAACCTCGGAAAATGCAGAAAAATAACCCCAGGCGAGGCATGGTGGTGATTGAGTCGGAAGATGAAGACTCAGAAGGCAAAGCCGAGCTCAAGACGGAGGACTCGGACCGTGAGGAGGAACCTGAGCTGACATTGCAAAGTGGAGATACGAGCAATGACAATGAGGAAGGAGGAGAGATGACATTGGTACCAGCGGCTGAAGAATACGAAGAAGAAATGCAAGCTGAAGTAGAAACCAAAGACAATGCGGCGCTGGAAGACGAAGTACCAGTGTGCGAGGAGAAGAAGATCGCAGTACAGCGAGGAATTCACTCGAGACGTAAGGCGAAGTGTGAAGCGGGACCGAGTAGAGTGAAGGAAGAGGTAGAAGGAAGCTCGGGCAGTGAGGCATCGATTCCGATACAAAGACTCCAGAGAAGAAGGCGAGTATCGGGAGAACACAAGGAAAGAAGAGAGACCACTCCGTGGGAGGACAAAGTTGTCAGTAATGGAGTAGATTACCTGCAGATGGTAGTATGCCCGCTGTTGGTGAAGATGGAGAAGAAGAAGAAGGAGATGCAGTCTACTTGTCTAGAGGTAAAGACTGTGTTGCAGGTCTTATCAAGATTGGAAGAAGAAAACTCGGAGTTAAAGAAGAGTATAACCCGAGGAGAGGAAGAGAGAGAAGTACTACGAGCAGAAGCAGTCAAGAGGAGTCAGGTAATCAAAGACCTGAAGAGAGAAGTGAGTTATCAAGAAGATCTTGCGAGGAAGAGTGACATCGCAAGGGAGAGACAGGTAGCAGAGCATGAAATCTTGAAGCATCAGTTTGCTGATTCAAGAGTCAAACTCATCCATGCTATGGCGAGGGTAGCATCAAAGGATCAAGAGCTTGATCGAGTGATGGAGAGTATGGAGGAGACGAAGCAACTCTGGCAAAGAGAGTTGGCTGCGAGATATAGAGAAGAAGAGAGATTACGAGACTTACTTCATAATCAGGAAGAGAAGGTTGCACAGAAGGAGAAAGAGAAGGAAGCGGTGAAGGCCAAATTCAAAGAAGAATTGGCAATGTACAGAGAAGAATGGCTCGCAGATTGGGAATGCAAACGCAAGACAAGATTGGAGCCATTGAAGGAAATTGTCTTCAGAGTAAACGCGATGTTGAGTACAAAGGCCAGCGTTCAAATTGAGGAGACGAGATTGCACTAGTTAAAACTATTGGTGCAGGAAACGAGGCGAAGACAAGCGAAAGATACAGATTTGAATGCCTTGTTGATTAAATTGAGAACTCGTGTAGATAGGAAGATCTTAGAAGTAGAAGACAATATTGCGATTAGATTAGACTTAGTGAGAATAGAGTTAGAAAAGCTTCGGCAGGATGTTAAGGCAAAACCCGAAGTAGATAACATCGGGATCCAAATGTCTTTGGAGTTGCACTCAGAGACATTAGAGAAGGGTGGGTCGAAGGATGAGGAGTTAGATAGATTACCCACTAGTGCAATTTCAGATCAGGAAAGAGAATTGCTGGATCTGGTAGAAGATGTGGGAGATCTGAAACCCAAGGAAAATGTAGTAGGAAGTAAGATTACTTCGGGTTCAGGGTTGAAAACCGAGGAAGAAGTAGACATTGGATCAGAGTAGAAACCGATTTGAGATTTGAAGGGGCAGATATGAAGAGGTGCATTGTCATTTCGGATCTATAGGTTAGAACAGTTGTTGTAGAATGGTATAGTTGTTAGAACTATCAATTGCTTCACTATTTAAGAGTGGCATTTGCAGGAAATTGTTGTTCAGTGCTCATTATTTCTGAGAATAGATAAAGCGAAGTGCTGTGAAGCAGTGCTTGTCGCTTGAGCTTGATTTCGAGTATCAACTTTGTGTTTGTAATTGTGAGTGTGCGAAGAAATTCGAAGTGCAAGTCAGAGTGCTTGTTGGATGTTGGATTCCACAGCCTTGATCTTCATTCTGTGTGTTTGATCCTAAGTGAAGTGCAATCGAAGCAATGCCTTGACAGATCTGAGAGGAATTGTAGTGTTGGTAGTATTCTGCATTTGTGAGTGCGGTGCGAAGTTGATGTGAAGCAATTTCGATCGAGGAAGTTGTGCCTTCAGTGGAAGGGTGGAACACAATTCTGAGGCGAAGTCGTTTTGCAGTGAAGTGCCATTTTCGGGAGAGCCTGAATCATCACAATCAAGATTGTTTGGAAAGATTTGATGGAGTTGTGATTAAGGAGTGTGAATTTGTGACAAGACTGCGAGTCAGTGTTTGTTACTCTCTTCTGGGTGTGGTTTCTACCTGAGAGACTAAAGAAGAACTCAAGAAGAACTGAAATTGTTACTTTTCTTTGTATTTGGACATTTCTGACTCGTATCTTTGCGGGAACGAACTTTACTTACCCGATTACCACAAAAGTGATATTTGTTGGGTTATCACAGCTCTCCCAACACCCTTAGATTTCCACCACAAAACATGGAGTACCAATAAATGGTCCAAAGTACTAAAGCCTGATTTGAAACCAGCTTGGCACTTAGCTCAAATTTTGTACTTTTTAGCCCAAGTACTCAACCTAGACTCCAAAATTTGACCATATAACTTAGTAAAGATACTACCAACTAGTATGGTACAGAAATTGGTGACAACATCTCTCTGGTTAGACTTTTGAATAGGAACTACCTTCTTCAAGAACCATCTATCAGGAAACCCACACTTGATTGCCTCATTCAAATGAGAAGTGAGTACTTGGAATCATATGGTTACCGCCCTACTTCAAAAGTTCAATACATAGTCCATCAAGGTCTTCAGCCTTACCATTGGCCAACTTCGTCAATTGGTACTTGACATCAGCTTCAAAGATGGTGAGAGCATACCAAGGCAAGGTGTCATGCTTGGAGCATCACGGAGAAAGTACAAATCCTTCACATAGTCACAAATCTTGTTCAGGTCCAGCAATTGTGATGGGGATCTGATGGTTAACTTCTTTCAAAAAGCCTTGGAATTGCTCCTCAAATCAGTGCTCAACTCAACCTCCTTGAGTCTCAAAGCTTGTTCAGGTCCAGCAATGGAGATGGAGATCTGATGTTTACCTTCTTCTAAAAAGCCTTGGGATTGCTCCTCAATTCAGTGCTCAACTCAACTCCCTTGAGTTGAGTCTCAAAAATACACACTTTTTGCACTTCACCAACTTTCTATACAAAACAAAGGCTTGATTTTGTGCAATCTGATCAAGAGACCTATCCATAGCTTTGATCCTTGACATTTTGCAATCAGCATCATACCATAGGAGTTGCTCATGGAATCTATGGTAGAGCGGCTCCAAATAGTAGAATCCTCTATCAAGGTATAAATAGGTCACTCAACTCAAGGATTTGAGAGGCTTGGATCCTAGCATTGAAATCACCAAGAATAAGTATTGCACCTTTACTTTGAAGCTCAAACATATCCTTTGTCAATGAGTGGAAAGGTTGCATGGTGTTGAGAGCTCCACTTGAATGGGCCAAGAATGACATTTTGAGATTTTGAGAGGAGAGATTTCCCAAAACCTTTCTTTGCCAAATCTTAGCACTTACTTGTCCAAACCTTGCGGTCTTAATCTTGTTAGAAGCACCTTGCCAAGAGCTTTCCATGACCACCAAGATTGCACCATTTTGAGCTCTGTGCCAAAAGTTATGAGTGATTGAATTTGTTGATAGAGGATCCATATTTAAGAGTTTGTATCTTCATCATATGAAGTCCAAATGGAGTGAATTATTGTGGCATTTGATGCACATTGAAAAGCTCTTTCAATTGATATCAAGCTTGCTTGAAAACCACATTTGTGAAAAAAGTAAAGAGTATTTGATTTATGTCATCTTTGGCAGATTTTAGGGTTTGAGGTGCAATTTCAAGACATTGTAACTTTTGGTTCCATGTCCAAATGTTTCAATCTTAGGATCATTGGGAGCACCTCTGAAAGAGATTTCTATTGATTAACTAAGTGCTGAATTTTAAGTTATATAGAGAAAGCTCTAAGTTTTATCATTTTGTGATCTTGTGTGCTTAATGGTGCTCACATCTACAACTTTTAGAGATACTCAGCTGACTATATCTTTGAAAATATGTTATCAAATAGAGTGGGTGGGGTCTCATTAGAAGCATCATGAAGTGAGATTTCTTTCAAGGTATAGCTTGTGCACTTTGGAGTAGTAAACAAAGAGTTCTAAATTTTTCAATTCTCATAAAGCTTTGAGAAGTCTATGATCAACAATGAATAATGAAATATAAAGCTTGGAAGACCCCAAGAGTCAAAAGGCTCAAAACACAATACAAAACACATGAAATGTAAGCCTAGGCAAGAGCCTAGGTCATCTGACCTATGAACCGGCTTGTCTCTCACTCAGCATGAACCTCTGATGGCTATTATGGTAGCGCACCATGGACTAAGAAGGCAATGAACCCCAACTCCATCATACTCCCCCAAGGTTAACACTCCAAGACTCAAAACATTGCTCACTAGAGAATTCAATGAGAGAGAGATGGGTGCAAATGAAAGGATGATGACTACCTCCTCACCCCTTGTTTATATACTTGTGAAATAATTACGTACCAAAGTTACTAATTACCGTAGTAACTCAAATTACTAGACTAAAAGTCAAGTAAAGTCAAAAAGTAGAAAGGAATATCCATTCACATGGGCATATTCCACTAGCATGTGATCTTATCTTGACCCAACCACTAAGTCAATGATTCCTTCACATGGGCTATCCTTGGACTATAGAAGAATCCAAAACAAAAAGGCTTGCAAGCCCAAGAGTTCTCAATTCTTTCCTCAAAGTCAAACACCTAGGAATAATACCAAGTCAACACACTAGAATCCAAAATAGTGATGCTCATCTTTTCCACTTCATCTAAATTAAGGTCCACTCTATCTTAGCTATGACTAAATTTAGCTAATCATGACTAATGTAGAACCATCCTTTATCTCTATGTAAATAATTTCTCTCAAGTACTTGTAATACCAAACTAAATATCACAATACCACACACATGCACAAATGGGTGTTATAGACCAATCTCTAACACATTGGTTGGATGTAAACCAATCTCCATCATATACTTACTTAATGCTAAAGCTTCAACCTGTAAGAGAGTTGAGTAACCTGATGTCTAACTCTGATCTACATGTAACAAGGGCAATCAACAAACGCATGGTGCTCATCCTCAACTTTCCTCATAGTACACAATGCAAAGTCGCATGGAGTGCTCCATCTGCTGCAAATGTCCTTGTTCTACTTCTAGTCTATGAGAACTAGTTCTATATTGAGCAATAACTTGTCTAAGTGAAGTAGAAATCCTAGCCAAGAGATAATCTTGCTCACAATACACTAACATAGGATTTACAAACTGCTGATAAAACACCATCTTGTCATGCCATTTGTAGTGCCGCATCTAGATGCTCAAAGACTGGAGTTCTAGTTATAGTAGTTAGAGTTATTTCAGCAGTTTCTTAGCAACTACTTTCCGACGTCAGATTTTGGCCAGAATTGGAGGAGTTTTCACTGTTTGGCCAGATTTGGAGGACTTTCGCTAGTTTGGAGGACTTTTGCAAATTTGGAGAAACTTTGGAGTACAAGTGGGATTGTTCCATCCACCTTGGATGTTCCATTGTGGAGTTCAAAGGAAGCATTGCAGTAGCATGCAGATCAGTTGGTGCAATAGGCTTGGAGTGGAGCCTTTGTACCATCAAGAGATGAGTGTGAGGATGAGCCTCCAGACGTGATTGCTTTGACACCTCTGGATACCACACTCATTGCTTGGCAGTATCCAGTAGAGGGGATATGCCTATTGGAGTTGTTTGGTGGGATCAGCACCGGACTAGCTGCGGTGTTACAAGTGGGTATACGAGTACAGAGGTACTTGTATGTAGAGAGGGATGAGACTGCTAGGCGAGTCTCTCTACATCATGTGGCACACTTGGCCTATCGGTATCCAGAGTTATTACCGATGTCAATAGTCAGGGGTTACCAGAAGGCCCTACCAAGAGACATTTCCTTACTGGGGGGTGCATGACCTAGAGAGACATGGGCCTATTCACTTAGTGATTTCTGGATGGCCATGTTAGGGACATACACGTACTGGTAGAGGATTAGGTCTTCAAGATCCTTGTTCTGGTGTGTTTTGGGAGATGTTATGGATACTACGACATCTTTAGGTTCATCAGTCTATTTCTCCAGCTTACCTTTTGGAGAACGTTCCTTAGTTGGGTGATTCTTGCACCAAAGTGGTGGTGAGTACACATCAGGTCCATTCTTGGATGGGACTTGCTGTATTGTTAGATGCAGCCAGAGTGGGATCACGGGCTCATCGTCTTTGTCTTTGGTAGACAAACCTCTTACCCAAAGAGGTTCTATAGCGCACTTATGATGGGATTTAGCGACTTGACCACATCCTTGTTGATGATATCTTGGATGTTAGGCGTCAGTCTCAGATAGTGGTCGTGGCTGATAGGTCACCTATGGCAGTGGTGAACCTAGTTGGACAGCCTAGAGCTGCATTTCCCACACTTATGAGTTTCCTAGGCTCTCATGCTTTTTGAGAGGGAGGACCTGGACTTGTTTGGGACTCACAGTTATAGTAGTTGGTGGAGCCCTATGCTGATGAGAGAGAGTGAGCGATGGGTTTTCGCACCGGTATTACCGCTGTTCTAGCAGTGTCAAAGGCATCCAAGCGTCAGGTGTTAGGTCATGCTATGGACCTGAACTGTTTGACCTGGATTGTGAGCCTTGGCTTGGCAGAGCAGCGTAGGATGTGCTTGATAGGCATCACCACTCGGACACTTGTGAGCCCTGTGCCTATCGAGACGATTCAGGCACATGCTGGGGGCAATGGACCGAGTGGACATGGTATTCTTGGGACACATCCAATAGCTACTAGGGAGAGTGGTCTTCTTGGAGTCCATCCATGTGAGCGTGGGCTACTTGGATTACACCCTTGGTCCACATGGGATGCAGCTAGAGGACGTGTGGAGCTGGCAGCCAGAGTGGAGGGAGTTTTCTGCACAGAGGTTGGGACCCCTAGTAGTCGGGAGCATGACACTATTGCTCCCAAGGGCCCAGTGTAGCAGCCAGTCAGTACGTCTTCCACTCCTACTACAATTACAAAGGATACTTGGGAGCCTGATCTTGGACCCAAGCTTACTGGAGAGGAAAGACGGAGGGTTTGGAGGTTCTTGAGGAGTCACACGAGTTGTTTTGCCTTCAATATGAAGGATTTGGGTGCTCTGAAGGGACCTGGTATACGGATTGAGCTGACTAGCGACACACTAGTTTTCCGACATCCTTATCAATATAGTGATCTGGAGAGGATATTGATTCAGAGCCAAAGTAGTGACCTTTTTGAGGCTGGTTTGGTGGAGATTTCACGTGGAGAGTATGCATCAGCAACAATGATGCCAGCCAAGAATGATATGCATGGCAACTACACAGATAGGCGGATGTGTGGAGATTACCGTCCTATCAACCGACAGACAAGGGCTGATCGGTATGCCATGCCTACATTGGAGGAGATTTTTGATGCAATTGGGCATGCAAAGATCTTCAGTACTTTGGATCTTTGAGTGGGATATCATCAGTTGCCAATTAGGGAGGAGGATAAGTCCAAGACAACATTTTAGGCTATTGATCCTCACGGCAAGGATGTGTTATATTAGTGGAGGTTCTTACCATTTGGGTTAAAAATGCTCTTGCTGAGTTCCAGAGGGTCATGGTGTAATACTCCGAGGACAAGAGAAGAGAGAAAACACAGATTGCACACTCAAACATTCGATGCCCCAAGGGAGCACCTTCTCTTAATTATATAGACAAAGAGGATCTCCTCCAAGGAAGCTCCACCATAGGATTAGGAACACAGATAGGTGACATGTCAGCAAGCTCCACCCTTGGATTACTTACTTGGATGGGTGATCTGTCTAGTCTAGGTCCTATCTAGTTGGTCAAACGAGCTTTGACCGGAGGGAATCTTTTAGGGAATCTTCCTGGAGGAATCTCAAAATCACATGAGTAAGGTACCATTGGAAAGTTCTCGACGAGACAAACCATGGGGGATGGAAGGCCAGCCTTTCCTCAGTTGGGGGGGAATCTGCACATTTTTGAGGCCTAATTCATCCGTTTAGGCCTCCGAAATTGCCTTCAAAGATTTCAAGCATATTTTGGTTCCTACTCTATTAGTAGAAGTCCCCTTTTGGTGATACATCTTTCTGATCTGTTTAGTCCATCATGTGTAACATCCTTCCAGATGTTACCAAACCAATTCTCACCTTTAAATCATATGTCTAGCTATTGGTTCTAAGGTTCTCAAGTCTATTTCGGTTTCTGCCCTATTAGTAGAAGTACTCTTTTGGTGATACTTCTATCTGATCTATTTTGACCATCATGTATAACATCATTCTAGATGTTACCAAACCAAATTTCACATCTAGATCATATGGCTAACCCTTGGTATTACAGACCTCCCTCCTTTTAAGACGCAACGTCCTCGTTGTGCAATTGTTGCTCAAATGCTTGCACCAACACCGGTGCATGTGCCAAATTGGCAGCGGGTTCCCAGGTTGCTTCATAGAGGGGGTAACCTTTCCATTGTACTAGATATTCCACCCGCGGATGGCAAGTACCACGCATGCACTTTTGGAGAATCCGCTCCACTTCATATTCCTCTGTGCCATCAATGACTGTCGGACAAGGTCGAATGTCCTGTGTGGAAGTACCTTGGCCTGATCAGGGAGCATATCTGCATAATAGGGAGACATGGAACACTGGATGGATCTTCATGTGTGGTGGTAGCTCAAGGTGATAGGCCACAGCGCTGATGCGACAAAGAATCGAGAAAGGCCCAATAAAACGAGGTCTGAGCTTACGAGATCCAACTAATGTGAGGTTGGTTGTCGATAGCCACACTTGATCCCCAACATTGAACTCCATGTGCCTACGGTGTGCATCAGCATACTGCTTTTGTCAATTTTGTGCAATCTGTAACCTGTGCTTGGCGCTCTCTACACCTTGTTGGATTCTAGAAACAAATGTGTTGACTGCATCAACCTTGGTAGTCACTGGACGGATCTTCATCAAGCTAGAAGGTGTGAAGGGATGCTCACCATACATGAGGAAGAACGGAGTGAACTGGGTGGAGGCATTCACTGAATTGTTGTAAGCAAATTCCACCAACGGTAGTAGGGTGTCCCACCTCTCTTGCTCTTCTAAGGTGAAGCTACGTAACATGTCTTCAATCGTGCGATTAGCCTACTCTGTTTGGCCATCTGTTTGTGGGTGGTAAGTTGTAGACATGGCCAACTTGGTTTTGAAGAAACCAAAGAGTGTTCGCCAAAACAAACTGGTGAATTGGGTGCCTCTATCGGTGATGAGTACTCTAGACAAGCCATGGTGAGCAAAGACTGCATCTAAGTATAGTTGAGCTAGTTGTGGAGCGGTCACCTCCTTGGTGGTAGGGCATACATGAATAATTTTGCTGAGCCGGTCCACAAAGACTACAATGGAGTCAAACCCTGAGGTGGTCTTGGGTAATTCACAGACGAGATCCATACTCACTTGTTCCCAACGTTGGGTAGGAGTGGGAAGAGGTTGAAGGAGCCCTGCAGGAGCTTGATTAGAAGCTTTGTTCTATTGACAAAGTAGGCAGCTACGCACATAGTCCATCACGTCGTTGCTCATCTTGGGCCAATAGTAATGGCGCTTGACTGCCTCCAAGGTCTTGTCCACTCCGACATGAGCTGCAATGGCCAAATCATGACATTTCGCTAGAATGGTGGTGTGTAATTCTGGGACATTTGGGATCCACAATCGGCCCTCCCAAAAGGTAGTCCTTGGGTGCTGGTGACACCTTTGGACGCTTGCGCTTCTACAATCTGTGGATCAGTTTTTGTAGCAGCTAGAATCTCTTGCCAGAATTCAGGGTTAATCTTAACCTCTGCCGCCAAGTTGTTGGCCATTGGCATGCGGGTGAACGCATCTGCAAGTTGCTTCTTACCTTCCACGTAGGTGATTGTCATGTTGAAGCATTGTTGCCACTTCGCCCACCGAATTTGGTGACAAGATAGATCCTTCTGCATCTCGAGGTAGACTATAGGTTTGTGGTCTGTCTCTACTACAAATGCCTTCTCGCCCAGGTAGTGCTTCCAATGCTTGATTGCTAGAACGATGGCCAACTCTTCTTGTTCTGTGGTGTGGTAGTTGCGCTCTGCCGGTAACAACTTTCGAGAGAAATATGCAATTGGATGCCATCCGTCATGCCACTCTTGTTGTAGGACTGCTCCTATTGCTACGCCTGATGCATCCATAGCCAACTTGATTGGACATTTTGGGTCATACCACTTCAAGATTGGTGCATGTAGCAAGGCGGCCTTCAATTCTTGAAAGGCCAACTCTTGTGCAGTTCCCCATGTCCACTTCTTCCCCTTGCCAAGTAGTGCCGTTAAAGGCTGTGCAACCTTGGAGAAGTCCTTGACAAATCTACGATAGAATCCCGTCAACCCCAAGAAGCTCTTAAGTTGAGTCTGATCTTCTGGGGCACTCTATTTTTGAATGACCTCTATTTTATCTGTCAATACTTGAATGCCCTCTGCACTTACTCTATGCCCTAAGTAGTCTACTTCAGACTTGCCAAACTCACACTTTGAGATTTTGGCATACAACTGATTTTGTCTAAGAATTTGGAGGACCTCTCGTAGATGTTGTTTGTGTTCTTTCATTGTGCTACTATATACTAAGATATCATCCAAGAAGACGATAATAGACTTATCCAAGTATGGACGAAATATGTCATTCATTAGGCTCATGAAAGTGGCAGGCACATTGGTGAGGCCAAAAGGCATCACAAGATACTCAAAGTGGCCATACCTAGTTCGAAAGGCAATTTTGTACACATCTTCCTCTGCAATTTGGATTTGATTGTAATCGCTCTGCAAGTCTAGTTTGGTGAAGTATCTCGCTCCATGGAGTTGATCAAACAGGTCATCCATGCGAGGTAAGGGGTATTTGTTCTTCACTGTTTGTTGATTGAGACCCCGATAATCAATGCACATGCGCATTGTACCATCCTTCTTCTTCACAAACAAGACAGGGGCCCCATATGGTGATACGCTAGGTTGGATGAACCCTTTCTGTAGCATCTCCTCAATTTGAGTCTTACACTCCTCCAACTCATGAGGTGATAGGCGATATGGGGCCTTACAAGGAGGTGTCTTCCCCGAAAGTGTCTCTATTTTGTGATCTACTCACCTTTTAGGTGGTAATCCTGAGGGTAGATCATCGGGAAAGACATCTTGAAACTCATCCACCACATCCTTCAATTTCTCAGGAATTTGTCCAGCGAGTTGTGCACTCTGGACTTCTCTTATTAGACCCAGAAAACATCTATCGGTCTTACAGACAGTTGTCGTCCCTACGACATATAGAGGCAGTTTCTGCCTATGTGATTTTTCTTTAACCCCAATGATTGACCATTGGTGGGTTCTCACTACTTTCTTCCTCCAATCTACCATTGGGTTGTACTGCTCCATCCATGGCATGCCTAAAATTGCATCATAACGGGCTAACTGTATCACTTGCCACTCAATTGCTTCTTGATATTCTCCTACAGAGAGGGTTACCCGTCTAGGTAATGATTCAATCCTCTTTGTTTGCCCATTTGGTAACTCTACTTCTTCACTTCCATCTCTTGCTAGATCCATTCCCAATCTGATTGCAACAGAGCGAGACAAGAAATTCTCTGTTGCTCCGGGATCTATTAATACTCTCACTTGATTACCTTCTAGGATTCCATTCATGACAATCAATTGTGAGGTTGCCTTTTGGGATCTTTGCGCATTATTCTTCTTCCTTCCCTTGCTTCTCTGCTTCCTTATTGAGCCAGTAAGGCCGCGAGGTACATTTACTGGCGATCTTTGTTTTCCAAAGTGGTTTCCACCTCCTCTTCTTCAATGTGCCTCTCCATGTTGTTCAAAGATCGCCTGTACGAAGGCCGAGGGCCTCTAGGGAAACGAGTGCGACAATTGGTAGATATGTGCCCAATACAGCCACAATTGTAACAACGGCATTGTTCTCCTTGAGTCCCTTCTCCTCGTGAGACTCCATCTCTTCGTTCTTCTACCCGTCCTTGCTCTCCTTGAAGCGGCCGTGCTCCTTGATCCCGGAATTGAAGGTTGCCTAATTCCATTGGTACTGGTCCACCCATGTGTGGCATTTCTGCCCGATAATGTTGAGGTGGAACTACTCCTTCACCTCCACCTAATGCTCAAGCTATTCTCTACGCACAAGCAATAGCTTCAAATATCGTGCGAGGGTTTTGCACCATGACTTCTTGGCGAATCCGCTCTTTCAACCCTCGTTTGAAATTGTCGAGAGCCTCTGCTGGACTCATGTCGGTAATTGTGACTTGTAGATCCAGAAATGCCTCCACATACTCTTGTATGCTATTCTTCTGTTCAATCCCCATAGTCGGGTTCGAGCCATCTGCACAGAATCCACCAATTTGAAATTCTTGAGCAGTCCTTCTTGCATTGCTGTCCATGTGACCTCCCTTCTCTCTGCTAGCATGGATTGTTCCCAAGCATCTTACCATGTGAGGGCTTTATCGGTCAAGTACCCACATGCAAACACGCCTGCAGTATGCTCTGTGATCTCTGTTGAGAACAATCAAAAATATCGATTCATTCTCGAGATCCAATTCTCCACTACTCCCATCGTACGCTGCCCCTTGTAAGGCTCGATGTTGCAGGTCTTCTTCATCCGGAGTAGCAATGTGGCTTCATTGTTGATAGGGTTTGTAGGCACGGGTGTAAGACTCTTCTGTAATAGAGTAGGAACCGAAATATGCCTGAAATCTTTGAAGGCAATTTCGGTTCCTACTCTATTAGTAGAAGTCCCCTTTTGGTGATACCTCTTTCTAATCTGTTTAGTCCATCATGTGTAACATCCTTCCAGATGTTACCAAACCAATTCTCACCTTTAAATCATATGTTTAGTTATTGGTTCTAAGGTTCTCAAGTCTATTTCGGTTTTTGCCCTATTAATAGAAGTACTCTTTTGGTGATATTTCTATCTGATCTATTTTGACCATCATGTATAACATCATTCTAGATGTTACCAAACCGAATTTCACATCTAGATCATATGGCTAACCCTTGGTATTATACATGGATAGGATCCTAGCTAGATTGGATTTTGCTTGGTGCTATATTGATGACATTTTGGTTTATAGCACTACTGTGGAGGAGCATGAGAGACAATTGTTGGAGGTGTTTGAGAGGTTGAGATCTCATGGACTCAAACTACATCCTGGGAAGTGTAGGTTCTTCCACGAGCAGGTTGAGTATTTGGGTCACACTATCTACCTCGGAGGACTTGGTGTTTAGCAGACCAAGGTGGAGGCTATTGCATGTATTCCTCGGCCTACGGATGTGAGTAGAGTGCAAGCATCCCTTGGGTTGGAAAACTTCTATCGCCGCTATGTTAGAGGATTTAGTGCCATTACCAAGGCCTTGACAAAGCTGACCAAGCTTACACAGGAGTGGTGTTGGGGAGATGAGCAGGAGAGAGCTTTTGTAGAGCTCAAGGAGAGGTTGACATCTGCTCCTATTTTGAGGAGACCAATCAAGGGATGACCATTTCAGGTTCATACTGATTGGAGTATGTTGGGGCTTGAAGCAGTGCTCACCCAACATGATGATGAAGGGAAGGAGTTTGTGGTGGCCTATGCTAGTCGCTCCAACAATTCAGCGGAGGTGAAGTATTCAGCGGAGGCAAAGTTCATATGAGGGAGAGTGCTTGGCAGCAGTTTGGGCAATAGCACATTTCTGATGTTACCTATTTGGTAACCCCTTCACTCTCATCACTGATCATCAGCCGCTGAAGTGGTTGATGGAGTCCGACAAGCTTTCAGGAAGCTTGCACAATGGGCTCTAATTTTACAAGAGTATGATTTCACGATTGTTCACAAACCTGGAGTGGTGAACCGTGATGCAGATGGGTTGAGTAGAAACCCATGTCCCAGCCAGCAGGATCAAACCGGAGCACATTGGCATGGTGAGACAGATGAGGAGATGGTGCAAGGTTGGCATGCATTGGCCTTTTTGTGTATATTTTCAGAGGCTTTGGTGGTATCTCTCTCAATGCATACAGGAGGAATTATTGAGGTCACAGATCCAGAGAGTGAAGATATTGGTACAGTTCAGCGAGACATTCATGATGATGTCTTAGTGATGGACTATCTTTGCACTGGTGTTGTGGGTGGCACAGTTGGGGCCAAGGAGAGAGACCGTGTTCTTCAGCAAGCCAGACGGTTCAGATTGGAGAGTAGACACCTTTTGCGTGTATAGGAGGATGGTAGAGTGCGAGTAGTACCACTTCCATCACAAAGACCACAATTGGTCCGTCATGCTCATGAGGAGCTAGGACATTTTGGAGTAAAGCGTACGTATAGCTTACTCAAGAGTCATTATTGGTGGCGCGGTATGCAGACCAAGGTACAGCAGTTTGTTGCCAGATGTATGGTTTGTGACCAAGTTAGAGCATCATTCAATGCTCCTACGCCACAGTTACACCCATTACCTATCATGGGATTGGGTTACCATTGGAGTTTGGACTTTGCCGGACCTTTACCGCTGACTGTGAGACATCATTGGTATGTTTTGGTGATGGTGGAGCACTTCTCCAAGTGGATTGATTTGGTGGCACTTCCTGACAAGTCTAGTGAAGGGACAGCTTACTTGTTCATGGATCAAGTTCTTAGTCATTTTGGTGCACCAGCCGAGGCTTTGACTGATCAGGGTACAGAGTTCTTGGGGGAGTTTCAGGTCTTGTGTGACAAGGCTTTGATTGATCATTGTACTACATCCCGAGATCACCCTGAGGCAGATGGCTTAGCAGAGAGAGTGGTTCAGACGGTGAAGAAAGGATTGCAAAAGTATGGTTTGCAAAGAGGCCACTTGGGAGATTGGGATCTCCAGTTACCTTGGTTGGCCATGGGCTATCGGTTCAGCCGGCAAGCCTCCTTAGCATCCTTCTCTCCATACTCTCTACTCTATGGACGAGATCCAGATTTACCTGTAGCCATTCGTCAAGATGCTACTGTAGTTTTGGACTTGGATGACCCCAATGTATGGATGAGTGCATGTTCTCAGCGGGCAGAGATCTTTTGGAGAGTGATGCCGATGGCCTTTGAGAACTTGGCGATTGCTCAGCATAGAGATACTTTACGCTATGCTACCATTCGAGGAGGAGGTTATAGACCCTCTATCCGTTGATTTTGTCCAAGCAACTATGTATATCTACAGCAGACAGCACCGACGACACTTGATGTTTCTACAGGCCACACTATCTTGAGAGTATGCAAGGTTTTGCCATCTGGAATCCTTGTGTTAGAAGGACATGATGGTGTTGTTTGGAAGGATCATGTGCACAATTGTGCGCCATGCCACCTCCCAAACATTGATGGTACTATGGACCCAAGCTTGGCACTTGTACGTGCAAGCTTGAGGTGTATGTTATGTGGCTCTTCTGGTGGAGTTGCTACTATGTTAGTGTGTGATAGTTGTTCGAGAGGATGGCATATGGCATGTATGACTCCTCCCCTCACGGTGGTTCCTCAAGGACAGTGGTTATGTCCTAGATGTACTTGACCTATAGCTAGTTCATTCTTTATATGGTATAGATTGCAGACAGGCGACTAACGATGGGGCTCCATAGCACCCGGCGTCTTGATCTTTGCCCATTAGAGGGTATACCATATACTTAGAGTAGATGGCTATCTGGAGTTAGAGGGACCTAACCGCCAGCTAGAGGGGCGATTGTGCACTTTAGAGTCTATGTATGACTTATGTGTGATTTGTGTTTCTACAGTGTATGATGTTGACAGTGATGTATGTTGTGTAGCGATGTATATACGCACGACAGTTGTCACACCATTTGTAGTGCCACATCTAGATGCTCAGACACTGGAGTTCCAGTCATAGTAGTTAGAGTTATTTCAGCAGTTTCTCAACGACTACTTTCCGACGGTTAGATTTTGAGTTTGGGGTACTGACTTCATGGTGGGGTTAACCGTCACTTTGCACCATTTGCACCGTCAAGTGTGCCTTCAGCGGGACCGCTAAGGATTTCAGAGCTAGCTCGAGTCCAGGGGTATATTTTTAAAGTGAGCTCCAAAGAGCTCACTTCTCTGATGTTGAGCCTTCGAGTTCCTGGCTATGGTGGACAGAGGCCGGCAAGCGTCACCTGGATTCTCTATGCTTGAGTGGGTGTGGCTTGACTGTAATCAGTGCCCAGTTGTTGGCAGTTTATAGAGTGACAGATCAAGTACTGATCTGAGTTGAGTTGAGTTGAGTTGAGAGTGGTAAGCAATCTGATTATTGTGGCACTTTAGAGTCTATGTATGACTTATGTGTGAGTTGTGCTTCTACAGTGTATGATGTTGACAGCAATGTATGTTGTGTAGCGATGTATATACGCACAACAATCTTGGTACCGGTTTGCTGCCATGCCAAGAAGCAAAGTAAGAATTGCTCCTTGATTGCTTCTCGTAGTGCAATAGGCTCCAATCTCTAATGTTGCTCACAAACATTTCACCTTGTGGCCCATACAATCAGATCTATATACCAACCAATAGATAGAGTGGCACAAAAAGCTTGGTAGGGAAGTCTCTCATGCTCCATGGACCTCACCTTAGTGGCATATATGTGAGAGCTAAAATCAAAGCTTTGGCCTCAAGAGGCAAAAACCCAGTTTCAACAAGCAGCAATACATAAGGAGTTTGAGTCCTTAGCCCAAGTTCATCACACAAAAACAGTTTTTGAACTTCTCCACCTTTTGCCACCATGTCTTCTTAGTACTTGGACCTCAAATTTGAACAACATAGAGAACCACCAAGTTCTTGCTCTATTGCACAAGTGAAAATCTAGTGATAATTTTTGCATCAAAACTTTTGACTTACAAGCTCTCTTTCAAAGCCAACCTCACAGCATATGGATCTGTGAGAAAGTAGTGGTGAAAATTTTCATTTTTTCACATCGCATGCAACTTGATGTTTGGAGTACCAACTTTGTATGGCCATTTCTCTTCATTCAAAAACCCAATCCAAGTGATTCTTCTATCATAAGAACCACACAGTCATAAGCTTTCTACAAAATTTAAATTTGAAAATTTTGAATATCCAAGGCAGATGATATGACCATTTGTTTCTTTCTGACACTTCTGAGTACTTGGTGTTAAAATCTGCACATGTGAAGTGTGATTACTCTTTATAGGTCCAAATCAAGTGGTTTTGTGGAAATAGAACAATTATTGTGTAAGGTTTCTATTGAAGTCTGATTTGTTGCAATTGGAGATCAGACAAGGAAGTTGTGTTAGTTTGAAATTTGTGACTCTTCGTACATCATAACATTGTGAAGTGTAAATTCAAGCTATTGTATCCTTGTACTCAATGATCAAAATGAAGTGATATTGTGTCACTAGAATCAGCTCACTCAATCTTTTACATTGAAAACTCCTTGATAGAGTTTAGAGGACAGATTTGAAGCTCTATATACCTCAATTTTTGCAGCCTTTGGTATCTTTGTGCGCCTCAAATTTGGAAGATAGTATCTTTACATTCACATGTCCAAATGAGGTGTTCTTATCTCATTAGACCTGGAGAAGCTAAAACTAGCTTCTCCAGGTCCTTACTTTAATACCTATTTAGTAGTGCTTAGTGCTGCAAAAAAAAAAACTATGCCTACTTGAAAATCTTGAAGTTTTGGTGATAACAGTAAAACTTCTAGATTGATTGTGAGTGATTAGTGATAGGTATAATAGAGGAGTCCAAGATGGTGAAATAAATTGCTGATATAGCCTTGAAGCAACAAAAATATAGCTGAAATTTATAGGAAATCTAATGAGTTCCACAAAGAACTTAGAAGCTTCTTGGCTATGTCCCAATGCATGAATACTCGCATGATTGATATGGAAATTATAGAGATTGAGATCAGCACTATAAAATATTCATTGAACCTGGTCAACCAAGAGTCTCAAGAGCTAAAGAAGAGTACTATCTTGCTATTAACATCAACCAAGGAGATGGTTGATGCTACTCAGAAAGTTGCTTCTTTGGGAGCACAAGCCAATGACTTTGCTACACAAAGCGAAGGGCTCTAACAGATTGTAGATACATTAGAAGTGAAGATGGGGTCTTATGCTGAAGCTACTAATGTGCTCAAATCTCTTACTTGAAAGAGCATGAGGTTGAGAAGGAGAACAAACTGGTCAGAATGAAGAACTTGAGGATTTCAAGTTTGCTCAAGATTGAGAAAGAAGACACCAAGGCCATAGTGTGTGAATTTATTGCTGATTCTTTGAGAGTCCATGATCCTCAAGTTGTGCAAGCATATAGATTGGGACAACAAGGTGCACAACCAAGAAGCATTTTAGTAAGGGTTGACTCAACAACTTGGACAAATTCAGTGATAGAAAACAAGGCTATAGTGAAGAGGCGGTGCATGTGGTTGGACCCGGATCTCACATCTCTCCAATGGCAACCAAAGAAAGGAGAATTAGCAAAAGTGAAGGAGGCTCAACAAGCATATTTTGTTGTATTCTTGAGAGATAATAGAGTTGTGATTACTCAAAATAATTATCAGCTATTGCATAGCAATTCTATACCCTTAAAGTGCTATTTTGGAATGTTCATGGCCTCACACATACCAAGTTCCAACGGTAAGCTTTTGTGGGATGATGTTGATTCAATCAATCTTATGAAGACATGGGAACATGAAGGAAACACCACTCAAGACATTGAAGGTTTCACTCTTGTTGGTTCAAGCTTGAACAAGCGGATGCAACACAGAGGAAGGGGCTTTGGAGGTATTGCTACGTATGTCAGATTTGGCTTTGAAAAATAAGTCTCTTTGATAGGCCAAGACTCAAGTGGACAATACCAATGGTTAAACATTAGAGGAGTTGTTACACCTTGCTTCCTTGTTGTTTTTACTTTGCTCCATTGACATCACTAATCTATTCAACAAAAAATGAAACAATGAAATATAAAGCCCGGAAGACCCAAAGAGTTAAAAGGCGGAGCTCTCATTCAAGTGGACCTCTTAACACCATGCAACCCTTCCACTCCTTGAAAAAAGATGTGTTGGAGTTTCAAAGTAAAGGTGCATTACTTGTTCTTGGTGATTTCAATGCTAGGATCAAAGCCTCTCAAATCCTTGAGTTGAGTGACCTTGAGAATGACCCTATTTATACCTTAATAGATTATTCTAGTACTTGGTCCCACTCTTCCCTAGACTCCATGAGTCAACAGTTTTTGAGCTTTGGTACCAATTATAACCTGAAAATCTTGAATGGCCTTTCTCAGTTTCTTGAAACTTGCAAGAGCATATGCTTTGCTTCTGGTGGATCAAGCATCATAGACTATATGTGTGGTACCCAGATTTTATTTTTTTGAATGGTTTTCAGAAAGTTTTGAAGAAGAAGTACATTGGTAAAGCCAAAGGAGGGCTAAATGGGAAGGAAAAGGTGAAAAAGTTTGTGTTTGGGCTAAACCCAAAGTTGACCTTGGGTCAAGTCCAAAGGACCCGGGATGGACAAGAGGGAAAGGCAAAGAAGGGGACTTTGTATTGGGTAGTGCAGCCTGATCCGGAGAACCTATAACAAACTTCTTTGGAGTTTTCCAATCAAGAAAGTATGCGAGAGGGAAGTGATGATCTTGGGATCAAGAAGTTCTTGATAGTGATAGGAAACAACCTTACAGAATTGGTGGCTGGCACAGAGAAGCAACAAAAGAATGATCGATAAGCAAAGGACTATAAAATCAATATTTTTGCAAGGAAGCAGCACAATATTTAGATGCTACCCTGTCCCTATTTAGAGTCAACCCAAAGTAATACAAATTGCAAATTTGCAAGAAGAAGAGTGGGTTAGGATCTCAAAAACGATCTTTGACAAGAAGAGAGTGAGGAAACACACAATGGCCCAAAAAGTGAGTAAGCAGAGTGCAGTGAGAGGTCTTGCAATATGTAGATTAGATGTAGTGGTGAGGATTCATGTCTTAGCAAGACTTTGTATCACATTCTTGGCCTGGAATTGGAATTTTAGTTTTCCAAGTTTCATGGCAAAAATCACCACGAGTGATTGCAAGGATGGGCAAAAGCATGAAGGGAAGAGAGGGAATCCGGCTTGATGGACTGACTTGGATTGGAGATAAGTTTTGGGGAGAGAAGAAGGAGAGATAGGAGGTACCACCTACTATCAATGAACATTGAAAAATGAAATATGAAGCCCAGAAGACCCAAAGAGTCAAAAGGCTCAAAACACAATACAAAACACATGAAATATAAGCCTAGGCAAGAGCCTAGGGCATCTGAACAATCTCTAACAAATTGGTCCGATGTAAACTAATCTCCATCATATACTTCCCTAACGCAAAAGCTTGAACCTGTAAGAGAGTTGAGAAATCACTACAAATAATCTGATGTTAAACTCTAATCTGCATGTAACAAGGGCAATCAACAAACTCATGGTGCTCATCCTCAACTTTGCTCATAGTCCACAATTTTCAAAGTTGCATGGAGTGCTCTATCTGCTGCAAACGTCCTTGTTCTACTTCTAGTCTATGAGAACAAGTTCTATATTGAGCAATAATATGTCTAAGTGAAGTAGAAATCCTAGCCAAGAGATAATCTTGCTCACATTACACCAACATAGGATTTACAAACTGCTGATAGAACACCATCTTGGTACCGGGTTGCTGACATAAGTGAAGTAAGAACTGCTCCTTGATCACTTCTTGTAGTGCAATAGGCTCCAATCTCCAATGTCGCTCACAAACATTCCACCTTGTGGCCCATGCAATCAGATTTGTATACCAACCAATAGATAGAGTAGCACAAAAAGCTTGGTAGGGAAGTCTCTCATGCTCCATGGACCTCACCTTATTGGCATATGTGAGAGCTAAGAACAATGCTTCAGCCTCAAGAGGCAAAAACCCAGTTTCAGCAAGCAGCAATACATAGGGAGTTTGAGTCCTCACCCCAAGTTTACCACACTAAAACAATTTCTGAACTTTCTCCATCTTTTGCCACCGTGTCTTCTTAGTATCTAGACCCCAAATTTGAGCAACATAGAAAACCACCGGCTGCACACTGAATAACACCTTCTTCAACTTCCATGTGGTAAGATGAGCAAGTCTATAGCAATTCATGAGTGAATACAAAGCTCTAAACCGTGCATTGATTCTTATCTTCACACAAGTAGACCAACTATAATCATGAGAAAACTCAAGGCCCAAGGAATTATAAGAAGAAACCTGCTCCAACTGCTGTCCATCAAAAAAGGAAGGTGTGACACGTTTAGAACCTTGACAAGTCCAATCACCTTGGACTTGTCAAGGTTCACCTCCATCTTTGTTTGATTCCAAAAGCAAAGAAGAGAATCCAACAGCTTTTGTAAACTCTCTGGATTGCTAGAGAGGAGCACTACATCATCTGCATAAAGGAATGCATGTATCATCAAAGAGCCAACTTGTACACCTATAGCTCCAACTTCCATGAGTATCCTCTCTAGATCATTGATGAATATTCCAAAAAAAGTTGGAGATAGAGAGCAGCCTTGAATCACACCCATTGTGCTAAAGATATCTTGAGAGCTCAAAGATGAGATTCTCACAACCACTTTCTCATAGAGTCTGGAGATAGCACCAATCAGATCAGCTGAAACACCAACTTCAATGAGTCTCTCACTTAGAGATTTCCTAAGCACCTTATCAAAAAAGGGAACATCTTAAGCAATGAACAATCAATATTCAATTTGAATAATAAAAGTAAAAATATATAAGTGATAGATGAGATAGAATAGATATATATGTATATATGAACAAAAATATAAGAAGAGGGAAATTTTCAAGAAAGAAACTAATAGAAGAAAATAGAGCAACAGAGAAAATAGAAGAATGATATGAAAGAGGTATATCTACAACCAAATTAAGATCACTATCTAGCAAACACAATCTTAGCTCCAATCACAATTATAATCTAGATTCCATTCATAGACTCAATTTAGGCTTCAATCTTGATCCCTATCTTAGCTCCAATATGCTTTGAAGTCAACCCTAATAAGAAAAAATAATTGTCCAAATTGGTCAAATACACCTCCTATAAGTTAGACTTGTGGATTAAATTGACTAAAGCTTGTATAATTAACACAAGTCTTCAATTTCAAGTATTAAGAAATAATACCTCAATAATGGCTTACAAAGATTTTCTTCAAGAGTTGTAAAACTAATCTAAACAAGACAATGTTTAGAAGGAATGGAGCTTGAGATTTATCTCTCCAAGCTAAGGAAGAAATATGAGCTAATCCACAACATGTGTCATGTAAAGATGACACATGTTGCTTAGGAAACAACAAATGTGTCATTTTTGCTCACTTTATTGTTGTCTTCACCTATCAAGGTATTAGTTTAAATATCCACATTGGTTTATTCTTATTCTTTATTCTTTGACTCTTTGGGTCTTTTGGGCTTTATATTTCATTGTTTCATTGTTTTTATGAGATTCACCAATTCTTCTTCTACTTCCACTAGTGATTCTTTAGATCATATTAAAAGATCACATGTTCACTTTCCACAACTAGAATTGGGATAATATTTTTGAAGGTTTCTATAAACAACTTGGCAACTTAAATATATGCTAATCTAACCAAGTCAACCTATCTTTGAAATAAGCAAGAAAATTTTTGCTCCTTGATTTTAACTTGTCACATGCATTGAAGAGTGCATAAAAAGTGCCAAATTAAATGTTTCAAGAGCCAACTCATATTGCAAGAGCCAACTTAGCATTCATAGTGGTTAGCATAACCTACAATAACTAACAAGATTCTAGTGCTCTACAACCTTCCATGAGTAAGCAAAAATATATAGAATACAAGACTTGCTATGAGAAATTAGATATTAAATTATATTATAATAGGTAAGTTAGTGAGAAAAATTTGTATTGATTGTAGTTCTTGCAAGATCTATAATTATTCAAAAATAATTACCATACATAATAAGAAATTTAATTTCAATTATGTGGGATGTGTAGTGCAACAATATGTATAAAGCACTCATTGTGCAACTACAATGAGAAAAGAAAAAGAACCTTAATATTATCTCCAATACTATAGCTAGAAGCGTCCAAAGTTAGAGCAATGAAACAATGAAATATAAAGCCTGGGAGACCCAAAGAGTCAAAAAGCTGAAAACACAATACAAAACACATGAAATGTGAGCCTAGGCAAGAGCCTAGTGCATCTGACCAATGTGTCATTAGAACTAGAATTAGAACTAGCTCTCATAGACTAGAAGTAGAACAAGATGTTGGCAGAAAATAGAGCACTCCATGCAACTTTGCAAATTGAGTACTATGAGCAAAGTTGAGGATGAGCACCATGTGTTTGTTTATTGCACTTGTTACCAACAGATCAGAGTCAGACATCAGATTAGTTGTTGAGATTTCTCAGCACTCTTACATATTGAGGCTTTAGCGTTAGGGAAGTACATGACCAAGCTTAGTTTACATTGTACCAATTTGTTACACATTGGTCAGATGCCCTAGGCTCTTGCCTAGGCTCACATTTCATTTGTTTTGTATTGTGTTTTCAGCATTTTGACTCTTTGGGTCTTCCGGGCTTTATATTTCATTGTTCATTGTTCATTGTTCAGTGTAAAAAACTGGTCCAATGTAAACTAACCTTGGTCATGTACTTCCCTAACACTAAAGCCTCAATCTGTAAGAGTGTTGAGAAATCACTACAACTAATCTGATGTCTGACTCTGATCTGCATGTAACAAGGGAAATCAACAAACACATGGTGCTGATCCTCAACTTTGATCATAGTACACAATTTGCAAAGTTGCATGGAGTGCTTTATTTGATCCCAATGTCCTTGTTCTACTTCTTGTCTATGAGAACTAGTTCTATATTGAGCAATCACATATCTAAGTGAAGTAGAAATCCTAACCAAGAGATAATCTTGCTCATAATACACCAACATAGGATTTACAAACTGCTGATAGAACACCATCTTGGTACCGGGTTGCTGCCATAAGTGAAGTAAGAATTGCTCCTTGATCACTTCTTGTAGTGCAATAGGCTCCAATCTCCAGTGTCGCTCACAAACATTCCACCTTGTGGCCCATGCAATCAAATCTATATACCAACCAACAGATAGAGTGGCACAAAATGCTTGGTATGGAAGTCTCTCATGCTCCATGGACCTCACCTTAGTGGTATATGTGAGAGCTAAGAACAATGCTTCATCCTAAAGAGGCAAAAACCCAGTTTCAGCAAGCAGCAATACGTAAGGAGTTTGATTCCTCACCCCAAGTTCATCACACAAAAACAATTTCTGAACTTTCTCCACCTTTTGCCACCATGTCTTCTTAGTACTTGGACCCCAAATTTGAGCACCATAGAGAACCACTAGCTGCACAAGAGATCTGAACAACACCTTCTTCAACTCCCATGTGGTAAGATGAGAAAATCTAGAGCAATTCATGAGCGAATACAAAGCTCTAAACCCTGCATTGATTCTCATCTTCACATAAGTAGACCAACTCATGAGTAGTCATGAGAAAACTCAAGGCCCGAGTACTTATAAGAAGAAACTTGCTCCAACCGCTGTCCATCAAAAAAGAAAGGTGTGACACCTTTAGAACCCACCACAATCACCTTGCACAATCACCTTGGACTTGTCAAGGTTCACCTCCATCTTTGTTTGATTGCAAAACAAGAGAAGAGAATCCAACAGCTTCTGTAAACTCTATGGATTGGTGGAGAGGAGCACTACATCATCTGCATAAAGGAATGCATGTATCATCAAAGAGCCAACCTTGACACTTGTAGCTCCAGCTTCCATGAGTATCCTCTCTAGATCATTGCTGAAGATTCAAAACAAAGTTGAGGATAGTGAGCAGCCTTGAATCACACCAATTGTGCTAAGGATATCTTGAGAGCTCAAAGATGAAAGTTCACAACCACTTTCTCATAGAGTCTGGAGATAGCACCAATCAGATCAGTTGAAACACCAACTTCAATGAGTCTCTCACTTAGAGATTCCCTAAGCACCTTATCAAAGGCCTTCTTGAAATCAATAAATGCTACATAGAGAGCTCTCCCAACACCCTTAGATTTCCACCACAAGATATGGAGTACCAATAAATGGTCCAAAGTACTCAAGCCTGATCTGAAACCGGCTTGACACTTAGCTTGAACTCTGTACTTTTCAGCCCAAGTACTCAACCTAGACTCCAAAATTTGACCATACAACTTGGCAAAGATACTACCCACTAGAATGGTACGGTAATTGGTGATGATATCTCTCTGACCAGACTTGTGAATAGGAACTAACTTCTTCAAGCACCATCTATTAGGAAAGCCACACCTGATTGCCTCATTGAAGAGAAAAGTGAGTATTGGAATCAGATGGCCACCGCCCCACTTAAATAGTTCAACACATAGTCTATCAAGGTCTTCAGCCTTACCATTGGCCAATTTCTTGAGTTGATACTTGATATCAACTTCAGAGATGGTGAGAGCAGATCCAAGGCAAGGTGCCATGCTTGGAGCATGAGGGAAAAAGTACAGATCCTTCACATAGTTACAAAGCTCCTTCAGGTCCATGAATGGAGATGGATATCTGATTTTTACCTTCTTCTAGACAGCCTTGGGATTGCTCCTTAGTTAAGTGCTCAACTCAACCTCCTTTAGTCTCAAAAATGCACACTTTTTGCACTTCACCAACTTTCTATACAAAACAAAGGCTTGATTTTGTGCAATCTGATCAAGAGACCTATCCATTTCTTTGATCGTTGTCATTTTGCAATCAGCATCAACCACATATTGCAAGGGAGGCCAAGTCTCTTCCTATGAGAACCTCTTGGAAAAAAAGTAGTTAGACTTGTCAATATTGTTATTCAAGACTCTACATTGCAAGGACAAATTTATTCTACAAGTAAAGTTATTGAGTTAACCACATAACATGGACAATAGTATTCTTCTTGCTATTACTTGAAGTTCCATTGCTTGTTATTACTGATCTCATCTCACATAATGCATACCTTCCTCTACTCCTTTACTCCATGGAATCACTTTACATTCAAAGCTCTGGTGATAGTACTCATAATAATCTTCCTTTTAATCTTTACTCAAGAAAAAAGTTTAAGAAAGTTTATAATCTCACAAGAAATGTTGCTTTTATTATAGAGAGAGATTTATTGCAAATTCCAATCTTCAAATTTCATGATTAAACTAATTAAAAAACTCTAACCTAAGGCTCATATGATAATCATCCTTTGCATATACATCTAGAAAAAATTCTCAATCATAGCTATAAATGTCACAATAGAAGTATACTTATAAGCAACATAGCTTGTAGATCTAGGTCAAAAGAAAACCAAATCATAAGGCTTTGCCCTTAAGGACCAAAGGTATATAAAACTTCAAATGTCAAATTAGAATTGATGACATGACTAGTGTATTCTTGTTGAAATTGCCATTTTGATTGTATTTTGATTTTGTATTATTCTTAAATTTTGCATCATCTTTTATTCTTGACAACATTTCTCCATCTAGAAGACTATTTGAGACAACAATCAAATTCAATGAAGCTACCATTTGCATAAGCATCCAAAGTAAGGAGCTTGTAGGAAAATCAAAAGCTTACAAAAGGTATGTAGTCACATATAATGTAATCCTATGTGTGCAATACCAATATTTTACAAGGATTCCAATTTCCATTTCAAATTCTCTCATACACATCTCTTTAAGAATCACAATATTGTGTCATTTTCCAATTATTACAAGTTAATAATAATGATTATGGTAAATTTCATTCCACATAATAGCATCATGATAATAGAATATTTTATTCAAGAAAATAAAATAGTCTACAAATTAATAAAAAGATATAGATTGTATTATTGGAAGCTTGGTTTTTTTTATAAATTTTGATATAATTTAAATAACTTTCTTATACTTGGTCATTATTAGAGCACAATATGTTGTACACTTTCTCAAACCAAGATATGTAATCATGATATTTTGATTTGATAATAGCTTCACTTTTTGAAATCATAAAGTAGATATATTCTAAATAAATTATCAATTTTTATCACAAACATAGATAGAGCTTACACTATTATTACTCATATCACTTTCTAAAACAAAAAATAGAATCATGATCTATATTAATTAGATGATTTAACAATAAAACTTAGAAATTTTAGAAATAAATAATACACACAACTTTAGAAACAATGAAATAATGAAATATAAAGCTCGGAAGACTCAAAGAGTCAAAAGGCTCAAAACACACTACAAAACACATGAAATGTAAGCCTATTGCATCTGACCAATCTATACCAAATTGGTCTAATGTAAACTAATCTCCATCATATACTTCCCTAATACTAAAGCTTCAACTTGTAAGAGAGTTGCGAAATCACTACAAATAATCTGATGTCTAACTCTGATCTGCATATAACAAGGGCAATCAACAAACACATGGTGTTCATCCTCAACTTTGCTCATGGTACACAATTTGCAAAGTCGTATGGGGTGCACTTCTGCTGCCAACATCCTTGTTCTACTTCTAGTCTATGAGAACTAGTTTTACATTGAGCAATAACATGTCTAAGTGAAGTAGAAATCCTAGCTAATAGATAATCTTGCTCACAATACACCAACATAGAATTTACAAACTGCTGTTAGAACACCATCTTGGTATGGGGTTGTTGCCATAAGCAATGTAAGAACTGCTCCTTGATCACTTCTTGTAGTGCAATAAGCTCCAATCTCCAATGTCGCTCACAAATGTTCCACCTTGTGGCCCATGCAATCAGATTTGTATATCAATCAATAGATAGAGTGGCACAAAAAGCTCTGTAGGGAAGTCTCTCATGCTCCATGGACCTCACCTTGGTGGCATATGTGAGAGCTAAGAACAAAGCTTCAGCCTCAAGATGCAAAAATCCAGTTTCAGCAAGCAACAATACATAAGGAGTTTGAGTCCTCACCCCAAGTTCATCATCAGAAATTAGTACACACTTATTGAATAACTCATTTCATATCAGAATATGACATCTTATTCACAAATATAAACAATACCAAAGAACTTGCACTACCAATGACTCTTCAATCCCTTGTTCTTTTGAAGAACAAGACACTCTCAAATTAAAGAGTTCAAATATACACTTAATGTGATTTTAAGATTATCATCCTAGCAAGAACTTGCATTAAAATCTACTTCTTTATCCTTGTACTCTGAACCATCAAAACTCACTCAACTAGGATAAAATCAAGATATCTTGTTTGTATTATCTTAAAGTATAAGATCAGACAAAACAGTGCTTGTGTAAAATTTTACAATTACTTCAGTAGTACAAGAACTTTTTTTTTTGATATAACACACTAGTCTACAAATTGAAGAAGAAGATAATGCATGGGTACAAGTTATCTAAAAATATTTTTTATTTTATATTAAAAGATATATAAGTGATCATATTTGGAATATAAAATTACCATTATTACCATTATTATTAAAAATCATATTCCTATTTTATATATATAAAGGAGCTATTTAAACAGTTTTTTCCATTTATTATTTTCCTTTTGTCCATTCTTACCTTATTAATTTTCTATATTGGTTCTATGCAATCAAAAATGATAGCTTTTATAAATAGATGGTGATACCATTTTCAGAAAAAAGTGGTGTATATGATTTTAAATTTTGAAAGTAAATTATTGAAAAATGATTTATGTGCTTGTTGCAACATTGATAAAGAATAAGGAAAATTAAATTAAAAAAGTTGCAAAAAAATATTTTATAAATATGTATAATTAAAATTATTTTTTGTTTTATTATTTTAATAAATCAGGTTTATATTATTATGAGGAAGTTACCTTTCAAGATTTATGTGTAATTCATAGATAACGTCTATCCAAGTACAACATGACTTTTAATGTATGTGACTTCTTATAACATGAGATTGTAGTTTTTGGATTTTGAATAAGGATTTGTTATATTTTTTATATAAGTTATGTTTATGTTTTGATATGATTTCTAAACTCATAATACATTTGACTATATATAGTATGTGTAGTAAATTAAAGTTCACTTGAATTTGGTGAGAAGTAGCACTATCTATAGCTAGCTGCAATTGAATCAATACATGAATTTCTAATGAAAGTAACATAATCAAAATCCACCCTAAAGTCAATATCCAAAGCCATGAGCAACTCACCACCACTTTCACATAGTTGTTCGTCTCAATCTATGTATGCAAAGATAAAACATGGAATTATTGAACATGAGTGTAACTAGTTGTTCGTCTCAATCTATGTATGCAAAGATAAAACATGGAATTATTGAACATGAGTGTAACTTGTGTGCATGCAAAGCACTTTCTACTTTAAAGGTAAGATCCACTAAAGTTCATTTTCTCTTTTTTCGTTTAATCACAAAGAACAATGATCATTACTCAAATGGATGTGTGATTTGGTTATGCATACCAAAAGACCTTTTTAAATGAAATCCAAAGGTCAATAATCTCTAAATGTAACTCTCACCTCTTTATATCTTTATATATTGAAGTGCAATGATAAAGGCTAACCATCTTCCCACACATAAATTGATCATGTGGAATATGAGGCAATATGGTTAATTAGTATTAGAGTACTCAAATAGAAGGATTGATTTGAACTTCTTTGACTAAACAAGCACAAGTAGATGTTAAAATCATCCCAGGAGAAGTGAGTATGGAGAAAAAGGCAAAGAGGGAGCAAGGTACATGAGAAGGAAGCTAAATCTAAGAAATTTCTTAATTGTATTATAGTACATTGATTAGTCAATTTGGACTTCCTTTGACTAACAAATATGTAGAGATTGAAACTACAATAGTCAAAATATCAAACAAATGGAGAAAATTATACCTTTCACCATGTTTGATGTAAAAAAAAGGAGAATTATCAAAATAGAATAGAGGGATTGTAAGCATAGGCAAATAGTTCTATACCAACTATTACAAAAGATGGAAGTGTAATGTACTTAACAATATCTAAAAGCCAAGTCATCATAAATGGATGACCAATCTACCTTTAATATTGTCCACAAAAAACAAATGACCAATCTACAACTAATACCAACCGTAAAGGAATGGAAGTTTGGTCACTTCTAAGAAGAAAAAAATTCCATAAGCCATAGATTTGACCTCCATTTTCAACCAAGACAAAGAAAAGCATTGATTGCAAAACTTAGTTACAAATACCAAATCAACTAAACCAAATATACTTATGCATATTAGAGGGTTCTTTGGTTTTTCATAGCTTTTTAGTTCCGCTTCTCAAGACCTCTTCTATCAACTATGACTATTGGATAACATACTTATGAAAAGAGAGGGTAGGTTGGGAAATTTTTGGATCCACTTCATTATTGGTTATTGACAAGGACTCTTCATAAGTATCCTGCCTATAAAGAGATGAAACTCTAGATGGAAATGAAGTATGTCTACCTTGGATCTTCATGCAAGACCAAATTTCACTTCTTGAATTGGATCTTTCTTTACCCATTGTTCATATTTTTAGAAGAACTTCTAACTTTATCAAGTACCAAGAAAAAGGGAATTTAGTAGTATGCTTGCACTAGTAGATAGTAAAAAATGGTATATTTTTCCCAACGCATCAATGTTTACTCTTAGATAAATAGAACCACCATAATCATCTTAGAGTGCAATCATTTATCTTGATCCTAGTTGGTCTAATTTTTGTATAAATGAAAATGTTGGTATGAAGATTTGAGTGGATAATTTAGGTTAAAAAAATACATACTTCAAAAGGAGGAGAGCAATTTTGGTCATCTATAATTGGAGATCAAATTTAGAGTAGTCTAAAATCATGCAAGTAGGAAGTAAATAATATCTAGAACTCTAAAATGTCTGGGTACAATAATTTTCAAAAAAAAAATTTCTCATATATTTATAAATCAAATTTATTTGATAAGATACATGAAACATTTTTAACCAAAAAATTTCAAATATATAAATGGTGAGATTTGGACTCAAAAGTGGTACTTATTAACCATCTAGGTATCATATTACAACTTGTCTTTTGATGATATTATGATTGTGTATTCAAACCACAAGTAAAGAAGTAATATTATGTATCATTAGAAGTAATAAGTTGTTTGTTTGCGTGTAAATTGTTTAGTCTAATTTTAAGGTACATTAACTTACATTTTCCGTTTTCATATCATGAATCCTCACTATGAAATTTAGGAGCTTACTTTCTCTCTTCAAGAAGATAATTACATGGTTATTCTGTAGAAACTATCATTATCGCATGAATCCCAATGAATGTTTGTAGTTAGTTTATAACCTGAAGGTGTATGGTATGGACTAGAAGCTCACTCACGGTTGCATTGTTCAATGGTATGGACTAGAAGCTTATTCTTGACATAAATTGTTGTAGATTCATATTTACTCGTAATATAAATTATTGACATGTGCTTACATTTTGCATTCACCTCATTAAAGTTGGAATTGAGAACATTAGGTTACTGTAATCAAATGTTCTAGGAACAGGCAACCTCGCTCTCCGGGCTAAATCATAGTTTTTGCTCTGATAACATCTGGGCAAGGCCGGATTGGAAAGATGAAAGAGCAATACCACTGAATGGTTCAAGAGCCATTCAATGGGGTGTCCTGGTCCTGGGCTAAAATTTCTATATCATTTCATCATACTAAGAGGATGATTCAATCCAATTTCGTGTAAAAGGACTATACCTGCCACTATCTCACCTCGAGTTAAGGATTCCCGGGGGAAGCGATTTGATGCCTCAAGAAAAACAAGATTCCAGTTGACACGAATTTCTTTATCCAATCTACCATCAATTCAGTACAGTGAAGTGACTTCGTTTATAATGAGATGCGAGTAAAGTTATAGCCGAAGAAGCCCAAGAGACGTCGGATGGTGGGACAAATCACGCTTAGCCTTAACTGAGACGGGCCCACACTAATCAAATAACAATACAGGCCACTTTATGCGTTTACAGGTCAACTATATCCATGAAAATCAAAGGGGGGGTGGAAAGCGCATCCCAAGGATGGTGCTGCGCCATGATGGCTGACACTGCTGGCTGGCTGGCCTTGATCATCGTTGTCTCAACTGTTCCATTTGTCAGAACTCTGGTCTGGTCAGAGTATGTTGACTGGTAAGGCCTACTACTAGTGACCAAATTCGTGCTGCTCTGCTATTGCCGGTCAGTCAGGCAGTCAGGTGATGCAGTTGGAGTGTGTGAGCCTGAGAGGGAAGAGCTGGCTTGCCAGTTTGCCGGTCACGCTGTGCCGCGAAGGTCAAGTACTAGAGTACTAGACTCCCCGCGAATTTTATTCCCAGCCGGCAGAGTTTTGGAATTGCGGAGCAATGCCGATATGTCATCTCCAGAATACAAAAGATATGTCATCTCGAGAATATTGTCGAGAGACATGCAGGAAATGCTCAAACATTAAAAACACGCCGGCAGGTGTTATTGATTATTGTAGCCGGCCGGCGGACACGGTACCAAACGAACTATCGTACGTGTCTTTACCCATCTCAAGTAGCGGAGCTGAACTTTCGTCAGTTCTTCCGTACTACGGGTCTACGTTGAAGATCCAAGTATAATGCACAGAGAAAGGCTTAACTGACCCCATATTTTCCACTTCGACTCAAGCAACTCCCAAGTTGACAAAAGGAATTAAACCGACACCCGTGCCACGATGCGTATCAATGAGTAATAGTTGGCATGGAATGAGTTCGTGCTGGTAACGAAGGTTGTTGTGTCCCAACTATTGTCGTGCTTGTGAATTCCATTGAAACAAAGAACTGACGCTCCCCCTCAAGGCTTCAAGAGGTCAGTTGTGTATCTTTCTTACGATTATGACCTGTCATCGGGTACTCTGCCTAGAGTCTGTGCATGGGGTTCGAAATATTGTTTTCCCGATTTGTATTGTTAGATCCAAGGAGTTTGGGCAACTGTGCACGTCATCTTTTCCCTTCCTTCACGCATTCATCATAAGCTATCTGTATAGTGCGGTGGTAAATGAGGGCGACTGGCGATGATGTTTGGATTGGAAGTGATTGGAAGTTTCAAACTACACATGCAAAATTGCCCAAGTAAAGATAACTTCCCAATATCGTGGTGCACACTTTTAGTTGGTCGATTGTATCCTATTCACTTTTGACAGATCAACCTCATGAAGTAAAATCCATTTTTTTTGTTTAAGAGATTGGAAGTGGTGTTTATCTTTCTTTATGTAAATCTTTCAAAACTACATACTACCCACTGAACTATCGACGAAGCAAGATTTGCATTCCCTTGTAGTTTCTGGATTTGTAGCCGGGAACACGCATGTAAGAGTGTACATACATCGGTGTGTAAACCAGCGCAGAATTGATAGTAGATTCCGTTCTAGGATAGATAGAAAATCTGATGGGATCCACAAGGGTGTATCTTGGGAGCAAAATTTACTCGGTTAAAATTTCCGGTTTCGACCATCATCATGACTGCCAACCAGAGTCGTTGCATTGCCTATGTGGATACGGGCAATGCGCAGTCGCAGAAACACCACCAGAATTTGCTTGAACCTGCTACATACATTCTCACACTCCCCGAACTACCCAACATGAGAGAACGGCCCTCGTGGGTACACCTTGTTTATACAAGAGGGGCTTAGGAGCAAGTGAATCCCCACTCCCGCTAGTGAGTCAAGCATATACTTGGGAGATGATCAAGACTGGTAAGACTTATAACTACTCCAGAAACCTTCCACCTTTGAAATTGTGCAGTGTATTAAATGCAAGGGGGCGTAAATCTCGTACTTCAAAACGACCTGGGAAATCTAGAGTGGCAACAACTAGGATGAGGAGGATTCTGCCATTAAAGACAGAAGTAGTTCTCTCCTGCGCCGAGTGAGGAGTAAGTTGATGAAACAAACTACTTCTGCACACAATTCAAGCTTCTACCTCCCATGACTCCGATCTTCCCTTGGGGATAGTATTAGTGCTGCGTTCGCTTGGTACTGAGCTGCAGGCATCCAGCCAAGTTAGCAAGATACATTTCTTCGAAATGCGTAAACCCGACCAGTCCTTTCCATCGGAAGTAAGCGACACCTTCCCCCATTATGAGCCTGACGGCACTCATTATGGACATCTCCATTTTATAACTCGCCGACGATGGAATGCAGGCCATCGGTTAAGTTCGCAAGCGAAATTCGCGCGAAATGTGTAAAACCCAATGAGTCTTCTCCATCGAGAAGCGGACACCTCTCTCCGTGTCCAGGTGACGGCATTGCAATTGTTGATTCCTCTGTTTGATGTCGCCGACGATGTAATGTACCGCTCAAGAGTGCCTTCTTGGGGAAACCAAGACTTCCGATGAAGATAACAAGGGAGGGTCAAAACATAACGTAAAAGTTCCATTAATGCACCGTGGGAGTCTTAACTCAAATTGCTCGCGTGACTTCCCTCTTCATCATGTGGTCTTAAAAACATTCTCCTCCACCAGACTTCAAAAGCTCTTTGGAGGTTGGGACAATCATCACCAGAGTTCGAAAACCGATCAAACCATGCCAACAATATCGTCTGCTGATGCTTGAGAGGGAGAGTCAATATTGTTTGACTAATACCATCTTCGACCACTTTCTTGTCAAGAACTTTGCAACAACGTTGCATCCATCCGAAGTCCTCTACCAATGGCTGTAACCAAGTCTGGAGAAGCAAGTACCTTACATCCTTCGGAGAAACAACCTGTCCTTTCCCGATAGCTATACAGAAACGAGCTGTAAGACGACTTACTTCATATCGATACATCGTTGGGATCTTCATGTGCAAAGTGGCTAGTTCAGATTGATGTGCCCATAGCTGTACTAGTTCATCGGCAATCCGCCTGTCTATCAGAATGTCCACTAGCCAGTGCAGGTTATCTGCCTCACGAGCAATTTGCGCAATCAGAGACCCTCTGTCTTCACTGTTTCTAGTGGAGAAGTCTGAGCTCGTTGCCTGCATAAATAGATGAGAAAGTGAATCCACACAGTTGTGGCATGCTCTATACAACGATTCTTTGCTCACATCAAAGTGAGCTTTGTTTTGAGACACGTTTTCCCGTAGCATCCTAGACACCAACGCTTTCATTTCTCTTCTTGCTTTCTCATCTGTGCCTTTCGTCACAGAATTTAGAAGCCGAACCAGGATATCCTCAGAGTTGGTAACCTCCACCGACGAACAGCGCTTCAAAACTTCATTAGCTCCAACACTTTCCAATTGTAGTTGTGATAACAAGGTAGTTATCTTCTCTTCCTCGTCCTCAGCCCATGGTACAGCTTCCAGAAATTCCAAACAGGAAACCACCCCAGCTTCAAACACAATAGAAGCGGCAACCTGCACGTGGAAAAGGGCTTATGGAATCTCTGTACAAAGTTGGGACTACTCTATTCCACGAACTTCAAATGCATTTCAGAATCTCTCAATGAAAACGCGTAACTTTAATTTGATACTAACTGATGGTCTGCTGTGTAACTAAGTTGAAGGATGTTTTCTCACAGATTAGTCCTGCTCCCAGGACACTTGGGACAGCTTGGTATGGCTTCCAGATGGTACTATTCCCAGACAAATTTCAAGATAATATTCTACGTGCTCAAGAGCGAGTTCCCAATCAGCATTGCACAAACTCACAGAACACTGTCACGTGCTCATGTACGCCTTCCTAACCAAAATTGCTCCTAAAATACGAGGCGCTCCCTCTTAGCTAGTAAGACAGGCTGTTTCAGTTAAAAATGCGCCCGAATCATCATTGTAGTTTCGCAATGTATCATTATTTGGATTATCTCAACCAAAAATTACCCATCATCTTCTCTCAAAATGTCAAACGTTACCCGTGTAGGTTCCCGGCCACTCCAAGGTCAAGACTAGGATTGCAGCAAAGTTGCTCAATAGTCGTCGTTCGTCCGGGTAAGAGGTGAGAAGGTCACAGTAGCGGCGTGGTAGACAATTACACATGACAGGTTGCAGAAGTATAGACAACGCAATACTAGACTCACTGGCAGTGATAAAGTTAACAAGAAATATCATCAGGAAAAGCAGGCTCGAAAATTACAGGAGTTTTATCTAGTATGTGTCTTAGAGGCCCACGACTTTGGATGGTCTAGACGTCCGCACCCTGGAGGAGCAAGAATGGGGAGAAACTTCCAGTGTCTACTCAGCAAATAGTTGAATCAAGGTAAACAGATGTACATACCTTCAACATGCCGAGAACACGAACTACTGTTTCCTTCATCAACGTGCGCTTCGTGTCGTTGCAATACATTAGCCGGAGAGTTTCAAGATACAACTCAACATCGTCGCAATCAGAAATCTCCACTAGGTGTGGATATGTTCGCTGTTGTTTGGACCATCGATCAGAAAGTTTGGCAGCAAAAAACTTGCTGTTGGCAACCATGACCTGTCTATGGACACATACAGTCACACTGTACCCGTCCTTGCTACTGAGAGTTAGCTTGAGGTCGCTCGATGCGGCATCATTGAACTGGTTCCCAGGACTAGAACCTCCCAGAATTCCAGTGACTTTGTCTTGGAGAGAAGGCTGAGAACCGGAACCCGGCATTGTTGTCGAAGAACTGAGCTGCAGGGGAGCTTGCTGGCAATGCACAAGGAGAGGTTTAGGCTGCTGTTGAGCTTCCATCTGCTCATGAGCCATCATCTCGAATAACGTCGGAGAGGGGGTGGACTTGGTTCTGTCGACAGGAGGCGAGCTGCCAATAGTCGAGGTGCAACCATTGACCTTGCTGTATGAGGAATACTGTGACTGGGGCATTGCACTCGGGATGATTCCAGCACTCTCAGCAGCCAATTGTTCCACTAGTGGTGACACCTTACCAGGGGAAAGCCGGGGCCGAAATGGTGAGGTCGGAAAGGGTGAAGTAGGACGCAGTTCTAATCCTTCAGCTAAGCTCGAGAATTTTTTTGCGATGAGACTATCTCCGGCTTTGAGTTCTAAAGGTTTACCGTCAGCTCCGATCCTCGCTTCACTAGACCGAACGTGATGCTCATTCAACTTGGATAGATTATCAGACGGCCTGTACTCGTGGGAGGAGGCCTTGTCCTTGATGTCTCTCGAATCCCCTGACTTGCTCTTACCGACAATCTTCCCGCTCAATCTCTTCTGGAGTGGAGGAGGCGAAACTGCCGACGGCCTGCTCATACAACCGCACCAGAAGCTGTCAGCCTGAGTTCCCTCCTTCCTCACGGCAGCTGCAGCAGCAGCTCGCGCCTCCCTCTCGATGGCGCGGGCGTCCACCGATGCAGGCCTGGCGCGAGATGGTGCAGGCAACCTTGAGACGGCCATCAGCTACTCCACCTCGTCTCACCTCCCCTGCAGCTCCAACTCCCCCCCCCTCACTCTCGTACAACCTTCCTCTTTACGCACACACTCACTTCGAATCAACTAGAATCCTTAACTTCCAGCCTTGACAAAAAGCCAATGCACTCAACGCAAAGTCGGCCCCTCACCTCACCTCACCTCACATTCCCCGCCTCGGACTTACAGTCGACCGATTAATCCAACCACCCTCTTGTTCTTTCCAACCCCACCTCCCATCCCCACTCCACAACACACCAACCTGCAGCTATTGTTTCTCCTCGACTCCGCACTCTCTCGCGCTCTTCCCCCAATCCCCTTCCCCTCCACCACCACCATGCGCAAACAAACGCAGCAGTAACAGCTCCTCATGCAGCAGCGACAGCTCGTAAGCACTGCTTTCCAGATTTCGTCTTTAATTCCCCTTCCCTTCGGACTCTCCACAGCAAATTTTCTGATCGCTTCTGCTCTGTTTCTTCTCTATCTGCTCTCGATCCCCGGACCTCCGCTGCGCACAGCTTCCCACCAGTGGTATCCCGGCGACCCGCCAAACAACACCGACAGGTCCCGCCGTCACGCTTGTGGGGCCGCAGCATGCAGTGAGGGCCCTGCACATATGTTTCGTACGAGGCCACATGTTGCCGCTTCCGGTCGCCGGCAGAAATTTTATGGGAAGCGGTCGGCATTTCGTCGGCACCGGTAAAGCGAGCTCGTGACGAGACGAAGCGAACGAGTGCTGTTTGCCCTTTCTACCGCAAACAGAACACCATGTTATGTCCGAAGGGTGTTATAGCGCCTTCCCAACCCACACCTCATTCATGCATGGTGTATATGCATGTATGTATGGGCCAGGCCGAATAATCACGCAGCCTTGGGGGAAGAAGAGGCACCATTGAGTACAGAATGGCACCACGGAGCCTCTCCTTTTGCCCCATTTTATATCATTTCGAAACGATAACGCTTTATCAAGGGCTTCACCTGATAATCAGAGAAATATGTGTCTTCCGCGCTCCGGACCTTTCCAGAAATTGGCCAAAGAAAACAAAAGTCGTTCAATCACTCGTGGAGACCTAGAATGCAATCTCAGGAAACTACTACAGGATTAGACGAGAGTTTGCTTTCATAGAATTTTGATAATAAATCTACTTATAGGCACAAAATCTGCAGGAGGTACCGTAAAATGAATACAGGTGTTAGGGGGTTTCAGTTTCGAAATTTATAGGAGAGGGGCACCTCCGAAGCAAGTCTCCTATAAGCGATCCCGCGGGTATGTTAAAAAAAATTAGTTTATTTATGAACAGGGCAGTAATAATTTAGGGTTTAGATTAGTTCAGCGACTGGATGCAAATTTGATCCATAATTTTTATGGTCTAGACGTGAGGTTCCACAGACCGTTCCAAGTTAATAGGTTCTAATTGAAGACACTATGCTAAAAGCTTACGATCTGTTCAACTCTAAATGTGACTATTTTGCGATCATCACTCATCTTCTTTCGAAGGGAAATTATGGGGTGGATCCTCTCAAATTATTCTCTCAAATGAATTTGAGACCTGGCCATCTACAGTTAAGATTCTTCAAAAGATTCTCTTCACCTTAGCTCTGATTTCCCTACTTATACATAATTTTTAGAGATAATCAGTCCCGTATTGGGCTCATTGAGTGGTTCAAGGATAGACGTGATAAATAAAAATGAAGATCGAGCACGTATAGTGTCCCATTCTGCATTCTTATTTCCTCTTCAACTTACCTTCGGGTAAGTTGACAAAGCCTCATCTCTTTTGGCAGGTAACTTTTGCCGTGCAGCAAGATACAAACACGCCATCAATTTTTTATTAGATTAACTTTTGGTGAGAACAGTGCTACAACACTGAACTGTAACTACAGAAAGGAATAATGAGAATCGTATTTGGACACTTTCAGAATGATATGCCTTTCGACAATTAGGATGTGATGCCTGGGACCCAAAGTGCAGTCACTTCACGGCGCAGTCACCGGGGCAATAAATTGATAGGCAGTTGTTTTATTACGAATAGCTCAGTAGTAAAATATACATATTCGTTATGTTGCGGACAACTTTATGTATTTTACTTATCTAGCGATCTGTCGATATGATTGATGTTTAATCTTTCCCATTTCTATCTGGTTTTTTCTCGTATTCGAATGAAAATGTTGAGGGGAACATTCCGACACTAGTATGATCTTTTAAGTATTGGAATAGGCAGTTTCATTGGCCGAGTAAACCGTGGTCTTTTGGACTTACTAGCACATTAAACAAACTAGAAACACAACAACACTTTGTATTGTCGTCCACTTTCCTTTATCGATACCTACTTCACTTCCCCAGCATTTGCATCATCATTATCCAGTAGTCACTCGTTTAACAACGCCTTGCCTTAGGAATTGATTTTTTATACGAGTCTCAAATATCCTGGAGTGCAGACTTCTGTTTCTCCTTACCTGCCTTCTCTTGGCCATGGAACGCATACCGGAGAAAAAGGTTATGAAACTTTGCAAACTAGGAGGGAAAGAGGGAGGCCAAATAGGCAAATGAGTGCAAATTTCTGTTTCTCCTGACCTCTCTTCTTGGCCATGGAACGCATACCGGAGACAACGGTCATGAAACTTTGCAAACTAGGTGGGTAAAGGGGAGGCCAAATCGGCAAATGAAATCCTTTGTGCCAACAATTATTGTTTCTCTTTGACATCGGCTCATTGACGTTTGAGACTTGACTTCATTTTGATATCGTAGGTATGAATTCAGCTGGTCAGCATAAGTGACAACGGTTATATGTTATTAGTCCATATGACAAATAAATAAAGATTTTGAATACGACCATTTTACCTAGAGCATATGTGGGGCATATTTCAATAATGCACTTAGTACTTTGTTTAAGAACAAGCAGGTCTATACCCCCTACAAAAGGAATTTAACAAATATATTGCTTGAGCCTTGTTCATAGTGAAATTTTTATTGTAATTTTACAGGCTAGCTTGTATTCTTTGCGGGAGTTTAAACTTTAGCTAAATACTCTTAGCAGCAATGCTTATTGATTAAGGTGGAGCACCTATCGTCTTATTTTACATACCTTCTTAATAAATAGGTTAGGCACATGGGTAGAGGAAGATGGAAATTTTGTAATTGATGTGGATTTGGCCTATCTTGAAGATGGTATTGAGAGAGATAAGTAAGAAGGAGACACATTTGAAAGTTATGGGAAATTGCTTAGCTTTCAATCATCAAACGGAATGATTTACTTTTTTTGTGAAAAGGAAAATAAAACTATACATTCCCTGTATTGCTTTTTGTATTTGCGCATGTATGTGATTCCCGATTGCGCATGCATGCTTGTAGTTGATTCATGTTGTTCACGTATGCTAATTATGCTATAGTAGCCCCATAGTTCCAACGGGTCGTTGTTGTTCGTAAGGGACCTCTTAATGACAAGTGGTCAAACATTATCAACAAGTGTCATAATCAAGAGGTGTGTTATTTAATTGAGGTGAAGCATATTTAGCTTTAAATTTGAGAGGTAGAGCTCAAGGAAGAGAGAAAGCAAAGTATTGGTAGAGGAGGAGAGAGTCTCATTTGCTTAATCAAAATTTTAAAGTTGAAAGTGAGTTTTGAGAGCATTGGAATGGATTAAGATAAATTTCAGAGCAATAGTAAATGATATAGAAGAATTTGACACAGACGTGGATATTGGACACATAGAAGGTACCAAAGAAGGCCATGGCTTATTGGGTTCCTTTACATCCATGACAACATCACCTACAAGATGTCAGATTGGACAAATCTCAAATTTGTGATGTTGAAGAGATCAAAGAAAGATATTTGAGTACTATAGGATTGAAGGTGGATATGAGGATGGAGTATGCTCATTCAAATGCAATAATTTTTCCAATTTGTATATTTTATGTTCATTTGTTGAAATTGATTTGAAACTCATGAATATAGCTTAGCAATTACTAGGAAAGTCCTTAAGTTACATTCTTGCAAAGCTTACAAATCAACTTGTAAACCTTGGATACCCTTGTGTGATATTAAGTAACAAACACAAAAATTAATATTTGGATATTTTTTGCAATACATATTATAATGCATACTTGCAAACCCTAGTACACTTCAACAAACTCCAACTCTTCCATTCTTAAGCATAAATTATGAACGAATTCTAACACATCAATGTAAATGTGCAATTTAGGTAATTGAATCCCAATGCATAAAAGCACATACTAGTGCATTCTATGAAGCAATTATGTGTCCAAACCTCAATGCATGCAATCATATACAATTTCATTTTAGAGTACAATTAAGGACACTTAAAGGTATACCAAAGGCAACTAAGATTTTGATTAAAAAAAATTTATGAAGTTGCTCTTTACATAGAGTTTGGACAAGACAAGTCCATGGGACTCCTCTTAATCTTAATTTACATGTTGTGAGAGAGATATTTGCTCTTTTACGGAGAAGGAATAGGAAGAAGACATTAATTGACAAAGGTGTTATGGAGGATTTGTATCTTGTGAAGGATTACATGGCATGTGGATATCTTGCTTGCCAATATATTAATCTAGCTTGGCAAGCATTATTCTAGATAATTAGCATTGTTGACAAGGAGGTAAAAGGTAGTGTACAAGCATATCATACTCAATGTAAAGACAAAGACTTTTAGATCAAGGATAAAGAAAAAAAACTAGTAAATTGATGCCACTTATTTTCAAGAGTGAGTTGGAAGTTGTAGTGTAAACTTATACATCTAAATATTAGTAGGTTCAAGGAGAATTTTTTAGTAAGCTTCTCACATATGGCTTTCTAACAAGGGGTTTGTGTGGTACCCACTTTTTTGTTTTTGAATAGTATTTAGGAAAATAGGAAGAAGAAGTATGTGGATAGAGCCTAAAGAGAGCTAACCTGGGAAGAAATAAGAAGAAGCAAGGGTTTGAAGTAAAACCCAAAGTTGACCTCGGGTCAAGACACAAAGTAGAACCCGAAGACAAAAAGACAAAGAAGAAGAAGGAGAGACTTTGTATCAGGCAGCGTGAATGGTTCCGAAGAACCTGTAACAAACTTCTTCGGAGTCGGCAAAATCAAGAAAGTATGCGGGAAGAAAGTAATGACCTCGGGATCAAGAAGTCCTTTGATAATGACAGGAACTAACTTCACCAAATCAGAGACTGGAGAGGAAGAGCAACTGAAGAACGACCAATCGGCGCAGGACTATAAAATTACAAGTCGTGCAAGGAAGTAGAGCAATGTCTAGTTGCTACCTGGTTGCTATTTAGAGTTGGCTCGAAGTAATGCAAATTGCAAATTAATAGGAGGAGGAGTGGGTTAGGATCTCGGGAACAATTTTCCACAAGAAGAAGGTGAGGAAGCATACGATGACCCCAAAAAAGAAGTAAGTAGAGTGCGGTGAGGGGGCTTGCAATTCGGAGATTAGAAGTAATAGCACGGATCAAAGTCTTGAAGAGACTTTGTATCACGTTCTTGGCCTGGAACTGGAACTTCAGTTTTCCAAGTTTCATGGTAGAAATTGCAACAAGCAATTGCAAGGATGGACCAAAGCACAAGGGGAAGAGAAGGAATCCCGCTCAATGGATGGAGGCAGATTGGAGAGTAGTTTTGGGAAGAGAAGCAGGAGAGGTAGGAGGCACCACCTTCTATCAGAAATGTGATGCTTCAAAAGAGAGTGCCAAAGTGAGGAATTCGTTTAATCAACCTCACACCAAGAATAGGTATAAGGTGGATAGTTATAGAGATCCCAAGCAAAGAGGGAAATTCAACGTGATGATTGCAATGTTCAAGCCAAAGCAAACCACCTATGTTACTATGCAGCAAGCGGTGTTCTTTCACCAAATGTTTGTGGGAAGGGCAGTAGATTAGGCAAAATGTCTACATCAATGAGTGGGGCAAATGATTTCGAGATAGAGAATGGATATGCCACCACATTACTTTGTGCCCTTCACAGTGCATTTTTATTTTGGGTTGAACTTGCTAACCTTGGAAGAACAAAATCAAATGCGTTTGCACTTTCATCTGGATTTACGAAAGGAAGCAAATGTAGATGAGCAATATTATATGGAGAGAGTGTGCAATGGAGATGAGTACTAAAAAAAGAGTAGGAAGGAGAAAATCATAGCAATTGACCTTCCAAGTGCTAGAAAGAGAGCCAAGCTTGAGAGTCATGTTGTGACAGTCCAGCCCCAGAAGGTTCTGAAGCTTAACCCAACGGTGGTGGTACTAAGGACAAAGGAAGCCATGCCAGAATCAAAAGAAGAGTCAAAAGGAGAAACTGGATCCAAGGAAGACATGTTGGGAGAGGAAGAGGAGTTCACATCACAAAGTGAGGAGTCATGTAGTGACAACAAAGGCAAAATGGAGATTCAACAAACGCAAAAGCCAATGACCAATGCCGAAAAGCCGAGTCCCGAGGTTTCACTGATTGAACGAGGAAGTGAGAAGAAGAAGGGAGAGGAAGGCATGGCACAACCTTGGACTGCCAAGGAGAAGAATGTTATGACTGCATCTGAAGTGGGGCCCAGTAAAGTTACTCTGGAAAGAGGAGAAAGTTCATAAGAAGAAACTTTGAAGGTGCAGAGATCGCAACTTTGGAGCAAGGTGCAAGAAGTGGAGTGATCGGAACCCAAAGGCCGAGCTGATGAAGCAAAGTGCAAAGGAGTGGACTATCTGTCTAAGGTAGTATGTCCGTTGTTGATGATGCTACATTAGAAGAAGACAAAAATGGTAAGTGCCAGACGAGTTGGCAGTAGTAAAGACCTGGAGTGCGGAAACCTTGTTGTTGCAAAGTAAGTTAACGAGGATGGAGATGGAAGTCAAAGAACTTTGGGTTGAGGAGGTTCTTCAGAGTAAGCACTTTGAAGTGAAGAGGGAGGAATTAGTAAAGAGTCACGAGGATTCAAAAGAGATGATTGCGTTGGTTGCAGTGTTGAAAGGAGAACTTGCAGATGTGCGTGTAGAGTTAATTCAATCAAAAGCAATTGTAGCAGTAATGGCGTAGGAGTTGGAGAGTCTCAAGAAGAAGGCAGCGGAGAAAGATCAAGCCTGGCAATGAGAGTGAGTGGAGCGCAGTAAAGAAGAAGATTGGTTGCGAGTAGCAAAGGAGCAAATCTCTATGAATCACAGTGAGAAGGAAGCATTGGAGGCCAAATTTGAAGACGAACTCTAGATGTATCATAGTGAATTGGATGAAGAGAGGAAGAAGGAGAAGCTTATGGTCATAGAAAAAGCTGATGAGGTAGACAAAGTCATCAATGAAATCAAGGCAATGTTGAGCACAGAAGTTGAAGGTAAACTTGAGGAGGCAAGATTGCACGAGTTGAAGTTGTTGGTGCAAGAGACGCGCAAGAGAAAAGTGAAGGATACAGAGTTGAATAGTTTATTAATTCAGCTGCGAGATTGTGTGGATAGGAAGATGTTAGAGGTGGAAAACAATGTGTGTCTCAAACTAGATCTGGTTAGAATGTAACTAGATAAACTTTGTAGGGAGGTGCATGACATACGAAGATCCGATGTTGTAGAAGTAGGAATTCAAGTGTCTTTGGACTTGTCATTTGACACATTAGAGAAAAGTGGGTTGGGAGATAAGGAGATAAGAGGATTTCCCATGACCTCAATTATAGTTTGTAGTGAAGAAATTGTGGAAATAGAAGAGTTAGGAGTAGGATAAGATAGACCCAAGGATGGTGAAATTATCAAGGGATAGAGTTTGAAAGCCAATGAAGAAGTAGGCATCGGATCAAAGTAGTAACAAATTTGAGATTTGAAGAGGCAAATATGAAGAGGTGCATTGTCCGTTTGGATCTACAAGTTAGAAGAGTTGTTGTAGAATGATATAGTTGTTAGATAATTGCTAAAGAGCTCTACCTATTTAAAGGAGGCATTCGCAGTCAAATGTTGTTCAATATTCATATTTCTAAAGATAGATAAAGCAAAGTGTTGTTCTCAGTGCTTGTCGCTTGAGCTTGATTCCAAGTATCAATTTTGCGTCTGTGTTTGTGAGTGTTGGGAGAATTTTGAAGTGCAAGTCAATGTGTTTGTGGATGTTGGATTCTGTAGCCTTGACCTTCATTCTGTGTGTGTGATCCTAAGTGAAGTGCAATCAGAGCAATGCCTTGATAGATCTGAGAGGAATTGTAGTGTTAGTAGTATTTTGCATTTGTGAGTGCAGCATGAAGTTGATGTGAAGCAATTTTGATCAAGGCAATTGTGCCTTCAGTGGAGAGGTGGAATACAATTCTGAGGCAAAGTTGTTTTCGTAGTGAAGTGACGTCTTTGGGAGAATCTGAATCATCACAATCAAGATTTTTTTGGACAGAATTTGCTATGTTGTGATTAAGGAAATATATTTGTGACAAGTCATCAAGATTGTGAGCTTGTTACTCTCTTCTGGGTGTGGTTTCTACTTGAGAGATTAAAGCACAACCAAGAAGAACTGAAATTGTTACTTTGCTTTGTATTTGACCAATTCTGAATCGTATCTCTACGGGAACAAACTTTACTTACCCAATTACCGCAAAAGTGATATTTGTCGGGTTGTCTCATGATTTTTGGTGCCGCTGCCAAGGATACAAAAATCGGAAGTGGAAGAATAAGAAGCCAATCTCAAAACTAAGCACCAAAGCATGTCTGTCTGCATATGAATGTCTGCATCAAGAAAACAACGAGAAGAGAGAGTTTGAAGACAAACTTTGCATCGTGAAGTAGAAGAATGTCTGAAGATCCAATCTACTTTTGATGAAACCAAACAAGAGGCGTTGGACTTTCAACTTCTCCACTTAGTTCAAGAAGCTTTGCAAGAACTCAAACAAAAGAAACGTGAAGGAGGGTGGCAAGACTACTTTTTGTCCCCCTCTTCCAAGAAGAAGAAATACTCAAGCGGGCAGACATATTCATTACGACCCAATACACCGACTTCCCCTAAAGCTGTAAAGGAAGTCAAATTCATTAAGAAGTTTGTTTGCAAAAAGACATCACGAACACTTATGGAAGAAGAGTGTCAACATCTTTTATGCACAATTCCTTGATTATCTCAAAGGAATTTAGAAGAACACTTGGACGGTGTTGAACCTCTTACTTCTATTTGGGTTGAAGGCGACACAACCAGAGAAGAAGAAATTGTCAAAGAAGACCTCACTTTGAACTTGACTAATTGGACCCCTTGGGCCGACAACACGGCATCCATACCAAGCAGCTCTTTGGTTCCCTCAAGTTCAAACTTACCACAGTTGAGTCCACCAAACCGAGCAATGACTTTGTTGCCTATCACTCGACACGCCTATCAGAAGTATAGGGGGATAGAACAAGATGAAGATCTTGATGAATTTATTGAAGAATTCAAAGTCATTTCCTTTGCCAACAAGGAACATGACTCTGCGGATTGTTTGCGGATTTTTCCAACTTTGCTCCGAGAGAAAGCTCGAAGCTGGTATACCCATGTAACTCAGAAGGGGTTCACACCAACAGACTGGGCAGACTTACAAAATGGCTTCCTAGAACGATTTTGGGAAGTTGATTATGATATGAGTGTCTTTGCAGCACTAAATGATTTGGACCGTGGGAAGAAGGAAAAATTGAGGGATTATTCCGAGCGGTTCATGGCCCTATTGGATTGAGTTCCAAAACAATCCGGTGTGGTAGGTTACTTCGATGCCCAAGCCATTACTTGGTTCCTTGGCGGACTTTCACCAGAGATTTGTATCTTTGCCAAGGAGAGGAATGTAACTTCCTTGGACAAAGTCATCAAACATGTTGCCCAATATGAGGCGGCTCACTCCCATTCTTCCAGTAACCAAAGAAATTGGGAGAAGAAAGGCAAGAAGCCTAGAAGGAGAGCTTCTTGTAGCACATTCCCTTCTTTGGAGGAATCCTCCACATCTTCGAGTTCTTCTTTGGAATCTAGCAAAGAAGAAAAGTTGCAAAGAATATGAAGACACAGAGGAAAGAAACCAGTAACACCGCCAGCAAAGAATGTACCTAAGGCGGATCAGAAGCTGGAGACTCTTATTAAAGAGTTTGTGGATTTTAAGATCCAGAAGATTGGGGCTAAGGACCAAAGGAAGCGTTTGTCATTTGGAAGACCAAATGTATGGTGCACTATGTGTGGTAAATCCGGCCATGATAATACGGAGTGTTTGACCTGCATTGCATTTCCAGTGCAACAAATTGATTGGGTTCCCGGTTGGGACCAAAGTGAGGAAGAAGAGGTTGTGTACCAAACTTAAGAGGTACAACTTCAGACGAGCATATTGTATCAAGGTCCAAGGTATGGACCAAGGGAGTAAAACAATAATGCTCCCCCACGAAGACCATCAATGGGCGGCCAAAATAGACCTCAAAATGTTGCATCGGGTGCTTGCTACAATTGTGGCTTGATGTGACATTGGTCTCCAAATTGTCTGGAGCCAAGACAGCAAATTGGGTACATTCTGCTTTGCAGAAATTATAAAGGATTGGAGCATACGAGAAATCAGTGCTAGCAACCACCAAACCCAAAGCCGTTTGTAAAGTATGTACAGACCTCCATTGAGCATGTTGCGCTCCAAGCAAAAGGAGATACAAATGTAAATTGTATAACACTTGAGGAAGAGAGGCCTCAAGAAGGGAGTCCCGCTTCAAAAGGAGAATGGCCGGACCTTGAAATTTTGAAGGTAGGGACATGCACGAGTAAGAAGAAGCACGATCCCAAAGAAGTGAGTACTACTTCTTTGTCTTCACAAAAGGCGAAGAGGCTACGTCCAAAAGCTATCCTTTTTGCTAAGGAGTAAAAGATTCTAGCAAAAGCTAAAGCAAAAGCCTTGTAGAAAGAAATCAAGGAAGTAGTACTCCGCATGCAAGAGATGAGTGTGGAGAAGAACACAAAGACAAAGCCTCCAATTTTTCTGGCGGATATCCAATCCAAAGTAAAGGACTTGCTCCAAGCCAAAGTTGGTCAACTTGAAGAACATTGAGCCAAGGCCACCCATACTTTGATTACCATCTTGAAGCACCCCAAAGTCCAATTTGAACAAGGACAGACTTTGGACAAAAAGACAAAGGTGAAGAAGGTGAAATTGGGAGGAGCTCCCCAATACAATATTGTGACTGATTTTGCATCTATGAGTGATAATGTCACATTTAAGCAATTGTGGGAGAACAACAAGCTGTACAAGAAGCAGTTGAATTTAGCCCTCAAGAAAGTAAGGGCGATGACCAAGAAAGACTTGCACGCAATCTATTATATTGAACAAGAAGACTTGGGATCTCCCAAAGTGGATGCGGAGATTGCAAGCTGCATGATCACATCCATACCCATTGATTTGGGGTTGGGTGTGAATGTCATGATAGAAGACACTGCACATCAACTGGGATATACCACATTTGAACCAACACCCCAAATTCTGAAATTTGTGGATCAAACTAGGAGATGGTCCTTGGGCATGCTGTCAAATATTACTACAATCATTAGAGGGGTGCCCTTCAAGTTAAATTACATTGTGTTGCGACCAGTAACCAAAACTGGTTATCCTCTCTTGATAGGAAGACCCTAGTTGTACAATGCTCAAGTTATTGTTGATTGGCACCAGCAAAAGTTACGGTTTAAGGACATCTTGTTCGAAGATCAGAAGCTGGTGACCATGAGTTGGACAAAAGTTCCTCACCTCGGGGAAACAACTTTGTCGGAAGACAAAGATGAATCTGAAGATTCATGGTCTTTCAACTCCAAAGACAAAGTTCAAGTCAACTATTTGGAATGCTACAAGGTAGAGGTCAAAGACAAAGACCCATATGACATCACCTCGGGTGAACACAACTTGGAGGAAGGGGGTTTGACTGCAGTACGTCTTGGGTTGAGCCGAGTAAGCCATGTTGAAGGAGTCATCAACCCCGATGACTTTCAAGGTGTTGTCTTGACTGAAGGAAAATTTTTGAAGATCTCAAAGATAGTCACTCTAGAGGAGTTGGCAAGATACACTACCCTATTTATAGAATTCCATGATGTATTTTCCTAGTCTATTGATCAAATGTCGGGTATTACACAAGAATTTGGAGAACACTGGATTGATTTGGTTGAAGGTGTAGTTCCAGTTTGGCAAAGACAATACCACCTAAACCCAAAGTACTCCCTCTTGGTGAAAGATGAAATTGATAAGTACTTAAGGGTCGGAATAATATTTCCTGTCTTAAGTAGTGAATAGGTTTCACCATTGTAATTGTCCTGAAGAAGAAAATGGGGAAGATTCAAGTGTGCCAAGATTTTTGCAAGCTGAACACAGTGACAAGGAAGGATCATCATCCTTTACCTTTTACTGATACAATTTTGGACCAAGTAGCTGGTCATCCTTGTTACAGTTTTCTCGATGGATTTTTAGGGTACAATCAAGTATCCATCCAAGAAGAGGACAAGGATAAAGTTACATTCACTACCAAAAAGGGCATCTTTGCTTACAATCAAATGCCCTTTGGGTTGTGTAATGCTCCTGCTACTTTCCAGCGGATGATGAATTCAATCTTCAAGGATTTCTTGTGCAAATTTGTGGAAGTCTTCATTGATGATTTTTGTATGTTTGAACGAAAAGATGTACGTTTGGATTACCTTCGCTAGACTTTTGAAAGGTGTTGTTTTGCCGGTTTGTCATTACACCAAGAGAAATGCTTCTTTGCCATGAAGGAGAGGATTCTCTTAGGGCATCGGGTGTCAAGCCAAGGTATTGAATTCAATGTTGGAAGGTTAAAGTAGTCTCAGCTTTGGAATCTCCAAAGAACATTTGGGAGCTGCGAGCCTTCTTGGGATATGTCGGATACTACAGACGCTTTGTTTCAAACTATGTTTTGCTTGCTGCACCCCTTACAAAGCTTCTTAAGAAATCCAAAGACTACCTGTGGGAAGCAAATCAAGAAGAAGCTTTCCAAGTATTGAAAAAGAAACTGGTTGAAGGACAAGAAGTCATCTTAAGTCAGAAGGACAAGAAGAAGAAGTCTTAAGTCAGAAGGATGAGAAGAAGGACTACCCGGTTTATTATGCCAGCCAACAACTATTAGTCTCAGAAAAGAACTATTCAACAACTAAAAAAGAAGCACTCACAATGGTGTATGCCTGCAAGAAATTTTGCCACTACTTGTTGGGATACAAGTCTGTCTTCTATGTTGATCATTATGCATTGCAACATTTGGTCAAGAAGGCAGATTTGTTTGGGAAAATTGCAAGATGGATCTTGTTGTTACAAGAATTCACATACACTATAAAAGTAAGGAAAGGAGCTTTGCATTCAAATATGGACTTCTTATCCAAGTCAAAAACTCAAGACCAAGACTTGGAAGTAAATGATCAGTTTCCTGATGAAGAGCTATATCATCTGATGGCTATTTGAAGTATGAGGTATGCGGCCAAATATCACTATCTGTATATGTATCATTGTCCTGAGGGGCTGGACCCGGAGCAGAGGGCAGTCTTCCTCCGGAAGATGGGACCGTACCAATTAAAACACAACATTTGGTTTAAGATGGTCAAAGACAAAGTACTTTGGAGATGTTTGGAAGCATACAAAGTCGGAGGAATCATTGAATCCTTACACTCTGAAGCATCAGGAGGACACTATGCCCTAAAAAATACAGTGAAGAAAATCTTTTTAGCAAGGTATTGGTGGCCTATGATGAATAAAGATACTTATGCTCATATTTGAAGTTGTGATGCATGTCAAAGAACAAGGAAACCAACGGCAACTTCCTAGTGGCCTTTGAAACCAATTTTGCCATTGGCCCCATTTGAGAAATGGGGTATTGACTTTGTGGGTCCAATCCAACCAATGACCTGAGTCATGAGGAAGAGGTACATCTTGGTATGCATAGATTATGCTACCAAGATGGTAGAAGTAGAAGCAACGCGGAGAGATGATGCAGAAATAGTTGCAAAATTTTTCTTCCAAAACATCATATCCCATTATGGGTGTCCTCTAGAATTGGTCAGTGATCAGGGAACTCATTTTTTTAACTCAATTGGTAGAAGCGTTAACCAAGTACTTCCAAATTAAACATCGGAAGACAATGCACTACAATCCAAAAGCAAATGGGCTAAAGGAGAAGGCCAATGGATTGTTGTGTAAAATTTTGAATAAGGTGACAGTTAATTATGCCTACGACTAGGACACAAAGTTACCTGCAGCTTTATGGGCATATAGAACAACTGAAAAGATTACTACCAAAAAAAATCCTTATTTCATGACAAACGGATTGCATCCCATACTACTAGTTGAATTTGAAGTACCAACATATCAAATTCTTTGTGAAGAATGATTGTTGAAGGAAGAAAGCCATGAGCTGCGGATCCATCAACTGATGCGGTTAGAAGAGAAAAGGGACAATGCAATGCAAACCACAAAGGAAGTCCAAGAATAGCGGAAAGTCATGCACGATGAGAGAATCTAGCTTGTGGCTGTTCAGGAAGGTGACTTGGTGTTGTTATATGATAATTGCCGCATATTTTTTCCAAGGAAACTTCATTTGAGGTGGATGGGGCCATACCGTGTTATGCATATATATATGCCAATGGCTCTATTCAACTTGAAAACTTGAAAGGAAATTCTTTTGCCACTTGAGTAAATGGGTGGAAGGTTAGAAAATATTGGACCACGGACCCAACTATGTATAAAGAACCAAAAGTCGGTGTTTGCGGGGATGCTCACATTTGAGGGAGGGGGTATGTGGTACCCACATTTTTTGTTTTTGAATAGTATTTAGGAAAATGGGAAGAAGAAGTATGTGGATAGAGCCTAAAGAGGGCTAACCCGGGAAGAAATAAGAAGAAGCGAGGGTTTGAAGTAAAACCCAAAGTCAACCTTGGGTCAAGACACGAAGTAGAACCCAATGACACCAAGACAAAGAAGAAGAAGGAGAGACTATGTATCGGGCGGCGTGATGAGATCTCAAGCGGAGAGGGATAGTTAGCGCAATGATGGCAATGTTCAAGCCAGAGCAAACCACCTATGTTACTATGCAGTAGGCAGTGTTCTTTCACCAAATGTTTGCGGGAGGGGCAGTAGATTGGGCAAAATGTTTGCATCAGAGAGTGGGGCAGATGATTTTGTGATGGAGAATGGATATTCCACCACATTACTTTGTGCCCTTTGTAGTGTATTTTTATTTTGGGTTGAACTTGCTAACCTCGGAAGAACAAAATCAAATGCATTCGCATTTCATCCGGATTTACGAAAGGAAGCAAATGTAGATGAGCATATTATATGAAGAGAATGCACAATGGAGATGAGTACTATAAATAGAGTGGGAAGGAGAAAATCATAGTAACTGACCTTCCAAGGGCTAGAAAGAGAGCCAAGCTTGAGAGTTGTGTTGCAACAGTCCAGCCCCAGAAGGTTCCAAAGCTTAATCCAATGGCGGTGGTACTAAGGACAAAGGAAGCCATGCCAAAATTAGAAGAAGAGTCAAAAGGAGAAACTGGATCCCAGGAAGACATGTTGAGAGAGGAAGGGGAGTTCATGTTACAAAGTGAGGAGTCGAGCAATGACAGAAAAGGCAAAATGGAGATTCAGCAAATGCAAAAGCTGATGACCAATGCCGGAAAGCCAAGTCCCAAGGTTTCCCTGATTGAACGAGGAAGTGAGAAGAAGAAGGGAGAGGAAAGCATGGCACAACCTTGGACTGCCAAGGGGAAGAATGTTATGACTGCATCTGAAGTGGGGCCTAGTAAAGTTACTTTGGAAGGAGGAGAAAGTTCAAAAGAAGAAACTTTGAAGGTGCAAAGATCACAACTTTGGGGCAAGGTGCAAGAAGTAGAGTGGTCAGAACCCAAAGGCCGAGCCAATGAAGCAAAGTGCAGAGGAGTAGACTATCTATCTAAGGAAGTATGTCCGTTGTTGATGATGCTACAGTAGATGCAGACGGAAATGGTAAGTATGAATCTCAAGGTGCCAGACGAGTTGGCAGTAGTAAAGACCTGGAGTGCGGAAACCTTGTTGTTGCAAAGGAAGTTAACAAGGGTGGAGATGGAAGTCAAAGAACTTTGGGTTGACGAGGTTCTTTAGAGTAAGCACTTTGAAGTGACCAAGGAGGAATTAGTAAAGAGTCACAAGGAGTCAAAAGAGATGACTGTGTTGGTTGTTGTGTTAAAAGGAGAACTTGCAGATGTGCATGTAGAGTTAATTCACTCAAAAGCAATTGCAGCAGTAATGGAGCAAGAGTTGGAGAGTCTCAAGAAGAAGGCAGTGGAGAAAGATCAAGCCTGGCAATGGGAGTTAGCGGAGCGCAATAGAGAAGAAGATTGTTCGTGAGGATTGGTGCAAGTAACAAAGGAGCAAATCTCTTTGAATCAGAGGGAGAAGGAAGCATTGAAGGCCAAATTTGAAGCAAACTCCATATGTATTGTAGTGAATTGGAGGAAGAGAGGAAGAAAAAGAAGCTTATGGTTGTAGACAAAGCTGATGAGGTAGATGGAGTCGTCAATGAAATCAAGGCAATGCTAAGCACAAAAGTTGAAGGTAACTCGAGGAGGCAAGATTGCACAAGTTGAAGCTGTTGGTGCAAGAGACGCGCAAGAGAAAAGCAAAGTATATAGAGATGAATAATTTATTAATTCAGCTGCGAGATCGTCTAGATAGGAAGATGTTAGAGGTGGGAGACAATGTGTGTCTCAGACTAGATCTGGTTAGAACGGAACTAGATAAAATTTGGAGGGAGGTGCACGACGTATGAAGACTTGATGTTGTAGAAGTAGGAATTCAAGTGTCTTTGGATTTGTCATTTGACACATTAGAGAAGAGTGGGTTGAGAGATAAGGAGATAGGAGGATTGCCCATGACCTCAATTATAGTTTGTAGTGAAGAAATTGTAGAAATAGAAGAGTTAGGAGTAGGATTAGATAGACCCAAGGTGGTGAAATTATTGAGGGATTGGGTTTGAAAGCCAATGAAGAAGTAAATATTGGATTAGAGTAGTAACAAATTTGAAATTTGAGGAGGAAGATATGAAGAGGTGTATTGTCTGTTTGGATCTATAGGTTAGAAGAGTTGTTGTAGAACAATATAGTTGTTAGATAACTGCTGAAGAGCTCTACCTATTTAAAGGAGGCATTCGAAGTCAAATGTTGTTCAATATTCATATTTCTGAAGATAGATAAAGTGAAGTGTTGTTCTTAGTGCTCGTCGCTTGAGTTTGATTTCGAGTATCAATTTTGCATTTGTGTTTGTGAGTGTTGGGAGAATTTTGAAGTGCAAGTTAGTGTGTTTGTGGATGTTGGGTTCCGTAGCCTTGATCTTCATTTTGTGCGTGTGATCTTGAGTGAAGTGCAATTGGAGCAATGCCTTGATAGATCTGAGAGGAATTGTAGTGTTGGTAGTATTTTGCATTTGTGAGTGCAACGCAAAGTTGATGTGAAGAAATTTTGATCAAGGCAGTTGTGCCTTTAGTGGAGGGGTGGAACACAATTCTGAGGCAAAGTTGTTTTCGTAGTGAAGTGCCATCTTTGGGAGAATCTGAATCATCACAATCAAGATTTGTTTAGATAGAATTTGTTATGTTGTGATTAAGGAGTGTATATTAGTGACAAGTTATCAAGATTGTGATCTTGTTACTCTCTTTTGGGTGTGGTTTCTACCTAAGAGATAAAAGACGCAACCAAGCAAAACTGAAATTGTTACTTTGCTTTGTATTTGACCAATTCTAAATCATATCTCCGCGGGAATGAACTTTACTTACTTAATTACCGCAAAAGTGATATTTGCCGGGTTGTCACAATTTGAAAAGCAAGGAAGTGGCTATATGTGAACCTAAATATGAGGTGAGCCCAAACAAGGAGGAAGATTTTGGCAATGATGTAATGAGGAAAACAAGGATGAGAAAAAAGAAGATAAGTTAGATACAGTAGTCCTACTAAATAAAGTTTGATCAATTACTTTTGCCTTAATTTTTATGAGTTGGATGATATTGGTGGGGTTTGGAATACTTTTTTAAATAATTTTTTCTTTTTTTGATTACATTTATATTGATATAAGTCACCATTTCCATGACCATCCTCAAAATAATTATTTTCTAAAGGGTTCTCTTTAGATAATACATTTTTAAGAGTTTGTAGAATAAGCTTTCTTCTTCCACTACATCAACTATTATTTTAGGTAGATACTATTGTCATGCATAGAAATAGATTATATGATGAGTTTTCTAATACAGAATAGTTCAAATTATGAGATTTTAGTATCACAAATACTGTTTAGAAAAGGCTCAAAGTGCTGTAAATAAATCTAAGGCCACGTATAGTTAAAGTCTAGATTATTGATAAAGTCAAACACATGAGACAATTAATGTTGGCTCATACACAAAATGTGTATTGGGACTACAACCAAGATGCATGAGCATGAGATAGGGATTCAAATAAGCAAATATAATTATGAGAGAAGGACCTAATCTAAGATATTTAGGTAAGTATCTAATGAGTTGAGTAAGTTTCTGGAGACTTAGAGCTTTGTTACCTCCATCCTCACCTATTATTAATTTTTCCACTCCTACCTCTTTCATTGGACACCAAGATTGAGTTTATTGACAAGAGTAAATGGGTTTAAGAAATAAGGTGGTGCATCCATATGATATTATGAGGAGGATGACTTTGTACCAAAAATTCATTCCTTGCTTGAATATGTGGTGTCTTGAAGAGGAAGATTCTTTTTCTTGATATTGGATGTTTAATAGGTTCATTATTGGATAGTTCAACTCTCTTTGGAACATGTTGTACATAAAGAGGGGGGTTTGGATGAACTTCATATAGGTCCATGAGAAAATTTCATTCCATACCTCAACCAAAGTGCAAGAGTTCATGATGGTGTATTATATGAGCTAATTTGAGGCTATTATTTGGATAGATAATGATTGCAATGAGATCTTACACCTCCTCATATACATGTTTTAGTAATTTTTTTCCTTGACAAAGTACCCGGTGAGATAAAGTAAAGGTAAATTTTAGTGGGATGATTACTATTATGAAAGATGGAGAGGTCATAGGTATAGACCTTATTTAGCTTCTCAAGGGATAAGAGTAAAACTCTAAGATTTATTGGTAGTTGATAGTATTATGCATACATAGCAACCCCAAGATGACATCCAACCTCTTGGTGTACTCTTGCTTAGACCAAGGTTGCATATTTCCATCCTTCCTCTTAGAAGATCTTGATAGTCCTCTTTGATAGATTTAAAACATTTAGAGGTCAACCATTGATTTTGGCATATAAGAGTGTACATTTCTTTTGTTTATATTTCTCTTGATATTGCAAATCCATACGAGAGTCTAGTAGAGTTTTTATAATATCCACTGTTGCACTTACTTGTAGAGTTATGTGAAAAGACTTGTATATAGACCTATCTATAATCCAATATGGTTTTATTTCCTCTTTAGACACAAAAATGCAACTTTTGATCATTTGACCATAGTAAGGATTCTACTACATAAGCATCTTATTCCATACTTCATTGCTTCATATATATTTATGTATATATATCTAGATCTATTTCTTTTACACTTCAAATATATATAAAAATATATGTATTTGTTAATTTATTTTGTATCTTCAAAAAGATTTTAGTGCACTAAATATTACTCCACAAATCAGAAACATTAAACTCTATAAAAAATTCACCAAACACAAGTGCATTGTGTACAAGTACACAATGCACACACTAGCATAAACTAATATTTCATATAGCTAACATTGGTGCATGCTAGTGCATTTTGGAGAAACTGTGAGCATACACTTGCAACTATAAATGCATTATACACAAATAAGTTATTGTTGATATACACCAAAGCATATAAAAATGCCAATGAAAAACATAGTAATAATCCACTTAAGTCCATTACTAAAAGAATTTATTTAGATAAAATAAGGATTATACCTCATATCCACCAAGGTAAATAATAGTTCTTGCTATTGTGTGCACTTGAAGATCATAGAATTTAATCTAGAACAAAAGATATTTGATCATTTCCAAACATAAAGTTGAGCATCTATCGTATAAAGTATACTTATAGTAATTATAGTTTCCTCTAAAGATTCAATAGTTTAGTTAATTTTATATTCATTCAATGGAACCTTCTTAATTTAGCTTCTTTTTTTATCTCATTTTCTCAAGCTTTATTTTTCATTCCTTCAAGAGCATCATCTTCTTATATTCTAATTTGGCTTTAAATTATTCTATCTTGGACACTTTTTGAGATTCAAAATGCTAATTTGCACCTATTTTTAACTTCTATTTACTTGCTCTTTATTTTTTCATGGCTTGTTATACCCATGGAAAAGTTGTAGTAGGTGATAATTTGGAATATACCTTAAGAATCCCTTTTGTTTCTTTAGTTTTGCTTATTTCTTCCTCACAATCTTTATCGCTAAGATCCTGCAAACTTGGAAGGATTGTCTTTACTTCCAAACGAGGATTTCACATCTATTCCTAAATTAATAAGCAATTAGAGTAAGAGAAATTACTATACTCATTGAAAACCTACATAATTGGCTCACTTGAAAAAGGAAAGGACTAGGTCTTTCTACATAGAGTCTTTATATCTCCAAGGCTATTCTTCGTCTCTTAAATTTGAACTTTGTCTTTGGAAGGATTGTCTTTACTTCCAAAGGAGGATTTCCTACCTAAAACTAAATTATTAAGCAATTAAAGTGAGAGAATTGACTATCATGATTAAAAACCTACATAATTATCTCACTTGAAAAAGGAAAGGACTAGGTCTTTCTTGATAGAGCGATGTAATCTCCAAGATCATTCTCTATCTGGTAAACTTGAACTCTACTTTTGGATTTGGATCTACCTTCTTCACTTTACTTAATCAATGCTATTATATCTACCTCATCTCTGAGCTCTATACTTACATTAATAGCAAAATAAATTTTAGCTCAACATCCAAATATAATGTTGATCAAAATGATGATATAAATGATTTAGTCATCCTTTATAGTTATCCATTATAGTTGAATTCTTTCTTCATGATACCTCCTTTTTGAAAATTTCCTTTTATTTTCTTATTTATTTATACAAGTTAATGTATCTAACTCACTTCATTTTAGCTTATCTCCTCCCATTCACACAGGAGATCCTTTCTTATGCTTCACCAAATAAGTTGCCATGTAATCAAATAGGGTGCTTTTTGTTTTATAAACTTCTTGCATGTTTTATCAATTGAAAATTTCTAGTTCATCTATATAATCCAAGATTTGAGCATAGTGATAGATATCATCATAAAGGTTATTCCTCTTTTCATTTGCTTGAAATCTTTGAGTAAAGAGAGATAATGGAGAACACCATGCTCTAGAGCTTGTGAAACCCATGCATTTAAAAATGAGTAAAAGTTGGAAGAAGAATGTGTGTTCCATGGAGGAAAATACAATGAAAGATCCACAAAATAAATTCTCAATATCTATACAACAAACAAAGAATTTGATTCTCAATATAAAAGGTAAGGGAAATGTAATTCTTAACACAAGAGGAAAGGAATTCAATTTTGACAAGAGAGAACTAAATGAAGGAGTAGAAATTTGAAGGATGAAGGATCAATAATTATTTGATATTTTAGTGGGGACTTTGCATAAATAAGTAGATAGATGTCTAATTTGTTGGTTTATTCTTGTTGATATTATAAATACATTAAATCAAATTATTATTTATCTTTCAAATTATCCACAATTACTTATAATTAAACAATGAAACAAGCTTTTAAATAAAACTCTACCCATAATACATTTTACAAGCACCATTTTTGTGCACATATACATTGTTGTCAATATCATGCACTATAAAATAACAACTCATCTATGAACTCATCCAAAAACTCTAAAGAGTACAATAACTAGAAATCTAAACTCAATTTATATATACTCAACCAATGTGCATAGATTACACTCACTAAATCAAACCTTAGCATAGAGAATCTAAGTCACACTTGCCAACTTTGCCTACCATAGTTAGGAGCTCAAAGATAAACATAGAAGAAGTGAGCTCTCTTAAGCTCTATTTAAAGGTATATTCTTCCTTGGAAAGGCCAAGGAGTCTAGCCCTAAATGCACATACAATAATACTAATGATATGAATGGTGCGAATGGTAACTTTGACTTAGTAACCAAAAACTTAATGTACTAGATGACACTAAGTAATCCATAAGTCATTGATATTGATACAACTATGAACAATAAGGTAATCAATCCAACATCTTAGCAAACTAGCTTAGGCATTGCAAATGTCATGACATTATTTTTATATGATTTATTCTTTATACTAGTTTATAAGTCTTGATTTACAATTTTGTACATTTGATTCTTCTACCCATAGTAACCGTGTAGAAAGATTAATGAAATCTCTAAAAAATCACCGTCAAGTATTGTAGCTTTAATGAAAATTAGAGAATACAAGGAGCAAAAAGAACCACATAAAACTAAGAATAGCATAAAAGAACCACACAATAGAATGCTTCTAGAACTAAATTAAATTTACATGTATATTGATAGCAAATAAGATTAGATAACAAATAAGGTTAACTATAACATTGATGTCATAAATCATTAGGTTCAAGTGGAATTAATCAAATGATTTGTATTGATTAGTTTTTATACTTGTATCCTTTAATTATACTCTATATTTATACAAAAATTAGATTGTGGATAATAAGATGAGGATGATAATGCATAGATTGTCTATGGTTGCAAAAATTTAAGCAACAAAAGAACTAGAAGTAAAAAAATGATCAATTAGATATATTTACCAAAAGGAAAAATAAAAAGATGTGCAATCTCAAGACATATTGAATAGTTATAAACCTAACTTGAATCATATAAGTTATGGAATGAGAAAACTTCATAAAACCAAAAGTTGTATTAGATTTGGTTTTTTTAAAGATAATACAAGAAATATATATATAATACAATACAAGAAAGATTCAATGAATGTGGATGAAGAGTATGATGACAAGTTGTTAGTAATTATGGTAAGAAAGAAAATTTCAATCCTCACACATAATCCCACATCTATTAGATTATATATGAAGAGAGAAGGTTAGTCTACAACTTAAAAGCTAACTATCAAATCTATACATAGAGCACAATAAATAGATATAATATAGTCTTGCAATCTCCTTCCTAGTTTTGAATCCTCACATGAATGAATAAGAGAAATTATGAAGTCACACTATGGCCAATTGTGGTGAAAAGAAAAATATTGATAATCATATTTTAAGTAAAGAGGATCCAATTTTATCCACCGCTAACAAGGAAAACATAACCTAAGGAAAATGAGGTAAATTGGTTAGAAGTATACATAAATACCCAAAGAACTTAGAGCAACATAGAGTATAATCTAAGCCTCAATATCAAAAGGTCCCCAAAGCAAAGCATCTTTTGCAAGATGTGATATGCATAGAGCAAAACTTCCAAATAGTATTATACATTAGTGCTATGTCACAATTGGAAGGTTATTACTCATCTAACAAAAGAGCATAACTTTTGATTCTTTACTACAAATACAACTAAACTCTTAAGTACTTCCAATGGACCTTTTTAAATGTTTTGGATTGAGTATTGTGATGAAATTTGCTCTACAAATCTTTTTCATTCCTTTGCTATATATTATTATTTTTGGTTGCTTGATGATTGGTGTTGGGTGCTATTTATGTACTTATCTACGTAGATATAATTGGTAGAAGGAAGCATCAACATTTGGATGTAAAGACAAAGTTGGAGGTTCTCAATTTACTTAATCAGCCTAAAACCACCAAAGTTCATATACTAGGTCCTTAATACCATAAGGTGTACATTAGTCTATAATAGTGCATTAGTAATATTAGGTTAATTATAACTAGTTAAGTTTAGTATTAATAAAGTTAAAGGTACTTCTAAGTAAGTTAGTATGGTCAATAAGAAGAAAGATCCAACATTGAATTATTGATACTCATGGATCCATAGTAAATTCTAAGTTTGACCAAATTAGATTGGGACCTCTTTAGAGAGATTCATATTAGGGTGAAACCTTGAAGGTGATTTTGCATTAGATTATAATAGAGGAAGAAATTTATTTTGGACTTTGATGATCAAATTGAATTGATGTATAAGAGTCATCAAAATCTTGTTAGCTTGACCAAGTTAGATGACCTTTATGACTTAACTTTGGAATAAATTATATTTTTCAACTAGGATATCAAGTTATTTGTATCTTGTTGTACTTTGCTTTTCTCTATTTGGGAACCTAAAACGTACATAGTTATGGAGCTCATAGATAGGAGGTCATATGTAGACATATCATGGATAATTTGAGCCCACTTTTTTGCCCAACTACTGGAACCTTCTACCCTTGTTTCTAATGTTCCGTCTATTGGATAGAGAAATAATAAGAGCAATCTAACCTATCATCACAACATACACTCTTGTTCTGCTTATCATCATTTCAAGCATTACCAAGGAGAAATATATAGCACACCTAGAGGAGAGGACTTAAACATAGTGCTTGCATACCAATCTAAGCAAATTGAGCATACAATCAAGCATGCAAGTATGAAGAGTGTCATGCCATTTGTAACATCGCACCTAGATTGCTTGGATGTTGGAGTAGTAGTATTGGTAGTCAAAAGTATTTTGGCAGTTACTTACTTATAAACTACTTATTGATGATTAGATGTTGTTTTTGGGATATTGACTACATGGTGGGGCCTACCATCACTTGCACTGTTTGGACCATCAAGTTTGTTGTCAACAAAACTGTTAAGGTTGTAGATTAGGTCAAGATAAGGAGGTATACTTTCAAAATGCATCTCCAAAAAGCTCACTTCTATGATGTTGAGCCTTTGAGTTCTTGGCTATGGTGGACAGAGTCCAATGAGCATCACCTTGAATCTCTTAACTAGAGTGGGTGTGGCTTGACTGCAATTAGTGCTCAATTGTTGGTAGATTGTTGAGTGATAGATCAAGTACTAATCTAATTGATTGTGATTTGAGTTGTGAATAAATTGATTATATCAAAGAAGTGAAGTCAAGAGGAAATTGGATGCAAGAATTGAAGGTATTGGTAGTATCTCCAAGCCTTGCTGATTGTTGGTAGCTCAATTGTGGTTCAAATTTTCCTTGAGAGTGATCATGTGAAAAATTTCTTTTGAATTGATGCAAATTTGGCCGTGAAGCAAATGATGTACGGAAGCGCTGGCCAAATTTCTCTAAGAAGAGAATCAATTTCAAGCAGTGGTGTTTGTTTTGAGCTCAAGGAGTGAAAGCATAACAAATTTGGTGCAAATTGAGCTTAAAAGGTAAAATTGAAGGTGGAGTTGTGAATCTATTCCCATGAATTAGAGATTTGAAGATCCTTATCTTTTCAATTTGGCTTGAGTGGAGATTGAGTAGAGGATTTGGCAGTTAACCAACTTTAGAGATTTATGTCAAATTTTAGTCAGATTTATATCAGATTTTATGTAAAATTTGGCTTGATTTGGAGGAGCTTGGCCAGATTTAGAGAGGGTTTAAAGTAGTAAGAAGAAAAGCCTTATTTGGTTGACAAATTTACATTTGAGTTTATGTTAGATTTTAGCTCAAGTTGGAAGAGCTTGGTTAGATTTGGAGAGGATTCAAAGTGAAAAGAAGAACAACCTCATTTTAACATTTAGGGGCATAGGTTGTGGGCTATGAGAGGTTACAAAAGTCTAAAAGGGGCAGCAAGCCAGCTTGATTGCATGATGCTAGCTAGTTTAGAGTAGTTTTTGATCATTGTTTGTCAAAATCTGCCCATCTTGTTGAATTGAGCACAATAGGTTTGAACTCCAAATCTTTGGTTCTTAGATTGGTGCCTAGCCAATTGATCCACCCTCACTTGTTGTCATAGTGACTATTACATTGATATCTATACACATGTAACTTTGGCTAGGAGAGACAATTTGATCACATTCTTGGTGATCTTGGCTTAAGAAGTAGATAACTCCTATTATATCAAATATCAAATGGTGGTAAAGTCAATCTGGTGTTGATTTATGAGATGGATGGTTTTCATTTAGATTTCTTGTGATTGCACCCTCACTATTCTCTACTTCTTATTTGTGCACCATGTTTGTGTGAGGTGCCATGACTTTAGAGCATTGGTGCTCTAGTGTGCTCTTGATAGTAAGGATGGAGTGATGACTAGTCAGACTACTTGTGTTTCTCTCCAACAAGGTAGGAAATGATGACTTGTAGACCACAAGAGTGCATGTTGTGATGGTAGGTTCTAGGTTGCCCTTTCCCCTATTATAGTTATCATACTTAGATCTATATTAGTGGATGATGTTTGGTTGGTGGTGTTGGCACTTGGTGGTGATACTTAGTGGGATACTTGTGGTGGTAATGGTTTTGGTTTGCAATTTATGGTTACTTTGTCATGATGGAGTTCTTTGGGGATTCTAGAAGAGATAATGCTAAAGTACGTATTAGGTCTACCCAGAGTGATACTTGGTATAAGCCTATATCTCAAGTCCTAGTGAGGGAGGAGATTGACTCTAAGTTGGAGTTTGATACAAAAGTTGATTCAATTGAGAGTGTACTTGATGTGTCCGCATCATTATTGTGAGATATAGATAAGATTTATGGAGCCTCTAAAGGCCCTACTTTACTTAATTGATTATCACAAAGTGATAATCAATAAGTAAAGTTTGTTGCCAAAGATATATGATTAAGAAATGGTCAAATACAAAGTCAAATAGTAACAACTTAGTTCTTCTTGAGTTCTGCTTTAGTCTCTTAGGTAGAAACCACACCCAAAAGAAATTAATAAGAAATTATTCATAGTCTTGTCACAAATTACACTCCCATAATCACAATACTTCCAATTCTTTCTAAACACACTTTGATTGTGATGATTCAAATTTTCTTGAAGAAGGCTACTTCACTATGAAACCAATTTGCCTAAGAATTGTGTGCTACCCCTCCTCTAAAAGCCCAACTTCCTTAATCAAAATTTTTTTGCATCAACTCCACACTATGCTCATGTGACAACTTGACAAATATCACTTTTGCGGTAATCACATAAGTAAAGTTTGTTCCCGCAAAGATACTGGTCAAAAATGTCCAAATACAAAGCAAATAGTAACAATCTCTATTCTTCTTGGTTGTATCTTTAATCTCTCAGGTAGAAACCACAGTCAAAAAAGAGTAACAAGCACTAACTCATAGTCTCATCACAACAAGCACTAACTCGTAGTCTCATCTCAACAATTTGTCATCCATAATCACAAATCTTTCAAATCTTTCCAAACAATCTTGATTGTGATGATTTAGTCTCTCCCAAAAATAGCACTTCATTGAAAAATGACTTTACCTCACAATTGTGTTCCACTCCTCCATTGAAGGCACAAATTCCTCAATTGAAATTGCTTTACATCAACCTTACGCTGCACTCACAAATGCAAAATACTACCAACACTACAATTCCTCTCAAATCTGTGAAGGCATTGCTCCAATTGCACTTCACTCAAGATCAAACACACAGAATAAAGATCAAGGTCTTGGAATCCAAATTCCAAAAAACACATTGACTTGCACTTCAAAATTCTCTCAACACTCACAAGCACACACACACAAAGTTGATACTTGGAATTAAGCTCAAGCAATGAGCACTAAAATCACAACACTTTGCTTTATCTATTCTCAAAATTATGAGCATTGAACAACACACTACAAATGCCTTCCTTAAATAGGTTGAGCACTTGATAGTTACTAACAAAAATATTGTTCTACAACAACTTTTCCAACTTGAAGATCCAAAATGACAATGCACATCTTCATATCTGCCTCTTCAAATCTCCACTCTATAACTAACCCAACCCGATGTCAACTTCAACTTCTGCCTCCAAAATTGATGTTCCTTTAAGTATTTCCCCTTCTTCAAGTCTACTCAATTCCACTCCTAACTCTTCTATGTCTATGATTTCTCCACTACCACCTATAATTGCACGCCTATTTATTCTATCTTCATTAGTATTCCTAACCCATTCTTCTTTAATGTCTCAGGTAATGAATCTAAAGACACCTAAACTCCTACTTCACTTACATCAGACCTTTTGACTAGTTGCACTTCACTACAAAGTTTATCCAACTCTATCCTAACAAGATCCAATTTGAGACACACATTGTCTCCTACTTCTAACGTCTTCTTATCTACTTCCTCTCGTAGATGAATTAATAAATTATTCAGCTTGGTGTCCTTTGCCTTCCTCTTCCTTGTCTCCTACACCAACAACTTCAACTCATGTAGTCTGGCTTCTTCCAGCTTCCCTTCAACTTTCGTTGTTGAGCATCACCTTTATCTTGCTTACTACTCTTACTACATCATCAGCTTCCACCATTATCTTGAGCTTCTGCTTCTTTTGTTCTTCTTCCAATTCATTGCAATACATCTGCAATTTGTCCTCAAATTCAGCCTTCATTGCCTCCTTCTCTTTGTTGATTTATTGCAAGTGTTCTTCCGCCACTCTCAACAATCCTCACAATCTATCTTCTTTCTTGCTACATTCAGCTTACTTTCACTGCCAGGCTTGATCTTTCTTGGCTGCCTTCTTCTTCAGCCTCTCCAACTCTTGCTCCATTACTACCACACTTGCCTTTTAATGTATTAGTTCCACTCATACGTTGGCAAGTTCTCCATTTAGCACTTCCACCAATGCCATCTTCTCCTTTACTTCTTCTTGACTCTTCATTAAATCCTCTCTCATTGCTTTTGAATGCTTACCCCAAAGACTCCACCCAAAGTTCTTTGGCCTCCATCTCTACTCATGTTAATTTACTTCTCAACAACAAGGTCTCTACACTCTACTTTTCTACTATTGCTAACTTGTCCTCTTGTCCATCTTGGGTCCTTCAAACTTGACCCAAGATCAACTTTAGGTTTAGCCCAAACACACGCTTCTTCACATTTTCCTTCCCATTTAGCCCTCCTTTGGCTTTACTAACGTACTTCTTCTTCAAAACTTTATGAAAACCATCCAAAACCAAGAAATGTGGATATCACATCTCACCAATGCAAAATACTACCAACACTACAATTCCTCTCAGATCTATCAAGGATTGCTTTGATTGCTATTCACTCTAGATCAAACACACAAAATAAAATCAACATTGCGGAATCTAACATCCAACAGGCTCACTAGCTTGCACTTCAAAATTCTCCAAATACTCACAAACACACACATAGGATTGATACTCAGAATTTAGCTAAAATGACAAGCATTGAATTGTAGCACTTTGCTTTACTCAACTTCAAAAATATAAATACTGAACAACACATTGTGAATGCTTTATTTAAATAGGTAGAGCACTTGACAATTACTAACAAAAATACCATTCTACAACAACTTTACCAACTTTCAGATCCAAAATGAAAACCCATCTCTTCATATCTCAAAACTATTTTTACTCCAATCTAATATCAACCTCAACTTTGGCTTCCAAACCCAATATTCCTTCCATTACATCTCCATCTTTGGGTCTATCTAATACTACTACTTCATCAACTATTTCTACTATCTCTTCACTCTAAACTACAATTATAGACATGGGTAATCCATCTACTTCTTTATCAACTAACCCACTCTTCTCTAATATCTCAAGTAACTCACCCAAAGATACCTACACTCCTACTTCTACAACTTAAGACTTTGTATATTCCTTCACACCACTCCAAATTTTATCTAATTTTTCATTTACCAAGTCCAATTTAAGACAAACATTATCTCCTACCTCTAACATTTTCCTATCTACTTGATCTCTCAAGAAAATCAATAGAATATTAGGTCCATATCCTTTGCTTCCCTCCTCCGAGTTCCTTGCACAAGCAATTTCAATTTATGCAACCTTACTTCCTCCAACTTCCCTTTAGCTTTTATGCTCAACATTGCCCTCATTCTCCTAACAATCTCTCCTATTGATTCCAATTTATGCCCACAAGAGCGTTCCACCTTCAACTCTTCACGATACATCTTCAACTTATCTTTGTACTCAATTGCCAACATCTTCTTCTCCTCTATATATTGGGCAATCTGACTTTTAGCACTTCTTACTAGACTTTGGAATCTTTCTTCTTCTTGGTGTTAGATCATCAATTCCTATTACCATGCTTGATCTTTTTTTGCCATGCTCTTCTTTAGACTTTCTAACTCTTGCTCCATCACTACTACAATCACCTTTACATGTATTACTTCGATGTGAGCTTCTCCTACTTTGCTTTTCATCTTCTTGACTACTGCCTTCTAGTTTTTCAACTCTTTGGCTTGATAGTCTAGATCTCTTCCTCATTGCTCAAAACTCTCTTGCAAGTTTTCTAAAGTCTTCTTCTTTAAGTTTGCATCCACTTGAATTTTTCTTTGGCTTCTTCTTCTCTTTGGGTTAACCTTGCCTCTAATTTGCATGTTTCTTTGATCAAATACTTCATTACTTGCAACTTGTTCTTTACTTCCAAATGATCTTTTTGTATCTCCTCCTTCTTCTACTTCAATTGTAACAACAATGGACACATAATCTTTGACAAGTACTCCAATCTATCAAAATCTCTACCCCTTCTTGGTTTTTGTACAATTGCTTCTATTGGCGCTTCTTCAACAAGGACCCATTACAAAGACGTGATCTTTGCACTTTCAAAGTCATCTCTTTTGAGCTTGCTTCTTCTTCCTTTACCCAGCTCAGACCTGTAGATGCAGCCTATGCTAATCTCTTCAACCTCACTCCCTTCTGGACCACCTTCTTTGGCTCTTTGTCCATCTCCTCCAAAGGTAACATTAAACAAAGAGCATCTCCTCCTTCTATACAATCAATTACTGCATGGAACTCCTCATTATCTTCCATTCTTGCATGGACTGATTGCTAGACTTAAGCCTCACCTTCACTACTAGACTCCTTACTCAAGCGGCTCATACTTTAGGCTCCATTGCCGAGACCTCTCTAGAAGGCAAGATAATGTTCCGCATACAATTCTATATTAAACAGAAGGAGGCTATGAGAGCTTACTTGGAGAAAACATTATGTTGAGAGAGTTGACCTTATGTTAGAAAACCAAGACCCATTTATATACCATGTAGTTCATTGTGATGTCTTTGAGGTGACATTTTGATCCACCTTTCTCTTCTCCCATAGTCACACTACCTTGATCTCAAGATTTGCAAGTTGTTCTATGATGAGTTGAAGTGAATCTTTTGGTAGAGGTGCAAGAACCGGAATAACTAATACATAAGTATTAGTTGCTCCAATGCAACCCTTACCACCAAAGTATCAAAAGGTCCACCATACTTGTAGCTTTGAGGAGGATACACAACCTCCTTCACTACCAAATCACTCTCATCCCCTTCCAAACTCTCCTCCATACAAATTGTAATCTTGATAGTTTCAACCTTGGAAAAAGGTTTCTCATATCTCACCTTGCTTCTTATTTGTGGTCTCAACACTCCCACAAAATTCTTGTTGAGATGGCTCTTATGCCAATCATAATAGTCTCTACATCATTCCCACTTTCTCTCAACATTATGAAAAATTTAGACTCTAACTTTTACACTCTTTCTACATAGACTCTCACTTCTCTCCATCTCCTTGTTTGAGAAAGGTAACCTCACTCATCAATCTCTCATAACTCTCACTCATATGGAAGAAAGTTCTCAATGAGTGCTGAAATCAAACTCTCCCAAGACTCTTCTTGCCCATCTTCTCTCTCTCTTTTGGTGTTCTGTCTCATACCATGTAAGTGCTACATCCTCAAAGAAATCCATTAATAATGAGACCCACTCATTCTTTCTCTTCTCATTGTTTCCTATGCAAGCCCTCTTGAAGTCTCTCACAAAGGCCTCCACTAAAACTCCATCTTTGCCAAAGAAAACCAAAAGTTTCCCCATCTTAGCCCCTCACTATCTTTCTCTTTTCTCTCAATTTTTCCCTTTTCTCTCACTCTATAAATAATAGAGTATGTTCATGACTAACACCATTTGAGAGTAATCCATCCTAGGGAATAAAAAAGGTTCATATTGCTCCAAGATTTCTATAGCAACATCAAATCCTAGAGTGTATATTAATTGAACCCTCATGGATAGTTTATCCATAAGTTGAAAGATTATTTCCATCATTAATCTTGAGAACTAGCTGATGAAGGTGGTAGTATTTATGTAGCTATACTGAGACTCTCTCCAAGATCCTTCACCAAAGTCTCCAAAAGTGCTTTTGCTCCACTACACTCATGTCTTTTTGGAAGTCCTTCCACTCCACAAACCTCACACATTTCCTTGGTCTTAGATCTTCTCCTTCCCAATCTTGGTGAAGAAGTTCTAACATGCAAAACCAAGTCAAGTAAGCCTCTCCTTTCCTTCAATCTCTTGCTTTCAAAGGTCAATGGACATGAACTTGCTTTATGTCCTTTCTCTCTACATAAAAAGCACTTAGACTCACTTTTTCCTCCAAGTGGTGTATGTTTTTGGATCCTCTCAACACACTCTTCAAATTCTATTCTAAACTCTCTTTTCCTCAAATCAACCTTACAATCACCTCAAACCCTTAGGGAACTTTGCATAGCCTTAATTTTTACTCTTAGTGACCTCCATCTTCCCATGATGAGTCTAAACACTCAAATATGCTTTTTGTTGGTCTCACACTCTTCATGCATGAGATCTCAACTCTATAGAACCTTCCTCACAATGTCACTAAATTCTCTCAATAGGTAGGTCACAACTATTTGAAATTTTTCATAGTTGAAAAAAACCTTAGGGCATTCTCCACTACAAAATTTCAGATCTTTTCATCAAGCCATTTGGCCTAGGCACTTTTCTATTCATCACACATATTTCAGATCTGGTTTAAGAACCACCCCATCACTTTAAAAACTCATAATGTTATGCACATGAATGATCTTTCTCTACTTTTTAAGCCAAAAGGTAGAAAAATATGGAATGAAATTTTCTTGAGAAGTTTTAGAACAATCCACTAAAACTTAAGAAATGATAGACTATGTACAAATTTCCAAATAGCATGGAGTTTTAGGAGCAGTTTACCCTATCAACTTTCAAAAATTCTAGTTGAGTGCGTGTACTAGCTCTCACAATAATTTAAAGTGTGCTAATTGCAAAATAATCCAAGCTATCATGCATAGAAATTTCAAGTCCAGATCTCAAACTTGAGATTTTGCCCAAAATCATAGTAATCCCTAAAATTTTCAATCCACCTCTCTCCAAATCCTCTCATGTGTACAAGATGTAAAAAATCACCTCAAAGACATCATAATGAACTATAGTGTATACAAATGAGTCTTGGTTCTCTCTAACATAAGTTCAATTCTCTCCTCATCTAATGTTCTCTCCAAGTGAGCTCTCATAGCCTCCTTTTCTCTAATATAGAATTGTACACAGAATATTATTTTGCCTTCTAGAGAGATCCTAGCAACACAACCAAAAATGTGAGCCAGCCTATCTCTCACTCAAGAAGAACCTTTGATGGCTATTATGTTAATGCACCATGGACTAAGTAAGAAGGCAAAGAACCCCCAAGTCCATCCTACTCCTCCAAGGCTAACACTCCAAGACTCAAGAGATTGCTCACTAGAGAACTCAATGAGAGAGAGATAGTTGCAAATGAAAGGATCATGAGTACCACCTCACCCCTAGTATATATATTTGTGAAATAATTACACACCAAAGTTACTAATTATTAGAGTAACTGAAGTTACTAGGCTAAAAGTCAAATAAAGTCAAAAAACTAAAGGAATATCTATACTCATAGGAATATTCTCCTAAGCATGTGGTCTTATCTTGAACCAAAAACTTAGTCAAGGATTCCTTCACATGAGCTATGATTGGACTATAAAAGAATCCAAAACAAAAAGGCTTGTGAGTCCAAGTGTTCTTACTCTTTCCTCAAAGCCAAACACCTAGGAATAATACCAAGTCAATACACTAGAATCTAAGATAGTGGTGCTCATCTTTTCTACTTCCTCTAAAGTAAGATCCCCTCTATCTTAGCTATGACTAACTTTAGCTAATCATGATTAATGTAGAACCATCCTTTATCTCTATATAAATAATATCATTCAAGTACTTGTAATGCCAAACTAAATATCACAATACCACACACATGTACAAATGGGTGTTACAAGCTCCGATGATACTTCACCTTATTGGGTCTTGATATGTATCTACCTTGTATCCATTATTGGTGTGAGGAGCGCCGAAGGAATCTTTCACCTTTATAGTTTCTTCCAAAGAATCACACTTCTAATATAAGTTGACTCCAACCGCATCCCCAACTTCCTTTCCTAGGACTAATCTCTAATCCAACTTTATTTATCAAGCTAGATTACCTCTCTTGCACTCTACTTTGGAGCCATCCTCACAATTATTGGTAGATATTTTTGCCATGAATATTAGAAAACTCAAGTTCAAGTTCTAGGCCAAAAAAGTGATTCAAAGTCTACTCAAGACTTTGATCCTTACCACCACATCCAGTCTCCAAATTGCATGATTCCTCATTGCAAGTGAAGGAGTCTTCCTACTGCCCTTCATTGGTATCATGTGTTTTCTAACTCTTGGTCTTTGAAAATTCAAACCCTTGCCTGGCCTCATGATTCTAACTCCTTCAAGGCAATTGCTAAGAGGAATATGATAACTTCTTGATAATATTACAATTCCTTAAAAAAGTCTCAACCTTATAGTCTTACAATGTACGGTCATTTTTTAGTCAATCTTTACTTAAATACTCATGCCTTTTGCATACATTCCTCCTATCACTCTTAAATTTCTCTTGCTCATGAATTGGCCGCTTTCTTGATTGTACCTTCTTGACTGGTTGGCCCAAAGAAAAGTGGTACAATTTCTTTGGATTGGGTTGATCACCCTGATGCAAAGTGTCCCGACTTTAGGTCTCCCACTCATCAAGTCCAATCCCAGCTCTTCTTCCTCTAACCCAAAGTCAACTTCTTTGGGTATGAACCTAACACACAATTCTTTACTTCTCTTCACTATTTGGCTTCAACAATGCAATTCTCTTTTAAAACTTGTCAGAAAAAAAACATGTGGGTACCACATACCTCCTCCCTCAAATGTGAGCATCCTCACAAACATTAGCTTCATGTCCATGGTCCAATCATGTTTGAATCTCCACTCATTTACTTGAGTAGCAAAAGGATTTCCTTCCAAGTCTACAAGTTGAATAGAGCCATTCTCATATATATGCATTATACAATATGGTCTCATCCACCTTAAATACAATTTTCCTATAACAACAACAAGTCACCCTCCCAAATAGCAATAGACCATATGCACTTATTGTAATACTCCGAGGACAAGAGAAGAGAGAAAACACAGATTGCACACTCAAACAATTGATGCCCCAAGGGAGCACCTTCTCTTTATTATATAACCAACGAGGATCTCCTCCAAGGAAGCTCCACCATAGGATTAAAGACACAGATAGGTGACATGTCAGCAAGCTCCACCCTTGGATTACTTACTTGGATGGGTGACATGTCTGGTCTAGGTCCTATCTGGTTGGTCAAACAAGCTTTGACCGGAGGGAATCTTTTAGGGAATCTTCTTGTAGGAATCTCAGAATCACGTAAGGTACCATTGGAAAGCTCTCAATGAGACAAAGTAGGGGGGAGGGAATGCCAGCCTATCCTTCGTTGGAAGGGGGAATCTGCACATTTTTGAGGCCTAATTCATCCGTTTAGGCCTCCGAAATTGCCTTCAAAGATTTCAGGCATATTTCGGTTCCTACTCTATTAGTAGAAGTCCCTTTTTGGTGATACCTATTTCTGATCTGTTTAGTCCATCATGTGTAAAATCCTTCCAGATGTTACCAAACCAATTCTCACCTTTAAATCATATGTCTAGCTATTGGTTCTAAGGTTCTCAAGTCTATTTCGGTTTCTGTCCTATTAGTAGAAGTACTCTTTTGGTGATACCTATTTCTGATCTGTTTAGTCCATCATGTGTAAAATCCTTCCAGATGTTACCAAACCAATTCTCACCTTTAAATCATATGTCTAGCTATTGGTTCTAAGGTTCTCAAGTCTATTTCAGTTTCTGCCCTATTAGTAGAAGTACTTCTATCTTATCTATTTTGACCATCATGTATAACATAATTCTAGATGTTACCAAACCAAATTTCACATCTAGATCATATGGCTAGCTCTTGGTATTACACTTATCATGCTTGACTTTTTGTTGAGCTTGTATTTCCTTTGTGGTTTGTATTGCATTATCTCTTCTCTCTTCTAATCACATTAGTTGATAGAACCAAAGATCCTGACTTTCCTCCTCCAACAATTGTTCCTTGTGGTACCCACATTCTTTGTTTTTTAAGTTTTTGTTCTATTTGGAAGAAGAAGTGTATAGGCAAAGTTGTATTGAACCCAAATGGCATTGGAAGGAGAAGAATTGTGCCTTTGGTTTGTAACCCAAAGTAAAGTGACTTCATGTCAGATGCAAAGTACTCAGATTGGATTTTTCAAAGTTCAACCTGAAGTAAGGAGACTTTGCCTTGGGATAATCAACCTGATGCAAAAGCTATGTAACAAATTTCCTTTGGGTTGGAAATTCAAGAATTGTACCATACACAAAAATGGCTAAGGTACAAGAAGGAGAAGTTGACATTAACAAGAGAAGTGCATGCGGAAGATGTGATTTCTTGGTAGACAAGCATTTCAAGAATGATTGAGAAACGTCAAACTATAAAGTTAGATTCCAAATCAAGAAGGAGATGAATAACAAGTGAATTTCCTTTGCCTTTGTGGAGTTGTCATGAGGGAGACTAGGGAAGAGGAGTGGTAGTGAGTGAAGTTTTGAGGAATCCAAAGGGATTGAGAGTTGCACGTCTAGGGGACAAGAGAATTGTCTTGTAGAAGCATATCACAAAGTAGAGTAGAATGAAGGGAATCAAGAAGTGCCCTACACTAGCAGTGAGGAACCCAATGATTAGGAGGTTAGACATGATGGCTTGCATCAAAGTTCTTATTAGACTTTGTATTACTTTCCTTGTATGGAATTGGAACCTAAGTTTTCCCAATTTCATGGTAGAGATAGCGACCAATAAGTGTGTAGATGGGCCGGCAATAGTAGGGAAGAGATGCAATCCGGCTCAATGGACAAAGTTGGATTGGAGATTGGTGTTAGGAAGATAGAGTGGGGAAGAGCATGGGGCCATGTTCTTGGAGAAGGGATGTGATAACCCGGCAAATATCACTTTTGCAATAATTAGGTAAGTAAAGTTCGTTCCCGTAGAGATATTGTTCAGAATTAGTCAAATACAAAGCAATCGTCACAAATGTGGTTCTTCTTAAGTTCTTCTTTAGTCTCTCGGGTAGAAACCACACCCAAAAGAGAGTAAAAAGCACTCATTTGACAACTTGTCATTAATTCACACTCATAATCACAACATAACAAATTTTGTCCAAACAAATCTTGATTGTGATGATTCAGATTCTCCCAAAGACAACACTTCACTACAAAACAACTTTGCCTTAGAATTGTGTTCCACCACTCCAATAAAGGCACAACTTCCTTGATCAAAGTTGCTTCACATCAACACTACAATGCACTCACAATTGCAAAATACTATCAACACTACAATTCCTCTTAGATCTATCAAGGCATTGCTCTGATTACACTTCACTCAAGACCAAACACACAAAATGAAGATCAAGGCTATGGAATCCAACATCCAACAAACACATTGACTTGCATTTCAAAATTCTCCACACACTCATAAACACAAACACAACATTGATACTTGGAATTAAGCTCTAGCGATGAGCATTGAAATCCCAACACTTCACTTCATCTATCTTCAACAATTTGGAATACTAAACAACACAACATTGCAAATGCCTCATTTAAATAGTAGAGCAATTAAAAGTTTCTAACAAAAATACCATTCTATAACAACTCTTCCTACTTGCAAATCTGAAATGACAATGCACCTCTTCATATTTGCCTTTTCAAATCGCAAAACTGTTACTACTCCAACCTGATGTCTATTTCCTCTTTGTCTTCCAAACGCGATGATCTTCCTACTACTTCTCCTTCTTTGGATCTATCTTCAATTACCAAATCTTTCATTATTTCTACTACTTCTTCACTATGAATTACAATTGCACTCATGGGTAATCTATCTAACTCTTTATCTTCTGACCCACTCTTCTCTAATGTCTCATATGTCAAATCCAAAGACACATGTACTACTTCTACAACTTTGGATTTCTTCTCCTCCACCACACTACTCCTAATTTTCTCTAACTCTGAATTCACTAAATCTAATCTGAGACTTAGATTGTCTTCTACTTCCAACATCTTCCTATCTACTCTCTCTCTTGAACAAATCAGAAGAGTGTTCATGTCTACATCCTTTGCTCTTCCAAGTTTCATGCACAAGCAATTTCAATTCATGCAATCTTGCTTCCTCCAACTTTCCTTCAGCCTCCGTGCTCATCATTGCCTATAATCTCCCAACAACTTTGCCTACTAATTTTGATGCATACCCCCAAGATTTCTTTACTCTCAACTCTTCCTGATACATCTTCAACTTGTCTTCATACTCAATAGCAAGCATCTTCTTCTCCTCCGCATACCAAGAACTTTGCAGCTCAATACTTCTTACCAAGTCTCTCAATCTTTCTTCCTCTTGATGTCAACTCAATAGCACTCTTTGCCAAGCTTTATCTTTCCCTGCTGCACTCTTCTTCAGACTCTCTAACTCTTGCTCCATCACTACTACCGTTGCCTTCACATGAATACTCTATATGCAAGCTTCACTGACTTCCTCTTTCATCTTCACCAACAACATTGTCTACTCCTTCAATTCTTTGGCTTGACACTGCATCTCTCTTCTCCTCTTCTCAAAAGTCTCTTGCAAGTTCTCTAAAGCCTTCTTCTTCAAGATTGTATCCACCCAAAGCTCCTCAACTTCTTCTTCTCTTTGGCCCATACTTTCATGCTATGCCTTCACTTCATCTAATAGATACTTTGCAACCTGCAACTCATTCTTCACCTTCAAATGATCTTGCGGGATTACCTTCTACTGCATCTTCAATAGTTCCAATATGGTGTCACAATCTGCATTAAATACCGCACTCCTCCAAAATTCTCTTTGTCTTTGGCCATGTCTTCATACTTTATATCTTCCATTGACTCCTTCTCCCAAAGTCTTGATCTTCATACTTTAAGCAATATTGCATCTGAGCTTCCTTCTTCCTTACCAGCTGAACTTGGTCCTGCAAGGTCTTCTATTGTTGCATTCTTGTATCTGCCTCCCTTATGATCTTCTTGTTTTGGCTTGGCCTCCATCTCCTCCACGACCAGGGCTACACAGGGATTATCAATTCCTTCCATACGGTCAATTGCTACATGAAATTCTTCATCTTCTTCCGCTTCAGCCAATTGCTGAACTTCTTCTTCACCTTCACTCTCACTTCTAGATTCCTTACTTTGCAATGTGAGCTCTGCTTCCTTTCAGTCTCTTCCTCTAGACTTTGTCTCCCCTTTAGACTCGGTTTCTGAAGGCCCTTCCTTTACCGCCTTCTTACCTCATAGAGTAGGTCTTTGGGTCTTTTGTTGTGTTGGAGGCAACACTTCCTCTTTGGGTTTAGTCTGCTTCTTCATCTTTGGACGTCTTCCTTCCACCCTCTTGGTCTGTCCTGTTTTGATGAAATGATCATCAATGGCTTGTAGGCTTGTCATGTAGTGCTGCTCTACTTCATCTGCTTCTTGTCATAGGTTAGGATGGAAATGTGACACCATGTGCCACCTCTCTTCTGCTGTTAGCAAATTCAACTCAAAGTAGAAGTGTGTTGCAAACGGTGCAAAATAATGTGGAGGCAAATTAGTTCTCCAATTGACAATCATCTACCTCATTTGTTGGTAGAAGCACTTTGCCCAGTTCACTTTCACTCCAACAAACATATGGTGAAAGAAGACTACTTGCTGCATATGCACAAATGTTGTTTGCTTGGGTTTGAACATGGCCATTATCATTCCTACAATGCTTTTTTTAATTAAGTCATGATAGGACTCCACTTTGTAACCATTAGTTGTATGCGGAGCAAAGAACAAATTTTGAATTTCCATAGTCTCCTCTGCAACATCACACTTTCGATAGAAGGTGATCCTACTTGCCTCTCTTGCTTCCTTCCCCAATAATAATCTCCAATCCAACTCAATCCATCAAGCCGGATTTCCTCTCTTCCCCTCAACTTCAAGGCCTTCCTCACAATTGCTGGCAGCTATCTCTGCCATGACTCCTATTCAAGACTTCAATCCATGCTATGACATCTAACCTCCAAATTGCAAAACTCCTCATTGCAAGATCATGGCCTTCTTTGCCATTATTTGCTCTCTAGTTCTTTGGCACTAAAAAACTATTCCCTCTCTTGGACATGACACTCTAACCCCTTCTAGAATATGGAAAATTTCACTCTCAATTGGCTTCCTGACACGCATTATTGTAGGATGACTACTTAGAGGAATAGGATATCTACTTGACATATTCAATTTCCACCTTGCGCAATTGAAATTTTATATTGCCTTAAAGTGCAATCATTCTTCAGTCAACTTCAAAATTGCCCCCCCTTCTTCTACATGTTGATTTATTGTCACTATCAAGGCATGCTTCTCCTACCTCTACCATTTCTTGAAGTGTAATTCCTTGCAACGTAGAAAGGTTGTTACAACATCTTTGTATCGGCTCTTGCTTCCCAATCTAAAGATGACCTTCAGACTTATCTCTTCATACCCCCATTTGAGTACTTCTGCTTTCCGACCTGAACTTGACTTCTTTGGGTTTACTCCAAAGACACAACCATCCATTCTTTTCTTCATAATTTGGCTTTCCTCACTAACTTTTTCTTTACAACTTTAACAAAAAAAAGAAAACAAAAAATGTGGGTACCACAAGGGAGAAGTCATAGAAGAAACCCAAGAGATCAACAATTTGTTGAACAACAATGAACAAAGAAATATAAAGCCCGGAAGACCCGAAGAGTCAAAAGGCTGAAAAAAATACAAAACACATGAAATGTGAGCCTAGGCAAGCGCTTAGGACATCTGAGCAATCTGTAACAAACTGGTCCAATGTAAATTGACCTCGGTCGTATACTTCCCCAATGCTAAAGTCTGAATTTGTAAGAGTGTTGAGAAATCACTACAACTAATCTAATGTTTGACTCTAATTTGATAGTAACAAGGGCAGTTAACAAACACATGGCGTTCATCCTCAACTTTGCTTATAGAACACAATTTGCAAAATTGCATGGAGTGCTCTATCTATTGCCAACTTCCTTGTTCTACTTCTAGTCTATGAGAGCTAGTTCTATATTGAGCAATAACATGTTTAAGGGAAGTAGAAATCCTAGCCAAGAGATAATCTTGCTCACTATACACCAACATAAGATTTACAAATTGCTGATAGAACACCATCTTGGTACCAAGTTGCTGCCATAAGAAAAGTAAGAACTGTTCCTTAATCACTTCTCGTAGTGCAATAGACTCCAATCTCTAATGTCTCTCACAAACATTCCACCTTGTGGCCCATGCAATCAGATCTGTATACCAACCAATAGATAGAGTGGCACAAAGAGCTTGGTAGGGAAGTCTCTCATGCTCCATAGACCTCACCTTAGCGGCATATGTGAGAGCTAAGAACAAAGCTTCAGCCTCAAGAGGAAAAAACCTTATTTCAACAAGCATCAAGACATAAGGAGTTTGAGTCCTCACCTCAAGTTCATCACAAAAACAAAATTTGAACTTTCTCCACCTTTCGCTACCATATCTTCTTCATACTTGGACTGAGAGGTTTAATTTGAGTGCCATAGAGAACTATTGGCTACACAAGAGATCTGAACATCACCTTCTTCAACTCCCATGTAGTAAGATGAGCAAGTCTAGAGCAATTCATGAGTGAATACAAAGTTCTAAACCCTACATTGATTCTCATTTTCATACAAGTAGACCAACTATAGCCATGAGAAAACTCAAAGCCCTGCTCCAACTGCTGTCCATAAAAAAAGAAAGGTGTGACACCTTTAGAACCCACCACAATCACCTTGGACTTGTCAAGATTCACCTCCATCTTTGTTTGATTGCAAAAACAAAGAAGAAAATCCAACAGCTTCTGTAAAATCTCTGGATTGGTGGAGAGGAGCACTAAATCATTTGCATAAAGGAGTGCATGAATCATCAAAGAACCAACCTATATACTTGTAGCTCCAACTTCCATGAATAGTCTCTCTAGATCATTGATGAACATTCCAAATAGAGTTGGGGATAGGGAGTAGCCTTGAATCACACCCATTGTGCTAAGGACATCTAGAGAGCTCAAAGATGAAATTATCACAACCACCTTCTCATAGAGTCTAGAGATAGTACCAATCAGATCAATTGTAACACCAACTTCAATGAGTCTCTTACTTAAAGATTTCCTAAGCACCTTATCAAAGGCCTTCATGAAATCAATAAATGCAACATAGAGAGCTCTACCAACACCTTTAGATTTCCACCACAAAACATGGAGTACCAATAGGTGATCCAAAGTACTAAAGCCTGATCTGAAACCAACTTGGCACTTAGGTTGAATTCTACACTTTTCAACCCAAGTCCTCAACCTAAACTCCAAAATTGACCATACAACTTGGCAAAGATACCACCAACTAGTATGGTATGGTAATTGGTGACAATATCTTTGTGACCAGACTTGTGAATAGGAACTACCTTCTTCAAGCACCATCTATTAGGAAAGCCATACTTGATTGCCTCATTCAAGTGAGAAGTGAGCATTGGAATCAGATGGCTACCGCCCCACTTCAGAAGTGCAACACATAAGTCCATCAAGGTCTTCAACCTTACTATTGGCCAACTTCTGGAGTTGTTGTTTCACATCAGCTTCAGAGATGGTGAGAGAAAATCCAAGGCTAGATGCCATGCTGGGAGCATCAAGGAAAAAGTACAGATCTTTCACATAGTTACAAATCTCCTTTAGGTCCAGCAATTGAAATAAATATCTGAAGGTTACCTTCATCCAAAAAGCTTTGGGATTGCTCCTTGGTTCAATGCTCAACTCAACCCCCTTGAGTCTAAAAAATTCACGCTTCTTGCACTTCACCAACTTTTTATAAGAGACAAAAGCCTGATTTTGTGCAGTCTGATCAAGAGACCTATTCATTGCTTTGGTCCTTGCCATTTTATAGTTAGCATCATCCACCTATTGCAAGGGAGGCCAAGTCTCTTCCTATGGGAACCTCTTTGAAACAAAGTAGTTGATGTAGATTGAAGAAGTTCAACCAATTGATCACTATGTTGTTGAAAATCAGAACTCCACTCCATAATGCTCAAATTCTCATAATAAGCTTGTTGTTATAGATCTCTCTTGTGAAAATCTAGATAAAGTTTCCCTCTAAAGGCATGGTCAATATGTAATGTGGTTCTATTGAGGCAAGAAAGAAGGATGGCACAAGATAGAGGTGCATGGTCAAATTCAGGTTGAGTATCTAAAATAGCAAAATTTAAGACAATGTGTTTATCATTGGGTGAGGTGAACATATAATATACAATGCCTGATTCACTTGAAGCAAAGCATGTGCTCTTACAAGTTTCACAAAATTGAAAAATGTCATTCAAGATTCTCAAGCTACAATTAGTACCAAAGCTCAAAAAGTGTTCACTCATGGGGTTGGACACAAGATCTTTCAAAGAGCGGACCAAGCACTAGAATGGTCTATCAAGCTATGGAAAGGGTCATTCTCAAGGTCACCAAGCTTAGGAATTTGAGAAGCTTAGATCTTAGCATTGAAATCACCAAGAACAAGTACTGCACCTTTACTTTGAAACTCCAACACATCCTTTGTCAAGGAGTGGAAAGGCTTCATGGAATTGTGCACTCAACTTGAATAGATTGGTGATGTCAATGGAGCAAAGTAACACACAACAAGGAAACAAGGTGTAACAACTCCCTCAATCCTCAACCATTGGTATTATCCACTTAAATCTTAGCCTATCAAAGAGATTGTTTTTTCAAAGCCAAATGTGACGTAAGTAGCAATACCTCCATTACGTTGTTGAAAATCAGAACTCCACTCCATAGAACTCAATTTCTCTTGGATAGCTTATTGGTAAAAATCTCTCTTGTGAAAATCTAGATGAAGTTTCCCTCTAAAGGCATGGTGAACAGGTAATGTGGTTCTATTGAGGCAAGGAAGAAGGATGGTACAAGATAGAGGTGCATGGTCAGATTCTGGTTGAGGATCTAAAATAGCAAAATCTGAGACAAAGGTGGATATCATTAGCTAAAGTGAGCATATAATCTACGGTGCAAGATCCACTTGAGGCAAAGCATGTGCTTTTACAAGTTTCTTGAAATTGAGAAAGGCCATTCAAGATGTTCAAGCTACAATTGGTTACCAAAGCTCAAAAAGTGCTCACTCATGGAGTTGGACATAAAATATTGGAAGAGTGGGACCAACCACTAGAATGGTCTATCAAGTTGTGAAAAGGATCATTCTCAAGGTCACTCAACTCATGGATCTGAGAGGCTTGGATCCTAGAATTGAAATCACCAAGAACAAGTACTGCATATATACTCTGAAACTCCAACACATCCTTTGTCAAGGAGTGGAAAGGCTACATGGTGTTGAGAGCTCCACTTGAGTAGATTGGTGATGTCAATGGAGCAAAGTAACAAATAGCAAGGAAGCAAGGTGTAACAAATCCTCCAATCTTCAACCATTGGTATTGGCCACTTGAGTTTTGGCCTATCAAAGAGACTGATTTTTCAAAGCCAAATTTGACATAAGTAGCAATACCTCCAAAACTCCTTCCTCTGTATTACCTCTGCTTGTTCTAGGTTGAACCAACAAGAGTGAAACCTTCAATGTCTTGAATGGTGTTTCCTTCATGTTCCCATATCTCCACAAGATTGATCAAATCAGCATCATCCCACAAAGGCTTAGTGCTGGAGTACTTGGTTTGTATGAGGCCATGAACATTTCAAAACAACACTCTAAGGGTCTAGAATTGCTATGCAGTAGCTGACAATTTCTTTTAAGTAATCATAGCTCTATTATCTTTCAAGAATGCAACAAAACCTTCTTGTTGAGCCTCCTTTACTTTCGGTAATTCTCCCTTCTTTGCTTGCCATTGGAAAGATGTGAGATTAGGGTCCAACTAGATGTGTCACCCCTTGAGTATAGCCTTTTTTGCCATCACTAAATTTGTCTGAAATTTTGAGCCAAACCTCACCAAAATGCTCCTTGGTTGTGTACCTTTTTGTCCCAATCTATATGCCTGCACAATTTAAGGATCATGGACTCTCAAAGAATTGGTAATAAACTCATACACTATGGCCTCGGTGTCTTCCTTCTCTACCTTTGGTAAACCTGAAATTCTCAAGTTCTTCATTCTCACCAATTGGTTCTCCTTCTCAACCTCATACTCTTGCAAGTAAGAGATTTGAGCCACCTTAGTAGCTTCAGCATATGACTTCATCTTGACCTCTAATGTGTCAACAATGTCTTGCAGCCCTTCATTTTGTGAAGCAATGTTGGTGGCTTGTGCTCTCAAGGAAGCAACCTTCTCAATAGCATCCACCATACCCTTTGTGGAGTCTAACATCAAATTGCTACTCTTCTTGAGTTCTTGGATATCTAGAGTGATCAAATTCAGAGATTCTTTCATCGTCATGGCATTTGCTCTTATGGTTTCTAAATCTGCCATAAGAGTGTTCATGCATTGAGACATAGAGGCAAAAAAGCTCTTTAGTTCCTTGTGGAAATCATTTGCTTTTCTTTACATTTCAACAACCTATTGTTGTTTTGAAGCTATATTAGCAATGTCTTGCACCATCTTGGAAGCTTCCATTTTGGAAGCTCCAAAGTGCTACTATGAGAATATATTCTCTACTTCACGCAAGCTCTATGAATTCTTGGAGAACTCTTGGAATTTAGGTTTGCAAAATCTTAAAGAATTTTACAGATTTCAAATTCCCATGGTTTCTATTTCACAAAATAGGACTCTTCATAAATCTTTATCCAAGATCACAAATTGATGAAATAAAACCTTGATCCATAGAATTACAACTTCAGCAAACAAGTATTCAAAAGAAATCCCTTTCATAGGTGTTTCCAATGAGCCTAAGATTGAAACATTTGGACATGGAACCAAAAAGTTACAATGTGTTGAAATTTGAGCTCAAACCCTAAAATCTCCCAAAGATGACAGAATTTGAATGTTCATAAATTTTTGTGTGGATGTGATCTTTGAGAGTGCTTGGTATCAATTGAATGAGCTTTCCAAGGCGCTTCCAATGCCACAAGAATCACTCTATTTGGACACAATATGATGAAGATTCAAACTCCCAAATCTGGATTATCTGTCAAAAATTTCAATCAGCCAAAACTTTTTGCGTGGAGCTAAGAACAATGCAATTTGGTAGATGTGGAAAGCTCTTGGCAAGGCGGTTCTAACAAGTTAAGACAAGGTGTTTGGACATGTATGCAATGAGATATGGCTTGCTAAACTTTTTGGACTCCTTCCCTCTCAAACTTTTGAATTCACCTTGAAGCGTACAAAGAATGGGTACAAGGTGTAGCCTTATTGAGACCCAGTGCAAAGAAGTATTATAGGGGTGATGATGGTGTTATTTAAATCTGAGTGCACTACCTATGTTACAAAGCAACAAGTGGTGTTCTTCCACAAGATGTTTGCAGGAAAGCTGATCAACTAGGCAAAGTATTTTTATCAACAGACGAGGCAGATGGTGTTGAATTAGAGGAGTTTGACACCACCACACTATTTTGTTACTTTTCCAGTGCACTTCTACCTTGAGTTGAATTTGTTAAGTAACAATGAGAAGAAGAAGGTTGTCTTGCATTTCCATCCAGATTTGTGTCAAGAAGCCAATGACAAAGAGCAACAATACATTTGGCAGTTGAGAAGCAATGGTGACCATTATGCAAGAATGGGATAGGATCAAGATGTCTATACCTCTACCAAGCAAGAAGAAGAGAAGTCAATCCAAGGTGGAGAGCTCACAAGTGTAGCCCAAAAATTAAGAAGAATTGGGCAGAGAGAAGGAAAGCAAATCCAAACAATTGCACCAGAAGAGGAAGTCAAATCAAAAGACAAAGTAGAGTCTATGTCAGAGGGGTCGGAGGAAGAAGAAGTGTAATTAACCCTACAAAGTGAAGAGTCCTATGAGGAGAGTGAGGGTGAAGTCAAGCGGCAGAAAGATCAAGAGAAGAAGATTTCTCTATAAGAAGAAATTGAGAAGTAGGAAGCAAAAGAAGGGACTATGGCGGAGTTAGTGATTGAAGGAGAGGAAGGATTGGTGGTCAAGCCAAGGCAATACATGCAAGAAGGAGAAATTTTGAAGGTGGCATGTCAAATCATCAATTTGAATGACAAAGAAAGTTTGGAGGATGATGTACACTTTCAGTACAAAGATCTTGACTTCGTAGTAAAGCATCGGACTCGGAAGGGAAGAGCAAGCTCAATGAAGTCCCTGAAGAGAAGGAAGAAGAGGAAGTGAGGTGTGAGAGAGTAGAGTACCTTCAAGATGTGGTATGTCAGTTGTTGTTGCAAATGGAGAAGAAGAAGAAGACAAAGAAGAAGGAGATGCAAAGTAAACATCTCAATGTGTAGAGTGTATTGCAGGTGCTAAAGAGATTAGAATATGAGAATCTGAAGTTGCAAGGGATTCTGATCAGAGGAGAGGAAGAAAAAGGAATACTACAGTAGATGCAACATTGCAAAAGAAGATAAACAAGAATCTGCAAGAGAAGTTTGAGAAGCAGGGAAGAGAGTTGGCGCTGAAAGTGGAGGAAGTTACGCAGGAAAGACTTTGGGTGGAGAAGTTACAAGCCAAAGTAAAGTCAGAGCAAGAAAATAGAAGGGAATTGGTTGAAGCTAAGGAGGAGGAGCTTGACACATTCCAACAAAAGGTAGAAGAGAAGACAACAACCTAGCAACGGGAATTAACTAAGTGCCATCAAGAAGAAGGGAGGCTAAGAGATCTTGTGAAGACACTAGAGGCAAAGATTGATCAATATGTGACGGAGTTGCAGGATCACATAGTGGAGTATGAGAGGAGTTGAAGATAAGTAAAGTTGTGATGGAGGAGGAGAGACAGAAGAAGCAATTAGCAGAATCAATTGAAGAAGCAATCATAGAGATGAAGGCGAGGTTAACCACTGAAGCTGAAGTAAGAATGGAGGAATCAAGGTTACACAAGTTATGATTGCTTGTGCAAGAGATGAGGAGTAAGAATGCAAAGAACAAGGACTTGAATGCCTTGTTAATCAGTCTTAGAACTCGAATAGACAAGATGATGTTAGATGTAGAGAATAACATTTCTATTAGGCTTGGTTTGATTAAATTGGAGTTAGATAATCTTTAGAATACTATATATATCAGACCCAAAGTAAGAGAGATAGGAGTGCAGGTATCTTTGGATTTGGCACTTGAGCTATTAGAGAAGAGTGGGTTACAAGATAAGGAGGTGGATAGATTACCTATAAGGTTAATTGTAGATCAAAGTGAAGATGTGTCAAAATTTATAGAAGAGTTGGAAGCTGTAAAATTCAAAGTACATGAGGTGAAGGAACTTTTGTCGGGTTTGGAAGCCAAAGTTGAGGAAGACATCAGATTGGATTAGGACCAATTTTGAAATTGGAGGAAGCAGATATAAAGAGATGCATTATCATTTTGGATATGTAGATTGGTAGAGTTGTTAGGAATCAATTTAGGAAGTTAGATAACTGTCAATTGTTCCACTATTTAAAGGGTGCATTCATAGTGTTTTTTTTTCAATTTTCATATTCCTGAGAATAGATAAAGCAAAGTGCTATGAAGAAGTGCTTGTCACTTGAGCTTAATTCTGAGTATCAATTTTGTGTGTGTTTGTGAGTGTTGGGACAAATTTGAAGTGTAAGTCAATGTGGTTGTTGGAGTAATGGATTCCACAACTGTGATCTTTATTCTATGTATTTGATCTTGAGTGAAGTGCAATAGAAGCAATGCCTTGACAAGTTTGAGAGGAATTGTAGTGTTGGTAGTATTTTTCATTTGTGAGTGCAGTGCTGAGTTGATGTGAAGTAATTTTTGATCAAGGAAGTTGTGCATTCAATGGAGAGGTGGAACACAATTCTGAGGTGAAGTCATTTTGCAAAGTGACCATTTTTGGGAAAGACTTAATCATCACAATCAAATTTTTTTGGATAAAATTGAATGATTTGTGATTATAGGTGACAAATTGTTGTGACAAGATGAGTAACAATCTCTTTTGGGTGTGATTTCTACCTAAGAGATTAAAGATGCAATCAAGAAGAACTACATTGTTACTATTTACTTTGTATTTGACCAATTCTGAATTGTATCTCTACAAGAATGAACTTTACTTACTTGATTACCACAAAAGTGATATTTGCCGGGTTGTCATATTCCTCACATAGGACATGAAATGATGGTACTTCAAATTCAATTGATAGTATAGGATGTAACCTTTTTGTTAAGAAAATGGAGTTTGCTTGGTGGTGATCTTTTTTGTCATTCTATATGCCCACAAAGATGCAAGTAACTTTGTGTTCCAATTATAGGCATAATTGATAATTACCTTATTCAAAATTTTACATAATAATCTATTTTCCTTTTTTGTCAATCCATTGGCTTTTGGGTTGTAAAGAATTTTCTTCCAATGTTTTATTTGGAAGCACTTGGTTAATGCTTCCACAAGTGACTTCAAAAAATAAGTCCCTCAATCATTGACCAATTCTAGAGGACATCTATAATGTGAAATGATGTTTTGGGAGAAAAATGCGGCAATAATGTCCAGAGCATCTTACCAAGTTGCCTTAGCTTCCACAATCTTAGTTGCATAATTGGTGTATAACAAGATGTATCTCTTCCTTGTGAATTGAGTCATCGGTTGAATAGGACCCACAAAATCAATCCCCCATTTCTCAAGTAAGGCCAATGGAAAAATTGGTCTCAAAGGCCATTGGGAAGTAGATGTTGGCTTTCATGTTCTTTGACAAACATCACAGCTTTGGATATGGGCTTGAGTATCTTTATACATCATAGGCCACCAATACCATGCCACAAGGATTCTCTTTATTGTGTTCTTCAAGGCATAGTGTCCTCCTATTGCTTCTTCCAAGTGTAAGGACTCAATTCCTCCTCTTACTTCATATGCTTCTAAGCACCACCAAAGTACTTTATCTTCACCCATTTTAAACAAAATGTTGTGTTCAAGCTAATACAATCCTATTTTCTTGAGAAAGACTGCACTCTGCTTTGGGTCTAGCCACTCCAGACATTGGCAGGTATAGAGATGAAGTAGTATTTTGCCACATACCTCATACTTTGCATTGCCATCAAATGATACAATTCTTTGTCAAGAAATCAATCATTGACCTCCTAATCTTGGTCTTGAGTCTCCAACCTAGGTAGGAAGTCCACACTTGAATGCAAAGCTCCCTTCCTTACTTGTTGTGGTACCCACATCTTTTGGTTTTGTTATATTTAGAAGAAGAAGTGTATAGTCAAAGTTGGAGTGAACCCGAATGGCAACAAAAGAAGAAGAATAATGTCGTTGGGTCAAACCCAAAGTAATTTACTTCATGTCAAGAAATAAAGAACTTGGATTGGACTTATCACTAAAGAAACCCAAAGTAAGAAGACTTCACCTTGGGATGATCAATCCAATGCAAAGACAACATAACAACTTTTCCTCAAGGTTGCCAACCAAGAACATACAATCAAGAAAATGGTTAAGGTGTGAGCGGGATAAAATTGATAATGACAAGAGGAATGCATGTATAATGGTGATTATCAAGTGAAGAATGACTGAGGAATAACCATGCAATGAAGAACTAAAAAATCAAGAATCCTCTTCCTACCTCCAAAGCCCCTTCCTTTGTGTTGCCTCTTCTTGTTCTAGGTTGAACCAACAAGAGTGAAACCCAAAGAGTCAAAAAGGCTGAAAACACAGTGCAAAACACATGAAATGGTGTTTCCATCATGTTCCCATGTCTTCACAAGATTGATCAGATCAGCATCATCCCACAAAGGATTAGCGCTAAAGCACTTGGCCATGAACATTCCAAAACAACACTTTAAGGGTCTAGAATTGCTATGCAATAGTTGGCAATTTCTTTTGAGTAATCACAGCTCTATTATCTCTCAAGAATGCAACAAAACCTGCTTGTTGAGCCTCCTTCACTTTTGCTAATTCTCCCTTCTTTGCTTGCCATTGGAGAGATGTGAGATCAACTGTCCAACCAGATGCGCCGCCCCTTGAGTATAGCCTTGTTTGGCATCACTGCATTCCTTTGTGTTTCTAAGCCAAACCTCACCAGAATGCTTCTTGGTTGTGCACCTTTCTGTCCCAATCTATATGCTTGCAACAATTTGAGGATTATGGACTCTCAAAGAATCAGCAATAAACTCACACACTATGGCCTTGGTGTCTTCCTTCTCTATCTCTGGTAAACCTAAAATTGTCAAGTTCTTCATTCTCACCAGTTGGTTGTTCTCCTTCTCTTGCAAGTAAGAGATTTTTGAGCCACCTTAGTAGCGTTAGCATATGACTTCATCTTGACCTCTAATGTGTCAACCATCTCTTGCAACCTCCATTTTGTGAAGCAATGTTGGCGGCTTGTGCTCCCAAGGATGAAACCTTCTCAGTAGCCTCCAATCATACCCTTTGTGGAGTCTAACATCAACTCTATCTCTCTAGATTTTCCCAAGCAAGGTCTGTACCAACAAGCTATCAATTGAGCTCTATGGAGTGGAGTTTTGATTTTCAACAACATAGTGATCAGTTGGTTGAACTTCTTCAATCTACATCTACTACTTTATTCTCCAAGAGGTTCTCACAAGAAGAGACTCTATCTTCCTTGCAATAGGTAGTATGATGCTGATTGTAAAATGGCAAGGATCAAAGCTATGGATAGGTCACTTGATCAGATTACACAAAATCAGTCTCTTATAGAAAGTTGGTGAAGTGCAAGAAGGGGGTTGAGTTGAGCACTGAGTTGAGGAGCAACCCCAAGGCTTCATGGAAGAAGGTAACAATCATATCAACATCTCCATTGTTGGATCTGAAAGACCTTTGTGACTATGTGAAGGATCTGTACTTTTTCCCTAATGCTCCAAGCATGGTGCCTTGCCTTGGATCTGCTCTCACTATCTCTGAAGCTGATGTCAAGTACCAACTGAAGAAGTTGCCAAATGGTAAGGCTGAAGACCTTGATGGACTAGGATCCAAGCCTCTCAGATCCCTAAGTCGAGTGACCTTGTGAATGAAACAATGAAATATAAAGCCCGGAAGACCTAAAGAGTCAAAAGGCATCTGACCAATGTGTAACAAACTGGTCCGATGTAAACTAAGCTCGGTCATGTACTTCCCTAACGCTAAAGCCTCAATCCGTAAGAGTGCTGAGAAATCACTACAACTAATCTGATGTCTAACTTTGATCTGCTGGTAACAAGGGAAATCAACAAATACATGGTGCTCATCCTCAACTTTGTTCATAGTACACAATTTGCAAAGTCGCATGGAGTGCTCTATTTGCTGCCAACGTCCTTGTTCTACTTCTAGTCTATGAGAGCTAGTTCTATACCGAGTAATAACATAACATGTCTAAGTGAAGTAGAAATCCTAGCCAAGAGATAATCTTGCTCACAATACACCAACATAGGATTTACAAACTGCTGATAGAACACCATCTTGATACCGGGTTGTTGCCATTTAAGTGAAGTAAGAATTGCTCTTTGATCACTTCTCGTAGTGCAATAGGCTCCAATCTCCAATGTCACTCATAATAAACATTCCACCTTGTGGCCCATGCAATCAGATCTGTATACCAACCAGTCTCTTCCTATGAAAACCTCTTGGAAACAAAGTAGTTGATGTAGATTGAAAGAGTTCAATCAATTGATCACCACGTTGTTGAAAATCAGTACTCCACTCCATATAACTCAATTTCCATTGGATAGCTTATTGGTACAAATATCTCTTGTGAAAATCTAGACATAGACTACATGCTCACCTCACCCAGTGAAACACAAAGGAATGCAAAGGATTTGAAAGTTTGAGAGGAGAGGAGTCCCAAAAGTTTATGTATTGAGATATGGCAAGCCATATCTCACTACATAAATGTCCAAGCCTATGGTTCTGATCTTGTTAGAAGCGCCTTGTCAAGAGCTTTCCATAGCCTTCAAGATTACAAATTTATGAGTGATTGAAATTTTTGAGAGAGGATCTAGATTTGGGAGTTCAAAGTACTCTGGCCAAGGTTGTGAATTTTTGAAATCTATAGGATTTCAAAATTTTCATGCAGGAAAGTGCAAATTCAAAAGTTTATAAATTTTGATTTACAAGTCCAAATGAGTAGATTTTTGGTTTATTAGAAAAAATATTTGTAGAGCTATTGGTGGATATAGCTCATTTAGAGTCTCACTAAGTGAAACAGAAACCATGGGAATTTGAAATCTGTAAAATTTCTTTAAGATTTTGCAAAACCAAATTGCAAGAGTTCTCCAAGAACTCATAGAGCTTGAGTGAAGTAGAGGATATATTCTCATAATAGCACTTTGGAGCCTCCCAAATGGAAGCTTCCAAGATGGTGTAAGACATTGCTGATAAAGCTTCAAAACAACAACCGCTTGCTTAAATGTATAGAAAAGCAAATGACTCCCACAAGGAACTCAAGAGCTTTTTTGCCCCTATGTCTCAATGCATGAACACTCTTATGGCAGATTTGGAAATTGTAAGAGCAGATGTCATGACCATGAAAGAACCTCTGAATTTGATCACCCTAGATATCCAAGAACTCAAGAAGAGCAACACATTGATGTTAGACTCCATGAAAGGTATGATGGTGGCTATTGAGAAGGTTGCTTCCTTGGGTGCACAAGCCAAGTACTTGGGCTTTGAGTTTTCTCATGACTATAATTGGTCTACGTATTTGTGTGAAGATGAGAATCAATGCAAGGTTTAGAGCTTTGTATTCACTCATGAATTGCTCTAGACTTGCTCATCTTACCACATGGGAGTTGAAGAAGGTGTTGTTCAGATCTCTTGTGCAGTCAGTGGTTCTCTACGGCGTTCAGATTTAGGGTTCAGGTACTAAGAAGACATGGTGGCAAAAGATGGAGAAAGTTCAAAAACTATTTTTGCGTGATGAACTTGGGGCAAGGACTCAAACTCCTTATGTATTGATGCTTGCTAAAATAGAGTTTTTGCATCTTGAGGGATAAGCTTTGTTCTTAGCTCTCACATATGCCACTAAGGTGAGGTCCATGGAGCATGAGAGACTTCACTATCAAGCATTTTGTGCCACTCTATCTATTGGTTGGTATACAAATCTGATTGCATGAGTCACAAGGTGGAATGTTTTTGAGCAATATTGGAGATTGGAGCCTATTGCACTAGGAGAAGTGATCAAGAAGCAATTCTTACTTCACTTATGGCAACAACCCGATACCAAGATGGTGTTCTCTTAACAATTTGTAAATCCTATATTGGTGTATTATGAGCAAGATTATCTCTTGGCTAGGATTTCTACTTCACTTAGACATGTTATTGCTTGGTATAGAACTAGCTCTCATAGACTAGAAGTAGAACACAAACATTGGCAGCAAATAGAGCACTCCATGCGACTTTGAAAATTGTGTACTATGAGGAAAGTTGAGGATGAGTATCATGTGTTTGTTGATTGCCCTAGTTACTAGCAGATCAGAGTCAGACATCAAGTTAGTTGTAGTGATTTCTTAGCACTCTTACGGATTGAAGCTTTAGCATTAGGGAAGTACATGAACAAGATTAGTTTACATCGGACCAATTTGTTACACATTGGTTAGATGCCCTAAGCTCACATTTCATGTCTTTTGTAGTGTGGTTTTAGCCTATTGACTCTTTAGGTCTTCCAAGATTTATTTGTAATTGTTCAATTGTTTAAATGTGCTTATATCCACTACACTCATGTCCTTTTGGAGGTCCTTCAACTCCAAAAACCTCACATAACTCCTTGGTCTTAGATCTTCTCTCTCCCAATCTTGGTGAAGAAGGTCCAACATGCAAACCCAAGTCAATTTATCCTCTCCTTTCCCTCAATCTCTTGCTCTCAAAGGTCAATGGACATGAACTTGATTTATATCTCTTTTCTCTATATAAAAAGCACTTAGACTCACTCTTTCCTCCAAGTAGTGTAGGTTTTTGAATCCTCTCAACACTCTTTTCAAATTCTATTCTAAACTCTCTTTTCCTCAAATCTATCCCTAGAATCACCTCAAATCATAAGGGAACATTGCATAGTTTCAATTTGCACTCTTGATGACCCTCCATGTTTCCAAGATGAATCTAAACACTCAAACATGCTTTGTGTTGCTCTCAAACTCTTCATGTATGAGATCTCAACTCTACAGAATTTACCCTTCCTCACAATGTCAATCAAATCTCTCAACTGCTATGTCACAATCCTTTGAAAATTTTCACACTTTACCACAACTCTAGGGAGTCACTCCCTAAAATTCTTATATCTTTTCATGCAGCCATTTGGCCTAGATACCTTTCTATTCAGCATACATATTTCAGATTTGGTCTGAAAACCACCCCCTCACTTTAAAAACTCATAACTCTTTGTGCAAGAATGATCTCTCTCTAATTTTTGTGTCAAAAGGTAGGATACAATGCACTCAATTTTCTTAGAAATTTTCAGAAAAATTCACTGAAAATTGAAGAAATGGTAGACTTTGTACAATTTTCAAGAGAGCATGCAATTGCGTGAGCAGTTTACCCTATCAAATTTCAAAAATTCTAGCCCAATGTTCATAGTAGCTCTCACAATAATTCTAAATGTGCTAATTGAAAGATAATCTAAGCTATCATGTGTAGAAATTTCAAGTCTAGATCTCTAACTTGAGATTTTGCCCAAAATCACCTTAATCCCCAAAATCTGCAATCCACCTCACACAATCTCTCCAAATCCTCTCAAGTGTACAAGAAGTATAAAAATCATCTCATAGACATCATAATAAACTATAGGGCATAAAAATGGGTCCAAGTTCTCTAACATAAGTTCAGCCCTCCCCTCACCTAAAGTTCTCTCCACGTTAGCTCTCATAGCCTCCTTCTATCTTATATGAAACAATGAAACAATGAAATATAAAGCCCGAAAGACCCAAAGAGTCAAAAGGCTGGAAACACAAGACAAAACACATGAAATGTGAGCCTAGGCAAGGGTCTAGGGCATTTGACCAATCTGTAACAAATTGGTCCGATGTAAAGTAACTTCTGTCATGTACTTCCCTAACGCTAAAGCTTCAACCTGTAAGAGAGTTGAGAAGTCACTACAAGTAATCTGATGTCTAACTCTAATCTGCATGTAACAAGGGCAATCAACAAACACATGATGCTCATCCTCAACTTTGCTCATAATACACAATTTGCAAAGTTGCATGGAGTGCTCTATCTGCTGCCAACGTCCTTGTTCTACTTCTAGTCTATGAGAACTAGTTCTATATTGAGCGATAACATGTCTAAGTGAAGTAGAATTCCTAGCTAAGAGATAATCTTGCTCACAATACACCAACATAGGATTTACAAACTGTTGATAGAACACCATCTTTGTACCGGGCTGCTGCCATAAGCGAAGTAAGAACTGCTCCTTGATCACCTCTCAAAGTGCAATAGGCTCCAATCTCCAATGTCGCTCAGAAACATTCCACCTTGTGGCCCATGCAATCAGATCTGTATACCAACCAATAGACAGAGTGGCACAAAAAGCTTGGTAGGGAAGTCTCTCATGCTCCATGGACCTCACCTTAGTGGCATATGTGAGAACCAAGAACAAAGCTTCAGCTTCAAGAGGCAAAAACCCTATTTCAGCAAGCAGCAATACATAAGGAGTTTGAGTCCTCACTCCAAGTTCATCACACAAAAACAATTTCTGAATTTTCTCCACCTTTTGCCACCATGTCTTCTTAGTACCCGGACCTCAAATCTGAGTACCATAGAGAACCACCGGCTGCACAAGAGATCTGAACAACACCTTCTTCAACTCCCATGTGGTAAGATGAGCAAGTCTAGAGCAATTCATGAGTGAATACAAAGCTCTAAAACCTGCATTGATTCTCATCTTCACACAAGTAGACCAACTATAGTCATGAGAAAAATCAAGGCCCAAGTACTTATAAGAAGAAACCTGCTCCAATTGCTGTCCATAAAAAAAGAAAGGTGTGACACCTTTAGAACCCACCACAATCACCTTGGACTTGTCAAGGTTCACCTCCATCTTTGTTTGATTGCAAAAGCAAAGTAGAGAATCCAACAGCTTCTGTAAACTCCGTGGATTTGTGGAGAGAAGCACTACATCATCTGCATAAAGGATTGCATGTATCATCAAAGAGCCAACCTGTACACCTGTAGCTCCGGCTTCCATGAGTAGACTCTCTAGATCATCGATGAAGATTCTGAACAGAGTTGGAGATAGAGAGAAGCCTTGGATCACACCCATTGTGCTAAGGACATCTTGAGAGCTCAAAGATGAAAGTTTCACAATCACTTTCTCATAAAGTCTAGAGATAGCACCAATCAGATCAGCTGAAACACCCACTTCAATGAGTCTCTCACTTAGAGATTTCCTCAGCACCTTATCAAAGGCCTTCCTGAAATCAATAAAGGCAACATAGAGAGCTCTCCCAACACCCTTGGATTTCCACCACAAAACATGGAGTACCAATAGGTGGTCCAAAGTACTAAAGCCTGATCTGAAACCAGCTTGGCACTTAGCTCAAATTTTGTGCTTTTCAGCCCAAGTGCTCAACCTAGACTCCAAAATTCAACCATACAAACTTGGCAAAGACACTACCAACAAGTATGGTATGGTAATTGGTGACAATATCTCTCTGGCCAGACTTGTGAATAGGAACTACCTTCTTGAAGCACCATCTATCAGGAAAACCACACTTGATTGCCTCATTCAAATGAGAAGTGAGTACTGAAATCAGTTGGCTACCGCCCCACTTCAGAAGTTCAACACATAGTCCATCAAGGTCTTCAGCCTTACCATTGGCCAACTTCTTCAATTGGTACTTGACATCAGCTTCAGAGATGGTGAGAGTAGATCCAAGGCAAGGTGCCATGCTGGAGCATTAGGGAAAAAGTACAGATCCTTCACATAGTCACAAAGCTCATTCAGGTCCAGCAATGGAGATGGAGATCTGATGGTTACCTTCTTCCAAAAAGCCTTGGGATTGCTCCTCAGTTCAATGCTCAACTCAACCCCCTTGAGTCTCAAAAATGCTCGCTTTTTGCACTTCACCAACTTTTTGTATGAAACAAAGGCCTGATTTTGTGCAATTTGATCAAGAGACCTATCCATAGCTTTGATCCTTGCCATTTTGCAATCAGTATCATACCACCTATTGCAAGGGAGACCAAGTCTCTTTCTGTGGGAGCCTCTTGGAAACAAAGAAGTTGATGTAGATTGAAGAAGTTCAACCAATTGATCACTACGTTGTTGAAAATCAGAACTCCACTCCATAGAACTCAATTTCTCTTGGATAGCTTGTTGGTACAAGTCTCTCTTGTGAAAATATAGAATTGTACTCAAAATATTATCTTGCCTTCTAGAGAGGTCATAATAACGGAACCAAAAATGTGAGCTGGCATGTCTCTCACTTAGGATGAACCTTTGATGGCTATTATGGTAGCACACCATGGACTAAGAAGGCAAGGAACCCCAACTCCGTCATACTCCTCTAAGGCTAACACTCCAAGACTCAAGACATTGCTCACTAGAGAACTCAATGAGAGAGAGAGATAGTTGTAAATGAAAGGATGATGAGTAATTCCTCACCCCTATTTTATATATTTGTAAAATAATTACGCACCAAAGTTACTAATTATTGGAGTAACTCAAGTTACTAGGCTAAAAGTCAAGTAAAGTCAAAAAGTATAAAGGAATATCCATCCACATGGGCATATTCCACTAAGCATGTGATCTTATCTTGACCCAACCACTAATCAAGGATTCCTTCACATGGGCTATCCTTGGAATAAGAAGAATCCAAAACAAAAAGGCTTGCGGGCCCAAGAGTTCTCAACTCTTTCCTCAAAGCCAAACACCTAAAAACAATACCAAGTCAACACACTAGAATCCAAAATAGTGGTGCTCATCTTTTCTACTTCCTCTAAAGTAAGGTCCCCTCTATCTTAGCTATGACTAACTTTAGCTAATCATGACTAATGTAGAACTGTCCTTTATCTCTACTAAATAATATATCTCAAGTACTTGTAATACCAAACTAAATATCACAATACAAAATACATGCACAAATGGGTATTATAGTCCTTTGCCTTCTTAGTCCTTTGCCTTCTTAGTCCATGGTGTGCTACTTTAATAGCCATCAGAGGTTAATCTTGGGAGAGAGAGATTGATTTGGGTCCCTTTCCTTCTTATTCCATGGTGCACTACCCTAATAACCATCAAAGGTTCATCTTGAATAAGAGACATACTGGCTCATAGATTTAGCTGTACCCGGAATACCCATCTATAAATAAAAAGCATTGGCTATGAGCCACTTTATCCTATAGTGTGTCCATGAATGGGATTAAAAAGGAGTCCTAGATGATCTAAGCATTCAAATTCTAGAAATCCATAAAAATGTGTACCTTTCCCATATCTTTTCTAGGGACCACCTAGATTGGAGAGGCCCATTTGGTTTCTTCTATGGGATAGATGAACCTGCACTTTAGTAGCTTATCTAATTCATTGCACATTTTTGAGAGTAAGTAAGTTTTAACCTATATGGTTTGGATCTTACTGAGACACGTCAAGACAAAGTAAGATTTGATGTTGGCAAGTTTGGGGATCAACACCAAAGCATTTATGGAGTCAGAGGAGAACACATCTCAAAAATCTCAAGAGAAGGCTTGATAGAAGAGTTGATCCTCTATGTACATGTTGGTGCTGAACTTAACATATTTTGGTGTTTCATTTGTCCACAAGATGTTGAGATTATGAAACTTATCTATGATCTACAAGTGGAAGAGGACAATTTGAAATGATTGCTTTGGAGGTTTCTCTAGAAAGTACTGTTGTATTTGGTCCTCAAATATTGTATGATGGACTTCTTGTTCCATTTTGACCCATTTCATGAGATTCCCTACATGACCATCAATGATGGTAAGAGCTTGTCCCAAAAACGGATCAAGCTGTTGGGATTTGGAACTATCATCCATAGTCACAACTAGAAGTAATTTCTATGCATAGTAGCCTCCTTGCTTCTCCTTGAGAGATAAGTGTGTCATCAAGGAGAGGTCTATTAAGATGGATGGATGGACGGATTCCTCATCCAACTCTTTGTCTTGACAATCAATGTAATATTTGATATAAAAGTGTGAGGTACTTGCAATTTCATAGTTATGTTCCTATGTGTAAGAAAAGGGAACATTGTTTGGCAAAAAGCTCCATCAGTAAACTTAAGAGAGCCATCCTTTGGGATGTGGAAGCATTCATACAAAGAAGAGTTTACAACTAGGGTGGAAGAGTGGAGTTAAAGTCATGTGATTTTGTGGCACTTAATACATTAGATGGATGTTTACTCATCTCTTCCTTGGCTATAAACAAATTGTTGGCAATGACCTCTTTGATTTCCTCATTGCTATCAACATTCATAGGCCTTTATGTCTAATGCTAAAACTTGGTTCTCCCTCATGATTTGAGCTTGACATAGGTTCTATTGGGTACAATGGGAAGCATAATGTGATTTGACTTTCTCCCAAATGTTAACTTACCAGCCCACTAAGAGCTGATGGCATTGGCATCCTCTAGCCATGGGACTCTCAATAAAAGTGGAAATTGTGCCAAAGCAAGAGTATCCATTATCAAGTAGTAGACCAAAAAGGTCTGCTCACTAGTGAGTGTAGGAGCCTTGGACAACATTCCAAGACACAATGTCTTCTCTTGTTGGACATTTGAAAGAGGATCAAATTTTTCACCATACCCTTCAATCATAGTGTTTTCATAACACTCTTAGTCATTATATTCACCATGGATCTTGAGTCGATGCAATAATTTGGGATGACACTCCCTTGGATTTTTACATGAATATTTGGGTCATGGATCTTAGTGTAGAACTATAATGTTTTGAGGATATGAGAATCCCCAAGAGAAACCTAGAAGAAGAAACACAAAGCTTCACACTCAAAACTCCAATGCCCTAAAGGAAGCTCCACCATTGGATCAGATACATGGATTGGTGACATGTCAGCAATGCTCTACCCTTTAGATTAGTTGTATGTATGGGTGACACGTTGGTTCTGGTCCTATCTGGTTGGTCAAACAAGCTTTGACCAAAGAGAATCTTTAAGGAAACTTCTTATAGCAATCTCAAAATTACATGAGTGAGGTACCATTGGAAAACTCTTGATGAGATAAATAGGGGGAGGTGAGGCTTGTAACACCCATATGTGCATGTGTGTGGTATTGTGATATTTAGCTTGGTATTACAAGTACTTGAGAGATATTATTTATATAGAGATAAAGGATGGTTATACATTAGTCATGATTAGCTAAAGTTAGTCATAGCTAAGATAGAGGGGACCTTACTTTAGAGGAAGTAGAAAAGATGAGCACCACTAGTTTGGATTCTAGTGTATTGACTTGGTATTATTCCTAGGTGTTTGGCTTTGAGGAAAGAGTTGAGAACTCTTGGGCCCACAAGTCTTTTTGTTTTGGATTCTTCTATAGTCCAAGGATAGCCCATGTGAAGGAATCCTTGACTTAGTGGTTGGGTCAAGATAAGACCACATGCTTAGGGGAATATGCCCATGAGAATGGATATTCCTTTCTACTTTTGACTTTACTTGACTTTTAGTCTAGTAAACTAAGTTACTACGGTAATTAGTAACTTTAGTGCGTAGCTATTTCACAAGTATATAAACAAGGGGTGAGGAGGTACTCATCATCCTTTCATTTGCAACTATCTCTCTCATTGAGTTCTCTAGTGAGCAATATGTTGAGTCTTGGAGTGTTAGCCTTGGAGGAGTATGGGGGTTCCTTTCCTTCTTTGTCCATGGTGCGCTACCAATAATAACCATCAAAGGTTTATCTTGAGTGAGAAACAGGCCGGCTCACAAGCCAACGTATTCTGTCCTAAGGGAATGATCTACACATTTTCAAGGCTTAATTCATCCATTTAGACCTCCAAAATTGGCTCTAAGTTTTTAAACTATTTTTGGTTCTTGCCTTATTATTAGAATTATTCTTTTGGTGATACATCTATTTGATGTACTTAGTCCATCATATATAACATCTTTTCACATGTTATCAAGCCAATTTCACTCTAGATAATAGGTCTAGCTATTGATATTACAAACTCCTCCCTTTTAAGACACAACGTCCTTGTTGCAAAGTTGTTGCTCAAAAGATTTCACTAACACAAGTGCATGGGTCAAGTTAGCTATTGGCTCCCATGTTGCCTCATATAGTGGATACCCTTTCCATTGTACAAGATATTCCACACACAGATGGCAAGTATTGCAGATGCATTTTTGGAGAATGCATTTGACTTCATTCCTACGTGCCATCAATGAGTGTTAGACAAGGTTGAATGTCTTGTATGGAAGGAAAGTGGGGTTGTCAGGAAGCATATCTGCATAGTAAGGAAACATGGAATAATGGATGGATCTTCATGTGTGGTAGTAGCTCAAGGTGATATGCCACTATGTCGATTCAATGAAGAATGGGAAAAGGCCCAATAAATGAGGTCTAAGCTTATAAGGGCCAACTAATGTGAGGTTAGTTGTTGATAGCTAGACTTGATCTCCAACATTGAACTCCATGTGCCGACGGTGTGCATTTGAATATTAATTTTTGTTGATTTTGGGTCATTTGCAACCTATGCTTGGCGTTCTCCACACCCTATTGGCTTTTAGAAACAAAATTGTTGATATAGGTAACCTTGGTAGCCATCAAACTGATCTTCATCAAGCTCAAATTTATGAAAGGATGCTCTCTATACATGAGGAAGAGTAGTGTGACCTATGTGGATGCATTAATTGAATTGTTGTAAACAAATTCCACCAATGGAAGTAAGGTGTCCTACCTCTCTTGCTCATCTAAGATGAAGCCCCGGAGCATGTCTTCAATAGCATGATCAGCTTGCTTTGTTTGTCCATCATTTTATGGATGGTAAGTTATGGACATGGCCAATTTGGTTTTGAAGAAACTAAAGAATGCTCTCCAAAATAAACTAGTAAGTGCATCTATTGGTGATGATAGGCCATGGTTAGAAAAGACTAAATCTGAGTACAATTGAGCTAGTTGTGGAGCAATCACATCCTTGGTGGTAGGACGCGCATGAATCATTTTGTTGAGTCAGTCGACAAAGACTACGATGGAGTCAAACCTTGAGGTGTACTTGTGCAATTCAAAAACCAGATCCATGTGTACTTGTTATAGTAATCATGCTCTTGTAGGATTTTCTCAACACCTCCCTACTCCTAACATTGTGTAGGAGTAGGGAGTGGTTAGAGGAGCTTGATTAGAGGCTTTATTTTGTTGACAGAGTAGGCAACTCCAAACGTATTACATCACATTGTTGCTCATCTTGGGCCAATAGTAATGGCATTTGACTACATCCAAGATCTTGTCCACTCCAACGTGACTTGCAATGGCAGAATCATGACATTCTGGATGGTGGTTCTTATGTCCGTGGCATCTGGGATCATAACATGCCATCATGAAAGGTGAGTCCTTGGTGATACCTTTGGATGATTGAGTTCCTACAATCTGTGGATCTATTTTTGTAGTGGCAAGGATCCTTGGCCAGAATTTAGGGTCACCATAATCATCTTGACCTTTACCACCAGATTGTTTACCATCGGCATTTGGGTGAATACATGTACAAGTTGTTTCTTGCTTTTCACATATGTGATTGTCATTCTGAACCATTGTCTCCACTCTGCCCATCGAAACTACCAATGAGATAGATCTTTTTGTGTCTCAAAGTAAACTAGAGATTTGTGGTCTATCTCCACTACAAATTCTTTCGCACCAGGATATTATTTCCAATGCTTGGTTACAATGACAATAACAAACTCTTTTCATTCTTGTCCGAGGAACAAAGATAAAGAATAGAGAGGCTCAAATGTAACATTTATGGTTCCTTATAGTACTGGTATCCATTGGAATATATTAGGGGTTAGCTTGCTATATTGCTATATGGTGAGTTAACTTGTCCGTAAAATTTGGTAGGTTGATAAAAAAAAATTTACTGGTGAAAATTTTGACCAAATTGTCTACTGGAAGTTCTCTAGGTTGCTCCGAAGTCCATCAAATTATGAGGGTCACAAAAAAATGATCCACAAAATTTAATGGGACTAAGGACGAAGACCATAAAATTCAAATCCACCCCGCCGCGAATGCACCCTGGCGGGTTTAGAGTTCTAAAATAAACAAAACGGATTCCCAAAAATGCCCCTTTGAATCATAAATGGGAGAAGTGATGATTTACGTGGATTTATGGATATACGTAAACCTGCAATGGAGTATGGATACCCAATGTAGCCGCATTTGAGGAAATAAGAAGGGAGAAGTGACAAGGTGTTTGAGGTGCTTTGCCGATATATGTGGACAGTTGTTAGGCGCTTAAGCAGGCTCTTGTACCACCGTTGGTATACGATTAATGATTGGCGAAGGCTACGTTGAAACAGAATTTAACAAAAAAGTTGATTGAGCCATTCACATTCACCAAACCACTCAATGCACGCGTTGAACGAAGGCTCAAAACATTACGGCCTTCCCAGAGCAACCCCATTATTAGCAGTCAACGCCAACAGACTTTCACCGTCTGGCATGGTAGAAAAATAGGTTTGATTTCTATGGAGGCATGACTCTAATCCATTCCCCATGAAACACAAGTGGATATTGGGCATCTTCTTGGAGACATCTCCTAGCGAAGTCACTCATAATCTCGTGGATGGATAAGTGGATGATATATTTAGTGCATTTACATGCAAAATGTTATCATAGATGATCATCTATCCAACATATACCAAATTTTGAGAATGGGGCCAATCGAGATGAGATCTCTCCTCGTCTATCATAGAGAGCCATAAAACGATGTCTCTAAAGATCATTTTACCTCCTCGGTTTCATCCTTGTTCGGCTTGGTAAAGTCTGCTTCGGTATCATCTTCAGCTTGCTGGGGTATTTCCAGCCTTCTTGTTGCCTTATGTGTGTCGCTTTCGTTCCTTAAAATGGAACCAATGGCAGCTGCGAAGCAGAATTTCAATCATAACGGTGCTCTGGTGCTTTCTCCTACCGAACCTAACATGGGATAGACACTGACACTTCGGACATAACTCGAGCCACAATATGTGACACATTGGACAGGAACTGTGGCCCTGAAAATTGTTTCTCGAACTGCCTACAGATTTGTCCAACTGCTTCCAGGAGGCGAAACTTAGTCTACGATCGTCCGCGACCTCGTGATTAATGAACTTGAATTGATTCACATAAATCTTAAGCGACGACATAGATCTTGTTGTAGACGCCTTTCGACCTAGGATGGTATGATTAATGAACCACAAGACCAGTGGGCGAAATAGTCTCAGCTGATTCATTGTACAAGGCTTCTCAGGAGGGAACCTCAACATTTCTGAGCTACAGCAGATTGACATCTCCGTAAGGCATAAGAATATGTTGGGAGAGGCGTATAAAATGTAATAAAGATTGATGGTCCAAGAGAGTTGATGTAACTATCTCTTCACCCATTGGTAACTCTTTCGAGCCTTCGCTTTCCCAGGTTTCTTCCGCTCCACAACACGAGAGTCACGAGTTAGCATACCAGCTGCAACCACCCCACCAAACAGCTACAAGTTATACTCACAACCAGCATGCGCCTTTCGAATAAGGTGCACGCTAGTGGCAGCACTCTCGAAAAGGAAGTACATATCCCATGGAGCATACCATGTAATAAGCTTCGCACACGGGCAATTTATGGAATGGCAGATCTTTCTAAGGAGATATCTAATCCTCCGGTGGCAGACATCGCGGACCAGCTTTGTATTCCTGAGACTTCATTTCCTATAAGCTACTTATAAATTTCACAGCGCTTTAAATGTCTTCTTGCAGATAAGCCCTCGCGAGACCATGTTCTGAGCAGTGACTCTTCAAGTGAAGACAAACTGGATGCAAATCCTATACTCCAACACATAGACTCAGCAATTTCCGGTGTTGCTTCTTCAAGGTATCAGAAATAAAAACATAGAGGACGTCGAAAAAAGCTTTAGGGGTGTCATCATTCATTGGAATAGATTTCAAAAGAAGTGTAACGACCTGATTTTAATGACGGGCGAAGGAGTGGATCAAAGAGCTGTAGCGCCTTACTGATACCGTGTCTCAAGGCACCTGATTGCCCTGCAGTATTAACGGCAGGACATAAGACATAAGCAACATACAAGATGATACCTGTGAACAGTAGTCATCACTAGTCGGGTAGATGTCAGTTATATAAATGTTGTAATGAGTCCTGCAATGTAATGTAATGATATGACCTCTAATTTTTTAGGTATGTAGTGGTTATGGAATAAGAATCCGTTACAGATTACCGAGTTCCATACCCGCGTCCGACCGTTAGTCTGGAACTAGGTTATCTAGGATTTTAGAGACATTATATTGAAGCCAATCAGTTGACTTCCAGTTAGGGATCAACATGTTCCAGACGATATATTTCTTTCATGAGCAAGGCACAAGTTTAGCGGTTGTAGTCCTATCTATAACAGCAAACAAATAACAGGGTTATTAGTTAAACGATGAACAGTATTAGTTAAATAAGACGTTGGATGAACTTCAAGAATGCAGTATCCTCTAGTGCCGCACTCCATTTCTCGTTGACGATCATCAAAAAGCACATGTTTTGCAAATAGACGATCAATGAAACATGGAGTCTGATTCTGACACCATTCACGTATGAAGTCACATTGCATTGACAATCTAAGACACAATCGACCGTTGTGGTCCGCTGTATATCCTTTCTTGACAGTAAACGAAATATAGTGTACGATTGGTCCCACCTTGAAGATGCGTCATAAGGAGGTTTACTTCTGTTAAAGGTCTCTGAAGTCTTAGGTTGAACTTTAAACAGAAAATCGAAGGGAGCACTACAGGACTAACTCTTGAATGCTTACAAGATACTTTACTTCTCTAGCACCTTCTTTACAGGTTCACCCAGATTCTTGAAAGTCTGATAACTAAGATCCTGCTGCAAAGTCGTCATAGCCTCATTGAACAACTGTTACAATTTTCATCGAAGCAGGATTATTCAATGACTTGATTAAACTGACAAAGGAGTAATTTGGGCTGCAACCCTACCGGCATGGTATACATGGGTGGCTCTACAGAAGGAGCACTTGCAGAAGATTGTAATGATGCCATAAAGTACACAGGTCAAGGAAGTCACCTGTAATGCCGCCACCTCTTACAGTTGAGCGGATATCAAACAATCCAAGAGTGTGTGTTTGACAGAAAGGTTCGAGAAGTTGAAGACGCTGATCAATATCAGGAAAGTACTGATCATGAGGCAAACCATTGATTGTGATCTTTCCTTGACCCTCCTTTAGCCAAACTCTAGCAATGCTTGCCTTCCTCCTTCCTGTAGCGTATGCACGTCCGTATTCATCTACCGTCTTAATCCGCAAGCTTCTCAGTTCCATCTGCTTCGTTTCTTCAAGTTCTCTCCTCTTGGCTTTCCTCTCCAATTCATCATCTTGCTCCAATATCATATCCAGAGATGGCAACCCTTCTATATTACCAAAGTCCTTCAGGGCTATCAAACTATCCAGCATATCGTCATTTATACCCGACTGAGCGGTCATATTTCCAAAAACTTCATTGCCTCCTGCAATTACATAAGCAAACACTCAACTGACCGTTGAAGATGAAATTTGTATCGCTGTCCTAGACACAGGGACGAGTTTTACCGTAAATTGATTCAAGTGAAGAAATGTAATCAACGACAAATCATACCAGGCGTTTGATCAATGGAATATGCGCGCCTTTGAGTAAGCCACCAACCGAAATCAGATCTAAGGCCATAATGCGGATTATTAGACCAGCTCGAAAAATATTTCTGCAAGACAACAGAAGCTGCTACCACCGGGGTTCTCGTGCCGCTCCGAAAATTCTTCAAAAATACTGCATCCAGAATCCCCAATCGCCCTCTCAAGCACCTGATCGATGCGCGGACCGCAGAAGTCATCACTAACTACTAAACCCTTGAGTAAACTTCACAGAGAAGATAAAAATCAACGCTTCCTCTCCGTCATGCCCTGCACTGATCCTAATAAGCATCAAAAGAACATGCCCTGGAAAGTCAATCCACTTGCAGTTGAATAACCTCACTCCTCAGCGTCCATCCATCAATGCTTCGCAGCAGATTTAATCTTTGATTCCCTGCTCTCTGGATTTTGGAGTACTTCAACCCTACTACCCTCGCACGTTTCCCAGTTTACCACATTATCCATCTCTATCACAGTACGTGGCACAGTCGTTCTAGTTAAGAGTTTACGAGGTAGGGCCGATTGGTCTGCATTTGTTTATTTTGGATCTACTGAATGTATTGTCTGTCAATGTTACATACACCTTCTGTCTTTTCATCAGTGTCTGCTTGTCATGTATAAAATCCCCAGTTTTATGCGTATTATATATTTTTCTCTGCTCTTTACATGTTGCGCTGTTATAATTTGAAATCTTATGCTTGAGTGGAAGTGATTAAAATCGATTTTACTCTAATATATAGCTTACAACGTGGATTTCGGATAAATATGTTAGGAGCTTAACTTGGGACAGCGTGTACATCTCCCTCTGAATGAAATCGCTTTTTTATCACATTTCCAAAAAGCCTTTATAAAAGTAACTTTTCGATTTTTTTGTGGTTATTTAATAATAAGAAAACTGTGGAACATTTTAGTCCTACAGCAGGTGTGCACTAAATGGAGCTGCTCTAAATTATACATTTCTATTGAAAACGCGAAACCTAGTGAGAGGCCTACGTAACTGACTGTGGAAACACATTAGAACCCTAGACAGAACTGCGTAACGTTGAATCTATCAGAAATGATAGTGGGTAAGCTACTCGGTCCCTCCAGGGAGTAGAAACAGGACTGTAGAATGAAGGAAGCCAGGGTTTAAGGAATGGTGCGAAGATGGACGACAAAAATTACGGCGATGGTATATTGAGGAATTTGACAAATCTAGCGTTGGGGTTCTGCAGCGGGGTGTAAAAGCGAACAGAAGGGGAATTCAGAATGGGACGGGAGGTGTTGCGAGTCAGAGGATCACAGCAGCTGCGGCAGCGCTTGGTACTGGCGACGCTCAGTGGTTCTATTCTCAGGGTTGACGATATTCGTGCCAGGGATGCCGCTCCAGGGTTGAGAGACTACGAAGCCTCTCTCCTGCGGCTGGTGGAGAAGATTAGTCATGGGGCTTCCGTCGAGATTAATGAAACAGGTTAGTTCTTCTGAGTTTGGCGTCGAATTTGTTCCAGAAATATGAACCACGTTGCACACTCAGGCTTGAATTCACAGTTGTTGAAATGTTAGGGCTTATTTCCATTAACTGCCAGGTATTTTCTCGAGTCATATCACATTCATATCCGTTGGAAGATTCAGCTATGAATCTCGTAATAAATGAGTCGCCATCGAGATTCCTTGTACAAGTCTAGGGGAAATATAATTGCAAACTTTGGCTGCCAGTCTTATTTGCATAGTGTCTCTCTGGCGGACGACCTTTTCTGAATCCGTCCTACGAGTTGAATGTTCTTCACTGCTGTAGTGACTGTCTTGCCCCTTTAGCATGAGGGTTGAGTGATCTGAAGACGGAACATTACTTCTTCTACGACAACCGGTGTACAGTACTTAGGAAGTTCAGCTCCACAGGCGTCATCACTAGAATTTATTCGAGTTTAGACTTCTTGACCGCTTGGTAACTGTTGCTTGTCACTTCTTCGTTGCTGCTCCAGGTACTAAGCTGAAGTATAAACCAGGTATATTAGTTGGTGGTCGTAGCCTTGTACACGAGTGTGGTACAAGCAGATCAATTGGCTACTTTCTGGAACCTCTTCTTGTTCTCGGGCTCTTCGGGAAGTCACCTCTGACCATCACGCTCAAAGGTTTTAGGCAAGACCCTCAATTTTGGATTCTTTTGATGTGTCATTCTGGATACCGGTATGAAGGAGAAGTTCATTAACGGCTCTTAGGAAGCCCATGTGAAATCGATGTTCGAGGGGCGATGGGTAGAGTTTCGTGTTTCTTCTTCTACTCAGGTCCCTTGAGAGTCCCTCTGTTTTCTTCTTGTTTTTGAATGTGGTAGTATCCGCGGGTGCACTTCAAAACCTTCTCCAGTTGTTTCTCTTATAACAGTAGTATGTGTTTTGCCCGTACGTGGCAGGAATCACAAATGATACGAAGGATCCTAGTGTGGACGCCTTTAGAAGTACAACTCTCCCGATGTTTAGGCAGTTTGGTGTGCCAAGTCAGGAGCTAGAACTAAAAATCATTACTAGGGGGGCTCCTCCTCTAGGTGGTGGAGAAGTGCGCTTGAAGGTCCCTATCGTTCCCGTCAGCTTATCTGTGAGTGAACCTGACCTTAATCAAATATGCTGTTAAGACTGCCATCATGTGTGAATTATGCAATTTGGCTTCTAGATGTTCAGTACGGAAGACACGGTACACTTAGAGTGCTTTGTTCAAGGCCCCGTGTAACTGTGCAGGCAGCAACCTGGATTGACGAGGGTATGGTGAAGCGCATAAGAGGGGTTGCATACTCCACCCGTGTTTCACCTCAGATGGCGAACCGAATGATTGATTCTGCTCGAGGAGTTTTCAATCGTTTGCTGCCCGATGTATATATATTTACAGATCATTATACCGGCCATGAGTCTGGGAAGTAAGTGGAAGTGAACAATTTTTCTTCGAGTACTAACTAGTTTACAAGTAGTCTATTAGTTCACGTTTGATCTCTCAACAAGGTTGAAAGCTGGCATAGGCGGGAGGATTTTTCTCCCTCTCCAGCTGTCTTTGACCTTTTAAGCTGGTCTGGACTGGAAAGGTTTGATGCTTTTTTACATAGATTGTTGTGCATGGCTCTTTTGCTCAGGTGGTTCACTTCTTGTGGGCCCCTTACTTCTGTAGCTTATTCTTTCCGTCGGTAAATCAGGTAGAAGAAGAGAGAATTACTAAAATGATGACCATGTTACATTTTTGTACAGTTCACCTGGTTATGGGATATCTTTAGTTGCCGAGAGTACCACAGGATGCATGCTGAGCTCTGAAAAAGCTGCAACTCCTCTCCATCATGGTGTTGAAGTCGAAGAAGCAAATGGACCGCAACTACCCGAGGATATTGGACTGCACGCAGCTTTGGTGCTCCTGGAAGAGATTAATCAGGGTGGCGTTGTGGATTCTGCGCATCAAGTACCGAGTGGCTTTCTTTCTGTTCTTATTTTACTTGCATTTACTCATTTTACACTTCTATTACTCGTCGCTTACGCGTCGTTGATAATTTTTCTCGCATTTTCGAAGATTTTAGATAGTGGATCCACTTTTGGAGCATCTGGCTGACCTCATCCGCATGTCTTACCAATTGTTGAAATTCATTCATCGTATTGGATAAATATTGTCCCTTATAAACAATAAATAGTGGAGCAACCCGACTGACTCGAGCACTTGCTGCGCAGGGGTTACTTTTTATTCTGTGTGCCCTTACTGCGGAGGATGTCTCGAAGGTGCGGGTTGGCAAACTGTCACCTTATGGTATCCAAACCTTGCGGTTGATCAAAGAATTTCTTGGGGTGCAGTTCAATATTAAACCGGATCCAGCTAGTGGCACAGTTATTCTCACATGTGTCGGCAGTGGGTACAAGAACCTATCAAGAAAAGTTTCTTAAGTATCTGCGCTAGCTACCATGCTGATCCGAGATATTTTGAGGCGCTTGCGGTGAGAGTGTCTGAGAGGTTTTCGACCTTCAGGTGTATGTGCTCCTGTTATTCGATTCGGAGACGAAAGGCAGAGTGGAGCGTATTTGTCTATTGTATAGTATGGCTACCAACATTTTGTAGATTCTGGGTTAGACACCCCACGTTAGAGCTCTCAAGAGTTTAGGATCGTGAATTGATGGGTTCGTTCTTGTCGGTTGAAGGCAGGATGCCACCCTTTTGCTTAACAGAAGCATATGTTGCTTTCAGGCCTAATTTTGCTGCTATTCAGCAGTAATAAAACCAGAATTGGCTATATCAGTCTAAGCAAAGACAAGTCTTCTTGCAGCATGCTAGCAATCTGTATTATGGGAAATTGAAGTAATATTCGTGCCTTGTAGTCAGACCTTGTTGAGCATTTGTTATTAAATGTCCTAGTATACAAATGGCCCCGCCGAAAGGTCATGCCTCGAGCTCATAAAGATTAATTATCCTGAAGCTTACAAATGGATGAAAGAGGGAATTAAATACATAGGGTATAGTCCTAAACGAACTTGAACAAGTTTAAGACCTAGGCTTATCGGCCAGTGTGAATTCAAGTTACTTAAAAGACTCCAAACAACCAGAAGGACCATTGTATATAGAAAGTGATTCTATTTTCACATTGTTACATATAATGAAATGTAAAGCAGTCTAAAGAGTCAAAAGTTTAAAAATAACATACAAATCACACTAATGCTTTTCATGTGAGATGGGACCAATTTGCAATAAATAGATCCGATGTACACTAATCTTAATCATGTATTTCTCTTACACTAAAGTCTTGAGATGCAAGATAGTTTGGAAATAGTTTTAACTAATTTGATGTTTAACTTTGATCTATTGATAACAAAGGCATTCAACAAAGATATGGTGCTCATCCTCAACTTCTACCCATAGTGTTCTAAGGGCAAACTAGTATTGAGTGCTCTATCTATTGCCACCATCCTTGTTCTACTTCTAGTCTATGAGGGCTAGTTCTATATTGAGCAATAACATGTTTAAGTGAAGTAGAGATCTTAGTTAATAGATGATCTTGCTTGCAATATAGCAACATAGGATTTACAAACTGTTGATAAAACATCACCTTGGTATTGGGTTCATGCCAAAAACCATATTTCATCAAGCAACAATACATAGAGAGTTTGAGTACTCACCCAAGTTCATCACACAAAAACACTTTATGAACTTTCTCCGCCTTTTGCCACCATGTCTTTTTAGTACATGGACCCCAAATTTGAGCACCATAGAGAACCACCGACTGTACAAGAGATCTAAACAACTATCATGTGGTAAGATGAGCAAGTCTAGAGCAATTCATGAGTGAATACAAAGCTTAAACACTACATTAATTCTAATCTTCTCACAAGTAGACCAATTATAGTCATGAGAAAACTCAAGGCCAACATACTTATAAGAAGAAACTTGCTCCAAACACTTTTTATTATAAAAGAAAGGCGTGACACCTTTAGAACACACCACAATCACCTTGGACTTGTCAAAGGTCGCCTCCATCTTTGTCTGATTGCAAAATCAAAGAAGAGAATCCAAAGAGCTTTTGTAAACTCATTGGATGGGTAGAGAGAGCACTACATTATATGTATAAAGGAGTGCATGTATCATCAAAGAGCCATCTTGTACATCAATTGCTCTAACTTCCATGAGTACTCTCTCTAGGTCATTGATGAAGATTCCAAACAAATTTGGGGATAGAGAGTAACCTTGAATCACACCCATTGGACTAAGGACATCTTGAGAGCTCAAAGATGAAAGTCTCACAACCACTTTCTTATAGAGTCTAGAGATAGTACCAATTAGATCCAATGAAACACCAACTTCAATGAGTCTTTGTAATCTTCCGAGGATAAGAGACCTGAAGAGAAACACAAGAGAAGAAACACAAGCTTCACACTCAATACTCCAGAGCCCCAAAGGAGCACTTTGACTTTATTATATAACAAAGAGGATTCCCTTATAGGAAGCTCCACCCTTGGATCAAATACATGGATAGGTGACCTGGGAGGGAGCTCTACCTTTAGATTAGTTGCATGCATGGATGACATGTTGGTTCTAGTCCTATCTGGTTGGTTAAACAACCTTTGACCAAAGGGAATCATTAAGGAATCTCCTTGTAGGAATCTCAAAATTGCATGGGTGAGGTACCATTGGAAAGCTCTCAATGAGACAAACAAGGGGGAAGGGAAAGACAACCTTTCCTTGCTCGGGGACCCTACTTTCACCTTTTTGAGGCCTAATTCATCCATTTGGGTCTTCAAAATTGGCTCTAAAGTTTTCATACTAGTTTTGACTCTTGCACTATTAGTAGAAGTACTCTATGGTGATACCTCTATCTGATCTAATTAGTCCATAATCTATTACATCCTTCCAAATGTCACCAAGCCAATTTTCACCTTTAGATAATATGTCTAGTTATCAATATTACAATTTTAGGCTATTTTAGGCTCTTGCTCTATCAATAGAAGTGCTTGTTTGGTGACACCTCTATTTGATCTACCAAGCATATCATACCTAACATCCTTCTAGATATTACCAAGTCAATTTTCACCTCTAGATAATATATCTAGCTATTGGTATTACAGTCTCTCACTTAAAGATTTCCAAAGCACCTAATCAAAGGCTTTCATGAAATCAATAAATGTAACATAGAGAGCTTTCCCATCACCCTTGGATTTCCACCACAAAACATAGATTACTAATAGATGTTCCAAAGTACTAAAGCCTGATTTGAAACCAGCTTTGCACTTAGCTCAAATTCTATACTTTTCAGCCCGAGTACTCAACTTAGACTCCAAAATTTGACCATACAACTTGGCAAAGATACTACAAACTAGTATCATTCGGTAATTGGTGACAACATCTCCTTGGCCAGACTTTTGAATATGAAATACCTTCTTCAAGCACAATCTATCAAGAAAGTCACACTTGATTTTCTCATTCAAGAGAGAAGTGAGTAATAGAATCAAATGGCTACTGCTCCATTTTAAAATTTTAGCACAAATCCACCCAGGTTTTCAGCCTTTCCATTGGCCAACTTCTTGAGTTTGTACTTGACATCAACTTTAGAGATGGTGAGAGCATATCCAAGGCTAAGTGCCATGCTTGGAGCATCAAGGAAAAATTACAAACCCTTGATATCGTTACAAAGCTCCTTCAAGTCCAATGATGGGGATGGGGATCTAATAGTAACCTTCTCCCAAAAGGCCTTGGGATTGCTCCTTAGTTCAATGCTAATGGTAATTGGCGACAATATTTCTCTAGCCAAACTTGTGAATAGGAATTACCTTCTTCAAGCACCGTTTGTCAAGAAAGTCACACCTGATTGTCTCATTCAAGAGAGAAGTGAGTACTAAAATCAGATGGCTATTGCACCATTTCAAAATTTTAGCACAAAGTCCATCAAGATTTTCAGCCTTACCATTAGCCAACTTCTTAAGTTGGTACTTGATATCAACTTCAAAGATGGTGAGAGCAAATCCAAGGCTAGATGCCATGCTTGGAGCATAAGGGAAGAAGTACATATCCTTGACATAGTTACAAAGCTCCTTCAAGTCCGATGATGGAGATGTGGATCTAAAAGGTTTTATATTTTCTCCCCAATTCAATGCTAATGGTAATTGGTGACAAAATCTCTTTAGCTAGACTTGTGAATAGGAACTACCTTCTTCAAGCACCATATGTTGGGAAAGCCACACTGATTATCTCATTCAAGAGAGAAGTGAGTACTAGAATCAGATGGCTACCGCACCATTTCAAAAGTTTAGCATAAAGTCCATCAAGGTCTTCAGCCTTACCATTGGCCAACTTCTTGAGTTGGTACTTAACATTATCTTCATAGATAGAGAGAGAAAATCTAAGGCTAGGTGCCATGCTTGGAGCATCAAGGAAGAAGTAAAAATCCTTGACATAGTTACAAAGCTTCTTCAAGTCCAATGATGGAGATAGAGATCTAATAGTAACCTTTTTCCAAAAGGTCTTGGGATTGCTCCTCAATTCAATTCTCAACTCATCTCCTTGAAGTCTCAAAAATACTAGCTTCTTACCCTTCACCAAATTTCTATAAGTTACAAAAGCAAGTTTTTGTGCAACTTGATTGTAACAACATAGAGCTTACCAATGAGATAGTTGAGACTAAAAAAGTAGCAAATAGGACAAATTAGCCCAGAATATTCTAGAAGTATCTAAGAAGTTACTTGGCACCTTCCAAGTGTTGGTAATGTGCATACAAGGAGGAAGTTTCTTGGGAAGTTTCTTGGCTAGCTTAGCTTCCACGCCAAGTAGATGGCTTTTGAGAAGTTTCTGGCTAGCTTAGCTTATACACCAAACATGCAACTTTTAGAAAGCTTCTCAAGAGCTTGTATATTTCTCTACAAATACCAAAGCCTACACTCATGTTGGGCATTAGGAATTCTCTTATTCAAGAGTATCAATTTGATCTTTCATTTTGATCTTCAATTCTCCTATTTCTCTCCTTGGTCTTGATCTTTTACATTGGTATTAGAGTAAGAATGGGATGGATGGAATTTATGGACCAAAGATCTATTCCCGCCAAACCATTGGAATTTTTATGTCCATGTACTACCCAAGCATCATTTCACTCAGTTTATCATCTCATGCTTTGGGCAATTTTTTTTGAATATAATCACCTTGTCCAATGAGCCCTTGGTACTTCAGATTGTAACTTATGGAGAATAGTGGACGTGTTGCATCTGCATGCTAACTTAGATCAACTATAGATAGTTTGATAGAGTAGTAGTCATGGAGGCAATGCTCAAGGTTATCATTGCCATGTAGTAACAAATTGAGCACCTTACTTGATTGTTGGAAGAACAAGATCATCAACAACAAGAGCATGTACAAAGAGTACCATTTTGAGAAGAGGAAGAGCAATTTCAATTTCCAAAGCCCAAGGTATTTGAGGGCAATAATCTTCCATCTGCAATGGAAAATTTTTTGTTTGATTGTGAATGTTACTTTAAAGCTACAAATCTTCAAGATAAACAGAAATAAATACTCTTGGCATCCAACCAATTGGATGGAGTAGCAAAGCTATGGTGATGATTCTGAATGGAGCAAGTTGAATGGCAATTTGTTGCACCAATCTTGACGTGGATAGAATTCAAGAGTGTAATAATTGGTCAATTCCAAGCTATAATCACCACACAAGCTGCACAAGATAGGTTGGCAGAGTTGAAGCTGATTGGCTCTATAAGAAGCTATATCACTCAATTCCAGAACACCATCATGCAAATTCTAGATATATTGGAAGATGAAGCTCTGGATCAATTTGTGAGGAGCTTGAAGTCATGAACTAAACTAGAGGTGACTATGTGAGAGCCAATACACTTGGAGGAAGCCATGCAATTGGTTGAACACTTTGATTCCTTGGTTTTAACAACTTGGTCTTGACCTTGACCTCCATAGAACCTACAAATACTTTACACATGGGTGGAGGGACACCAATGGAGATTGATGCTATCCAACTAAGACCACTTGGCATTGTAGATAGAGAAAGATTATGACAAATTGGTGATATTTTTTATTGTCACCAAATTGGACATCATATTGCTAAATTTCCACTCAAGAATGGGTGAACTCAACAAATCACTCATATGGAGTTTGTGGAGCAGAATGATCAAAGAAACAAGGAATCTTAGTAGGAGGTTTCAAGCCGCCTATTGGGAACTTGATTAGTTCCAATGGGATTGAAGGCTAAACCTATGCAAGTTTGTTTCATTTGCAAGGTATGATATCTAATTGTGGTTGTAATATTTTGGTGGATTTTGGAAGTTTAGAAAATTGCATGTCTATGCAATTAGCAAATGAATTAATTATTCCTATCAAACCAATAATTGGAAATAAATTAATGATGTTGGATGGTAGAAAGGGTTCTACATTCCATACCTCATATCATATTAAATTCAAGATTAGGAAGGAGTATATGGAATATATGAGATTTGTAGTGACACATCTATACTATGATGTCATTTTAGGTTTGCCTTGGCTTGAATGTCACAATGTTCAATTGATTAGACCCAATAACAAATTCAAGTATAACACCAAGGTAGGAATTTCCAATTAGGTTGTTTGGCACCTTTGAGTGGGACATCTAAGAATATCAATCCCAAGATGAGAAGTTTATCCAAAAAGTAGCCATAGAGCAAGCTTTGAAGGAAGATAAGTTCCCAAGATGGGAATTTTGTTAATAAAGAAGCCATAAAGCAAGCTTTGGAGGGAGGTAAGTCTATTTTTGTAGTGTGGATCAAGCCACTTGCACATGGAGAATCTGAGGAAGGTTAGAACCTCATCAAGAAATGGTTGATCAAATAGTTCAAAAGTGTTTAGATGTGTTTTCGGATGATCTGCCAAAGGGATTACTCTTCAATTGAGGTATGCTCTTCAAGATTAAGTTATTGCCAAGAAGTACTCCAATGAGTAGACCAATCTATTGGTCCTCACCAAAGGAGTTGGCTAGCTTCAAACAACATTGATAGAGTTGTTGGAGAAGGATTTCATACAACATAGTACATCTCTTTGGGAAGCTCGGGTACTATTTATTCCAAAGAAGGATGGAGGACTTTGCTTTTGTATGATTATCGGGGCCTCAATAAAGAAATAGCGAAGACTGCATATTCCTTGCCTTGAATTGATGACTTGCTTGATCAATTGAGTGGAGCACAATACTTCTTTAAGTTGGATCTTCAAATCTCTAAGTTGGATCTCTAAGTTGGACTATTGGCAAATTCCCATTGATAGAGAGGATGTGCAAAAGACTGCCTTTTGCACAAGGTATAGGTATTTTGAATAGAGAGTTCTACCTTTTGGGCTCACTAATGCTCCAATAGTCTTCATGGATTAAATGCATTGGGTATTGGATGGGCTATTAGATTGATACATGGTGGTATTATTGGATGATATCTTATTCTATAGATGGAGGTAGAACACATAAATCACATGCAAGAGATCATAAGGTAATTATACCAATAGAAATTTTCCTACAAGAAGTCAAAGTGTGCACTTTTGGCAAAAGGAAGTTATGTTCTTGGGTCATAAGATCTCATTAAAGTAATCAAGATAGAAGAGGAGAAAATCAAGGCCATTACTGATTGGCCTACCCCAAAGGATACATAGAAGTGAGGGCATTTAATAGATTGGTAAGTTTTTACTGAGGGGTTCATCCACTATTATGCTCATGTAACCATATCATTGATCAACCTCTTGGGGAAGACTGTAAGCTTTTAGTGGACCACCAAGCACAAAGAAGCATTCCAATAGTTGAAACATATGGTATTTTCAAGATCCATTCTTCAACCATATGATCCTCAACTTCCTTGTGTGGTTGATTTTGATGCTTTTAACTTTGCCATTAGAGTTGCGTTACAACAGGAATTCCAAATGGGTTACATCCCATTGCCTTTGTGTTGTACCGACTAAACATAGCAGAAAAATATTACTCTACTTGAGATTGAGAAAAAATAGCAATAGTATATACCACAAAGGTATAGAGGCATTATCTCACCAAGTGATCATGCAAACCAATCATAAATTCTTGTTGCAGACATTACATTTGGAGCACATGAAGAGTAGACATCATCAATAGGAGGGACAACTACAATTTTTTGATATCAAACTTGAGTACAAAATTTTTTGGTTCCATGTCATCCTTGATGCTTTATCATGATGATCTGATTTGAAGTCTCTTCCTCTCATCATGGCTGCAATCACGACAATGTTAGTGGACTCCAAAGTCCAAATTGAATTTATGACAACTTTATAATAACATTCCTTCTTTTAGATAGTACAAGATTGTTTGGCAACATGCGACAAGGAGTACAACACCTTCTCCTTCAAGGAAGGCCTTTTATTCTATGAGAACCAAATTTATGTTATAACTAAGGGTGATCTCCGACTTGTGCACCTTCAAGAACCCATGACTTACCAATTGCTGATCACATGGGTGTGGACAAGACCTTGGGTACACTCCAATGCCAATGGTGGTGGCCCAACATGGCACAAAATGTTTGAGAGTTTGTTTGATCGTGTGAGAGATACCAATGCAACAAGGCCAACAACCAAATACCGAGTGGACTCCTTCAACCACTCCCCATTCCATCTTCTCAATGGGAACACATGAGCTTAGATCTCATCATATCCTTGCCCAAGACAAAGCAAGGTCACACATCAATCATCATTTTTGTAGATAAGCTAGTAAGAAAATCCATTTGGCACCAACCTTTGATACCATGGATGCTCCAACATTAGCGCAGGTCTACTTTAACAATGTCTTCAAGCATCAAGAGATGCCTCATTTTCTCATCTTTGACAATGATCCTTGATTCATTGGAAAATTTTGGCAAGCACTCTTCTAGATACTTGGCACCAAGCTTGCTTTGTCCATGGCTTATCATCTTCAAATTAATGGACAAATTGAACAAGCAAATTGCACCTTGGAGGATATGCTTTGTGTTGTGTCAATGTTCACCATACCAATTGGGATGATTATCTTGCAATTGTTGAGTTTACATACAATAATTCCAAATAGGCAAGTAGTGGATTCTCTCCTTTCTTCTTTAATTTTGGCCAAGACCCACTTGTTCTAGATTCTTTTCTTGCTGCTCCCCTATAGATCTCATGTCCTTCATACTTCCACCTTCTTTACTACCATATCCCTATCCCTCCAACAAGCCAAATCTCATCTCCTTGTTGCTCAAAATAGTCAAAAACAATAGTGGACCACAATCATTGTGATCTCACCTTTCAACTTGGTGATAAGGTCATGCTCTCCTCTAGTAACCTATCACTTATACTTGATACCCAAGTCTATAAACTTACTCCTAATTGGCTAGGACCCTTTGATATCATCCAAATCATTTCTCCTATTGCTTATCAACTTGACTTGCCTTGCCTTGCCTTATCATATGCAAATCCACCCTATCGTTCATGTTTCAAAGTTTAAACCCATTGTTCCTAATCCATCTTTGTTTTCCTCTTATGTTCCAACCTCCTTCTCCTCCCATCCTTATCAAAAATCATGAGTATGAAGTTGATTGTATCCTTGTGAGTTGCCACATTCAACAAGACCGCCAATAACATATAGAGTACAAAGTCCTCTAGAAAGGGTATCCCCTTCATGATGCCACTTGGGAACCTCTTTCTCATCTCTAGAATGCACAAATAGCTATCTAGGAGTTTGAAGCTTCCATGGTGACAAGGATGTCACCAACTAGTGGTGGATAATATGTAACAATGTGGAGCTTACCAATGAGTTAGTCGAGACTAACAAAGTAGTAAATAGGCCAAATTAGCTAAGAATATTCTAAAAATATCTAGGAAGCTACTTGGCACCTTCCAAGTGTTGCATAATGTGCATGCCAACAAGGAAGCTTCCCAAACTAACAAAGTAGCAAATATTCCAAATTAGCTAAGAATATTCTAAAAGCATCTAAGAAGCTACTTGGTACCTTCAAAGTGTTGGGTAATGTGCATGGTAAGGAAGAAGCTTGCTGGGAAGCTTCTTAGCTAGATTAGCTTGCATGCCTAGTAGGTGGATTCTAAAGTGAAACTTCTTGGGAAAATTCTTGATTAACTTGGCTTGCACTCCCAACATACGGCTTTTAGGAAGTTTCTCAAGAGCCTTGTATATTTCCCTATAAATAAATAAAAGCCTACACTCATGTTAGGCATTTAGAGTTTCATTCATTCAAGAGTCTTAATGTGATCTTTCACTTTGATCTTCCATTCTCCTGTTTCTCTTCTCAGTCTCAATCTTTTACACTATTCAAGAGATTTATCTATAACTTTGATTTTGTAATACCAATAGCTTGACATATTATCTAGAGGTGAAAACTGGCTTGGTAACATCTAGAAGGATGTTATATATGATGGACTAAATATATTAGATAGATGTAATACCAAGGGTAAGCCATATGATCTAGATGTGAAATTTGGTTTGGTAACATCTAGAATGATGTTATACATGATGGTCAAAATAGATCAGATAGAAGTATCACCAAAAGAGTAATTCTACTAATATGGCAGAAACCAAAATAGACTTGAGAACCTTAGAACCAATAGCTAGACATATGATTTAAAGGTGAGAATTGGTTTGGTAACATCTGGAAGGATGTTACACATGATGGACTAAACAGATCAGAAAGAGGTATCACCAAAAGGGGACTTCTACTAATAGAGTAGGAACCGAAATATGCTTGAAATCTTTGAAGGCAATTTTGGAGGCCTAAACGGATGAATTAGGCCTCGAAAATATGTAGATCCCACCCCCCCCCCCAAACAGAGGAAAGGCTGGCCTTCCCTCCCTCTGGTTTGTCTCGTTGAGAGCTTTCCAACGGTACCTTACTCATGTGATCCTGAGATTCCTATAGGAAGATTCCCTAAAAGATTCCCTCCGGTCAAAGCTCATTTGACCAACTAGATAGGACCTAGACCAGACAGGTCACCCATCCAAGTAAGTAATCCAAGGGTGGAGCTTGCTGACATGTCACCTATCTGTGTCCCTAATCCTATGGTGGAGCTTCCTTGGAGGAGATCCTCTTTGTCTATATAATAAAGAGAAGGTGCTCCCTTGGGGCATCGAATGTTTGAGTGTGCAATCTGTGTTTTCTCTCTTCTCTTGTCCTAGGAGTATTACAATGGTATCAGAGCAAGTGTTCTAGTCCAAGAGAGTGGATCACCCCTCTTGGAATAGCATGAACTACTGAAACTGAGTAATTTGAGGTGGAGAACATAGAGTAATTGCTAGACTTAGGAAAGAATTTAGAGAGCGGATGGGATGGATGCGCCAGGGGGACAATTTCCCGCACCTAGCTTTCCATTCTCAAACCCATTCCACATCAAGGTTATGTACATCCAGCATGAGCAGATGAGAGTATCGCTAGTTTATCACTTTGGTGCGGAATTCATGGACAGAGTGATGAACTCACCAAACCCGGTGATTCTACCTGTGGTGATATATGACAGAGAGTGGGATTTGACGATCTACATTCTATTATGATAATATGGATATGAATGTCCCAAATCCTCTCCCTTTCAACACTCAAGTAGAAATCCGTTATGTAGTGAGGCCGAAATTGATGTTTAGAGATTTTGTGGTTAGGAATTTTGGTGAGGAGTATTATCAACGAGTGATAGCTTCTGAGGTCCCAATGGTAGTTCCGATAGTTTGTGTGCCTTCTAGAGTGATTATATTGACTCTAGATTGAAGTACACATTAGCAATTGGGTGTTGCTAGAACCAAGGATCCGCAGTTGCAAGAGCTGGTGCAAGGAATGCAAGGGATGTTGAATGAATTTCGAGAGATTAAGATGACCATGGAGACATTGCAAAGTCAAGTGCAGATCCTCAGGAATGATCAAGCCATGCAAGAAGAAGAGCCGTCTCAAAACCCAGTACCTGCGACTGAAGTACTTGGAGAGGCACCCGTGCCTACGAACCCTATCAACGATGAAGCCACATTGCTACTCCGGATGAAGAAGACCTACAACATCGAGCCTTACAAGGGGTAGCATACGATGGGAGTAGTGGAGAATTGGATCTCGAGAATGAATCTATATTTTTGATTGTTCTCAACAGAGATCACAGAGCATGTTGTAGGCGTTTTTGCATGTGGGTACTTGACCGATAAAGCCCTCACATGGTATGATGCTTGGGAACGATCCATGCTGGCAGAGAGAAGGGAGGTCACATGGACAACAATGCAAGAAGGACTGCTCAAGAATTTCCAATTGGTGGATTCTGTGCAGATGGCTCGAACCCGACTATGGGGATTGAGACAGAAGAATAGCGTACAAGAGTATGTGGAGGCATTTCTGGATCTACAAGTTGCAATTACTGACATGAGTCCAGTAGAGGCTCTCGACAATTTCAAACAAGGGTTGAAAGAGCAGATTTGCCAAGAAGTCATGGTGCAAAACCCTCGCACGGTATTTGAAGCTATTGCTTGTGCGCAGAGAATAGACGGAGCATTAGGTGGAGGTGAAGGAGTAGTTCCACCTCAACATTATCGGGCAAAAACGCCACACATGGGTGGACCAATACTGATGGAATTGGGCAACCTTCGATTCTGGGATTGAGGAGCACGGCCGCTTCAAGGAGAGCGGGGACGGGTAGAAGAACGAAGAGATGGAGTCCCACAAGGAGAAGGGACTCAAGGAGAACAACGCCGTTGTTACAATTGTGGTCGTATTGGGCACATATCTACCAATTGTCACACTCGTTTCCCTAGAGGCCCTCGGCCTTTGTACAAGCGATCTTTGAACAACATGGAGAGGCACATTGAAGAGGAGGAGGTGGAAACCACTTTGGAAAACAAAGATCACCAGTAAATGTACCTCGCGGCCTTACTGGCTCAATAAGGAAGCAAAGAAGCGAGGGAAGGAAGAAGAATAATGCGCAAAGATCCCGAAAGGCAACCTTACAATTGATTGTCATGAATGGAATCCTAGAAGATAATCAAGTGAGAGTATTAATAGATCCGGGAGCAACAGAGAATTTCTTGTCTTGCTCTGTTGCAATAAGCTTGGGAATGGATCTAGAGAGAGATGGAAGTGAAGAAGTAGAGTTACCAAATGGGCAAACAGAGAGGATTGAATCATTGCCTAGACGGGTAACCCTCTCTGTAGGAGAGTATCAAGAAGCAATTGAGTGGCGAGTGATACAATTAGCCCGTTATGATGCAATTTTTAGGCATGCCATGGATGGAGCAGTACAACCCAATGGTGGATTGGAGGAAGAAAGTAGTGAGAACCCACCAATGGTCAATCATTGGGGTTAAAGAAAAATCACACAGGCAGAAACTGCCTCTATATGTCGTAGGGACGACAACTGTCTGTAAAACCGATATATGTTTTCTGGGTCTAATAAGAGAAGTCCAGGGTGCACAACTCGCTGGACAAATTCCTGAGAAATTGAAGGATGTGGTGGATGAGTTTCAAGATGTCTTTCCCGATGATCTACCCTCAGGATTACCACCTAAAAGGCGAGTAGATCACAAAATAGAGACACTCCCGGGGAAGACACCTCCTTGTAAGGCCCCATATCGCCTATCACCTCATGAGTTGGAGGAGTGTAAGACTCAAATTGAGGAGATGCTACAGAAAGGGTTCATCCAACCTAGCGTATCACCACATGGGGCCCCTGTCTTGTTTGTGAAGAAGAAGGATAGTACAATGCGCATGTGCATTGACTATTGGGGTCTCAATCAGCAAATAGTGAAGAACAAATACCCCTTACCTTGCATGGATGACCTGTTTGATCAACTCCATGGAGCGAGATACTTCACCAAACTGGACTTGCGGAGCGGTTACAATCAAATCCAAATTGCAGAGGAGGATGTGTACAAAACTGCCTTTTGAACCAGGTATGGCCACTTTGAGTATCTTGTGATGCCTTTTGGCCTCACCAATGCGCCTGCCACTTTCATGAGCCTAATGAATGACATATTTTGTCCATACTTGGATAAGTCTGTTATCGTCTTCTTGGATGATATCTTAGTATATAGTAGCACAATGATAGAACACAAACAACATCTACGAGAGGTCCTCCAGATTCTAAGACAAAATCAGTTGTACGCCAAAATCTCAAAGTGTGAGTTTGGTAAGTCTGAAGTAGATTACTTAGGGCATAGAATAAGTGCAGAGGGCATTCAAGTATTGATAGATAAAATGGAGGTCATTCAAAAATGGAGTGCCCCAGAAGATCAGACTCAACTTAAGAGCTTCTTGGGGTTGACGGGATTCTATCATAGATTTGTCAAGGACTTCTCCAAGGTTGCACAGCCTTTAACGGCACTACTTGGCAAGGGGAAGAAGTGGACATGGAGAACTGCACAAGAGTTGGCCTTTCAAGAATTGAAGGCCGCCTTGCTACATGCACCAATCTTGAAGTGGTATGACCCAAAACGTTCAATCAAGTTGGCTACGGATGCATCAAGCGTAGCAATAGGAGCAGTCCTACAACAAGAGTGGCATGACGGATGGCATCCAATTGCATATTTCTCTTGAAAGTTGTTACCGGCAGAGCGCAACTACCACACCACAGAACAAGAAGAGTTGGCCATCATTCTAGCAACCAAGCATTGGAAGCACTACTTGGGCGAGAAGGCATTTATAGTAGAGACAGACCACAAACCTCTAGTCTACCTCGAGATGCAGAAGGATCTATCTCGTCGCCAAATTCGGTGGGCAGAGTGGCGACAATGCTTCAACATGACAATCACCTACGTGGAAGGTAAGAAGCAACTTGCATATGCATTAACCCGCATGCCAATGGCCAACAACTTGGTGGCAGAGGTTAAGATTAACCCTGAATTCTGGCAAGAGATTCTAGCTGCTACAAAAACTGATCCATAGATTGTAGAAGTGCAATCGTCCAAAGGTGTCACCAGCACCCAAGGACTCACCTTTCGGGAGGGCTGATTGTGGATCCCAAATGTCCCAGAATTACGCACCACCATTCTAGCGGAATGTCATGATTCGGCCATTGCAGCTGATGTCGGAGTGGACAAGACCTTGGAGGCAGTCAAGCGCCATTACTATTGGCCCAAGATGAGCAACGACGTGATGGACTATGTGCGTAGCTGCCTACTTTGTCAACAGAACAAAGCTTCTAATCAAGCTCCTGCAGGGCTCCTTCAACCTCTTCCCACTCCTACCCAACGTTGGGAACAAGTGAGTATGGATCTCGTCTGTGAATTACCCAAGACCACCTCAGGGTTTGACTCCATTGTGGTCTTTGTGGACCGGCTCAGCAAAATGATTCATGTACGCCCTACCACCAAGGAGGTGACCGCTCCACAACTAGCTCAACTATACTTAGATGCAGTCTTTGCTCACCATGGCTTGTCTAGAGTACTCATCACCGATAGAGGCACCCAATTCACCAGTTTGTTTTGGCAAACACTCTTTGGTTTCTTCAAAACCAAGTTGGCCATGTCTACAGCTTACCACCCACAAATAGATGGCCAAACAGAGCGGGCTAATCGCACGATTGAAGACATGTTACGCGGCTTCACCTTAGAAGAGCAAGAGAGGTGGGACACCCTACTACCGTTGGTGGAATTTTCTTACAACAATTCAGTGAATGCCTCCACCCAGGTCACTCCGTTCTTCCTCATGTATGGTGATTATCCCTTCATACCTTCTAGCTTGATGAAGATCCGTCCAATGACTACCAAGGTTGATGCAGTCAACACATTTGTTTCTAAAATCCAACAAGGTGTGGAGAGCGCCAAGCACAGGTTACAGATTGCACAAAATCGAAAAAAGCAGTATGTTGATGCATACCGTAGGCACATGGAGTTCAATGTTGGGAATCAAGTGTGGCTATCGACAACCAACCTCACATTAGTTGGATCTCGTAATCTCAGACCTCGTTTTATTGGACCTTTCTCAATTCTTTGTCGCATCGGCGCTGTGGCCTATCACCTTGAGCTACCACCACACATGAAGATCCATCTAGTGTTCCATGTCTCCCTATTATGCAGATATGCTCCCCAATCAGGCTAGCGTACTTCCACACAGGACATTCGACCTTGTCCGACAGTCATTGATGGCATAGAGGAATATGAAGTGGAGTTGATTCTCCAAAAGTGCATGCGTGGTACTCGCCATCCGCGGGTGGAATATCTAGTACAATGGAAAGGTTACCCCCTCTATGAAGCAACCTGGGAACCCGCTGCCAATTTGGCACATGCACCAGTGTTGGTGCAAGCATTCGAGCAACAATTGCACAACGAGGACGTTGCGTCTTAAAAGGAGGGAGGTCTGTAATACCAAGGGTTAGCCATATGATCTAGATGTGAAATTCGGTTTGGTAACATCTAGAATGATGTTATACATGATGGTCAAAATAGATCAGATAGAAGTATCACCAAAAGAGTAATTCTACTAATATGGCAGAAACCAAAATAGACTTGAGAACCTTAGAACCAATAGCTAGACATATGATTTAAAGGTGAGAATTGGTTTGGTAACATCTGGAAGGATGTTACACATGATGGACTAAACAGATCAGAAAGAGGTATCACCAAAAGGGGACTTCTACTAATAAAGTAGGAACCGAAATATGCTTGAAATCTTTGAAGGCAATTTTGGAGGCCTAAACGGATGAATTAGGCCTCGAAAATGTGAAGATCCCACCCCCCCCCCCAAACAGAGGAAAGGCTGGCCTTCCCTCCCTCTAGTTTGTCTCGTTGAGAGCTTTCCAACGGTACCTTACTCATGTGATCCTGAGATTCCTACAGGAAGATTCTCTAAAAGATTCCCTCCGGTCAAAGCTCGTTTGACCAACCAGATAGGACCTAGACCAGACAGGTCACCCATCCAAGTAAGTAATCCAAGGGTGGAGCTTGCTGACATGTCACCTATCTGTGTCCCTAATCCTATGGTGGAGCTTCCTTGGAGGAGATCCTCTTTGTCTATATAATAAAGAGAAGGTGCTCCCTTGGGGCATCGAATGTTTGAGTGTGCAATCTGTGTTTTCTCTCTTCTCTTGTCCTCGGAGTATTACAATAGAAGTATCACCAAAAGAGTACTTTTACTAATAGTGCAAACCAAAAATAGCTTGAAAACTTTAGAGCCAATTATAGAGGCTTAAACGGTTGAATTGTGCCTTGAAATCATATAGATTCCACCTTGCTACAATCAAGGTTGCCTTCCCTCTCCTCCTATTTTTTTCTCATCAAGAGCTTTCCAACGGTACCTCATCCATGCAATTTTGAGATTTCTACAAAAAGATTCTCTAAAGATTCCTTATAGTCAAAGCTTGTTTGACCAACCATATAGGACCAGAACCAACATATCACCCATGCATACAACTAATCTATGGGTAGAGCTTGTTGACATATCACAAATCCATGTCTCTGATCTAAGGGTGGAGCTTCCTTTGAGGAAATCCTCTTTGCTATATAATAAAGACAAGGTGCTCATTTGGAGCATTGGAGTTTTGAATGTGAAGCTTTGTGTTTCTTCTTCATGATTTCTCTTGGGTGTTATATTATCCTCAAAATATTACATATTCTTGCAATTTTACAATCAACATCATACCACCTATTGCATGAGAGACCATGAAATAGGGATCTACAAGGACAGACTATGAATATTTTTAAGTATCATTAAGATAAGACTATATGATTATAAAATTTATTTCTAAGATTATTTATTAAAATTTAATATTAATAACTCAAATAAAATTCACAAGGTATCAAAATTGTAATTTATTATTGTTTAGAATATGTTCAAATGTAATGATGACAATGCCATTTGAATGTCAACACTTTAGTATCATTGTTCTTTTCATTCAATTAAAGCACATGTACAATATCTCCTAGCACATCTCCTAGATCATTTGTAGTAAAATTTAATTATTCTTTGAAATATGTATGTTTCCAAAACTTGTGAAATGGTTAGTTACTTAACCATTTCACAAGTTTTGAAATAGTTTGGTAACTTTAATGGATTAAATCTTCAATAAATCCAATTATTCAATTTATGCTGAAGTTTCAAATCCATTTTTTCATAAAGTGTTATTTTATGTGCTTTTGATTTATTTCTCAAGATAAATTCACACCCATTTGGTCTCTATTTAATAAGGGGTTTGATTCTAAATGACCATATGATAGAATTTTATAAACAACTAATTTACAAGCTTTTTTGGTTGTTGTACTTATTAGTTCAAGTCCTTTCCAATCTAACTAATTACTCATTGACCACATATTAAAAAAAAGAAGCATCCATTATTTTATTTTATTTTGGAAATCTTTTAGTACTTCTGGTTAATTAAATTTATAAAAATATTATATACTATCAAAAAAAATCACAATTATGACTGTCTTTTCTAGAGATATAATATAGATCTATGAATCAATACTTAAGAATTGATTTATACATTGGAGATTGTAAATTTTGGTTTTAATAGATATAAATTAATAAATTTCTAAATTAAAAAAATTTAACATAAAACTAATCAAATGATCATTATCATATATTTTTTATCAAAATATAAAGCAATTCAGTAATGTAATCAACTCAATATGTAAATTTTGTCTCAATAGAACATAAGATACATGTATGTATGTACATGTATCTCAAAAGATCAAGCATGGTAGAGGGAGTTTATAAGTAGAAATTGAGAGGAGGAAAGATTGCAAGATTTGGTAAGAAGTGTAGAAGGCCATATTGCTCAATATGTAGAGGAGAAGAAGAAGACATTGAAGGTTGAGTACAAAGACAAAGTGTAGATGTATTGTGAAGAGTTGAAGGTGGGGAGAACTTGTGGGTATAAGTCAGAATTGCTAGGAGAGATTGTTGGGAGGATGAAGGCAATATTGAGTATAGAGATAAAGTGAAGTTGGAGGAAACAAGACAACACAAATTGAAGTTGTTAGTGCAAGAGACTAGAAAGAGAAAGACAAAGGGCATAGAATTGAATAATCTTTTGATTCATTCGAAAGAGAGAGAAGATAGAAAGATGCTAGAAGCAAGAGACAATGTGAGTATCATATTAGATTTATTAAAATCAAATTTAGATAAACTTTGGAGTAGTGTGAAGGAAGAAACTAAATACAAAGTAGTGGAGGTAGGAGTGTAGGTGTCTTTGGGTGAGTTACCTGAGTTGTGTAAAGAAGTTAGAGTAGAGGAAGAGGAGATAATTAGTAGGATTATTATTTTAGTTTCAATTCAATTGAAGATAGGATAGAAATAGAAAAAGATGTTGAAGTAGTAGAGGAATCCAAAGTGAAGGAGAAGATTGTAGTTACATTGGGTGTAGAAGCTAAATTAGAGGTAGACATTGGATCCAATTAGTAATAGATTTGAGATTGAAGAGGTAGATATAAAGAAGTGGAATATCATTTTGGATCTGTAGGTTGACAAAGTAGCAATTGGAAGAGTATATTGGTAGATAATTGTCAGTGCTCTGCCTATTTAATGGAAGCATTCATAATGAATTGTTGTTCAATATCCATATTTTCAAATTTGAGTAAAGTGTTGTAACTCAATGCTCAATGTTTCAACTTAATTCCAAGTATCAATCTTGTTTGTGTTTACGATTGTTTGGAGAAGTTTGAATTGCAATGGGAGTGTGTTAGATGTTGGATTCTACAGCTCTAATTTCATTTTGTGTGTGTGATCCTAAGTGGACTGCAATCAAGGCAATGCTTTGACAAATCTGTGAGGAATTATAGTGTTGGTAGTAGTATGAATTTGTGATCATAGTGTTGGATTGATGCAAAGCAATTTTAATTGAGGAAGTTGTGCCTTTGGTGGAGGGGTGGAACAAAATTCTGAAGTGAAGTCATTTTGTGGTGAAGTAGCCTTCTTTGAGAAAATTGAATCATCAAAATTGAGATTGGTTTGGAAAGAAATTGATGACTTGTGATTATGGGTGTTGTGATTTGTGATAAGACTGCAAATTGAACACTTGTTACTCTCTTTTGGGTGTGGTTTCTACCCTAGAGAGTAAAAGAAACAATCAAGAAGGACTGCTTGGTGACTTTTACTTTGTATTTTACCATTTTTTACTAATATCTCTATGGGAACAAACAATTACTTACTGATTACCGCAAAAGTGATACTTGTTGGATTGTCACAAGGATATATTATTAAATGCATCTAAACTCAAGTGGTGTGATATAACTAAGCTAGTAAAGCTTACTACAATTGCATTCAAATCAACAATTGGTGGTATTCTTTAAGAAAAATTGGAGGATCAATAATATCCATTTTTTTTCTCAAAAATTACTTTTAGCACAAAAAAATTACAAAGAGGAAGAATTGGCTATAGTATTGATTACAAATTTTTGAATAATCAAAAGAAAGAGATCTATGGAAACAAGAAATCCAAACAAAATATCTGATGGGTCGAGTGGAAAAATACAATAAAATAAAATAAATATTTATTTATTTGTATATAGATTTATTTATATTTATATAATGTATATAAGAGAGAAAAAACCAACTTTGGATATTTTGACTTGCACCATTCATTTTTAAATGGTATGAGAAATTAGCACAAATAAAAGAAGATGTATTAATTAATGAGATATTGCAATCCAATCAAGCAACCAAGGTCCTAACTTGACTTTCAAGGAAGTATTTTATCTTTAAAATCCAAAATACATGTTGTGAAGGTGTTGGATGAATATCATACTTTAGCCATTGTTGGACGTATTAAGACAAAAAAGATACTAAAAGTACTAATATGATCAATTTTTGTCTAAACATGTTGGAATAATTAACTATATATATGATGATTCATTTGGTGTATGACCAAATTTAGAAGTCTGGAAGTTTATTAAAACCTCTCAATATTTTACAACAACAGTTGGAACAAGTGATTAACATAGTCTTTGGTAACCATATACATCTATTAGCTTCAATTATTAAGTTATTTTTTAGATATAACTTAATAACACAATTCATGTAGAGCCTACAACCAATGGTCATATTGACCTAAGTTCGCTTTTATCTAATATATAGATACCATCTTTTCATAGCATGTTCTCTCTAGAGCACTCATCACTAACTGAAAAACTCAATTTTAAAGTATATTTGGAAAATTTTGTCTAGGATGTTTTAAAGAAGGTTAACCATATCCACTACTTAGTCTTCTCAAGATGATAGGCAAATATAGAGAAAAAATAGATAATTAAAGATATATTCTGTACCTTTTCCTTGGGACAATAAGAAACATATCCTTTACCTTGCATACCTTGTTATCAATTGTTGAATTGCATACAATAACTTATATATCCATCTATAAGAAGCATATAATTCCACTTGATGTATGGTTGATATGCAAACATGTTATATTTCTTATGAAAAGAGAAATTATGTGTATATTATCACTAATTTTATTACCATTGAGGATATATTAGGGAGTTTAACATTCAATTAGTAAATACATAATAACTAGCAAAGGTAATATACTAATACCCATAGACAATATATGGGATCCAAGATAAGAAATCACAAAAATCAAATCTGATTATCTGTTGCCACTTTGCATTTAGTTTGATTACAAAAGATTAGTGAATGGTATTCTTGTTGCCATAAAACATCATCACAATACAAGATTTTTATATTGGTTTCTTTTTATACATTGCAATCTCATATGAAGTAAATTTTGTGTACTTCTTTTGAGGAAGTTTAAGCCTTGTGCATGTAACTTACAAATGTGCATCACCTATCATTTTTGCTTCAATTTAGAAAGATAATAGTAGTTTGAGATCAAGCAAATCTTTAAGAAATAAACATATGGTTATTTTTGTCAAGATAGAAAAGATGTCCATTTTATGAAGCACTATGTGAACATAAGCTTACCTAGTTGACTTGTTCTTACTAGTTGCAAAGTTTAAACAAATACAAAATGAGGATATTGAGACTTGATTGTGAATTTGGTAAAGTTAAATATCCTCATTTTGATTTTTTTTAAAATAAAAAATGAGAATATAGATTTCATCTAGTTAAAAATATGTGCTACTAAAGTAGCTAGTATAAGGTTGTGGGTGAAGTTAAGCATAAACATCCATATGAAGTCAAGAGTAACTTGTGAGTGAAGTTAAGCATGGGCTTATAGGTGAAGTCAAGAGTACATTTAAAATGAAGTTAAGTGTAGTTGGTTAATACTTCACTTGCAAGTCTTTTATCAATATGATAGTCATATTTGTTTTGCATATCATATCATCAATCTGCATGAGAGATAAGGATTGAACTTTGTGATAACAATTTATTATATAAAAAAAGATACATTGATCCTTTAGAGTATCTTACATTTGGAATTAATTTTAGAGAAATATTTATGTATGCAGAAGCTACATTTAGATATGCATAGGATAGTGGACTTAATCTACTCCATGGTGTCTCAAATAGAATTTGAGTTCTTATTTGCAACTTTAATGCTAATAAATTTGAAACATAAACCAATTCCATAGTATCCATTCCATTGAAACATAAACCAATTCCATCTGACAAGTAATGAAGAAAGTAAAGAATCAAGTAATATTCTTTCCTTATTTCTTCAAATACACAACTTGGATCAGTTGATAATTGTAATTCTTATTGGGAAAACTTTCTCCATATGTTATTCTTTGCTAGACAAAGGCTCCATATTATTTGTAATAATATGGAGTTAGTAGAAGCTAAATATAACTAAAAGGAGATAGAAGTAACATATATTTAGGAAATTTTAAGAATATTCTAGAAGGATTCAGAAAACTTCTTGGTGAAAAGCTCTTATGACTCTTCCAAGGATTGAATAACTTGTATGCCAAGTTGATGGCTAGGTTAGCTTGCATGTTAAGTAAATGGCTAACTTAGCTTGAACTCCAAGAAAGGCTACTTCTAGAAGGAACCTTCTTGGGACCTTGTATATACGTTGCTTGTAAATACCAAAGCCTAATCTCAAGCTAGGCATTTGGAGTTTACCTCATTTGAGAGTTCCAATATGATCTTCCATTCTCTTATTTCTATCCTTGGTCTTTTACATTGGTATCAAAGCAAGAATGAGATGGATGGAATCTATGGACCACCAAATCCATTTCACGCAAACTATTGAGATTTCCATATCTATGTACTACCAAAGCATCATTTTATGCAATTTATTATTTCATGCTTTGGGCAAATTTTTTTGAATACAATCACCTTATTAGATGCAATAAGTCCACCACTCTCTATAATTAACTTGTTAACTTGGATAATTGAAAGTAGGTAGTTTGGTAGAGTAGTAGTTATGGCAGCAAGGTATCTTGTTATCATTGCTATATAGCAATATATTGAGCATCTTACTTGATTGCTGGAAGGGAGAGATTGTCATAGTCAATGACAAGAGAAAGTAGAGAGAGTAGTGATTTAAGAGGGAGAGAATCAAGTTTGATTTCCAAAGCCAAAGGTATTTGAAAGCAAGAATCTATTGAGTACAATAGAGAATTTCAGGTTTGATTGCAAACTTTACTTTGAATGTACAAATATTTTGAATGAACAAAACCAACTTCTCTTGGTTTTGAGCCAATTTGATAGAGTGGTAAAACTATGGTGGAAATTTTGGGTATAGCAAGCTCAATTGGAAATTTTTTACTCCAATTTTGACATAGGTAGAATTCAAGAGTGCAATAATTGGGAGATTCCAAGCAATGAATGTCATAGAAGTTACATCACACAATTCCAAAACATAATAATTTAGATTCCAAAGATATTCAAAAGAAAAGTTCTAGATTGGTTTGTGAGAGGCTTGCAATCTCATACCAAATTGTAACCATAAATGAGTCCAAATTTTTGTGAAAATCCATGTAGTTTGTCAAGCGCTTTGATTCCTTGGTTGTCACAACTTAGTGTCAACCTAGACCTTCATAAAACCTATAAACACACCACACACAGATGAGAGAGCTTGCATTGATGGATATTTATGTCATCCAATAGAGATCACTGAATGTCATAGCCAAAGAATAATTACAACAAAATAGTGGTTGCTTTTACTTTCAGCAAATTGGACATCTCATTATCAATGTCAAACAAGAAATGAATTACCTCAATCCATTGCCCAAATGGAGTTTCTAGAGCATGAGGATCAAGAAGACAAAGGGTCCCAATAAGAGATATAGAGCAACTTACTAGGAACATGATTTGTTCTAATGGGATTGAAGGTTTGATTCACTTGCAAGGTATGATATCAAATTGTGGTTGTAAGATTTTGGGAGTTTTGGAAATAACATGTCCATACAAGTAGCAAATGAATCATGTATTCTTATCAAGTTGATATTGGATAGCATATTGCTGATGGTGGATGGTAGAAACGATTTTGCACTCTTTATCTCAAATCCTATTACATTCAAGATTAGAATCCTTCTCAATCTTGAAAACGTATGAGAATCAAAGTATAGTCAAAGTGTATGAGATTTGTAATTTTTCCCTTGCACTATAATATTATTCTAGGCTTTATTTGGCTTAAATGCCACATAATTTAATTTGATCAGTCACAATGAAAAATTCAAGTACAACACAAAGATAAGAATTATTGATAACATTGTTTGGCACCTTTGAGGAAGACACCTAAGAGTAGTCAGTCTTAAGTTGGGAATATTTTAGTATAGCGGTTGTAGAACTAGCTTTAGAGGAGATAATTCCTATTTTTTTAATATGGATCAAGCCTCCTACACAAGAGGAATCTAATGAGGATAAGAAGCCTCAAAAGCCAATGGTTGATCAAATAGTTCAAGAGTTTGCAAATGTGTTTCTAGATGATCTTCCAAAAGGTTACAATCTGATCAAGGTATGCACTTCAAGATTGAACTATTGCTAGGTAGTAATCCAATGAGTAGACCAATCTATTGGCTCTCACCAAAGGACTTATAAGAACCTCAAACAACATTGACCAAATTTTTGGAGAAGAATTTCATAAGACATAGTACATCCCTTGGGAAGCTCAAGTACTATTTGTACCAAAGTAGTCACTTGGTGCCTTCATTTAAACAAGCAAGCACTTAGAAGAAAAGGACTCTAACCATTGTGAACAATATGTCTAAATGTACAATTCATAGGGATATTGAAAGCCCAGTGGCACTTTGTATGTGAGTTGAGGATACAAATAAATATTAGGAAAAAAAACTCTTTTCCCTTGCAATTGATAGTCACTTTTGTTATATTGCATGATTTCTTGATTAATAGATCCAATATGTGGGAGGAAGAGGATGAATTTGCTAGAGGGAAAGTGCATTCTATAAATCAGTTCATTGAGGTTGGTAGTGAGAGTTATCAATAGTAGAATAGAGAAGAAACTAGGTAGTAGCATTTTAGATAAGAAACTAACCATGGAGTGGTAGAAACATGCTTTGCCTTGATCCATGCACCCAATGGTTTTTTGTTGAAGACATTTCATGTCAATAACATATATATATATATATATATATATATATATATATATATATATATATATATATATATATATATATGCAACTTATATGAATGATTTTCCAAACAAGTTATCTCCAAAAAGTTTAGTGAATGAATGATTTTATGATTTGGTCCTAACTATAGGTTTGCTCCATGTCAATTTCATTGTCAAAATGGTTTTTATTGTATGGGTCAAAAATTTAGATTTGCTCATCTAGGTTAGGGATTTCTTGTTGTAAAGGATATAGTTTGCTCATTTTTGCTAGGTTTGCTTATCCAAGTTTGGGTTCTCTCATTTTAGGGCTATGGGTTTGCTCATTTACTAGGTTTGCTTATCCATGTTTGGGGTTGCTCATTTTGGACGTGTTTGCTTGGATTTATTTTGAGACCCAGTTTGGACCAAAGATATGGCCATTCATCATGATTCTTTGTGTTCTATTGAAACAATGAAACAATGAAACATAAAGCCCTAAAGACCCAAAGAGTCAAAAGGTTAGAAACACAATACAGAACATGAAATGTAAGCCTAGGGCATCTGACCAATCTGTAACAAACTGGTCGGATGTAAACTAATCTTGGTCATATACTTCCCTAACACTAAAGCCTCAATCTATAAGAGTGTTGAGAAATCACTACAACTACTCTGATGTTTGACTATGATCTACAAGTAACAAGGGCACTCAACAACACATGGTGCATCCTCAACTTTGCTCATAGTACACAATATGAAAGTCACATGGAGTGCTCTATCTGCTGCCAACGTCCTTGTTCTACTTCTAGTCTATGAGAACTCATTCTATACTAAGCAATAACATGTCTAAGTGAAGCTGAAATCCTAGCCAAGAAATAATCTTGTTCACAATACAAACATAGGATTTACAAACCATTGATAGAACACCATCTTGGTACCGAGTTGCTGCCATGAGCAAAGTAAGAATTGCTCCTTGATCACTTCTCATAGTGCAATAGGCTCCAATCTCCAATGTTGCTAAAAAACATTCCACCTTGTGACCCATGCAATCAGACCTGTATATCAACCAATAGATAGAGTGACACAAAAAGCTTGGTAGGGAAGTTTCTCATGCTCCATGGACCTCGCCTTAGTGGCATATGTGAGAGCTAAGAACAAAGCTTCAGCTCCAAGAGGCAAAAACCCTATTTCAGCAAGCAACTATACATAGGGAGTTTGTGTCCTCATCCCAAGGTCATCACACAAAAACAATTTCTAAACTTTCTCCACCTTTTGCCACCATGTCTTCTTAGTACATGGACCCCAAATTTGAGCACCATAGAGAACTACCGGCTGCACAAGAGATTTGAGCAACACCTTCTTCAACTCCCATGTGGTAAGATTAGCAAGTCTAGAGCAATTCATGAGTGAATAAAAAGCTCTAAACCCTTTAGTGATTCTCATCTTCACACAAGTAGACCAACTATAGTCATGAGAAAACTTAAGGCCCAAGTACTTATAAGAAGAAATGTGCTCCAACTACTGTCCGTCAAAAAAGAAAGATGTGATACCTTTAGAAACCACCACAATCACCTTGGACTTGTCAAGGTTCACCTCCATCTTTATTTGATTGCAAAAGCAAAGAACAAAATCCAACAGTTTTTGTGAACTCTTTGAATTGGTAGAGAGGAGCACTACATCATTATGGTACCCACATTTTTTGGTTTTGATTTGTTTTGAAGAAGAAATGTACAGTCAAGGTGGAATTGAACCCAAATGGAGACAAAAGAAGAAGAATTGAGTCTTTGGGTTGAACCTGAAGAAGCTTACTTCGTGTCAAAGGAAGAGGAGGAAGGAGTTTAGACACCAAAAGAGGGTACTTCGCATCAGAATGAAGGTTGTAGGTCAGAATTATTGTAGGGGCCATATCTCAATGACCACATGTCCAAATCATGCGTGTTGTATCTTGTCAAAAATATCTCTTTCAGGGCTTTCCATCACCACCAAAATTGTTGAGTTTAAAGGTTTATAGCATAAGTTAAAAACATTTTAAGTTTCTATAGTAGGTAAAGAGTAGTTGAGTGACTTCAGAGCTACAGGTGTACAAGTTGGCTCTTTGATGATACATGCACTCCTTTATGCAGAAGATGTAGTGCTCCTCTCCACCAATCCAAAGAGTTTACAAAAGCTATTGGATTCTCTTCTTTGCTTTTGCAATCAAACAAAGATGGAGGTGAACCTTGACAAGTCCAAGGTGATTGTGGTGGGTTCTAAAGGTGTCACACCTTTCTTTTTTGATGGACAGTAATTGGAGCAAGTTTCTTCTTATAAGTACTTGGGCCTTGAGTTTTCTCATGACTATAGTTGGTCTACTTGTGTGAAGATGAGAATCAATGCAAGGTTTAAACCTTTGTATTCACTCATAAATTGCTCTAGACTTGCTCATCTTACCACATGGGGCTTGTAGAAGGTGTTGTTGAGATCTCTTGTGCAGCCGGTGGTTCTCTATGGTGCTTAGTTTTGAGGTCCAAATACTTAGAAGACATGGTGGCAAAAGGTGGAGAAAGTTCAGAAATTGTTTTTGTGTGATGAACTTGGGACAAGGACTCAAACTTCTTATGTATTGTTGCTTGCTGAAATAGGGTTTTCGCCTCTTGAGGCTGAAGCTTTGTTCTTAGCTCTTACATATACCACTAAGGTGAGGTCAATGGAGCATGAGAGACCTCCCTACCAAGCATTTGTGCCACTCTATTTATTGGTTGGTATATAGATCTGATTGCATGGGCCACAAGGTGGAATGTTTATGAGTGACATTGAAGATTGGAGCTTATTGGACTACTAGAACTCATCAAGAGCAGTTCTTACTTTGCTCATGGCAGCAACCCGGTACCAAGATGGTGTTCTATCTATAGTTTGTAAATCCTATGTTGGTCTATTGTGAGCAAGATTATCTCTTGGCTAGGATTTCTACTTCACTTAGACATGTTGTTGCTTAGTATAGAACTATCTCTCATAGACTAGAAGTAGAACAAGGACAATGGAAAATAAAACACTCCATGTGACTCTACAAATTGTGTGCTATAAGCAAAGTTGAGGTTGAGCACCATGTGTTTGTTGATTGCCCCTGTTACGAACAGATCAGAGTCAGATATCAGATTAGTTGTAGTGATTTCTCAACACTCTTACATATTGAGGCTTTAGCGTTAGGGAGGTACATGACCAAGGTTAGTTTACATCGGACCAGTTTGTTACACATTGGTAAGATGCCCTAGGCTCTTGCCTAGGCTCACATTTCATGTGTTTTGTATTGTGTTTTTAGCCTTTTGACTCTTTGGGTCTTCCGGGCCTTTATATTTCATTGTTTCATTGTTTCATTGAAGGTTTCACTCTAGTAAACAATGAAGGTTTCACTCTAGTCGGTTCAACCTAGAACAAGCGGAGGCAATAGTGAGGTAGGGGTTTTGGAGGTATTGCTACTTACATCAAATTTGGCTTTGAAAAATCAGTCTAAACCCAGCATGATTGTAATTGGTCTACTTGTGTGAAGATGAGAATCAATGCAAGGTTTAGACCTTTATATTCAATCATGAATCCCTCTTGACTTGCTCATCTTACAACATGGGAGTTGAAGAAGGTGTTTTTGAGATCTCTTGTGCAGCCAATGGTTCTCTATGGTACTCAGATTTGAGGTCTAGGTACTAAGAAGACATGATGAAAAAAGGTGGAGAAAGTTTAAAAGTTGTTTTTGTGTGATAAACTTGTGGTCAGGACTCAGACTCCTTATATATTGCTGCTTGCTGAAATAGAGTTTTTGCCTCTTGAGGCTGAAGCTTTGTTCTAGCTCCTACATATGCCACCAAGGTGAGGTCCATGGAGCATGAGAGACTTCCCTACCAAGCTTTTTGTGCCATTCTATCTATTGATTGGTATACATATCTGATTGCATGGGCCACAAGGTGGAATGTTTATGAGCAATATTGGAGATTGGAGCCTATTGCACTACAAGAAGTGATCAAGGAGCAATTCTTATTTTGCTTATGGAAGCAACCCAATACCAAGATGGTGTTTTATCAATATTTAGTAAATCCTATGTTGGTGTGTTGTGAGCAAGATTGTTTCTTGGCTAGAATTTCTACTTCATTTAGATATATTATTGCTCAGTATAGAACTAGCTCTCATAGACTAGAAGTAGAACAAGGACATTGGCAACAAATAGAGCACTCTATGTGACTTTGTATAGTGTGTACTATAAGCAAAGTTGAGGATGAGTAGCATGTGTTTGTTGATTGCCCTTGATATCATCAGATCAGAGTCAAACATCAGATTAGTTGTAGTGATTTCTCAACATTCTTACAAATTGAGGCTTTAGCATTAAGGAAGCATATGACTAATGTGACAACCCGGCAAATATCACTTTTGCGGTAATCGGGTAAGTAAAGTTGGTTCCCGTAGAGATACAATTCAGAATTGGTCAAATACAAAGTCAAACAGTAACATGTAGTTCTTCTTGGTTGCATCTTTAGTCTCTCAGGTAGAAACTACACACCCAAAAGAGAGTAACAAGCTCAAAATCTTGACAACTTGTCACAAATACACACACAGAATCACAACATAGCAAATTTTGTCCAAACAACTCTTGATTGTGATGTTTCAGATTCTCCCAAAGATGGCACTTCACTGCGAAGAATGATTTTGCCTCAAAATTGTGTTCCACCCTTCTACTGAAGGCACAACTTCCTCAATCAAAATTGCTTCACATCAACTTCGTGCTGCACTCACAAATGCATAATATTACCAACACTACAATTCCTCTTAGATCTATCAAGGCATTGCTCCGATGCACTTCACTCAAGAACAGACACACAGAATGAAGATCAAGGCTGCAGAATCCAACATCCATAGACACACTCATTTGCACTTCAAAATTCTCTACACACTCACAAACACAAACACAGAATTGACAATCAGAATTAAGCTCAAGCGACGAGCAGTGAAAATGAGCACTTTGCTTTATCTATCTTCAGAAATATGAATACTGAACAACATAATATTGTGAATGCTCCCCTTAAATACTGAAGCAAATGGCAGTTCTTCCTACTTATGCACCACTTCCTAACATCTCTTCCTACCTGTAGATCCAAATTGACAATCCATCTCTTCATATCTGCCTCTTCCTATCTCAAAATTGGTACTACCCCGATCCAATATCTACCTCATCATCGGCTTCCAATCCCGCTGATCTTCCTACCACTTCTCCTTCTTTGGGTATATCTACAACTACTAATTCCTTCACTACTTCTACTACTACTACTACTTCTACACTAGGATCAACAATTGCACTAAGGAGTGACTTATCTAACTCTTTATCTCCTGACCCACTCCTCTCTAATGTCTCTAATAATAAGTCCAATGACACCTGTATTTTGATGTCTGCAACATCGGAATCCCTCTCCCTTGTCACACTACTCCTAATTCTTTCTAACTCTAAATTGACTAAATCTAATCTGAGACTGACATTGTCCCCTACTTCTAACATCTTCCGATCTACTCTCTCCCTCAATTGGATCAGCAAAGTATTCATATCTACATCTTTAACTCTCCTCTTCCAAGTTTCCTATACAACCAATTTTAGCTCATATAAACGTGCTTCTTCCAATCTCCCTTCAGCCTCAATGCACAACATAGCTCTCAATTTTCTTGCTACGTCTCCCATCAATTCAGACTCATATCTTTGCTATTGCTCTGCCTTCAGCTCTTCATGATACATCTTCAGCTCGTCTTTGTACTCAACAGCAAGCATCTCCTTCTCCTCCACATATTGTGAACCTCATAGTTTTGTACTTCATACTTGCTCACGCAATCTTTCTTCTTCTTCATGCTTGACTACTAACTCTCTTTGCCATGCTTGATCCTTCCCGGCTGCACCCTTCTTCAAGCTGTCCAACTCCTGCTCCATTATCACTGCCATTGCCTTGAAATGAACATTCTCAATGTGCACATCATTCACTTCCTCCTTCATTTTGCTTAGCAACATCACCTGCTCCTTCAATTCCCTAGCTTGCTTTTGTAGTTCTTTCCCTCATGACTCACAACTCTCTTGTAACATCTCAAAAGTCTTCTTCTTCAAGGCTTCATCTCTCCAAAGTTCTTCAATTTCTTCATTTTTTCAGACTTCTCACTCTTGCAACCCCTTCACTTCACTCAACAGATGCTTCACCACCTACAACTCATTTGTCACCTTTCTACGATCTTGGGGAATTACTTTCTGATGCTCCTTCAATAGTTCCAACAAGGATGTGACAACCTTTGTTAGATACAGTATCCCACCAAAGTTCTCTTCATCTTTGTCTCATTCTTCATCTTTGTCTTCGTCTTTGTATTTGGCTCCTTTTGCCAAAGTCACAATCTTTGTATCTTTAATGAGACCGCTTCTGAGCTCTCTTCTTCTTTACCGATTGAACTCGGCCTTGCAGGATATTCCTTCTTTTTCTCTGGTCTCTGCTTGTCTACCACCAAGGCTAAGCAATGATTTGTTGTTCTCAATACTCTATCAATCATCACATGAGAAGCTTCATTGACTCCAACCGCTTGCTGAACCTCAGGTTCCCCCTCACTTTCACATCCAGACTCCTCACTTTGTAAGGTGAGTTCATCCTCTTCTGATTCCTCTCCTTGCAACTCTATTTCTTCTTCATACTCTGATTCCAATGATGCTTCTCTCACCGTCTTCTTACTCTGCACAACCAGTCTTTGAGTCTTCCTTTGAGCTAGAGGCAACTTTGCTTCTTTGGGTTTACTGCGCTTCTTCTTCTTTAGACTTGTGACTTCTTCTATCTTCCATTGTCCCGTCTTCAAGAAGTGATCATCATTGGGTCACAGGTGTGTCATATATTGTTGCTCTTCTTCATTTTCTTCCCCTCTTAAATCAAGATGGAAATGCAACACCATGCAATGCCTCTCCTCCACTATTAGCAAATTCAACCCAAAGTAGAAATGTGCTGCAAATGATGCAAAATAATGTGGAGGCAAACCCGTCCTCTAATTGATCACCATCTGCCTCATTTGGTGGTGAAAACACTTCGCCCAATTCACCTTCACCCTTGCAAACATCTAGTGGAAGAAGACTGCTTGCTGCATGTTCATGTAAGTTGTCCGTTTTGGTTTGAACATGGCCATTATCGTCCCCATGATACTTCTTCTAATCAGATCCCAATAGGACTCCACCTTGTAACCATTTGTTGTTCTTGGAGCAAAGAAATTTTTTTGGATTTCCTCCATTTCTTATGCAACATCACACTTCCGATAGAAGGTGATCCCTGTCGGTTCTCCTACTTCCTTCCCCAACACTAACCTCCAATCCGACTCAGTCCATCAAGCCAGATTTCCTCTCTTCCCTTTGACTTTAGGGCCCTCCTCACAATTACTAGCAACTATCTCTGCCATCACTCTTGGAAAACTGAAATTCTAGTTCTATGCTAAAAACGTAATACAAAGTCTTTTCAAAACCTCAATTCTGGCTACCACATCTAACCTACGAATTGCAAAACTTTGCACCGCCAAAGTATTTGTGACCTTCTTTGCCATGATCTGCTCTCTCGTTCTTTGGCACTAAAAGACTATACCTTCTCTTGGACAAGACACTCTAACCCCTTCTGGAGTTTGGAAAATTGCACTCTCAATTGGCTTCCTGACACGCATTATTGCAGGATGACTACTCAAAGGAATTGGAAATTTACTTGGCATATTCAACTTGTCCCTGCACAATTGCAATTTTATAATACCCCGAATTGTACTCATTCTTCAGTCAATTTCAAATTTGACTTCCCCTTTTTTGCGTGTTGCTATCCTATCACTATCAAGACATGCTTCTTTTGCCTCTCCTGTTCTTGAAGTGTACTTTCTTGCCATGTACCAAAGTTGTTAAATGATCTTTGTATCGCCTGTGCTTTTCGACCCAAAGACAATGCTCTTTGGACTTTTTCCATCATACTCCTCTTCCAAGTACCTCCATCATCGGATCTGATCTCGCCTTCTTTGGATTTCCTCCAAAGTCACTTTCATCCATTCCTTCTTTTGCAATTCGGCTTTCCGTGCTTACTTCTTCCCTCAAATGCTGATAAACAGAAAAAAACAAAAAATATGGGCACCACAACTAAGGTTAGTTTACATGGACCAGTTTGTTACAGATTAGTCAGATGTCCTAGGCTCTTGTCTAGACTACATGTCATGTGTTTTGTATTGTGGTTTCAGCTTTTTGTCTCTTTGGGTCTTCCGGGCTTTATATTTCATAATTTCATGAGAAAAAAAGCCCAAATACCAAGTACTGATAAGAAGAAACCTACTCCAACTGTTGTCCATCAAAAAAGAAAGGTGTGACACCTTTAGAACCCACTACAATCACCTTGGACTTGTCAAGGTTCACCTCCATCTTTGTTTGATTGCAAAAGCAAAGAAGATAATCCAACAACTTCTGTAGACTCTCTGGATTGTTGGATGGGAGCACAATATCATTTGGTTTGCTCTTTGATGATACATACACTCTTTGACAGTGTATGTATCATCAAAGAGCAAACCTGTACACCGGTAGCTCCAACTTCTATGAGTTGCAAAGATACTACCAACTAGTATGGTATGATATTTGGTGATAACATCTCTATGGCAACACTTGTGAATAGGAACGACCTTCTTCAAGCACCATCTATCTGAAAAGCCACACTTGATTGCCTCATTCAAGAGAGAAGTGAGTATTGGAATCAGATGGCTACCGCCTCACTTTAGAAGTTCAACACATAGTCCATCAAGGTCTTCAACTTTACCATTGGCCAACTTCTTGAGTTGGTACTTGACATCAGCTTCAAAGATGGTGAGAGTAGATCCAAGGCTAGGTGCCATGCTTGGAGCATCAGGGAAAAAGTATAGATCCTTCACATAGTCTCAAAGCTCCTTTGGGTCCAATGATGCAGATGGAGATCTCATTGTTACCTTCTTCTAGACAGCCTTGGGATTGCTCTATAGTTCAATGCTTAACTCAACCTCCTTGAGTATAAAAAATTGCCACTTCTTGCACTTCACCAACTTTTTATAAGAGACAAGAGACTTGATTTTGTGCAATCTGATCAAGAGACCTATCCATAGCTTTGATCCTTGCCATTTTACGGTCAACATCATTCTACCTATTGCAAGGAAGACCAAGCCTCTTCCTATGAGAACCTCTTGGAAACAAAGTAGTAGATGTAGATTGAAGAACTGCAACCAATTGATCACTATGTTGTTGAAAATCAGAAATCTATGCCATAGAGCTCAATTTTTCTTGGATAGCTTGTTGGTACAAATCTCTCTTGTGAAAATCTAGATGGAGTTTCCTTCTAAAGGAATGCTCAATAGGTAATGTGGTTCTAATGGGGCAGGGAAGAAGGATGGCATAGGATAGAGGTGCATGGTCAGATTCAGGTTGAAGATCTAAAACAACAAAATTTGAGACAAGGTGTATATCAAAGGGTGAGGTGAGCATATAGTCTATAGTGCTTGAACCACCAAAAGCAAAGCATGTACTCTTACAAGTTTAAGGAAATTGAGAAAGGCTTCAAGATCTTCAAGTTACAATTGGTACCAAAGCTCAAAAAATGTTCACTCATGGGGTTGGACGTAAGATCTTTGGAAGAGCAAGACCAAGCACTAGAATGGTCTATCAAGCTATGAAGAGGGTCATTCTCAAGGTCACTAAACTCAAGAATTTGAGAAGCTTGGATCCTAGCATTGAAATCACCAAGAACAAGTATTGCACCTTTACTTTGAAACTCCAACACATCCTTTGTTAGGGAGTGGAAAGGTTGCATGGTATTGACATCTCCACTTGAGTAAATAGGTGATATCAATGCAGAAAAGTAACAAACAGCAAGGAAGCAAGGTGTAACAACTCCTCCAATCTTCAACCATTGGTACTGTCCACAGGAGTCTTGGCCTATCAAAGAGACTAATTTTTCAAAGCCAAATCTGATGTAGGTAGCAATACCTCCAAGCCCCTTCCTCTATGTTGCTTCTACTTGTTCTAGGTTGAACTAACAAGAGTTGAAGGTATATTGAGCATGCTCAATATACCTTCAAGCCCCTTCCTCTATGTTGCTTCAATGTCTTGAATGTTGTTTCCTTCATGTTCCCATGTCTCCACAAGATTGATCAAATCAACGTCATCCCACAAAGGCTTAGCGTTGGAGTACTTGGTATGTGTGAGCCCATGAACATTCCAAAACAACACTCTAAGGGTCTAGAATTGCTATGCAATAGCTGACAATTTCTTTTGAGTAATCACAGCTCTATTATCTCTCAAGAATGCAACAAAACCTACTTGTTGAGCCTCCTTCACTTTTGCTAATTCTCCTTTCTTTGCTTGCCATTGGAGAGACATGAGATCAGGGTCCAACCACATAGACCGCCCCTTCAGTATAGCCTTGTTTTCCATCAATATTGAGTTTCTGAGCCAAACCTCACCAAATTGCTTCTTGGTTATGCATCTTGTTGTCCCAACCTATATGCTTGCAAAATTTAATAATCATGGACTCTCAAAGAATCAACAATAAAATCACATACCATGGCCTTGGTGTCTTCTTTCTTAGTCTCTAGCAAACCTGAAATTCTCAAGTTCTTCATTCTAACTAGTTGGTTCTCCTTCTCAACCTCATGCTCTTGTAAGTAAGAGATTTGAGCCACCTTAGTAGCTTCAGCATATGACTTTATCTCCACTTCTAATGTGTCTACAATCTATCGGAGCCCTCCGCTTTGTATAGCAATGTTGATGGCTTGTGCTCCTAAAGAAGCAACTTTCTTGGTAGCATCAACCATCCCCTTGGTTAATAATAACATCAAGATAGTACTCTTCTTCAGATCTTGAATCTCTTGGTTGACTAGGTTCAAGGATTCTTTTACAATGTTGATCTCAACCCTTACAATTTCCATATCAATCATGATGAGTACCTCCTCACCTCTTGTTTATGTACCTATGAAATAGTTATGCATCAAAGTTACTAATTACTGGAGTAACTCAAGTTACTAGGCTAAAAGTCAAGTAAAGTCAAAACGTATAAGGGAATATCCATTCACATGGGCATATTCCACTAGCATGTGATCTTATCTTGACACAACCACTAAGTCAAGGATTCCTCCACATGGGCTATCCTTGGACTATAGAAGAATCCAAAACAAAAAGGCTTGCAGGCCCAAGAGTTCTCAACTCTTTCCTCAAAGCCAAACACCTAGGAATAATACCAAGTCAACACACTAGAACCCAAAATAGTGGTGCTTATCTTTCTACCTCCTCTAAAGTAATGTCCCTTCTATCTTAGCTATGACTAACTCTAGCTAATCATGATTAATGTAGAACCATTGTTTATCTCTATATAAATAATATCTCTCAAGTACTTGTAATACCAGGCTAAATATCACAATACCACACACATGCACAAATGGGTGTTATAGATCAGATCAGCATCATCCTATAAAGGCTTAGTGCTGGAGTACTTGGTATTTGTGAGCCCATGAACATTCCAAAACAACACTCTAAGGGTCTAGAATTACTATGCAATAGTTGACAATTTCTTTTGTGTAATAGTAGCTCTATTATGTCTCAAGAATGCAACAAAATCTACTTGTTGAGCCTTCTTCACTTTTGCTAATTCTCCCTTCTTTGCTTACCATTGGAGCAATGTGAGATTGGGGTCCAACTTGATGCACCATTCCTCCAATATAGCCTTGTTTGCCATTAGTAAATTCCTTTGAGTTTTTGAGCCAAACCTCACTAAGATGCTTCTTGGTTGTGCATCTTTTTGTCCCAATCTATACGCTTGCAAAATTTGATGATCATGGACTCTCAAAGAATCAGAAATAAACTCACTCACTATGGCCTTGGTGTCTTCTTTCTCAATCTCTTGCAAACCTAAAATCCTCAAGTTCTTCATTCTGACCAGCTGGTTCTCCTTCTCAACCTCATGCTCTTGTAAGTAAGAGATTTGAGCCACTTTGGTAGCTTCATCATAAGACCTCATCTTCACTTCTAATGTGTCCATAATTTATTGGAGGCCTCCGCTTTGTGTAGCAATGTCCTTGGCTTGTGCTCCAAAAGAAGCAGATTTCTTGGTAGCATCAAATATCCCCTTGGTTGATGTTAATATCAAGATAGTACTCTTCTTTAGATCTTGAATCTCTTGGTTAACTAGGTTCAAGGACTATTTTACACTGTTGATCTCAATCTTTATAATTTCCATATCAGTCATGAGAGTACTCATGCACCAAGACATAGGTGCAAAGAAGCTTTTAAGCTCTTTGTGGAAGTCACAGGATTTCCTATACTTTTAGCTAATTGTTGTTACTTCAAGGCTATATCAGCAATGTCTTTCACCATCTTGGACTCCTCCATTGTTTCATTATGCCAATCACTAATCACTCACAATCAGTCTAAAAGTTTACTTCCAACACCAAAACTTCAAGATTTTCAAGTAGGCATAGCTTCTATTTACAACAATAAGCACTACTAGCCAGGTATTTAGGTAAGACCTACCTAGAGAAGCTAGTTCTAATGAGATAAGAATCACCTCATTTGGACATGTGAATGTAAAGATACTATCTTCCAAATCTATAAAGCACAAAGATATCAAAGGCTGCAAAAATTAAGGTACCTAGAGCTTCAAATCTGTCCTTTAACCTCTATCAATAAATTCTCAATGTAGAGGTTTGAGTGATCTGATTCTAATGATACAAAGATCACTTCATTTGGATCATTGAGTACAAAGATACAATAGCTTGAATTTACACTTCACAATGTTGTGATATACAAAGAGTCACAGATTTCAAACTATTACAACTTCCTTGTCTGACCTCCAATTGCAACAAATCAAACCACAATAAAAAACTTGCACAATAATTGTTCTGCTACCACAATAACCACTAGATTTTGACCAATAAGTACAAAGCAATCCCACTTCACATTTGCAGATCTTAACACCAAGTACTTAGAAGTGTCATAGTGAAACAAATGCTCATATCATCTGCCTTGGATATTCAATTTTTTGAAATATGGATTTAATAGGAAGATTATGACTATGTGGTTCTTATGACACAAGAATCACTTGGATTGGGTCCATTGGAGTGAAGAGAACTGGCCCTACAAAGGTGGTACTCCAAACACCAAGATGCACAAGATGTGACAGAATGAGAATTTTCACCACTACTTGCTCAGACCTCTACATGTTGCGAGCTTGGCCTTGAAAGAGAGCTTGTCAGTCAAGAATTTTGTTACATCAATTTTTATTCGATTTGCACTTGTGACTGTAGAGCAATACCCTTCCAAATTCTTGCACAATCACATAAGGTGCTCAAAGCTTCCTCAGAATTCAAAAATTCAGAATTTGTGTATTGTTTTAAACTGCAAAAACTTTACCTTGAAAGAAAGCTATCAGCATGATGCTTCTTATGAGACCTTGACAACTCTATTTGCTAAAGTATTGGATATAGTCATACAAAATTGCACCTCAAACCCTAAAATCTATCATTTTCGAATTTGAATCCTTGTAAATTTTTTCACATATGTGGTCTTCAAGTGGGCTTAATATCAATCAAAGGAGATGTTGAAGGTGCATCAAATGCCATCAAAATCACTCCATTTGGACTCCAAATGATGAAGAAACAAAGTCTCAAATATGCATCCTCTATCATAAAATTCATTCACTCATTACTTTTGGCACAAAGCTCAAAACGGTGCAGTGTAGGTGGTCATGGAAACTTCTTGGCAAGGTGCTTCTAACAAGACTAAATCCACAAGGTTTGAACAAGTAAGTGCTTAAGATGGTACGCCAAACTTTTAGGAAATCTCTTCTCTCAAAATTTTGAAATCTCTCTCTTGAAGTATCTTTGACCATCTTGGTCTAATTGACTAAGAGTGTATCCTAAAGCTACATTGGAAACATCAATGTGGAGGATGAAAGGCTTATTCCAATCAAGTTTAACCAGAATTAGAGTTACAATAAGGGACTGCTTGAGGTCCTCAAAAGCTTTAAGAGCCTCCTTGTCCTCCAAAATCATCATGTATTCTACACTCTTCTTCATGTAGATGGTCAATGCATAACCTTGTTAGAAAATGAAAAGATAAACCTCTTAAAGTACCCAACCATCCCCAAGAATTGGCATAACTTGAAGCTTGAAGGGAATAGAAGATTTGAGATTTTCTTCACCTTCTTAAAATTAATTGCCATTCCATCCTTGGAGATGATATGCTTTATAAGTAAACCTTCTTCACAACCAAAAAAGAACTTCTCTAGGTTGAGTGATGCATTTGCTTCATCCAAGCATTGCAAGATGTTGATTAGATGCTCAAAGTGCTCCTCCTTGCTCCTATAGACACACAAATCATCAATAGAGTCTCTCATAAATTTCCCAATGAAAGGTTCAAACATCTTATTCATGGACCATTGGAATGTGGCTAGATCATTACAAAGCCCAAAAGGCATGACCTTGAAAGCATAAGTCTCCCAAAGTGTGGTGAATGTAGAGTGTTGTTAATGCTCTAGTGCAATCTAGATTTGGTTATACTTATTATTACCATCTCCAAAACTATACCTCTCATGACCTATAACCTCCTCCAAGATCTCATCAATGAATGGTAAAGGGTAATAGTACTTACTAATAATGTTGAGCTTCTTGTAATCCACACATAACTTGTCATTCTTTTTTTTCATAATCACAATTGGAGACATCCATTTTGAATTCTCACTCTCAAATATAAATCCGGCCTCCTTGAGCTTATCAATCTCCTCCTTCATAACCAGAGCTATTGGTGGGCTACTACAATGTTGCTTTTGGTGGATTGGTCTTGCATGTGATTCCACCTCTATCTTGTGCTCCTCCAAGGTGACTTCTTCTAGATCCTTGTAACTAAAAGCAAACACATGGATGAACTTGCCAAAAATCTCCTCAAAGCTCATTTCTTCTTATCAAAGGTCTTCTTGAAATCTATAAATGCAACATAGAGAGCTCTCCCAACACCCTTAGATTTCCACCACAAAACATGGAGTACCAATAGGTTGTCCAAGGTACTAAAGCCTGATCTAAAACCCGCTTGGCACTTAGCTCAAATTTTGTACTTTTTAGCCCAAGTGCTGAACTTAGACTCCAAAATTCAACCATACAACTTGGCAAAGATACTACCAACTAGTATGGTATGGTAATTGGTGACAACATCTCACTGGCCAAACTTATGAATAGGAAATACCTTCTTCAAGCACCATCTATCGGGAAAGCCACACCTTATTGCCTCATTCAAGAGAGAAGTGAGTATTGGAATCAGATGGTTACCACCCCACTTCAAAAGTTCAAAACATAGGCCATCAAGGTCTTCAGCCTTACCATTGGCCAACTTCTTGAGTTGGTACTTGACATCAGCTTCAGAGATGGTGAGAGCAGATCCAAGGCTAGGTGCCATGCTTGGAGCATTAGGGAAAAAGTACAGATTCTTCACATAGTTACAGAGTTCATTCAGATCCAACAATGGCAATGGAGATCTGATTGTTACCTTCTTCTAGAAAGCCTTGGGATTTCTCCTTTACTCAGTGCTCAACTCAACCCCCTTGAGTCTCAAGAATTCCCGCTTCTTGCACTTCACCAACTCTCTATAAGAGGCAAAAGCCTGATTTTGTGGAATCTGATCAAGTGACCTCTCCATAGCTTTGATCCTTGCCATTTTACAATCAGCATCATACCATCTATTGCAAGGGAGACCAAGTCTCTTCCTGTGAGATCCTCTTGGAAATAAAGTAGTGGATGTAGATTGAAGAAGTGCAACCAACTGATCACTATGTTCTTGAAAATCAGAACCCCACTCCATAGAGTTCAATTTCTCTTGGATAGCTTGTTGGTACAGATCTCTCTTGTGAAAATCAAGATGTTTCCCTCTAAAGGCATGCTCAATAGGTAATGTGGTTCTATTGGAGCTTGGCATAAGATAGAGGTGCATGGTAAGGTTCAGGTCGAGGATCTAAAATAGCAAAATCTAAGACAAGGTGTATATCACTAGGTGAGGTGAGCACATAGTCTATGGTGCTTGATCAACCAGAAGAAAAGCATGTGCTCTTGCAAGTTTCAAGAAATTGAGAAATGCAATTCAAGATTTTTAGGTTACAATTGGTACCAAAGGTCAAAAAGTGCTCACTCATGGAGTTGCTAATGGAATCTAGGGAAAAGCGGGACCAGGTACTAGAATCATATATCAAGGTATGAATAGGGCCATTCTCAAGGTCACTCAACTCAGGGATCTGAGAGGCTTGGATCCTAGCATTGAAATCACCAAGAATGAGTATTGCACCTTCACTTTAAAACTTCCACACATCCTTTGTCAAGGAGTGGAAAGACTGCATAGTGTTGAGAGCTCCACTTGAATAGATTGGTGATGTCAATGGAGCAAAGTAACAAACAGCAAGGAAGCAAGGTGTAGCAACTCCTTCAATCTTCAACCATTGGTATTGTCCACTTGAGTCTTGGCCTAGCAAAGAGACTGATTTCTCAAAGCCAAATCTGATGTAAGTAGCAATACCTCCAAAGCCCCTTCCTTTGTGTTGCCTCTGCTTGTTCCACGTTGAACCAACACGAGTGAAACCTTCAATGTCTTGAATGGTATTTCCTTCATGTTCCCATGTTCCACAAGATTGATCAAATCAGATCATCCCACAAAGGCTTAGTGTTGGAGTGCTAGGCATTCAGAGTTTTCCCACATTCAAGAATCCCAATGTGAGTTTCTATGCTCCTATTTCTCTCCTTGGTCTTGATCTTTTAAAAAGAGCTAGTTCTATATTGAGCAAAAACATGCCTAAGTGAAGTAGAAATCCGAGCCAAGAGATAATCTTGCTCACAATACACCACCATAAGATTTACAAAGTACTGATAGAACACCATCTTGGTACCAAGTTTGTGCCATAAACAAAGTAAGAACTAAACCTTGATTACCTCTCATAGTGCAATAGACTCCAATCTCCAATGTCACTCAAAAACATTCCACCTTGTGGCCCATGCAATCAGATCTGTATAGCAACCAATAGATAGAGTGGCACAAAATGCTTTGTAGGGAAGTCTCTCATGCTCCAAGGACCTCACCTTAGTGGCATATGTGAGAGCTAAGAACAAAGCTTCAGCCTCAAGAGGCAAAAATCTTGTTTCAGCAAGCAACAATACATAAGGAGTATGAGTCCTCACCCCAAGTTCATCACACAAGAATAGTTTTTGAACTTTTTCCACCTTTTACCACCATGTCTTCTTAGTACTTGGACCCCAAATCTGAGCACCATAGAGAACCATAGGCTGCACAAAAGATATGAACAACACCTTCTTCAACTCCCATATGGTAAGATGAGCAAGTCTAGAGTGATTCATGAGTGAATACAAAGCTCTTAATCTTGTATTGATTCTCATCTTCACACAAGTAGACCAACTATAAACATGAGACAACTCAATGCCCAAGTACTTATGACAAGAAACCTACTTTAAACACTATCCAACAAAAAAGAAAGGTGTGACACCTTTAGAACCCACTACAATCACCTTGAACTTGTCAAGGTTCACCTCCATCTTTATTTGATTGCAAAATGAAAGAAGGGAATCCAACAGGTTCTGTAAACTCTCTGGATTGGTGGAAAGAAGCACTACATCATCTACATAAAAGAGTGCATGTATCATCAAAGAGCCAACCTGTACACCAATAGCTCCAACTTCCATGAGTACCTTCTCTAGGTCATCGATGAAGATTCCAAACAGAGTTGGAGATAGAGCAACCTTGAATCACACGCATTGTGTTGAGGACATTTTGAGAGCTCAAAGATGAACGTTTCACAACCACTTCTCATAAAGTCTAAAGATAGCACCAATCAGATCCGGTGATACACCAACTTCAATGAGTCTCTCACTTAAAGATTTCCTAAGCACTTTATCAAAGGCTTTTCTGAAATCAATAAATGCAATGTATTGCCTCTGCCATTTCTAGAAGTGTAATTTCTTGCCTGGCTTGACACGTAGAGAGGTTGTTACACCATCTTTGTATTAGCTTTTGCTTCCTGGTCTGAGGACGCCCTTCTTTGGATTTGTCTCTTTGTAACCCCGTCCAAGTACTTCCGATTCCCAACCCAAGGTAGACTTCTTTCGGTTTACTCCAAAGACACATAAGTCCATTCTTTCTTTTGTAATTTGGCTTCCTCAATACACTTCTCCAAAACTCTAACAAAACAAGAAAAAACAAAAAGTGTGTGTACCACAGGTGCAATACTTATTCTTGGTGATTTCAATGCTAGGATCCAAGCTTCTCTGAGCCCTGAGTTGAATGACATTGATAATGATCCTATGTATACCTTGATAGATGATTCTAGTACCTGGTCCACTCTTCCCTAGATTCCATGAGCAACTCCATGAGTGAGCACTTTTTGAGCTTTGGTACCAATTGTAACTTGAAAATCTTGAATGGCCTCTCAATTTCCTGAAACTTGCAAGAGCACATGTTTTTCTCCTGGTGGATCAAGCACTGTAGACTATATGCTCACCTCACCTAGTGATATACCCCTTGTCTCAAATTTTGCTATTTTAGTTCCTGAACTTGAATTTGACCATGCACCTCTATCATGTGCAATCCTTCTTCCTTGCCCCAATAGAACCACATTACCTATTGAGCATGCTTTTAGAGGGAAAATCAGTCTAGATTTTCACACAAGAAATCTGTACCAACAAGCTATCTATGAGAAATTGAGCCCTATGGAGTGGAGTTCTAGTTTTCAACAACGTAGTAATCAGTTGGTTGCACTTCTTCAATCTACATCTACTACTTTAATTCCAAGAGGTTTTCATAGGAAGAGACTTGGTTTCCCTTGCAATAGGTGGTATGATGTAGATGATAAAATGGCAAGGATCAAAGCTATGGATAGATCTCTTGATCAGATTGCACAAAATCAAGCCTTTGTCTCTTATAGAAAGTTGGTGAAGTGCAAGAAGCGTACATTTTTGAGACTCAAGGGGGTTGAGTTGAACATTGAGTTGAGGAGCAATCCCAAGGTTTTCTAGAAGAAGGTAACAATCAGATCTCCATCTACATATCTGGACCTAAAGGAGCTTTGTAACTATGTGAAGGATCTATAATTTTTCCTTGATGCTCCAAGCATGGCACCTAGCCTTGGATCTGTTCTCACCATCTTTGAAGCTGATGTGAAGTACCGACTCAAGAAGTTGGCCAATGGTAAGGCTGATGACCTTGATGGAATATGTGGTGAATTTTGAAGTGGGGTGGTAGCCCTCTGATTCAAATACTCATTTCTCTCTTGAATGAGGCAATCAAGTGTGGTTTTCTTGATAGGTAGTGCTTGAAGAAGGTAGTTGAGCTGCTTGAAGAAGGTTGTTGAGTCTTGGGCTGAAAAGTACAAAATTTGAGCTAAGTGCCAAGCTAATTTCAGATCAGGCTTTAGTACCTTGGACCACCTATTGGTACTCCATGTTTTGTGGTGGAAATCTGAGGGTGTTGGGAGAGCTCTTTATGTTGCATTTGTTGATTTCAAGAAGGCCTTTGATAAGATGCTTAGAAAATCTCTAAGTGAGAGACTCAATGAAGTTTGAGTTTCATTGGATCTGATTGGTGCTATCCATAGACTCTATGAGAAAGTGGTTGTGAGCCTTTTATCTTTGAGCTCTCAAGATGTCCTTAGCACAATGGGTGTAATTCAAGGCTACTCTCTATCTCTGACTTTGTTTGGAATCTTCATTGATGATCTAGAGAGACTACTCATGGAAGCTAGAGCTACAGGTGTACAGGTTGTCTCTTTGATGATACACTCACTCCTTTATGCATATGATGTAGTGCTCCTCTCCATCAATCCAAAGAGTTTATAGAAGCTCTTGGATTCTCTTCTTTGCTTTTGAAATCAAACAAAGATGGAGGTGAACCTTGACAAGTCCAAGGTGATTGTGGTGGGTTCTAAAGGTGTCACACTTTTCTTTTTTTTTGGACAACAGTTGGAGCAAGTTTCTTCTTATAAGTCCTTGGGTCTTGAGTTGTCTCATGACTATAGTTGGTCTACTTGTGTGAAAATGAGAATCAATGTAGGGTTTAGATTTTTGTATTCACTCATGAATTGCTCTACACTTGCTCATCTTACCACATGGGAGTTGAAGAAGGTGTTTTTTAGATCTATTGTGCAGCCGGTGGTTCTCTATGGTGCTCAAATTTGGGGTTTAGGTACTAAGTAGACATGGTGGCAAAAGGTGGAGAAAGTTCAGAAAAATGTTTTGTGTGATGAACTTGGGGTGAGGACTCAAACTCCCTATGTATTATTGCTTGCTGAAATAGGGTTTTTGCCTCTTGAAGCTGAAGCTTTGTTTTTAGCTCTCACATATGCCACTAAGGTGAGTATCTGTTTTGTGCCACTCTATCTGTTGGTTGGTATACATATCTGATTGCATGGGCCACAAGGTGGAATGTTTGTGAGCAACATTTGAGATTGGAGCCTACTACAGTACAAGAAGTGGTCAAGGAGCAGTTTGCAAACGCCCTTGTGACTATGTGAGGAGAGGATTCAAAAGCTTGAGAGGAGAGGAGTCCCAAAAGTTTGGCGTGCTATATCTCACTACACACATGTCCAAACACTATGGTTCTAGTCTTGTTAGAAGCGCCTTGCCAAGAGCTTTGCATAGCAACCAAGATTGCATCATTTTGAGCTTTATGACTGAAGTTATTAGTGAATGAATTTTGTGACAAAGGAATTATATTTGAGAGTTTGTTTCTTCATCATCAAGAGTCCAAATGGAATGATTTTTGTGGTATTGAATATGCCTTGAACTGCTCTTTTGATTGATAATAAGCACGTTTAGTAACCACCTATGTGCAGAAAGTTACAAGCATTTGAATTTTGTTATCTTTGGCAGATTTGAGTGTTTGAACTAAAATTTTGAATGACTATATCTCTGCCAATACTAAAGCAAACAGAGTGATTGGGGTCTCATTAGAAGCTTTATGCGGAGAGATTTCTTTCTAGGTAAATCTTGTGCAATTTGGAGCAGTACATATAGAGTGATGGATTTTTTAATTCTGAAGAAGCTTTGAGCAGTCTATGTGATTGTGCGAGAATTTGGAAGGGCATTGCTATGTGGTCACAAGTGCAAATCCAATGAAAATTTGTGCATCAATATTTTTGAGTTACAAGCTCTCTTTCAAGCCCAAGCTTACAATATATGGAGGTTTGAGAAAGTAGTGGTGAAAATTCTCATTTTGTCACATCTTGTGCATCTTGGTATTTGGAGTAATGTGGTACCCACATTTTGGTTTTTTTTTCTCAATTTTGAAGAAGAAGTGTACAAAGAAGTCAAATTGCGCCTGTATGGCCAAAGAAGGCAAAGAAAAGTGTCCTCAAGTGTAATCCAAGGCAACGTGACTTTGGGTCATATGGCGGGGGTACTCAAAATTGCCCTATCAGCATACAACCCAAAGTAAGGAGTCTTCATCTTGGGGGTGCTCAACTTGAGGCAAGGACAATGTAACAACTTTCCTTCGGGGCAAGACATTCAAGAAAGTACCATCCAAGAATGGCAAATATATGCATGAAGGACACTTGATAGTGAAAAGAGCATGCAGGAAGTGTGATCTCTTGGTAGAAACTCAAATAGAAGAAAGACGGAGAAGGTGCAATTCTATAAAAATTGGTCTAAAGACAAAGCGATGATAAGCAATTTCCCATTGCCGTTAAGAAGTCATCTTGCAGGAGATCGTGGGAAGGGAAGTATAGTCAAAGACGAGTTGGTGTGTCAAGAGGAAGTCAAGAGAGTTAAGCAGAGAATCAGTAGGAAGAATAGTCCCTAGCCTAGAGTGGAAGAGAGAAAGATGGGAAGTGGGAAGAAGAACTCCAAATTTGTAGTGAGAAATCATGCAATTTGGAGGTTAGATGTGATCGCAAGAATTGAGGTCTTGAGCAAGCTTTGGATCACATTCTTGGCATGGAACTAGAATGTTAGCTTTCTAGGCTTCATGACTGAGATCATCAAGGGTAAGTGTCTCGATGGCCCCAAGGAAGAAGGGAAGAGAGGAAATCCGGCTTGATGGACAAAGTCAGATTGGAGGTTAGTACTTGGGAGAGAAGCAGGCGTAGAGCATGGTGCCATGTTCTTGGGGAAGGGAGAAGTAGCCAAAGAAACCCAAGAAGTAAGAGATGCCTTCTCTTTGAAGCACACAAAGAATGGTTACAAAGTGGAGAGCTACAAGGATCATGTCAAGAGAAGGATCATGAGTGCTCTAATGGCAATCTTGAAGCCGAAGAGAACGACTTATGTGATGAAGCACCAAGCGGTGTTCTCCTATAAGATGTTTGCAGGAGAGCCAACTAATTGGGCAAAGTGTCTTCATGGGAGGAAGAGACAGATGGTGTGGAATTTGTGGGACAAGTCACCTCCACATTACATTGTGTTGTTTGCAGCCCATTTCTATATGGGGATGAACTTTCTCAATGCGGCGGAGTGAAATAAGATGGTGTCCCATTTCCATCCCGACTTAAGAAGAGATATTGATGCAGAGGAGCAGCAATACATTCTTCAGATCAAGAGCAATGATGAGTACTATGCGTAGATGGGGCAAAGTGTGCAGTTGGAAGTGAGCACTCTGAAGTTGAAGAAGAAGAGTTGACAAGGAGAAGAAGAAGTAGCAAAAGCAAGACCTCGGAATGCTAGAAGGGTAAACCCGAGGAAAGAGCTGGTGGTAATCGTGTCATTGGAAGAAGAGTTGGAAGGAGAAGCCGAGTGCAAGTCCGAAGACTTGGAGAGGGAGGAAGAACCCAAGTTCACACTGCAGAGTGGAGACACAAGTAGTGACAGTGATGATGGAGTGGAGATGAAATTGGTACCCAAAGAAAAGGAAGCCAAGATGGAGATGGAGGAGAAAGGTAACTCAAAACTGGAAGACAAAGTTCCAGAGCAAGAGGAGAAAAGAGTTACAATTCAAAGGGGAGTTCATTCCAGATGAAAGGCAAAGTGTGGAGCAGGGCCAAGTAAGGTAAGAGAAGAGGAGGATGGAAGTTTGGGGAGCAAAGAATCCATTCTTATAAGGCAACTGCGGCTTAGAAGACAAGTGTCAAGTGAGGAAGAGGTGAAGAAGGAGATAAGTTCAAGAGTTGAAATGAATGTGAGTGAAGGAGTAGAGTACCTACAAGAGTTTGTGTGCACGTTGCTGGTGAAGTTAACGCACAAGAAGAAGGAGATGCAATCAAAGTGTTCGGAGGTGAAGATTGTGTTGTAGGTGTTAGCTTGATTAGAAGAAGAGAACTTTGAGTTAAAGAAGAGTATAACCCGAGGTGAGGAAGAAAGGAAGTACTACGACTAGACACAATAGTACATAATCAAGTGATCAAGAACTTGAAGAGAGAAGCGAGGAATAAAGAGGGACTCATAGAGCAGAGTGACATAGCAAAGGAAAGGCAAGTGGTTGAGTATGAAATCTTGAAGCAGCATTGCTGATTCGAGATTAGAAATTATCCATGCTATGGCAAGAGTAGCAGAGAAAGAGAAAGAGCTTGATAGAGTGATGGAGAGTGTAGAAGAGAAGAAGCAGCTCTGGCAAAGAGAGTTGATAGTGAGATATAGAGAGGAAGAAAGGTTGATAGAGTTACTTCGCAATCACAAGGAGAAGATTGTGTAGAAGGAGAAGGAGAAGGAGACTATGAAAGCCAAGTTCAAAGCAGAGTTAGCAATGTACAGAGAAGATTGGCTTGCAGATCAAGAACTAGAGAGAAGAATGAGATTGGAGCCATTGAAGGAGATTGTGATCAAGATGAATGCAATGTTGAGTACAGAAGCCAACATGCAAATTGAAGAAACGAGACTGCATGAGTTGAAGTTGTTAGTGCAAGAGACAAGGAGGAGAAATGCAAAGGATAAAGATTTGAATGCTTTACTTATCAGTCTCAGAGCTCGTCTAGATAGAAAGATATTGGAAGTAGAAGACACAATTAGATTAGACTTAGTGAAATTAGAGATAGATAAAATTTGGAAGGATGTAAGAGCAAAACCTGAAGTAGATAACATAGGAGTGCAGATGTCGTTGGAATTACCATTGGAGATGTTAGAGAAGAGTGGGTTGGGAGATAAGGAGTTAGATGGATTACCCACTAGTGGAATTGCAAATCAGGAAAGAGAAATGTTAGAATTGGTAGAGGAATTAGGAGTTGTGAAACCCAAGGATAGAGTAGTAGTGAGTGAAGTTACTTTGGGATTGAAAGCCAAGGAAGAAGTAGACATCGGATCGGATAAGTAACAGTTTTGAGATTTGAAGAGGCAAATATGAAGAGGTGCATTGTCATTTTGGATCTATAGGTAGAAAGAGTTAATAGGAAACGGTATAGTTGTTAGAACTGTCATTTGCTTCACTATTTAAAGGTGGCATTTGCAATCTTATGTTGTTCAGTGCTCATTATTTCTGAGAATAGATAAAGCAAAGTATTGTGAAACAATGCTCATTGCTTGAGCTTGATTCCAAGTATCAACTTTGTGTTTGTGAGTGTTGGGAGAATTTCAAAGTGCAAATTAGTGTGTTTGTTGGATGTTAGATTCCACAGCCTTGATCTTCATTTTGTGTGTTTGATCCTGAGTGAAGTGCAATCGGAGCAATGCCTTGATAGATCTAAGAGGAATTGTAGTGTTGGTAGTATTCTGGATTTGTGAGTGCAGCACAAAGTTGATGTGAAGCAATTTCAATCAAGGAAGTTGTGCCTTCAATGGAGGGGTAGAACACAATTCTAAGGCAAAGTTGTTTTGCAATGAAGTGCCATTTTTGGGAGAGTCTGAATCATCACAATCAAGATTGTTTGGAAAGATTTGATGGAGTTGTGATTAAGTGTGAAAAATTGTTGTGATGAGATTGTGAGTTGGTGCTTATTACTCTCTTCTTGGTGTGGTTTCTACCTGAGAGATTAAAGACATAACCAAGAAGAACAACATTGTGACATTTGACTTTGTATTTGACGGATTCTGACTAGTATCTTTGCGAGAACAAACTTTACTTACCTGATCACCGTAAAAGTGATATTTTCCGGGTTGTCACAAGTACCAACTTTGTAGGGCCAGTTCTCTTCACTCAAAGACCCAATCTAGGTGATTCTTGAGTCATAAGAACCATTGAGTCATAGGCTTTCTATTGAATTCATATTTTCAAAATTTGAATATTGAAGGCAAATGATATGACCATTTGTTTCATTGTGACACTTCTAAGTACTTGGTGTTAAAATCTGCAATGTGAAGTGAGATTTCCCTGTACCTATAGGTCCAAATCAAGTGGTTTTTGTGGCAATAGAAATAGTATTGTGCAAGGTTTCTATTGAGGTCTGATTTGTTGCAATTGGAGGTCAGACAAGGAAGTTGTGATAATTTGAAATTTGTGACTCTTTGTACATCACAACATTGTGAAGTGCAAATTCAAGCTCTTGTATTTATGTAGTCAATGATCCAAATGAGATGATCTTTGGGTCATTAGAGTCATTTTGCTCAAACCTTTACACTAATAGAGGACCTTTACACTGATAGATTTTAGAAGACAGATTTGGAGCTCTAGTTACTACAATTTTTGCAGCTCTTGGTAGCTTTGTGCATTGCAGATTTGGAACTTAGTATCTTTACATTCACAAGTCCAAATGAGATGATTCTTATCTCATTGGAACCAGCTTCTACAATTCCTTACTTGAATACTTGGCTAGTAGTACCTAGATATGTAAAAAAGAAGCTATGCCTACTTGAAAATCTTGAAGTTTTGGTGTTGGAAGTAAAACTTGTAGATTGATTGTGCGTGATTAGTGATTGGCATAATAGAGGAGTCCAAGATGATGAAGGACATTGCTGATATAGCCTTGATGTATTAGCTGAAATTAGCTGAAATGTATAGGAAATCTAGTGACTTCCACAAAGAGCTTAGAAGCTTCTTTGCACCTATGTCCCAGTGCATGAGTAATCTCATGACTGATACAAAAGTTGTAAAGGTAGAGATGAGCACTATAAAAGAGTCATTGAACTTGGTAAACCAAGAGCTTCAAGACCTAAAGCAAAGTACTATCTTGCTGTTAACATCAACCAAGGGGATAGTTGATGCTACTGAGAAGTTTGCCAAAGATTGAGAAGGAAGATAGCAAGGCTATAGTGTGTGAGTTTATTGCTGATTGTTTGAGAGTCCATGATCCTCAAATTGTGCAAGCATATAGATTGGGACAATAAGGTGCACAACCAAGAAACATTTTGGTGAGGTTTGGCTCAGAAACTCAAAGGAAGTTAGTGATGGCAAACAAGGCTATATTGAAGGGGCAACACATTTGGTTAGACCCTTGATCTCACATCTCTCCACTAGCAAGCAAAGAAGAGAGAATTAGCAAAAGCAAAGGAGGCTCAACAAGCAGGTTTTGTTGCATTCTTGAGAGATAATAGAGCTTTGATTACTCAAAAGAAATTGTCAACTATTGCATAGTAATTCAGACCCTTAGAGTGCTACATTGGAATGTTCATGGCCTCACACATACCAAGTACTCTAGGGCTAAGCCTTTGTGGGATGATGCTAATCTGATCAATCTTGTGGAGACATGTGAATATGAAGGAAACACCATTTAAGACATTGAAGGTTTTTGTGGTACACACATTTTTCATTTTGGACGAGTTTTGAAGAAGAAGTGCCTTGCTGAAACCAAATTGAAACCAAATGGAGAAGAAATGAGTGCAAACTTGTGTTTTGATCAGACCCGAGGGAGTCTACATTGTGTGAGGAAGAAGGACTTGGACAGGATCAAACTCAAAGAAGGTTACTTCGTGTCAGAGGAGGGAAAAACTCGGATCAGGCACCAAAAGAGGATTTCTTCGCATCGGAATGAAGGTTACAGGTCAGGAATACTGCGGGGGCCATTTCTTAGTGAAGAAAATTCCAAATCAATCGTGTTATATCTTGTTGGAAGCGTCACGTCCAGGGCTTTCTGTTGCCACCAAAATTGCAAAGTTTGGAGGTTTGTAGAAGAAGTTACAAGCATTTGAAGTTTTGGGAGTACATGTACTTCGCGTTGAGGTTCTTCGGGTCAATGTGACTTTGTACTTCGTGTTTATATGACTTTGGGTCTAAAGAATTTGCCTCAAGATGAAGATGACTAAATCCAAGGAAGTCGGACCTTGAAGTGCAATGAAGGTGACTTCGGGAGTTGCTAGAGTGATCAGAGGAAGTTAGAGTAGGGAAAGAAGATAGTTAGGATGCCCATGACTTCAATTTTAGTTCTGATTGAAGATGGAACATGAATTGAAGGAGAAGTAGCAGTTGTGAATAATCCCGAAGTGCAGATCAGACAGTAAGTGTCTTCGGGTTATTAACATGAGTGATTAGGGGAAAGTGGGTTACAAATTGAAGGTGTAGATAGTGTGCCCATGCTTTCAATTACAATTCTTGATGATGACACAGTAGAATTAGTAAAGGAATTGATAGTAGTTAAACCCGAGGTAAGAGAGATAGGAGTGCAGGTGTCTTTGGATTTGACATTTGACACTTTAGAGAAGAGTGGGTTGGGAGATAAGGAATTAGATAGATTACCCACTAGTGGAATTTCAGATCAGGAAAGAGAATTGCTGGATCTGGTAGAAGAATTAGAAGTTGTGAAACCCGAGGACAGAATATTAGGAAGTAAAGTTACTTCAAGTTTGGGTTTGAAAGCCGAGGACGAAGTAGACATCGGATCGGAGTAGAAACTGATTTGAGATTTGAAGAGACAGATATGAAAGGTTGCATTGTCATATGAGATCTGCAGGTTTGTAGAGTTGTTAGGAAGAGGTACATTAGGAAGATAATTGTCGATTGATTCACTATTTAAGAGTGGCATTCGCAGTCAGATGTTGTTTAGTGCTCATTATTTCTGAGAATAGATAAAGCGAAGTGCTGTGAAGTAGTGCTCGTTGCTTGAGCTTGATTCCGAGTATCAACTTTGCAATTGTGTTTGTGAGTGTTTGGAGAAATTTGAAGTGCAAGTCAGTGTGCTTGTTGGATGTTGGATTCCACAGCCATGATATTCATTCTGTGTGTTTGATCCTAAGTGAAGTGCAACCGAAGCAATGCCTTGACAGATTTGAGAGGAATTGTAGTGTTGGTAGTATTCTGCATTTGTGAGTGTAGTGTGAAGTTGATGTGAAGCAATTTTGATCGAGGAAATTGTGCCTTCAGTGGAGAGGTGGAACACAATTCCGAGGCAAAATTGTTTTGCAGTGAAGTGTCATTTTTGAGAGAGCCTGAATCATCACAATCAAAATTGTTTGGAAAGAATTGATGGATTTGTGATTATGGAGTGTTATTTCGTGACAAGACTACAAGTCAGTGCTTGTTACTCTCTTCTGGGTGTGTTTTCTACCTGAGAGACTAAAGAAGAACTCAAGAAGAACTGAAATTGTTACTTTGCTTTGTATTTGGACATTTTTGACTCGTATCTCTACGGGAAAAAACTTTACTTACCCGATTACTACAAAAGTGATATTTGCCGGGTTGTCACAGTTTCACTCTTGTCAATTCAACCTGGAACAAGTGGAGGCAACACAAAAGAAGGGGCTTTGGAGGTATTGCTTCTTATGTTAGATTTGGCTTTGAGAAATTAGTCTCTTTGATACGCCAAGATTCAAGTGGACAATACTAATGGTTGAAGATTGGAGGAGTTGCTACACCTTACTTCCTTGCTATTTGTTACTTTGCTCCATTGATATCACCAATCTATTCAAGTAGAGCTCTCAACACCATGCAGCCTTTCCACTCCTTGACAAAGGATGTGTTGAAATTTCAAAGTAAAGGTGTAGTACTTGTTCTTGGTGATTTCAATGCTAGAATCCAAACTTCTCAGATTCTTGAGTTTAGTGCCCTTGAGAATGATCCTTTCCATAGTTTGATAAACCATTCTAGTGCTTGGTCCCGCTCTTCCAAAGATCTCATGTCCAACCCCATGAAAGAGCACTTTTTGAGCTTTGGTACCAATTGTAGCTTGAAAATCTTGAATGACCTTTCTCAATTTCCAAAAACTTATAAGAGCACATGCTTTGCTTTGGGTGGATCAAGCACTCTAGATTATATGCTCACTTCACCCAATCATATACACATTATCTTAGATTTTGTTCTTTTAGGTCCTTAACTTGAATTTGACCATGCACCTCTATGTTTTGCCTTCCTTCTTTCTTGCCTCAATAGAACCACATTACCTATTGACCATGCCTTTAGAGGGAAACTTTGTCTAGATTTTCACAAGCGAGATCTGTACCGACAAGCTATCCATGAGAAATTGAGCTCTATGGAGTGGAGTTCTGATTTCCAATAACGTAGTGATCAGTTAGTTGAATTTCTTCAGTCTACATCTACTACTTTATTTCCAAGAGGTTCTCACAAGAAGAGACTTGGTCTTTGTTGCAATAAGTGGTATGATGTTAATTGTAAAATGGCAAGGATCAAAGCTATGGATAGGTCACTTGGTCAGATTGCACAAAATCAGGCTTTTGTCTCTTATAGAAGCGGGCATTCTTGAGACATGTTGGTCAAGTGCAAGAAGCAAGCATTCTTGAGACTCAAGGAGGTTGAGTTGAGCACTGAGTTGAGGAGCAATCCCAAGGCCTTTTTGAAGAAGGTAACAATCAGATCTTCATCTCCATCGTTGGATCTGAATGAGCTTTGTAACTATGTGAAGCATCTGTACTTTTTCCCTAATGCTCCAAGCATGGCACCTAGCCTTGAATCTACTCTCACCATCTCTGAAGCTGATGTCAAGTACAAATTGAATAAGTTGGCCAATGGTAAGGCTGAAGACCTTGATGGACTATATGTTGAACTTTTGAAGTGGGGTGGTAACCATCTGATTCCAATACTCACTTCTCTCTTGAATGAGACAATCAGGTGTGGCTTTCCTAATAGATGGTGCTTGAAGAAGGTAGTTCCTATTCACAAGTCTGGCCAGCGAGATATTGTCACCAATTACCGTACCATACAAGTTGGTAGTATCTTTGCCAAGTTGTATGGTCAAATTTTGGAGTCTAGGTTGAGCACTTGGGCTAAAAAGTACAGAATTTGAGCTGAGTGCCAAGCTGGTTTCAGATCAGGCTTTAGTCCTTGGACCACCTATTGGTACTCCATGTTTTGTGGTGGAAATCTAAGGGTGTTGGGAGAGCTCTCTATGTTGCATTTATAGATTTCAAGAAGGCCTTTAATAAGGTGCTTAGGAAATCTCTAAGTGAGAGACTCATTGAAGTTGGTGTTTCAGTTGATCTGATTGGTGCTATCTCTAGACTCTATGAGAAAGTGGTTGTAAGACTTTCATCTTTGAGATCTCAAGATGTCCTTAGCACAATGGGTGTGATTCAAGGCTGCTCTTTATCTCCAACTCTGTTTGGAATCTTTGTTGATGATCTATAGGTGATTAATCATGGAAGTTGGACCTATAGGTGTACATGTTGGCTCTTTGATGATACATGCACTCCTTTTTGCAGATGATGTATTGCTCCTCTCCACCAATCCACAGATTTTATAGAAGTTATTGGATTCTCTTCTTTGCTTTTGCAATCAAACAAAGATGGAGGTGAACCTTGACAAGTCCAAGGTGATTGTGGTGGGTTCTAAAGGTGTCACACCTTTCTTTTTTGATAGACAGCAAGTGGAGCAAGTTTCATCTTATAAGTACTTGGGTCTTGAGTTTTCTCATGACTATAGTTGGTCTACTTGTGTAAAGATGAGAACCAATGCAAGGTTTAGAGCTTTGTATTCATTCATGAATTGCTCTAGACTTGCTCATCTTACCACATGGGTGTTGAAGAAGGTGTTGTTCAAATCTCTTGTGCAGCTAGTGGTTCTCTATGGTGCTCAAATTTGGGGGCCAGGTACTAAGAAGACATGGTGGAAAAAGGTGGAGAAAGTTCAGAAATTGATTCTGTGTGATGAACTTATAGTAAGGACTCAAACTCCCTTTGTATTGTTGTATAGGGTTTTTGCCTCTTGAGGCTGAAGCTTTGTTTTTAGCTCTCACATATGCCACTAAGGTGAGGTTCATGGAGCATAAGAGACTTCCCTACCAAGCATTTTGTGCCACTCTATCTGTTGGTTGGTATATAGATCAGATTGCATGGACCACAAGGTGGAATCTTTGTGAGCAACATTGGAGATTGGAGCCTATTGCACTACAAGGAGTGATCAAGGATCAGTTCTTACTTGCCTATGGCATTAACCCGATACCAAGATGGTGTTCTATCAACAATTTATAAATCCTATGTTGGTGTATTGTGAGAAAGACTATCTCTTGGATAGGATTTCTACTTCATTTAGACATGTTATTCCTCGGTTTAGAACTAGCTCTCATCAATTAGAAGTAGAACAAGGGCATTGGCAGCAGACAGAGCACTCCATGTGACTTTGCAAATAGTGTACTATGAGCAAAGTTGTGGATGAGCACCATGTGTTTGTTGATTGCCCTAGTTACTAGCAGATTAGAGTCAAACATCAGATTAGTTGTAGTGATTTCTCAACACTCTTATAGATTGTGGCTTTAGAGTTAGGGAAGTACATGACCAAGGTTAGTTTACATTGGACCAGTTTGTTAAACATTGGTCAAATGCCCTAGGATCTTGCCTAGGCTCACATTTCATGTGTTTTGCATTGTGTTTTTAGCCTTTTGACTCTTTGGGTCTTCCAGGCTTTATATTTCATTGTTCATTATTCATTATTACTTTGTTTATGGCAGCAATCCGGTACCAAGATGGCGTTCTTTCAGTAGTTTGTAAATCCTATGTTGGGGTATTGTGAGCAAGATTATCTCTAGGCTAGGATTTCTACTTCACTTAGGCGTGCTATTGCTTAGTATAGAACTAGCTCTCATAGACTAGAAGTAGAACAAGGGTGTTAGTAGTGGATAGAGCACTTCATGTGACTTTGCATATTGTGTACTATCAGCAAAGTTGAGGATGAGCACCATGTCTTTGTTGACTGCCCTTGTTGCCATCAGATTAAAGTCAAACATCAAATTAGTTGTAGTGATTTCTCAACCCTCTTACAAATTGAGGCGTTAGCATTAGGGAAGTATATGACCAAGGTTAGGTTACATTGGACCAATTTGTTATAGATTGGATTGCTTGCTGAAATAGGGTTTTTGCCTCTTGAGGCTGAAGCTTTGTTCTTAGCTCTCACATATACCACTAAGGTGAGGTCTATGGAGCATGAGAGACTTCCGTACCAAGCATTTTGTGCCACTCTATCTATTAGTTGGTATACAGATCTGATTGCATGGGCTACAAGGTGAAATGTTTATGAGCAACATTGGACTACAAGAACACATCAAGGAGCAGTTCTTACTTTGCTCATGGAAGCAACCTAGTACAAAGATGGTGAACTATCAACAGTTTGTAAATCCTATGTTGGTGTATTGTGAGCAAGATTATCTCTTGGCTAGGATTTTTACTTCACTTAGACATGTTATTGCTCAATATAGAACTAGCTCTCATAGACTAGAAGTAGAACAAGGACATTGGTAGCAAATAAAACACTCTATGCAACTTTGCAAATTGTGTACTATGAGCAGAGTTGAGGTTGAGCACCATGTGTTTGTTGATTGCCCTTGTTACTAACAGATCAGAGTCAAATATCAGATTAGTTGTAATGATTTCTTAGCACTCTTACAAATTGAGGCTTTAGCGTTAGGGAAGTACATGACCAAGGTTAGTTTACATTTGGACCAATTTGTTACACATTGGTAAGATGTCCTAGGCTCTTGCCCAGACTCACATTTCATGTGTTTTGTATTGTATTTTTAGCCTTTTGACTCTTTGGGTCTTCCAGGCTTTATATTTCATTGTTCATTATTCATTGTACTTGTGTGAAGATGAGAAATAGTGTAGGGTTTAGAGCTTTGTATTTACTCATGAATTGCTCTAGACTTGCCCATGTGGTAAGCTACATGGGTGTTGAAGAGGTGTTGTTTAAATCTCTTGTGCAGTCGGTGGTTCTATATGGTGCTTAGATTTGGGGTCCAGGTACTAAGAAGACATGGTGGCAAAAGGTGGAGAAAGTTCAAGAATTAATTTTGTGTGATGAACCTGGGGTGAGGACTCAAACTCCTTATGTACTATTGCTTGCTGAAATAGGGTTTTTGCCTCTTGAGGCTGAAGCTTTGTTTTTAGCTCTTACATATGCCACTAAGGTGAGGTCCATGGCGCATGAGAGACTTCCCTAAAAACCATTTTGTGCCATGCTATCTATTGGTTGGTATACATATCTGATTGCATGGGCTACAAGGTGGAATGTTTTTGAGCAACATTGGAGATTGGAGCCTTTTGCAATATAAGAAGTGATCAAGAAGCAGTTCTTACTTTGGTTATGGCAGCAACCCGGTACCAAGATGGTGTTCTATTAGTAGTTTGTAAATCCTATGTTGGTGTATTGTGAGCAAGATTACCTCTTGGCTAGGATTTCTACTTCACTTAGACATGTTATTGCTTAGTATAGAACTAGCTCTCATAGACTAGAAGTAGAACAAGGATGTTGATAGCAAATAGAGCACTCCTTGTGACTTTGCATATTGTGTACTATGAGCAAAGTTGAGGATGCGCACCATGTGTTTGATGAGTGTCCTTGTTACTTGAGAATCAAAGTTAGACACCAAATTAGTTGTAGTGATTTCTCAACACTCTTACAACTTGAGGCTTTTGTGTTAGGGAAGTATATGACCAATGTTAGTTTACATTGGACCAGTTTGTCATAGATTGGTCACATGCCCTAGGCTTTTGCCTAGGCTCACATTTCATGTGTTTTGTATTGTGTTTTCAGCTTTTTGACTCTTTTGGTCTTTTGAGCTTTATATTTCATTGTTCCATTGTTTCATTGAAATCACCTAGAACAAGTGTGGTACCCATTTTATTTGTTTTGGTTTGTTTTGGTTTGGAAGAAGAAGTGCGTTGGAAAAGCCAAAGGAGTGCTAAAACAAGGAGGAAATGTGAAGAATCGTGTGATTGGCATAAACCCAAAGTTGACATTGGGTCAAGTCCAAAGGACTTGAGATGGACAAGAGAGGAATGCAAAGACAAGGACTTTGTATTGGGTGGCGCAACCTGATCCAAAGAACCTATAACAAACTTCTTTGGGGTTTGCCAATCAAGAAAGTACGCGGGAAGAAAGTGACTACCTCGGATCAAGAAGTTCTTGACAGTGACAAGAAACAACTTCACAGAATTGATGAGGGGTGTGGAGCATCGACTAAAGAATGACCAATCAGCAAAGGACTATAAAATCAAGATTTCTGTGAGGAAGCATCACAATGTCCAAATACTACCCTGCCCCTATTTAAAGTCAACCCAAAGGAATGCAAATTGAAAATACACAAGAAAGAGTGGGTTAGAATCTTGGGAATGATCTTTCACAAGAAGAGAGTGTGGAAACACACGATGGCCCCAAAAGTAAGTAAGTAGAGTGCCGTGAGAGGTCTTGCAATGCATAGATTAGATGTAGTGGTGAGGATTGATATCTTAGAGAGACTTCATATCACATTCCTAGCATGGAATTGGAATTTTAGTTTTCTAGGTTTCATGGCAGAATTGCCGTGAGTGATTGCAAGGATAGGCCAAAGCACAAAAGGAAGAGAGGGAATCCGGCTTGATGGACTGAGTTGGATTGGACACTAATCCTAGGGAGAAAAGCAAGAGAGGTAGGAAGTACCACCTTCTATTGGAAGTGTGATGCCTCAAAAGAAACTGCCAAGGTGAGGAATTTGTTTAATCAACCTTGCACCAAGAACAAGTATAAGGTGGATAGCTATAGAGATCCCAAGAGGAGAAGGATCATGAGCACAATGATGGCACTATTCAAGCCAAAGCAAATCACCTATGTCATGATGCAACAAGCGGTGTTCTTTCATCAAATATTTGGAGGAGAAGTAGTGGATTGGGCAAAGCGTTTGCATCAACGAGTAGGGCAGATGATTATGGGTTGGGGGATGGACATGCAACCACGCTATTTTGTGCCCTTTGTAGCTCATTTCTACTTTGGGCTAAACTTGCTGACTTTGGAGGAGAAAAATAGGATGTAGTTGCACTTTTATTCGGATCTGCACAAGGAAGCAGATGTGGATAAATGGTATTACATGGAACGGGTGCAAGAAGGAGATGAGTATTACAAGAAGAGTTAAAAGGAGAGAATTGTAGTAGTTGACATCCCCAAGCCAAGAAAATGAGACAAACCCAAAGGTTGCATTACATCAATACAACCATAGAAGATGCAAAAACCTAATCCAAAGGCAGTGCTGGTGAAGGCAAAAGAAATTGACTCCGGAGGAAGAGGAGTCAAAAGGAGAAATTGAGTCAAATGGAGGAAGCCTTAGGAGGACAAAAGAGTTCACACTACAGAGTGAGGAGTCAAGCAAGGGCAGCAAAGGCAAGATGGAGGTTCAACAAACACAAAGAAGGAGTGTGGACATAGAGAAGCAAAGTCTAGAGGTGTCCATCATCAAGCAAGGCCGTGAGAAGGGAGAAGAAGTCTTGGTGTGGCCAAGAGCTGGCAAGAGGAAGAGGAGTGTTCAAACAGCCAACGTCAGACCTGGTAAAGTTACCACCTAGGAAGAGGAGAGCTCGGATGGGGAGACATTGAAGATACAAAGATCACAACTTTGGAGTAAGGCGCTAGTAGAAGAGCTACCTGTAGAAGGTGAAGAAGTCAAGGCTGATGACAAGAAGTACAATGGAGTGGAGTACTTATCAAAAGTTGTATGTCATTTGTTGATGTTTCTATAGCAAAAGAAAGCAAAGATGGCGAGCGCTAACCTCAATGTGAAAGATGAGTTAGTAGTCGTAGAGAAGTGGAGTGCAGAGATCTTGTTGTTGCAAAGTAAGTTAACACTAGTAGAGATGGAAGCCAAAGAACTTTGAGTGGAGGAAATTCTTTAGAGTAAGCACTCAAAAGCAATGAGGGAGGAATTGGTGAAAAGTCACAAGGAAGCCAAGGATGACATTGGTAGAAATGCTGACGGGAGAAATTGCTGATGCACAAGAAGAGTTGTTATATTTGAAGGCAAGTGTGGCAGTAATGGAGCAAGAATTGGAGAGTCTAAAGAAGAGGCATCCAAGAAAGACCAAGCTTGGTAATGGGAATTATCCAAATGTAGTAGAGAAGAAGACAGATTGCAAGGATTGTTGAGAGTGGTTGAGGAACAACTCATAATAAATCAACAAGAGAAGGAGGCAATGAAGGCTGAGTTCAAAGACAAGTTGCAGATGTATCATAATGAGTTGGAGGAGGAAAGAAAGAAGGAGAAAGTCAAGATAGTGGTGGAATCTAATGTCATAGCAGCAATGGTAAGCAAGATGAAGGCACTTCTCAACATGGAAGTAAAAGGGAAGCTGGAAGAAGCCAGACTACACGAGTTAAAGTTATTGATGCAGGAGACAAGGAAGAAGAAGGCAAAGGACACAAGATTGAATAATTTATTGATTCATCTGCAAGATCACGTAGATAAAAAGATGTTAGATGTAGGAGACAATGTCTATCTCAAATTAGATCTTGTGAGAACAGATTTGTCTAGCCTTCATAGTGAAGTAAAATTAGTCAAGAAGACTAAAGTTGTAGAAGTAGGAGTTCAAGTGTCTTTGTGGAGTTACTTAAGATAGTAGAGAGGAATGGTTTGGAAGATGATGATGTAGATAGAGTAGATAGGAGTGCAATTGTAGTTCATATGAAGAAATCATAGAAATAGAAGAGTTAGGAGTGGAATTAAGTAGACCTAAAGAAGGAGAAATACTCAAGGGAAGATCGGGTTTGGAAGCCAAAGTTGAGGTTGACATTGGATCGGATTAGTAATAGATTGGAGATTTAAAGAGGCAAATATGAAGAGGTGCATTGTCATTTTGGATGTGCAGGTTGGTAAAGTTGTTGTAAAATGGTATAGTTGTTAGTAAATATCAATTGCTCTACTATTTAAAGGAGGCATTTGCAATCTTTTGTTGTTTAGTATTTGTAATTTTTGAAGATATATAAAGCAAAGTGTTGGTTTCTTAGTGCTCGTCACTTGAGCTTAATTCTGAGTATCAATCCTATGATGGTGTTGGTGAGTGTTTGGAGAAATTTGAAGTGCAAGTTAGTGTGCTTGATGGACATTGGATTTCATAGTGCTGGTCTTCATTTTGTGTGTTTGATCTTGAGTGAAGTGCAATTGAAGCAATACCTTGACAGATTTGAGAAGAATTGTAGTGTTGGTAGTATTCTACATTTGTGAGCACAACACAGGGTTGATACAAAGAAATTTCAATCAAGGAAGTTGTGCTTTTAGTAGAGAAGTGGAACATCACTGGGGTGAAGGTGATTTGTAATGAAGTAGCCATCTTTGGAAGATTTGGATCATCACAATCAAGTTTGTTTGGAAAGATTTGAATGCATTGTGATTAGTGAGTGAGAAATTGTTGTGACAAGATTGCAAATCAATGCTTATTACTCTCTTCTGGGTGTGGTTTTTACTTGAGAGACTAAAGATGCAACCAAGAAGAACTATTTGTTACCATTTGTCTTTGTATTTGACCAATTCTAAATTGTATCTCTATGGGAATGAACTTTACTTACTTGATTACCACAAAATTGATACTTGTTGGGTTGTCACAACAAGTACTGCACCTTTACTTTCAAACTCCAACACATCCTTTGTCAAGGAGTGGAAAGGTTGTATGGTGTTGAAGGCTCCACTTGAATAGATTGGTGATTGGAAAGCAATACAATCAAGGGAGAAGCATTCTCTAGCTTACTTAAACCTTCTTAGCCTACTTAAGTCTGCACCTCAATTTATGGTAAGAATCTTAGATGATCTAACGGTAAATGAAAGTAACAAATAGCAAGGAAGCAAGGTGTAGCAACTCCTCCAATTCTCAATCATTGGTATTGTCTACTTGAGTCTTGGCCTATCAAACCAACAAGAGTGAATCCTTCAATATCTTGAATGGTGTTTCCTTCATGTTCCCATGTCTCCACAAGATTGATCAGACCAGCATCATCCCACAAAGGCTTAGCGCTTGATTACTTAGTATGTGTGAGCTCATGAATATTCCAAAATAACATTCTAGGGGTTTCAAATTGCTACAATTGTTGCAGCAGTTGATGACCTCCTTTGGGTGATCATAGCTCTATTATCTTTCAAGAATGCAACAAAACATGCTTGTTGAGCAGCTTTCACTTTTGCTAATTCTCCTTTCTTTGCTTGCCATTGAAGAGATGTGAGATTAGGGTCCAACCAAATATGCCACTCCTTTAGTACAGCTTTGCTTGCCACCACTAAATTCCTCTGAGTTTATGAGCCAAATCTCACCAAAATGCTTATTGGTTGTGCACCTTGTTGTCCTAGTCTATATGCTTGCAAAATCTGAGGATCATGGACTCTCAAAGAAGTAGCAATAAACTCACACACTAAGGCCTTGGTGTCTTCCTTCTCAATCTCTGGCAAACTTGAAATCCTCAAGTTCTTCATTCTGACCAATTGGTTCTCCTTCTCAACCTCATGCTCTTGAAGTAAAGAGATTTGAGCCTTCTTGATAGCTTCAGCATATGACTTCATCTTGACCTCTAATGTCTCAACAATCTCTTGCAACCCTACATTTTGTGAAGAAATTTTGGTTGAAGCAAGAAGCATGCAACCTTCTTGGTACTTGTTTCTTGTTTTTATGAACCAAAGATCAACTCATTTGGACATGTAAATCAAAAGTGATAAGCTTTTGAATCTGCACTTTCTAACATAGAATTTTTGAAATCATACAGATTTTGAAATCTCACAACCTTGGCCACACTGCTTCAGAATCTACAAGTGAGATCTCAATCAAAATCTATTGAAGCCTTCATGCAAATGAATCAAAAATCAACTCATTTGAGCAAATATGTATTGAGTTATGGCCTATGGAGTTTTCCATGTTTAACTTCTAAACCTCATTGAGTCACAAAGTTCAAATACTTATAAATTCAAGCCCAAAGCTTAAAATTTCATGAGAACAGTTTCAATCAATATCTCTTGACAAGATGCTTCTAATGACACTAAAATCACCTCATTTAAAGATGTGAGTCCAAAGTTCCAACCTCTAAAAGTTGCAGATATGAGCATCACCAAGCGTGCAGGATCACCGAATGATGAAATTCAAAATGTGCTCCAGTGAACTCCAACTTCAGCAATCAAATATTCAGTAGAAATATCTTTCACAGGTGTTCCAAATGAGCCTAAGATCGAATTATTTGGACATGGAACCAAAAAGTTACAATGTGTTGAAATTTGACCTTATACCCTAAAATCTACCAAAGATGACAAAATTCAAATCTTCATAACTTTGTGTGTGGATGTGATCTTTCAGCATGCTTGGTATCAATCAAAAGAGCTTCTCAGAGTGCATCCAATACCACAAAAATCACTTGACTTAGACATCATATGATGAAGATACAAACTCATAAATCTGGATCTTCTTTCAAAAAATTCAATCACTAATAACTGTTGCCATATAACTTACAACAATGCAATCTTAGTAGTAAAGGAGCTTTGAATAAGACCTAAATTGTAAATTTTGGAAAATTAGGTGTTGAGATATGGTATGCTAAAGTTTTGGGACTTCTTTCCTCTAAAAGTTTTGAGAAATCAATCAAGAAAAAAATGTGCAACTATGAGAAAAGAGAGAGGTGGATATCCTAGACTCTCTCCCAAAAATATAGGGAGAGAGTCTAGGAGTTATGGAAGCTATCCATATAGAGGAGTCCAACCAACCAATAATTTCAATGATAAAAATTATGTTGGTTGTGGAGGAAGAGGTCACATCCAAAGAAATTGCCCAAATTCCACTTACCATAGAGGAAGGGGTTAAGAGGGATCCAATAGAGGGAGATAATGAAACCCAAGTGGCTCCTAATCCAAAAAAAGATTTGAGCACTCCATTTCTTATACTTGCTCTCAACCACATTATAGCATCCATAATGTGGTTGAGAGCAAGTATAAGAAAGGGAGTGCTCAGACTCCAAAGGTCTTAATTTGTATCTTTTGGCATAAGAGAAGAAGAGAGTTCATTTTATAGAGGATGTACACACTTCTCAAGGATTTACTTGTAGCAAAGATACTCCTATGCATACTAGGAGCACTCTTACTAGCACTTCAACACCATCAAAAACAAAGACTCTAAGTAGGAAGTTGGGGATGGAGGACTTCTTCATCTCAAAGCAACAATAGAACTACAATTTGTTGGGAGATGTTGGTAATCACAAAGCTAACATCATAATGAGCCAACTGATTGCTTTGAATTGTACCTTGAGAAAGGAGCTTATAGGTGGTTTGAGTTTTACAAAGAGCAAGAGGAAGAAGAAAGTAAATCTCTAATATCAATGGGGTGGTGGATGCCAAACCTGCACCATAAGAGGCTTGTGAATATGCCTCCAAGATTGATATTTCATGTGAGAGTGAATAGTCACAACATCAAGGATGCACTTGGTGATGGAAGATTTGCAATGAATGACATGTCAAAGAGGTTGATGAAGAAGTTGGGTATGATACCCTCCAGACCTTCAATATTTGTGGTGAGCATAGCAAACAAGTAACAAGTTTGACCAAAAGGGGTGATGAAGAAGGTGGTAGTTTCAATTATGGGAGTTCAAAATCTCCTAACTTTCCAAGTCTTGATGGATTCAAGCTATGATTTGCTTCTTAGGAGGCCATGGTTGAGATCAGCATGCACAATTGATTGATAGCACAAAATATACTTGAGAATTGGCCCATCAAACCATCAAGTTACAATTTTTGTGACTAACACCACCAACAATTCACATTCAAATATACCATCTTTTAATTATTGGGAATCAAATTCAGAAGAAGAAGCTTCAAGTGTGGACACAAGCGTGGAGGAAGAGACTTCCATGAAGGATGATGAATTTGAGTTTGAATTTGAATCTGATTTAGATATGTATCCCTGGTGTGCTATGGACTTTGCACCTAAGCCAGATGTTTTGAAGGACCTAGATAAATCACCATTGACACTTGAGGAGATAGAGAGGAGGTTATCTATCCTCAAGTATAGTCCAAATGTTACAAAGAAGTGCTTAGGAAATCTTTAACTGAGAGATATTGAAGTTGGTGTTTTAGTTGATCTGATTGGTGCTATCTCTAGACTCTATGAGAAAGTGGTTGTGAGACTTTCATCTTTGAGCTCTCAAGATGTCCTTAGCACAATGGGTGTGATTCAAGGGTGCTCTCTATCTCCAACTCTATTTGGAATCTTCATCGATGACCTAGAGAGATTATTCATGGAAGCTGGAGCTACAAGTGTATAGGTTGGCTCTTTGATGATACATGCACTCATTCATGCAGATGATGTAGTGCTCCTCTCCACCAATCCACCAAGTTTACAAAAGTTGTTGGATTCTCTTCTTTGCTTTTGCAATCAAACAAAGATGGAGGTGAACCTTGACAAGTCCAAGATGATTGTGGTGGGTTCTAAAGGTGTCACACCTTTCTTTTTTGATGGACAGTAGTTGGAGCAGGTTTTAGCTTATAAGTACTTGGGTCTTGAGTTTTCTCATGACTATAGTTGGTCTACTTGTGTGAAGATGAGAACCAATGTAGGGTTTAGAGCTTTGTATTCACTCATGAATCACTCTAGACTTGCTCATCTTACCACATGGGAGTTGAAGTAGGTGTTGTTCGGATCTCTTGTGCAGCCGGTGGTTCTCTATGGTGCTCAAATTTGGGGTTTAGGTACTAAGAAGACATGGTAGCAAAAGGTGGAGAAAGTTCAAAAATTGTTTTTGTGTGATGAACTTGGGGTGAAGACTCAAACTCCCTATGTATTATTGCTTGCTGAAATAGGGTTTTTGCCTCTTGAGGCTGAAGCTTTGTTTTTAGCTCTCACATATGCCACTAAGGTGAGGTCCATGGAGCATGAGAGACTTCCCTTCCAAGCATTTTGTGCCACTCTATCTGTTGGTTGGTAAAGAGATCTGATTGCATGGGCCACAAGGTGAAATGTTTGTGAGCAACATTGGAGATTGGAGCCTATTGCTCTACAAGAAGTGATCAAGGAGTAGTTCTTACTTTGCTTATGGAAACACCCGGTACCAAGATAGTGGTCTATAAAAAATTTGTAAATCCTATGTTGGTGTATTGTGAGCAAGACTATCTCTTGGCTAGGATTTCTACTTCATTTAGACATGTTATTGCTCAATATAGAACTAGCTCTCATAGACTAGAAGTAGAACAAGGGCGTTGGCAGTAGATAGAGCACTCCATGCAACTTTGGAAATTGTGTACTATGAGCAAAGTTGAGGATGAGCACCATGTGTTTGTTGATTGCTCTTGTTACCAGCAGATCAAAGTCAAACATCAAATTAGTTGTAGTGATTTCTCAACACTCTTACAGATTGAGGCTTTAGCGTTAGGGAAGTACATGACTGAGGTTAGTTTACATTGGACCAATTTGTTACATATTGGTTTGATGCCCTAGTCTCTTGCCTAGGCTCACATTTCATGTATTTTGTATTGTGTTTTCAGCCTTTTGACTCTTTGGGTCTTTCGGGCTTTATATTTCATTGTTCATTGTTCATTGTAAGGGAAGTTGATAAGCAACAAGAGAGATGATTTGGGTGACATCAAAGAATCCTATACAATTAGGGGCAAGTTTACAAACTTGGGTATCAAGTGGGAGTGGTAGGTTACTAGAGGATAGCATGACTTTATCACTGACTTCAAAGGTGAGAGCATGATGATGATAGTCCGCATATTGTTTTTGATAATTTTGAGCAACAAGGAGGTGAGATTTGGCTTGTTAGAGAGATTGGGATATGGTGGTCAAGAAGGTTGACATATGAGGGACTTGAGATAGAGGAAGAGAAAGAAAAGAATCTGGAACAAGGAGATCTTGGCCAAAATTGAGAAAGAAAGGAGAAAATCCAGTGCTTGCCTATTTGGAATTATTGTAGGCAAATTCTATAGCTGCAAGACATTCATCCCAATTGGTATGGTGGATATGACAAAGGCATGCAACATATCCTCCAAGGTATGAATTACACATTTGGTTTATCCACTAGTTTGAGGATGATAGGCCATGGAAAAAGCAACCTTGGTGTCAAGTATCTGGAAGAGTGCTTGCCAAAACACCCCGGTGAATCGAGGATCCCGGTTGGAGATGAGTACACATAGCATCCCATGATGCTTGAAGACATTATCAAAGTAAATTTGTGCTAATGTTGGAGCATCCATGGTATCAAAGGTTGGTGCCAAGTGGATTTCCTTACTAAGCTTATCCACACACACCACAATTGTTGTGTGTCCTTGCTTTGTCTTGGGCAAGGATATGATGAGATCCAAGCTCACGTGTTCCTATCAAGCGAATGGAATGGAGAGTGGTTGAAGGAATCCACTTGGCTTCCGGTTGCTGGCCTTGTTACATTGGCAGCTCTCACATAGTTTTGGAACATCTTGTGTCATGTTGGGCTACCACCATTGGTGTTGGAGGGTACCCAAGGTCTTGTCAACACCCATGTGACCAATTATTTATAAATCATGGGCTTCTTGAAGGTGCACAAGTCAAAAATCACCTTTGTTTGGAACATAGATCCGATCCTCATGGGATAGAAAGCCTTCCCTGAATAAGAAGGTGTTGTACTCCTTGTCACATGATGTAAGACAACCATGTACCATCTGGAAGAAAGGATCTTGTTGTAGAGCTGATTGAAACTTGTTTTGGACCTTAGAGTCAATTGACACCGTTGTAATTGTTGTCGTGATGAGAGGAAGAGGCTTCAAATCAAGTTATCATGACAGAGCATTAGGAATGACATGGAACCAACCTAGTTTGTACTCAAGTTTGACGTCAAACAATTGGAGTTGCTCTTCCTATCAATGATATTGACTCTTCATGTGTTCCAAGTGTAAGGTTTGCAACAATGGTTTGTGATCGATTTGCATGATCACTTGTTTCCCTAAGAGATAATGCTTCAATACCTTGGTGGCATATAGCATGGAAAGTTGTTCTTGATCTCAAGCAAAGTAATTTCTTTCTACTATATTTAGTTGGCAAGACACAAAGGCAATAGGATGTAGTCCATTTGGGAATTCTTGTTGCAACACTACTCCAATTGCAAAGTTAGAAGCATCAAAATCAACCACACAAGATAGCTGAGGATCATATGGTTGAATGATGGGTCTTGAAGACACCATATGTTTCAACTTTTGGAATGCTTGGTGGTCCACTGGAAGCTCAAGCCCTTCTCCAAGAGGTCAATCAATGGTATAGCCACATGAGCATAATAATGGATGAACCGTTGGTAAAAGCTGGCCAATCCATTAAATGCCCATACTTTTGTCGTACCTTTGGAGTAGGCCAATCAGTAATGGCCTTGATTTTCTCCTCTTCTATCTTGATCCCTTCCAATGAGATCTTGTGACTCAAGAAGGTGACTTCCTTCTGCCAAAAGGCATACTTCAATTTCTTGCAATAAAATTTCCATTGTCGTAGTTGCCTTAGGACTTCTTGCACGTGATTCACGTGTTGTACCTCTTCCTTGCTATAGATTAAGATATCATCCAAGAACACCATCATGTACCAATCTAATAGTCCATCCAACACCCAATGCATCTGATCCATGAAGACTATTGGAGCATTAGTGAGCCCAAAAGGTAGACCTCTCCATTCAAAATGCCCATACCTTGTGCAAAAGGTAGTCTTTTGCACATCCTCCCTATCAATAGGGATTTGCCAATAGCCACTAGAAAGATCCAACTTGAAAAAGTATTGTGTTCCACTTAGTTGATCAAGCAAGTCATCCGAGGCAAGGGATATGCATTCTTCATGGTTTGCTTATTGAGCCCACGGTAATCAATATAGAAACGAGGTCCTCTATCCTTCTTTGGAACAAATAGTATCGGTGCTCCCCAAGGAGAGGTACTATGTCTTTTGAAGTCCTTCTCCAAAAACTCAATAAGTGTTGTTTGCAACTCCTCCAACTCCTTTGGTAGAGTCAATAGATTGGTCTACTCAGTGGAGTACTCCTTGGAAATAACTCTATCTTGAACAACATACCATGATCAAAGAGTAACCCCCGGCAAATCATTTGCAAGTTTATTATCCCGTGTAGCTTGTGTGGCATTTATAGATTGGAACTGATTAATTATTGCACTCTTGAATTTTCCATGTCAAGATTGGTGCAAAAATTGTCGTTCAACTTGCTCCACTTGGAATCTCCACCATAGCTTTGCTACTCCATCCAATTGGCTAGTAGCCAAGAGAATCTGTTTTTGCTCATCTTCTAGATTGGTAGCTTCAAATTAACCCTCACAGTCAAACACAAAATTCTCCACGGCACTTGGGAGATTCTTACCTTCAAATGCCTTGGGTTTAGGGAATTGGATCTGATCTTCTCCTTCTCAAACTGGTACTCTCTCTACGTGCTCTTGTTGTCAAAGGTCTCGTTCATCTAACAATCAAGTAAGGTGCTCAATTTGTTGATGCATAACAAGGATAACATTGGGCATTGACTCCATGGTTGCTACTCTATCATGCCACCCTTGATCTATCTAATTTATTAACATATAGAAGTAGCATGTCCATTGTTCTCCATAAGTTACCATCGGAAGTACCAAGGGTTCCTCAGATATGGTGATCATATGCAAAAAATCTTGTCCAAAGTGTGAGGTGATGAATTGCATGAAATGATGCTTGGGTAGTACTTGGACATAGAAATCCCAATGGTTTGGTGGAAGTGGATTTGGTGGTCCATAAATTCCATCCATCCCATTCTTGCTCTAATACCAATATTATAAAAGATCGAGACCAATGAGAGAAATAGGAGAATGAAAACTAGCATTAGGATACTTGAATATGGGAAAACTCCAAATGCCTAGCATGAGCTTTGGCTTTGGTATTTATAGGTAGCATACAAGGCCCTTGAGAAGCTTCTCAAGAAGCTTCCTTGAGACACTTTCTTAGAGTGCAAGGCAAGTTAACTGTAATACCAAGAGCTAGCCATATGATCTAGATGTGAAATTCTATTTGGTAACATCTAGAATGATCTTATACATAATGGTCAAAATAGATAAGATAGAAGTATCACCAAAAGAGTACTTCTACTAATAGGGTAGAAACCAAAATAAACTTGAGAACCTTAGAACCAATAGCTAGACATATGATTTAAAGGTGAGAATTGGTTTGGTAACATCTGGAAGGATGTTACATATGATGGACTAAACAGATCAGAAAGAGGTATCACCAAAAGGGGACTTCTACTAATAGAGTAGGAACAGAAATGCCTGAAATCTTTGAAGGCAATTTTGGAAGCCTAAACGGATGAATTAGGCCTCAAAAATGTGCCTTCCCTCCCCCCCCCCAAACAGAGGAAAGGCTGGCCTTCCCTCCCCTTGCTTTGTCTTGTTGAGAACTTTCCAACGGTACCTTACTCACGTGATTTTGATATTCCTATTGGAAGATTCCCTAAAAGATTCCCTCTGGTCAAAGCTTGTTTGACCAAGCAGATAGGACCTAGACCAGACATGTCACCCATCCAAGTAAGTAATCCAAGGGTGGAGCTTGCTGACATGTCCCCTATCTGTGTCCCTAATCCTATGGTGGAGCTTCCTTGGAGGAGATCTTCTTTGTCTATATAATAAAGAGAAGGTGCTCCCTTGGAGCATCGATTGTTTGAGTGTGCAATCTATGTTGACTCTCTTCTCTTGTCCTTGGAGTATTACAATGGTATCAGAGCAAGTGTTTTAGTCCAAGAGAGTGGATCATCCCTCTTGGAATTGCACGAACTATTGAAACTGAGTAATTTGAGGTGGAGAACATAGAGTAGTTGCTAGACTTAGGAAGGACTTTAGAGAGCGGATGGGATGGATGCACCGGGAGGCCAATTTCCCACACCTAGCTTTCCGTTCTCAAACCCATTCCACATCAAGGTTATGTACATCTAGCATGAGCAGATGAGGGTATTGCTAGTTTATCACTTTGGTGTAGAATTCATGGACAGAGTGATGAACTCACCAAACCCGGTGATTCTACCTGTGGTGATATATGACAAAGAGTGGGATTTGACAATCTACATTCTATTATGATAATATGGATATGAATGTCACAAGTCCTCTCCCTTTCAACACTCAAGTAGAAATCTGTTATGTAGTGAGGCCAAAAGTGATGTTTAGAGATTTTGTGGTTAGGAATTTTGGTGAGGAGTATTATCAACGAGTGATAGCTTCTGAGGTCCCAATGGTAGTTTCAATAGTTTGTGCGCCTTCCAGAGTGATTATATTGACTCTATATTGAAGTAGACATTAGCAATTGAGTGTTGCAAGAACCATGGATCCGCAATTGCAAGAGTTGGTGCAAGGAATGCAAGGGATGTTGAATGAATTTTGAGAGATTAAGATGACCATGGAGACATTACAAAGTCAAGTGTAGATCCTTAGGAACGATCAAGCCATGCAAGAAGAAGAGTTGTCTCAAAACCCAATACCTACGACTGAAGTACTTGGAGAGGCACCCGTGCCTACAAACCCTATCAACGATGAAGCTACATTGCTACTCCGGATGAAGAAGACCTGCAACATCGAGCCTTACAAGGGGCAACGTTTGATGGGAGTAGTGGAAAATTGGATCTCGAGAATGAATCGATATTTCCGATTGTTCTCAACAGAGATCATAGAGCATGTTGCAGGCGTGTTTGCATGTGGGTACTTGACCGATAAAGCCCTCACATGGTATGATGCTTGGGAACGATCCATGCTGGCAGAGAGAAGGGAGGTCACATGGACAGCAATGCAAGAAGGACTGCTTAAGAATTTTCAATCAGTGGATTCTGTGCAAATGGCTCGAACCCGACTATGGGGATTGAGATAGAAGAATAGCGTACAAGAGTATGTGGATGCATTTCTGGATCTACAAGTTGCAATTACCGACATGAGTCCACTAGAGGCTCTCGACAATTTCAAACGAGGGTTGAAAGAGCGGATTCGCCAAGAAGTCATGGTGCAAAATCCTCACATTGTATTTGAAGCCATTGCTTGTGCACAAAGATTTGCAGGAGCATTAGGTGGAGGTGAAGGAGTAGCTCCACCTCAACATTATCAGGTAGAAATGTCACACATGGGTGGACCAATACCAATGGAATTGGGCAACCTTTGATTTTGGGATCGAGGAGCATGACTGCTTCAAGGAGGCAGGAATAGGTAGAAGAACAAAGAGATGGAGTCCCACAAGGAGAAGGGACTCAAGGAGAACAACGCCATTGTTACAATTGTGGCCATATTGGGCACATATCTACCAACTGTCGCACTTGTTTCCCTAGAAGCCCTCGGCCTTTGTTCAAGTAATCTTTGAACAACATGGAGAGGCATATTGAAAAGGAGGAGGTAGAAATCACTTTGGAAAACAAAGATTGCCAGTAAATGTACCTCACGGCCTTATTGGCTCAATAAGGAAGTAGAGAAGCGAGGGAAGGAAGAAGAATAATGTGCAAAGATCCCGAAAAGCAACCTCACAATTGATTGTTGTGAATGGAATCCTAGAAGGTAATCAAATGAGAGTATTAATAGATCCGGGAGCAACAGAGAACTTCTTGTCTCGCTCTATTGCAATAAGATTGGGAATGGATCTAGAGAGAGATGGAAGTGAAGAAATAGAGTTACCAAATGAGCAAACAGAGAGGATTGAATCATTACCTAGACGGGTAACCCTCTCTGTGGGAGAATATCAAGAAGTAATTGAGTGGCGAGTGATATAGTTAGCTCGTTCTGATGCAATTTTAGGCATGCCATGGATGGAGCAGTACAACCCTACGGTGGATTGGAGGAAGAAAGTAGTGAGAACCCACCAATGGTCAATCATTGGGGTTAAAGAAAAATCACACAGGCAGAAACTATCTCTATATGTCGTAGGGACGGCAACTATCTATAAGACCAATAGATGTTTTATGGGTCCAATAAGAGAAGTCTAGAATGCACAACTCGATAGACAAATTCTTGAGAAATTGAAGGATGTGGTGGATGAGTTTCAAGATGTCTTTCCCGATAATCTACCCTCATGATTACCACCAAAAAGGCGAGTAGATCACAAAATTGAGACACTTCCGGGGAAGACGCCTCCTTGTAAGGCCCCATATTGCCTATCACCTCATGAGTTGGAGGAGTGTTAGACTCAAATTGAGGAGATGCTGCAAAAAGGGTTCATTCAACCTAGCATATCACCATATGGGGCCCCTGTCTTATTTGTGAAGAAGAAGGATGGTACAATGCGCATGTGCATTGACTATTGGGGTCTCAATCAGCAAACAATGAAGAACAAATACCCCTTACCTCGCATGGATGACCTGTTTGATCAACTCCGTGGAGCGATATACTTCACCAAACTGGACTTGTGGAGCGGTTACAATCAAATCCAAATTGCAGAGGAGGATGTGTACAAAATCATCTTTCAAACCAGGTATGGCCACTTTGAGTATCTTGTGATGCCTTTTGGCCTCACCAATGCACCTACCACTTTCATGAGTCTAATGAATGACATATTTTGTCCATACTTGGATAAGTCTATTATCGTCTTCTTGGATGATATCTAAGTATATAGTAGCATGATGACAGAACACAAACAACATCTACAAGAGGTCCTCCAGATTCTAAGACACAATCAATTGTATGCCAAAATCTCAAAGTGTGAGTTTGGCAAGTCTGAAGTAGACTACTTGGGGCATAGAGTAAGTGTAGAGGGCATTCAAGTATTGACAGATAAAATAGAGGTCATTCAAAAATGGAGTGCCCTAGAAGATCAGACTCAACTTAAGAGCTTCTTGGGGTTGACGAGATTCTATCATAGATTTATCAAGGACTTCTCCAAGGTTGCACAGCCTTTAACAGCACTAATTGGCAAGGGGAAGAAGTGGACATGGGGAATTGCACAAGAGTTGGCCTTTCAAGAATTGAAGGTCGCCTTGCTACATGCACCAATCTTGAAGTGGTATGACCCAAAACGTCCAATCAAGTTGGCTACAGATGCATCAAGCGTAGCAATAGGAGCAGTCCTACAACAAGAGTGGCATGACGGATGGCATCCAATTGCATATTTCTCTTGAAAGTTGTTACCGGCAGAGTGCAACTATCACACCACCAAACAAGAAGAGTTGGCCATCATTCTAGCAACCAAGCATTGGAAGCACTACCTAGGCGAGAAGGCATTTGTAGTAGAGACATACTACAAACCTCTAGTCTACCTCAAGACGCAGAAGGATCTATCTCGTCACCAAATTTGGTGGGCAGAGTGGCGACAACGCTTCAACATGACAATCACCTACGTGGAAGGTAAGAAGCAACTTGCAGATGCATTCACCCGAATGCCAATGGCCAACAACTTGGTGGCAGAGGTTAAGATTAACCCTAAATTCTGGCAAGAGATTCTGGCTGCTACAAAAACTGATCCACATATTATAGAAGCACAGTCATCCAAAGGTGTCACCAGCACCCAAGGACTCACCTTTTGGGATGGCAGATTATGGATCCCAAATGTCCCAGAATTACGCACCACCATTCTAGCAGAATGTCATGATTCGGCCATTGCAGCTCATGTCGGAGTGGACAAGACCTTGGATGCAGTCAAGCGCCATTACTATTGGCCCAAGATGAGCAACGACATGATGGACTATGTGCGTAGCTGCCTACTTTGTCAATAGAACAAAGCTTCTAATCAAGCTCCTGCATGGCTCCTTCAACCTCTCCCCACTCCTACCCAACATTGGGAACAAGTGAGTATGGATCTCGTCTGTGAATTACCCAAGACCACCTCAGGGTTTGACTCCATTGTGGTCTTTGTGGACCGGCTCAGCAAAATGATTCATGTACGCCCTACCACCAAGGAGGTGACCGCTCCACAACTAGCTCAATTATACTTAGATGCAGTCTTTGCTCACCATGGCTTGTCTAGAGTACTCATCATCGATAGAGGCACCCAATTCACCAGTTTGTTTTGGCAAACACTCTTTGGTTTCTTCAAAACCAAGTTGGCCATGTCCACAGCTTACCACTCACAAACATATGGCCAAACAGAGCGGGCTAATCAAACGATTGAAGACATGTTACACGACTTCACCTTAGAAGAGCAAGAGAGGTGGAACACCCTACTCCTGTTGGTGGAATTCACGTACAACAATTCAGTGTATGCATCCACCCAGGTCACTCCATTCTTCCTCATGTATGGTGAGCATCCTTTCACACCTTCTAGCTTGATGAAGATCCGTCTAATGGCTACCAAGGTCGATGCAGTCAACACATTTGTTTCTAGAATCCAACAAGGTGTGGAGAGCGCTAAGCACAGATTACAGATTGTGCAAAATCGACAGAAGCAATATGCTGATGCACACCATTGGCACATGGAGTTCAATGTTGGGGATCAAGTGTGGCTATTGACAACCAACATCACATTAGTTGGACCTCGTAAGCTCAAACCTCGTTTTATTGGGCCTTTCTTGATTCTTCGTCGCATCGGCGCTGTGGCCTATCACCTTGAGCTACCACCATACATGAAGATCTATCTAGTGTTCCATGTCTCCCTACTATGCAGATATGCTCCACGATCAGGCCAGGGTCATTCCACACCAGACTTGGACCTTGTCCGACACTCATTGATGGCATAGAAGAATATGAAGTGGAGCGGATTCTCCAAAAACGCATGCGTGGTACTTGCCACCCACGGGTGGATTATCTAGTACAATGGAAAGGTTACCCCCTCTATGAAGCAACTTGGGAGCCCGCTGCCAATTTGGCACATGCACCGGTGTTGGTGCAAGCATTTGAGCAACAATTGCACAACGAGGATGTTGCGTCTTAAAAGGAGGGAGGTCTGTAATACCAAGAGCTAGCCATATGATCTAGATGTGAAATTCTATTTGGTAACATCTAGAATGATTTTATACATGATGGTCAAAATAGATAAGATAGAAGTATCACCAAAAGAGTACTTCTACTAATAGGGTAGAAACCAAAATAAACTTGAGAACCGTAGAACCAATAGCTAGACATATGATTTAAAGGTGAGAATTGGTTTGGTAACATCTGGAAGGATGTTACATATGATGGACTAAACAGATCAGAAAGAGGTATCACCAAAAGGGGACTTCTACTAATAGAGTAGGAACAGAAATGCCTGAAATCTTTGAAGGCAATTTTGGAGGCCTAAACGGATGAATTAGGCCTAAAAAATGTGCAGTTTCTCCCCCCTCAACAAAGGAAAGGCTGGCCTTCCCTCCACCTGCTTTGTCTCGTCGAGAGCTTTCCAATGGTACTCACGTGATTCTGAGATTCATACAAGAAGATTCCCTAAAAGATTCCCTTTGGTCAAAGCTTGTTTGACCAACCAAATGGGACCTAGACCAGACAGGTCACCCATCCAAGTAAGTAATCCAAGGGTGGAGCTTGCTGACATGTCACCTATCTGTGTCCCTAATCCTATGGTGGAGCTTCCTTGGAGGAGATCCTCTTTGTCTATATAATAAAGAGAAGGTGCTCCCTTGGAGCATCGATTGTTTGAGTGTGCAATCTGTGTTTTCTCTCTTCTCTTGTCCTTGGAGTATTACATTAATAAGGAAGCTTCTCAAAAAACTACCTTCTAGAAGCCACCTACTTGGCGTGCAAGCTAAGCTAGTTAGAAGCTTCTAGAAGTTTCCTTCTACAAACTACATCCTTGGAGTACAATTTAAGCTAGTTGGGAAGCTTCCCAAGAAGCTTCCTAGATGCTTCTAGAATATTTTGGGCTAATTTGGCTTATTCTCTAATTTGTTAACCTTACTAACTACGGCGCTAAACTCCATATTTTTACACTCTCATATACTAGAAGTAGAACAAGGATGTTGGCAGCAGAGAGCATCCCATGTGACTGCATCTTGTGTACTATGAGCAAAGTTGAGGATGAGCACCATGTCTTTGTTGAGTGTCCTTGTTACTTGCAGATCAAAGTTAGACATAAGATTAGTTGTAGTGATTTTTCAACTCTCTTATAGATTGAGGCTTTAGCGTTAGGGAAGTATATAACCAAGATTAGTTTCCATCAAATCAGTTTGTTCCAGATTGGTTAGATGCCATAGGCTCTTGCCTAGGCTCACATTTCATGTGATTTGTATTGTGTTTTCAGCCTTTTGACTATTTGGGTCTTTCAGGCTTGATATTTTATTATTCATTGTTCAGTTAAGAGACTCTAGGTGACACTCATTGGCCTTTGTCCACCATAGCCAGGAGCTCAACATTAAAGAAGTGAGCTCTTTGGAACTACACTTCAAAAGTATACTCCTCTGCTTGACCTAGGTCTCTAGCCCAAATGGCACATCCGACGGTGTGAATGGTGCAAGTGACAATGGGCTCCACCATGTAGTCAATAGCCCTAACATGAAATTTAGCCACCAACAAGTAGTCCATGAGCAACTACCAAAATAACAAAGACTGCCAACACTACTACTCTAGTATCCGAGCAAACCAGCTTTGGGATTACAAATGTTGAGACACAATACTTGCAATATTTTTTTGGTTGTTGTGCTCTTTTGGCAACTTTCTTGACCCCATTCTTTTATTGTTGAAAGGCTATCTTGGAGATGTATATGATCAACGTCCAAGAGAGATCTTTTTATCTTTAGGTGTTATTACAACAACAAGAGATGGAGTATCCACATAAGCACAATATAGCATTCTATCCTTTGCCTCCTCTCTATTTGATTGGACCAGATTTTTTTCATCTCCTCTGATGGATTCACAATTTTAGCAAGCACTATATTCTTGTTGGTTCACACATCTATTCCTATTACTACTAAAGTACATCTTTGCTCTCATTAAAGCAAGGATGCATTCACAATTTTAGCAAGTACTATATTCTTTGTTGGTTCATACATCTATTCCTCCTACTATTAAAGTACATCTTTTCTCTCATCCAAGCAAGGATACAAGCTCTTGGATCATAGCTCAACCTTGCATTAGTGCATTCCAACTCATACTAGCTACTTTCTTGACAACAATAAGGTTTTTCTTAGGTTTGGTCCACCCATCTACATTTTCATTACTTGCTTGGGAAAGTGGTATAAGCAAGATGCAATAGAGTTCTATATGACTTGGTGTCCTTTTGGAGATGGAGGCTAAAGGATAGATACATATGATGCCATCATATATATTGTGTTTTCCATGGCAAGGGAGAATGGATACCTCACTTGGAGAGAGTGTTTGTATACATTGTAGATAGTAGAAGTTAGGTCAAACTTATATATAGTCCAAGATGGAGTAGCAAATGTTGTGGTTATAGATAAAAAAAAATGCAGTGTAGTTTTGACAGAAGCGATAACATATTTTCTTGGATAGATGGCGGGCGGGCGGAGTGCAAACAATCAAGATCTCCAAGTATAGGAGTATGCAACAAGATCACCTCTTTGTTCCTCTAGCTTTGGAGTTATATGGGACTATGGATATGACATTTGACATATTGGGCAAGGAGCATACAAGTGCCTATCATAATAGATATCAAGGAATACCACTCTCATTTTTGTACACTTTTGTACTTTGTAGTCTAATCTATTGTTGTACATATAAATTTGGCTAGTGCTATCTATAGGAAAGCAATTTGTACACTTTTGTACTTTGTAGTCTAATCTATTGTTGTACATATAAATTTGGCTAGTGCTATCTATAGGAAAGCAATGACATTATGTGATTAAGTGACGCATATTTGGATGCTCTAGTAATACATAGATTATATGATTTTCATAACTCAGATATTTTAGGTGGAGTAAGATAGATTTACGATATGGATACTATTAAGGCTTAGTTCGATTGTAGCTCTTGTGTTTTATCCTTTTACGGCTTGACGAGGTCTTTCCATCATTCTTTTTATCTAATACTGGCACAATTTATACTTAAAGGTAGTCTATCTTATTTTGAAAGCAATCTGTATGTGAAATTCAATGTTAATACGTTTGAGTAAATCTACATCAAGTTACAATGCTGGTTTTGATAAGTCCTCTTGCCAATTTGGGTGCCATTAAAATAAGGAACTCTACACAAATAACCTTAGCAAATACAAATTTTTTAAAAATACACCTAACAAATATTTATTTGCAAATACCTTTTGATTACTAGAAGTAATCAACTGTTACGGTAATAGCTGAGGCCGTTGCATCTTTTGTAATTCACTTGTCTGATTTTGTGCTTTCTTCTTCTCGAATATACTTGTCATGTGGCGTCCTGTTGTTTTCGACAAATGTGCTTGGCTCAGGGTGACCAGCGGAACGTCAGCCGTTGATGTTGTTTGGATATGTTGTGTGGACGGTGGAGCGATGGAACACAGAAGTGGAAGAACCGTTGCAACTTGTGGCTCGTGGATTTATCTTTGCCCTCTAACCATGTAAGGGTATATTGCAAATATAATTTGTTAAAAGTTTTATATATATATATCGTAAATTTAAATGCTAAAGTTGGATACTCTGAAGTCCATCTCGACTGATTGCATGACTAGAGGTGGAGAAACGAGGGAATCGCCCCCAATTGTTACCGCGCGGTCTCAGTGTACAAAACTTCCTTTCGTGTTTGACTCGGGATGAAATCTTCACTCAACCCACAATCTACGCGTCATTACAAGTCCACTTGGTCAAAAAAGCCCCAAACCAGTTATGATTGTTTTGGCCTTGATTGCCGTTGTTTACCGTAGTCGGTAAAAAGCCGATCACCACGAGCATGTCTTCTCATGAGGTTTTCTACGGAAGTCTTCTTGGTCCCGGCCTTTCCCTCTTCTGTGCCGGTAAGATTACTCATTTGCCTTTTGTTGCTCGCAAGGCCAGCTGACACGGCATGGTATTAAACTGAAACCTACTTTGGATCCTGAGATCCAGAACAATCACTGCAGAAAGGAGATAAAGAAAACCAGCAAACACTGCTTGCCAATGATTTTGGGGACTGTTGGGATATTTGTTCCGTCTCCAATGATGTATAGTTTTTGGTATTTATTTCACGATCAGTTTGGTCGGGTTTCCTTCTCTTGGGCAAGACGAGTGAAGAACACCTTGCTCCGGAGTTGGACGAGAAGTTTTCCCACTTCTTCATGCAAACGTAACACAGGGACAAGACTTATTCTAGATTAGCATAGTACTCTATTTCGCACGTCTGAAAGGAAGGTGTTTCCTTCAGTCTTATGATAATTCCTTTGTTGAGCCCCGTACTTGTGTTGTTTTCTTCACTGGTTTTCCTCGCTGCGATTAGTTTTATATTAAAATCATACAAAATTGCTTACTTAACTGTCATCTTGGGACCGAGTCGCTGGTCCTCCTTCTTTCGCCACGCCAACGTCCAAGACACCTTGGATTGCGAACGAGCCGCCTGGAAGGCCGTTAATAATTGCAGCATTGATCCTGTATTATTTGTTTGACGCTGTTGGATTGTTGCTTGTTTACGTGCACACTAGATTTAATTGGTCCACCTTCTCGACACTGTACGACAACAGCTCGAACTTAGCCCAGGATTGTTCGACAGTCTCATACACGTGGCCAATTAGTCAGCTCTCATGAGAATTTGCAAGCAGACATGAGCCGAGTTTTAATTTCTAAAGATTTAAGTGGGCCACGTGGCAGAAAGGAGGAGAATTTTACCGTCACCCAACTTGGAGGGTAGCGCGGGCAGGTGACGCATGAATTGCCGCAAGGGAGTGCAGGATGAATCAACTGCATCGACCTGGGGACCGAGGAAGGACTTGAACAGTGGACCGGATTCACAGGGAGGGAAACAAGGAGGATGATTTCGGTATTAAGAGAGGATTTTCGGGATTTCGGGCGCAAATGGTGGGTGCACTGTCCTCAAGCCTCGAGGAAGCAGGGACAGTTTTGGCGCTGTTGCTCTACAAGGCAGGGGAACAGATGTTCTAGCATCACGCTGCTTTTGTGATTTGCTTTCTTGAGCAGGTGGACGTCATCCTCGGTCAATTGCCTCTGCGTGTGTCGGGGGAGTGAAACGATCTTTCTCGTGATAGAAGAAGGGGGACTATAAGATTATTGAGTGCCAGGAAATGAAGGATCGGAGGAAAGAGATCTCTGTTTGTTCCTGTTTCCTGTTCCGACCGGTGCGTGTCGAGACAGGCGTAAGCAGAGGTCTTCTGGGAGGTTTACTCTGAGTCTGTGTTCACATGAGGTGTCGAGTGTCCATCTTAGCTGCCTACATTCCCGAGTTAAGCAGCTGAGACTGATTAGTAGTGCAGTTCACATTGTCCACCACGGCTAATCTATCGGTGGACGTCAACGTCGCAAAATACCTGCTTGAGTCTGTCTTTGACTGAGCCGAAGGGTGTGGATCTGAACAGGCTATAAAAGTGGAGTTCTAGGGAGTGGACGGGAGAAGGGGTAGCTGAACTTCTAAATTGGTGCAAGGCTCCCCTCGAATTTAAGGAGGCAGGCGAGCTCACATGTTGCTCTGACGACGATTTTAGGTGGATAGGTGAAGCCATCATAGCAGAAGCCGACCGAGGGAATTGATGAGGAGAAGATTATAGATTCAAGGAGGAGAAATTAAACTCTAGTTTCTCCGCAGAGGTGATCACGAATACAATGGTGGTGCTATTGAAGATTTCCCCATCAATTTCGCCCTGTTCTAGTGTTTGCGCTGACAGATCTCATTTTTGCTGCTCGCTTGGTACCAGCTTCAGTAGTGCCAATGCAGTTGCTAGCTCTCTCGTCCATATCCATAAGGAGTGTCGGTGGAGTCGAACGTCAGATTGCGCAATAATGCTCAGAAAGAGCCGAAGTGTGACTCGAGCTTCAGGGCCCGATAGGAAAGCGCAAAATGGTTCAAACACTGGAAAAGCAACGAGAACAGCGGTTGTTTGGTTCAAACGCGATTTGCGTATCGATGATCATCCAGGGCTAGCGACTGCAACCCTCTACTCCCAAGTGATTCCTCTCTTCGTGTTTGATCCAGCGCTCCTATCCGGTATGATCTCGCCTAACAATGAGTTACGTCTTTCCAACGCGTTCTGCCCTCTTTCTGGTTCTCAAGTTGATGAGTTGCAATCCAACTGAAACTTTTGTTTTGAAAGATCACGTTTGCGACTTGTGTGAACCACGTGTGCTAGTATAATTTCATAGAATGGTGGTTTGTTGGCCATCACCTGTGCCCAACGATTCTAATTTTATATCTAAACATTCATTTTTAACGCTTTGAAGTTGAGTAGTTGGTTTTCTTTGTTAGCTCCGAGTTCCTTGGTTTCATTAAATTGGCACATCGCTTGCAATTTGGAGTATTACTCCGACTAACACGTCCCTGAGCTTTAGCTTTTGGCTTTCGGAGTGCAACATTTTCGGTCTTCTCAAAATATGTTTTGGCCCCGATGTTTAACAGTAGGCTTCCATGGTAACGGAGGAAATAGTATTACTGTCTACCGAAAGCAGTAGCTCAACTTTCTTACTGACGTCAGATGTGTGGAAAAACTGTTCCATGTTGCCACAACTAATAACTGCTAGATCATCCTACATCATTCTGACAGTAGTGAAGGTCGGGCGATGAAACCCTGACTATTCAGACAGTGGCACTCGCTAGCCGCATCACGTCATGTGAGGCAAAATCCTGACTGTTATGCCCTACTTGATGAGAGGCGTGGTTCTCTACATTAAGGATGTAGGTGCCCCTGTGTCCTACTTCTGCCACGTCTATCAACTAAGCATTAGAGGTTGGCTTGCTCGTGTAGATGAAAGATGAGGTAGAAGTCTGTCGCATTATGTTTGCTCCGGAGCCTCTCACTTGCAAATTTGACTATGTGATCCCACAATTCCATTATTCAAGCCATTGACATGTATATTTGCTTGCTGAACCTCTAGGTTGGTCGCATGAAATGATCGATGCTCTTCGGGATGCAATTCTGGATCTTCAGCTGTCCCTGCAGAGGATTGGCTCTGATCTTGTTGTTCGATCCGGGAGGACTGCAGATGTGCTTCTGGCCATAGCCAATGAGGTCCGTGCCCTGACTTCCATGCTTGTCTAATTCGCTGCATTTTGATAATTATCGATGTTACACGTTTGCGATCTTGACGGGGAAGGATTTCTCTGTCTTATGACTGGTTTGCTGATTGGTGCATGTGTCCCGGATCCCTCGCCTGAAAATTTACCTGGTCTCTTCTCCTGACAGGTTGGAGCTTTGGATATCATCACGGAGAAGGAAATAGAGATGGCGTCTCACAAATTAGTCGGTGTAGTATCAGCATCTCTCTCCGTAGAGACGATTGCTGGGCAAGACATGAAGGTCAAGCAGTGGAGAAGTTCTATTCATGATATTCAGGTAGGGTTATATAGGGTTCTATCTCTCTTCAAGGTAATGAGTCGCTTAGAAGAAGCTAAACCAGGATGTTATGGTCTTAACCCAGTCATTTCGTTTGAGGTCCGCACTGCAAACTTGGCAACGTAAACTGTCAAATGATCCAGCGTCACAAAGCGGATGCGTCCGATAATTGACATTTGCTACCATTATAGTTCAAAACTATCCATTTTTATCTATACTTTTGAGATGGTTCAGCTGGACCTTTAATAATTGATCCTAGTTACCATATTGGAACTTGTATTGTAGAGCTTTGAGGAGCTTCCAGATTGCTACAAGAAGTTCAAAGCATCGAAACTACCCGTGGCTCGTCCTCTCGATCCTCCAACGTGGCTGCCGTCTTTACCAAAAAACTTAGAAACAGGCAAGGGCAGGACGTTTTTTCAGCTCTCTTTATATTGTTTGGTTACTGCGCCTAAGGTATCCTTGCTGTTCCAAGTAGCCTTATGAAATAGAGGTCATGTTTATGTGAAGCCCCGGACATAGACACCTAATTGATCTATCTCAGGTCTGTACGAAGGTTAGTGCACTGATGGTAGAATTCTTTTATGTTGTCCTGACTTCTATTTCACTGTGAAGTCGTGAAGTCCAATGGAAGTGTGAAGTAGCAGCTTCTTGAATCGATCTGTTATTGAAATCCGCAATTCTACTTGCCAATTCTTTTGTCAGTTATTTTTTCTCTATATGAACTTCTAGAGTCTTCGTCCGGTTGAACTTACGTCTACGTCAGGTGGTCATTCATTGTATCCAAGTTGTTAACAACATGTATGCTCCTACAATTCACATTGGTGCATGCTCGCTATGACCCCTTGTTTACCAGGCTTTATACCTTGCACGGACGAAATATCGGATGGAGTTTCATTCTCTCTATTGGGAAGTGATTATTGGAAAGATTTCAAAGCCGTTCAGAGAACTCCTGCCGAGGAGCTGCTTGCGGTCAAGAGCAATGCTGAAGGCAGTCTGTCTAATGGAGCAGTTACTGCGAATTCCTCCAGTGGAGCTTTCAAAGATCTTAATGTGTGGCGTGAAAAATATCTACTAGCAAGCCCATACGCTTCTCTAGAGAAGAAGCAGAGAGAATTGAACGGTGGAGCTGAAGGGAAAGCGGAAGAGGAGTATGTGGTCAAAGGTGGAGCTACAGGAGCTCTGAACATCTTGCAAGGTTATTTACGGTTTCAAGAACCAACCGGAAGAGATGACTGGCAGGAGTAAGTACATCCCTGTTCATTATTAAGTCCTTTTCTTTAACGCAGCGATCTTTGTTATTCCTTCTTCTCGTTTCATTAGTTTGAGAATCTGATACCAAAGAAAACATGCGAGGACTGTGTCTTGGATTTGACTCCTTCGACTCAAGTCCTGGCTAGGAAAGAGAAAGAAATCTGTCGTTTAATTCACCTACAGTTTTGCCTGGGGTCCGGACAAGTGGCGAGTGGTTCACTAAGCGGAGTAAATACTCCCAGAATGTCTTTTTTGAGAATATATTGAGTCTGACTAGGAAATAGAAATAGCGGTCGTACTTCAAGAAATGCACTGGGGAAACGGATGTAAGACCACGAAGGGTAGATTGCTTCAAGTTACCTGGAAGAGTGAACTTGGAATGAATTTCGGAATATGAGATTGATACAACGGAGTCCTACTTTTCGGACAACATGTTCATTAAAAGAATCAGGTTTTTCCTTCACATCAGCAAGAAATCCTCTCTATCTCATATACTACAGTACATATATAGGGTGCACGAACAGGTCATGAGTCTGGAGAAGCGAAGGGGAACTTCTTTCAGAGCCCTTTTCGGCAATGCCTTGGGTCTAGGTACTCTGTCCTTACGAAGAGTTTATCACGAGGCGATGGAGTACGAGAAGGCGAGAGGCGGTGGTTGGCTGTCTCCTTTCGGCTTTTCTTCTTTCACTGCAGAGGCAGCTGTAAATGATTCCAAAGCAATTGAGGTACACATAAATTTCTTTATTTGTGGATGTGCACGCTGCAGCCGCGTAGGCTATATACTTTTGACGCAGACTTGTACTCCGTTTATCCTACAAATTTTATATCGATGCCCCTGTTAAAAGAAAGTTCTTTCTTTGTCAGTGGTATCAACTACTGGCGTATAAAAGTCGAGAACAAGGAAGACAGAAAGGATTTGAGGTCGGAACCTGGCGGTGGAGGGGGTATTTAGTTCAGGTAAAGTCCAAAACCGCATGTTAGTTACACGGTTTCACGTTTCAGTGTGGCATCTCGTATAAGTTGCGAACCAGGTGATGCAAGTTTATCGTCCCCATTATATATGTATCTACCTGCTTCATATGGTCGCAGATAAACTGTCCCGCGGAAGTTTCTGGGACGAGTGTCTAGTTACCATGTTATTATCACATGAGAATATCGAACTTTAAGTGTTTATGTTGCATGGGTTCTCCAGTACGCAGTCGTTGGAGAGATGGGACCCCCACTCGTCTTTGTTCATGGTTTTGGAGCTTTCTGGGAGCATTTCAGAGACAACATGAAAAGTATCGCCGAAGCCGGAAACCGGGTTTGGGCCTTGACAATGCTCGGGTTTGGACGATCAGAGAAGCCCATGATAGCCTATACAGATCTAGTCTGGGGTGAGCTTGTGCGAGATTTTATCGTTGAGGTGGTTCAGGAGCCTGCCATCCTTGCTGGCAATTCCATCGGAGGTCTTCCTCTTCTCCCTTTCTTCCTGAATCTCTATCATGATTGTAGGCCTCCTGAATTGAGTGGCAATCCAACATCTCTTACCTTCGAAGATTGACTGCTTTGGTTCTGTTCGGTGTGACTCCGGTCTTCCAATCTGAGATTCTTCTAGGATATACGGCCCTTCGGGACTTCAAGCGAATAAACCGTTTTCTGCTTAGCCCGGTATACTTTTGGGTGTCAGTGAACTGAAGAGTTTAAGTTTGCATCCTGTTGTGAGTGAGAGTATTCTAAGAATTCTGTTTTCCTCCTTTCTGGTCTGATATACCGTACCGGATGTGACTTTGTCATGTATTTATCTCCATGGGAATTGTGGAAGCTAACACCCAAGATAATTGCAGGTTATACCGTGAGCGTGGTAGCTGGACTTTGGCCTGCTCTTGTTAAATCGTTAATTCTTTTCAACAGTGCAGGAAGAGTTGTTCCTGACTACACATCTCTGGAATATCGGAAGGTGGGTTGAATTAGTGTAAGCAACTTTTTGAATCTAACACGAACAGCTTCTCTTGGAGGCAGGCAAGTAGAGAATCTTCGTGTCCTTTAGCTTAGAAGGCTTCCGTTCACCTGAAATTGCCATCATTGACTTGACGTATACGTGCTGGCTTACACAGCCCAAGGAGAAGTCGCAAGTGGCTTACATTGGGGCGCGTCTGCTTCTTGCATACCTACAAAATCTGAGCAATGGAATGTTGACTAAATGCTACCCTACGGTAAGGGACTTCCATATAGGGATCATCTGACTTGAGATATGAATGATTTTACCATGATGCAAGATGAAAATCCACGCAATTTTAGTTGTAGCCTTAAGATGTGGCTAATTTTGCGAGTAGTACTCAACCAGACGAAGTAGATCAAGAACTTTTCCAACTTGGGTTTGGCAGACCTTCCGCTTTGTGTAGTCAATTGTCGGACCATCTTTGGATTGCAATTTCATAAAACCAAAGCAGGCTATGATATTGAGCGTCTTCCTTCATCTTGTCACTAACTTGCTTTTAATCTGCGCGGCTTACTCTGATTTCCTCACGAGCTGTGTCGCTATTAATTTTCGCAGAACCCGTGGAGAGCAGACGACTGGTTACAAAATGAAGTGATGAGAGCTGTATCCTCAGTAACTTCAATACTCTGATGCTGTTATCTTAACCAGTTTTATGTCGATAAGATTGGGAGAATTCATAGGACTCGTTCAATGTTTACATTTTGTCCAGCACAGCGTGTTGAAGATTTCCTTAACTCTTATTTTTAAAGTCATACGATCCAAATTCAACAGCAGTTCTGGAGGCAATGTTTCACTTGCGAGCGCCTCTGCCTTTAAACTACTACTTAGATCGATACGGAGGGCACGTGTTGGTTGTTCAGGTTAGTAGAGTTCCTACTGATTTCGTGTGATCAAAAAGTTCTATATATAGAAAGTATGATGCATGAAATGTAGCTTGCATGGCACCCACGCAGGGCAAAGCTGAACAGAGTTTATTTGTGACCAGGGAATGCGAGATCCATTGCATAACTCGTCACTGAGAGCAAGCATGCTACAAGCTTACTGCAAAAACGTTTCTATTCAATATGTAAATGCAGGTATAATTCAACCATTTGTGATGTGGAAGCTGCATATGTCTTATCTATTCCTTGCTTTTATGATGTAGGTAGCGTTTTCTTATCTGACTCATGACTTTTTGTTTTACCAGGACATTGTCCTCATGATGAAGTTCCAGAAGAAGTGAACTCAATCGTCACCTCTTGGATGAGAAACTCGTCCTCATCGATAGAAAATGATGCAGCTGGATATGCGAACAAAGTTTGGTCGCCGAACTCTGTCGAGGACACTTTAGATATCGACGAGAAGGTTAAACAGCAAACGAGTCATCTGCCAAGTGATCCAGTCACTCGTATCGTGGAAGAAGTGGAGGAGCTTGTATAGGCTGTATGATAAATATTTGAATCTGCTGGAACCGCTGAATGTGGTTTCGCGCATCGCCCATGACCGTCGAGTGAAGCCACTTAAGTTGTGCCAGGGTCCGGCGGTAATGGATGCCCAAATTGGGTTAGTCTAGGACATCAAAGCGCTATCTCTAGGATCCATCGGCGTCATCTTACTTCAGCAAGCAAGGAGAAAATGGCTGCAAGGTAGTCATACCTATAAGTACAAGCCACAACATCTCATTCTTACTTTATCAAGAGGAAATCGCGAGAAGGTGCTGTTGCCTTTACTCCATTTTACCGGTCTCTCATCGTGGCATGGCGCGTCCTTGTTATTATGTAGCATAACATAGACCTGCCGGAAGAGCCGCTGGGTCCAAGGAAGAATCTTATCATTCTTGGCAGGAACTCTGCTAAAGAAGTGTCGAATGGGAGTCCTTGTTACCAAGGAGCAGTAAGAGATCATAATTAGGCCCGCCTGGCTATAGCAATATAGTATAAATGCAACAACCTCCGGTTAATTATGGTGAAGGCGCTTATGACTCTATTCGCCGACAGTCCACTTTGTCGAGTCAGGCAAAGTCGTGCCCCAGAGTGTGCATAACGCTTGACTCTTCGGTATGACTTGACTGCCAGAGTTTGACAAACCTCGTAGACAGATTGCCACTACTCCGGTTTAGATTGTTTCAAAGTATGGTACATATGTCATTTCTACTCGCGTGGAGGGATTGGATTCCTTAGAGAGGGAAAACCCAATCAGTCCAGCTTATCTTGTATTTCCCAAAAACTTGGTAAAGCAACTGTAAATAATGGCGCAATTTTTAATGGACCTTCTCCGATTACAATCCAGGCCAAATGGTATGACTGCAACACCAAGGAATGACGTTACTACTCATATACACGGTTAGCAACCTGTCACTGCAGGTAATGTACAGGCTCTTTCATCGTGTGATGCACCAAACCATGGATAACTCAGTTCTTTGCAATGCTCCAGAGAGGTGTGGAAGTCCCAATGGCATCACTGTTATCAACCTGTCGTAGTTGTTAGGGCACATCTGACTTCTTGAGCTTCATTCCACTTTGAGTTCCGGATATCTAGGTACTGCAACCTTCTTCGTTACGTCAACTAATCAGTCCAACCATGGGCAGGGTCTTGTGATGTCCAAAGCGAATATCGAGCTACAACCAAAAAGTACAAGGCGGACTTACTTGCGTCGACTTGCTAACAAGGACTGGACTGCATGGTCTAAAATTCCCACAATTTTACATGCATCTCCTCAAAAGCTACAGAAAGGAATGGCAAGCCAATAAGATCAGAAGTACACTTCTACGTGTTTTAACAGTACAACCCATGGTCAGACCACGAGGACAGTTTGCTCATGAAGGAGGAAGTTGACAAGGTGACTCTGAGACCCACAAAAACTCAGGACTTCTTCTATTTTCCAAGGGTAAGGCATTTTAACGTGCACTGTTCTTCCGGGCGGACGTTGGGGATTGAACAATCCAAGTCCACAGGAAAATGATTGCATAATCAAATCAGCGAGCAACGATGCAGATCATAAAAGTGGTTTTCGCAACTCGGTGGAGGCAGGCAGGCTGGAGTCAAGCCCACAATAGTCCAAGTGGACCTTTCCACGACCAAGACGTTCAGCAATGATGAACTCAAATCTACAACTTAAGCACAAGATGGATAGAGATGGCGAGCAGATCAGAGCACAGCAGCAGCAGGAGTTTCCAAGTGGACACACCCTCTACCTTCTCTGAGCTTCTGGGAAGATGTCTCACCATAACCGACCTGATCTACAAGGGCTAGCTATCTACTCTCTATCTTCATACGATTTTGCCTAGAGAAAAGCAAGTTGATGCTGCTCCTCCTCGTGTCAGTGATCACAAAGAAATCTCCGACTACCGTACTTCTTCCAGATAGCCAGAGACAAGGCTGCGGCGTGCTTCTCTCTTCATTGAGACACCCAGCTATGCAATGGTAATTACCTGCTAAGGAGCGTACCTCCTTCCTGTCATGTGGTCTCTGATTCTTCATCGATTCCTACAAACACAGCTCATTGGGGTGTTCCACACTTCTTGCTCGTACAGGGAAGTACACACTTCCAGCAGCGGCAGCATCTTTCCAACAAGCTCCTCTTGCTGCTGGCTGTCTAATCAACTTCCAACTTCCACTCTAATCGCTCTTGTCCCGTGCATGTGCTCGCTTTTAAGTCAACTTTTAACGGAATGTCGTGTTAATGATCGTTTCCAACCGCGTCAAACCAACCTGTCTTCACACCAGGTTTTTTATTTTGTTTCTTGCATGTCTTCCACATGCAAACAAAAATAAAATTTCTTAGCATGAGCATGGAGCCTGCCCTCCATTCCCCAGCTCATTCTACTCGCGCGCCCCGAAACAAAGCACTCCAGTCAGAGAACACAATTAAAGTATCCCCGGCGGTTTTGTATATGCTTTTAAGAACTCTATTTTGAATGATTAGTACCTGTCCAAACTTTTGATTAACGCCTATACTCCAAATGTGTAAATTATACATGTGGTGATAGAAACTATTTTATACTTAGTGACACCTGTAATGAGGGAAGATGAATTCGGAAATATCAAGAACAAGCGTCAGTAGTTGGTAACATACAAGAGGTACGGAATGTATAACTGATATACAAGGAAAGTAAGTCAGGAAGTACTAGGAACAAAGTTTGACATTTCAACAGAAGACAAGAAACAAGACTCCCATTACTAACATCATGTTTTGAGCGCTGAGAATGATTCTTGAATTTGAGTGGGTTTCTGAATTACAGAAGTCCAAAGTTCAAGGATAAAACGGTACATTCACTCTCCTAATGCAATCCTACGTCATCTTCTAGAAAAGACTCTCTCTATTGTTGTCTTTCGTTCCACTTCTTTCTAATATAGCAATAAAGAAAAGATAAAGAGAGCAGATGTGTTCTTGATCTAAATCTTTTTGAAAAATATAAAAAATATTTACTCTCCAAATAATAAGAACAGTATTTTTAGGTCAAAACAAACATATTGAAAATGCACCGCTTTGTCTAAAATTTATTTTGATAATTATCTTCAAATAGTACAATACACCTGCAATAAATTATTCCTTATTATCTCCTCATACCGCTTTGTTTCCTACTGAATCGCAAAACTGAAAGAACACAGAAATGAATATCATTTTGCTGTTTTCTGTCTTCATATCTCATGCTTTTAGTTCCTCTCCGGGACCTCAAACCAAAAGAACTAAGAGTTCTTTGATAAATTTTCTAGCATTAGTATTCTGATCATGGTAAACTATCAACAATGAAGAAAAGAGAAAACGTAAAGGTGAACCCAGAAATTATGGAATACTTTGTCATCTGAAGTAATAAAATATAGTACATTGGCCCTAATGGAATAGGGGGCATTTTGATAAATAATTTGATGGCACAATTGGGTGACGTTATCTTTATTTGTTATTCATATTCAGATTGTACGTTGGATGGCTGCTAACACTGAAAGACTGCGGCGGGGAACCGAAAAGGCAGGAAGTCCCGGTTGGCTAGCATAGTGATTAAGATTAATTGCCTTAAGGATTGAGGCTAAGAACGTGGTCGTGGCCACTAGGAACAAAGAAAAGTGTATTAATGGAATTATGAAAATCAGTTGAGGTTTTTATTTTATATATAACCAAGAAAATAGAAAATTTTGCAATCTAGAATTTGGTTTGTAAATTATAGATGCACATGTCTTGAGTTCATGCTTTGGAGTCTATATAATAATAACTGAATATAAAATTTCCTTCCAGGTTTGGCGTTTTGGTTGTCCACTATAGTCCTATGCACTTACCACAAATCTGAATCATCATTAAGGAAGTAATCTATTCAATTTTTCCCAGAATTGGGCATTTCAAACTGCCATGTTCCTTTTGTTATATGTTTGTATATTTTTAAAAACACAGTCAACTATATTTGGTTTTTATTTATATCTATATCTGTATCTATATCTATATATATACTTTTTGTAGTTTGAGAGTATGTTTTTTCATTTTCTTTCATTGTTAACTGTAGTGTCATGCACTCATCAACATAAGCTTGATTCTATATTACGTAAATAATCTTTCAATCAACTCTCACACTTCTGCAATCCAAATAAGTGAATGGTATATGATTCCTTTAGTCTTATTAGTGTGGTGTAGTGAAAGTATACATGACATCAACAATATTTAAAATAATAATTCATTTATTGTAGCTGAGGTTGATAAATATACCTCATATATTTAATGCACAATATACTAATTTGTAATCCTATTACTTATAAGTTTACAAATGGTAACATATGTGATTGATCCAATGTGTGATCTTGTTTGAGTAATGATTGAGTGATTGCAAAAATATACAATTGAAGGTAATAAATGTTCCTCTACTACTCAATCCATATATTTTTTAGAAAACTAGAATTCAAAAGAACAAGTAAGGAAGATAGAAGAGAAAAGATGAGTCACAAATTAAATCAAATACACTCCAAATGCCATATATGAAACAATGAAATTTAAAGCTCGGAAGACCCACAAGGCTGAAAACACAATACAAAACACATGAAATGTGAGCCGAGGCAAGAGCCTATGGCATTTGACCAATTTGTAACAAACTGGTCCAAGGTAGGTCATATACTTCCCTAACGCTAAAGTCTCAATCTGTAATAGAGTTGAGAAATCACTACAACTAATCTCATGTCTAACTTGATCTGCTGGTAGCAAGGGCATCCAACAAAGACATGATGCTTATCCTCAACTTTGCTCATAGTACACAATACGCTCTATCTGCATGGAGTGCTCTATCTGCTGCCAATGTCCTTGTTCTACTTCTAGTCTATGAGAGCTAGTTCTCTCCTGAGCAATAACATGTCTAAGTGAAGTAGAAATCCTAGCCAAGAGATAATCTTGCTTGCAATACACCGACGTAGGATTAACAAACTACTGATGGAACACCATCTTGGTACCGGGTTCATGCCATAGGTGACATAAGAACTGCTGCTTGATCACCTCTCGTAGTGCAATAGGCTCCAATCTCCAATGTTGCTCAAAAACATTCCACCTTGTGGCCATGCAATCAGATATATATGCCAACCAATAGATAGAATGGCAAAAAAAGTTTGGTAGGAAAGTCTCTCATGCTCCATGGACCTCACCTTACTGGCATATGTGAAAGCTAAGAACAAAGCTTCAGCCTCAAGAGGCAAAAACCATATTTTAGCAAGCAATAATACATGGGGAGTTTGAGTCCTCACCCCAAGTTCATCACACAAAAACAATTTCTGAACTTTCTCCACCTTTTGCCACCATGTCTTCTTAGTACCTAGACCCCAAATCTGAGCACCATAGAGAACCACTGGCTGTACAAGAGATCTGAGCAATACCTTCTCCAACTCCCATGGGGTAAGATGAGCAAGTCTAGAGCCATTCATGAGTGAATACAAAGCTCTAAACCCTGCACTAATTTAATTCTTCAAACAAGTAGACCAATTATAGTCATGAGAAAACTCAAGGCCCAAGTACTTATAAGGAGAAACCTGCTCCAAATGCTGCCCATCAAAAAAGAAAGGTGTGACACCTTTAGAACCTACCTTAATCACCTTGGACTTGTCAAGGTTCACCTCTATCTTTGTTTGATTGCAAAACCAAAGAAGAAAATCTGACATCTTCTATAAATTCTCTAAATTGGTGGAGAGGAGCACTACATTATCTGCAGAAAGGAGTGCATGTATCATCAAAGAGTCAACTTGTACACTAGTAGCTCCAGCTTCCATGAGTACTCTCTCTAGGTCATCGATGAAGATTCCAAACAAAGTTGGGGATAGAGAGCAGCCTTGAATCACATCCATTGTGCTAAGGACATCTTGAGAGATAAAAGATGAAAGTCTCACAATCACTTTCTCATAAAGTCTAGAGATAACACCAATCAAATCCGGTGAAACACCAACTTTAGTGAGTCTCTCACTTAGAGATTTCCTAAACACCTTATCAAAGACCTTCTTGAAATCAATCAATGAAAACATAGAGAGCTCTCCCAACACCTTAGATTTCCACTACAAAACATGGAGTACTAAAGCTTGATCTTAAACCAGCTTGGCACTTAGCTTGAATTCTATACTTTTCAGCCCAAGTACTCAACCTAGACTCCAAAATTAGACCATACAACTTGGCAAAGATACTACCTACTAGTATGGTATGGTAGTTGGTGACAATATCTCTCTAACCAAAATTATGAATAGGAACTACCTTCTTCAAGCACCATCTATTAGGAAAGCCACACTTGATTGCCTCATTCAAGAGAGAAGTGAGTATTGGAATCAAATGACTACCACCCCATTTCAAAAGTTCAACACAAAGTCCATCAAGGTCTTCAGCCTTACCATTGGCCAACTTCTTGAGTTAGTACTTGAAATCAAGTTCAGAGATGGTGAGAGCAGATCCAAGACTAGGCACCATGCTAATAGCATTAGGGAAGAAGTACATATCCTTGACATAGTTACAAAGCTCCTTCAAGTCCAAGGATGGAGATGGAGATCTGATATTAACCTTCTTCCAAAAACCCTTGGGATTTCTCTGTAGTTGAGTGCTCAACGCAACCCTCTTAAGTCTAAAACATGCTTGCTTCTTGCACTTCACAAACTTTCTATGAGAGACAAAAGCAATATTTTCTGCAAACTGATCAAGAGACCTGACTTATCCTTAGCTTTGATCCTTACCATTTTACAGTAAGCATCATACCACCTATTTCAAGGGAGACCATGTCTCCTCTTGTGAGATCTTTTGGAAACAATGAAGTTGATGTAGATTGAAGAAGTCAAATGAATTTTGGAAACAATGAAGTTGATGTAGATTGAAGAAGTCGAATGAATTGATCATAGGGGCAAAGAAGCTCTTGAGTTCCTTGTGGAAGTCATTCCCTTTTCTGTACATTTTAGCAAGTTTTTGTTGTTTTGAAGCTATAGGTTGTTTTGAGGCTGTCCAAAACTTCTTAATTATACTTGATATATGTATACTTGATATATGTATAATCTTATTTCTTAGTACTAATGTTTTAGCAAAGCTTCTCAATTCTTAGAAATATTCATCAATACTTACATCTTAAGTTAATTAAGAAGTTCCCTAGTACCCTAATGAACTAATTGGTCCCTAAGAAGATTAGTATGTACCTTCTATGACACCTTTTTCACTTTTCAAAGTATACTAGAGAAGTTTCTTGCACCTTACTGATTAAATTCTACTTGAGTACTATGGTAATTTCTTGTACTATTATATAATCTTCTTGTATAATTAGATCATATGCTCAAGTTCAAACTCTTTGATAGCTTTTGGAGCATTGTGAATGCATTGAATGAGCTCTAGTATAGCATCACAAAGCATGTTATCTTTCCAAAGAACATTTTACTCTATGTGTTAAAAAATTATATTATTAGCTATATAGTATGAAAGAGGCTAACCTCATGATCTCCAATAGTGATAATAATTGAGAGTGGTTAAATTTGGTTACGAAGAGCGAGTGGGTTTGCATTAAGAGGTTCCAATTTTGGAGTTATGGCAAACAAGGTAAATGAAAATTTAAGAGACACAAATATATGATAAGAGAGATAAAATTGATAAACAATACAAGAGATATCTTTTAGAATGATATACAATACAATCAAATTAAGAGCTAGTTTTGAATTTGAGTATCAAGGGATAAATAAAGACAATGAATGAAGAGAAAATTTTATTGCCAATTGAAAAATGTAGATCATATAGGCTAAGGAGAATTTGAAAAGTAGTATGGAATCAAGATTTCCAAAATTTAGCTAGGGAATAACTTAAGACCCACAATACAATGTGTGCACCCTAGATGAATGTGGGCCACTCTACTCCTATACCAGCTGAGTAATCAGCTAATTTCATCAGGGCCTAACTTGAGTTTTTGATAAATCATATAACAAAGGTCTATTACTTGAAAATATTTGAGCTTCAAATAGATGAGATTTGAATTCTTATACAAAAGAAGATAAAATGTACATACAAATGGAACTATTAGTGATACTAGAAAATTAGTAGTATTTAAACTACTAGGAAGTTAGTGGCCTTGATCATAATTAAGAGGTAAAAGAAAATTATGAAATAATTGTTTTCTTGGAATTGTTATAGGATTTTGGTATTAAGAAGGAGTACATTCCTCTAGATATATATATATATATATATATATATATTTTTATTTTTTTTATTTTTTTTTTTATTTAAGGTAGGTTCACATATTTGGTTTGATCATTCATCTTAAGATTGTAAATATGATCAATTTTGCACCCAAAATTTTGGAAAATGATTTCCAAAACTTGATGGTGAATCAAGAGTCTAGATTATATATGAGTACATTGAACAGACAATGAAAAAAAGACATGTATTTAATGTAGAGATTGGATAGTGGTAGCACATCCAACATGCTAACTATAAAGGCTAAGTAGATCTGCTTAATTTATTCACAAACAAAACAACAATAATGTAGCTTTGAGTATAATTTGAAGAGAGATTATGAGATCTAAGGCAAGAAGGTATGAATTAACAATGGTTGCATAATGAGTAATTGTTAAAAAATCAAAGTCTTGTTCAATGGTAGCATTCATATGAATGCACAAGTATCTTAGGCTATGTGGCTATCACAAAGAACATTGAAGGAGATAAGTGCTCTTTTCCACTATAAGATGAATTGAGATAAAAAGATATATTGTTCTTAAAGTCAACCCATGCAAAAAAGGAAGATAATAAGGTAAATAAAATTACTTTTTCTTAAGAAATAATTAATTTTAACTGAAAAAATAGTATTATTGCTATCTCTAATCTGTAATGTTGCAAGGATAGCAGGGAAACATGGACGCACAAACACAAGTTTCACACTCAAACTCCAATGCTCCAAAGGAGCACCCTCTCTTTATTATATAGACAAAGAGGATCTCCTCCAAGGAAGCTCAACCATAGGATTAGGCACATAGATAGGTGATATGTCAGCAAGCTCCACCCTTGGATTACTTACTTGGATGGGTGACATGTCAATCCTGGTCCTATCTGATTGGTCAAACAAGCTTTGATTGGAAGGAATCTTTTAGAGAATCTTCTTGTAGGAATCTCAAAATCACATGGGTGAGGTAGCATTGGAAAGCTCTTGACAAGACAAAGCATGGAGGAGGGAAGGTCATCCTATCTTGTACTAGGGGGTGAGACATTTCCACATTTTTGAGGCCTAATTCATCTGTTTAGGCCTCCAAAATTGCCTTCAAAGATTTCAAGCATATTTTGGTTCCTACTCTATTAATAGAAGTCCCCTTTTGGTGATACTTCTTTCTGATCTATTTAGTCCATCATGTGTAGCATCCTTCTAGATGTTACCAAACTAATTTTCACCTTTAAATCATATGTCCAGCTATTGGTTCTAAGGTTTTCAAATCTATTTCGGTTTCTACCCTATTAGTAGAAGTACCCTTTTGGTGAACCTTCTATCTTCTATTTTCTCCATCATGTATAACATCATTTCAAATGTTACCAAACCAAATTTCACATCTAGATCATATAGCTAGCTCTTGGTATTAAAGACCTCCCTCCTTTCAAGATGCAACGTCCTCGTTGTGTAGTTGTTGCTCAAATGCTTGCACCAACACCGGTGCATGTGTCAAATTGGTAGTGGACTCCTAGGTTGCCTCATAGAGAGGGTAACCTTTCCATTGTACCAGATAGTCCACCCACGGATGGCGAGTACCATGGATGTATTTTTGGAGGATACGTTCCACTTCATATTCCTCAATGTCATCAATGAGTGTTGGACAAGGTTGAATATCTTGTGTGGAATGACAAGGACCCAATCAGGGAGCATATCTATGTAGTAGGGAAACATGGAATATTAGATGGATCTTCAAGTGTGATGGTAGCTCGAGGTGATAGGCCATAGCGCCAACTCGATGAAGAATAGAAAATAGCTCAATAAAACAAGGTCTGAGCTTGTGAGGGCCAACTAATGTGAGGTTGGTTGTAGACAGCCACACCTGATCCCCAACATTAAACTCCATGTGCCTATGGTGTACATCGGCATACTACTTTTGTCAATTTTGTGCAATCTGCAATCTATGCTTGGCGCTCTCCACACCTTGTTGGATTCTAGAAACAAATGTGTTTATTGCGTTGACCATGGTTGCCACCAGATGGATCTTCATCAAGCTAGAAGGTGTGAAGGGATGCTCACCATACATGAGGAAGAACATGGGTGGATGCATTCACCAAATTGTTGTAAGAAAATTCCACCAATGGGAGTAGGGTGTCCCACCTTTCTTGCTCCTCTAAGGTGAAGTTATGCAACATTGCTTCAATTGTATGACTAGCCCACTTTGTTTGTCCATCTTTTTGTGGGTGGTAAGCTGTGGATATGGCCAACTTGGTTTTGAAGAAACAAAAGAGTGATCACCAAAACAAATTGGTGAATTGAGTGCCTCTATAAATGATGAGTACTTGAGGTAAACCATGGTGAGAGAAGACTGCATCTAAGTATAATTGAGCTAGTTGTGGAGAGGTCACATCCTTGGTAGTAGGGTGTACATGAATCATTTTTTTGAGCTGGTCCACAAATACCACGACGGAGTCAAACACTGAGGTGGTCTTGGGTAATTCATAGATGAGATCCATACTCACATGTTCCCAATGTTGTGTAGGAGTGAGGAGAGGTTGAAGGAGCCATGCAGGAGCTTGATTGGAAGCTTTGTTCTATTGAAAAAGTAGGTAGCTACACACATAGTCCATCACATTGTTTCTCATCTTGGGCCAATAGTAATGGCGTTGGATTGCATCCAAGGTCTTGTCCACTCCAACATGACCTACAATAGCCAAATCATGACATTCCACTAGAATGGTAGTGCATAATTTTGGGACATTTGGGATCCATAATCTACCATCACAAAAGGTGAGTCCTTGGGTGTTGGTGATACCTTTGGATGATTGCACTCCTACAATTTGTGTATCAGTTTTGTAGCAACCAGAATCTCGAGAAAAAATTTAGGGTTAATCTTAACCTCTGCCACCAAATTGTTTGCCATCGGCATGTATGTGAATGCATCTGCAAGTTGTTTCTTAACTTCCACGTAGGTGATTGTCATGTTGAAGCATTTTTGCCACTCTACCTACCAAATCTGGCACCGAGATAGATCTTTTTGTGTCTCAAGGTAGGCCAGAGGTTTGTGGTATGTCTTTCCTACAAATGGCTTCTTGCCTAGATAATGCTTCCATGCTTGGTTGCAAGGACAATGGCTAGCTCTTCTTGTTTTTTGGTATGATAGTTGTGCTCTACTTGTATCAACTTTCAAGAGAAATATGCAATTAGATGTCATCCATCATGCCACTCTTGTTGTAGGATTGCTCCTATTTCTATGCCTCATGCATTTGTAGCCAACTTGATTGGATCATATCACTTCAAGATTGGTGCATGTAGCAAGGCAACTTTCAATTCTTGAAAGGCAACTCTTGTGATGTTCTCCACGTCCACTACTTCCCCTTGTCAAGTAGTGTTGTAAAGGTTGTGCAACCTTTGAGAAGTCCTTGACAAATCAACGATAGAATCTCGTCAACCCCAAGAAGCTCTTGAGTTGAGTCTGATCTTTTGTGGCACTCCATTTTTTAATGACCTCTATCAATACTATCTATCAATACTCGAATACACTTTGCACTTACTCTATGCCCCAAGTAGTCTACTTTAGACTTGCCAAACTTGCAATTTGAGATTTTGACATACAATCAATTATGTCTTAGAATCTTGAGGGCTTCTCATAGATGTTGTTTGTGTTCTGTCATTGTGCTTCTATATACTAAGATGTCATCTAGGAAGATGATAAAAAACCTATCTAAATATGGACAAAATATATTATTCATTAGACTCATGAAAGTGGCAGGTGCATTGGTGAGGCCAAAAGGCATCACGAGATACTCAAAGTGGCCATATCTACTTCAAAAGGCAGTTTTGTACACATCTTCCTTTGCAATTTGGATTTGATTGTAACCAATCCGCAAGTCCAATTTGGTGAAGTGTCTTGTTCCATGGAGTTGATCAAATAGGTCATCCATGCAAGGTAAGGGGTGTTTTTTCTTCATTGTTTGTTGATTGAGACCTCAATAGTCAATGCACATGCGCATTGTACCGTCCTTCTTCTTTAGAAACAAGACAAGAACCCCCATATGGTGATATATTGGGTTCGATGAACCCTTTCTACAGCATATCCTCAATTTGAGTCTTACACTCCTCCAACTCATGAGGTGATAGGTGATATGGGGCCTTACAAGGAGGTGTCTTCCTTGGGAGTGTTTCAATTTTATGATCTACTCTCCTTTTTGGTGGTAATCTTGAGGGTAGATCATAGAGAAAGGCATCTTGAAACTCATTTACCACATCCTTTAATTTCTCAAGAATTTGTCCATTGAGTTGTGAACTCTAGACTTCTCTTATTAGACCCATGAAACATCTATCAATCTTACAAATAGCTACTGTCCCTATGACATAAAGAGGCAATTCTTGCATGTATGAATTTTCTTTATACCCAATGATTGACCACAGATGGGTTCTCACTAATTTCTTCCTCCAATCTACCATAGGGTTGTAATGTTCCATCCATGGCATGCCTAAGATTGCATCATAACGAGCTAATTGTATCACTTGCCACTCAATTGCTTCCTAATATTCTCTTACAAAGAGTGTTACCCGTCTAGGTAATGATTCAATCCTCTTTGTTTGCCTATTAAGTAACTCTACTTCTTTGCTCTCATCTCTCTCTATATTCATTTCCAATCTTATTGCAACAGAGTGAGACAAGAAATTCTCTATTGCTCCCAGATCAATTAATACTCTCACTTGATTGCCTTATAGGACTCCATTCATGAAAATCAATTGTGAGGTTGCCTTTTGGGACCTTTGCATGATTGTCTTCTTCCTTCACTTGCTTTTTTGCTTCCTTATTGAGCCATGAGGTACATTTATTGGCGATCTTTATTTTTTGAATTGATTTCCACCTCCTCCTCTTCAATGCGTCTCTCCATGTTGTTCAAAGATCACTTGTATGAAGGCCAAGGGCCTCTAGGGAGACGAGCACAACAATTGGTAGATATGTGCCCAATACAGCCACAATTGTAACTCCTTGAGTTCCTTCTCCTCATAGGGCTCTATCTCTTTGTTCTTCTACCCCTCTCCGCTCTCCTTGAAGCGGTCGTGCTCCTCGGTCTCAAAATCAAAGGTTGCCAAGTTCCATTGGTACTGGTTTACCCATGAGTGACATTTTTGCCCAATAATATTGAGATGGAACTACTCCTTCACCTCCACTCAATGCCCTTTGTATTGGGAAAGAACTTGCTCGCGACTAGAGTTTTGAGATTAGACAGTCGTCGAGATTACAGAAGTTTTAGGAGCCTTCAGAGGTTATTCAGCAGATTCAGTCTTCACCAACAGTACTTTCGGATTTGAAGTGCAGTAGGTATGCAGAAGCAATGGCTTCAAATACCATGCAAGGATTTTGTACTATGACTTTATGGCAAATCCATTCCTTCAACTCCTATTTGAAATTGTTGAGAGCCTCTATTGGACTCATGTTGGTTATTACGACTTGTAGATCCAAAAATGCTTCCACGTACTCTTGTATGTTGTTCTTCTATTTCAATCCCCATAGTCGGATCTGGGCCATCTGCACAAAATCCACCTATTGGAAATTCTTTAGCAATCCTTCTTGCATTGATGTCCACGTGACCTCCCTTCTCTCTGCAACATGGATTGTTCCCAAGCATTGTACCATGTGAGGGCTTTATTGTTCAAGTACCCACATGCAAACACACCTGCAGCATGCTCGGTGATCTTTATTGAGAACAATCAAAAATATTGATTCATTCTCGAGATCCAATTTTCCAATACTCCCATTGTATGCTGCCCCTTATAAGGCTCAATTTTGCAGGTCTTCTTCATCCGGAGTAGTAATGTGGCTTCATCGTTGACCGGATTTGTAGGCACGAGTGCCTCTTGAAGTACTTCAATTGCAGAAACTGGGTTTTGACACAGCTCTTCTTCTTGCATTGCTTGATCCTTCTTGAGGGTCTGCACTTGACTTTGTAATGCCTCCATGGTCATATTAATCTCTTGGAATTTGTTCAACATCCCCTTCATTCCTTGCACTAGCTCGTGCAACTTCGGATCCATGGTTCCTACAACACTCAATTGCTACTATCTACTTCAATAGAGAGTTAATATGATCACTCTAGAGTGCGCACAAACTATTGGGACTACCATTGGGACATCAGAAGCAATCACTTGTTCATAATATTCCTCACCAAAATTCCTGACCACAAAATCTCTAAACATCATTTTGGTCTCATTACATAACAAATTTCTACTTGAGTGTTGAAAGGGAGAGGATTTGGGATATTCAAATCCATCACAAAAAAATGTAGATTGTAAAATCCCACTCTCTATTGTATACCACTTTAGACAAATCATCGGGTTCCATGAACTCTACTCCAAAATGGTAAACAAGGTATACTCTCACTTGCTCTTGCTGAATGTACATGACCTTGATGTGAAATAGATTCAAAAATAGAAAACACTCCTATCCTATCAATTTCTCTACGGGTTTTCACTCCAAAATTACTCAGTCTTAGTAGCCCATGTTCTTCTAAGAGGTGTGATCCACTCTCTTGAATTGAAACACCTACTCTTATACCATTGTAATGTTGCAAGGATAGCAAGGAAACATAGATGCACAAACACAAGTTTCACACTCAAACTCTAATGCCCCAAAGGAGCACCTCTCTTTATTATATAGACAAAGAGGATCTCCTCCAAGGAAGCTCCACCATAGGATTAGGCACATAGATAGGTGACATGTTAGCAAGCTTCACCTTTGGATTACTTACTTGGATGGGTGATATGTTGATCTTGGTCCTATCTGGTTGGTCAAACAAGTTTTGATTAGAGGGAAACTTTTAGAAAATCTTCTTGTATGAATCTCAAAATCACGTGGGTGAGGTAGCATTGGAAAGCTCTTGACAAGACAAAGCATGGGGGAGAGAAGGCCAAATTTTCCTGTATCAGGGAGGTGGGGGACTCTACACATTCCAAGGCCTAATTCATCCATTTAGGCATCCAAAATTGCCTTCAAAGATTTCAGGCATATTTTGGTTCCTACTCTATTAGTAGAAGTCCTCTTTTGGTGATACCTTGTTCTGATCTATTTAGTCCATCATGTGTAACATCCTTCCAGATGTTACCAAAACAATTCTCATCTTTAAATCATATGTCTAGCTAGTGGTTCTAAGGTTTTCAAGTCTATTTCTATTTTTGCACTATTAATAGATATACTCTTTTGGTGATACTTCGATCTGATCTACTTTTTCTATCATGTATAACATCATTCAAGAGGTTACCAAACAGAATTTCACATCTAGATCATATGACTACCTCTTGGTATTACATAATCATAATTTTTGCTAAAATAAATGAGGAAATATCTACTTATTTATTGGTACTATGATTTTTATTCCATATTTGTATGCCCATATTACCATTGGATAGAATAAAACTTAATTTTTCTTGTAATAAAAGAAATAAGAAAGTGTTTATAAAAAAATATTGATTCTTCTAAAGTTTTTTAACTTTACTCCAACTTGTAGTTGTACTTCCTACTCCTAATATTGATTTTTGCTCTTCTTGTGCTCCATTTATATGATTTACAACATATAGCTTGTATAGTACAATTAAGAATAGGTTATCATGAACAATTTTACTGCCAAATCTTAGTAGCATAAACTATGGATAATTTTATGATTACTTATCAAATAACATAACATAATAATATCAAATATAAGTAAAAATTAAAATTATAATGAAAATATTTTTTGGAAAATTTTATTTCCTTAAAAAAGAATTAGGTGGAGATCTTTTTCAAACATATGTTATAAAAATAACCTCAATAAGTAAGAATATCAAATTCAAAAATATAATATGACTTTGGATTGTATGGTTGTAAGCTTTGATTTATTGACATCAATTCCTTGAGTTTTTAGAATATAAATTTTTCCTTATTGTCCCATTGAAATTTAATATCCTTATTTAATATATTGGTGAATATTTTTGTTATATGAACCTTTGACAAAAGCTAGCAAATCTATTAAATATTAAAGAATCATTAATATTCCTTGGAGTTACCTACTCCTTAATAAATTTGATCTTTCACTTACCTCACACCATATTGCCTCTTAAGCTCTTTTTGTAACTTACACTTGGATTTCTTGTGAAAGAAATTTGGTAGAGTAAGCACTGCTACACTTTTCAAGCATGAGCATGGTCTTTTCTTTTCTATTTTATCGGAGTTAAGTTATCATACAGAAACACCACATATCAAGGACTTGATCTGTCTTATATCTGAACATTAAAAGCAACATGAAGTTCAAAGGGAAGGACAAGCAATTCAAAGTATCTAAACATTTCATAAAAGATTAGTTTCAATAAATCTTCTATTGCAATAGAAATATGCTAATACATAATACAAGTATCTTAACTAGAAAAAATATTTGCTTTACTCAATTGATTCAAGATCATCTATTTTGAATAATTAATAAAAATTTATTAAATTATCAAAAATAAATTAAAACAACACACTTACATCCTTTCTTGATAAATAACACAAGGGCTTTCAGTGTAATACCAATAGCTAGACATATCATCTAGAATTGAAAATTGGCTTGGTAACATCTAGAAGGATTTTATGTATGATGTGCTAGGTAGATCAGATAGAGGTATCACCAAAAGAGTACTTCTACTAATAGGGCAAGAGCCAAAAATAGCTTCAATTTATAATACAAAAAGCTAGACATATTATCTAAAGGTGGAAATTGGCTTGCTAACATCTGGAAGGATGCTATTCATGATGGGCTAGGTAGTTCAGATAGAGGTGTCACCAAAAGAGGACTTCTACTAATAGGGTAGGAACCAAAAATAGTCTAAACTTCAAAGCCAATTTCAGAGGTCTAAACGGATGAATTAGGCCTCAAAAATGTGCACATGACTCCTCCCAAAATGAAGGAAAGATTGGCCTTTCCTCAACCTAGGTTTGTGTCCTTGAGAAATTTCCAATGGTACCTCATCCACACGATTTGAAGATTCCTATAGGAAGATTCCCTAAATATTCCCTTTGATCAAAGATGGTTTGACCAACCAGATAGGATCAGAACCGACATGTCACCCATGCATAAAACCAATCTAATAGTAGAGCTTGCTTATATGTCACTAATCCAGGTATTTGATCCAAGGATGGAGCTTCCTTTGGTGGTGTCCCCTTTGCTATATAATACAATCAAGGTGTTCCTTTGGGGCATCGGAGGTTGATTGTGTTATTGTGTGTTTTTTCTTTTGTGTTCCTCTTCAGGTCTCCTATCCTTGGAGTATTACAGCAAACTACCATACTTGAAAAAATACTTCTCCATAAGCTAAGTTATATGAAAGTCTTTTGGAAGTTCTTTCAAATTCTTCAAAGATATGTTATAGACAGGTTTACTAATAAGTATACCGATGGCGATGGGGCAACCGACAGAGGCAACTGCAGCCTCGTGTGAAGGGAAGAACCATGTGGGCCACGTATCCATAAGCAGTGGACACGTGTCCAGCAGTCCGCAATGAAAATCCACATGGCATAAAAATCCAAAGAGTGCTATACCACATATAAAATACACTGGAAGAGGCAAGATTGTATACAAATCTAAGGGAAATATATATATATATGCAATGAGAAATGAATTTCTCAAAGGTTGGTGTGCAGCCGGGGTGGTAGCTTCAAGGACGGGGAGTAAACACAGCTGATATGTTTGACTAAACCTGTTCAAGTTGAGAAGTTCAAGTTATGCATGAACTTGCTCAACGTTCAATGTTGTTCTTTGGGATGATATGGTGGATACAAGCAAAAGGTGGAGATTGTTATGTTTGGCTTGTTATAGATGATGACTGATCAAGGGCAAAAGCAAACGTAAGTGATGGCAGTTGCTTGTCACTTGTCGAGAAGTTCAAGTGGATATATATATATATATATGCAATGAGAAATAAAGTTCTCAAAAGTTGTGGTGCAGCCGGGGTGGTAGGTTCAGGGACGGGGATAATCTGGTTTGTGAGGTGCTATTGTGAGAGGTCCTAGGGATTGTGTTTTTCTAACAAGTATCTTTTAGTGCTCGTGTGTTTTGTAATTCATATGGAGATTTGCATTAAGAGATAAAATTTGACTTCATTTCTTGAGAAATTCCATCTAGAATAAGGGTAGGTTTACTTCTCTTTTGGAAAGATAAAGCCTTATGTAAGATGTTTTGAAAGAAATTGTAAACTCTTGCACAATCTAATACGTCACTTTAGAATGTCGTCTCTTGATCAACTCTTAACACTTGGTTCAAAGCAAAATTTAAGGATTGTTATCTTCTCCTTGGTAGCTTGTTCAATAGCAATTTCACGAATATGACTATCTTTTGTGTCATGTTTTGTCATGTTTGATAGCTTTACAAAATTTTTAGACCTGAAAAAATGTAGGATCTTGCATAATACTTACTTAATTTTTCTGTGGGCCCAATAAACTTGAGAAATAATATATTCAAGCCAAATAATGTTATAATGATACTACCATATAAAGGTGAAAATATGCATTTCATTAACTTTATATATTCTTTTCTAGTGATAGATATTGGATTTAGAGTTCAAGAAGCAAGTACTTTATTCTATCAACCATATCAACAAAACTTTCCTTCATAAGTGCAAGCAAGTTGTAAGCTTCTTTCCAAATTGTGATAATATACAATAATGCATAATAATAAAACTTATTCATAATCATAATCAAAATTTAAAATATATTAAAATTTTATAACATGAAAATGGAGTAAGTTTATATGTATATAGTACTACATTTTAATGTGTCTAATGGTGCTCTCAATAATGTACTTAACTAGTTATAGCAGTATTGGTATTTTCCTAATAATTATGCTTTTATGTATTTAGAGTATGTAGTACTTAAGATTTTCATGAGAATTTGGAGCATCTATAATGCAAGGTCTAAGTTGTCAATCAAAATTTCATAAAACAATCCTCTATTTTGATGGAGTAATTATCAAAGCATTTGAAGTGTTTTATGTTTGAAATATTGATCTTTGTTATTACTACTTTACTTCTAATGTATACAAGATATCTACATCTTCTAATATGTCTAAAACCTTACTTGGTGAATAATTATATTCAAGAAAATTAACTAAAATAAGACAAATTAAAGTGATAAAAGTGACCTTAGCATAACATAGATATGAAAATCTCAATTTAAGGTAGTTCTCTAAAGCACCATAAACTTTAGCAATCATATTTGTATTCATGTACCAATATCAAAATAAAAGTTAAAAGTTCAAGCAAACAAGTAGAGAAGATAGAAAACATGGATTTACTTTTCATGTTGGAGATGGGATAAGATCTTTTTATCTATAGTTAAGATATATATGTATTTTATTATTAGAGAAGTAAACTCTCAACTTCTTAGCAAAGTTATTTGATCCTTATGGAGGTTTCCTATACCTTATATCCACCTCTATAAGAAGGCTTGTGAATATCTTATTATATTACTTTATCTCAATGAGAGTTCCTACGTACTTTTTAAACTCTGAGATCTAAATATTCAATCTTTTGATTTGGGAATCCATCATATGTTAGCTTGTATACATGTTCCTTTCTTGAGTTTGACACCAAAGGAGTTTGACTGGATATAGCACTTAGTCTTATAGAAATATGACTTTAAATCTTATAAAAAATTCTAAATTTTTCATCTCCACAATTATTAATAATCTATAAGGAATGTTTTGTTGCTATCAAGGCACTTAAGATTGAGACGAGCTTTCTAACAATAGAAAAATCTACTAGATAAGATAATCAAAGTAATGTAAAATCTAGAAAAAATACATAATGAAATTTTATTGAGCTAAATCCTCCACAAATCTCAAAAAACTTTACTATCAATATAGAAGCGGTGTTAGACTCTAAACAAAAGAAGTTATAACTTTGTTATAAAAAAATTCTTTTGTCTTTAAGTATAGTAAGTTCAATCAATACTTAAGTATCACTTAAGCTCACTAAGATTCTAGACTATGAAGTAAAGGTGATCTTGGACCCAAATTCATGAAAAAACATTTGTTTTAATAAGCAACCAATATATTTCTCATGGTATGCTTACTTCTTATCAGTAAATTAGGAAACTTAAGATACAAAAGGTATCAAGAAGGGAGGCAAGAATAAGGAAATTAAGATAAATTTCTCTTCAAGGTGCTTAGTGAACAAATTAGGTTTGGGATCTAAGTCCCATGCTCTAAGAGACTAAGACCTCCAAGCTTGGTAATGCAATTGTGCTTGATAGCAAGAAGGATGGGAAGGCATGTCAAGCTATACAAAGAGAAGACAAAGGGGGTAAAATGGTGCTAAGCACCAATAGTATTGGTAAGAGAAATCTTCCCTACAACACCTAAGATATTTGAGCTATGCAAGTCATATGGTTTACAAACAATTGGAGCATTTGAAGAAGCATCACCTAGTATGATGCTCTCCTATGGATTGCACTGGCCAATGCTATTTATTGAGCAATAGACACTCGCTACTTAAAATTTGTGGTGAAATATGAGAGTGATAGTGATACCTCTTGACGTGTCAAATGATATGCCCTTGCACACACCCTAACAAAGGTGTCAAATGCCATATCCATTGCTCCATATAACTCCAAAGCTAGAGGAACAAAGAGGTGACCTAGCTGTATACCCCTATCTATACTTGGAGACCTTGCCTGTTGCTACTCTACTTGCCATCCATCTCAAAGGATGGGTGATCACTCTCTCCGACACCGCATCACGTATAAGATCCATAACCACAATATCCGCTTCTATCACTTGGTCATCTTGGACCGAGTATAACTTTGCCTTGACTCGTGTTAACTACAAAGCATACCAATGCTCCCTCCAAGCAAGGTATTTACTCTCTTATACCATGGCAGATATTATATCCCTTATAGCATTGTGGGTAACTATCCTTTGTCCTCCAAAAGGACACTATGTCATATGGACCACTACTACATTTAATGTAGAACCACACTCATTCATAAATATAGTGAAATTGGTTTGTTGTAGGTCTCATGGACTAGGAGTGAAAGTCTCTACTATTGATCATTTGGTGAAATTTAGATTTTATTGAAATCTAGAGAAAAATATTTAAAGTATAGTGCAAGATTTTGAAAATTCTTTAATTTAAGTTAATAGATCTGTAGATTATATCCTTGAGGTTTGATTAGATTGGAGAAAGGTGACCATATAGGATAACAAGAAGGACAAGAAGACCCCATCAAAATTTAGATTAAATTAGTTCTATGCTTTGAGGATTTGTGATCTAGACTATAATTTACTTTGTTACCTATAATTTGGAGTGCAACTTGGTGAAGGATAAATTTAAAGTTAAGGTCAAGTGAACGTATCTTAAGTATTCAAAACTTAAGTGAAGTAATATTCTACAAAATATTTAGACCAAAATCTAGTTATTGAAGATACTCTAGTGCTTGAATTATATCTATTTCTTTAGGGTAACCAAATTTTAAAGAACTAAATTTTAAAACACATAAAAATTGCATTAGAGACAATCAAATTATAAAAGTAAAAATCCAATATTAGATTTTTCACAAATTTTAATTTATTAAATTAATGAAAATTAGGTAGATGAGTAGTCCTTAAAGTTGAATCTATAATTTGGAAATCAAAGGGGAGATTGAGTATTATATCAAAGCAATAAGTTTTTTACTAACTTTTAAGATATTGAAAATCTTAAGCTCTATTAGAATAGATTTATATATCACATTTATCTTTAGAAGATTTGACCTCCAAAAAAGTTGATGGAAAAGCAAAGGTTTTTCTCTTCTAAAGCTAGCAAGTTTCAAAAAAAATTTTATCTTCAATAAAATAAACCTTTAAATAATTTTTTATTAATTAAGTAAATTATGTAAAACTAGGAATGTTATGATTTCTTGTCATCTTTAGGAACTATTTGTTGTACCATCTTTTTTTGTGCTCATTGTATAACATATTACTGGTTCACTTCATAGAAAAAACATGTTTAGACCTTTTTCTTGAAACAAAATTGAAGCACTTTTAGTTTTAATCAAAACCTCTATTCAAAACATAAAAAATTTCCATTTATTTTAAATTTTTTAATAGTCAAGCACTCTTTTTTCTACTTAAGAGCTCAAATTCAAAATCTAGACAGAAAAAAGAGTCAACATAATCTAAATATTCACTAGTAATTATGATGTTGATGGTCTATTTGTATAGTCTTAGTTTGGTTAAATGAAGAGCTTACTAGCATCAACTATTATTAAAAAATCTACAAATAAAAATATTACTTATTCTTGTCAGTTTTTTTTATAAAGAGTTTGGAACTCTAAAAATGATGTTAATATATGATATAAGAATTATACTTAACTAAAAAATAATGGAAGAAAAGACCTTGGAAGCTTCCAACTTGAGCATTATGTGACCAAGAAGCATATCCAAGATTTTTGGTTTATATTTTTCTTCATCTGAAATTTATTCTGATAAATAATAATTATTCTCATTATTTATTTTTGATACTATTTGAATATGATAGTTAAAAAAATATATTAGAAAAGAGAAGGTTTTGCACAAAAATAATGGAGTATTTATCTTTATTTATTATTTATAAAAGGATTATTTTGTATAGAAAATGAAAGATATCTTGTTTTCCCATATACAAAAAAATTTTCTATACCTCTAATCTAAAAATAGAATATCATCATTCTATGGTCATATATATAAAGGCTCAATTAAAATATTAAAATTAAAGAAGATTTTCATGTATAAAGTAGATGTACATTTTATTCTGTTGCATGAGAATATGTCATGACCCACTTTGTTATGAGCCCAAGTTTTTTGTTGCTTTTCTATGTAAATAGTCCAAATTAAAACCTTTATAAATGTCATTTGCAAGAAGTGTGGATTCATAGGAGGTCGTATTCCCGTGATACAAAGATGCAAGGTGCTTAGACTCCTAATAGACTAAGAGGAACCTTGACTTCACGGGTTTTTGTGGAATGATGGAAGGCTTGACAACTTTCCAAAAAATACAAAACTCTGCCAATTTCCACCACCGTTTCATGAACATGCAAAAAGATGCAGACGCTGCCAAAGAATAGTTGGTGACCATTCTGTGCCTAATCTCATGTGTGCAATGGATGATATGACACTTCACTAACTGCCAAGACAGAAGAAGGACAGATCCCACCCTAACAGGACTATAAAAAGGCCAACTTGAATGCACAAAGCAAAACTTTCTACAATTTTCAATTTTCACCTTTCTTTCTCATTTCTCGCATTTCTTTCTCCGTGACCGCCATCTCTTGTGATATTTATTGTGCAGGCAATTTCCAAAGTGGACTGCCAAAATTTTTTTGAAATTGTCAAGAGATTGTGATGGAGCATTATAAAATAGAGTGGGAATCACACTATCATGTGAACTTGAATATTCAGTGATGACGAGACAAATTCCCAAAGGAGTGATCAAAGTGAAGAGAGGTGAGGCAATGGAAACCTTGAGTAAACCACTCAAAATTTCCAATCGGGGATTATATTGTTGAATTGGCTACATAAAGAAAGGAAAGATGGATTCCTTGCTATGGGATTGGGGTCTCATGGATGGGACCATGTTGCAAGAAATTTGTGAGAATCTCAAGTATTTGAGTGGGAAGTCACTACAAGGATGTCCAATGATGTGAATGGAGGACCACTGACAATGAGTGTTGGATGTAGATTGCTCTCCATTTGGAGAACTTTATATTGATACCTTGTACAACAGATCCAAAAAACTATTAAAGCAAAGAACCTATGTTTTTTTTAATGGGAGAAATCCACAAATACGTATGAGATTGAAGACATGAAGGACCTAGCTTGATGCAATATCACCAAAAAAATAATGTGGTTTTTTTTGTTTGAAACAAACAAACTATATCAATCAAAACTAAGTTATCTTCTTCCAGCTTGTACATGAGCAAAAGCCGGTTAGTTGGGCAAGGATGTTTCATGAGTGAGTCATGAGCAACTAGAAGACATGATGGAAGGTTTTTCTACTATTGTGGCTCCTTATATTGTTCATTTGTACATCATTATGAACATGATAACAAAAGTTTCCATCCCACTTGCATCATCAGCTTACTTCTACCCCAACTTGCCAAAAGAGATCACCAAGTACTACAAAGCGGACAAAGAATATGCCCAGACCAAGAAGTTTGTGCAAGTTGTGGAGAAATAAAACACCATTACTATTTGATGAAAGTCTCTAGTGGCTAGAGCAAAGATTCAAGCTTCCAAGAAACAAAAATGACCCAAAACCTTTGTCAAAAGATAGTCGGAGTAAAACCACATTGTTCAAGTTGACTCAAGAGGTATGTCCATTGCCAAAAAAAGGGATTGGCTGACAAATGAGTTGTGAATGCTGCTTAGAGCACAAAGTTGGGGAGTGAGGAATCCTTCACACAAATTGTGTCTCCCATAATGGGCAAAGGAGAAGAAGGCCCAAATAATAAAAGCACAATTGTCATCCACAATTAATGACAATGAATTACTTCCTATAGAGAAAGAGAAGACACCAACTATGGAACCCATCTCAACCATGGCTACATTATTCATTTTGGTTCCTAACAAGGGAGAAGCATCTCTTTACAAGACAAAATTTATACAAACAAATGAACTCACCCGATGACAGATTTTTTCAAGGGTACAAATGACAACAAGGCAGGTATATCCTGCCAAGGTCTGACAAGCCCTAAGAAAAAACCCTATTTCTCCTAGCAGATAGAGATGGTTTCCTTGCCAATGCCACACCCCCAACCAATAACAACAAAGCAAGCAAGAATGCAAAAGTGGCCCCGGCTTGCAATAAAAAGGAATGACCATCCTAGGCCATGATGAGAATCCTATGCCTAAAATGAAGAAGGCCCTACAAAGAAAACTAGGCAAGGATGGCAATTATCTACCTTGGCTTATGGTAGCATACACCATCCACACAGTGATGCTGGCAATGGAAGCATTGGAAAAGCTTCTGCCAATATACTAGAATTTGGATCCAAACTTAAAGGAACCAATGACTCTCATCCACCACTTGCATCACATGGTCCAAAATCTGACCAAAAAAAGACAAGGAAAGTGAGAAGTGCATGGAGGAGTTCCAAAGGGAAGAACTAAAACAGCAAGAGGAGTATGACAAATTAGTCCATGGCCTAAAGAAGGAGGTTGAAAACTATAGCCTGCAAGTCTTCCACTCAATGTGAGGAAGAAATGCAAAATCAGGAAGATGGACTCGCAGTATTACAAAGAAAGTTAGAAAAAACTCAGGTGGAAGCAAAGGTAGTGGGGACTCAATATGACAATTTGGAGCAATTGACTCACCTCCACATCTCTAAGAAATCTATACGGTTCCACATGAAAAACCAATGAAAAGATAACCTACATGTCCAATACTCTACCTATTTACCAACATGAAACAACAACAAGAAAAGGTGTTGGAACAAGACAAGTAGATTCGTCAAGAGATGACTAAAGAGTTGAGTGCCAAACAAACCAAGCTAGACAACAAATGGTATGAGCTCCTCATTATTATTGGTCATACAACCATAAATCAGTTGGAACAAATGGCCAACAAAACCTCCCAGTGAAAAAAGGCAAAGGACTTGCACACTTAAATCAACACACTGGAGAGGAAGTCATACTCAAACAAGCAACTCAAATGTTGTCTACAAAGCTCCAAAACCACACTAATGCTAAGTTCAAGGAGACCCGGTCTAGCTTCAAAAAAATCATAGAGAGTTATTGGAAGGAGCTTGCAGGCCTTGTTTGCATCTACCAAGACGTTGAGAGTTCAACCCCAAGTCCCACCTGCTCCTCTTGCTAGAGAATAATGATGGGGTTACTTCTTATGAAGATGGTTGTGGTCATTTTTGTCGCCTAACAAGAAGACTTCATTTTGTACCCGTTGACAACACCTTTGTTTTCATAGCCTTAGGAAGTTTTTAGATGTATATAATGTAAATAGGAAAATGGCAAAAACCGGTATGAAGTATTAGACTATTTGAAAGAAATGACCAATGATTGAGTTGATTACATTTGTGGCTACTTGCCATTAGGGTTATGATTAGGATAAGATATGATCAAGATTGAGCAATTTGGATATAATTAGGAAATTTCCATGCATTGTAGCTATTGGATTGTTTTGCGGCCAAGTAGGAAATGTATAAAAAGCTTAGCCTTATGTTCATTGGGTCCATTTGGTGCAATATGTAGCAATATGTAGGCTTAGCCTTCATGTAACAATATGGAGTTTAGCGATGAAGTTAGTAAAGGCTAATAAAGTAGCAATTAGGCCAAAGTAGCCTAGAATATTATAGAAGCATCTAGGAAGCTTCTTGGGAAGCTTTGTGGCTAGCTTAGCTTGCACTCTAAGTAGGTAGCTTCTAGAAGCTTCCAACTAGCTTTGCTTGCACTCCAAGAAAGTGGCTCAAGGAAGCTTCTTGAGAAGCTTCTCAAGAGCCTTGTATGCTCTCTACAAATACCAAAGCCAATGTCATGCTAGGCATTCAAATTTTCCCACACCCAAGTGATCTTCCATTCTCTTATTTCTCTCTCTTGGTCTTGGTCTTTTACATTAGTATCAAAGTAGGAATGGGATGGATGGAATTTATGGACCACCAAATCCATTTTTTCAAAAACCTTGGGATTTTCATGTCTAAATATTACCCAAGTATCATTTCATATAGTTCATCACCTCACGCTTTGGGCACAATTTTCTGAATATGATCACCTTGTTTGAGGAACTCTTGTTACTTTTAATTGTAACTCATGGAAAATGGTGGACTTGTTGCATTTATGTGTTAATAAATTAGAGAAATAAGGAGTAGTGTGATAGAGTAGAAGCCATGGTATCAATGCCTAAGGTTATCATTGCTATGCAACAACAACTCGAGCACCTTACTCAATTTTTGGATGAGCAAGATCATCAACAAGATGAGCATATAGAAAGAGCACTAGTTCAAGAAGGAGAAGACCAAATCCAATTTCCAAAACCCAAGGTATTTCAAGGCAAGAATTCCGGGTGGAATGGAGAATTTTTTGTTTGACAACAAATGTTATTTTAAAGCAATCAATCTTAAAGATGAACAGAAACAAATTCTCTTGGCTTCTAGCCAATTGTATGGAGTAGCAAAGCTATGATGGAGATTCTGAATAGAGCAAACTGAATGGCAATTGTTGCATGAATCTTGACTTGTGCAAGAGTGCAATGATTGATCAATTCCAAGCTATAAATACTGCACGAGTTGCACAAGATAGGTTGGCAGAGTTGAAGTAGATTGGCTCCATATGAAGTAACATCATGCAATTCCAAAACACCATCATGCAAATTCCAGATATACCAGAAGATGAAGCTCTGGATCAATTTGTAAGGAGCTTGAAGTCACAAACCAAATTAGAGGTAATTATGCGAGAGCCACAAAACTTGGAGGAAGCCATGCAATTGGCCAAATGCTTTGATTCCTTGGTTGCAACAACTTAGTCTTGACCTCACCTCCACAAAACCTACCAATATACTACACACGGGTAGAGGAGCCAAGACCAATGGAGATTGATGCCTTTCAACGGAGACCAATTGGCATTGTAGATAGAGAAAAATTGCAACAAAATAGTAGTTGTTTCTATTGTTGCCAAATTAAACATCACATCATTGAATGTCCACTCAAGAATGAACGACCTCAAAAAGTCACCCAAATTGAGATTGTGAAGCAAAATGATCAAGGAAATGAGAAATCCCAATAGGAGATTTTGAGCCACCTACTAGGAACTTGATTAGTTCCAATGTGATTGAAGGCTCAACCTATACTAGTTTACTTCACTTGCAAGGTATGATATGTAATTGTGGTTGTATGATTTTGGTTGATTTTGGAGAATTGCATATCCATGCAATTACCAAAGGAATTACATATTCCTATCAAGCCAATAATTAAAAGTAGATTGATGATGGCGGATGGTACAAAGGGTTTTGCATTTTGTGTCTCACATCTTGTTACATTCAAGATTTGGAAGGAGTATTTGGAGTATATGAGGTTATAGTGGCACCTCTACACTATGTGTCATTTTGGGTTTTCCTTGGCTTGAACATCATAAGGTTCAATTTGATTAGACCCGACAACATATTCAAGTACAACACCAAGGTAAAAATTTCTGATTAGGTTGTTTGCCACCTTTGAGTAAGACACTTAAGAATAGTCAATCCCAAGATGGAAAGTTTGTCAAGAAAGCATCCATAGAGCAAGCTTTGAAGGAAGATAAGCCCCAAGATGAGAAGTTTGTCACAAAAATAGTCATAGAGTAAGCTTTGAAGGAAGATAAGTCCCAAGATGGGAAGTTTGTCAAGGAAGTGGCCATAGAGCAAGCTTTGAAAGAAGATAAGTCCCTAGATGGGAAGTTTGTCAGTGAGGCAACTATAGAGTAAGCTTTGGAGGAAGATAAGTCTATTTTCACAATGTGGGTCAAGCCGATTGTACAAGGAGAATCTAAGGAGTGTCAAAGACCTCATCAAGCAATGGTTGATCAAATAGTTCAAGAGTTTGCGGACGTGTTTCTGGATGATCTGCTAAAGGGATTACTCTCTAATTGTGGTATGCACTTCAAGATTGAGTTATTGCCAGGGAGTACTCTAATGAGTAGACCAATCTATCAGCTCTCACCAATGGAGTTGGAGGAGTTGCGAATAACACTTATGAAGTTGTTGGAGAAGGATTTCATATGACATAGTACATCTCCATGGAAGCATTGGTACTATTTGTTCCAAAGAAGGATGGAGGACTTTGTTTCTATATTGATTATTGTGGGCTTGATAAACAAATAGTGAAGAATGCATATTCCTTGCCTTGAATTGCTTGAATCCTTTGATGACTTGCTTGACAATTGAGTGGAACACAATACTTCTCCAAGTTGGATCTTTGTAGTAGCTATTGTCAAATCCCCATTGATAAGGAGGAAATGCAAAAGATTGCGTTCACAAGGTATGGGCATTTTGAATGAAGAGTGTTGCCTTTTGAGCTCACTAATGCTCTAGCAATCTTCATGGATCAGATGCATCAGGTGTTGAATGGACTATTGGATCAATACATGGTGGTGTTCTTGGATGAAATTTTAATCAATAACAAGATGGAGATAGAATATGTAAATCATGTGCGAGAAGTCCTTAGCCGACTACATCAATGGAAGTTTTATTACAAGAAGTCAAAGTGTGCCTTTTGGTAGAAGGAAGTTATCTTCTTGGGTTACAAGATCTCATCAAAAGGGATCAAGATGGAAGAGGAGAAAATCAAGGCCATTATTGATTGGCCTACTCCAAAGGATGCCATAGAGATGCGATCATTTAATGGATTGGCAAGTTTTTATTGATGGTTCATCCACTATTACATGCACGTGGTAGCACTTTTGACTAACTTCTTGGGGAAAACTCAAGCTTTCAATGGACCACAAAGCATGAAGAAGCATTCGAAAAGCTGAAACATGTGGAGTCTTCAAGACCCATTCTTCAAACATATGATCCTCAACTACCTTGTGTGATTGACTTTGATGCTTCTAACTTTGCCATTGGAGTTATGTTGCAGCAAGAATTCCCAGATGGGTTACATCCCATTGCCTTTGTGTCTCATAGATTAAACACCACAAAAGGAATTACTCTGCATGAGATCAAGAACAACTAGCAATGGTATATGCCACCAAAGTATGTAGGCATTATCTCTTGGGAAAATAGGTGATCATGCAAACCGATCAAAAACCCTTGTTGAGGACATTACATTTGGAACACATGAAGAGTCGACATCATCAATGGGAGGAGCAACTCCAAATTTTTGATATTAAACTTGAGTACAAACTTGGTTGGTTCCATGTCATCCTTGATGCCTTATCATGGCAACCTAATTTGAAGTCTCTTCTTCTCATCACATGGGCAATTATGACGATGTCAATTGACTCCAAGGTCCAAATTGAGTTTAGGACAACTCTACAACAAGATCCCTTCTTTCAGATGGTACAAGGTCATCTTGCAACATGCAACAAGGATTAAAACACCTTCTTCTTCAAGGAAGGCCTTCTATTCCATGAGGACCGGATCTATGTTCTAGCAAAGGGCAATCTCCAACTTGTGTGCCTCCAAGAAGCCCATGACTTACCAATTGCTGGTCACATGGGTTTAGACAAGACCTTGGGTACCCTCCAATGCCCATGGTGGTGGCCCAACATGGCAAAATATGTTTGAGAGTTTGCTCGATCGTGTGAGAGCTATTAATGTAACAAAGCTAGCAACTAGAAACCATGTGGACTCCTTCAACCACTCCCCATTCCATTTGCTTGATGGGAACACTTGAGCTTGGATCTCATCACATCCTTACCCAAGACAAAGTAAGGTCACATAGCAATAGTGGTGTTTGAGATAAGCTTAGTTAGCAAATCCATTTGGCACCAACCTTTGATATTGTGGATGCTCCAATATTGGTGTAGATCTACTTTGACACTATCTTCAAGCATCATGAGATGCCTTGTGTACTCACCTCTGAGCATGATCCTTGATTCACTTGAAAATGTTGGCAAGCACTCTTCCAAATACTTGGCACCAAGCTTGCTTTGTCCACGTCCTATCATCCTCAAACTGATGGACAAATTGAACATGAAAATTGTGATATACTTGGAAGATATGCTTTGTGCCTTTGTCAACATTCACCATACCAATTGGGATGAATGTCTTGTAGCTACGGAGTTTGCATACAATAATTCCAAATAGGCAAGTATCGGCTTCTCTCCTTTCTTCCTCAATTTTGGCCAAGATCTACTTGTTCCCGAATCTCTTCTTGCTCCTTGTACATCTCATGTCCCGCATACTTCCACCTTCTTGACCACCATATCCAAATCTCTCCAACAAGCCAAATCTCATCTCCTTGTTGCTCAAAATCATTCAAAACAATATGTAGACCACCATCATTGTGATCTCACCTTTCAAGTTGGTTATAAGGTCATGCTCTTGTCTAGTAACCTACCCCTCCTATTTGATACCCAAGTCCATAAACTTGCTCCTTATTGGATAGGACCCTTTGATGTCACCCAAATCATTTCTCATGTTGCTTATCAACTTGCCTTGCCTTGTCATATGCACACACATTTCCAAGTTAAAAATGTTTTTTCCTAACCCATCTTCTTTTTCCAATTGTGTCCAACCTCCTCTTCTTCCCATCCCTATCAATGATCATGAAGAGTATGAAGTTCATTGGATCCTTGTAGGTCGTCATATTCAATGAAACCGTCAACAACATACAAAGTACAAAGTCCTCTGGAAAGGGTATCCCTTACACAATGCCACTTGGGAGCCTCTTTCTCATCTGCAAAATGCAAAAATAGCCATCCAAGAGTTTGAAGCTTCAATGGTGAGGAGTACGTCACCAACTAGTGGTGTGAGAATATATAACAATACGGAGTTTAGCGATGAAGTTAGTCAAGGCTAACAAAGTAGCAAATAGGCCAAAGTAGCCTAGAATATTCTAGAATCATCTAGGAAGCTTCTTGGAAAGCTTCTTGGGAAGCTTACCTTGCACTCCAAGTAGGTAGCTTCTAGAAGGAAGCTTCTAGAAGCTTCCAACTAGCTTGGCTTGCACTCCAAGAAAGTGGCTCAAGGAAGCATCTTGAGAAGCTTCTCAAGAGCCTTGTATGCTCTCTATAAATACCAAAGCCAAATCTCATGCTATGCATTTGGAGTTTCTCATACTCAAGTGTCACAATGTAATCTTTTATTCTTCTATTTCTCTCCTCGGTCTTGATCTTTTACACTTCTTTTGCAAGTTTAATATGAAATTTATATCATCAAGACTCATGAGTGGGTGTATTCATATTGGTTTTCCCTCTAAATAAATGATTGTATGCTTAACTTGTTTAGGAGTGATGAATCTTAAAGGATGAACCTAGGCATTGGAGTGCAATGACACATTTGTGCGGGACTAAGGAATGGAACTCTAAGAGCTTGGCCAAAGTTAAGAGCGATATGAGAACAAGTTTGCATAGCCTTTGCATCTTGTCCAATAACACTTCAAGATAGGATTGAGTAGCACAAATAGTATTGACTTCCATGACCTCGTGCCTTCTAGAAGGATAAAACATAGCATTACAATCATAATCTCCAAAGGATGTAAATTTTGGGACCATTTTGACTCATTTTAGTTCACAAATTTGTCAATCTTACTTCATGTAGTATTGTAGAGGAATGAATTTTTAACAACTTGTGGTGGGGTGTTGTATGACTTGTGGCTCCTACAAATCTCACCTTGGTAGTTTGTGGCTTGGACATGCAATCATTGAACTAAGTGGCTCTAGAACAAAGTGACCTTTGTCCCAAATGAATCCACCCCTCCTCAAGAATTCCCTAGATTTGACACTTTAGCATATAAGAGAATAGATTTTGTAACATTTTGTTGTGTCATTTGTATGGATAGCGTTACCCTTTTTTAGGAATGATGCTGCCCAAGAGACTAAATACAAAATAATAAGACATTGTGACTCTATTTGTCTTGTTTTAGCCATTTCAGACCAGTATCTTTGAGGGAACGACCTAGTCTTACCAATTATACTGTTCTTACCAATTATAATGCAGTAATTCATTGAGTCACCACATGATACTATAATAATAAGGTGAAGTAAGTGAATATAGATTAGATAATAAACAAAAATTTCATGTATTATGAAGTTTTTAGTGAATATTGTTATGAGGAACACAAACAATTTATATTAAAGAAAACTTATAAGTATATGTAATCAGAAGTTAGATAATGGGAATTATTGACTTTCAAGGAATATGGGCTAGGTTTTTTGCTAAGAGTACACTAAAAGTTCACCTTTAAATTCTTGTAGATATATTCCAATTAAAAAATTATTTCTTGTTAAAATAATTCTTCATTATGTTTTAGAGAGATTTTATTATTAAGTTTATATTGAATTGATATGATGAATATTTGATTTTATGATTTTACATGTGAATTTAATGGACTTACTTTGAGCTCCCAAATAGTATGATATGATTATACCTTTTAGATAAAGCTTGATTTAATATGTCTAATAATGTGGTTTATCAAATTAATTTTGCACTTTTTTTAGACTCACATTCCTTTTACAAACTCAAATCCCAATAAAAAAAATAGAAAATGTCTTTTACAACCTGATATAATAATATAAACTCAAGGTCTTTGCAAAAGAGATCAGCATTTTCAAGTGCAAATGGAAAATTAATTAAATAATAAAATAGGGAAATTTTGCATAACTCATGAATCTACTTCTATTAAATAGATCTATAAAATAAAGAACTGGATATTCTATTTAGGTTTCTTATATAGAAAATATAGCTTGAATTCATATAACAAAGTAGATAGGCTACAAATTTGTGTTCAATCTTGTTGTAGTACTATTTTGGAAGTCAGTAAATAATACAGAAGAGAGTAAAGACATACAAAAATATTATAATCATAGTTTTATTATAGATAAAATCCAAGATAAATTCCCTTTTCTTTTATACCAATAACTAAAATTGAAATCAAGAGTAATTCTAAGAGGAAACATACATATTTTTATATAAAAATTAAAAGGAAATAGACTTGAAGAGAAATTTTCCGTTTGAAAAAAAGACTGTATTAGTAAAAATATACATTCCAATAGATAGTAAATTCTCTTATCATTAAGCTTTGGACTTCTAGAATAAAAGATTGAAATGTAGGAAAAAGAAACAGACTAGAGTTTGAGAAAATGATCTAAGTTTGTATCTTGATTCTAAGAAATAGGAGTGCTGTTATTTCTATTTGATGTATGACCTTTATTGTCTTTTTCTATTCTAACTTTTTTTCTCACACTTGATCATATAATTTTATACAATAGAACACTACTTTACAACTTGCTTACTATTTGACGAATCACAAATTTTATTTATGATTATTATTTTACTGTTTTACAGGATAATCCTTCTTAAGCACATCTATTAGATTGCAATGAATTAAAATTAGTTATTTTGTAGCATGTAGATAATAGCTAGTAAGTAGTCTCAGGAGATCCTAATGGTTCCTAATCTCAATATAAAGTAGGATAGCAAAATTATTCATTCCAAAATTTATGTATTATATATTTTTTCAATAAATAATTTAATAGCTTCAATTATCTTATTTATATGAAAATTAATTTAACCCAAATTGACTATATCAGACTTAGAGTTGAAGAGCTCTAGTACATGGGAAAATAACGTTATCATTCATATAAGTAGCTTTGTTGTGTAGGTTATAAGAGCTTTATATATTTAATTAATAACCAAAATTATAAGCAATTTAAAGAACAAGTGTATTTGAGTCCCGACTATAGTAACTTCAAAATTCTACACTTAACAATGCCAAATAATGCTTAAATATACTAACAAGGCTAGCTAAGGCTTAAATAGCTTTGGAAAAGATTGTTTTCCCTCGAGAAGCATTGTTGAATTTGATTTAAACTCAAATTTTGTAATTGAAGTGATAATTTTAAGGTAGATTATATATTCACAAAAATTCATATGAATATAATTCAGACGGCTTCTCACTCTACAAATTAGATCCGTATTAATGTACCTTTAGTGGATCCTTAAGGTCTTGATATATAAAAATTAACAAAAGATAATTTGATATTATGGTCACAATCCATCAACATGTAAGTTTTCCTTTGAATTTGGGTCAATAGCTCTGGTCACTTTGGAAATTCTAGAGTTACTGAAGCTAACTAGGACTTTAATACACTAAATAAGGCAAACTAATGTTATAGTAGCTTTAATATGCCTTGTTAAGCCTTAGTGGAGCTAGTTAAGGCCAAATTTAGATTAAATGTTTGTTGATTTAAGTGGAAATAAGTAAAGACATTATATTTCACATATTATTTAGATTTCATATTTATATTACTTATTAGGCACATAATTATAATTTCACATAAATTTACCTTCAAAATACTTATTGATGCTCTCTTGATACTATTTATTAATTTAATACTTGTTTTATTAGGCACCTCTTACTAGCAATTATCTATCCTTTACTTAGCTTAATCACCAAAAAAATCTCATGAAGTAATCTGTTCTCAACTTTCTCTTTGATAACCTAGATATTGAAGAGATCTTTTTATTTGGTTTTCAAAGTGGCATATTGATATTTTAGCACCAAGAAAAAGTTAACTTAAGAAATTTACATTTCTAGTTGAATTTTTCCAGAATAAAATCATTTTTGGAATATAGAAAAACCTGCTATGTATTCAATTAGAACACACAAATCAAAATCTCTAAATGAGATATTTATAAGAAACATTGGTCTCACCAAAGAGCTATATAAATAAGTAATAATAGAATTATTTTTTGAAAAATTTAATACTATCATTATGCTTAGTAGAATGTTTAAAAATAATAAAATATTTTTTAATTATGATGACATCATCTTTATGAGGTGATTGTATTACAAGCAAAATATTTTAATGCATTACACCATAGCTTGATGTTTCCAATATAAAAGTACAAGATAGATATGTCTACATAATATATCATATAAGGAAGTCTTTCTTTAAAAAATGTTTCATGATTTTGAAAATATGAAATTTTAATTCCAAAAATAAAAAACAAAGGTGAATGAAATTTAAAAGAGAAATCTTGCACCATAGTAGTAAAATATCATATTTAACTAAAACAGAAAGATGACAAAAGTCATCTGAAGGGAGGACAAGTTCAGCCTGGCAAAGAGCCTACCAAATTCCAGTCTGCAACTTTGCTAGAATTTTTTATATTTGGTAAGATGATGGACTTCTTGGTAATGTGTAATTTATGTCATTTTTTTAATCTTAGCTTTTCCTTTATGTTCTTCCACCATTCTTATGATGAATTTTTTTTGTATGTCAATAACTGATATCAATATTATATTTTTTATGTTATCTTATTAACTATTCTATAGATGATTAACCAATCTAAGAAAGAAAGGAAAATACATATTGAAGGTGAGAGTGGTAAATCTATAATTCTTAGCATAGTCTTATGCTCTTAATGATGAATTGTTCATGAAATTATCATGAACCTCTTTCAGCATTTCAACATTTATACCTTCTCCCTAGAAAACTTATTATCTTTATGTTTAATTATCTCTTTTATCCGTCTATAGCTTATGATGTGGTATCTTTCTCTTGTCTTATTTATCATTAATTGTTCCAAAAATATATAAATACCTTCTTCTCAGGAATATCAACATACCTTAATACCAACAACTTTCTTAATCAAATTTTGTTTAGTTGATCTTGAATTAATTTTTCAGTTACCATGATTTACCATTTTAGAAATACTTTAATTCCTTTGAGCTTTTTCTGTAGCTTGCTTATTTCATAGGATTATCTCTTTGTAGTGATGTTCTACTTTCTTACTAAATGAGAGCTTTGAGTAAATCGTGGACGATTGTTGTTTCTCTTTTCCTCATTTCTTTATCTTTCTCTTCTAATATTATATTTTTATTCTTCATCCCAAATGAATTATTTCATCCTTATCATCAGCTTGATGGCTTTGCACGTATAAAATTATCAAAGATTTTCTTTATCAATTGTCCATAAGCATACAAATCTCTAATAATCTCCTTAGCTTTAAACTATCAATGTTTTAATAGCATATTGCATAGCTTCATTCATATAATCTGTGGGCCAAAATTTTATGCTTTTTATTTAAATATAATATATAATTAAAATAATGGAAGTTATTGGCAGTTTGGTATGGGAACAAGTAATGAAACACTAGAGAGTGATGCCAATAATCATATTATTGCAATGGTGAATCTTGATAGAGTTTTAGTAACACGAGGACATCTTTGCTGATATCAGAAATTGTATCTGATATAATTGTAGCACGCTTTTGTATTGGAATTCATTCTCAGATTTTCTTTAATACTCAAAACATGTCATTTCTTCTATACAACTTCAGTTCAAATTTAAATATTTAAATGAAATCATGGAGGCTCGCAATTTCCTTTACACGCAAGTATGAAACATTGCCCAACGCATTTTGGGTAAACTATTACGGTTCAGTTCCCTCGACTGATCAGGAGAACACATTTGTAGGTTACAAGCCCTTCTGATTACGATTGACGATTGACGATTGACGTGAAGAACAATAGAAAAGAGCTAAGACCTTCTGTTCGGACTCAAAATATTGTTTGACCACTTGTACGTTTTCCATAAAATAGAAACAGGTATTCTTGGAATCAAGAACCCGCTTTGTTAATCAAGACAGCTTGGTGTAGGATACCCGGTATCAGCGAATGTTGACAAACCTTTAGGCAATAAAATAAATAAAGATATTAAGCAAAACTTTGAGATATCCTTGTTTCACTTTCACTAAATCTACAAATAAAATTTCAAGCGTATCCATTAGAAGGTGATTTTTGACTACAATATATGTTTTCTGCATATTAAAACACTTCAAAAAAGGAACTGAAAGAATATTACAATGGCTTTCAACTCCATATGGTTTCAATTTATAGAAGAAAATGAAATGAAAAAGTTACTATTATTTATTACAAAGTTAATGGTAGCTTGTGATACTCTATCAACATTATCTCTAAAGCTAATGTCAATATCTCGGATGCCAAGATGAGATCTGAAATACTCATTTATCTCTAGGTAAAGCTTTGGTGAAAATATGAGTGACTTGCTCATATGAAGGACTATATTGCAGATCTATTTCTCCGACCAATACCTTCTCTCTAATGAAATGATAATATACCTCGATATGGTTTCCATGGTATGAAGTACTTGATTATTAGCAAGTTTAGTACTACTGATGTTATCTGTAGATAAATTTATAGGATGATGAAGTGCGTATCTCATATCTTGTAATAAGGTGTAAAGCCAAATTGATTTGTACAAAGCATTAGTGGCACCCTTGCATTCTGCTTTTATGGATGATAAAGCAACAGTTGGTCTATTCTTTGATGACCAACTAATTTCAAAACTCCCAAGGTTAAAAACATAGCCTGATATTGATTTTTGATCACAAGCACTTCATGCACGTTATGCATCAGTAAAACCTTCTTGAATGGGTAATGTTGAGCTGAATAGTGAAGAGCAAACTGGATGTTAAACTTCAAGTAGCATAAAATTCTTCTAACCATGTCAAGATGTGGTTTCCTTGGTTCTTGTACAAATTTATTCACTAGTCCAAAAATGTAGCTTAGATATAGTCTGGTAAGAGTCAAATAAATTAGACTTCAAATAATCTGTCTATACATATTTGGATCAGCCAACAACTCACCATCTTTGGTACTTGAGATAAGAATAGAAATAGGCTTACACACAATCATACCAAACTTCTCCAACATGTTGAGAGAACTTTGATGCTATAATAACCAAAGGGCATTGCTGTCTTCAATAAAACTCAGTACCCATGAAGTATTTGATTTCTCCCAAGTCCTTCATATCTAACTCTCGCTTCAACTGATCTTGTATTTGCCAATGAGATCTTTATAGTTATTGATAATGATTAGGTCATCACTATAGATGAACAATAAAACCATATTATCACCAACTTGTAGACTATATATAGTCTTCCACATTAATTTATACCTTGTGTAGACATGTAACACTATAATTTAATGGAGGTTATAAATACCCCCTTAACATATAATTTATTGGGATACAAGTTAATGGGGGAGTGTAATAATATGGAGTTTAGTGATGAAGTTAATTAGGGCTAACAAAGTAGCAAATAAGCCAAATTAACCTAGAATATTCTAGAAGCTTGTTGGGAAGCTTCTTGGCTAGCTTTTCTTGTATCCCAAGTAGGTAGCTTCTAGAAACTTCCAACTAGCTTAGCTTGCAAATAGGCGGCTTCTACAAGGAAGCTTCTTGAGAAGCTTCCTAGTTAACTTTGGCTTGCATTCCAAGAAAAGGGCTCAAGGAAGCTTCTCAAGAGCCTTGTATGGTCCCTATAAATACCAAAGCCAAAGCCCATGCTAGGCATTTGGAGTTCCCATATTCAATGCTCAAGTGTCCCAATATGATATTCTATTCTCTTATTTCTCCCCTTTTTCTAAGTCTTTTACATTTGTAACAATATAGAGTTTAGAGACGAAGTTAGTTGGGCTTACGAAGTAGAGAATAAGAAAAAATAGCCTAGAATATTCTAGAAGCATCTAAGAAGCTTCTTGGGAAGCTTCCCAACTAGTTAACTTGCGCCCTAAGCAGGTAGCTTCTAGAAGGAAGCTTCTAGAAGCTTCTAACTAGCTTAGCTTGCATGCCAAGTAGGCGGCTTCTAGAAGGAAGCTTCTTGAGAAGCTTCCTAGTTAACTTGGCTTGCACTCCAAGAAAGCGGCTCAAGGAAGCTTCTTGAGAAGCTTCAAGAGTCTTGTATGCTACCTATAAATACCAAGGCCGAAGCTCATGCTAGGCATTCGGAGTTTTCCCTCATTCAAGTGTCCCAATGTGAGTTTCCATTCTCCTATTTCTCTCCTCAGTTATGGTCTTTTACATTGGTATCAGAGCGGGAATGGGATGGATGGAATTTATGGACCACCAAATCCACTTCCGCCAAACCATTGGGACTTTCATGTCTAGATATTACCAAAGCATCATTTCACACAATTCATCACCTCACGCTTTGGGCAGGCTTTTCTACATATGATCATCGTGTCAAAGGAACCCTTGATACTTCCAGTTGTAACTTATGGAGAACGGTGGACGTGTTGTATCTATGTGTTAATCAACTAGATAAATTGAGGGTAGTGGAATAGAGTAGTAGCGATGGCAGCAATACCGGATGTTATCCTTGAAATGCAACAACAAATCAAGCATCTTACTTGATTGTTGGATGAACAAGACCAGCAAGGACGAGAACAGATAGACAGAGCGCCAATTTGAGATAGAGAAGATCATGCAAATTCTAGATATCCAAGAAGGTGAAGTTTTGGATTGATTTGTGCGAGGATTGAAGTCACGAACCAGATTGGAGGTGACCATGCGAGAGCCACAGAACGTAGAAGAAGCCATGCAATTGGCTGAGCATTTTGATTCCTTAGTTGCGACAACTTGGTCTCAACCTCGACCTACACAAAACCTACCATTACCACAAGTGGAAGAACCGGTACCAATGGAGATTGATGCTATCCAACGAAGACCACTTGGCACAAAAGATAGAGAAAGATTACGACAAAATGGAGGTTACTTTTATTGTCGCCAAGTTGGACATCGCATTGCTGAATGTCCAGTTAGGAATGGGTGACCTCGACAAGTTGCCCAGATGGAGTTTGTGGAACAGAATGATCAGGGAAACAAAGAATCCCAGTAGGAGATTTTGAGCCGCCTATTGGGAGCTTGATTAGTTCCAATGGGATTGAAGGCTCGACCTATGCAAGTTTGCTTCACTTGCAAGGTATGATATCTAATTGGGGTTGTAGGATTTTGGTTGATTTTGGAAGTTCAGAGAATTGCATATCTATGCAAGTAGCAAAGGAATTGGGTATTCCTATCAAGCCAATGATTGGAAGTAGTTTGATGATGGCGGATGGTAGAAAAGGTTATGCATTCCGCACCTCGTATCCTATTACCTTCAAGATTGGGAAGGAGTATTTGGAGTGTATGAGGTTTGTAGTGGCACCTCTACACTATGATATCATTCTGGGTCTACCTTGGCTTGAACGTCATAAGGTTCAATTCGATTGGACCTGATGTCAAATTCAAGTACAACACCAAGGTAGGAATTTCCGATTAGGTTGTCTGGCACCTCTGAGTAAGACACCTAAGAATAGTCAGTCCCAAGATAGGAAATTTGTTGAGAAGGTAGCCATAGAGCAAATCTGGAAGGGAGATGAGTCCCAAGATGGGAAGTTTGCCAAGAAGGCAACCATGGAGCAAGCTTGGAAGAGAGATGAGTCCCTAGAAGGGAAGTTTGTTAATGAAGCAGCCATAGAGCAAGCTTTGGAGGAAGATAAGTCTGTATTCACGGTGTGGATCAAGCCGATTGCACAAGAATAATATGAGGAGGGCCAGGTGCCGCATCAAGCAACGGTTGATTGGATAGTTCAGGAGTTTGTAGATGTGTTTCCGGATGATCTGCCAAAGGGATTACCCTCTGATCGAGGTATGCCCTTCAAGATTGAGTTGTTGCCAAGGAGTACTCCACTGAGTAGACCAATCTATCGGCTCTCCTCAAAGGAGTTGGAGGAGTAGAAAACAACACTTACAGAGTTGTTGGAGAAGGATTTCATACGACATAGTACCTCTCCATGGTGAGCACCAGTACTATTTGTTCCAAAGAAGGATGGAGGACTTTGTTTCTGTATTGATTACCGTGGGCTTAATAAGCAAACCGTGAAGAATGCATATCCCTTGCCTCGGATCGACGACCTGCTTGACCAATTAAGTGGAGCACGCTACTTTTCCAAGCTGGATCTTCGTAGCGGCTATTGGCAAATTCCTATTGAAGGATAGGACGTACAAAAGACTACCTTTTGCACAAGGTATGGACATTTTGAGTGGAGAGTTCTACCATTCGGACTCACTAATGCTCCAGCAGTCTTCATGGATCAGATGCATCGGGTGTTGGAGGGACTATTGGATCAGTCCGTGGTAGTGTTCTTAGATGATATCTTTGTCTATAGTAGGACAGAGGCAGAACACAGGAATCATGTGCGAGAAGTCCTAAGACGACTATGACAGTGGAAATTTTACTGCAAGAAGTCAAAGTGTGCTTTTTGGCAGAAGGAGGTTACCTTCTTGGGTCATAAGATCTCATTAGAGGGGATCAAGATAGAAGAAGAGAAGATCAAGGCCATTACTGATTGGCCTACCCCAAAGGATGCTATAGAAGTACGAGCATTCAATGGATTGGCCAGTTTTTACCGACGGTTCATCCACTATTATGCTCACGTGGCTACACCATTGACTGACCTCTTGGGAAAGAACTTGAGCTTCCAGTGGACCACCAAGCATGAAGAAGCATTCCAGAAGTTAAAGCATATGGTGTCTTCAAGACCTATTCTTCAACCATATGATCATCAACTACCTTGTGTGGTTGATTTTGATGCTTCTAACTTTGCAATTGGAGCTGTGTTGCAACATGAATTTCCAGATGGACTACATCCTATTGCCTTTGTGTCTCAATGACTAAATACAACTAAAAGAAATTACTCTACTCAAGATCGGGAACAACTTGCAATGGTATATGCCACCAAGGTATGGAGGCATTATCTCTTGGGGAAACAAGTGATCATGCAAACTGATCACAAACCATTGTTGCAGACCTTACACTTGGAGCACATGAAGAGTCGGCATCATCAATGGGAAGAGCAACTCCAATTGTTTGACATCAAACTTGAGTACAAACCAGGTCGGTTCCATGTCATCCCCGATGCTCTATCATGATGACCTGATTTGAAGGATCTTCCTCTCATCACGGCGGCAATTACAATGGTGTCTATTGACCCTAAGGTCCATAATGAGTTTCAATCAGCTCTACAACAAGATCCCTTCTTCCAAATGGTACACAGTAGTCTGACATCACGCGACAAGGAGTACAACACCTTCTCTTTCAAGGAAGGCCTTTTATTCCATGCAAACCAAATCTATGTTCTAGCTAGAGGTGATCTTCGACTTGTGCGCCTTCAAGAAGCCCATGATTTATCAATAGCTGGTCACATGGGAGTGGACAAGACCTTGGGCACCCTCCAACGCCAATGGTGGTGGCCCAACATGACACGAGATGTTCAAGACTTTGTTCAATCATGTGAAAGTTGCCAGCAAAACAAGGCCAGCAACCAAAAGCTGAGTGGACTCCTTCAACTACTTGCCATTCCATCTGCTCGTTGGGAGCATGTGAGCTTGGATCTCATCACATCCTTACCAAAGACAAAACAAGGACACACCGCAATTGTGGTGTTTGTGGATAAGCTTAGTAAGCAAATCCACTTGGCACCAACCTGTGATACCGTGGATGCTCCAACCTTAGCGCAAATCTACTTTGACAATGTCTTCAAGCATCATGGGATGCCACATGTACTCATCTCCGACTGAGATCCTTGATTTACCGGGAAGTTTTGGCAAGCACTCTTCTAGTTCTTTGGCACCAAGCTTGCTTTATCCACGGCATATCATCCTCAAACTGATGGACAAACCGAATGCGCCAATCATACATTGGAGGATATGTTGCGAGCTTTTGTCAATGTCCACCATACCAACTGGGATGAATGTCTTGCAGCTGTAGAATTTGCCTACAACAATTCCAAACAGGCAAGCACCGGATTTTCTCCCTTCTTTCTCAATTTTGGCCAAGATCCGCTTGTTCCAGATTCTCTTCTTGCTCCCCCTCCCTCTCAGGTTCCTCATACTTCTACATTCTTGACCACTATATCCCAATCTCTCCAACAAGCCAAATCTCACCTCCTTGTTGCTCAAAATCACCAAAAACAATATGCGGACCATCATCGTCATGATCTCACCTTTGAAGTTGGTGATAAAGTCATGGTATCCTCTAGTAACCTCCCTCTTCCACTTGATACCCAAGTTCATAAAATTGCTCCTAATTGGATAGGACCCTTTGATATCACCCACATTATCTCTCCTATTGCTTATCAACTTGCCTTACCTTGTCACATGCGTATCCATCCTATCTTTCATGTTTTCAAGTTAAAACACTTTGTTCCTAACCCTTCTTCCTTTTCCTCTTGAGTCCAACCTCCTCTTCTTCCTATCCCTATCAATGATCATGAGGAGTACAAAGTTGATCGTATCCTTGCGCGTTGCCATATTCAACGAGGCCGTCGCCAACATACGGAGTACAAGGTCCTTTGGAAAGGATATCCCCTTCATGATGCCACATGGGAACCTCTTTCTCACCTCCAGAATGCATAGATGGCCATCAAGGACTTTGAAGCTTTACTGGCAACGAGGATGTCACCAACTAGCGGCGGGGGAATATGTAACAATATGGAGTTTAGAGACGAAGTTAGTCGGGCTTACAAAGTAGAGAATAAGACAAAATAGCCTAGAATATTCTAGAAGCATCTAAGAAGCTTCCCAACTAGTTAACTTGCGCCTTAAGCAGGTAGCTTCTAGAAGGAAGCTTCTAGAAGCTTCTAACTAGCTTAGCTTGCATGCCAAGTAGGAGGCTTCTAGAAGGAAGCTTCTTGAGAAGCTTCCTAGTTAACTTGGCTTGCACTCCAAGAAAGCAGCTCAAGGAAGCTTCTTGAGAAGCTTCAAGAGTCTTGTATGCTACCTATAAATACCAAGGCCAAAGCTCATGCTAGGCATTCGGAGTTTTCCCTCATTCAAGTGTCCCAATGTGAGTTTCCATTCTCCTATTTCTCTCCTTGGTTTTGGTCTTTTACAACATTGGTATCAGAGCAGGAATGGGATGGATGGAATTTATGGACCACTTAATCCATTTTCACCAAACTATTGGGATTTTTGCATCTTTGTACTACCCAAGCATCATTTCATACAGTTCATCACCTCACATTTTGGGCAAGATTTTTTGAATACAATCACCTTGTTTGAAGAACACTTGGTACTTTGGATTATAACTTATGGAGAACAATGGATGTGTTGCATCTATGTGTTAATAAATTAGATAGATTGCGGGTGGTGTGATAGAGTAGTAATCATGGCGGCAATGCCCAATGTTATTATTGCTATGCAATAACAAATCAAGCACCTTACTCAATTTTTGGATGAACTTGATCATCAACGACAAGAGCACGTAGAGAGAGTACCAGTTCAACAAGGAGAAGACCAAATCCAATTTCAAAAACCCAAGGTTTTTGAAGGCAAAAATCTCCCATGTGATGTGGAGAATTTTGTGTTTGACTATGAAAGTTATTCCAAAGCTACCAATCTTCATGATGAATAGAAATAGATTCTCTTGGCTTCCAACTAATTGGATTGAGCAGCAAAACTATAGTGGCGACTCCGAGTAGAGCAAGCTAAATGGCAAATTTTTGCACCAATCTTGACATGGGCAGAATTCAAGAGTGCAATAATTGGTCAATTCCAAGCTATAAATGCCACACGAGCTGCACAAGATAGGTTGGCAGAGTTGAAGTAGGTTGGCTCTATAAGAAGTTACATCATGCAATTCCAAAACACCATCATGCAAATTCTAAAATATTGGAAGGAGAAGCTTTGGATTGATTCATGAGGTGCTTGAAGTCAAGAACCATATTAGAGGTAACTATGCAAGAGCCACAATACTTGGAAGAAGCTATGTGGTTGGCCAAAAGCTTTGGATCCTTGGTTGCAGCAACTTGGTCTCGACCGCAACCTCCATAGAGCCTACCATTCCACTACACACGGATGGAGGAGTCGGCACCAATGGAGATTGATGCCATTCAATGGAGACCTCTTTGTACTACAAATAGAGAAAAATTACAACAAAATGGTGGTTTTTTGTTGCCAAATTTGACATCATATCATTGAATGTCTACTCAAGAATGTGCAACCTCAACAAGTCACCCAAATGGAGTTTGTGGAGTAGTATAATCATGAAAATGAGGAATCCCGCTAAGAGATTTTGAGCCGCCTATTGGGAACTTGATTAGTTCCAATGGGATAAAAGGCTTGACCTATGCAAGTTTGCTTCACTTGTAAAGTATGATATCTAATCATGGTGATAGAATTTTGGTTGATTTTGGAAGTTCAAAAATTGCTTGTCCATGCAATTAGCAAAGGAATTATGTATCCTATCAAACTAGTAATTGGAAGTAGATTGATGATAGCAGATGGTAGAAAAGGTTATGCATTTCTTACATTGCATCATGTTACCTTCAAGATTGGAAAGAGTATTTGGAATGTATGAGGTTTGGAATAGCACTTCTACACTATGATATCATTCTAGGTTTACCTTGGCTTGAACATCATAAGGTTTAATTTGATCGGAATTGATGAAAATTCAAGTACAACACCAAGGTAGAAATTTCCAATTTGGTTGTCTAGTACCTCTGAGTAAGACATCTAAGAATAGTCAGTTCCAAGATAAGAAGTTTGTCAAGAAGGCAGCCACAGAGTAAGCTTTGGAGGAAGATGAGTCTCAATATGGGAAATTTGTCAATGAAGCAGCCATAGAGCAAGCTTTGTAGTAAGATGAGTCCCAAGATGGGAAATTTGTCAATGAAGCGGCCATAGAGCAAGCTTTGGAGGAAGATAAGTATGTTTTTGTTGTGTGGATCAAGCCAATTGCGCATGGAGAATCTAAGGAGGATCAAAATTCTCATTAAGCAATGGTCAAATAGTCCAAGAGTTTTTAGAGGTGTTCTTGGATGATTTGCCAAATTGATTACTCTTTGATTGTGATATGTCCTTCAAGATTGAGTTATTGCCAAGGAGTACTCCAATGAGTAAACCAATCTATTGGCTCTCACCAAAGGAGAGGAGTTGCAAACAACCCTTATGGAGTTATTGGAGAAGGATATCCTAAACTCTTATACATCTCCTTGGGAAGCACAGGTACTATTTGTTCCAAAGAAGGATGGAGACTTTGTTTTTTTATTGATTATCATGGGCTCAATAAACAAATAATGAAGAATGCATATCCTTTGCCTCAAATTGATGACTTGCTTGATCAATTGAGTGGATCACAATACTTCTCCAAGCTGGATCTTTGCTACGGCAATTGGCAAATCCCCATTGATAGGAAGGATGTGCAAAAGACAAAATTTTGCACGAGGTATGGGCATTTCGAATGGAGAGTTCTACCTTTTGGTTCACTAATGCTCCAATAGTCTTTGTGAATTAAATGCATAAGGTGTTGGATGGACTATTGGATCAATACATAATGGTTTTCTTGGATGGAATTTTAATTTACAGCAAGATAGAGGCAAAACACATAAATCATGTGCAAGAAGTCCTAAGACGACTATGACAATGGAAGTTTTACTGCAAAAAGTCAAAGTGTGCCTTTTGGCAAAAGGACATTACCCTCTTGGGTCACAAGATCTCATAAGAGGAGATCAAGATGGAAGAGGAAAAAATCAAGGCCATCATTGATTGGCCTACTCCAAAGGATGCTATAAAAGTATGGGCACTTAATGGATTGGCTAGTTTTAACTGATGATTCATCCACTACTATGCTCATGTAGCCGCACCATTGACCAATCTCTTGGAGAAGAACTCAAGTTTTTAGTGGACAAACAAGCACAAAGAAGCATTCCAAAAGCTGAAACATATGGTGTTTTCAAGACCCATTCTTTAGCCATATGATCCTCAATTACCTTGTGTGGTTGATTTTGATGCTTCTAACTTTGCAATTGGAGCCGTGTTTCAATAAGAATTCCCAAATGGGTTACATCCTATTGTCTTTATGTCTCATAGACTAAATACAATAGAAAGGAATTACTCTGCTTGAGATCAAGAACAACTAACGATGGTATATGTGACCAAGGTATGGAGGTATTATCTCTTGGGGAAACAAGTGATCATACAAACTGATCACAAATCTTTGTTGCAAACATTACACTTGGAACACATGAAGAGTTGACACCATTGATGGGAGGAACAACTATAATTGTTTGATATCAAACTTGAGTACAAACCTGGTTTGTTCCATGTCATTTGTGATGCACTATCATAATAGCTTTATTTGAAGTCTCTTCCTCTTATCACAATGGAAATTACAACAATATCAATTGACTCCAAAATCCAACTTGAGTTTAAGACAGCTTTACAACAAGATCTTTTCTTTCAGATGGTACAAGGTCATCTTGCAGCATGAGACAAGGAGTACAACACCTTCTACTTCAAGGAAGGCATTCTATTATGTGGGGGAACCTGATTTATGTTCCAACCAATGTGATCTCTTACTTGTGCACCTCCAAGAAGCCCATGACTTACCAATCTCTAGTCACATGGGTGTGGACAAGACCTTGGTTACTCTCCAATGCAAATGGTGGTGGCCCAACATGACACAAGATGTTTGAGAGTTTTTTTGATTGTGTGAGAACTACCAATGCAACAAGGCTAGCAACCAAGAACCGAGTGGACTCCTTCAACCACTCCCCATTTTGTTTGCTCAATAGAAACATGTGAGCTTGGATCTCATCAAGTCCTTGCCCAAGGCAAAGCAAGGTCCTACAACAATAGTGGTATTTGTGGATAAGCTTAGTAAGCAAATCCATTTAGCACCAACCTTTGATATTGTGGATGTTCCAACATTGGCATAGATCTACTTTAACATTGTCTTCAAGCATCACGAAATGCCATGTGTACTCATCTCTAATTGTGATCCATAATTCATTGGGAAATTTAGGCAAGCTCTCTTTTAGATACTTGGCACCAAGCTTGCTTTGTCCATGGCTTATCATCCTCAAATTAATCGACAAATTGAACATGAAAATCACACCTTGGAGGATATGCTTCATGCCTTTGTCAACATCCACCATATCAATTAGGATGAATGTCTTGTAGTTGTAGAGTTTGCGTACAATAATTCCAAATAGGCAAGCACTGGATTCTCTCCTTTTTTTCCTCAATTTTTGCCAAGATCAATGTTTTTCCAAATTATGTTCTTGCTCCTCCTCTATCTCATGTCCCTCATACTTCCACCTTCTTGACCATTATATTCCAATCCATCCAACAAGCCAAATCTCATCTCCTTGTTGCTCAAAATTGGCAGAAACAATGTGCAGACCACCACCATCATGATCTTACCTTTCAAGTTTGTGATAAGGTCATGCTCTCCTCTAGTAAGCTACCTCTCCCACTTAATACCCAAAGTTTGTAAACTTACCTCTAATTGGATTGGACCTTGTAATGTCACCCAATCATCTCTCCTACTGCTTATCAACTTGCCTTGCCTTGTCATATGTGCATCCGCCCTATCTTTCACGTTTCCGAGTTGAAACCCTTTGTTCCTAATGCATCTTCTTTTTCCTCTCATGCCCAACCTTCTCCTCCTCCAATCACTATCAATGATCATGAGGAGTACAAAGTTGATCATATCCTTGAGCGTCACCACATTCAATGAGGTTGTTGACAAAAAACTAAATACAAGGTCCTTTGGAAAGGGTATCCCCTTCATGATGCCACATGGGAACATCTTTTTCATCTATAGAGTGCACAAATGGCCATCTAAGAGTTTGAAGCTTCAATGGAAATAAGGACATCACCAACTAGCGGTGGAGAATATGTAATAATATGGAGATTAAGGGTGAAGTTAGTTAGGGCTAACAAAGTAGCAAATAGGCCAAATTAGCCTAGAATATTCTAAAAGCATCTAGGAAGCTTATGGCTAGCTTAGTTTGTACCCCAAGTAGATAGCTTCTAGAAGCTTCCAACTAGCTTAGCTTGCACGCCAAGTAGGCGGCTTCTAGAAGGAAGCTTCTTGAGAAGCTTCCCGGTTAACTTGGTTTTCATTCCAAGAAAGCAGCTCAAGGAAGCTTCTTGAGAAGCTTTTTAAAAGTCTTCTATGTTCCCCATAAATACCAAAGCCAAAGCTCATGCTAGGCATTTGAAGTTTTCTACACTCAAGTGTCCCAATGTGATCTTCCATTCTCCTATTTCTCTCCTTGGTCTCAGTCTTTTATAGGGGGACTACAAACCCTTATGGGTACTTATGGTAACCTAGTATTTACAATAACCTTAGGAGGAAGAATTAGTTGTATCAATATGCACAATATTGACATCACAATATCAATATGCACCTTAAAAAGCTTGGGTGTCTCAATATGCACAATATTCCAATTTCAAATTGCCGAAAAGTATCCGCTCCTAAGAATTATGATTCTATTATTTGGTAGTGAAGTAAGGAAGTATGAATGCTGATATTCAATGATGGGAAGAGGATCTCTTTCTATTTGACATGCATTTATTGTGTAGAAAGGCAATAAGGAATGGCTAGGGTGTGTCAAGAAACCTACATTAATCCAATTTCAAATTGCAATAAAGCATTAGCTCTTGGGAATTACAAATTAAATTATTTGGTGTCTAGGGAATTATGAAAGTTTTTATTTGGCACTAGGAAGAAGATTTATTAGAGCGGTGTTTGTAGCCTTTGAGTGCAATATAACATTGAGTATTTATTGCTTTTTAAAATTCATAGTTTGATTGGAAAGTTTTATTTGTAGATAGCTATATTACTAGCTCACAATTCAGCAATATAGGAGCTGAATTGTGTCATGTTGTCCTCCAGGATCGATTTTAGAAAGCATACTTGTTAGTTGTTGTTGATTGAAAGTATGAACATTGAGAAGGTAGTGAGCAACTAAGCTGATGGGAAGGGAACTTGAGAACTTATGCTTGAGTGCTAAGGTGCTAAGGAGAGAATATCTTGTGGAGTTTAACCTCCATAGCTTGCACATGAATCTTGAAATTTCTTTGCAAGTGTACATAGATGATTTCTTCATGTGAGCTCAACCTTTGGTCTAGGTGTAACATATGAGGTATCTATTTCTGTTGCCCCACCTCTCTTTCACAAAGTAAGTGCCACCAAACTACCATAAATGGTAGTTGATTAGGTCTTGGACTTCACTGATTTTATGTGTGCATTTTTTAATAGCTTAGGATCCCATAGGCTTTGAAATAAACCAATAAATAATAGTTAGGTCATTTGGATTGGAAATAGCAATGAACATAATGTGTATGAGACTTTTGTATGGTGTGAGCTATTTTTTTTCACCACATTTTCATAAGAGCTGCATACTTGACACAAGTTTTCCAACCTTGAATGTAAGCACAACTCTTTAGATTAGAGATAACTTATAGTATAGGAGTATAAATATGATCATTTCTCAAACAAATGATTCCTATCTGAAGGCCTAGTGAAATTTTTAGAGTGAAATTTGGTTGGGGACCATTTCACCCTAATACATACGTGATTGTCATCACCAAGTGAAAAGTGGGAGTAGTGTTGCTTAACAAGAACAGATATTGACAAAAACTCAAATGCATCTATGGCTATCACACGTCTTACAACTAAGCAAAGCTCTCCATCTTCAAATACAAAAATGAAAATCCAATTGCATTGCAAGTCACTATGGCAAAATGTGTAAAAACAAAGTTTTCTCTTGAAAAGGTACCAAGCCAAGTTGTAATTAGCAATATTCTTAGCAAATGGTAACATTATGAGTCTATGAATGCAAAAACTATCAGAAATAAGCATGCATGGAATGCTAATTATCCAAAATTAGACATTGCTTTGATAACCTAGATTCAACAATGTCAAGCATGTTGTGTTGCAATTACCAATCCTTTGATTCAACCAAAAGCTCATAACTTTTCTGCATGTTTGAACCTTGGTGCAAATGCTCTCAAGTTTACCAATGGATGGTTGTACAAGTTTCAAAAACATCACAATCTTTGCAATGCCAAAATGCATAGTGAAAGTGGTTCAACAAATCTTGAGTGCATGGAAGTTGCACTACAAGCATCAAAGCCAAGATCCTAGAATATTGTCTTATTGACATCTACACCATAGATGAGACATGGAATTTTTACTACATGGATCCTACTCAAAGAATTGCAAAAGATCCAACAGAAGGATAAAATGTGCCTACAACATGGATGAGACATGAATTTTTTACTGCATTGTTTCTACTCAAAAAATTTTAGAAGATCCAATTTAGAAGTATAAAATGCACCTAATAATTGTGCTTATTGCTAATGATGAAGGACTGCATAAGTCAAAGCTATTTTTCATTAGTCATGCAAACAAACCATGTTGATTCAACAAGCTTAGTGCTATCAATCATGGATTTTGTATTGCCATAACAAATGAGCATGGATGATAGGAAGACTATTCCAAGCATGGCTTCAAAGTGTTGACAAAGGTATAAGAATCAAAAATCAATTTTTTTATTGCTGCTTGACAATGCACAGTCACATCTCACAAAGAACCTAAATTTGACAACTATTGACATTCTTTGTCTTCCTCCAAATACAACTTCTAAAATCCAACCAATGGAAGTTGGAATTTTTTTGCATTCAAGTGTCACTATCATTGCTTTCAATTAAAAAATGCAATTGGTGAGGATGAGCAAGGAGCAACCAACATTTACAAATTAGATCAGTTGACAACAATGCAATGGTATGCAACAACATGGAATGATATTAATACTATCACAATTACAAACTACTTCAACCGCACAAGGCTTATGGTAAAAGAATCAGCAGAAGTGGCACTTCCAAATTGATGAATGAAATGTTGAAGTAGAGATTTTAAATATGCTTGCACAACTTCCAATCCAATACAAAATCTCAGTTGAAGACTTGTTGGCCCCTACTAGTGAGCATGAGGTTCATCAAGAACTCAACAATGAAGAACTTGTCACACATTGGTGCAAGATCAAGATTTAGAAGAAAGTAGCAATGATTAAAACCTGAGGCACATGTCTTTACAAAATTAAAAAGCTCAAAAGCATTCATTGGTTCATTGGTCAAAAGGTTGTAATCTCCATGCTTGCAATCTTCAATACTCCATATTATGTAGTCTCTTGCACGGTTGAAATTAATTTCAACCATGCAAAAGACTCTCAAAAATGAAGGAAAACAACAAAGTACTCTTGATAGTTGGCTTTGATGAAGTATTTGTACTAGAAGTATAAAATATTATTACAATACAATATTTATTTATTCTATATAATTTCCCCCAATAACTTGTAAAATTTTAAGTTACTCTTTCATAACTTATAATTTCATTTGTTTTAAGTCTATATGATAAAGGTTGCACTTATTTAGCGTAGACAACACTAAGAGAGTACAAATCATTGTTATTGGCAATAGAGTTCAATGTCTCATCAAAATCAATTCCTTATTGTTTTGAATAGCACTCTCCCATGAGTCTTGCCTTATATCTCCTCACAAAACCATCAGAAATTTCCAATCCACATGAAGCAAATTGTCTTCTTACCAAGCAGTAAGTCCACCAAGCGCCATATCTTGCACCCAATTTGCATGATGCATTCCTGCTTCAAGAGGATTTTGTTCTTGGTCTTGTATAGCCTTTACCATATATGCAATGTGTTTGACTACAAACACTTCAACTTTAAAACATCTAACTTGATATTTGATTCCTGTACTTGTCCTTTGCTATTTAGGCTAAGATGTACTATTTGTAGCCTTATCTAAATTAATTGGATTTTATGAATAAGTGGTTTACTAACCATTTGTTCTAATGGAGGATGAGAAATATTAGTGTACAAAGTAGTGAGTAAATGTCCTACAAATTGAGAGATAATAGGCTTCTCAATAGCATGCACTGACCAAAGATTTATAAATGGATGAGAACTAGAGTGCTCGCTAGAACAACAATGGCACTTGAAGTACTAGCATGTGGAATAAAATTATTACTTGGAACAATCTAAGGTAGAGGGTGCTCTAAGTGGTAATTTAGATGTGCAGCTTGTAGTAGCTTAATAAGATTTTAACTTGTCAAGTATGACATCTCTACCAATAATAAAAAATATTTAATTAGTATTATAATACCTATATCCTTTTGAATTAAAGGCGTATCCAAGAAAAACATACTTTTTTGCTTTAGGATCTAATTTTTGCTTCTTCTTATCAAGAATATGAAGAAAGAAAATACAAAAAAAAACCTTCAGATTTGATGAGTATGTTTCTTACATGTAAGAGCTTGAAAAGGTGTCATTTTGTGAACTGCTATTCTAGGAGATTGTTTCATCAAGTAAATTGCACAATTTAAATGCTTTTCCTAATAGCACTTAGACATTGCCTTCTTGTTGAGCATGGCTCTTGCAACCTCTACAATATGTTTTTTCTTCTACTTAGCAACTCTATTTTGTTGATATGTGTAGTTGTAAGTGACTTCATGCTTGAGAGACTACTCAACTCATGTAAAATATAATCAAATGATTTCCAATAAATTCTCCTCTTCCATTAGACAGGATATCATATTGATTATCCAAAAGTAGCTTGAATATTTGGAAATTTGGAAAGACATCTGATTTTTCTTTCAAAAAGTATATCCACATATATCTCAAAATATTGTCAATAAATGAGATAAAAAATTTAGAGCCTTCCAAACTCAATTTTTGAAGCAATCTATTCATTGGTGTGTATAATTCTAGTACCTTGGAGGCCCTTGTATTGTGTTGCTTAAAAGGCTATCTAGCTTGCTTACCAAATTGACAAGCCTCACAAACCCCTATAGGCAAAGGAAAAAAACATATTGGAAGCCCCATAACCAGATCTGAAGTAGGTAGCACCTTTAATCTTTATAGGATCATGTGACACACTCTTTTATGCCACATCTGAATATCTAAGAGTGTAGTTGAGCCATGAATAAACATAGCATTCTCATTTGTAGTAGTAGTGATCTTGATGTCTAACTTGAATATCCTCCCTATTTTAGATCCACATTTGCATCCTATGGGAAAATCACATTTTTCATATTTGTCAACAAACACACCATCTTGGTTAAATATAACATGAAAACACTTTAAGTATATTTTCCAATAGAAACTAAGTTCTTGGTTATTGTAGGCATGTAAAGGACTTCTCTTAAACCACTAAAACTTCCCCAATGGAGATGAATATAAGAGTACCCATATGAGTAATAGTATGTTCAATATCATCACCTTATCCATAAATGATAATTCAGATAATGGTTCTTTGGAATTGACTATACTAGCCTGATGGTGCAAGTGGATCAAGCATCTGGAGTTGATGAACCTCTCTTCTTCACTCTAGGTCATTGATGTAGCAATATGAGTCATCATTAGTAGATGATCTTTGGAGTAAGAATCTTTCTCCACATAGTTCTATTGAGGGAGTTAGCCTATTTGAATCTCATCTTGCTTCTTAAAACAAGTCTTCTTGTAATGAGTTTTTGATTTACGATAGTTGCAAAACATGCCTATCATGGACTTGCCTTGTGTTACATGATGTCTTAGTGAGGATTGACCTCTACAAACATTACCTCCACAAAGTGAACTTCCACGTCCTTTGACTCTTGTTGGACCTCTCCCATCAAACAACACCTGATCTTGAGTGCCAAGACCATTGCCACCACCTTTGTAGCTACATCTTTTAAAAGACTAACATGGGGACTAACTAGTCAAATAGAAGATAAGTATCTCTAATTGCTATAGATGTCTCAAAAGGGTTATAGTCCTTTGGTAGACTTTGAATAGTATGAAGAATCAGGTCATCATCTTCAACCTTGAATCCAACGCCATTCAGCTGTTCAACCAACCCACAGATGTGATAAATATAATTGGTAATGCTTAAATTTTTTTCTTCACCTCCATTAATTGCTGAAGTTTTCTTATCTTTGTCGACGTCTGATAAACATTTGCCAAAGCATCCCAAATCTGGGGTTTGGAATGCTTTGGCAACACCTTGTAGGGAGTACAACACCTTGTAATGTAACCAAACAATGATGGTGAAACATCCCAAGAAAGATATTCACCATCACAAAGGAAGACAATACGAGGCTTGATAGTGTGTTTCTCCCAAGAAAGTACATCAGAATCTAAAGGAGGATCAGTTGGACAAGGGATCTGGAGGACTAGCTGGACAAGTTTCAACCCCTATGATAAGATTAAAAAAATTCTTGGACTTTCAAGAATAATTGAATTCTTGAATTTCTGTATTTCCATATTGAATAAATTTTCTTTGTCAAGGCCTCACCATGATGTCACCATAAGTATCAAGTTTAGCACTCATAATATAAATCGAAAAAAATCAGATCATATAATAAACGATATCTTCTCACAAAGTGAAACTCAAAAGCTCTTATCCTCTCTATTCTGCTCTGATGCCATATTACCATGTGAAAATTGAAAGTGGAGATACCAAAGTTCCCAAAAGAATGAACATAAGAATGAACAGAAAGTATACAAGTATGTTGAGTCACTCTTCACCGTGGATTTGAATGGTGACTAACGATTAATCTTTCACGCATATACTTGCCACGAGGAATATTAGCTTGAGATACTCTACTAAGATATTACCTCTTTTCATTTTATCAATACCAATCTTAGTTTCAATATGTGAAGAGCACTCGTGGCAAGAAATTAACAGTTGAGCTTGTGCCTTGTGCAACCTAACAGATTATAAACACATCGACTTGAAAGGAAGAGAGTGGATGGATGTGGCTACTCTATCCTATTTCTTAGACCACATAGGGACGGGATAGTCAACTGAACCCCTGTTACAATTTCAAGTTTCGGGGGACAATTTAGCCTGAACGTGGGAGCTCAAAAGGAGGAAAGGGCGACCGCGTACAAAACACGAAGGATGGGAAGGCCCCATCAAGCTGTACAAGGTGGGACAAAAGAGGTAAAATGGGGCTAAACCCCAATAATGAGAAAACTCATAAGTGAAATAAATACACATCGACTTTAAGAGTACGGAATCAGTTGGCCCCGGTGAATGAAATTGAAACTGTGAAGAACACGGAAAGAATTCGAAGCATATCTAAGGCATTCAAAGATTATAAAAACTCTACCATTGTCATTCACTCTGGTGGATACAGTGCTGACTTCCGCTCTCGAGCAGATGTATCGTAAGATACTCTCTAGATAATTATAAGAATACAATTATACAATTAATTATACAGAATTATATTCGTGAAGCGTACGGTCCCATGGAGGGGAAGAACTCAAAACCTTAAGAACTGTGCAGAAAAAGGTGCAAAAGAAACCAGACCAACCACGGTAAGTACATATTTTAATCTTGTCTTGAAAATACACTACGCCTTCTAATACAAGTATCTAAAGATAACACGTCAAGGTAAGTACATACGATACGCTTTCTCGCCACAGTGCTGTACCGTGGTAAACTACAGTCGCCGTCGCGTTGGGGATCCAAGGATCACTAGTTTCCCTGTATTTATAGGTGTCAGAGTGCAAAAGCGAGCAAAATAGCCAACACTTAATTTAGAGTATCCAGTTAGTAGAAGTAGTACCTCTGAAGCAAGCCTTCATCGATGGCGTATAAGCCATACCGTAGTGTCGGGTCGATGTACGATTAAGAACGTCGCTCACCATGGTAACCTTGAATTTCGATCGTCGTTTACACAAGATCTTGTCAGCGGCGAATCTAGTCAAATTGAAATTTTAATACAAATTGGACACAAATTTGAACCGCCAAGGTATTTTATTCATTCTCTAGTTTCTTTTATTTCCAGCCGCAATTATAAATTTAATATAAAAAATAAAGTTAAATTTACTGCAAAATGGTTGAAAAGATATATCCTTTCATTTCTTGAGTGAGCCAATGGTTAATATAGTTCATATACTAACTTGAGTAAGCATGAAATTTTAAATTGTTGGCCTAACGGCCTAATAAATTACCCTGAAAGAAAGAAAGAAAACGAATACAAAAGAGAAGGAAGAGCTAAAGCTCTAGGAAGAGGGGCAATAAGACGAGAGAGCAAGCCCAATGTAACCATTGTATAGAGTACTCTAGACAAATAATACTGAAAAAGAACTACATGAGAGTCTAAATTTGGACGATATGATAGAGATCCTCCAAGGGTAAATCTGGCAATTGTGAGGGAGTGCCGTCGATGGAATGGGAGCGCCCACTACTGATGCTTGTCGATGAGGACTCAAAGCCTGTGATTTCTATAGAGCGACAGAGACCCTCCATCGTAAATAAGAGGTAAGCATGGCGGGTGAGAAAACCAAAGCGCCTTTCTTGTGTAGTGAGCTTCATGTTGCCTCTCAAAGGAGACCATCCAACTGATGATGAAGGTGGTCAAAGATCTCCACTACTAAGGGGACAAAGGTGTTAGAGGTAAGCCGTGGTGCACAGTAGTCCTCCTTCCCCTTGGTGGCAATGATTGTTGTAGCTCCTACCCGGATGCTAGCTCGTGCCAAGGAGTCTGATCAAAGTGGGTTCACCACCATATCATACAATGTGCATTGGCCATCCCTAAAAGTGACAATATCTACCCTACAGTGAGGTGGCCCTAGTAGTACCATCCATCCATTGCTCAATCTGAACCTATGAGCGAGTAGATTGTAAGATCTGGGCCATTGCATCTCTAATAGTATCGTGGACTCTAGTAAGATCTCCTCCTATGGCACATCATAAGATGTGGATGCACTCAACATCAATGGAGAACTGCATGAGCATTGTTCCAGTATGCCAAAGAGTGTTGGATGTGGTAGACCTAGCCAAAGTCTAAGAGTCGTGAATTCCCATGAAGTGAACTGGAATTCCTCAATCAAAGGAGAAGCATGAAGCTAAGCTTTGGCTCTCTTCCCTCCACAAGAGAGGATCCTAGCTCTATCAAGTAAAGGCACGTCAATGAGGATACCAGAAAGGATGTTGTGTGCATATGCTCATTGAGCTCTATCTGAATTCTTCCTAGAGTCTAGAGAAACAAAATATGCAAAGGAAGGAAGTGATGTATGTGTTGGTCTTGGCAATAAATCACAAGCAAATCAAAGAGATATCTGGAAAGCATGGATACTTGAGTCAACTGCCATGATGGGTGGAAATAAGAAAGAAAGCCCCTCATGTAAGAACCTATTTGCCAAAAGAGGGGCCCATGCTCCTACATAGGCTGATGGCACAAAAACCTCTTGAGAAGTGATACCGCATCCTCCCATGGCTATGGGAAGAGCTATCTACAAATGCTTCTAGTCATTTAATAAGTATGGGAGCTTACATGGCCCTAAGAGTTTGGAGAAGATATAGCGCATATGACTATCAAAAGACCATAGGTGTGGTAGGAGAACCAATGTGGGAGGATAAGTAAATATGATGCTCTTGAGACATAACATCACAATAAGAGAGTAGGTCACTTGTGTGTTACCCAACCAAGGGAGTAGGTGGGCATGGATAGTAGCATGAGTCGGCGTATATGAGATATATGAGCTACAAAATCTTCATCTCAAAGAGGAGAACCTAATACACTCAAATGTCTTATTGGGAATTGGAAACCTAGTGGGAGGTTAGAGTGGGTACTCATCTCCAAGAAGAGAACCCAATACACTCAAACCTCCTATTGGGAATTGGAATCCTCATGGGAAGTAAGAAGAGACCTATATGTGGGCTTCAGAACTTGCATTTACAAGTCTGAAATCATAAACCTAAGGTCTCAAGATGAAGTCTGAAAGCATGTATTGCTTAGACTACATCCTCCATGGGGTCCAAGATGTAGGTATCATCTGATACGGATGGAAAAAGACATGCGGGAAAAAGCAACTACCACTTCTTGCAAAGCTATGTAGTGAGCTATGACAAATAAGTGCACTCCCAAAGGATCTCCCTTGCATGTACCCTTTTCCAATGCTAATTGAGTGAACTCTCTTGTGGTAGTTTGGTGGCTATATAACAATGGTGTCTCAATGCCATAAAAATTATGCACAAAAGGAATCAAAGATGGGATATGCTCTCCTATAGAATAAAGAGATTGAAACAATGCTGGATAAGAAGTGGTATTGAAGACATTTGAAATATCCACTTGGATGACCACCCAATTGAGATGGAGGTCCAAGGAAGCTCTAATGCTTGCAACAACCGTCTCACAACCACTTGGTGTGGCTATTGCATATTGATGAGGAGACAAGAAAGATGAAAAGGAGTGGTGAACCTATAGCAAATGGTGCATGACACTAAATGCAAGAAGACATACCCTATGGCTACGGGGCATACACAAGGTGTCACCTTGGATAGAGCCAAGAGATGAGATGCACCAAACAAACGAGCTACACCTATGGGCACCAAGCCCGAGGCAAGATGATGGCAAAAAGCAAAGAGAAGAGGGGAGCTTAAGTTTGGCAATACTAAGGGGAGAGATTATCACCATAAATGCTCAAAAACTAGTCCTAAAGGATCCCATGTTGAGAAACATGAAGAGTGGAGTAGAGTGTGGTCAAAGAAGGAATTTACAAGCTGTAACTCCTCATCAGGTAGATTTTCATGGACAAAAGAAGGAAGGTCATGTGTGGTAGATGTGTGGAGATCTTGTAAAGTTGAGAGAGTGTCAATGGAAAAAGGTGTTGGTCTAAAGGATGAGAGTGCTTTGTATTGCTTGCCAATACTCCCCTACCTATCCTAACATCAAAGAACGACTCAAATGACAATGCTCTAAAGGTGGAGCGTGAGCCTGTGGGGACTCTATGATCCATCTGACTGCCACCTGTGCTCAGATGGTGTACTCTTCCTATAAAGCAGCCCAGTCTCCTCATAGAAACCAATGAATCTAAGAGACTATCTTGCAATGTCTGGGTGCATCCCCATGCGCAAGAAGAAGTAGAGTCCACTAAGAGACAAGAGCTAGTAGGGTCCAAGTAGAGATTAGAGAGCTTTAAGTAGAATAAAAGCTAATTCCTTGCCATTATTGAGATGAGAGGTGTTTACCACTTGGATGCGAGCACTTAGAAATTCAATCATTGATTTGTTAGAGAAATACAACTAAAATTTAGTGATTTAGAGAAGATGGGTTGCAGAGTATAGTGGGGGAGTAATGGACAAGAGGCTACGAGCCTCTTGAGGACATTTAGCCGATCTGAACCTGATACCTATAGGTCCCATTTAACTATAGTTCAACACAGTCTGGAACAAGGTCTGCTCAAGTAGATGTGGCTCAAGTCGAGTTCCTCTAGGGGATAGATTTGCAATTGTAGGAGACAACAAATCACCAAATAATGCAAACTCTAGTGTCCTAACAGATACAACAGACTTTCAGTTTAGTACCGCTTGTATGTAACCCAACAATGTGCGAACAGAGACAAGAGGAGTATGCATCATTCTCGGGAAATTGTAAGGTCTGGTAAGTGCTTCCGGGTGGGAACACGCTCTAGAGATTGTAAGTTTAGATGAATACTTCCAATCAGGTGGGTCAATCAAGCCATTGCATTGAAAGATAGAACTAGTATGACTGGGACAGCTAGATTGAATTTGTCGTTGATCTGGAGGCTGTTCGAGGGTGGTAGTTTAGATGAATACTTCCAATCAGGTGTGTCAATCAAGCCATCGCATTGAAAGATAGAACTAGTATGACTGGGACAGCGAGATTGGATTTGTCGTGGATCTGGAGGTTGTCCGAGGGTGGTAGCAGGTGCACTATCCTCTTGGACTGCGAGAAGAATCAGTTGTTGAGACCAGTTTAGGGGAATGAGTATGTGATATATATATTTGGAAGAAGATAGGGGCAAGGGGGATCTGATCTGATGCAGCTTTAGACCCAGTTTTAGTTGCACATGGCTTTGGTTACTATTTGGCATAAGGAGCAAATTTCCTTTTGTTCCTCTACGGGATTGGACTATGTACATAGATTTCAGACTGCCATAAGAGAAGCATTGGGAAAATTTGGGAATTTGTTGAGGTCAAGTTCCTGTACCGGAAGCTTTTCTGCAAAAGGTTCTCCTATCAAATTGTTCTTGTAACAGAGGTTCTTGTACCAGACAAGACCGAGCTTGCAGAATGGAGACTCCCTCTCCCTAGCAGTTTAAAGCATATTACAGTTTAAAATTTACTTCGAGAGCGAATAGACTTGGCTGTACGGTATTGTTTTTGCCTCCTGCTGCATGCGGAATCAGAGGAGAAGGTTATAATTGTGTACATGTACTGGAGTTGTGCAGTAAGGAGACTTTGTGTGTTATATTTTCTGCATGTTGGGGGTGAAGACAAGAATAATAAGTTGCAACGAATTAGAAGAATTGATGAAAGAGCAGGAGAAAATCAACAGTAAATGATTGCTATTGATTGTGGTCAATCTTTAATTGATTTCTATTGTCAGGAGTGTGTTTAACGGCCCCAAAAATTAGCCGGTCCCTCAGTCAGGCCGAGACGGTGGCATTCGAAATATCATTGTGTGTGATAAAGAAACAGCTAGTTTTATTCCTATGTAAGTTCTTCCTTTGTCAATAGAAACACATAGCATGCCAACTGCGTGCCCAACACTCTCTGCCATATGTATATAGGTGCACTCGTAGTTGCGTGTACCGTAGATAATTTTCTGAATTATAAATTCAGTTGTTGGATCTTTTAATCCCTCCCTATCATATTAAGGAAAGCGAAATAAAAGATTTGTTAGGAATATAAGCGCATAGTTTCTTTATTGTAGCTGCAAATTTGTAGAGTTGGATTCAAAGTTATCATTCTCGAATATTGACTAATTTTCAAACGATTAAAAGAGAATAACCTTAGTGAATTCTCTTTATAGTAGAGAAGCGCTTCTTTTCCAACAGCCAATCTTTTAGCTTTTATTGAATAACAAGGATTTTGTCGTATTGGGCACATTGACCAAAACTATCAAGCCAAGCGTTTAGCTGTTTGAAAATCTCATTTGGCACAATGCCCAAAAGTATCAAATTGAGCGTCATATGTAAATAATAATTGGATAAATGTTCGCGATCGTAGTAACAGATGCTAGAGTGGTAAAGGATCTGGGATAAGTTTGGTACCCAACACTCTATCAAACGAGATTTTTCTTTTAGAAAGAGTCATTACTGGATCAATCTGGGATAAAGGAAGACGATAAAGATGCACCCGATGAGCATGTGCAGAAAGATGCAAGACATTGCGGACTCCGATTAATAAACAGCATGAGGCTTTCTTTTCATTCCAGACAAAGATTTTCATGACAGATTGTTAACAATTTAAGCGGCAATGTGTCTCATGAATGATTACCGCCCCCAGTACATGGTTTAGAATAAGCTCAATATGGGGCCACGAGCACGTAATAAATAAATAAAATCTTATTTTCGGCTGTAGTTCCCAACCAAGCCTCAAGTGCATAGACATTTTCTTTTGCAACACTCGGAGAAATACCATCGTCAGAAAAAGCTTTGATCAGAATTGTCGAATCCCCGTCAACACAGCGGGAGAACTATCAATAAACTATACACATTACGCGCTTTGGCATTCCTTGATTTGCCTAGCAAGATATTGAAATATAGCAAATAGGTAAATGAAGCCCCCCTAGCTACGAAGAAAAGGGAAAAGCGTGAAGATAACTAAGAAACCGAAGTTGGGGTCAAGACCTAGGTTCCCTATGTGCAGAAAACCGAGAAAGCCATACACTCGGGTGGTTTTCACTAGCTGATGGCAGGTTTTCTCTAAAAATTGCACATGCCTTGAAAGAAAGAAGAAGACGGTTCAGATTAACAACCTGGGACCCAAGTTGTGTAACCTACCATTGGCTCCTTATGAGGTCTTTATCCATCTTTTCCTTTCTTCTAATACTATAAGGTGTCTATTTTATTACCACCGCCGTCCTAAGAGGTTTATTACTGGTCCCTTTGGTAGGATGCATAGACGATTGCAGCAGTCTAGCGGAGGGAGGGGTAATAGTGTTATCTGTCGGTCAAGAAAATGCAATAGAATAGAATGAAGAAGAAGAAGAAAAAGAAGAAGATTCACATATCACATGCAATAGCTCAATACTCTTTAACAAAGAGGACAAATAGAGTTTGGCGTGACCATTTATATGTGCATCTTTAATTCTACTGATGTTCTATGCGTTATGTATCGGAAGTAGCCAGTCGACGTTAAATACCTTCACATACTTTACGTGCTAAGTTTGACTATTGGAATACGATATACCGATGCAGTATCATGGCATCTGTCGAATGTTACTTATGAATCATCTAGATAAATGTGAAGGATAACATTTACCTAAAAAAACTCCGCACAATCATGTGCTGCTCCCTAAGTATGATATGATGGATGCTGGTGAGATTCATGATGTCGATAATCGTACCCACAATCATCCACCTCACCATATGCCTCATTTCCCGAGTCAGCTGACGTAGAGGAACAAGTATATCAGTTGGCTTGGAAATGGTTATCCATCCGGATTTCGTGCTTTAAAGAAAGCAATGAGACAAGCTACTAGTACAAGTTAGAAACTTCGCAGTATCAAGTAACTGCCTTTGTTCGTAAGGACGTGTATTACTTGTCTATCCGGACCTCCTACTTTACGAAAAGCGAATTGACAAATGAAATGGGGTATACTTTATCGATTATGTTTTCGTTACATGTTCATGCCGTCACTTGTGGTGTCCATGATTTTATTTTATTTGTATATTTTACATGATTCAGAAAGAGCACTTATATGTTCCATTCTACAATAGGAGAATATATTCTTCCTGAAGTTTTACATTTTCCCAACTTAATTACATCACTGCAGTATGTTAGTCAGTTCATATAGCGCTAGGACAGCTTCCATATTCTTGTTTGACTCTCAACTATCTCAAAGAGGGATATAATAGTTCGACTACAAGAAGAACTATATTTCTTATCCTCCTCCTACTGATTGTCTCAAATTTTCGTTTAGATTGGCGTGAGTAGGAGGCAAAACCAAGTAGCTGAGATCATCAAACTTATTTTTATCGTTTGGCAAGTCAACAATGACATAAGCAAACCACAAACAAACCCGCTCACAAACTATGGACGATGGACGATGAGCGATGGAGCCATGGACACGGCATTCTGACACAATTGATTGGGATTGCACAAGAACTTATCATGTTAGGCGCTAGGGGTACCACACTCACTTTCTTATTTTGTAACATATTTTAGACAGAGTGTGTCCATTGTTCTACATAATGCAGTGACTTGTGCAATCTGCAAGAGAAAAATCACACTAAGTAAGAGTGTGTCCATTGTTCTACATAATGCAGTGACTTGTGCAATCTGCAAGAGAAAAATCACACTAAGTAATATTTTTTGGATGCTCCAGTTGTTTGCAAACCACACGATTTGCATAGCTATGATATCTTAGGTGCAATGGGGCAGATTTCTCACATAGACTATATTGGGGCTTAGCACAATTTTACCTTTCTCGTCTCCCCCTTGTGAGGCTTGATGGGGTCTTCCCATCGTTCATCTTTTCTAGGCGGTCGTCCTTCCTCACAAGTATCAAAGTCCAGTTCACTGAGTTCGCAGTTTGATCGAATTAAATGCGAACTATGACTTGACCAGGATTCTGCACTGTAAAGGAAGAAAGGACTATGAATGTAAAGGCGTTCTAAAATCACCTGACATTGTTTTGTTGTAAAGTCGGAAGAAGAAAGAATGTCTTCTGTTAATAAAAACAACAACACAGTTTATGAGATGTTCACCTCTATGATATCGAGTCTTTATTATGGACGTTATCCTACTTATCGGATACCCCAAACACAAAAGTGATATAGAAGAAGGGTAAATAAATCCTTGTCATTAACCGGGGGGCACCGCGTGGAGATGAGGTTGATCCCTCTGGGCTACTATTGTTACCGTAGTTAAGGTCTTGTGACTCTGGTCTGGCAAGACCACATGAGACTCGACTGAACCGGAGCCTGCTGCCTGACCTGACCTGACCTGACCTCGGTTATCTGACCCGACCTGCACACCCTGGTCAAGGTGGTCACCTTGACCAGATAGGGTCACCCTTATCAACTCATGTGAATGTGGGGTCCCGTGTGCAGAAAGCACATGGAGAAATGAAACCGAATGTCAGTCGAGTGCTTGTAATCGCCGATGATGTCGACTCTTAACGAATAGGTGTAGCCAAAATTGCGCTCCCGCGTCTGACGAGGCACCCAGGCACAACAATTCTCCCCCGGCCGGAATAGGAATAGTAAAAATCATCGATGATCACCCACGTGCTTGCTTCCGCTCCAAGAATTCCCCGGGAAAAATTCCTCCCCCGAGTTTAATTTGAAGAATTTGCGACGGAATTTGACCGTAGTGGTAGCTCTACTGATGACTACCAGGGATCTCGTTCGTCTCTTGGGGCTCTTCTGTTCTGTGCTGATCTAATCCGCCTGATCTGATCCATGTGTCATACGGGGAGGGCCCGAATCACGAGGACTGAGTTGGTGTAGCTGTTCCCTGTTGTGTGACAGAAAATTTTCAACCTGATCATATTCTTCTCTTGTTCTTCTTCGTGGATTTTGAATCTCAATAAGAAATGCTTTCTTCGTGGGGCCGGGAAAGGAAGGAAGTGAAATTAATTCACCAGCTGCCCCATTTGGTCGTTCAGTTGTTTGAATTACTTGCAAATCCGTATTACTGCAAAGAGAGAGAGGAGGGCGAGGAAAGGAACGGGAGTTACGAATCTTACGATGGGGAGCGGTCAATGGCCGGCTGGGGGTGCTGTCGGTCGCCTAGACACCAACACAAGGGATGATGGGTTTTAGCTGTCAGTGCCCGGAGCATGTGTAAGGGAGTGATTGGGATTGGCTTTTTACTGTTGCTGCTGGTGCGGCTCAGCAGCGGCTGGGGTCGTAAGGATTGGAAATGAATTCCGACACGGGAGGAAAAGGGATTACTATCGCCATCTCCTACCTGACCACTAATGGGGGCATCATGGAAGTGATTCGGGAGGAAATGATGACGAGATTGTCAAATCTTTGCTGAGGCAGCAGCTCGTTCGAGAAGTACATACTGCTGCTACTGCTACCTGTTGTTGGGGTCCGCCTACACTGTATCACTGGACGATCGCGACGGATCGGAATTATCAATCTCATACAGAATGTTCCACCTTTTTAGAAAGTAATAAGCTGCCTGGAGCTGACAGCAATTCAGACAAATTGCGCCTCTTCTCCTGACCAACTAAAGCGCTCGCGAGCTCGCAATCCGATCAGAGATATTGACAAAGTGAAGCGCAAATGATAGTACAAAGTTGGTTGTTGGATTAGTGTGTGTACAGGCCGGCCCTTGGAGGCACTTGCTGCTGCTGATGTATTTGTAAATCCGGTGGGAAATGAGAAGAAGTGACCTTTGAACCACTCGTTTATGCTGATACAATCGTAAATCTGGTGCGAAAATTTACATGATTGCCCAGACAGAAGTGAACTGGATGTGACGCTTGATTAGTCCCATCAGGACAAACAGTTGTATATACAGTCATAACTGCTGTCATCAGCATAATAGTGTGATTAGGTGCGATAATCCCAACGAATTGTGAGGGATTATTCCGTAGAAAAGTTCATAAGCTCATAAAGGAACGTGTGAAAGTTCTTCATCGGTCCAATTTCAGCTTTACAAACACCCTAAGCGAGAGTTACCACTCAGCCTTGCTTTCTCTCTACCCTCTATGGCTGAAAGGAAACTTCTCTAGCCTTTACTGGATAATATGGAGGAGCGATCACATGATGGCTAAGGAAAATGGAGGGTTGAGCCCAGGTTATGATCCTTAGCGAACCGGGTCGCGTATTAGAAGTACACAATCGACAATATTGACAATCTTGATAGGAAAAATTAACAAAGAGGTGGAGCGCATTCATGATGCAAGGTGGCTGATTCGAGAAGTGAGAAATGCCGATATTGCATAATGTCATGTCCAGAGAGAACCGTTCTCCAGCGATTCAAAGCCTCCAATTACGGGTTTCGTGTGGTGATTCAATTCTGGTGAAGGAGGCGTGAGCGGTGGGGAACTGCTCGTCACCATTCGATTGTGGTTCTGTACGTTTGACACATATGCGGCCTTATGCATGCGTATGCAGACGATCTCTGCGTTTGCGACCGCTAATTGTGTCTGTAGTTGAGAGACTTGCTGCTGGAGAGAGGATATTGCCCCCACACATCCGTAGACGGGATCCCGGACTCTCGCGTCCGCTTCATACACCATGGAGCTTACAGCATCTCCTCTCGATTGCAGCGGCAGATCCTGAAAATCATAACAACGTGTTAAAACCAACACCATAATGGTAGGAAAGTCGTAACGCCGAGAGCTGTCGGGTCAGGAATGACAGGAGTCTCCATCAAATTTTCGTGGTCAATTCGAATTCTCTTGGGTGTAGGGTCGATCACAGAATTGCAACCAGGATAGCCATGCCCTCTGCTAATCGTTTTAGTAACCTCTCTCATCGACGAGGCAATCAGCATAATGAAGACGCTTGACAGTTTGCGTCGCGAGCTTGAGCAAGAGAATGACTGATCTGGAGGCAAATAGACAGGTGCATGTAGAAGATAACAAATGCCAATATCATGACGAATGCATCCCGTGTCATTCAGTATCCATGCATCCTCCCGAATTGCCCACCGAATTTTACAGTGACCAGACTCCTTGTCCTCTGCAAATATAAATGCTCGTACCCGGTGCATGCTGTGACGAATCTAGAGCAAAACTTAGTGACTCCAGAAAGTTTCACGAGGTTAATATGCAATGCGCTAGTTTCCACGACATGATGGTGACAATACTGCTACCGCGTCAAATAATGCATGCGTGAACTACGAGAGAAAGGGAAGAAAACTCAAAAGGAGAAATTTGAAGCATTCTTCGAGCAGAAAGCCAACGGTGACGAGGTTTGTGAAATCAACCTGCAGCATTTTGTTGACATTGCTTGCTCCGAACACCTTATGTACGTTGGCGAACTTTTGTGGCTCATCGGGGGGAAAATATGGCGCAAATACACAGTCTCGTGCACATCGACGTCTCAGTAATTTGCAGGCAGCACACGGAGACATGCCTGATCCTGGCATGTTTATTTCCTCCCACACTGATGTCGTTCAACTAAAGTCCAAGACACTGCCACTGTCGGAGAGCATTAGCAAGCCATTAAAACCTTGAAGTAATTGACAAGAGACCAAGAAGGCTCCTGGGCTAGGATCACTCCCGAAGGAAGGAAGTAGGTGAAAGGTAGCAACAGAGGATCCCTTCGAAGACGTTTCTATTCCACAATCCACCTCCGGACCCAATTGTCTACAACGATTGAGTAATTGCGTCAAAGGTGTCACATAATCGATTCCCAGTAGACTGCAGGTGAGAATAATTCCCAACACTGGCGTCTGAGGACTCCGTAGCAGCAGAGCAGCCAAGACGTACACAAGGCTTCGGGGGGCGGAACCAAGCACCTCACTGCGTGGGTGGGTGGTAGAATGAGGAACACTACGAGAAGCTCCGACCTCGTGTGGACACGCAAAATTCGGCTGAGAATGATCTTCCGTCACGGAGACCTTGTGCAACAGACCCAACCGGCTGAGACAGTGATCTTCGCGGACAATAATCAGTGGAAGGTCAAATGCTCAAATGCTGGTGAATTCTCCCATTTTGTAGGTAGGCAACCAAGCAGAAGACGAGAGCCAGGAAACTTCACTCCCTGTCTGGCTGAACACTTAGCAGCGGATTCCAAGTCAGTGGCAAAGCAGCAGCAGTAGCTCCACCAGAGGCACCAGAAACAGAAACAATAGCGACAGTGGCGTGGACGGGATCTTTGACCACCGCTAAGGAGGAGAGCGAGTAATAGTAGGTACACAAGAGTTCAAGGAAGAGACGGTCCTAAGGCATGCAATTTGTACCCGTTCTATTACACAAAAGCGCACAGCACACAACCGAACCATAAGCTCCCCTACGGCAATAAGGCTCAGACCGTCAGTATTCCCCAGCAGCAGAGAGTCGCAGGAGGTAGCAAAAGGTGCTTCTGCCAACCGCAGGCTGAGAATGAGCCGAGACAAGTCTAATATACGGAACGCCCGGAAAGGCAGACATGCAAGACTGGAAGTGGTGAAGCTCCCAGAAGCGGCAGCACGAACTCTTCTTCATTAGATGGCCCCGAAAACGGAAAGAAGAAAAGTCTCGGCCGTCTGCACTTTCTTCTTTCCTGCACGCCCTTCGCTGCTGCTCTACTGTAGCATGTAATTCAATGCCGTCAGACTGTCACAAGAGCCATGCGCTACAAAACCAAGTTCTCAAGCAGCAGCAGATCAGATCCCCCTCCTCGCGAGTCCGCTTTCTCCTTCCAGATATTACATACAGCCCGTACTCGTTCCGCTTCTTCCCCCTAGAAGAACACTTTATGATACCCTTCGTCTCTGCCACCACCGCACGATCCTTCCCTTTCCTTTCCTCCGTAACCCTTTCCTACTGCCGCAACCCAAACCGGCATCCATCCGCATTCTTTTCAGTCAACGACATTATACTTTGGCACTGCGATTTCATTAGATTTGAAATTAAAAGGACGATCAGTCCCCCGACGTGCTACACTCGTTGTATTGCTGACGTGGGGCTGGTTGTTTCCTCCGTGGGTTATGTTTCCTCCATCTGCCCCTCTCGAGATTGCGTCGGTTAGCTGACTCTGGTTCTACCAAGCCAGACACTAGCTCGATTGAAGAAGCACGCAGTAGAACATGATCGGCATTCCCGGTCAGGGAAATCCTTTCTAAAGTTATACGGAGTCCAGTAAGTCGTATCTCCATTTTCGTTTCCATGAAACCTTAGATTGCCACTACTGCGGCAAACAAACCAAGATTTTTTCTGTCCGTAATTTTGTCTGCGTGCCGAGCTGCCATTGAGTTTACTAGCTCCATTTTAGCTTGGCCAACATCTTTGCCATTTGTAAGCACCCTTGTAAGAATTATGAGCGAAAAGTTTTCCTCTTAATTAATGGTTGTCCGCTTGCCAAGTGTCCGCTTGCCAAGTGTCCGCTTGAGCAATATATTTTGTGAAAAGTTTTTGTTGAAATTAGAAGTCTCACCGTGTATAAACAGGTATTTTTGTTTAAACAAGGAAAATCATGCAAGGACTTTCAATCTCTGTCTTATCTACCAGGATATCTCCCTGTGTACTGCGTAGTCAATCCGCCATGATAGGGTTAGTACCTGACAGAGCTTGTATCCTTTACCTTCCTGCTTAAGTTTACTATATCCACTGGTATCAATCAGTTATCTGGGTACTAATGGAGCGGTCTAGTGAAGCGACTGGTTCTTATCTTCCGACCGTCGGTTTTCAGTTAGCTGTTATTGCCAAATGTCCGCCGACGGGTGCACAGTTCTTCGGGGTATGTCGGCCTTGATCGACGGAGGTATTTTAGTGTACGAAGAGACGTATTTGGTCTGTATCCTGCCAATGCGGTTTCAGCTTAGGCAACATGCATGGTCGAATTACCTTCACAGTTCAGAGTCGAGGTACCCCTCCTCTCTGCCCCAGCATCCAATCGTGTCCACAGAGCCTAACTCTATAGCTCGCCAGATAACTCTAGTTTGTGCGGAATCTTCACAGTGGGATTTCAGCCGAATACATTTTGTACGTGATCGGCTACACGCCGTAGAAAAAAACAAGACCTGTATCGGGAAACTTTGGATTGCGAGTCGACGGCCAATCATCATGGAAGACATTGCTGCACGGACGGTGAATTTGGGAGAGGGTCCAATTTGCGCGGAAAGTAACTCTATAGCAGTTGACATTGAAACGCGACTTAAAATTCAATTTAGATGAAGCTTGTGTCAACTTTTTGAAGAAATCGAACTTCATAGAACACAAGAAGGATGAGAGGACCCACCAAGAGAGACACAAGAACGAGGCTAGGCCCCAATAATATCAATATGAGAAATCTGCAGCGTTTCTAAGAAATCCTAGTTATGCAAGGTAGAAGGTCTACAAACTACTAGAATTTCCTAATAAATATCATTTAGCATTGATCTATTTTCTTTATGGATTGTATCCATCAATTTTTTTTGAGAGCAATGGATATATGTTATCATCTAAAGTGTATTATAAAATATGAAAGTGAAAAAGATATTATACGATAGTTTATATGATAAGTTCTCGTGCACTCCCTCGTAAATATATGAACCACCATGTCTATTATTCTCTATAATTCCTAAGCCGAATGAACAAAGAGGTGACATAGTTGTATACCTCTATACTTGGAGATCGTACGTGCTTGGAGATCGTACGTGCTGCAGCACCGCTCCCCGCCCATCCAGGAAAATGTGAACTTGTGTTAACTAAGAAATGGATGGTTTTAGATAACGAGTACAGTAGGATTCACCCTCGAATGGAACCCTAAACTCTTTGAATAGCATCTAATTACAAGACTGATGCATCATATGAGTCAAAATGCTTCTTTTCCTCCATGTCTTCTAGGACAATGCGATCTACTATATTGGTATTAAAAGGCAATTTAGACGAAGTACTTCTCCATCCAAAATGTTCATTCTTCTCCCCATCATTACGATGGATGGGCAAGATAGCAGCACTACCATCATCCTCGCATATTGAAGAGTAAAGTTAAACGCACCAAGATGAAGGACGTATGGATATAGTTACACAAAGATGAAAAAAGGTTGTGACGGTATTGTAGGGTATTGACGGTATTGTCAACGTATTCAATAAAGCAAAGTGTGTGTAGTCAACTTGAAGATTGGAGGCTGCATATATAAATATCCATGTTTGATCGCACATGTCGCAGTTGATTTTATTTTCTGAGCTAAGTTACCGGGTAGGCAAGGGCAACATTTAATTCATCGGCTACAAAGCTAAATTATTAGGGTACAAAGTGGTCAACTGGCCTGGCCCTAAACTTTGCGACAATCCTCTTGTGGTTACCTAGATAATTATTCGCATTTGGGTCAAACTAAGGTAAATAGAAGCAAGAGGTTCGTTACCGGATGGTCCTAATCATAAATCTACCTATGGTTTTCTTGAATTCCAATTTTTCTGCACAACATATACTCTTGTTCCTTGTTGTTTATTACCACTACCTCCTTATGCAGCAATCTACATCCGAGTACAATAGGTGTAGTATGTTGCTCTTTTCAATACCCTTTCTAATAAATTAAAATTGTTCACAGCACATACACCAATATAGTCCCATAAGTAACAAACTGGAATCATGCATGCATGACTCAAGTGAATTTTCTTCTCAAGGGAATGAAAGAAGTGAGCAACTGCAGACTTTGTTCAATGACAGTAGCCAGTCGATGACCCCTACGGGATGCAAAAGTCATAACTCTTGAGAAATAATTCCTTGTCTAAACAATCAGTATTCCTGTAGACGTATGTACCATTTAAATATTGAATTTCCGGCTCAAACTGAAGTCAAATGGTTCTTTTGCGTAATTCGTACCACGTTTCACGTTAATATTCTAGTCATATGACGCACGTTGCGTAGTTGTGGGTATAAGTTACACATTACTTTTCTTGCCATGAAAGGCCTCTTACTTTGCCAGTCCCTTGAAACTTACCAGGAATCTCCGATTGTAAGGTAAAGATACAATTTTATCAACTTACCAGGAATCTCCGATTGTAAGGTAAAGATACAATTTTATAGCATGGTAGAAACCTGAACTCACTTTGCGGAAGTCCGAAGATGTTGCAAACGCCTGAAATTATGTGAGAGGGACGACGTCTTAATGGGAGGGCACACACACTTGATGACAAGAAATATGAAATATTTTGAGTGGAAGGACGTCCTAATTCTGAGCCAGACACATAGAATAACAAGAAATATGGAAAGGCATTTGAAGCTTTGTAAGGGTAAAAAGAAGAGGTAAAAATAAAATTATATATATATATATATATATATATAAAGAGTACGCAGAAGAGAGGGGAAAGCAATACAAGGCACTACCAAGAGCGGAAAGGAGGAAAGAGTTCAAGGCCATCAGTCCCAAACCACCAAGAATGAAACAAAAATAGGGCCTAAAGGCACACTTGGGGACAAAGCATGCTAACAACAAGCTAAGAAAAGCTAAAGAAGCCAAGAGCCAAAGAAGATAAGAAGAGAGAAGCCAACTCCCAAATTGTGTGTTAAAGGTCCTCTAATTATATGCTTGGTAAGTGGTAGGAGGACCTTAGCCATGTTGGGTGTTCTTTTTGTAGTTGCTTATTGGTGAGGACCCAAGGCTTGAGCACGATATAAAATGAATAATACAAGTTATTGAGAGTAGGATGTTAGTATATCGGGGAAGACAACTTGTGCACCTCTCCTACAAGGAACCTTGTATTACACCCTTGAAGAGACCATCAAAGTGGTGACAAAGGTACCCACAAATCTAATTGCTAAGTGGACAAAGGTATCCAAGGTTAGCCAAGTGTGTAGTGGTCCTCCTTGCTACTAGAGGAGGACCCTAGCCATGTCCTATTGCTCCAAATGCTTGTTGGTGAAGACCCAAAGCCTGAGCACATTGTAAAGTGACTAATACACACTATTGATAGTAGGGTGTGAGCATGGCAAGGAGACAACCAAAGCCTCTCTCCTCTACAAGGAACATTGTGTTGCTCCATGAGGAGACTATCAAAGTGGATGCTAAAATTTGAATCACTAAGTGAACAAAGGTATCCAAGGATAGCCAAGTGCTTAGTAGTACTGCTTGCTCTTAGAGGCAATAGTTCTTGCTACTCCCGCTTGCGCTTTTGCCCATACCAATGGCTATGCTCGTATAAGGTTCAGCAGCACCACATCATGCAAGATGCAACAACCATCCATGAAAGTAACAATATCCGCTTTCATCTAACGGATAGGTGGTCTTGGTAGATCCAACCATTGCTCAATCTGAACTTGGCCTACATAGCTCATAAGATTAGAGCCATTATATCACAAACTACATCATGGACTTTGGTGTGCTCCTACCTACTACATATTGTAAAAATTGTATGCTTTATATGTCATATAAAGTACCACATGCGCACTGGTCCAAAAGCCCCATGAGAGTTGGATATGGGAGACACAACCTCAATCATAGAATTGTGGTAAACTCCTCATAAGTTGTGAATCAAGGAAGAAGCTTGGAATGAGGCTCTAGAGCCTTTCCACCACAAGAGAGGATCCTAGAGTATAATATGAGTGTGTATATGCTCACTAAGATCCAGTTGGAGCTCCCAAGAGACTAGAGATACAAAATCAATAAACTTGGAGAGTAACATACGTGTAGGGCTTGACAATAAGTCACAAGCCAAACAAAGATATGTTTAAAAGGGATAAGTGCCTAGCTCTATTGTTGTGATAAGTCTCAACAAAAGGGAATGGCGTTCATGTAAGAACCTATCTCCTAAATGAGGGACCACTAGAGCCCATGCTCCAATATATGATATTGGTCTTGGACTTCTTGCACTATAATGTTGCATCTGCCCATAACTATGGGTAGAGTTATTTGTTGCCTACACCATTCATTTGATAGTTGTGGGATGTGGTATACATGTTTTTTGTTTGAGGAGTTTTAAAGAAGAAGTGTATTGTTGAAGCCAAATAGAAGAAAAGAAAAGAATTGTGTGTTTGGCATAGACCCAAAGAAGTCAACCTCGGGTCAAAGTTAGAAGGACTTGGGTTGGTCTTATGGAAGTATATACCCAAAGTAAGGATAATTTGCTCAAGATATGCAACCAAATCCAAAGAACCTATAACAACTTTTCCTTGGGTCTAGCCAAACCAGCAAGTATGTGTAATGAAAATAGCTACCTCAAGATCAAGATGACATTTAGAGTGACAAAAAATAGACACAAAAAATTTTCATGTCAATTGAAGATTGACTTAAGAATGACTGCATAGCAAAAACTATAAGATTGAGGCTTCATCAAGGGAGTTCTGAAATGTCACAACAATATCCCATGTCTCTCAATAGTTGTTCCAAAGGAGTTAGGATCTCGGGTTTGATCTTTCCAAGACTAAGAGTGAGAAAGCACACAATGCCACCAAAGGGTAATAAGCATAGTTTGGTGAGGAGTCTTGCAATTTACTGATTAGAATGTAGTGGCAAGGATCAAAGTCTTGTATAGACTTTGCATCACTTTTCTGGCAATGGAACTAGAATTTGAGCTTTTCATGGCAAAAATTGCTGCAAACAATTACAAAGACGGTCCTAAGATAGTGGGAAAGAGTGGAATTCCGGCTTGATGGATTGAGTCAAATTGGAGATTAGTCTTGGGGAGAGAAGCAAGAGAAGTAAAAGGAGTCACCTTCTATTGGAAGTGTGATTCCTCATAAGAAACAGCCGAGGTGAGAAATTCTTTCAATGCTCCTCAAACCAAGAATGGGTACAAGGTGTGTAGCTATAGGGATCTAATACAAAGAGGTATAGTCAATGCAATGATGATCATGTTTAAGCTAGAGCAAGCCACCTATGTTACAAAGTAGCAAGTTGTGTTTTTCCACTAGAAGTTTGCAAGAGAAGCGATGAATTGGGCAAAGTATTTTCACTAGAGAGTAGGTCAAATGATTCATAGTTGGAGAATGGACTTGCCACCCATTACTTTGTACCTTTTGTAGCCCATTTCTATTTTGGACAAAACCAACTTAGCTCAGAGGAGAGACAAGGATGGTGGCTCATTTTCACCCTGACTTACAATGAGTAGTGGATGCAGATGAGCAATATTACATAAAGCGAGTCCGTGAAGGCAATAACAACTACATCCAAGATAAGCAAGAGAAGATAGTGTTGGTAGAAATCTTGAAGGCAAAGAAGAGGAGTAGATTTGAAGGAAGAGTATCGCCATTGTAGCCTTAAAAGACGAGGAGGCAAAATCCAAAGCCAAAGATGGTGGTTGTAAAAGACCAAATCCGAGGAGAGAAATAGGAGAATGGAAACTCACATTGGGACACTTGAATGAGTGAAAACTCCGAATGCCTAGCATGAGCTTTGACTTTGGTATTTATAGGTAGCATACAAGGCCCTTGAGAAGCTTCTCAAGAAGCTTCCTCAAGCCGCTTTCTTAGAGTGCAAGCCAAGTTAGCTAGGAAGCTTCTCAAGAAGCTTCCTTCTAGAAGCCGCCTACTTGGCATGCAAGCTAAGCTAGTTGGAAGCTTCTAGAAGCTTCCTTCTAGAAGCTACTTACTTAAGGTGCAAGCTAAGCTAACCAGGAAGCTTCCCAAGAAGCTTCCTAGATACTTCCAAATATTCTAGGCTACTTTGTCTTTATGTGCTACTTAGTAAGCCCGACTAACTTCATCGCTAAACTCCATATTGTTACATATTCCCCCGCCGCTAGTTGGTGACGTCCTCGTCGCCAGTGAAGCTTCAAATTCCTGGATGGCCGTCTGTGCATTCTGGAGGTGAGAAAGAGGCTCCCATGTGGCATCATGAAGGGGATACCCTTTCCAAAGGGCCTTGTACTCCGTATGTTGGCGACGGCCTCGTTGGATATGGCAACGTGCAAGGATACGATCAACTTCGTACTCCTCATGATCATTGATAGGGACAGGAAGAGGGGGAGGTTGGACTCGAGAGGAAAAGGAAGAGGGGTTAGGAACAAAGGGTTTCAACTTGGAAACATGAAAGACAGGATGGATACGCATGTGACAAGGTAAGGCAAGTCGATAAGCAACATGAGAGACAATTTGGGTGATATCAAAGGGTCCTATCCAATTAGGGGCAAGTTTACAAACTTGGGTATCAAGTGGGAGAGGGAGGTTACTGGAGGATAGCATGACTTTATCACCAACTTCAAAGGTGAGATCACGATGATGGTGGTCCGCATATTTTTTTGGCGATTCTGAGCAACAAGGAGGTGAGACTTGGCTTGTTGGAGCGATTGGAATATAGTGGTCAAGAATGTGGAAGTCTGAGGAACTTGAGATGGAGGGAGAGCAAGAAGAGAATCTGGAACAAGCGGATCTTGGCCAAAATTGAGAAAGAAGGGAGAAAATCCGGTGCTTGCCTGTTTGGAATTGTTGTAGGAAAATTCTGCAGCTGCAAGGCATTCATCCCAATTGGTATGGTGGACATTGACAAAGGCCCGCAACATATCTTCCAATGTACGATTTGCACGTTTGGTTTGTCCATCAGTTTGAGGATGATAGGCCGTGGACAAAGCAAGCTTGGTGCCGAGTATCTGGAAGAGTGCTTGCCAAAACTTCCCGGTAAATGGAGGATCACGCTCAGAGATGAGTACACGTGGCATCTCATGATGCTTGAAGACATTGTTGAAGTAGGTTTGCGCTAAGGTTGGAGCATCCACGGTATCATAGGTTGGTGCCAAGTGGATTTGCTTACTAAGCTTATCCACAAACACCACGGTTGCGGTATGTCCTTGTTTTGTCTTTGGCAAGGATGTGATGAGATCCAAGCTCACATGCTCCCAGCGAGCGGATGGAATGGCAAGTGGTTGAAGGAGTCCACTTGGCTTCTGGTTACTAGCCTTATTACGTTGGCAGCTCTCACATGATTTGACAAATTCTCAACCATCTTGTGTCATATTGGGCCACCACCATTGATGTTGGAGGGTACCCAAGGTCTTGTCTACACCCATGTGACCAGCGATGGGTAAATCATGGGCTTCTTGAAGGCACACCAGTCGAAGATCACCTTTGTCTGGAACATAGATCCGGTCCGTATGGAATAGAAGGCCTTCCTTGAAGGAGAAGATGTTGTACTCCTTGTCACCTGTTGTTAGACAACCATGTACCATTTGGAAGAAGGGATCTTATTGTAGAACCAACCGAAACTTGTTATGGATCTTGGGGTCAATTGACACCATCGTAATTGCTGCCGCAATGAGAGGAAGGGACTTCAAATCAGGTCATTGTGATAGAGCATTAGGGATGACATGGAACCGACCAGGTTTGTACTCAAGTTTGATGTCGAACAATTGGAGTTGCTCTTCCCATCGATGATGTCGACTCTTCATGTGCTCCAGGTGTAAGGTCTGCAACAATGGCTTGTGATCAGTTTGCATGATCACTTGTTTCTCCAAGAGATAATGCCTCCATACCTTGGTGGCATATACCATTGCAAGTTGTTCTTGATCTCAAGCAGAGTAATTTCTTTCAGCTGTATTTAGTCGGCAAAACACAAAGGCAATGGGATGTAGTCTATCTGGAAATTCTTGTTGCAACACAGCTCCAATTGCAAAGTTAAAAGCATCAAAATCAACCACACAAGGTAGTTGAGGATCATATCGTTGAAGAATGGGTCTTGAAGACACCATATGTTTAAACTTCTGGAATGCTTCTTCATGTTTGGTGTTCCACTAGAAGCTCGAGTTCTTTCCCAAGAGGTCAGTCAATGGTGCAGCCACATGAGCATAATAGTGGATGAACCGCCGGTAAAAACTGGCCAATCCATTGAATGCACGTACTTCTATAGCATCCTTTGGGGTAGGCCAATCAGTAATGGCCTTGATCTTCTCTTCCTCCATCTTGATCCCCTCTGATGAGATCTTATGACCCAAGAAGGTAACCTCCTTCTGCCAAAAAGCACACTTTGACTTCTTGCAGTAAAATTTCCATTGCTGTAGTCGTCTTAGGACTTCTCGCACATGATTCATGTGTTCTACCTCTATCTTGCTATAGATTAAGATATCATCCAAGAACACCACCACTGACCGATCCAATAGTACATCCAACACCCGATGCATCTGATCTATGAAGACTGTTGGAGCATTAGTAAGACCGAAAGGTAGAACTCTCCACTCAAAATGTCCATACCTTGTGCAAAAGGCAGTCTTTTGCACATCCTCTCTATCAATCAGAATTTGCCAATAGCCGCTATGAAGATCCAACTTGTGAAAGTAACGTGCTCCACTTAGTTGATCAAGTAAGTCATCAATCCGAGGCAAGGGATATGCATTCTTCACAGTTTGCTTATTGAGCCCACGATAATCAATACAGAAACGAAGTCCTCCATCCTTCTTTGGAACAAATAGTACTAGTGCTCCCCAAGGAGAGGTACTATGTCGTATAAAATCCTTCTCCAACAACTCTGTAAGTGTTGTTTGCAACTCCTCCAACTCCTTTGGCAAGAGCCGATAGATTGGTCTACTCACTAGAGTACTCCTTGGCAATAACTTGATCTTGAAGGGCATACCTCGATCGGAGGGTAATCCCTTTGGCAGATCATCCGGAAACACATCTGCAAACTCCTGAACTATCTGATCAACCATTGCTTGATGCAGTACTTGGCCTTCCTCAGATTGTTCTTGTGCAATCGGCTTGATCCACATTGTGAATACAGACTTATCTTCCTCCAAAGTTTGCTCTATGGCTGCTTCCTTAACAAACTTCCCTTCTAGGGACTCATCTCTCTTCCAAGCTTGCTCCATGGTTGCCTTCTTGGCAAACTTCCCATCTTGGGACTCATCTTCCTTCCAGATTCACTCTATGGCTACCTTCTCAACAAACTTCCCATCTTGGGACTGACTATTCTTAGGTGTCTTACTTAGAGGTGCCAGACAACCTAATCGGAAATTCCTACCTTGGTGTTGTACTTGAATTTGGCGTCGGGTCCAATTGAATTGAACCTTATGACATTCAAGCCAAGGTAGACCCAGAATGATATCATAGTGTAGAGGTGCCACTACAAACCTCATACACTCTAAATACTCCTTCCCAATCTTGAAGGTAGCAGGATGCGAGGTGCGGAATGCAAAACCCTTTCTACCATCCGCCATCATCAAACTACTTCCAATCACTCGCTTGATAGGAATACCCAATTCCTTTGCTACTTGCATAGACATGCAATTCTCTGAGCTTCCAAAATCAACCAAAATCCTACAACCCCTATTAGATATCATACCTTGCAAGTGAAGCAGACTTGCATAGGTCGAGCCTTCAATCCCATTAGAACTAATCAAGCTCCCAATAGGTGACTCAAAATCTCCTATTGGGATTCCTTGTTTCCTTGATCATTCCGCTCCACAACTTCCACTTGGGCAACTTGTCGAGGTCGTCCATTCTTAAGTGGACATTCAGCAATGCAATGCCCCAACTTGCGACAATAAAAACAACCACCATTTTGTCGCAGTTTCTCCCTATCTGCCATGCCCAGTGGTCTTTGTTGAATTGCATCAATCTTCATTGGTGCTGGCTCCTCCACTTATGTGTAGTGTATTGGTAGGCTTTGTGGGGGTCGAGGTCGAGACCAAGTTGTTGCCACCAAGGAATCAAAACGTTTGGCCAACCGCATGGCTTCCTCCAAGTGTTGTGGCTCTCGCATGGTTATCTCTAATTTGATTCTTGCCTTCAAGCCCCTCACAAATTGATCCAGAGCTTCACCTTCCAAAATGTCTGGAATTTGCATGATGGTGTTTTGGAACTGCGTGATGTAACTTCTTATAGAGCCAATCTGTTTCAACTCTGCCAACTTATCCCGTGCAGCTTGTGTGGCATTTATAGCTTGGAACCGATTGATTATTGCGCTCTTGAATTCTGCCCATGTCAAGATCGGTGCAACCATTTGTCGTTCGGCTTGCTCCACTCAAAATCTCCACCATAGCTTTGCTACTCTATCCAATTGGCTAAAAGCCAAGAGAATCTATTTTTGCTCATCTTGTAGATTGGTAGTTTCAAAATAACGTTCACAATCAAACACAAAATTCTCCATTGCACCTGGGAGATTCTTGCTTTCAAATACCTTGGGTTTAGGGAATCTGATCCGATCTTCTCCTTCTTGAATTGGTACTCTTTCCACCTGCTCTTGTCATCGAAGATCTCATTCATCCAACAATCGAGTAAGGTACTCGATTTGTTGTTGCATAGCAAGGATAACATCAGGTATTGCCGCCATGGTTGCTCCTCTATCACACCACTCCCAATCTATCTAATTTATTAACACATAGAAACAACCCGTCCACCGTTCTCCATAAGTTACAACTAGAAGCACCAAGGGTTCCTTCGATATGGTGATCCAATGCAGAAAATCTTGTTCAAAGTGCGAGGTGATGAACTGTGTGAAACGATGCTTGGGTAGTATTTGGACGCAAAAATCCCAATGGTTTGGTGGAAGTGGATTTGGTGGTCCATAAATTCTATCCATCCCCTTCCTGCTCTGATACCAATGTAAAAGACCAAATCCGAGGAGAGAAATAGGAGAATGGAAACTCACATTAGGACACTTGAATGAGGGAAAACTCTGAATGCCTAGCATGAGCTTTGGCTTTGGTATTTATAGGTAGCATACAAGGCCCTTGAGAAGCTTCTCAAGAAGCTTCCTCAAGCCGTTTTCTTAGAGTGCAAGGCAAGTTAGCTAGAAGCTTCTCAAGAAACTTCCTTCTAGAAGCCGCCTACTTGGCGTGCAAGCTAAGCTAGTTGGAAGCTTCTAGAAGCTTCCTTCTAGAAGCTACGTACTTAAGGTGCAAGCTAAGCTAACCAGGAAGCTTCCCAAGAAGCTAACTAGATACTTCCAGAATATTCTAGGCTACTTTGTCTTTATGTGTTACTTCGTAAGCCCGACTAACTTCATCGCTAAACTCCATATTGTTACAATGGTGGTGAAGAACTAGTCTTTGGAGGAAGAACTGGAAGACTTGGGAGAGGAAGAAGAGCTCACATTGCATAGTAAGGAGTCCAATAATGAGAGTGAAGGAAGATCCAAAGTCCAATAATTGGTGGACAAAGTTGCATGAGAAGAAGATGAGGAGTTCCATGCGGCAATTGACAATATGGAAGGAGGAGATGTGCCCCATTTGGAGTTACCTATAGTAGAGTTGGAGGAAGACCAAGTAGAAGAGCCGGCCTTGGTGTTTCCAAGGGCAGCAAGATCAAAGAGGAGTGTGCAAGTTGCACTTGTAGGTCCCAGTAAAGCCAAAGAGGAGGAGAAAGCTTAGAAGAAGTGACATTGGAGGTACAAAGTTCATGACTTTGGGGTAAAGCATCAGCCAAAGAAGTGCCAAAGACAAAGAATACAATGAAGGAGAGTACACTAGAGTAGCATATCTATCAAAGATTGTTTGTCCTTTGTTGTTGCAGCTGTAGAAGACAAAGGAAGAGTTGAAGAGAGAGTATTCTAAAGTGAAGGATGGGTTTGAAGTATTGAAGTTCTTGAATGAGGAAGTCTTGGGGTTGAGGAGGAAGTTAAGCCAAGGAGAGCAAGAAGCCAAAGAACTTCAGGTTGATGTTGTTCTTTGGAGGAAGAGCTTTGATAACTTGGAGGAGAGTTGTGTGTAGCATGGCAAGGAACTTGAAAGACAAATTGAAAAATTGAAGGAGCAAAAGGCAATGTTTAAGAAATTGAAGGAAGAATTTGCTAATGCATGCTTGGAGGTGCTACATTAAAAGGAAATGGAAATGGTGATGGAGCAAGAGCTAGAGAGCCTAAGAAAGAGCATAGAGGAGAAGGAATGGGCCTGGCAACAAGAGTTGACAGATAGATATCACAAAGACAAGAGGTTGCAAGGATTGCTTAGAAGTATGGAGAGTCAATTAGTCCAGTACATGGAGGAGAAGGAAGCATTGAAGGCAAAATTTGAAGACAAGTTGAAGATGTACCATAATGAGTTGGAAGTAGAGAGAAGTCAAGAGAAGTTAGTTCAGAGGAGTGAGTCAGATTCAATAGGAGAGATCATTGTGAAATTGAAGGTGATGTTAAGCACTTAAGCCAAAAGTAAAGGTGAAGGAATCAAGACTACACAAATTAAAGTTGTTGGTACAGAGATGAGGAAGTGAAAAGTGAAAGATGTAGATATGATAAGTTGTTAATTTGCTTGAGAGAGAGGGTAGATAGGAAGATGTTGGAGATAGGAGACAATGTATGTCTTAGATTAGATCTTGTGAAATCAGAGTTAGAGAAACTTTGAGGTAATAAGAAATTAGAAACCAGATGCAAAGTAGCAAAGATAGGAGTGCAAGTGTCTTTGGGTGAGTAACCTGAAGTCACTAAAGAAGTTAGGATAGAGAAGGAAAATGTAGTTAGATTAGATTTGACTTTGGTTTTAGTTTAGACTAAAGATAGGACAGAAATAGAATATGAAATTGTAGTTGTAGATAAACCCAAAGTAGAGGAAGTGATTGAAGGAACATTGGGTTTAGAAGCCAAAGTAGAAGTAGACATCGGATTGGATTAGTAATATTTTTGACATCTAAAGAGGTAGATATGAAGAGATGGATTGTCATTTTGGATCTATAGGTTGGTAAAGTTGTGGTTAAAATGGTATTTAGTTAGATAACTATTGCAAAGCGGTGCAAATTTAAAAGGATGCATTTGTAGTGTTTTGTTGTTCAATAATCATATTTTTGAAGTTGAGTGAATCAAGGTGATGTAACTCGGTGCTCATCATTTTAGCTTAATTTTGAGTATCAATCTTTTATGAGTGTTTGGAGAAATTATAAGTGCAAGTCAATGAGTCTTGAATGTTGAATTCCGTAGTGCTAATGTTCATTCTGTGTGTTTTATCTTGAATGGATAGCAATCTAGGTAATGCCTTGATGAATCTATGAAGAATTGTAGTGTTTGTAGTATTCTGCAATTGTGAATACAACTCTCGATTGATGCAAAGCAATTTTGATCGAGGAAGTTGTGCCTTCAATAGAGGGGTGGAATGCAATTCCAAGGCAAAGTTTTTTCATGGTGAAGTAGCCTTCTTTAGGAAGAACCGAATCATCACAATAAAGATTTTTTAGGACAGATTTGAAGTATTGGGATTATGGGTGTGGTTTATTTGTGACAAGACTGCAATTTAGCACTTGTTACTCTCTTTTGAGTGTGATTTCTACTCAAGAGATTAAAGACAAAATCAAGAAGAACTGTTTGGTTATTGTTTTACTTTGTATTTGACCATTGTGACTTGTATCTTTGTGTGAACAAATTGTTACTTGCTGATTACTGCAAAAGTGATACTTGTTAGGTTGTCAAATGGGAGCATGCATGGGTCTAATAGAGTGGAGAAAGTATGTTGGATAATATTTTCAAACATCAACTAATTAGGAACAATGCTTTTGTAGGCAAGAAAGTCAATGAAAAATATAAGGCAATAGGGAGCTAACACAAAAGTAAGAATGGAATATGCCACATGAGTAATCCTAAATTGGGAAAGGAAACAAGCATGAGTTTTAGGTTGTACTAAGGTGTCCAAGATGAATGAACTACAAAAGTCCTCTTATCCCGTAAGAATGTCCAAAACTCTCAAACCACCTATAAGGAACAAGAATTTAGGTGTGAAGTCAAAGTGAATGAGGATTGTGTATGGGTTCCAAAACTTGCATTTACAAATCTTGACTGGTAAACCTAAGTGCTTCTAAGCTAAGTATGAAAGAAGACAACAATCTAACTATATCTTCCAAAGTGCACACAATACAAGTGTTTTCCTAGATGGATGGGAAAAGATAAGACAAAAAAGCTACTACCACTTATTGTAAAGTTGTGTAATGTGCTATGGCTAAGACAAGCCTCTTTAAGAGATGTCATGACATTTTCAATGCCAAAGCTAGTACTCAAATGATGGTGTGTTAGTCTTGGTAATCATAGTTGCTCAAAGACTACTAAATGGAGGCCAAATTTTGTGTTAGGGCTATTGATCACACTATTAAAGCTACCATTGCACTGTTAGGTAGACCATTAGATGGGCCGTTAGGGTTGGAGTTCCAATTCAAGTCTAGAGGAGTATACCTTTGAAGTGTAACACTAAAGAGCTCACTTCTCTCATGTTGATCTTTTGAGCTCTTGGTTATGGTGGACAAAGACAAACAAGTGTCACTTGGAGTCTCTAAGCTAGAGTAGGTGTGGTTTGACAATATAATCAATGCACATTGTTTGGAGTTTATAAAATTGAGATTGGAGTTTCTCATCCAAGTTGAATGTATGATTGATCTTCTTACATTCAATGAAGTGATTTGGTGAGGAATCAAGTGCATGAATTATGGGCATTGGTGGTATCTCTAAGCTTGGAAAATTGATAGTACTTTTGATTGTTGGTAAACTTGATTTTGGTTTCATTTGAGGGGAATGTGCATGGAATCATTGTGGATTTTTGCAAGAGATTTTACAATAGGATGGACAATGTGTAGATGCACGGCCCAAATTCTATAAAATTGAGGTCAAATTGAAGAGTGGGCCTTAGATTTTGTTGATTGAAGAGTAGATGTGGAAGCCAAAAGGTGAAATAAAAGGTTGGGTGGTGTAGTTGGAGCCCAAGGTGCAATATTGGAGATAGATTGAAAAAACCCATCCTCCCAAATTAAGGATTTGGAGGTCCTCATCCATGAGAAGCCTCAAGAGAAGAGCAGTCCTAAAATTTTGGCAAGCCATATCTCAATGCCTACATACCCAAACTTTGCAGATTGGGTCTCATTGGAAGCACATTGCCAAGAGCTTTTCATATCATTAAGATTTCATTGATTTGAGATGTGTGGAGGAAATTATAGGTGATTGAATTTCTTGATAGGGTGTCCATATTTGAGAGTTTGTACCTTCATCATACAATGTCCAAATGGAGTTATTTTTCTAGCAATAGATGCACATTAGAGAAAAATTTTGATTCATATCAAGCACATTCATACATCACATCTATGCACAAAGTTACAAAGATTTGCATTCTTAAATGGTTCTTGATTTTGGAGTTTTCTTGGAGTTGAACAAAATTAGATTTGGTGAATGTTTCATTTTTTAATACAAGTTCAAATCTAGAGTGCTTTAATGCTTTGGAAACATCTCTACAAGAGCTTTTGATTGAGACCAACCTAGTATTCATTTGAAGTGTGAGGTGAAAGTTATAAATATTTGAATGTACATGAATGGTTCAAGATTTTTGAGTTTTGCTAGCACATACTTAGATGACTGTACCTTTGCAGATTATTGCACAAATGAAGTGATTGGAGCACCTCTATGAGCACCTCTGTGAGTATTCTTGGAGCTTTAGGGAAGAAGTACCGATCCTTGACATAGTTACAAAGCTCTTTCAAGTCCAGCAATGGTGATGGAGATCTGAAAGTAACCTTCTTCCAAAAAGCCTTGGGATTGCTCCTCAGTTTAGTGCTCAACTCAACCCCCTTAAGTCTCAAAAATGTTCACTTCTTGCACTTCACCAATTTGCTATAAGAGACAAAAGCCCAATTTTGTGCAATTTGATCAAGAGACCTTTCCATAGCTTTGATCCTTGCCATTTTACAATCATCATCATACCACCTATTGCAAGGGAGACCAAGTCTCTTCCTATGAGATGCTCTTGGAAACAATAAAGTTGATGTAGATTGAAGAAGTCCAATGAATTGATCACTTTGTTGTGGGAAATCAGAGCTCAACTTCTCTTGGATAGCTTGTTTGTACAAATCTCTCTTGTGAAAATCTAGATGGAGTTTTCCTTTAGAGGCATGCTCAATAAATAATGTGGTTCTATAGGAGAAAGGAAGGAGGATGGCATAGGATAGAAATGCATGGTCAGGTTTAGGTTGAGGATCTAAAATAGTAAAATTTGAGGCAAGGTGTATATCAATAGGTGAGGTGGGCAAATAATCTAAGGTGCTTGATCCACCAAAAGCAAATTATGTGCTCTTGCAAGTGTTAGGAAATCAAAAAAGGCTATTCAAGATCTTCAAGCTACAATTGGTACTAAAGCTCAAAAAGTACTCTCTCATTGGTTTGGACATAAGATCTTTGGAAGAGCGGTGCCAAACACTAGAATTGACTTTCAAGCTATGGAAAGGATCATTCTCAAGGTCACTAAACTTAGGAATCCAAGAATTTTGGATCCTAGCATTGAAATCACCAACAATAATTATTGCACCTTTACTTTCAAACTCCAACACATCTTTTGTTAAGGAGTGGAAAAGCTACATGGTGTTGAGCACTCCACTTGAATAGATTGGTGATGTCAATGGAGCAAAGTAACACACATCAAGGAAGCAAGGTGTAGCAACTCCTCTAATCTTCAACCATTGGTATTGTCCTCTTGAATCATGGCCTATCAAAGAGACTTCAAAGCCAAATTTGACATAAGTAGCAATACCTCTAAAGCTGCTACCTCTATGTTGACTCCACTCATTCCAAGTTGAACCCACAAGAGTGAATCCTTCAATGTCTTGAATGGTGTTTCTTGCATGTTTCCATGCATCCACAAGATTGATTAGATTAGCATCATCTCACAAAGGCTTAGCGCTTGAGTACTTGGTATGTATGAGCACAAGAACATTCCAAAATAGCGCTCTGAGGGTTTGGAATTGCTATGTAGTAGTTGAGAATCTCCTTTGGGTGATCATAGCTTTATTATCTCTCAAGAATACAACAAAACTTGCTTATTGAGCCTCCTTCACTTTTGCTAGTTCTCTCTTCTTTACTTACCATTGGATAGATGTGAGACCAAGGTCCAACCAAATGTACCACCCCTTGAGTATAGCCTTGTTTGCCATCATTGAATTCCTCTTAATTTGAGCCAAACCTCAACAAAATGCTTCTTGGTTGTGCACCTTATTGCCCCAATCTATATGCTTGTAGAATCTAAGGATCATGGACTCTCAAAGAATCAGCAATAAATTCTCACACTATGTCCTTGGTACTTTCTCTATCTTTGGCAAACTTGAAATCCTCAAGTTCTTCATTCTGACTAGTTGGTTCTCCTTCTCAACCTCATGCTCTTGCAAGTAAGAGATTTGAGCCACCTTTGTAGCTTCAGCATATCACTTCATCTTGACCTCTAATGTCTCAACAATCTCTTGCATTTTGCAAAGCAATGTTAGTGTCTTGTGCTCCCAAAGAAGCAACCTTCTTGGTAGCATCCACTATACCTTTGGTCAAGTCTAACATAAAATTGTTGCTCTTCTTGAGTTCTTGGATATCTTGGGTGACCAAATTCAAAGACTCTTTCACAATCATGACCTCTGCTCTTAGAATTTCTAACTCTGCCATAAGAGTGCTCATGCATTGAGATATAGAGCCAAAGAAGCTCTTGAGTTCTTTGTGGAAGTCATTCACTTTTTTTTAAGTTATTGTTGTTTTGAGGTTGTATCAACAATACCTTGCACCATCTTGGAAGATTTCATTTTGGAATCTCCAAGTGCTACTATGAGAATATATCCTCTACCTTCACTCAAGCTCTATAAATTCATGGAAACCTCTTGAAATTTTGGTTTGATAAATCTAAGAGAATTTTACAAATTTGAAATTCTCATGATTTCTATCCTACTAAATGAGACTCTGTATAACTCTATATACACCAATAGCTCTAGATATATTTGTTGTGTTGAACCAAAGATCTATTCATTTGGACATGTAAATCAAAAGTTATAAGCTTTTGAATTTAGACTTTTTAACCTTAAATTTTTTAATCAGACAAATTTCAAAATCTCACAACCTTCACCAAAAAGCTTCAACAATTGAGGTCTCAATCATAGGCTTTTGAAGACCACTTTCAAATTAATCAAACAATAACTCATTTGAGTAAATAGATATAGAGTTATGTCATCTAGAGTTTACTATGGTTAACTTCTAAACCTCATTCAACCACAAAATTCAAATGCTTTTAACTCTAAGCACAAAGCTTTAAATTCTATGAGAATAATTTCAATTTAAGCCCTTGACAAGATGCTTCTAATGAAACCACTATCACCTCATTTGAAGAGGTGAGTCCAAAGTTCTAACCTTTGAAAGTTGCAAATATAAGTACCACCAAGTGCACAAGATCACAAAATGATAAAACTCAATTAAACAATGACACAATGAAATATAAAGCCCAGTAGACCGAAAGAGTCAAAAAGCTAAAACTTTACTCATAATACACAATACACAAAGCCGCATGGAGTGCTCTATTTGTTGCAAGCATCCTTGTTCTACTTCTAGTCTATGAGAGCTAGTATAGAAATACTTAGCAATAACATCTCTAAATGAAGTAGAAATCCTAGCCAAGGGATAATCTTGCTTGCAATACACCAACATAGGATTTACAAATTGCTGATAGAACACCATCTTGGTACCTTATTCTTGCCATAAGCAAAGTAAGAATTGCTCTTTGATCAATCTCCATTGTTGCTCAAAAACATTCCACCTTGTAGCTTTGTGTAGCTATCTAGATAACAACAGTTTGAGCTTTGTGGCAAAAGTAATGAGTGATTGCATTTCTTGACAAGGGTCCATATTTGGTGGTTTGTATCTTCACCACATAGTGTCTAAATGGAGTGATTTTTGTGATAATAAATGCGCTTTGGAAAGCTCTTTTGATTGATACCAAGCACACTTAAAGATCATATCTATAAACAAAGTAACTAAGATTCAAATCTGTCATCTTTGGTAGATTTCAAAATATTGTAACGTTTTTGTTCCATGTCCAAATGTTTCAATCTTGGGCTCATTAAAATCACCTATGAAAGAGCTTTCTATTTCATTCTTTGATTGCTGAAGTTGGAGTTTTATGGAGTAAGTTTTGAGTTTCATCATTTTGTGATCATGTGCGCTTGGTGGTGCTCACATTTGCAACATTTAGAGGATGGAAATTTGGACTCACATCTTCAATTGATGTGATCTTTGTTGTCAAAAGGGCTATTGATTGAAACCATTCTCATAGAATTTGAAGCTTTGTGCTTGAATTTATAAGTATTTGAATTTTGTGGCTCAATGAGATTTAGAAGTTAAGCATAGCAAATTCTAGAGGCCATTACTCTTTACTTATTTTTTCAAATGAGTTAATGATTTTTTCATTTGAGATTATTCTTCAAGAGATTTTGATTGAGACCTCACTTGTAGAATTTGAAGCTCTGTGATGGAGGTTGTGAGATTTCAAAATCTGTATGATTTCAAATTTTTCATGTTAGAAAGTGTAGATACAAAAGCTTATAATCTTTTTTCCATGTCCAATTGAGTAGATTATTTTTCAAAAAAAACAAGTATCTGTAGACATATTGATGGATGTTTATTTTTATAGAATCTCACTTATTAGCATAGAAACCATGGGAATTTCAAATCTGTAAAATTCTCTTAGATTTTGCAAACCAAAAATCTCAAGAGCTTTCCACAAATTCATAGAGCTTGAGTGAAGGTAGAAGATATATTCTCATAGTAGCACTTTGGAGATCCTAGAATGGAAGCTTCCAAGATGGTGCAAGACATTGCTAATATAGCTTTAAAACAACAACCGCTTGCTGAAATGTACAAAAGAACAAATGACTTTCACAAGGAACTCAAGAGCTTCTTTGCTCCTATGTCTCAATGCATGAGCACTCTTATGGCAGATTTGGAAACCATAAGAGTAAAGGTCATGAGTGGAAGGAGTCTCTAAACTTGGGCAACCAAGAGATTCAAGATCTAAAGAAGAGTACTATCTCAGTGTTAACATCAACCAAGGGGATGGTTAATGTTATCAAGAAGGTTGCTTCTTTGGGAGCACAAGCCACAAACATTGTTACACAAAATGGAGTGTTGCAAGAGATTGTTGAAACATTAGAGATCAAGATGAGGTCATATGCTGAAGCTACAAAGGTGGTTTAGATGATCCTTAGATTCTACAAGCATATAGATTGGGACAACAAGGTGCAAAACCTAGAAGCATTTTGGTGAGGTTTGGATTAGAAACTCATAGGAATTCAGTGATGGCAAACAAGACTATACTCAAGGAGCAGCACATTTGGTTGGACCCTGATCTCACATCCCTCCAATGACAAGCAAAGAAGGCAGAATTAACAAAAGTAAAGGAGGCTCAATAAGCAAGTTTTGTTGCATTCTTGAGAGATAATAGAGCTATGATCAAGCAAAGGGGATTTTCAGATGTAGCATAGCAATTTTAGACCCTTAAAATGTTGTTTTGGAATGTTCATGTGCTCACATATACCAAGTACTCAAGTGCTAAGTATTTGTGGAATGATGTTGATCTGATCATTCTTGTGGAGACATAGGAACATGAAGGGAACACCATTCAAGAGATTGAAGGATTCACTTTTTTGGGTTCAACTTGGAACAAGCAAAAGCAACATAGAGGAAGGGACTTGGAAGTACTACTACTTATGTCAGATTTGGCTTTGAAAAATCAATCTCTTTGATAGTTCAAGACTCAAGTAAACAATACAAATGGTTGAAGATTGGAGGAGTTGCTACACCTTGATTCCTTGCTATTTGTTACTTTGCTCCATTGACATCACCAATCTATAAATTGGAGTACTCAACATCATGCAGCCTTTCCACTCCTTAACAAAGGATGGTCACATTTTGTGTTTAGGGTATTGACTTCATGGTGAGCCCACCGTCACTTTGCACCATTCACACCATTGGGTGTGCAGTCAGTGGGACTGCTAGGGTTTCAGACCTAACTTGAGTCCAAGGATATAATTTTGAAGTGCATTTCTAGAGAGCTCACTTCTCTGATGTTGAGCCTTTGAGTTATTGCTTATGGTGGACAAATGCCGGCAAATGTCACTTGGATTCTCTTAGCTAGAGTGGGTGTGGCTTGATTGTAATCAATGCCCAACTATTGGCAATTTATAGACTGATAGATCAAGTATTGATCTGGGTTGAGTTGATTTGAGTGGTGTAAATGAATTGATTACATCAAAGAAGTGAGGTCATCAAGAAATTAGGTGCAAGATTTACGAGTGTTGGTGGTGTCTCCAAGCTCGGTGGATTGTTGGTAGCTCAATCTAAGTTCAAGTTTTCCCTAGTGTGCAAAGGCTTGTTGATTGATGCAGATTTGGCAGTAAGGCAGACAATGTGTGGAATTGTTGGCCAACTTTCAAGCAAAGAGAAGCAATTTCAAGCGGCAACTGTGATTTTGAGCTCATGAGGTGAAAGTATGACCAATTTGTTTTGAGTTGGGCTTAAAAAGTGAAATTGAAGGTGGAGTTGGAAACCCACTCCCACGAATTGTGATTTGGAGAAACCTATTTTTTCAATTTGGCTCGAGTGAAGAGTTAACAAAGGATTTGGCAGTCAGTCAACTTTAGGGTTTACGTAAGATTTTGGTTAGATTTGGAGGAGTTTTGTCAAATTTAGAGAGGGTTCAAAGTGGCAAGAAGAAATGACTCATTTGGGTGAATTTGGGTATTTAGAGGCTTTGCGGCATAGGGCTATGAGAAGCTACAAAGGCCTAGAGGGGCCAACAAGCCAGCTGGTTGGCGTGAGGCTAGCTAGTTTAGAGTAAATCTTGTTTATTGTTTGCCAAAATCTGCCCATCCTACTAGATTATGCGCAACAAGGTTTGATCCCTAAATCTTTAGTTCCAAGACTGGTACCCTAGTCAACTGGTCCACCCTCACTTGTTGTCCTAGTGACTAGCCCACTATTATCAATACACTTATAGCTTTGGCTAAGAGAGGCAGTTTGATCCTATTCTTTGTGATCCTGGTAGCTTAGGACATAGATAGGGACTCCTATTATGTCAAATGTCAAATGGTGGCAAAGTCAACCCCGTGTTTCTTTATGAGATTGAGGGGTTTTCATTTAGATTTCTTGTGATTAGACCCCCTCCATTCTTTGTTGCCTATTTGCACACCAAGTTTGTGTGAGGTGCCCTAAATTTAGAGCGTTGGTGCTCTAGTGTGCTCTTGGTGGTGAGACTGGAGTGATGACCAGTCATACTACCTTTGTTTCTCTCCGGTGAGGGAGGAAGTGCTGATTTGCCAAACCATGAGAGTGCATGTTGTGATGATTGGTTACAGGTCACCCTTTCCCCTAGTGTAGTTGTCTTAGTTAGAGTTACATTAGTGGGTAGATTTCTATTGGTATTGGCACTTGGTGGTACTTAGTTGGTGTTGGTTATTGGTTGGGTACTTGCGGTTGTGGTTGCAGTTGCAGTTGGCGGTTTTTGGTTACTTTGTGATGATGGAATTCTTTGGAGATTCTAGAGGAGATAGCACTACATTACGTAGTGGGTTTACTTGGAGTGGCACTTGATATTAACCTATATCTCAAGTCCCAGTGAGGGAGGAGATTGACTTTAAGTTGGAGTTTGACATAGGAGCTGATACAATTGAGAGTGCACTTGACATGTCCACACTGTTATTATGGGACATGGACAAGATTTGTGTGGCCTTCAAAGGCCTATGCGTTACCTTGATACAATTGGTACCATTGAGTTGGATGACTTCATCTAGGAGTTTGATAGTTGATGTGATCTGTAGGAGATGCAGAACTTGACTTTGTTCACACCTTTCATGGCATGAAGGGGATTATTTTAGCACTTGAAGGGTCAGCTTATGGACAAATACCATAAGTTTAAGAAAGCTCACTTGGAGTAGATTGAGCTATGGAGACAATATTGGTCTCCAAACTATATCCCATTACTTTAGGCTCAATTTCTAACGGTAGGTTGTAACCACGAGTTCTAGCTTGAGTAGTGTTGGTGGAGCTAGTGGAGGTGCACTAGCTAGAGATAGTGCTACTGCTACAAGAGGTACCTCTTCAAGAGGTGGTGTAGTACCAAGGTTTAATCCCACGGTGGAGTTCTTCTAGTGTTTGAGGCAGAACTACCAAGGAGTGCGGATTGACAAGCTTAGGAGCTTGTAGGAGTTCTAATGGAAGTTTGGAGAGAGCCTATATGAGGGATACACTCACATGAGGTGGCTGATCAGTTTTACTTAGGGAGTTACTAAGGCCCAAGCAGTCTAGTTTTGGTATGGGATAATAGACAAGAAGTTGCAACGTATAGTTAGTGATGTTACGTTGTTACATGCTACTTTAGCGGTGGTCTTTGGTTTTGTTGAGTGTATTGAGCTCAACATGGTGGAGGAGAGAATGGTGACATCTGGATTTGGTACGGAGACCTCATCCACAAGTGTGACTTCTTCTAGAGGGCATTAGAGTGCACCACGCCCAGTTGGTTTTTGAGGACATGGTGGACAACTTAGATCCTATGGAGCGAGTGGAGGGCCTAGTGGAGCTTAATCCTTACCTTCATTTTTGGGTTAGCAATAGCAAGTGAGTGGTGGAGTTGCTTGTTGGACTTGTGGTGGACCTCGCCATAGGAGAGAGTGTACTAAGGGTAGTGGACCTAATACCTCTGGTGCATCACAGCCAGCACAAAGACAATATGAGAATTGTCACAGATATGGTCACTCTAGTGACCGATGCTTTGACCTACACCCAAAGTTATGGAGTGGTAGGGTTGCTATGGTAGAAAGTAGAGGAGCTCTAGTTCTGTGGAGGACGAGGTGGTAGAGGTAGTGGTAGAGGATTTACACCTAGTAGGAGTGCAATACCTACCCTTACTTCTAATACAACTATGGCTACTTGGATTGAGCAGTTGGAGGAAAGATTGGCTAATATGGCCATTGCTTAGAGGAGATTAGATTCTGGTGCTAAGGCTTCCACCTCATATGTTAGTGATAGAGATGCTTTGGACTTCATGTGTGGAGCAGCACAAGTGGATGCATCTACAGTAGTGACTAGGAGTGCAGTACATGCTCCAAAGCCTAGAGGAGCATCAATGGAGTTGGACCCACATAGAGAAGAGGTTGGGAGACAAGTCAGACTTCTCTCATCTTTCATGCTCTCTAAGGCATTGAAGATGACATCCATAGCTCCTAGACATCCTAGTGAAGGTGTGGTAGGTGGTGATGGGGTGCATAATAGACTACCTATTTTCCAGCCACCTATTACTACACAAATGAGTCTAGCATGATGTTGGGGGCGGCTCAACTCATTATGCATTGCCTTTTGTTTTCAACCATTGATATGTTTACATTGAGAGTTGATCTAGCCCTAGTGTTCCGATGGGCTTCCATGCTTTATGAGGGTAGGGATGATGTGATTCCTACTACTAAAGCAAAGGTAGTTGATAGTGGAGTTGACTTGGTTTAGGAGCATGGGATTTGCTCAACGACCAATGGTTTGTGGCAGGCAGTAGTGGCTAGATTGGAGGAGTTGCCAGCTAGACTGGCCTTTGAGAGAGCGCAATTCACACCTAGTGTTGTCCTATTTGATAACCAAAGGGGGATTTTCTATTTGGTGGGACCTTCAAATAGGTCTATTCACCACATAGAGTCTTATTAGACTCTAGTGCGTAGCCCCGTATGTTGGGGAAGTTGTAGTTGTCGGTCTAGGGTTACAAAAGACCGATGTAGAGAGGTGTCTATTTCAGATCCAAACATCTCTAGGAGGTGTTTTGACACAATACATCACATGTGGAGTGCTAGTTGTTTAGATTTAGCCTGCTCATCCAACAAATAGCTCAATGGTGAGAGCTCAAGCTATTGAGACAATAGTTGAGTCATATGATGTACTTGTCAATGGAGTAGTGCTCTACTCCATGGGTTTCAATATTGACTATTGGGAGGAGACAACCTCTTATAGACTAGGTTGGTAGTCAAGTGAGAGATGAGTATGTCACCTACTAGTACGCTTTAATAGTGGTAGTCTGGCTCACTACAATCCAAGACCATGGCAACATCAATTTTAGCTTTCAATGGTGTAGTTACTTGGCCTAGTGATTCATTGGAAGAGAGCGCCCATGCAGAGGATACTCTAGTACCAAAGGAGATCATTTGGATTTGGAGTATGAGTGGGATTGTTCCATCCACCTTGGATGTTCCATTATAGAGTTTAGAGGAGTCATTGCATTACCATGCAAATTGGTTGGTGCAACAGGCTTGGAGTGGAACCTTTGTACCACCAAGAGATGAGTGTGAGGATGAGCCTCCAAAGTTGATTACCTTGACACCTCTAGTTAACACACTCATTGCTTGGCAATATGAGGGAGTATGTCTATTGGAGTTGTTTGGTGGGATTAGCACCGGATTAGCTGCAGTCCTACAGGCGGGTATACGAGTACATGGTACTTGTATGTAGAGAGAGATGAGACCGGAAGGCAAGTCTTTCTACATCATGTGGCACACTTGGCTCATCGGTATCCTGAGCTATTACCAATGTCAGCAATTAGGGGTTACCAAAAAGCCCTACCCGTAGACATTTCTTTGATTGGGGTGCATGATCTAGAGAGATATAGGCTTGTTCATTTGGTGATTTTTGGATGGCCATGTTAGGGATATACATGTGCTGGCCGAGGTTTGGGTCTTTAGGACCTCCGTCTTGGTGTGTTTTGGGAGATATTACGGATATTGCAATATCTCCAAGTTCATCGGTTTCTTTCTCCAACTTACATTTTGGAGAATGTCCCTTTGATGGGAGATTCTTGCACCCAAGTAGTGGCAAGTACACATTAGGTCAATTCTTGGCTGGGACCTATATTATTATTAGATGCAACCAAAGTGGGAATATGGGCTCATCATCTTCATCTTTGGTGGATAAACCTCTTACCTAGAGAGGTTCTACAGTGCACTTATGACGGGATTCAACGACTAGACTACATCATTGTTGATGCACTAGAAACTTGTGAGCCAAGGGTCCAGTGTAGTAGCCAATCAGTACATCTTCTACTCCTACAACAATTATAGAGGATACTTGGGAGCCAGATCTTGGACCCAAGCTTACAAGAGAGGAAAGACGGAGAGTTTGGAGGTTCTTGAGGAGCTATGCAAGTTGTTTTGCCTTTAGTATGAAGGATTTGGGTGCTCTAAAAGGATTTGGTATTTAGATTGAGCTGAATAGCAATACACTAGTTTTTTGATGTCCTTATCAATATAGTGATATGGAGAGAACACTGATTCAAAGTTGGAGTAGAGACCTTTTTGAGGCTCGTTTGGTGGAGATTTTATATGGAGAGTATGCATCAGCTACAGTGATGCCAACCAAGAAAGATATGCATAGCAACTACACAGATAGGCAGATGTGTGGAGATTACCGTCCTATCAACCGACAGACTAGGGCTGATTGGTATACCATGCCTACATCGGATGAGATCTTTGATGCAATTAGGTATGCAAAGATCTTCAGTACTTTGGATCTTCGAGCAGGATATCATCAGCTGCCAATCAAGGAAGAGGATAAATCTAAGATAGCATTTTGGGCTATTGATCCTCCCGGCAAGGATGTGTTATATCAGTGGAGGTTCTTACCATTTGGATTAAAGAATGCTCTTGCTGAGTTCCAAAGGGTCATTGATAGGATCCTTATGCAATTGGATTTTGCTTGGCGCTATATTGATGACTTTTTGGTCTATAGCACTATTATGGTGGAGCATGAGAGACAATCATTAGAGGTGTTTGAGAGGTTGAGATCTCATGGACTCAAATTATATCCAGTGAAGTGCAGGTTCTTCCACAATTAGGTTGAGTATTTAGGTCAAACTCTCTACCTTAGAGGACATGGTGTTTAACAAACCAAGGTGGAAGATCAATTGCACATGTTCCTCAACTTACAGATGTGAGCATTCCTTGGGTTGGCAAACTTCTATTGCCATTATGTTAGAGGATTAAGTGTCATTTCTAAGGCCTTGACAAAGTTGACCAAGCTTACACAAGAGTGATCTTGGGGAGATGAGCAAGAGAGAGCTTTTGTAGAGCTCAAGGTGTAACAATATGGAGTTTAGCGATGAAGTCAGTCATGCTCACGAAGTAGCACATAAGACAAATTAGCCTAGAATATTCCGGCTGTATCTAAGAAGCTTCTTGGGAAGCTTCCCGGTTAGCTTAGCTTGCACCTTAAGTAAGTAGCTTCTAGAAGGAAGCTTCTAGAAGCTTCCGACTAGCTTAGCTTGCACGCCAAGTAGACGGCTTCTAGAAGGAAGCTTCTTGAGAAGCTTCCTAGTTAACTTGGCTTGCACTCTAAGAAAGCGGCTTGAGGAAGCTTCTTGAGAAGCTTCTCAAGGGCCTTGTATGCTACCTATAAATACCAAAGCCAAAGCTCATGCTAGGCATTCGGAGTTTTCCCTCATTCAAGTGTCCCAATGTGAGTTTCCATTCTCCTATTTCTCTCCTCGGATTCAATCTTTTACATTGGTATCAGAGCAGGAATGGGATGGATGGAATTTATGGACCACCAAATCCACTTCCACCAAACCATTGGGACTTTCATGTCCAGATATTACCAAAGCATCGTTTCACACAATTCATCACCTTGCACTTTGGGCAGGATTTTCTACATATGATCACCGTGTCAGACGAACCTTTGATACTTCCAGTTGTAACTTATGGAGAACGGTGGACGTGTTGTATCTATGTGTTAATCAACTAGATAAATTGAGTGTAGTGGAATAGAGTAGTAGTGATGGCGGAACTACCGGATGTTATCCTTGCAATGCAATAACAAATCGAGCATCTTACTTGATTGTTGGATGAACAAGACCAGCAACAACAAGAACAGATAGACAGAGCGCCAGTTCAAGATGGAGAAGATCGCATTTGATTTCCGAAACCCAAGGTGTTTGAAGGCAAGAATCTTCCAGGCACAATGGAGAATTTTGTGTTTGATTGCAAATGTTACTTTGAAGCCACCAATCTTCAAGACAAGCGGAAACAAATTCTCTTGGCTTCTAGCCAATTGGATGGCGTGGCAAAACTTTGGTGGCAATTTCAAGTAGAAAGAGCTGAATGACAAATTACACCAATTTTGACATGGGCAGAATTCAAAGATACAATACTTGGTCAATTTCAAACAATAAATGCCACCCGAGCCGCATGAGATAAATTGGCGGAGTTGAGGCAGATTGGCTTAGTGAGAAGCTACATCACACAATTTCAAAACATCATCATGCAAATTCCAAATATCCAAGAAGGTGAAGTTTTGGATCAATTTGTGCGAGGATTGAAGTCACAAACCAAATTGGAGGTGACCATGCGGGAGCCACAAAATGTAGAAGAAGCTATGCAATTGGCTGAGCATTTTGATTCCTTGGTTGCGACAAATTGGTCTCGACCTTGACCTGCACAAAGCCTACCAGTACACTACGCACAAGTGGAAGAACCGGTACCAATGGAGATTGATGCTATCCAACGAAGACCACTTGGCATAGCAGATAGAGAAAGATTACAACAAAATGGAGGTTGCTTTTATTGTCACCAAGTTGGACATTGCATTGCTGAATGTCCACTTAGGAATGGGCGATCTCGACAAGTTGCCCAGATGGAGTTTGTGGAAAAGAATGATCAGGGAAACGAAGAATCCCAGTAGGAGATTTCGAGCCGCCTACTAGGAGCTTGATTAGTTCCAATGAGATTGAAGGCTCGACCTATGCAAGTTTGCTTCACTTGCAAGGTACGATATCTAATTGGGGTTGTAGGATTTTGGTTGATTTTGGAAGTTTAGCGAATTGCATGTCTATGCAAGTAGCAAAGGAATTGGGTATTCTTATCAAGCCAGTGATTGGAAGTAGTTTGATGATGGCGGATGGTAGAAAAGGTTTTGCATTCCGCACCTTGCATCCTATTACCTTCAAGATTGGGAAGGAGTATTTGGAGTGTATGAGGTTTGTAGTGGCACCTCTACACTATGATATCATTTGGTGTCTACCTTGGCTTGAACGTCATAAGGTTCAATTTGATTGGACCCGACGTCAAATTCAAGTACAACACCAAGGTAGGAATTTCCGATTAGGTTGTCTGGCACCTCTGAGTAAGACACCTAAGAATAATCAGTCCCAAGATGGGAAGTTTGTTGAGAAGGTAGCCATAGAGCAAATCTGGAAGGGAGATGAGTCCCAAGATGGGAAGTTTGCCAGGAAGGCAACCATGCAGCAAGCTTGGAAGAGAGATGAGTCCCTAGAAGGGAAGTTTGTTAATGAAGCAGCCATAGAGCAAGCTTTGGAGGAAGATAAGTATGTATTTGCGGTGTGGATCAAGCCGATTGCACAAGAACAATCTGAGGAGTGCCAAGTGCCGCATCAAGCAACGATTGATCGGAAAGTTCAAGTGTTTGCAAATGTGTTTCTGGATGATCTGCCAAAGGGATTACCCTCTGATCGAGGTATGCCCTTCAAGATCGAGTTATTGCCAGGGAGTACTCTAGTGAGTAGACCAATCTATTGGCTCTCACCAAAGGAGTTGGAGGAGTTGCGAACAACACTTACAAAGTTGTTGGAGAAGGATTTCATACGACATAGTACCTCTCCGTGGGGAGCACCGGTACTATTTGTTCCAAAGAAGGATGGAGGACTTCATTTCTATATTGATTACCGTGGGCTCAATAAGCAAACCGTGAAGAATGCATATCCCTTGCCTTGGATCAATGACCTGCTTGATCAATTAAGTGGAGCACACTACTTTTCCAAGCTAGATCTTTGTAGCGGCTATTGGCAAATTCCTATTGAAGGAGAGGACGTGCAAAAGACTGCCTTTTGCACAAGGTATGGACATTTTGAGTGGAGAGTTCTACCTTTTGGACTCACTAATGCTCCAACGGTCTTCATGGATCAGATGCATCGGGTGTTGGAGGGATTGTTGGATCAGTCCGTGGTAGTGTTCTTAGATGATATCTTAATCTATAGTAGGATAGTGGAAAAACATAGGAATCATGTGCGAGAAATCTTAAGATGACTACGACAGTGGAAATTTTACTGCAAGAAGTCAAAGTGTGCTTTTTGGCAGAAGGAGATTACCTTCTTGGGTCATAAGATCTCATCAGAGGGGATCAAGATGGAAGAAGAGAAGATCAAGGCCATTACTGATTGGCCTACCCCAAAGGATGCTACCAAAGTACGAGCATTCAATGGATTGGCCAGTTTTTACCGATGGTTCATCCACTATTATGCTCACATGGCTGCACCATTGACTGACCTCTTGGGAAAGAACTCGAGCTTCCAATGGACCACCAAGCATGAAGAAGCATTCCAGAAGTTAAAGCATATGGTGTCTTCAAGACCCATTCTTCAACCATATGATCCTCAACTACCTTGTGTGGTTGATTTTGATGCTTCTAACTTTGCAATTGGAGCTGTGTTGCAACAAGAATTTCCAGATGGACTACATCCTATTGCCTTTCTGTCTCGCCGACTAAATACAGCTGAAAGAAATTACTCTGCTTGAGATTGGGAACAACTTGCAATGGTATATGCCACCAAGGTATGGAGGCATTATCTCTTGGGGAAACAAGTGATCATGCGAACTGATCACAAGCCATTGTTGTAGACCTTACACCTAGAGCACATGAAGAGTCGACATCATCAATGGGAAGAGCAACTCCAATTGTTTGACATCAAACTTGAGTACAAACTAGGTCAGTTTCATGTCATCCCTGATGCTCTATCACGACGACCTGATTTGAAGTCTCTTCTTCTCATCACGGCAGCAATTACGACGGTCTCAATTGATCCCAAGATTCATAATAAGTTTTGGTTAGCTCTACAGCAAGATCCCTTCTTCCAAATGGTACCTAGTTGGCTAACAACAGGTGACAAGGAGTACAACACCTTCTCCTTCAAGGAAGGCCTTCTATTCTATGCGGACCGGATCTATGTTCCAGCCAAAGGTGATCTTCGACTTGTGCGCCTTCAAGAAGCCCATCGCTGGTCACATGGGTGTGGACAAGACCTTAGGTACCCTCCAATGTCAATGGTGGTGGCCCAACATGACACGGGATGTTCAAGAATCTGTCCGATCGTGTGAGAGTTGCCAACATAACAAGGCCAACAACCAGAAGCCGGGTGGACTCCTTCAACTGCTTGCCGTTCCATCAGCTTGTTGGGAGCATGTGAGCTTGGATCTCATCACATCCTTGCCAAAGACAAAACAAGGACACACCACCATTATGGTGTTTGTGGATAAGCTTAGTAAGCAAATCCACTTGGCACTAACCTGTGATACTGTGGATGCTCCAACCTTAGTGCAAATCTACTTTGACAATGTTTTCAAGCATCATGGAATGCCACATGTACTCATCTCCGACCGTGATCCTTGCTTTACCGGGAAGTTTTGGCAAGCACTCTTTCAAATACTCGGCACCAAGCTTGCTTTGTCCACGGCCTATCATCCTCAAAGTGATGGACAAACCAAACGTGCAAATTGCACATTGGAGGATACATTGCGTGCCTTTGTCAATTTCCACCATACCAATTGGGATGAATGTCTTGCCACTGCCAAATTTGCCTACAACAATTCCAAACAGGCAAGCATCGGATTCTCTCCTTTCTTTCTCAATTTTGGCCAAGATCCGCTTGTTCCAGATTCTCTTCTTGCTACCCCTCTATCTCAGGTTCCTCATACTTCCACATTCTTGACCACTATATCCCAATCTCTCCAACAAGCCAAGTCTCACCTCCTTGTTGCTAAGAATCGCCAAAAACAATATGCGGACCACCATCGTTGCAATCTCACCTTTGAAGTCGGTGATAAAGTCATGCTATCCTTTAGTAACCTCCCTCTCCCACTTGATACCCAAGTTTGTAAACTTGCTCCTAATTGGATAGGACCCTTTGATATCACCCAAATTGTCTCTCCTGTTGCTTATCATCTTGCCTTGCCTTGTCACATGCGTATTTATCCTGTCTTTCATGTTTCCAAGTTGAAACCCTTTGTTCATAACCCCTCTTCCTTTTCCTCTCGAGTCCAACTTCCCCCTCTTCCTATCCCTATCAATGATCATGAGGAGTACAAAGTTGATCATATCCTTGCGCGTCGCCACATTCAACAAGGCCATCGCCAACATACGGAGTACAAGGTCCTTTGGAAAGGGTATCCCCTTCATGATGCCACCTGGGAACCTCTTTCTCACCTCCACAATGCACAAACGGCCATCCAGGAATTTGAAGCTTCACTAGCGACGAGGACGTCACCAACTAGCGGTGGGGGAATATGTAACAATATGGAGTTTAGCGATGAAGTCAGTTAGGCTCACGAAGTAGCACATAAGACAAATTAGCCTAGAATATTTTGGATGTATCTAGGAAGCTTCTTGGGAAGCTTCCCGGTTAGCTTAGCTTGCACCTTAAGTAAGTAGCTTCTAGAAGCTTCCAACTAGCTTAGCTTGCACGCCAAGTAGGCGGCTTCTAGAAGGAAGCTTCTTGAGAAGCTTCCTAGTTAACTTGGCTTGCACTCTAAGAAAGCGGCTTGAGGAAGCTTCTTGAGAAGCTTCTCAAGGGCCTTGTATGCTACCTATAAATACCAAAGCCAAAGCTCATGCTAGGCATTTGGAGTTTTCCCTCATTCAAGTGTCCCAATGTGAGTTTCCATTCTCCTATTTCTCTCCTCGGATTCGGTCTTTTACACAAGGAGAGGTTTACATTTGCTCCTATTTTGAGGAGACTAATCAAAAGATGACCATTTTGTGTTTACACTAATTGGAGTATGTTGGGGCTTGGAGCAATGCTTACCCAACATGATGATGAGGGGAAGGAATTTGTGGTGGCCTATGCTAGTCGCTCCAACAATTCAGTGGAAGCAAAGTATAGTTCATATGAGGGAGAGTGCTTGGTAGCAATTAAGGCAGTAGCACATTTTAGATGTTACCTATTTGGTAACCCCTTTACTCTCATCATTGATCATCAGCCATTGAAGTGGTTGATGGAGTCCGACAAGCTTTCAAGGAAGCTTGCATGATGGGCTCTAATTTTACAAGAGTATGATTTCATGGTTATTCATAGACCTAAAGTGGTGAATGGTGATGCAGATGGGTTGAGTAGAAATCCATGTCCTAGCCAATAGGATCAAACCGGAGCACATTGGCATGGAGACTCAGATGAGGAGATGGTTTGGCATGCATATGCATTTTTGTGCATATTTTTTCAGACTTTGGTGATATCTTTCTCGTGAATACAAGAGGAGTTATTGAGGTCACAGATCCAAAGAGTGAAGATATTGGTACAATTCAGCAAGATATTAATGATGATGTCTTAGTGATGGACTATCTTTGCATTGGTGTTGTAGATGGCACAATTGGGGCCAAGGAGAAAGATCATGTTCTTCAGTGAGCCAGATGGTTCAGATTGGAAGGCAAACACCTTTTGCGTGTATGGGAAGATGGTAGAGTAAGAGTAGTATCATTTCCATCTTAGAGACCATATTTGGTCCATCATGCTCATGAGGAGCTAGGAAATTTTGGAGTAAAGCATACATGTAGTTTACTCTAGAGTCATTATTGGTGGCACAATATGTAGACCAATGTACAACAATTTGTTGTCAGATGTGTGGTTTGTGACCAAGTTAGAGCATCATTTAATGTTCATATGCCATAGTTGCACCCATTATCTATCATGGGATTGGGTTACCATTGGAGTTTGGACTTTGCTGGACTTTTACTGTTGACTATGAGACATCATTGGTATGTTTTGGCGATGGTGGAGCACTTCTCCAAGTGGATTGAGTTGGTGGCACTTCTTGACAAGTGCAGTGAAGGGACTGCTTATTCATTCCTAGATTGGGTTCTTAGTCATTTTGGTGCACCAATTGAGGTTTTAACTGATCAGGGTATAGAGTTCTTGGGGAAGTTTTAGGTCTTGTGAGACAAGGCTTTGATTGATCATTGTACTACCTCCTGAGATCACCCTGAGGCAGATGGCTTAGCTGAGAGAGTGGTTCAGACAATGAAGAGAGGATTGCAAAAATATGATTTTTAGAAAGGTCACTTGGGAGATTGGGATCTCTAGTTACCTTGGTTGGCCATGGGCTATTGGTTCAGCTGGCAAGCTTCCTTAACATTCTTCTCTCCTTAATTTTTACTCTATAGACAAGATCCAAATTTACCTCAGCTATTTGTCAAGATGTTATTGTAGTTCTGGACTTGGATGATCCAGATGTATGGATGAGAGCATGTTCTCAAAGGGCAAAGATCTTTTGGAAAGTGATGATGATGGCCTTTGAGAACTTGGCAATTGCTCAGCATTGGGATACTTTATGTTGTGTTACCATTCAAGGAGGAGGTTATAGACCCTCAATCCATCAATTTTATTCAAGTGACTATGTATATCTACAATAGACAACACCTACGACACTTGATGTTTCTACAGGTTGCACTATCTTGAGAGTGCGAGAGGTTTTGCCATCTGGAGCCCTTGTGTTGGAAGGATGTGATTGTGTTGTTTGGAAAGATCATGTGTGCAATTGTGCGCCATGCCACCTCCCAAACATTGCTGGTATTATGGACCCAAGCTTGGCACTTATATGGGGAGGCTTGAGATGTATGTTATGTGGCTCTTCTTGTGGAGCTGCTACTATCTTAGTGTGTGATAGTTGTTCGAGAGGATGGCATATGGCATGTATGACTCCTCCCCTCATGGTGGTTCCTCAAGGATAATGGTTATGTCCTAGATGTACTTGACCTATACCTAGTTCATCCTTTATATGGTAAAGATTGCAGACAAGCGACTAACAATAGTGATCAATAACACCTAGCCTCATAATCTTTGCCCATCATAAGGTATACCATATACTTGGAGTAGATGGCTATTTGGAGTTAGACGGACCTAACCGCCAACTAGGGAGCAATTGTGGCACTTTAGAGTCTATGTATGACTTATGTGTGAGTTATGTGTATGATGTTGACAGTGATGTATGTTGTATAACGATGTATATATGCACGACAGTTTTCACACCATTTGTAGTGTCACATCTAGATTGCTTGTACATTGGAGTTGTAGTGATAGTAGTTAGAGAGAGGTATTTTAGCAATCACTCATAGACTACTTTCTGATGATCAGATTTTGTGTTTAGGGTATTGACTTCATAGTAGGGCCCACCATCACTTTGTGCCATTTGCACCATTGGGTGTGCCGTCAGTGGGACTATTAGGGTTTCAAACCTAGCTTGAGTCCAGGGGTATACTTTTGAAGTGCATCTCTAGAGAGCTCACTTCTTTGATGTTGAGCCTTTGAGCTCTTGGCTATGGTGGAAGAGGTCAACAAGTGTGACCTAGATTCTCTTAGCTAGAGTGGGTGTGGCTTGATTGTAATTAGTGTCCAATTGTTGGCAATTTATAGAGTGATAGATCAAGTATTGATTTGAGTTGAGTTGATTTAAGTAGTGTAAACAAATTGATTATTATGGCACTTTAAAGTCTATGTACGATATATGTGTGAGTTATGTGTCTATAGAGTATGATGTTGACAGTAATATATGGTGTGCAGCAATGTATATACACATGACATCTCATAGGAAGAGACTTGATTTCTCTTTCAATAGGTGATATGATGTTGATTGTAAACTAGTAAGGATCAAAGCAATGGATAGATCTCATAATCAGATTGCCAAAAATCAGGCTTTTATCTCTAAAATAGAAAGCTGGTGAAGTGCAAGAAAGAAGCATTTTTAAGACTTAAGGGGTTTGAGTTGAGCATTGAACTAAGGAGCAATCCCAAGGCTTTCTAGAAGAAGGTTACTACTAGATCTCCATCTCTATCATTGGACTTTAGGGAGCTTTGTAACTAAGTCAAGGATCTGTACTTCTTCCTTGATGCTCCAAGCATGGGACCTAGCTTTGGATCTATTCTCACCATCTTTGAAGTTGATATCAAGTACCAACTCAATAAGTTGGCCAATGGTAAGGCTAAAGACCTTGATGGATTTTATGTTGAACTTTTGAAGTGGGGCGGTAGCCACCTGATTCAGTACTCACTTCTCTCTTGAATGAGGCAATCAAGTGCAGCTTCCTAATAGATGGTGCTTGAAGAAGATTATTCCTATTCACAAGTCTGGCCATAGAAATATTGTCACCAATTACTATAGCATACTAGTTGGTAATATCTTTGCCAAGTTGTATGGTCAAATTTTGGAGTCTAGGTTGAGTACTTGGGCTGAAAAGTACATAATTTGAGCTAAGTCCCAAGTTGATTTCAAATCAGGCTTTAGTACTTTAGACCACCTATTAGTACTCAATGATTTGTGGTGGAAATCTAAGGGTTTTGGGGGAGCTCTCTAGGAAGGCCTTTGATAAAGTGCTTAGGAAATCTCTAAGTGAGAGACTCACTAAAGTTGGTTGTTACACTCCATGAGAAAGTGGTTGTGAGAATTTCATCTTTGAGCTCTCAAGATGTCCTTAGCACAATGGGTGTGATTCAAGGCTACTCTTTATCCCCAACTCTGATTGGAATCTTCATAAATGACCTAGAGAGAGTAGTCATGGAAGTTGGAGCTATTGGTGTAAAGGTTGGCTCTTTGATGATACATGCAGTCCTTTATGCAGATGATGTAGTGCTCCTCTCAACCAATCAAACAAGATTACTAAAGCTATTTGATTCTCTTCTTTGCTTTTGCAATCAAACAAAGATCGAAGTGAACCTTGACAAGTCCAAGGTGATTGTGGTGGGTTCCAAAGGTGTCACACCTTCTTTTTTGATGGATAGCATTTGGAGCAGGTTTCTTTTTATAAGTACTTGGGCCTTGAGTTTTCTCATGATTATAGGTGGTCTACATGTGTGAAGAATCAAAACCAATGTAGTATTTAGAGCTTTGTATTCACTCATAAATCACTCTAAACTTGCTCATCTTACCACATAGGAGTTGAAGAAGTTGTTGTTTAGATCTCTTGTACAACCAGTGGTTCTCTATGGTGCTCAGATTTTTGGTCCAGGTACTAAGAAGACATGAAGCATGAGAGACAAAAATCTTGGTAGGGAACTACCAAGCTTTTTGTGTCACTCTATCTATTGGTTGGTATATAGATCTGATTGGCCCCAAGGTTGGAATGTTTCTGAGCAACATAGGAGATTGGAACCTATTATACTATGAGAGGTGATCAAGGAGCATATTTTACTTTTTTAATACCAAGAACACAATACCAAGATGGTGTTTTATCAGCAGTTTGTAAATCTTATGTTAGTGTATTGTGAGCAAGATTATCTCTTAGTTAGGATTTCTACTTCATTTAGACATGTTATTGCTCGTTATAGAACTAGCTCTCATAGACTATAAGTAGAACAAGGACATAGGCAGCAAATAGAGCACTCCATGCGGCTTTGGATCTTGTGTATTATGATTAAAGTTGAGGATGAGCACCATGTCTTTGGTGAGTGCACTTGTTACAAGTAGATTAGACTTAGACATCAAATTAGTTGTGGTGATTTCTCAACTCTCTTACAAATTGAGGTTTTAGCTTTAGGGAAGTATATGACCGAGATTACTTTACATCAAACCAATTTTTTACAGATTGGTCAGATGCCCTAGGTTCTTTCCTAGGCTCACATTTCATGTGTTTTGTATCATATTCTGAGCCTTTGGACTCTTTGGGTCTTGCGGGCTTTATATTTCATTGTTCCTAGTTCATTATACAAGTACTTGGGAGATATTATTTATACAGAGATAAATGATGGTTCTACATAAGTCATGATTAGCTAAATTTAGTCATAGTTAAGATAGAGGGGATCTTACTTTAGAGGAGGTGGAAAAGATGAGCACCACTATTTTGGATTCTAGTATATTGACTTGGTTTTATTCTTATGTGTTTTGCTATGAGGAAAGAGTTGAGAAAATTTTTTTGGATTCTTCTATAGTCCAAGGATAACCCGTGTGAAGGAGCCCTTGACTTTGTAGTTGGGTCAAGATAAGACCACATGCTTAGGAGAATTAGCCTAGTAATTTTAGTTACTCTAGTAATTAGTGACTTTGATGTGTAACTATTTCAGAAGTATGTCAACTAGAGGTGAGGAGGTACCCATCATCCTTTTATTTATAACTATCTCTCTCTCATTGAGTTCTCTAGTGAGTAATGGTTTGATTCTTGGAGCATCAAGGAAGAAATGAAAATCCTTGACAAAGTAATGCTCCTTTACCACTATATAGCATTATACCACCTATTGCAAGGAAAACCAAGTCTCTTCCTATGAGATACTCTTGGGAACAATGAAGTTGATGTAGATTGAAGAGGTCCAATGAATTAATCACTTTGTTGTGGGAAATTAGAGCTCCATTCCATAGAGCTCAACTTCTCTTGAATAGCTTGTTGGTAAAAGTCTCTCTTGTGAAAATCTAGATAGAGTTTTCCCTCTAGAAGCATGCTCAATAGATAATTTGGTTTAATTGGAGCAAGGAAGAAGGATGGCATAGGATAGAGGTGCATGGTCAGATTTAGGTTGAGGATCTAAAATAGCAAAATCTAAGACAAGGTGTATATCACTAGCTGAAGTGAGTAGGACTTAAAACACTAAACTCATAAATTGCTCCATAGCATAAAGGAGTGCATGTATCATCAAAGACCCAACATGTACACCAATAGCTCTAGCTTCCATGAGTACTATTTCTAGGTCATCGATGAAGATTCCAAACAGAGTTGGGGATAAAGTAACCTTGAATCACACCCATTGTGGTAAAGACATCTTGAAAGCTCAAATATAAAAGTCTCACAACGACTTTCTCAGAGTCTAGAGATAGCATCAATTAGATCTGGTGAAACACCAACTTCAATGAGTCTCTCACTTAGAGATTTCCTAAGCACCTTATCAAAGGCCTTCTTGAAGTCAATAAATGCAACATAAAGAGCTCTCCCCAACACCCTTAGATTTCCACCACAAAACATGGAGTACTAATAGATGGTCCAAAGTACTAAAGCCTGATCTAAAACAAGCTTGACATATGGGTTGAATATACTTTTCAGCCCAAGTATTGAACATAGACTCCAAAATTTGACCATACAGCTTGGCAAAGATACTACCATCTAGTATGGTACGGTAATTGGTGACAATATCTCTCTAGCTATACTTGTGAATAGGAACTACCTTCTTCAAGCACCATCTATCAAGAAAGCCACACTTGATTGCCTCATTCAAGAGAGTCGTGAGTACTTGAATCAAATGGCTACCATTTTAGAAGTTCAACACAAATTCCATCAAGGTCTTGAGCTTTACCATTGGCCAAATTCTTGAGTTGGTACTTGACATCAACTTCAGAGATGGTGAGAGCAGACCCAAGGCTAGGTGCCATGCTTGAAGCATCAAGGAAGAAGTATAGATCCTTGATATAGTTACAAAGCTCCTTCAAGTCTAGCAATGGACATTTGGATCTGATAGTAACATTCTTCTAAAAAGCTTGGGGATTGCTCCTTGATTTAGTGCTCAACTCATCCCCCTTAAGCTTGAGAAATGCTTGCTTCTTGCACTTCACCAGCTTTCTATAAGAGACAAAAGCCAGATTTTGTGCAATCTGATCAAGAGACCTATCTATAGGTTTGATCCTTGCCATTTTACAATCAACATCATACCACCTATTGCAAGGGAGACCAAGTCTCTTCTTGTGAGATGGTATTGGGAACAATGAAGCTACTATAGATTAAAGAAGTCCAATGAATTGATCATTTTGTTGTGGGAAGTCAGAGCTCCACTCCATAGAGCTCAACCTCTCTTGGATACCTTGTTGGTACAGATCTCTCCTATGAAAATCTAGAGGAGTTTCCCTTTAGAGGTATGCTCAATAGGTAATGTTGTTCTATTAGGACAAGGAACAAGGATGGCAAAAGATAGAGGTGCATGGTCATATTCAGGTTGAGGATCTTAAAAAGCAAAATTTGAGACAAGATGTATATCATTGGGTGAAGTGAGCAAATAATCTATGTTGCTTGATCAACTAGAAGCAAAACATGTGCTATTGCTTGTTTTAGGAAATTGAGAAAGGCCATTCAAAATCTGCACGCTACAATTGGTACCAAATCTCAAAAAGTGCTCACTCATGGAGATGAATATAAGGTTTTGAAAGAGCAGGACCAAATCAAAACTCCAGTTCATAGAGCTCAACTTCTCCTGGATTGCTTGTTGATACAGATCTCTCTTGTGAAAATCTAAATAGAGTCCCTCTAAAGTCATGCTCAATAGTTAATGTGGTTCTATTGGGGCAAGGAAGGAGGATGGCACAAGAGGTGCATGGTCAGATTTAGGTTGAGGATCTAAAATAGCAAAATCTAAGACAAAGTGTATATCAATGGTGAGGTGAACATAAAATCTATGGTGCTTGATCCACTAGAAACAAAGCATGTGCTCTTGCAAATTTCAAAATTTGAAAAAAGCCATTCAAGATCTTCAAGCTACATTTGGTACCAAAGCTCAAAAAGTGCTCACTCATGGGATTGGACATAAGATCTTTGGAAGAGCAGGACCAAACACTAGAGTTGTCTATCAAGCTATAGAAAGAGTCTTTCTCAAGGTCAATAAACTCAAGAATCTGTGAAGTTTGGATCCTAGCATTGGAATCACCAAGAATAACTACTGCACCTTCACTTTGAAACACCAATGCATCCTTTGTTAAGGAGTGGAAAGGCTGCATGGTTTTGAGCACTCCACTTAAATAGTTTGGTGATGTCAATGGAGCAAAGTAACAAACTGTAAGGAAGCAATGTGTAGCAGCTTCTCCAATCTTCAACCATTGGTATTGTCCACTTGAGTCTTGGCCTATCAAAGAGACTGATTTTTCAAAGCCAAATCTGACATAAGTAGCAATACTTCCAAACCCCCTTCCTTTATGTTGCCTCTGCTTGTTCTAAGTTGAACCAACAAGAGTGAATCCTTCAATGTCTTGAATGGTATTTCCTTCATGAGATTATCAGATTAGCATCATCTCACAAAGGCTTAGTGCTTGAGTACTTGGTATGTGTGAGACGATGAACATTCCAAAACATCACTCTTAGGGTCTAGAATTGCTATGTAGTAGTTGAAAATCTTCTTTGGGTGATCATAGCTCTATTATATCTCAAGAATGCAACAAACCCTACTTGTTGAGCCTCTTTCACTTTTGCTAATTCTCCTTTCTTTGCTTGCCATTGGAGAAATGTGAGATCAAGGTCCAACCAAATACGCCACCCCTTGTGTATAGCCTTGTTTTCCATCACTAAATTCGTCTGAGTTTCTGAGCCAAACCTCACCAAAATGCTTCTAGGTTGTGCACCTTGTTGTCCCAATCTATATGGTTGCAAAATTTGAGGATCATGGACTCTTAAAGAATCAGCAATAAACTCACACACTATGGCCTTGGTGTCTTCCATCTCTATCTTTGGCAAACCTAAAATCCTCAAGTTCTTCATTCTAACTTTCTTCATTTGTGAGTTGAGTACTTGTTACTCTCTTTTTGGTGTGGTTTCTACCCAAGAGGCTAAATATGCAATCAAGAGGAATTGTTTTTGATATTTACTTTGTATTTGACCATTTCTGACCAGTATCTTTGTGGGAACAAATGATTATTTATTGATTACCACAAAAGTGATACTTGCTAAGTTGTCACAATTTTTAATATCACTAATCAATTATATATTCTTGTCTATGAGCTTCTTAGCAAAGATCTTCCCAATCAAGTTCTTCTTGCACCAACATTTTATCAAGCATCCTTCTTGTATATTTCTTGTAATCTTGTAACTTTAACCAACTAAGGAAATTGCATATTTGGAAATTTTATGAATTAGTAGTTACTTATTAGTAAGAGTAAGAATAATAATGGGTAATGAGAAATTATTGCTTAAAATGGGTTATCCAATAGCTACAATGGTATATGAGCTCAAACAACTTGTATTTGGCTAAGGCTGAGTACAACAAGTTGAGGTTCTTTGTGTGTTTTGGGTTGCTCTTTCATATTATATTTTTTAACTTGATTAAATTGTTGCATCTCAATGTTAAGTTTTGTAGCTTAATTTTTATCTAGCTAAAATATTAATACTTAGTCATTATAATATCAATAGATATAAATATATTACTCCAACTACTTGCTAAAAAAAATTTTATTGCACAACTTGATCACTATCAAGTAAGTTGTATAAGATCAAGTGTTTATGATAGATTCTCTAGTATCAATATAGAGTAAACATAAAGACAAGAAGATAGTAGATTGAAAGCTTTATGATTGATTCCTTTAGCCTTTTTCAAAAAGTAGAAACAAAGGCAAGAAAACATTCTCTCACATTCACTTCCAAAAATTACATACTTAAATGTTTTTTAAGAGCAAAGAAGGTAAATGAACATCCCTATCATCATTCAATTAAATTAAGTATCAATGATTGAAATGAAGTTTTTGAATATATATTTTATTCCAATCTTAACTCATCTTGAAATCTCTATATTCTTCATAGTTGAAGCAAGTAAGTTTTGAGATTTATTTATATAGTTTTTACCAAAATAAAACCTCACTATAATGATTAATTTGCACATCCTTGTGTTCTTTGTGGTACTCAATATTATTTTTTTCAATTTTTCAAATTTTGTGTAGTAAAGGACATATTCCAAATTATTGTTGTTGTACATCTTCTCCAAAGTTACTTTCCAAATGTAGCACTCAATATTGGAGCACAATCCAAAAATCATCCTAAGGAAACTTTGAAGTTAGATCTTTGTGATTATATAGGCAAAAGGAATTGAATTATGTTTTGCTGGAAGTATTGTCTAAAGGTCTTTCCATTGACACTAGAACTACAAATTTTGGCAGTTTGTAACCAAAGTTAGAAGCAAATGGAAGCAGATTTTGGTTTGGAACTCATATGTAACCTCCAGATTTTGTTGAGGTCCCTAAGCCTAACTTTAGAAGTTGATTTGAAATTCAAGATGTACAATCACATACATAAGGTGAAATGGCACTTCATGCATAGCCATTTTCCTAGATCTTAACAATGACATTTGATAAAATACCATTGTAAGAATCTTGCTTGCAGCATGGGAGGCATGTGAAAGTAATGGTTCCAATTCATGTTTTTGAAGAGGGGTGGGATCTCCTATGCAATCTCATGTATAAATTTTAGGAGTTGTAGACAAAGATACGTTTGGGACTTCTTGAAGCATAATTTATCAAGGAGAGGCTTTGGGAGAGTGTGGAGACAAGAGAGGAGAGGAAGAGATGTAAGAGGAAAGATCCATATGTTATGAGGGCTCTCTAGCATATAGCACTTGAGTGAATAGTAGATTTTGTTTGTTTTTCAATTTTTGTTCTATTTGTACCTAGGTTGAAGACTACGGAGAATTGAGTAGAAAGTTATGAGGATTTTTAGGTTTTTTAGGGTTTAGAGTGATCCGTACACATTGAGAGCAATGGTTCAGGAATTTTCATTTCTAATCTCTTGGTTTTCATGATTAAGTTCATTGGGAATTTAGTTTGAAAATTTTGGAAATGGAATTTGAAAGTTATGAGAGTTTGTAGATTTTGGAGAGATTGTATTTTCTTATGTGAGTTGGGATGTGAGGGGTTTTCATTTTGCAGATATGGGGAGACATGGAGGAGTGCATCATGGGTTAATATCATTATTCTTGTGCTAACCATGGCTACATCTTCCCATGTGGGACCGCCTAGAGCGGCTCGGGATACACCATGTCCGGTGTGTTATTGATGCTTTATGCAAGGAGTAAAGACCCATGTGGGAAGGATACACAAGGACTATGATTGGACCACTTGGGATGTCCATGTGAGGCAAGCAACCACATCAAAAATAGTGACACTTGGGATTACGCACACTTCTTCTATCCCTTCATTGACCGTTCCAAGGATACCGATCGAGTCGTGGGAGTGGTTAGCTTCTCAGGTGGGTTGCATTTTGGGGTTACTTGAGACTAGTTTTCCATGTCCACGTCTATTCCATAGGCTGCCCCACACACTCCATGATGAGGCTAGACAAGCTTTTTGCCTACCACTTGATTTTTTGGCACGTGATCCTTGGATGAGTTAGCATGGTTCCAATTCCTCTTACTCCCTTGATGGTGTCTTTGTTATGCTAGAGGGGGGCATACAGGGCAAAGAGAGGTGGCTGCCAAGTTTCATTGATTTTAAGCAAGGGATTGGGCGGCCCTTCAAGAGGAGTCTGTTAGGGCTACACGGTTTAGGAGACAAGTTTTGCCATAGGATACCACAAAGTCCACTCAATTACGATGATGTAGGAGATTGGGTCAAGCGAGAGAGTTTAGTAGAGCAGCATAAACACTAAATCCTTTGTCTATGGCTAGTCCTATTGATGAGACTATCTCTTCTTTATGCTCACTACATCCTATGGCATTAGAAGGACTACCACTAGAGGTCTTAGATTTCAGCCGGAGCAGCCCTTATGTCTTGATAGGTCACTTTTGCACAAGCACTATGCATTGCTCCTTGCCTTTCCTCAAGAGGCTTGTCAAGGATGTTTTATGAGCACCTTAGAGATTGCTTTTAGGCATATGATCCTTCTAGTGGTTTTATCAAGTTGTTTCAAGTGGCTGTAGCAATAGCAAGAAGAGACATTCTTATGTTTGTTAGTTAGGTGTTAAGTGTTAGTCAACTTCTTGCCTGGAGAAGTACACGAGCGGTATTAGGCCGATTGCTATTGGAGAGATATTTTTGCATTTGGCCAATTGTACCATTGTCCTTTAGCACCATTCTCACTTTTGACAGCACCTCATTCCACATCATTTTGGAGTAGCTACACCTAGATGATGTGAGCCTATATCTTTAGGCATACTCTTAAATATCCATCCGGAGTGGGTTGCCCTACAAGTGGATATTTAGAATGCTTTTAATAGTGTCTCATATGCATCCATCTTTAGAGAGCTTAGGGAGGCTGGTGGATCCTTGGCAAGTCTTATTCCTTTTGTGTGGTCTTTTTATGGCTCTCTTGCTTCCCTTTACTACTAGCACGGTTGTTCATAAGAAGGAGTCACCATCTTGGAGTCAATTGTTGGTACACGTTAGGAGATCCTTTAGGGGGAACCTTATTTTCCATGGCTCACTTTAGAGCTCTTCTATCTACTACTTTGGCCATACGAGGTAGTGTATTCCACTCCTTGGCACATGATACACACTTTGTGGGCCCTATAGATCAGATTAGGCAGGCCTTAAATCACTTGACTATTGAGCTACATCTAGTTGGCTTGAGAGTCAAGGTGTCAAAGTGCAAGGCATGGTCTCCTTTAGGTATCCCTCCCCACCTTGAGCTTCTAGAGGGGTTTATCACATATATAGATGGACTACATGTTCTTGGAGTGCTTGTAGGATCCGAGGATTTTGTCACATGCTTCTTAGATACTACCCTTGCAAAAGATGTTCTCCATGTGGATGACCTTCCATTACTAGGAGATCCACATGTGGCATTTTTGTACTCTCTTCAAGTATTGCTTGTTGACCAATGTACCTCATATGCACAATTCTCCACTCCTTGTCCTTCCTATCACGTTTGAGAGCCTTTGATAGGAAGATTATGGGAGTCTTTGGTGATATTATTGGACCATGGACTTTTGAGTGTATAATAGTGGATTTGGCATGTAGACAAACAACTTTTTCAATCTTGTGTGGAAAGTTTGGCTTGCTATCTATGGAGGAGATGGCACCTATAGCATTTTTGGTTACTTAGGCTCTCTTGGCACCCCTACTTTCCACTTATTTTTTGGTTGTTGATAGGCCAATTTTGGAGACTTATGTGGTAGAGGTGGACGAAGATCCTATTTTCTCCAGATTTTATTGCGGCAGACAAGAGATAGTATTTCCCTACAAGCACAAGAGTACTTTCCATCTTTTGCTTCACTATCATCAGATTGGACTAGAGGTTTACATTCTTCCTTGATGGAGCGACAATGTGAGCATACACACATTCTCTCTTAGTTAACTCATCCATTCCTCATGCTACTAGAGCACGTCTTTGCTCTTGCTCTTGCAAGGATGCAAGCTCTTAGATCCCAACTCAACCATACATTAGGGCATTCTGAATTGCACTAGCTACTTTCTCTACAACAATGAGGTTTTGCCTAGGTTTGGTCCACCCATCTGCATCTTCACTACTCACTTGTGAGTGTGGTTCTACACTAGATATAATAGCGGTCCATATCATACAATGTTCTTCTGGAGAACAGAGGATAGCTACCTATGATACTATTAGGGACATAGTGATTGCTATGGCACAAGAGAATGGATACTTGGCTTGGAAGGAGCGTTCATATGCTTTGAAAATGACACATGCCAGGTCAGATTTATACTTAGTCCAAGAAGATCAGATGATAGTAGCGGATGTCGTGGTTACGGACCCTACGCGTGATACAGTTTTAGAGGGAGTGATTACCCATCCCCTTGGATGGGCGGCAAGTGTAGTAGCAGGTATAAGGATAGGAACATGCAATAAGGTCACCTCTTTATCCCTCTAGCCTTGGAGTTATATGGAGCAATGGATAAGGCATTTGACACTTATGTTAGGGAGTGTATGAGAGCTAATCATGTTAGGCACCACGGGATACCACTCTCACTCTCATAATTTGTAGCATATTTTAGGCAGCATGTGTCTATTGCTCTATAGAGGGCAATGGCTAGTGCAATCCATAAGAGAGAAATCATACTAGGTGATGCTTCTTTGGATGCTCCAATTGTTTGTAGACCATGCAACTTGCATAGCTTGGATATCTTAGGTGCAGTATGGCAGATTTCTCATATAGGCTCTATTGGGGCCTAGCCCCATTTTACCTTTTTTATCTCTCCCTTGTATGGCTTGATGGGGTCTTCCCATCCTCTACATGGAGGCCTCTTTTTCTCCATTTATCAAGCACAGAGGAGCTTTGTGAGTGCAAATTGGTCTTGGGAGTTTGGAGTGCTTTGATTTAGTCTATTTGTGAGTGTTGGGAGTGGGAAAGAGAAAATCAAGGGAGGAATTTTAGATCAACCCAAACAAGCATAATTTTTTTTAGTATTGTGTTGAAAGGGAAAAGAAATTCATAGGAAATTAATTTGCAATTGCCAAATGTTAATCATTTGTAGATGTATGTTTGGAGAGAAATGCTCAAGCAATTGCACTTGATATCTCTTTTGTGGGATTGGACCTATAAGGCAATGCACATTAGCCAAGAAATTAACATGAAGAAGAACTAAAATTCCTAAACCCTTTGAGAAAACATACACTTGATCCAAGAAGTGCAGTTGGAGAGAAGTGTTTTGGGTGAAGATGATAGTGAGGTGAGTGGATATACACTTGACATGTGGTATGTTAACATCAAGATCATCAAGGACTATGTAAAGAAACTATTCACGAAAAAAAATGACCTTGGATGGCTAGTGAATAATTATCAAGACCTTGCAAAGCAAGACATTTGTCTAGCATAGATAAAATTGTTTTAGAAGCAATTAACCTCATACCTATCACTAAATCAGGTTCTCTTATTTGAGCACATATTTGAAGGATAATATGGTAATTGGGTGTATATTAGCCATATCTAGCACATATGTAACATTTTTACTAATAAGACTTCTTACTACATAGTAAATTTTGAAATTCATTTTATGTTGAGATTGGATTTTTGAGTAAAAGTGAGCAAGAAATCTTTAGGATGCACCGGATTCAAGAAAGCTTCTTTGATGAATTGTGCAAATAAGATACTATTTTGAACATCATGGCCAAAGATACTACTTTCTAAGAGTGTGAGGCTATAGAGAATGTTGGAAAGAGAAAGAGTGCAAGCAAGCTAAACCTCCGTCCAGGGGTTGGACAATGTGACTTTGGAAGTAAACTCAAACCTCTAAAGCCAAAGTGCTTAATGAGAAAAGTGTGCAAGATATATTGTCTCCTTTTGAGACAAAACCAAATGATGAAGAAACTTCAAAGGCAATTTTGGAGGCCTAAATGGATGAATTGGGCCTTGAAAATGTGCCAATGCTCCCTTCCCAAATGGAATACAGTCTAAACTTACCTCTTCCTTGGTTTTTCTTGCCGAGAGCTTTCCAATGGTACCTCACCCATGTGATTCTAAGATTCCTACAATTAGATTCTCTAAAAGATTCCCTTTGATCAAAGCATGTTTGACCAACCAAATGGGACCGGGACCAGGACCAACATGTCACCCATCCAAGCAAATAATCTAAGGGTGGAGCTTGCTGACAGGTCACCTATCCATGTACCCAATCCTATGGTGGAGCTTCCTTGGAGGAGATCCTCTTTGGCTATATAATAACAAGAAGGTGCTCCTTTGGGGCATTGTAGTTTGAGTTGTGAATTTGTGTTTTCTCTCTATTTGGTTTCTCTATCCTTGAAATATTACACTTGCCTAAATTTTGTTTTGTGTGTGCATTTTGGTTCTTGAGGAATCTTTGTAGTAAGCATTTCCTTTCATCTTGTGTGCTTAATCCTTGGTGATTTGAGTAGTCATCTAGAAGCAACACCTTGATGGCACTAATAAAGCATACTAGTGTTGAGTATTCCAAACTCAAATACTTGAGATGTTCTCTTGCACAAATAACACTAAACTTTGGAGTCCAAAATTAGACTTTTGAGAGAAGAATTGACTTTGAAATTTTATGTTGAATTCAGAAAATGGAGGATGTTCACAAAAGTGTTTTGAGCAAGTTAGTAGCTTTAGACTGGAACATCACTTTTTGGCTATGAAATGATTTATTTTATGTTTTTGTGAGTTTTGCCTTGTGTTTTTCTTACAATGTGCTTTTATGGTGATATTGTTCTTTTCAAGGAGTAATTTCTGTCCAAGAGGTTAATATCTGACAATAAAGAACCCTTATGTGACATTTTCCTTTATATCTTGTTATGTTTTACTATGTCACTAAGTGAACAAACTATTTCTAGTCAAAATACTACAATTTGAATGTTTATATATTGTTATTATTCTTAATTGAAGGATCACTTGAACTAAGTGTCATCGATGGGAGAAAATAGCAATATTAATGGTTCATTATATCTTCATCAACATGGTATTTCTCAAAATCTATGCTTATCCAACAAAAATTAGAGTAAATATTCCTTTTAACTAGATTTTATCTACATCTATAAGTCAATCAACAAACCATCAAATGAACAAAATTTTGGTTGTCTTATTCTATTGGTTTATGGCCTATTAATTTTCACCATCTTATGCTACCAAGAGTTCCAATTTCATATATCTTTTCTTTTAGTTATATTATTATCAAAGCTTAAAAGAAGCTAAAAATGACTTAGTTAATGTTCCATACCCATATTTATGAACATCAATAAAAACAGCATGCATATTTTTGTAAATTTAGCCAACCTTCTAACTCACGTATGTATCATTTTTTAAAAAGTAAAAGCATTGTATAATATCATATCAAAGAAGTGAAAATTACTCTATAATTGAATATTCTTTGAAATATCAACTACAAAATTTAATTTCAAATTTACTGCATTTAATAATTTAAGTTTATTAATTTTCAAATTTAAATTCATTAGCCTTGTTAAAAAGTCCAACGAGTTCACTATGCTCATTAGCAAAGTTAATATACTTGCAATCAATAAAATCTTTGCTGGGCAATTAAAGTGTTTTCTTATGACTAAAATACTTGTAAAGTGTTGGTATATCAATAATAGTTTTATCTTGTGAATATAAATTTTATAACTTAGCAAAGATAGCTAAGGTTGAAATTATTTATGATGATGTACATACAAACACTCAAAAAGAGAGCTACTAACCATGAGATATATAGGTAAAGCTTTCATTTCAACTCTATAGATGTTACTTTGTATTTTATGGATTAATTGTGATTTATGATAATATTTTACTATCATCATACACTTAAATCTTTATCACGCAAATAATTAGAAGAGAGACTTGATATTGATGTGTGCTAAATTGATATTGTTATATTGCACATGACTATGTAACACATATTTAAATGGCTTACAAGTCATGCTCTATCATTAATTTGTTACCACTCCTTTAATACACCAGGTAATATTGATCCATATATAGCATTAATATAGTTAGCTTATGAATGGAGAGTGTGGCTATGGTAATCATACCTCTTGGATGTGATGTACATTTAACTTGGAGTAATTTTGAGATTGTTGATTCTAAATCTATGTTTGATTTAATTTGTTGCAGAATCTTCAAAATACTAAACTTATATTTGCTTGATTCTTATCATAAATTTACAAGTTATATTCTTAGCCAATCTTGTCTCTTTTATCTTGTGTACCTTTTTCTTTATTTATTTTGATTGTCCATAATATTATATGAAGTGATGATAAATACATTGTATAATATACATGCATTATCAAGTTATTGCAAAGTGTAGCAAGTTAATACAATGGTTTTATGATTTTATATACTATGAATACAATTAGAGGTTGATAAGTATAGTTTTTATTATGATATTTTGCTAAAATTTATCAAAAAAAATTAGTTTGGCATGATTATATTAGATAAAACTAACCAAAGTTAATCAAAGTAGCTCAAGAAATGATTAAGTAAGCTAGAACATAAAATACAACAAGAGATTAAACTTTTATTTTATTATGTAGTGAAATAATTCACCTAAACACTAGTTAATTTAGGATTTGACCAAGTAAACCTATGAAAATAAATGGTTAATATCACTAGAGAAATATGAGGATGATATCTTTAATATTTAGTAAGAAATCCTAAAGAATCTCTTATAGATTCTCTAAAAGAAATTTGAATGTCTATAGAGTTATAAAAGTAAGAAAGAAAAATTAAGAATCTACTTATGTGTTTCCTTGTTTAGCTTTAGAAATTTATAATCTAATTAATTATTAAATTTCATGTAGTTAATTTATTACTAGTAAGTGTAAAAGTCACTTCTCATTGTTTGTTTGTGATAAGCGAGGAATGTTTCCTTAAGTACAAGAGTATCATGTTTAATCATAGTCCATTTACTAGTAAGTGTAAAAGTCACTTCTAATTGTTTGTTTGTGCTAAGCAAGAAATGTTTCCTTAGATATAAGAGTACCATGTTTAATCATAATGAACTATTTGTTGATGTAATTTAATGATGTTAAAGTGGATTCTAAAGTGGGTTGCTAAGGTTCTTAGTAGAAGTGAGATAATTAAGACAAAATTTGAGTTCACCTAAAATTTGTGCAAGAATAAATGTTAGAAGTTGAGTAATTTCAATTCTTAAGGGAAACATGTTTGATTTAGTTTGGATTTCTGAAAAAATTCACTTATAAGTTTAAGTTTAGCTATATCATATGTAGTACATAGTTAATCTTGAAGTTCTTTATGTCTACTGAGGACATTTTAAGCTCTTAGATAAATAGAGCTTCACTTACTATCTAGCATTTTATGAGTCCTTAAGTGAAGGGAGTGTAAATAGGTCGATAGCTCTTCCAATAATTGTTCTTTATAATAGTGAGAAGATAGAGAGTGGACTTCAAAGAACTCTTAATTTTTATTCCATAGTATATTTAATTGAAATTCATGGATCTTATTCACTTTCAAATAGTTTTAATTACTTCAAATTCTGTATGAAATTTATCCAAAAAGATATAGACTCACTAATTATTGTTTGGATGATTTTTCTTGTGAACATATTTAGAAACAAAAAAATGTTGAAATGTAGAGTTTATTTTAGTAGTTGATTAAGAATCTTTTATTGAGTACACACTAATTTATAGGTAAATCTCTTGCTATACCTAAGCAGTTCAAGAAAGGATAAGACATTTGGTATTTCAATGGAAATATATTTGAGCTAATTAAGAGTAATGTCTATATACCTTTAGGAAATATGGGATTTTTGGATAATAAAGAGGCATCTTATGGAGTATAGGTTTATCAATCTCTGGAGAAATCTCTGAGCCTTCTAAGAGCATTGGATATGCTATTTGAACAGAATTCAAAAGTATGCATGGTAGACTAATTGTATGTAAAAGGTCCTTCAATCAAATTATGAGAAAAATGTCCTAAGTGCACATAGGAAATTAAATATATATGCAAGTAAGATATGATTACTACATTTGAGTTTACTTTGATGTCAAAATTCATATCCAAGTGAGAAAATTTGAAAGTAAGGATACACGAGTTTAGCAAAGTTTGAAGAATAAGCTCTTTTTGATGACAAAAAAGGAGTATCCAAGAGTAACTTTGTGATGATATAAAAGAGTATCCAAGAGTAACTTGGGTTTAGAGAGATATGGAAAAGAGTAGAGATAAAATAATAGGTATGAAAGAGATATTGAGAATTTTTTGTTACAAATTTGTCCTTAGAATGTGCTATACTTAGCTATACATTTTTATTGAAGCTACAAGTGGTAGTCTTTGCTGTAAGTTGTTTTCTATAAATCCACTAAAGAGGATATAAACTAGTGGAACTTCGAAATTCTATCTGCGGGTTCGGCTAAACTTGGATATCATAGACGCGCCAAGCAAGTCGGCCAAACCCTTGGGGTTGGAGGAGATGTGGATGGCGGGTGGTACTTTTAGGACAGACAACATGGGAGATGGGGAAAGGCCGTTCCGCTCCACATTCGGATCTGCCCGTGCCCGTCCTCGTCCTTCCTTCCCTCTCTCATCTCGTCTCTTCTTCCCTACCTTCCATCTCCGTTCCCCGAAACTCTCCTTTGTCTTCTTCCTTCTTCGAGAACAATAGCTCCACAGAGAGAGGAGCAGGAGGGGAAAGGACTACCGAAGGAGAAAGGAGTTTCTGGAGCGGTGGTCTTGTTTGTCAGGGAATTGCGCTCGAATTCGAGGATCGAATTCGCGTCGAAGAGAGGAAGAGGAGGAGGAGGAGGGTAGGGATTTTGGGAGGTGGGAAGGAATTTGATGTGAGGAGGAGGAGAGGTGAAACGATGTCTTGGTTTTCGAGATCGTTTTCGATGAATGAAAATAGGGGTAAGGAGGAACAGCGGGCGGCAGACGAGGAGGAGGAGGAGGATGATGATGACGAAGAGGAGGAGGAGGAAGAAGGATTGGATTTGGCCGCCATTGCATCGGCGACTGGAAAAGGTGTGAAGGAGGATTTGTCGCAGTTAACGAAGACGTTTACCAGGCAGCTTTGGGGAGTGGCTTCTTTTCTGGCACCACCTCCGGTTGAACGAGAGCGATCTTCGTCGGGTGAAAGATTAGATGTTTCTTCGTCTTCTTCTTCACAGCAGGAGGGATTCACAAGGAGGGAGAATGAAGCGACGAGTAGGGATACATCGGGGGATAGGGAAGGTTTTGTTGCCAAATCCGACAACGAGGTATCTGCAGGGGACAGGACGGTAAGCAGTACATTGGCGGAGGAAATTAGCGGATTAAGAGTCATGTCTTCTCCTCTGAAATTTGTGGAGCAGAGCTCGGCTCCGACTACTCCCAGAGGGGGCCCGAGACTGACGGGGCTGCGGAGCGACTTTGCGGAATTGAGAGGGAGCGTGGCCACGGGGCTGTCTCGCATCTCGTCCTCTGTTATTCGCGTGGTGTCTGGAGATAATAGTGGAGATGATGAAGAAGAGGAGCTCGAGTCGAATTCATCATCGGCTGCAGCAGGTAATGTTCGAACCCCCCGCTCCTCGGAAGGGGTTGATCAGGGCTCGAAATCGTCGAGTCGTGGCTTGGACTCGTTTCTGAAACCACTACTTGGGAACATGCTTGCGAGAGAAGGAAGCGACAAGGGAGATGCATCGTCCGAGGACGAGGATGAGGGGCCAACCACGAACAAAGTCCAGTATGAAGTGAATGCCAAGGCCAAAGGAAGTGATACCTTGCCCTCTGCCTTTGCCAGCGGGATCGATGGAATTTCAAAGTTTCTGTTACATATTGTCCAGGACGAGGAGTATGATGAAAAGGATGACGAGTCGGATGAGCGTCTGGATGCTGTTGGTCTGACTGAAGCTGTGGTTACATTTGCAAGGAACATCGCCATGCATCCAGAGACATGGTTAGATTTTCCGTTACCAGAGGACGAAAATGACGATGGTATGATTTTGCTGGCCCTCACCCTAAACCCATCCTAATTGTTGTTGGGAACGAATCGAAACGTCTTGTATTGTTTTGCTCCCGAAGTCGCGTAAAGAATTCTTGCTTTGACCATGAGGCCTTCGATATATTGGTGCTTCAGTGACGCCAAATGATGTTGGAGGCAGATTCATGATTTCCTGCCTAGAACTTGCGTGCAAATCAAACTTTAATGTTTGATTCTGTTCTTAGGGAAGAGGATATATATTACAGTCAATTCTAGGTTGCTTCAAGTTTGAGAAAGTTTGAGAACTCTGTACTTGAGTCGTGAGCAAGGATTTCTTCCCGGCCAATTTTGTAGGCGAACGACGGCGACTGTGGATGCTAATCTTAGGCAACTTTTACTCTCTCTTGTGACAATCATACGATCAGCATTTCTAACCGGATTCTGTACTTAGTACTGGGGCTGTACTAAAAGTTGATGCTTGCTAGCAAGCCAGATGATAGTGACGTCAATAAGATAATACGTAATAAGATAAGACACCGGAGTCCATGCGGTGATGACTTCTCCCATCATCCTCAATATAATGTACTTAGCTTAGCTACAGTGGGTTGTTTCTGTGGTTGCAGATTTTGTAATGAACATGACTCAGAAACAACATGCACACGCGTTGGAGCTCGCCGCCCCTGGTCTGAAAGCTCTGAGAATTGAGCTCTGTCCAAACTACATGTCTGATGGGCGCTTTTGGCTGAATTATTTTGTGCTTTTGCACTCTAGGCTGAACCCTGAAGAAGCACAGTTACTCTCCACTTCACAGGTACAATAATGGGTGTTTAGAGAGTCGTATTTATTGCATGCTTCATGTTTTGTTAGGGTTTTAGATCCACTACACAAACGGTTTTTTATTGAATGTTATAAGTGGATATTAACTTAGGAAAGTGTAGCATTACGCAGATGCCGCTTACCTTTTTTATACATTGCATGCGCTGTAATCACTGCAGAGCGAATATCGGCTAATTAGGTCTGCTGTTTTGATATTACCTTCAAATATTTTAGATATGACATGTTCGTTCGCATCTAGAGGCTTGAATAAAATCGTCAGGTCATATATGGGGTTTTATATTCGGCTAATTAGGTCTGCTGTTTTGATATTACCTTCAAATATTTTAGATATGACATGTTCGTTCGCATCTAGAGGCTTGAATAAAATCGTCAGGTCATATATAGGGTTTTGATGCATTGTTAAATATCATAAGGTCCTTTGGGATAGGTACTGAAAACATGTCACTGGAGCGTGTTCCTTTGTGGATTATAGGTTGTGAAGGGTTCTTAGATTCTTTGCGAGCTAGGTACTGTTAACATGTCGCTGCAGGGAGTCCCTCTTGTGGATTATAGGTCGTCAAGGGTTCAAAACTTTGAAAGTTTGTTCTAGCTACTTCGTAAAAGCGGATTTTCTTGGACCTAAGCCTACGGCTGCAAATTGTCACTCTGCATCTGTTCGGTTTTTTTAGCATTGAGCTGGAGTTACGGCCGAAAGTTGGTTGAGGGGGGTTGAGTTTTAGGATTCTGTGTAAGTAGGATTCTTAGTAATGGTTTCAAGAACGAGGCGAGAATATGTGGAAGACTTGGGCCTCCGGTTATGACTCCTGGTCTTTCCTCACTGGCAAATGTCTCTACTAGAATAGTCGAGTTACATCCATAGTTGCTTCAGGTTCTGGTTCATATTTCCTCAGAGTTTTAAGTTGAATGGGTCAATAGAGAATTGGGTAGAGACTCTTTGTGTATGTGTCACAACAGATGCTCGCTGAATCATGGCAATCAACTAGTTGTTCTTCCGTTGCCTCTCTAACTGGACAATGCTCGTGCTACCAAGTCTTTTAAGCTTTTGAGTACATACGGTCAGGAATGAGTTTTGGGGAAACTAGGTCTGAAGGTTAAACTGTCTCAGTACAGAATGCATTATTCCATCTGTGGTTCCGCAGAGGTAGAGCACTACTGTTTTAAGACGTAAAATATTTCGTGAGGATTTAGCAAACACAGCCCTTGGTAGCATCGTAATAGAGGTCCGTGGTCTGGAACCTGATGTTAGAGCGTCTCGAATTCGAGATTAAATGACCGTCTTTTTCCAATCTTTCTGAAACTGCAGTCAAGGGACTACCTTCGACGCATTGTTTAGAGTTGTGCATCATCATTTAATTTTGTAGGTCCGAGAAAGTCGTTTCAGAGGATTTAGAATTTGTCTGGATTTTCCTACTGCGATGTCCAGATCTCTGCAAGCACTCGTTTGTGCAATTGGGACATTCAACATCTGTGGTTAATTGCAGTTGTTCATGAAGCCTTTCGGGACTTATCATATAGCCTATTGCAATCATGTTATAATGCTTGTTTTGTTGCTACAGGTTTTGAGCGCACGGGCATCACTCCTGCGGGAATTACAGAAAAGGGATGGTGTAACTGGTGACCAAGATTTGAGTAAAGATCATGATCGAACTCGTGAATTGTTGCATGGAGATATTGAACGAAATAAACTGGAACCTCAGTCTTCAAGAGACAATGCAGAGGACGAAATTAAAAGTCGTCCATCTGAAAGCAAGGGACCGGTTGTGACTGATAAAGGCCTGAGCGATGTCAGAGTATCTCTTCCTTCATCTGGGCAAGAGACTAAATCCTTAGCTCAGAATGTTGAGGAAGCGGACCCAGTAATTAGCGCTCGGAAAGAAGCAATAGGGCAGATCTTAGCTGTGGAGCGCAACGTAGAAGCTGGTAGTAAAAGATTTCCGATGCTTAACCTGGAGGATGACGAGGCAGAGGTAGACGAATGGCTCGACGATGAACCATCCACCAATAAGCAAGCTCTCGTTGGTGGTCAAAGTCTGACGGATTTGGGCAACATGGATGAAGATGTATCATTCAGTGATTTCGAAGACGACGAACCTACTCAAAGTGCCGATGGTTCCAAAGAGTCAGGCGCATCTGCTAAAAGCACAACCACTCCAGGGGCCAACAAAGTCGGAACATCTTCAGCCAGGGAAGAGAAGGGAGATGGTGCACAACTGAGGAACTCAGAGAAAGGAGATTTCAACGACTGGTTGACAGTTGATAACGAAGATGCTGTCTCAGCATCTTCGTCTCCATAAGGATCCTAGATTGGCTCTCCATTATTTAACAAATAATTGCTGACCTTGCATGGCCAGCCCAAAATTCCTTCCTTTCGTGAACCTTGCCAGCATGTACTTTGTATAAGCCATGCACATTGCTGAGAGGTAAAAATACGCAGTCATTGTAAATACAGTGGGGTCCTGGTTCCCCACCACCTCAAGTGCAGGTCATCCAATGACGTGATGTGCGGGCTGCGCTTGGAGATAGTGTAATTAAAGTTGGATCACATGTACCTTATATCCATAGTCGTGGGTAATAACGCAGATGGATACAGTCCACGTTTTGTAATAATATTTAGGTTTGAGCTGACCCTGACTTTCAATCAGAGATTGAGTTTCTATCAAGAACTTGTCTCGTTGCAGCTTACATACAGTTTAGTCTCCATCGAGATGGTAGTGTGGCGAAACTCACCCTTTTCCTGCCTTGGTGATAGTAGCTGCTTATTTTGTCTTGAACCAATTGATCGGAAACGCGATAATTGTTAAATCGAAGTTTGGTCTGTTGTTGAATCGACATCCTTTAGAACACAGAGTGATTTGTTTGGGTCCCAGTAGACTGCTTTGTGTGTTGGCCATTTATCCGAGGTTGCAAAGCATTAAATTGCGACTAAGTGGATTGTTCCATCTCGAAGTACCAGGTTACAGACCTCACAAGGGTACTTACTTTCTCCACTGGCCGGAGCCGTAGTGAGCCTCACACGATTGGACTCATTTTCTTTTGCCCCACTGTAGTCGAAGGATGTCTAGATTTTCTGTCTTGCTCCCCTCTTGCTGGTTTGTAGTTTGGATATCATATTATAAACCTCAGGAACTAGTTCGGAGGTCAGAAACATTGTAGTGGTTACTATGTGGTTTCGCGGTCATGCCTGGCTTACCTTGCCTTCTCTCCAGTATGATCCTCAGCTGATTAAGAGTATCCACACCTCTCAAATGATAGCCTGAGATCCATCAAGACTGTCCCTCTTTTCAAGCTCCCTTATTCCCTTGTTGCACAATGCTTTAAGATGCGAATACCGTTAATAGATCTATTTTTGGCCATGTCATTGCATGGACAACGTTGGATTTTATTTTCCCTTCTATTGTCTAGTTCTAGATCTGCTCTAAGATGCCAATAGTTGCAATCAATCTTCTATCTATCTTTTGTCAGGACATTGCTCGATAGTTGTCCCGCCTTGACCACTGCCAGTCAAGTGGCAATGGTTCAAATACAGTGTGCTCCTAAATTGTTGACTAATTGTCATGTCTATGCAAATACACGGTTCGGAATTGTCAAGTCCTGTCTCTGGGGACTAAAACTCTATTTTACTTTAGTCTTAACCGCCTCTTATCACCAGCGCGCTCGTGTTATGGCAAATTCCAGGCTGTAGCCCTTCGCTACCCTTTGTCTCTAGAGAGCCTTTCTGAAACAGCGTCAACAACAGCTGTAGTGTCCTCTGTTCGAACACCATCTTCCTGTAGTTTCCGTGATCTTACGAAGGTTTGGACTACACGCCTCTTCACTAGTTTCAAGCCCGTGCTTCCATGATTTTCAACTGGTTCCAACCCTTCACTATTTCTTCCTCTCAAACTTACGAAGATGTCAACAGGAGTTGCAGTGTTCACCAGTTAGAATCGTGCGCTAAGCTTGCTTCGTTTCCAATAACTCTCTAACTCGGCACAGGAAGTTTGAAAGTTGAATCCTTGCCAAGAAATACTACTTGTGAATGCTCAGCAGTTAGGTTCCTTTTATGTCTGCTCTAAAGCGTCTAGCCACTCACTATTCCCTCTGAAAAGTTACCCTTGTCAACAGCACTTGCGAAATCTTGGCCCCTTAGATTCCTGATATAGGTCTTTTCCTTTAACATTTCTTCCGACAACTTGGAACTAGTCAGCAGCAGTTGGCACGCTTGATCGACTTCATCGTATACTGCACGTTCATACGACGTGAGTGCCAGGGTCAAATTGTTCTCAATCGCAAGGCTCATTTTGTCGAGCAGGTTAAGGAGAGAGACACGACAAAAGGAGCCTTGTCTATCTCTCTCCTTAACCAGCACGACAAACAACTCCTTTCGCAGTCTGAATCTCATGCTTTCATGCTTCTGTTGCCTTTTAGTCTTCAACGATGATATGCTCTGGTAGCTATAACTCACTTCAACAACAATCATTATCTCCGAACTGGACAAACTGCAACGACGGTACTCATCAGCCACATCGGCCGAACTCATGAATATCCCGTATCTATTCTCTTCTGGATTACTCAACATCCTCTTCGCAATCGTCTCCTTATTGTCCATGCTCTCCTTAGCTGTGGTAGCTTCGCTCATGTGACCACATGCCTCATCGAATGCTTGATCACTTTGACTTAGTGGTGATAAAGATGATTCAGTGTTATTCATCGTTGTTTCTTACCCGATGTAATGGGAGTATGTTATCTCACAGAAAGAAAAAATACAGTGTACCAAGAATCGGTCCTCACTTCACTTTACAGCAGATACCACCTGCCTAAGCTGCAAGAGCCAATGCAAACCATCACAATAGCTCTTCCTTCTGCTTACCGTAGCTTCTTAGCACTTGCTTTTTGCTTCTCACTTGAGTTCCTTCCTTGCCATGATGGACGAGGAGCCCCTTTTTGCCACTCTTCCCAAATCTCGTGGGGTCTTACAAGAATTGCAGACTTTTTCTCCTGATCAGTCGACTAAAAGGCTTATGTCCAAGTTTGGTTATCCTTTTCTTTTCGTCTTGCTTCTTACGCCCGTTTTCTTCCCTCCCCGCTACGTGGAAATTCTTGCCCCTTATAGAGTTGATGTTGTACGAGTTTAGTTAAGGTAGGGATACAGTCAAGGTCTTGGGGGAGTCCCGTACGTGGAAGAGATTCTCAATGACTGGACTGTATGTTCTCCACTTACGTGGTTGTTCTTGGAGTGTAGTAGGTACCTCGTGTTGGTGGACTCGGTTGGTACATGTCCTGGTTCGCAGTTGACTGTGTTGACGGGAGTGGGTGACCACAGTCCCCGATGTTGCTCTGTCATCGTTGCTTGATCAAGCATAAGCAACCCTTCCACAGCCAAGGAATCCCCAGCACTTCCCCTCGGAATATTATATTTTAAAATTCATAAATGCTGAAAAGGAAGTATGAGGTGAGGATGAACCTATAACTTTTTGGGTTCCTGGATTTGTAAAAACACAAGTGATTTTTCACTTAGATAGATATTTTTATTGATTGATATGGAATGCAAAGTTTATGCTGATATTTATAGTATTTTTGGTCAGTTGAGTTCCCTCACCATTTCTATTTTATGGTTGTTGATAGATCAATCTAAGAAATATATGAGACCATTCAAGATGAAGGAGAGATTGATTTCTCCCCTCCACATGGAGAGATAGTTTCTTCTCCAATTGTTATCATAGCAAACAAGAGATTGTTTCTCTCCACGGGCACAAGGGTGGTTTCTATCCTTTGCTTCTTTACCTTTTGATTAGACCAAAGGTTTGTAGTCTTCATCAAGGATCTACATTTTATTATATGTTATATTTTCTCTTAAGTGACTTATCCAATCCTCGTGCTACTGAAGTATGTCTTTGCTCTTACTCAAGCAAAGGTGCAAGTTCTTGGAGTCTTAGCTTGATGATGCATTAGTACACTCCAACTCACACCAACTACTTTCTCTATAGCGATGAGGTTTTGCCTAAGTTTGGTTCACCCATTTGTATCTTTATTATTCACTTGTATCTTCATTATTCACCAGTGAGTATAGTTCTACACTAGATGTAGCAATGTTCCATATGACACGATGTCTTTTTGGAAGACAAAGGATTGCTAACCATGATGCCATCAAGGATATAGTGTTTGCCATAGCACGAGAGAGTGAATACCATACTTGGAAGGAGCGTTGGTATGCTTTGTAAACCACACAAGTTAGGGTATACTTATATTTAGTCCAACATGATCAGGTGATAGTAGTGGATATTGTGGTTATGGACCTTACACTTGATGTAGTTTGGAGGGAGTAATTACTCATCCTCTTGGATGTGCAGAGAGTAAAGTGGCATCAAGTAAGGTCTCCAAGTATATGAGCATCCAATGAGGTCAACTCTTTGTTCCTCTAGCCTTAGAGTTATATGGAGCGATGAATGTAGTATTTGACACATTTGTTAGGGGATGTATAAGGGCATATCACTTCAGACATCAAGTGTACTATTCTCAATCTCATACTTTATAATGTATTTGGGACTTAGCCCCATTTTACCTTTTTCATCTCTCCCTTGTATGGTTTGATGGGGTCTTCCCATCCTTCATTTTTTATACATGGTCATCCTTCTCCTTTATAATGTATTTTAGATCATGGGTGTTTATTGCTATATAGAGAGCATTGACTAATGCAATTTATAAGAGAGTAATTATATTAGTCAATGCTTCTTTGGATGCTCTAATAATTTATAGACCATTCGAGAACTCTGACATCTTAGGTGTTGTAGAGCAGATTTATCACACCGACATTTTTAGGATTTAGCTCCACTTTACCTCCTATATCTTTTCCTTGTAAGGTTTGTTGAGTATTCCTTCTTATTATCCTATGCGGTTGCGTCTTTCTGCTTCATCAAAATAAAGTGCCGGTCCAAAGCTTCATTTGATATTCATTCATTTGTTTAGTTTAATCGATAATAAGCTTACTCATCTGAGCATAATTTCTTCTTTGAGAGGCGGCATCGATAGATTGTTTAAGTCATTTGATCCTTTTAGTATATCGGAAAACACTTACTGTTCTATTTTCTATTTTCCATTTATATCTTCCCATCCTTCTTGTGTTCTATGAGGTCGGCTTTATTCTTTATATAGAAAACAAATCTACATTGGTGAGTAGTATAAACCTTGAACTACTCATTGATTAATACCTACCCGAACAGAGTCAATAAAAAGTTCATTCCTATGAACAAAAGCTATAATATAGACTACAAGATGTATAGATGGTTTTAACTCTCGCCTTCTTGACTTGAAAATCGATAAATAAACAATCCTAGTGTAAGAGATAGTAAGTTCATCACTTTCTTTCTCAGGTTTGCATGCACGGGGAAAGATACAAACAGAGAGAACTATTTATAAATAACTAAGTTCTCGCTTGTATATACAATTCATGTGAAACTAAAGATTACAGAAGACTATGAGTGATCTTACAATTCCTTCACTAGATATAGCCTTCAACGACGACAACCAAGGTTTCACTCTAAAACATTCAAAAAACAGACTTGGGTGTTTTCACGAATAGAGGTTTGAGAGGGCTTTTGGCACCATGACATGCTCAACATGTTCCAAAACGGAGTGGATCTTTACTTCCCCAAAATTTGGGCTTCAACTTGTAGCTTGTTTTAAGCCAACCACATGAGGCACTAGTAGAAGGACGATAACGTGAAACAGAGACCATTCGTTCCATGATTGTACCATTTCAGGAGAAGGATCTCCAAGGTTTTGAACCTTGTTTACTTTGATCTCATCATGGGTAATGTATGTTTTCCACATCTCATTACTCCGGTGAGAAAAAAATGGTGTTGCACCTGGAATATAGTAACGAATATTGTTGACATTGAATTTCTGATTGATATTGTCACTGGTGATATTATTCTTCTTGAAAATAAATAAAGATATCAAATAAAGTTTTGTCACTAGGGGCATTGCTTCTGTACTAACGGCCCTCCAAGGAATCGTGTAGTATTTGCAAAAAAAATTATTGTCTTGTAATTATTTGAAAGACTGAAGTTCACACCCAATAAAAACGTGGAAGAAACACGTCACCTTGGCGACTGAATAACACCACGATGTAATTGTGATATTTGGTCCAGTGGGTCAATACTTAAATTGAAAAGTGGACGAAAATTTACATTTCGACTTAACTTTTCGATAAATCATTAGCAGGATCATTAAATGACATCCATCTCGATCAAATACATGTTTCGAAATGGGGGATCCTTCAAGAAAATCATCTCAATCAAGACCTCCAACATAGGCACATCTTTCTGCTCTGCTGGAATTCCAACAAAAAATTATTCAAATGCAGTTACGACAGGTGAATTTATTTATTTCTAATTGAACTCGACCAATTATTTGAAGAACGAGACAGTTGTCTCTCGATACCTGGTTAGCTAACTTTACTTCAGCGAGTCCTCGAACAAAAAATTTCCTAATAGAAGTTTATGCATTTTTAGGTTTTCTTCTCAGGGACACAAAATTAAGTCCATCGACTACAGGGCATGAGAACAATAGAGAGCTTGGAACTGGGCTTGTGAGCTTAGAAACACTAGTCACTACAACAGTCGCACTTCTTCTCATTGTAAAGACTTCGTCCAACACCTTTCATTTAGTCCCTTGACTTGGAGGTCAATTGTGTCCCTACTGATGGATAGATAACACATAATTAAGTAGAGACTCACAAGCCGTGATTCTCTTGCTCCACTGGGCAACATTCCATTCTAATAGATTGAAAGTAATTGTCTTACTAGCTAGAAAGACGTTTAGATGATCTAAAGCTTGAAAGAAACAAGTCATAAGACCAACGACTTTCAACCTTACCTTCAGCAGTGTGACTTATATTGACTTCTTATTTGATACCTTAGGATGATGCATAACTCTTTACAGGCCAAAAGGATGCTCTCTCAGTCAATCTAGTCTGCAATCTATGATTGTTTTGTACTCAAACCTAAAACTAATTCCCACAATGCAGAACTTAAATGAAGTTAATGAAATGCCACGAACGAGCAGAGACCTTTATTCTCTCTTTCATAACGGGTTATATAATATTCCTTTCCTTTGCCAAAAGGTGTCCGCTGGTTTGTTTCCATTATATCTCATTTAGCATCACAAGTAATCTACGATCCTCACATGTTGCATTTTTTACTTTGATGGCAAAATCTAAAACCTGACTTAGTAACCCATCAAAAAAATTCGCGTACATCAGAAACAAGATACAACTGCAATTCTCAGGGAATCTTTATGATACCCCGGCAGTATCCAAAGCTGGTTTTAAAATACAGCTCATTGTCATTCTGAGCAGCCTACTACTACTGCCCTCTAACTGTACTTGAGGCTCTTCTGCTAAACATCCATTTAGCTCGTCTGATTATGAGTACACTTAAGACTGCTCACACTTGTACGGAAATGCTAGGGGGTGAAGGCTTTGCCGTAAAAATTTACCGGACACGACAACACACATGAGACCGTAAAGTCGTTTACAGAAATCCCCCAAAATTCAGGACAGAGTAACTAACAAGGGCACGCAACATTTTACGGGAAGGAACTGAATACGGTCACCTCGGCACACATGCCGGAAAATATTACGGGACCGCCCGTAAATCGTATTGATGAACCGCTACGGAAATCCGGAAGTGTCCACTTGAAACCCCCTACTACTACTACTACTACTGCTGCTGCTGCTGCTGCTGAAACCAGTTTTTGGGTCCCGTAGGATCACACGCTTTCTACCGGGACAAGGTGGCAGAAGATCGAATATTCTCACCCCAAAAGAAACAACTGATCGGTGCCGTTAAGGAGTTCAACATGCAGAGGCGGACAAGACCCAAATCAGTTTAAATAACACAAAGAGGAAACACGAACATAAGAGTATCACTGAAGTGCTGTTCACGGGAAAGATGTGGCCCACCACCCCCATATTTTACGCAACGAATAAAGAAATTCACATTGGAACGGAATAATCAGCCCAAATCTTGGTGAGGGACAAAAAGGTTAAGAGCCCAAATAAAATACAGAGCGCGTACTCTCCTCCAACTGATGGAGCGACACGCTATTTGTTTCTCTGAGAAGAAATCGCGACGTTATATTTTTAGTCAGTTACGTTTAGTGATAACAACAACATAAGACGACATCAGACGTAATAGAGGTCACACCCATCTCCGTTCAATTGGGTTGCATTAAGTGCAACAGTATAGTAGTCTGCAGTATCAGATCGATTGACGTTGGTACCCGTGAAATGTTGACTTGCATGTTGGATTCCAATTTCAGGTTCGTTTGTGCACAATGCACGGGCTTGGATAGCATCGAAACTTGTATTTATTCTTGCATCGTGACATTAAACGTCGTGACATTCTTTATTTATCAAGACAAAGGCTGCTTGTTATAGGTCATCAAAGTCAACATTTTGGTCTCCTTTGCAATATCTATCAATATGATTGTGTCTTGCTTCTAGAGATACTTTTCAAGCATTATTTGTCGACAGGTTTATTCTTACTTTATAGTTGCTTGTTATTTCAAGGTTAGCAAAGCAACCAACGTTATTCCCTAATACAATCGATCAAAGATAGAACATATGGTAGACTCACATACTTACTAGTCTCCTCACTTATCGCTTATGGTCTCTAATACAATCAATCAAAAATAGTACATCCGGGAGACTCACTTACTTACTAGTCTCTTCACTTAAGGTCTTTATTTGATTGGGTTGGAATTCTCTCCTACAATGGGAAAGACTTGGGAGCTTAGCTCAAAGCTTCTCCTTGAGTGATGACTTCCCATTTATTTTTTAGTAGTTTATCACAAAACTACTATTGAGGTTGGGTTTTCCACATCCATCTCTCATAGAGCTTGCAGATCAATGTGCATGTGGTTCTCCATATGACATACAAAAGATACACTTTTTATGATGTGTAGTAATAGGAGGAAAACACACCAGAGTCTATGATGCAGTTCTTGATACAGTGATTCAAATCTTACAAACTACACATACCCATGTTAAAATTGAGTGATGGTTGGATCTAGTAGGACCATTTATTTTTCGAGTACAAGCAGTTATTGTTACTTTCATAGACTGTCATCAGGCCTTGCATGATGTGGTGGTGGTGAACCTCCTACGAGAAAAGTCATTGGTATGGGCAAGTGCACAAGGGAGAGCAAAAACAACCATTTCCTCTAGGGGCAAGGAGGACCACTACACGGCCAGACTATCCTTGGATACCCCTTGGTGATTGATATTTTTGTGCACCTTCACCACCACTTTGACAACCTCCTCTAGGAGGCAGCATGAGATTCCTTATACAGGAGAGGGCCACTAGCGGTCTCCTCAACCATGATCACTTCTTACAATTGCCATTGCATATTAATCAATTTGCAACATGCTCAGGTTTGAGGTCTTCACCAACGAGTAGATGCAATATGAACACCCAACATGGCTAGGGTAATCCTGCCCCATTATCAATCTCAAGCTTTGCTGAATTATGTAACATCTCAAGATTTGTTTTCTCACATATTTTTCATATACTTGTATCTTAACATTTGCATCCTCATCTAATTCTGGCTATCTTTTACATTCTTCAGTGGAGAAGGAGACCACGGGGAAAGATACAACATAGATGATGAATCCTACGAGGTATGTTTACAAGGGGTTTTGAGATTTGGAAAATGGAGTAGCTTAAAGCTGTACAAAAGTCATGTTCCGAATTAGAGATTACTACCCAAGAAAGGCATGCTTTTCACTACTCATTACTGCAAAGGAGAGCCTGAGGGGAAGAGAATTTGACCCTAATTCGGTAGATTCTGTTCACCAATTTTCATTATATTTAACTTCATCTTTCATGAAAGTATCTTATTTATATTTATCGATATTCCCTTCCTGCAACCTAAAAGTTAAGTACAGATCAAGGTACGTGAAGTTTGTGGGTCGTGTGTTCACTTTATTGTCCTTTCTTCCTATCGATCAGGTTCATGTTTTGCTCCTTTGTTGCTATATGTGTTATGTATCTTGCACATATTTGAGAAATAAGTTACCTGTCTTTCCATTATAGCATTAAGTACCCTCTGAGCATTAATACAAAGTTAAGGAATATAATCCTGTCGTTTCCGAAGATGTGTTGTTTTGTTTCCGAGGACCATAACTAATGATTGGATATGAAAGAAGCGTAATGTCTGTAAAATTTTGTCGAGTTATCTCTTATAACAATCAGAATGAATTTCATCCCTAGACCACTATCAACCCTTATAATCCTAACATAAAATACACCAAAGATGTGAATCGTAAACATCTACGCAAGTCAAGGCTAACTCCTTTCTCTTGTACTATTCGAAATACATATTTCCCTCACGAAATTTCCTGATGATTCAATGTTACATGAGCAATAATCTCTATCTGAGTCTTACAACCGAAAACAAAATACACACCTTCTCACTTTTAGATCAAGCATTTTGTCTATAGCTTCAGCAATTGGTATCCTTATGTGACATTGGGATTTCCTTTCCGACATTTTTCAGTATACTTTATTGTGAATATATCTATAAATGTCAATACGAGGTGTATGGCCACTTGCTTCGCTACTTCGGGCAAGGCAGGGATGAAGTCGCATGTACTTTTGTGGAGGTTAACTATAACTACCTTCTGCCTCTCTCAAATGTTGAGCGTTTAAAGACTCGAGCCCCCATGGCCCAGGTTGCAATACACTCTATCGAATCCCCTTCCACTCCAGTCTCATCTCATAATATACTAGTGTAACGTTACACTAGGGAGTTTCAGAAATAGTTTTATGAAGCTTTGCATAGTTTCTTAACTCCATTTATTAAGGGTACAAAAATCACTATGGGGTTTGTGTGAGAGGGAGAAAGGAATCCATTACAAACTTCCGTCCAAGTTCCTTGTTATTAGCAAACTCCATAATAGGAAATTATGGATATGAAGTTTCGGCCAGCACACTATGAAACATTAATTACACTTTAGAGTTAATGAAGTGTCTGATTTAATTTGAATCTAGGTGCTAGCCACCAAAGTGGGAGATGGTTTTTCTATAGATAGTTTAATAGGTCAAGAGGAATTGACCATTGATAGGAAGGCTAAAGAGGGAATTCATTTACAGTGCTACCCATTTCCTCACTTTCCTTGCTTGAAAGGATCTATCTGTCCGCATTGTGAATTCATAGTGATTAATTTCCTAGCTTGAATGGTTCTCTTGGTCTAGAGAGTGTGGATTATTGGCTTGAGTGGTCTCTTTACATGTCGGAGAGTGTGAATTCATAGTGATCCATTTTTCTCAAAGAATCTCCTCTTAGTGGTCACTCTACAGAGAGTGTGAATTTATAGTGTTTTTTTGCAAGTGGAATTCCTATGCATTTGATTCTGTCTTTAATTTTTATTGATTTCTTCATTTCCTTTGCTCTCTTCACAGGAGTGCTAGCTTTCTTGAATGTTCATTTTTGCTTGGATCCAAGGTCAATGAGAGTTTAGAACAACAAGAAGAGGGATTTGATTATTTCTAATTTATGCAAGAATTGGAATAATAGAGTAGAGCATGCTAAGAGGTAGTGTACTTGTGGAGAACTCACCAGAAATATTAAGAAATATATACAATGGATTACCCAATTAAATTTGGATATAACATTTGATGAACAAGGGAGATTTAGACATTCTAGAATTATTGCTTAGTGTGTGGGAGTATGCACATTTGCATAGGTACTTAGAACCCAAAGTTACATACATTAGTAACAAGGAATTTGTGATTAAATATTTTAGAGGCCTAGATGTGAAGGCATTCCACCAGCTGACTAGAATGGATGTTGATTCTTTTTCAACATTAATAGATTTGATACAGTATCATAGGGTATTTCAAAAGAACTACCGGTGAGAGAAAACACTAATGTGGATCTAAGTAGCTCTTGCTCTTAATAGATTTGGGCATTACGGTAATGGAGTTTGTGTTGAAGGGAGTTAAGCATTTGGGGCATTAGTGTAGGTTGAACAATTACCTTTACAGATCTAATCATGATAGCCATATGAAATTTTATGAGGAGTCAAGTGGCATGGCATGAGCACGAGGAGAGAAATGAGAATATCAACAATGTTTGCACACAAAGGTTTCTTGGTTTGGTACACTGAACACTATTTCCTCTTGTAGCTCAACCTATAGTGGATGGAGAAATATATTTTAGTAGGAAGTGCTCTTATTCCATAAATAGCAAAGTGATTTATTATGATGAAAGATAAATTATACATTTTACAAGAGATAAGTGTTTAGATTGTTCAATATATAATTCTTCATTTTTTAATCAGAGTTTTTGCAATTGATTAGATTTTGTGTAGCTTCAAGTTTTGATTTTTTTATTTGCAAGAATGTCGGGGTTATGTCACAACATGATGCCTTAAAAAAATCATCACTATGGAATGATTTGAATTAGAGAGTGGGATGTCATAGTTTTGAGGCCAAAGAGTACCTTTTAGGTGATTCTGGTACCCATGCATCACCTAGTTCCCGCCTTCAAGTCTGCCCAAATGGAGGACAAGCAAGAGTTCAACAAATATTTGGCAAAGGCAAGGGTGATAAATGAGCATTGTATAGAAATATTGAAAGCTAGATGGCATTCTCTTTGGCAGTTGACAATGCAACTTAAAGACAATACTATAAATGCATATTTTCTAAAGTGTGTTTCAATTTGTATTATTTTATATAACTTTTGTATCAATAGGTCAAATGTTTGGTTGGAAGATGATGATGGATTTACAAAGCAACCTCAAGTAGATACAAAAATTTCTATCAATGTAATGGAGTTTGGTAGAGAAGAAAGTAGATCAAGGGTGATGCACAATGCCTTGCTCATCATCTCAAGGAAATTTAATAGTAACATGTTCCTTTGTAATAAAAATATCCTTTTGAATATGATAAGCACCAAGATCTTTTCTTATGCTTCTTCATGATGTAATATCGTTTGGAGTATATTAAGCAATAGTCTTGTTCTTATGCATGAACTTATTTTGTTTAGAAATTAGTATTGCATGAACCTATTTTTCTAAACCTTCTTGGTCCAAGTTTGGCACCGGTTGGTGCTAGTTAGAGCCTATTGATGCCTATTGATGCCCATTGTGGTTGTCAAAAGGCATTGCTTGATCGGTCAAAGCTGATTGACACTTGATATGGATGTTGGAAGTTGTTGGATTACACTTGCTATGGGTGGAAAAGGTATTGGTTGATAGGTTTCATAGTTTGATCCCGGTTGATGACCTATGTTTATGGAAAAAGGTTTGGTAGAATGGTTGGCGCCCGTTGCCGCCTGGTGTGAATGTTGGAAGGGGCTCAACAAAATGTTGAGCAACATCACCATGTGATGGGGCTCATGGACTTTGGAAGATGCAAGTTGATACCTATTCTCAAGGCAATGGTCTGGGTATTGCTGGTTTACAACATGTAGTGTCACATGTTGCCAACAATTGATATTCAAGTTTTGGTATTTTTTGCTCAAAATTCAGTCTTTTTAGTGGTGAATTTTGATATTTTCTTGTGAAATATAGATTTAAGAGTTCATGTGAGTGTCTATATAAACATGCACTGTCTTTGCAAAATTCACCATTTTTCATTTTTCACACACAAGAGTGCAATTTGGATTTTTGAAGAATGAGACATGTTGTTCAATTTTCAAAGGAGAAGTGTGCTATTCAAGAGGGATAGTTTAAAAATAGAAGGAGAGGAGAAGAAGGAGTGCAATTCAGGAGGGGTTTGAGAGAGAAAGAGAACTTGAGAGAGAGAGAGAGAGCTTGGCAAAAGAGCAAGTGTTGAGAGGAAAACAAAATTTGAAAGAGAACCAGTGTTGAGAAGAAAGCAAGTTTTGAAAGAGGGTGTAGGCAAAAATTTCCATTGTAGAAATTTGGAGTTATGAAAAAGTCATTGACGGTGAGGACATGAAAAATACTCTAGAAGGAGATTGGTTAATTACTTTTCACACAATCCAATGCCCAATGATCTTCATAAGATGGTCCTAGATGGATAACACTTGGTTTGAATTGCTATTGCTAGAATCAAGGAGGTGGATCTCAATTTTCTTGGCCTGAAAATAACCCTTGGGTTACACTACACTCACCTAGAGATATTTTTTCTCCCATTCTCCTTTCTTTCTTTCTTTCTTTTTATTTATTTCCTAGCCTTGCAATTAATTGTAGGTTATGTTTTTGAGTTAAATCATCAATGCCTATGGGCGTAGCCTGGAGCCAACTTGTTTAAAATTGCCCTATCCTGCAACATTGGCAAATGTTGCACCATGTTGCCTACCCTTAAACCTAAAACCCTATGTCTTCTAGTGTCTTTGCTTGCTCCAAGTGTCTTTGGGTGTTGCATGATGTCTACCCATTTTCCCTAAATGGTGGAACTTGTCTTGTAGCATCAATGTGTAGCATTTGGCATTATTAAGTGCCCTTCATCTGTCTTGTAGCATCGGCAGGCGGCTACACGCATTGTCCACTTTTAAACCTTATTTTTACTGTCTAGGAGTGTCTCCAGGTGGCATCCAATGGCTTCTCTTATGAACCTGGTTGCTTACACTTGTTTGTTGGAGAATTTTCTAGGTACTTGCATGTATGGAGTTTGTGCACTCTTGGGACAGAAATTCTTGCACAAGGTTGGTTAAAAGGAGGTATTTTCAGTTGACAATGGATGTAATTTGAGATGCATTTGCAATGCCAAGAGGGAGGACACCAAGAAGAAGGATGGTTCCTTAAACAACTATTTCAGATTGGTTTCAACATAGAGATATGGTTTCCAAGAGGTATTATTTGGCAAGACAATGTGTGTATCTTACATTTAGAGCTTTCTTCTAGATGATGGGTGCACTTATGGCATCAACAATTTGGCCCAAGATTGTACATTGGCATTTGGTTTTCAACCCCAAAACAAAGTTGAGGAGATTTGGTGTGAAGGATTATGATTGGAGGGAGTTAGCATTTTAGGCCATCATTTTGGAGGTGGGGAGTTTGTAGAGCCAATTGAGGAGATCTAATGGGTGCAAGTTTAGAGTCACCTTCCTTGAGCAGATAATCACTCACCTCTTTGTGGAGAGAGGTTACATTCTTGAGGAGGAAGTGTACTACTTGAGTGAGGAAGAGAAGGAGATTATATGCAATGGAAAGGATGATGATGATGAGCATGGAGAGGATGAGAGAGAGGACAAGGATAATGAATGACTAATTAGATAGTTTTGGTGTATTGAGTTTTGGCAGATTTTTTATGTTTTCTTTGTTGGAAAGCATACACAATATTTATTATATACACCATTACCGGATTTAATAAATGAATTAATTTAATATGCCTTAATTAATGATCTTGTGTATTTACTTGATTGATAGTGAGTTTACTTGATGGATGACTATATGTTACCTATTGCAAACAAGTGTTCATAGGATTCTTTTGAGACACACGCCTTACTAGTAGTGAGGTTAGGGAGTGATAGTTATCTTGAGAGAGTTAATTGTACATCTTCATCCTTTGAGATAGCTCCTTCTCCCGCTTCTTCCCCCACTATCTTCCTAGGGAGAGCTACTCTCCATTACACCCAAGAGTCCTTTCACCCTCTTTTTCTATTGACATAGAGCATGTATTAGATGATTGTGTTCAAGTGGTTGAGGAGCAAGAGAGTAGATTGGAGAGTTTAGAGGAGAGAGAGAGATTAGTGCTTCAATGTGAGAGTAGATTAAAGAGTGTAGAAGAGCAAGAGAGATTAATCCTTGAGCGTGAGAGTAGATTGGAGAGTGTAGAGGAGCACAAGATATTAGTGGTTGAGCGTGAGAATAGATTGGAGAGCTTAGAGAAGCAGGATAAACTATTGTTTGAGGCTCCTTTGTGAGTGAGAAGATACTTTTGCTGCAAAGGAGGAGATGCATCTGACCTTTACTAGCTTTGAGATGGAGAGAGAGCAAAGGTTAGTTGACTTGGACTTGGATATCCTAGGTGCTGCTACCATGGCTGAGGGTTATAGGGTCCATAAAATCATGCACAAGAGTTAGCATGTGCATATGTCTAGGTAGAGGAGAGTGAGATTAGTCTAACTCAAGTGAGGGCTTTTTTGGCTTATCTTGGACCAAGACTCTATATGATTGCTCGCCAACCCTACAGTCTAGGTAGAGGAGACATAGACCCAAATAGATGCCAGCCATGTGTTACCCCATAATGTTGTGACTTGAGAGACCTAGAATTTTGCCTCCCATTCCTTACCTTGCAATGTGGTGACTCAAAAGACTCAAACTAAGTTTTAAGAGAGTATATTCTATTTATTTTCTTCCTAGGATCCTTGCCAAAGAAGATTATTGTTGTGGATGTTACTTGTTTGGCATCATTATGGCTTTGTGGTAGCACTTGTTACAATGTGTGGGAGAGCTTGACCATTAGGCATGGCTGGTTTACTCACATGCAATTGGGGTTGTAGGGTGGGTAGCACATCCTAATGTTATCCATTTCATTCAGTTTTGCTTGTTACACTTTGAGGTTATCTTGTGGATAGATCTTCTGCCTGATGGAGTTGAGTCGTTGCTATAGAGCTTGTGGCAGTGGTTAGAGCTCTCAAAGGGAGTTCACATTGGGTCTTGGCTCATGGACTATTTTTGTTCTACCAATGTCTAGCAAGATGAGTTCAAAGGACTTAGAGCTAGATCCTCTGAGCATCTCACTTCATTAGGTTTGCCTCTTTGTGATCTTTTGATCCTTGATAGTTATGCACTCTTATACTATAGGAACCATCCATGTGGTGCAATCCATCCTCCATACTTCTATCCTTATAGGGCAGAGAGATCATCATACACTTGGTCATTTGATCCCTTGATGATAACTTTGGATATATTTTTCCATGATGATAAGCTTGTTGTTAGTTGGGCAAAAAAGGAGTGGTTCAATAGACTGAGTTCTTATAGTAGTGATCCATATGACCTTCTAGCTAGCAATATCAAGCATGGACCCTTAGATGAGAGAAAGTGGCACCTTTGGTGGTCATTGAGTCCATTTAGGATTCATCATGATGTAAACCAATGCAGACTTGAGAATTCAATTGCATGTAGACTCCATGTTGCATCTCCCTCATCTTCTTCACCTCCTTCTTCTCCAATATAATGACTAGCCTTAAGGACTACACATTTATACACATCATATGTATCATATTTATGACTATAGATTTATTTCCATTCTCATTCTCACTTTGCCTCCTTCTCATACCTCATATCATGTGAATTTGAATTTGTTAAATGACATGAATCTTATTCACTTATGCTTGGGTGTCAATTGGCACATATGAGTGCTAGCTGCTTATGACAAGCACCACCATATGCCTTCCATCTCCACTTGGTATCATTGAGTTCCATCTAAAAACTTATACAATCTTTTGCATGCACATTGTGTGCCACTGGGCGCCATCCAAAACCTTACCAAAATTGATGCTTGTTGAAGAATTTCAACAAGCATCAGCAAGCATCAGCAAGCGTCTCTTCATGGGAAAACAATAGCAAGCACCAATCAGTGCCAATGCATGCCATTTTAAGGATTGGTTGGGAGTGTGATACTCTTTTGCACTTGGATGAGCATGTCTAAGCAACTATTTTGTTCAGCTTCAAGCATGAGAATTCTTTCTAGAGTCACTTTTGGACTTTTGATAAGGGTCCTTGTCCTATCAATCTTTAGCACTTGCACATAAATCTCAAATCTTATACACTTAATCACCATACACTTAGTAGCAACCATTACACATTAAATCACAAAGTAGTCAAACATCATCTTTAATTATAAAACATATGCCGGTTACCTAGAAGTGCCATTAGTGGTGGTATCATATTTTTTGTCATTAGAGTATGAATTTGGAACATGATGTTTTGGCTTGGGATTATAATGTGTAGCCAAAGGCTTCATGAACTTGAGTTAGCACTTTGAAATACTAACTTATTTCCTTGGGAGATTTTCTTCCATGCAAGAGACTCATTTTGATTTCATGAGTGTGCTTTGACTCTAGACTCATCTCCTTGAACCTGTATTTTTTTGCACTAGCTTCCTTTTATTAGCACTTAATTCCTTGTCAATCTTGACTTTCATCTTCTTTGTCTCTAATTTGACACACTCAACTTCTATTTTCATCAATGTTTTCTCTCTTTTCCTCATGTTAGTGGCTTCTAGTTCAACTAGTCATAACTCTTGCTAGATTCTATAGTGTTTACCTTCAACATGATGATTTTTGCTAAATCTTGAGACAACAATATACTAAGTGACATTATGGATACCTTACTTATGGATGTTCCACCTTTTCTCCTCTTTGGGTCACATTCTTCTTCTTTGTCAAAGAAAGCACCCTTTGACCCATCCCCTACAGAAGCTAGTGGAGGTGGTATAACAAAAAGTGAGTCCTTGATTGGTGCAACAAATTGTAACTCCTCAAGTGTCCAGACTTGGATTCCATTCTCCAAGCTCTCCATGTAAACACTAGGTAAAATTTCCACTCCTTGGATGTTCGGGACAAACTAGAGGTATGAGTCGAGGAGCATCACCTGGAGGAGATGGGACTTGAGAGTCTATCAAGATGGTTTCTCGGCACCAACCTCACATGAATTGGGATTTAAATCTCCCAAACTTACCATAGCATGTGGAGTAATGTTGGCTCTATTCTTGAACATGGCTTCCATTCTAGCAAAATGTGTGCACATTCTATTGAATTTATTGTCTATAGTTCTCCACCCTTTGCCATATTCCTTTTTTGTGAGTACTTCTCTAGTAGCCTTGTTTTTCAACTCTTGAGCCTCTTTGTATAATTTCATATACCTCAACCATTTTTGTATAGTCTATCACCTGTCATGGAAGTATGAAATCCTTGCCCCTCCCAAACCAAAAGTGTGGCCATGAAACTAAAAGCAATGGATTTTTGAATGGGCTTTTTGCACTTCCCACCATGAGTTTGTGCAAAATGATTAAGGTCTTCCAATAATCCAATATTTGGCCATAATGGTGTGTTAGCATGCGGAACCGTATGTCCTCTTTTGGTTTGCTCAGCATGGAAGATGCAATCCTCAATTCTCCAAACATCCCTAATGATTGTATTGGTTGCAAATCAAAATGTGAGTCTAAAAGTCTTGGTTATGAATCCAAATGTGAGACTGCAATGCAATCAGGTACTTAATCTACCATTGCATAATTTTATTGCACTTTTGGAGTAAAATTTCTGGACACTCAATCAATTTGTTGGTTGTCACTGGGCGATGGGGATCATTTTCCATAATTGTTCATATTCCTTGCCGCACTAATCTATTGAAAATAACCATCACACCGATTCAAAGCTACTAAACCCGCCGCTTAGTTTACTGGCATGCGATAGGAGCATTCACACACCATTAGCACATGCTAATGACACCTACGCCAATGGTGAGGGCGGCATGTTTTTGAGCAGATGTATTTACTAAAAATTGTAACAAATCACTCTCAAAAGGAATATGTGGCAACCCGATCAATAAGCCCCGTTACCTCTTCTGTCTAATATTTATTTTGATACGACACACCTAAACATCCAAAACATTTTGCTTGATTGTTATAAATGAACACAACTTGCACTAAATATCCGGTTCACCATTTATTGGATGTGAACACTTCGTCCTATTACAGAGTTTACTAAAAGTAGTTATTTATGCGGTGGATATCCGTCAAAATTATTTCTGAAATACCCTAACTGTTATTGTTTTGAGACGTCTATTATTATTAATAAGGACCATCCACTCCGCTCCCGCATTGCTCCATTCCTCCTGTCCTCGGCTAATTCTCTCACTATCATTTCCACTCGCTCTTTTCCTGCTTCGTGGTTCATTCTTGACTTTCGATCTCCAGTGTTCTTGCACGACTCCATACTATAACTTATTTTCCTCGTTCACACGGTGCTTATAGGTGGTCAATTGCCCAATTTATTACATTTATCGCATTCTGTTGCTGAGCCGGTACCGATTATACATTGTTTCCCAGTTTTTATGTATGGAACTATAGATATGCTGCAATTATGCCTTTGCTTCTGGTTACATTCGATTCATTTTACATAGAGATTATACTAAACTGTCCTATCCCTCACAAGAACTAACACGAAAAATCCTCTACAATGTCTTTTTATCGACATTTACAACAAAATCCATGGTCACTTCACACTTAAAGAGCATGCTTCAAGAAGGACCAAGCTGAACATGATCATGGTTCACAAGCTATAAACTTGTAAAGTAGACATAGTAACTAAAATATATTTAGAGGATATTTTATAGAACGAACAATCAAGAGCTGACCAGAGTGAATGATAGATCAGATTGAAATTATCTATCCTATTGGAGGCCCTTCCTCAAATAAAAAAGTGATATGATCTATTTCGCCACATATAATTATACTTCATCCACTAATATATGTGTCCTAGTATAAAAAGAGACATCCATACCACAATTACATTGAAATCCTCAGCAAGATAGAAAGAAAAAGATTCTAAGATTATCATTATCCAAAGCTTCAAAAAGTCATTTCTTTATAAGATATTTCTCCAATATATCAGAATTAGAAAGCACAACTTTTTGTGGCACAGAAGTCATTTTATTTTCATATGCTTAAACCAAACCAGAAAAAAAATTCAATAATATTTAATTTACTAATGCAGTAAATTGAGAAGGTATTCTGTCCAGATATTAGTTGGAATGTTAACAAAAGTTCACAATTTAGTTAAAATACTATATTCTCTATTTGTGTGATGTGGTGAATGTGTTTCTACCATATCCTTTCATGAGAATGAAAAATATATCATTTGCTTATTATGTTATCTTTTATTTGACATTAAAGCCAGAATTCTAGTGCTTTCTTCAAACAAATCTAGTTTGTTCAAATTTCTGCATGGTATTGGGTTCAAGCTTTGCCTGGGAACGTAAAGGTGTGGTCGACATGATAGGATCGGCTGTGTGTATGACCATTTTCCTCATTGTTTCTCGGAGGAAACAATGAAGAAAATTTTAGATGAGCTGAAAAACGATTATCAAAAGTTCTAGTTATGAAGGACGGACTTGTTGAAGTACCCTCTTTACCAAGAAAGGACAGCCTTCTCAATAATATCTGCCAAACTGATTGTTGCTTTTCCTTAGAATTATTACAAAAGGAAAGGCTACAAAAATTCTAATCTTAATCTCTAGACTATTATTTATATTATGATAAAGGGAACAGAGTGGACATAGGTAAAAAATTATGAATTTCTGCAATAATATGTGATGATCTGGAGAAAGGTTCAGGGAGACAAATAAATTTGGTAAAAGTTAGTGAAGGTTCTATGGAACCATGACGTATCCTCTACAACACTGACACTGATGTAATCGGATTTTCGAATCGGTTTAAAATTACACGAGGTTAGGAATTATAGAATGGAGGTATATAAGACCTGCAAACTTAGTGAATTTAGTAAATGAGTAACTGATATTGCAGACAGAACAGTGTAGTATGGATCTAGGGATAAACATTTGAACTAATTCTGGACTCCATAAATGCGTGGGATGGGCATCCAGTGGTATCTAAATGCTGGAAAACAAAATCAACTCGCAATAAGATTTCGTTCAGTGATAGCTTACTTGGATATTGATGTCATATAAATATATTGGATATCTCTATGATATAAACTTTTCGTGGGATTGGGATCGCTGCCCTGAGAGGAGGAGCCGTGTAGCCGTGTCTATTAGTTTTTTAGAATCTTAGTTAATTAAAAATTTTAAAAACTCATACTAATGTAATTGATCGTTCTTTTTTCCAAAAAAATTCAAAATTTTCAAAGAAAAAGTTCTTTAATATTTGATTTCTTATAAATTTTTTGTCAGTTTTGCTACTCCAAGTTGCCAAAACAATGAACCTATAAATTTATTATCCAAGATTATATATTTATTACGCTAGATATAAAGTAATGATAATTTATGTTTAAAAATTGAAAGTGAAAAATATTAGTTGTATTTCATGTACAAAACTACTTGATCTAGCTCACGTTGATACATTTATATATTCTATAATATATATTCAAAGTATCCTATATAGTTCTTCACAATAGTCTGAATGGTTCTAAAGGATTTTTATCAAAAGGAAAAAAGTCTAAAGTTCTAACATCTGAGAGCAATATAAGTTTAAAAAAGTGCATAAAATAGTCAAAAATTATTTTGAACTCAACTTCAAATATAATAAGGGAAAAAGAGTTTCTCTTCCCATTAAAGAGTAAATTACAAATTCAAAGACATATTCTCCTACCATTCATCTTATTCATTTTCCACCTTTTAATTTTTAGTGTTAAATTTTGATAAAATGTCACTCCTCACTATATATTATACTCCGATATGAGATAAATATAACCCATAAACTAAGTAGGTCATAAAATTAATACTTTTGATTCGAATACGTTTTTAAATAAATATTTTATCAAAAATTAAATCATATTTTCCAAAACTTATAGGGTTAATCTCGAGACTTCAGAAGACACACTAACCCATGCATTGCATGGGCTAAGAAAAGGGAGGGTCACACTAAACTAAGACGGTCATATTTGGATAAGATGGCGGTTGGATTTTAGAATCCTCTATAGCATATTCAGCTCAGTCAAGAAGGGATATGGTTGTAATCCAACCAATATATTGGAAAGGGAATGGATATGGATAATAGAAAGGGACTGGATAAAGGTGAGAATATACCTGGTCCGAAAAGCCTCATTTATTTGAATAGTGTAAGTACGTTAATATGGAAATAAGGTGACCTAAAAGTTGATACCATGCCATGAAGGCTTATATGCTCAGTCACTGCTGAGGGTATTCGCTAGGTTGTATCTATGACCTTGTAATAATGTCCATCACAAGGCAGTCAAGCAATCTATTATTCTTCTAAGAGATTTCTTGTTTATTGAAAGTCAGCAATTTATTTAAAGACGACAAGTTTCTACCAAGGGAAAATCCACACAAATATAGAAGCCCCCGTAATCATACTCGTCAAGATAGTAAATGTGGAAGTTATTCTGGACTAGAAAAGTTCAACTTGTGCATCGCACAATATCCCCAAATCAAGCCGCGCTGACCCATCCAAACCAATTAATATCGAAAACAAAAGCTTCAATAAAAGCCTGCACTCGTGAATGTAGGGTGACTTTAAATTCATGAGGCCATGGGTAGAAGACCAAAGTGGTCAAGGGGGTCATATATGCCCTATTCATGAGGCATATTCAAGTTAATCTTCTAGCGTGCCATGCCTCAAAGTTTGAGCAATCTTATGGTATCACCTTAACTAATGATAAAATTTACGAAAGGGTTATTTATTGAAGATTAAGGAAATTATAAACCTGTGATTGCAGGAACTTTAAAATACTTTGAAATGTAGGAAGGAAAAGCAAAGTGGCCAAGGGGCGGCACTATTATAGAGCCTCATTGAGTGCTTATATCTCTTCTTCTCAAGAGAAACAAACATTCATAGCACTAAATAAAGGGCGAAATAGATCAAATTAGAACCATACGGTAGAAAACTAAGATCACCATGGAAAAAGCAAACGAATTGCCCACTTATCTGAGACAAGCCAAGGCAAGCCAAGTAGGGAGTTGCGGCTGGAAAATAGATAGGGATCAGGGGAGTAAATAAACCTCTTGGGAGAAATGAATTAGATGAAGGATAAATTATCGTTATTCAAATTTTAAAAATCATGATGAAGAAGATAGAAGGAGAATAAATATGAAGAAAAAAACCGTACAAGGGAGAGACAAAAAAAATAACATGGGGCTAAACTCCAATAGAGTTTTAAAACTAATTTTAAAATAGGGGTTAAAGTTTTTTCTTTATTTTTAAAAAATAATAATAATAATAAATATGAACTTGTTTTATTTGATAGAACTTATGCGGCCGGTACCGGTCAACTTCTAAGTTATGAGGCACAGAGGGCCCGTTTGACGTTGACGTGTCTCATGCTGGCACTGTTGGAGGGTGGACCGGAAGACTGGCCACGGATGGAGGGACGTCGTACCGGAAAGGTACTTGATAATGGCTATAAATAATTACATCGATCCAAAACAAGGGCTCGAGTTCGACCGTGTCCTTACGTTTGGGCTAAATGCTCATTGTATGTGGCATTTCATTCGTTCATGTGGAAAGTTCAGTGCCCATCACAGGGGGCCAGCCCTACCTCCTCCCTCGCTACCACTTGATCAGAGAAAGCTGGGCATTCTTCATAGTTCATGTTGTTGCTGTTATGTCGAGAGAATATTGTGAAAGCCCTGTTGTTGTTGTGGTGGTGCGTGTGCTTGTCTCTTGCAGGCACGGAACCCCTAACCTTATCTCGCGAATTTATGAGTTTAAGCTCGTGCGTTTTTGTCTCAATTGAGCACCTTCTCGATTCAATTCTAAGAATCAATCCTCGGTGCTCTCGAGACCACAGCAGCTTCGCTCCCATGTGTTCGATTGGAGGCGAATTAAGTGAGAATGGCTAATGATTAATCCCACCAAACAAGGTTTGAACTGTGCAATTTGGAAAAACGGGTGAAGGGGAGTTGTTTGATTTGTGACATATCATATCTGAGTTCGGACCGGTTTGTCACCTACCAAAGCCTGGTGAGGTTTGAATTATTGACTCCGAGCTGAAGAAGTAGTAGATGGGGGTTGAAGGATAGGCAGTTCTGTGAACTCCTCTACCTTCTCTCCCGAGAGCCTCACCGAACAAGGACTTAAAGAAATCGGAATGATGGGGGCATGGACCAAAGGGACCGTTTAGTGTAAAGAAATTCATGAATCCGTTACCCATGCAGCTGTTGCTCCTCTTCCTTATTATTTACCAACCAAAGGTCGAGCGAAACTCATTAATGATGTGAAAATTGGATTCAAGTTATCTCCATGAGTTGAGGAAAATGTCTTCATTTGCTTGTATCTACTTGCCCATCTCAGCAGGACTCGGTCGGCAATCTAGACCTGCAAGCGCTGCTATCTTTTGAGTTCTAGTACATCGCCCTCTCTCAAGCTCCTTCTGGGGTTGAAGATCTACATTATGCCCGCAGCGAACAAAGGCAGTAATCTGATCACAATGATTGCGACAGGAATTTATCTCTCTGGTCCACCGACAGCGCGATATATCTACCATTTCGAACCTGGACTCCAGAATTAAGAAGAGATAATCGCTTCCAGGAGTTGCAAAGAATTGACCATCTGCTGTGTGACATGAGCCCCTTCCCTTAAAATTTAGGAAAATGAAAAGTTGCTTAGGAGCGAATGTAAACTCAACAACGTACAACGCAATGAAAGGTTCAAGTTGCTTCACAGAGAATGAAGTAATGCCAAAATTGCACTGAAACCTTCTACTTTCAACAGAAATTAAGAAGGATAAAAAACTTTCTATAAAGGAGAAGTGGTGCGAAGTAGAGGTCATCGCTGTAGCTTGTGCTCAAACTGCTACCCAGCAGTTTGAGCACAAGTTAGGATTGATGAAAATGAAAAGTAAAGCCAGACATCGAAACCGATTACCAACTCAAGATCTAGACAAACATTGCGCCACTGCCCACAAAATCCAGAACATAGACAAGAATTGGGCTACTGTTTAAAAAAGTGGCTCAGTCGTTGTCTACAGATTTATGAAACAAAAATCCGAATGAACAATGCACATGAGATAATGACATTGTAGACATTTACTTCAACAATTGATGTATTGGTGTAAAATACATGTAAGGTACCGTCCATGGGTACAATCAACCGCAGAAGAAGACGAAGACGGTTCTATTGGGGCATTTGTACACTGTCCGCAGAAATAATGAATGATCTCTGCGTGCTTGCGTTCTTCTCACTTGAGCTCGTGAGTTGCTATCTAAACTCTGTCGGTCTCCGTAACAAGAACTCCATCCTTTCCTCCTGAACTGTCCCCACTCCTCTTACTCCCCAACCATCCTTTCCCCCCAGTCTCTCTCCCGTATCCCTCTTTCCCTGTTTTCTACAGTTCTCCATCTTCTCTCCAATGTGCTGTTTGTTTGTCGCTTCATTACAGATGGGAAAGGCTAGCGTAAGTGTGATCAACCTATGCCCTCCAGGAATTCACGAGGACTAGAGAAGATCTACACCCGTTCCCTCCAGATCCTCCGCTCAGTCACAGACGGAGCATGACAAAATGATAATCCACTTCTTTCTAACAGACAAGCGCTCTCAATTTGCAGCCTGATTTATAGTCTAAATCAGGGCACTGTACTGCGGCTTGAATGTAAATCGCTGCACATGAAACTTTAAGCAGTTGAAAAATGGCCTCCAAGAGCGCCCTTCCCATCTCTTGCATGGAGTAAGTTGCTGGGCATCTGGTGGAAAATACCCGTGCGGGTTCAGGACTTGCACAAGTTGTGTCACTTTGAATGAGATTGATTCCTTCCTCCGATCTCCAATTAAGCTTCAGCTTAACGACCACATCAAGAAAGCCCAGTTGAAACAAAGTCCGGCTCCGAAAAGGCAAAATCCATAGCCAAGCCTGCTGTGGGGGAGTTGAGAGCGCCCATATTGTAGATGTTGCTAATGCCAAACCCGGAAGCCATTCCTCCCAGCCCAACAGGGCTAGGGATATTTGGATACGGGGAACCAAACCGGGGTGACAAGCTGAAATTTGATGGCGACAAAGGAGGGAAAGAAGTATGGTTGGAGGACTGGGAAGATACATTACTATGGTCCAGTCGCATACTCTCTGCCTGCTGTTGGTGTTGCTGGTGCTGAGTATTGAGCGAATTATCGCTTGCCATACTTTGAGCCAACTGTCTGATGGCTGCACTACTCGGGGACTCTAAAGAGTTGGCCCAAATCTGATCACTGGGAGACAAGGCAGGTAAAGGTGAGAACGAATGGGGAGAAAGCATAGGGAAGGGGGAAATTCGTCCGTGATTGGTAAGAGGTGAGAGCGAGGACCCGAATCCTCCAAACGGCATCCCACTGAACCTCTGAGTTCCATTATTCGGAACTGAGAGCTGCATCCCACCATTCGACATGTTGGGCGAGGGCTGCACGAGTTTGGCATGCAAGAAAGTGGGTCTCAAAGGAGGCGGAGCGATCTTTTGCAGCCTTGCGTTTCCAGTACTCTTAGGAGGTGCTGGATCACTCGGTGCAGTCCCGGTGAGTTCTTGCACCAGAGTCCGAAAATGCCCAGCTTCAATCTTGTACACTGTCGGTGCTGGTCGAGGCTGAGTGACTGGCCGACGTATCCCTTTCTGTATTTTCCCAGACGACTTGTTAACCGCAAGAAGGCCGTGCCGTTTATTCATATCAGAAGAATCCGAGAGCTCCATCGGAGCTGGAGCTGCCATGTACCGGACCTGCTCTGCTCGGATGTAGGAACCGTAATCGCCCTTCAAGAAGCAGAAACACGAATTGGGTTGCTGAGAAAGATGAACACAAAAGATTCAAAGGGACGAAGGGAACTGAGAAACAGCAGCAGTACCAGCCTTCCGACCAATATTACTACGATGATGATGCGAGATCCTTCTCTCTCTCTCTCTCTCTCTCTCTCTCTCTCTCTCTCTCTCTCTCTCTCTCTCTCTCTCTCTCTCTCTCTCTCTCTCTCTCTCTCTCGCGTATGATTAGTATGATTACTGACGACTGATTGGATGAATCTGGCTCTTCTGCACTGAAACTACCCGAAAGAGGTGTGGCTTTCTTGTTGCTTCACTTTCACCCTTCCTATTTGGGTGGTACAAGTAGTTCTAGGGGTCAGAGCATCCGGTCCACCTCGGTCTCACGGTATGAGAAGTTATCTCACCATATAATCTCTTCTCCTCGATTGGCTGTCAATTACGTCTTTCTGTCTCCTCTATTTCCTCTCCCCCTGCCTTCTTCCTCAACGCCCTGTCTGTTTCTCCTCCTAGCAACAGCTAGAGAGACCAACGTACGAACCAACTCTCGCTCCTTTGCTCCACTCCTCGCTAGTAGTAGCGCAGTAGAAACACAGTAGAAACGTCTGCTCTCGTACTATGAACCCGAAGACACAGGATAGAGCTGAGGACGGAACCCCCAACACATGCGAATCGGTGATTCCACCGGTACAACAACCTCTCCCTCTCTCAGAACACGAAATCCATTCACAGTGGCTCCATCTCACCCAACCAGTCGCAGGATAAGAAAATTGCAGTGGCTTTACATGAGCTTTGCTATCCAGCACAACGATCAAGAAGAACCCAAACAACACAAGACGCAGCAGAAGGAGCTACAAGGGCTGTTGAAGCAGATAGAAAGGAAGTACACCACTGTCGAACAAAACAACCTTTGTTGGCCCACGTTGGGATGCACCAATCCGGGGTGAAGAGACAAGGAAGGAAGGAAAGCTCTCGTGTTCTTCTCCTTCTTCTGGTGCTGTTGCAGGTCACGAGGAGGAGAGAAGACGTAGAATTTCTTAGCCTTGAAACTCAGTCAAAGAGAAAGAAGAGCACTCACGTTGCCCCGACGTGTCCCTCTGTCTGGTGCCTTCTGTCTGTCTGCCTGGCCGGGATGGGTTGCAATGTGCTCGACATCTGCTCGCCACTGCTCTCATAAAGGTAGACGACTGAACGCATGCGCCATACTTCCCTCATTCACTGTCACACGGGAGACAGAGACAAACGAGGCAACCCTACCCCACCCCAAACCAGGGTCAAGTTAGTGCCCATCAGATCAGGGTTGATTGATTTCCATTTGGGATTTCTTTCGCTGTGCTGTTGTTTCTGTACTGTAGAGTACATCCCTGCGTTGCGCGGAGTAATAAATGGCGCCGCCGGGCTCCTGCCGGCAACCCTGCTCGCCGACCGGAAGGGGCCGGAGAGAGGCTGTCCACCTGTACGCTTCAGTCATACTGACAGTCACTAACATTTCCATGACGGACAGAAAGAGAGAGAGCAACTCCAGTGCCGTAATCCCGTGAACTTACTGGAAACATCAGCCACGTCACATTGTGATATCTCAGACATCTGGTGTATTAATTGTCTAAATATATCACAACATAGTCTTTTGGCTTTTCATCAAAAATATGTTGAAATAAAATAGTTTTTCTCGATGGAGGTATAGCTCTTTGAAGATGAATAATTATATGAACGATATCCGTGACCTTAAATATCCTGTCCAGAATTATAAAAATACTGCTATTTATTTTGAAAATATTTTTGAAATTTTCATTAAAGTGTGCATTATTTTATGAGAATCTTTCATGATTAGGTTAAGATCTTTACGAGATAGTGGTCATATAAATCTTGTATAAATACTATTCATAAATTTTACGTATATTGTACTAATATTCTCTTTGATTTATCTCAAGCATAGTACAACCAACTTAACAATGTTGAATTCAGAGCATTTTAGACGGGAACAATTGCTTTCAATCTTATAAATTCTGAGTTTATAATTCATAGACATAGTTTGCTGCTCCAATCTTTGAAAGTTATATTTATTTGAAATTTACATACTTGCTTGGCTGGTCGATTTCTTAAGGTCCTTCGACACCAAAGAAAGGATTTGGGATAATTCTAGTAATTTACCATATGTTTAAATGAAAGGGCCCGTGGTAGATAAGTCCATTTTCAGAAATGGAACAACTATTGCTTTTACTAGATGGGTTGATTAATTTACCATATCGTGATACATTGGTCAAGAGTGCACGAGGGCTTATCATGTTAGGTGCCAAAGTACCACTCTCACTCTCATACTTTGTAGTATATTTTAGAGCAATGTGTGTCCATTGCTCTATAGAGAGTAGTGGCTAGTGCAATCCAGAGGAGAACAATCATTGTTAGGTGCCAAGGGTATAACTCTCACTCTCATACTTTATAGTATAGTTTTACCTTTTTTGTCTCTCCCTTGTATGGCTTGATGGGGTCTTCCAATCCTTCATTTTTTCTACGTGGTCGCCTTCTTCTCCTTTGTAGTATATGTAGAAAAGGGAAAGGCGACCGCACAGAAAAACAAAGGATGGGAAGATCACATCAAGCCGTACAAGAGAGAGACAAAAAGGTAAAATGGGGCTAAGCCCCAATAGAGTCTATATGAGAAATCTGCACTACTGCACCTAAGATATCCAAGCTATGCGAGTCGTACGGTCTACACACAACTGGAGCATCTGAAGAAACATCACCTCATGTGATTGCTCTCCTATGGATTGCATCATCCATTGCCCTCTGTAGAGCAATGGACACACACTGTCTAAAATATACTACAAAGTATGAGAGTGAGAGTGGTACCCCTCGGCACTTAACATGATAAGCTCTCGTGCACTCCTTGGCAAATGTGTCAAACACCGTGTACATCACTCCATATAACTCCAAGGCTAGAGGAACAAGGAGGTGACCTCGTTGCATGCCCCTATACTTGGAGACCTTGCGACCTGCTGCTGCACTTGCCGCCCATCCAGGGAGATGGGTAATCACTCCCTCCGAAATTGTATCCCGCGTAGGGTCCGTAAACACGACATCCGTTGTTGTCACCTGATCATCTCGGACCAAGTATAAGTCTTCCTTGACACGTGTCATCTGCAAAGCATACGAACTCTCCCTCCAAGCCAAGTATCCACTCTCTCGTGCCATAGCAAACACTATATCACTAATTGCATCATGGGTAGCTATCCTTTGTCTTCCAAAAGGACATCGTGTCATGTGGATCACTACTACATTGAGTGTAGAACCACACTCACAAGTGAGTAATGAAGATGCATATGGATGGACCAAATCTAGGCGAAACCTCATCGCTGTAGAGAAAGTAGTTGGTGCGAGTCGGAATGCACTAATGCTTGGTCGAAGTTAGGTAAATGTAGTATATTTTGGACAATGTGTGTTCATTGTTCTATAGAGAGTAGTGGCTGGTGTAATCCCTAGGAGAACAATAACATTAGGTGATGTTTCTTAGGATGTTCCAGTTATTGATAGACCGTACAACTTATATAGCCCTATAATCTTAGGTACAGTAGTGCAGATTTCTCATATAGACTCTATTGGAACTTAGCACATTTTACTTTTTTCATCTCTCCCTTGTAGTGCTTGATGGGGTCTTCCCGTCCTTGGTTTTTTCTACATGGTCGCCTTGGTATTTTCTTAGTCTTCTACATATGTTTTAGACCTATAATCTATGGACTTCAGCTGTTCAGCTGTTCCCGTGTTTGTTTGTGTGTACCGAACATTCTTCCGGAATGTAATGAAACCGTGTACAGTCTTTTGAAAGATTGACTTAAGATATTAGGCTTTAAATAACCATACAAACATACAAACTCTCGTATGTATATTCTTGACCTTGCATCCGCCGAAATTTCCTTCATGGAGCCAGACACACCAATATTTTCCTTCTTTCATGGGCTATCCTAGCCATCATTGTGTACACTCTACGATAAATTCATAGGAAATCGAGGTAGGAACATGCAAGACCTAGGGGTCCTGATACAGGACTTTTCTTTTCGTACTTCCAGTACATTCTTTTAAAGTATATTGCGGCTGGCAAGAATAACGCAAGGTTCCTTCGAATAACGACATAAATTCATCTACCCCTATCAGGTGCTTGCTGGCTTTGCTTGCATCCATTCTCGTCTGTAGAAGATTTAGTTTCAATCATGGTCTAATCAAATATGAAAAGGTTACTTTTATCTGGTCTTGCGATGAGGATGCTCAATAAGATAGAACAGAAAAGTCTACCATCTGTACTTTCGGTTTTCCTACGCGGTCGCCTACCCCCATCTGTACTTAAGCCCTTTGAAATCAAATGCTAGTGTTAGTAGCAGTAGTAGTAGGTTGGGAATCTTTGCTTGCCGCCGTATGTGCTAAGGGAGTCAAGAGGACGAATTATTGTGCTCTCATACATTCAGCAACACTCTCTAGTCAGAAGAAAAATTCAAAACCACATATCTATATTGGGTAATGAGGTATCTAAACAGGATAAATCACTGGTATTTACACGACCATATCCCTCCAATCGTGGTCGACGTAACTCACCGCTGGTGGGTGAGTTACCCCTCTAGTCCCTGTAGGTGTGGTCAAACGGAATCTACTACTCTGTACAAGTACGTAGATTGAAGGAGCACGGGGGTAAGGAAATTGTAACTACGGTTACTTGCTCCTCCTTTCTTCCCCTCTTCAGCGATAAAGTCTTCACCCCATGTGTAAAGTGAAAACAAGCAGTACCTACGGGATACATGAGTTGATGCCGTGCACCGGACCAACTGTGCGTACAAGACAGCGGTAACTATTTAGTTCTACTGCAGCTTCTGAGAAACTGTACTGAGGAAAACTGATGGTGAACTTCACTTCCAAACCTGTGACTAGATTAGCTGGACGGTCACAAGTTACTGAAAAGGAATGTCACTGTTTACGTTCTTTGTATTATGTTCGCCAATGCTATCTTCCTTAGTTCTCTCAGTTTGCATGTCCGATTATCTGGAAAGTGCACAAAGTCTCATATTTGGGCCTATTTCCCCCAACAACAAAAAAAGTTATACTTTGCTTAAACTTTGTTCGTAGTTTAAGAACTGAGATCTTCCAAGGCTTTGTCGATGCCAGTCCCCTGGATCGATCCGCTGGACAAGCATTAAGCCACGTGTCTCCAAAACATCCTTGAGTACATGGTCACGTTGAGTACCTTCTAAATACGGTCGCGGCCCACCACCACGTCCTCTAGAGAAGATCACAGATGCTCCAGTTTAAGTCTGGTTATTGGTCCTGGTTTCCCTGACTACAGTCTGGAGTTCCGTTACCATGATTGTTTTGTTTTGTTTGATTGTAAGTCCACTTTAAAGAAGGCGACCGCGTAGGATAACAAGAAGGACGGGAAGACCCCCATCAAGCCGTACCAGGAGTAGACATACGGGGTAAGATGGGGCTAACCCCCTATTGTAAGTCCACTTTCTTCCTGCTTTCTAGTAGATTCACCATTAGTTGTTAAGAAACGTACATCTCGATGACAGTTTTCAAGGAACAAGAAGTGTGTTGAAGTTTCATAATTTGGTGTTTGTTCACGGAACTATGGAGGGCAAGGATCCTAAAGCTGACTATAAACATCTAAGCTCATGGCAGAATCCTTTCCAGGTGATTATTAAATGAGGTATGTCCCATTACACATTTGTGCAGCATATCCTATTTCGGGCTTATAGAGTTTAGAATATACTCCGTTTAAAAATACAGTGGGGTCCTCTCTGAATTCTCGGAATTTGCTAATTATAGGACGGGGTTCTGATCCCCAAATGATTATCATCCACAACTGGTGCTTATCCTCGTGGATAATAAGAGTCCAAAGTAGGATAAAAGAAAGGTCTCGGCTGCTACGTATTTACGCACTCCACTTAGTGAACTATGTTCACTGGGGATTAACTAAAAATCAAGATTGTGAAGTAAAAAACCTCGAAACTTGTCATTTGATCTTCTAGCATATCACTTCCATATGTCTAAACTTGAATCTTCATGTGGTTAGAACCTTGAAAATTTGTGCAAGACGTTACCTTCTAATATTGACTCATTCTAAAGTCATGAATGACTTGGCCCTCTCATACTTTCATCCTTAAGATTCTTGCTTAAACTTTGCGAATGTTCACTCACGACGTGATGCGATGGGTTTCTGCTCCTCGCCAGATTGGGCATGGACCAGAAGACTGAAAAGTGTGCATGCGCAAGAATGGAGACATTTGAATGTGGTCTTTGCAGTCTAGGAAGGTTGTTGATCTTCAAATGGAAACCGGTAATGAAATCTATTTGGAGGAGAATCTATTAGCTTACAGATAGAGGCCAAATTGAGAATGGTCAACTTTATTGACTGCTATTAATGTATCCCAAATCTATACCAAGTTTCAATATCATTGGGCTATTTGTTACCCACCTACATCCCATCTGTGTTGGAAATTTAGGAATTAGTCAGTAGTTTACCCTAACATGTTTTTCCCATGAGCTTAAAATAACTTGGCATCTTGTCCAATTTGTGTTGTTCAATCTTGACAGACTCATCTGGGCTCTCGAGTGCCGAATCAGCGATATGTTACGACTTCAAGGAACCCGTCGATACGGTAGTGTATAAAGGTGAAGGTCGAGTGAGGGAAGGACTTGAACCTCAGAAAGGAACGGAGATTCAACCAATTGCTTCTGTTAGTTGTTACAAGAAGATCAACTCCCCAATGTTCTAGCAAATGCCCTTGTAAGAAATGCTCAATCTCAAGAAGAATTAAAATCTACGTCTCATAAGAGAAACTCCTGCAATGGAAATTCCACATGCGCAAAGTTATTATAACTCTCCCAATTTGGTTATTTGGGAAAGACATTTGTTGGATTTGGACAAATATGTCTTTATCAACGCTGAGAAAGACTTCAAACATTGAAAACTTTTTATCTACCGTAAAGTTTCTTCTCCTACTAGAATCAAGTAGACTTTTCAGGTACCGATGCACCCTTTGAAAAATTCAGTCGCCCATTCGCTTGGATCAGACCTACAATGATTTTCTGTCACTAATGTGGAAAATACTCCGCACTGATGGTTAAGTTTAGTATTTTTTGGGTTAGTCTTCAGTCTCTTTAATTAGTGTGCATGATAATAATACATTAATCCAAAATCCAATCTAAAATTCGATATTTAATACAGTTTTAAAATCTAAAGGTTGCCATAATGTAGATTAAAAGTATCGTTATTGATACACTCGGTTACTCTAGTACAAAATAAAATTTCTCTTCTTCTATGGAATTTTTGGTACCCTACATTATATAAAATATTTCTCTATATAAAATATTAAGAAGTTGCTACTAAATACATTGTGAATTTCTACCGGCTACGTTTTATGACAAGATGAATTTAATCACCCGAGGAGGAAGTTATACAATGGAGGTCAAAACTGTAAGCACTAAGTAGCAAAGTTTCATGGAGTTTTCGTGGATCATTTATGGTTTTTAGAGAATTATCATCTAAAAGTTGTATTTTTTGCATTATTCACGACCTTCACATGCTAGGGATACAAGAAAACTCTAAGGGCATAGCTCTATATCTCTATTTTCTTGATTTTCAGCTATTATCTCAACTTCAATCTATTTTTGTTAGATTTTATGGTGGCAGATTTACATGGTGAAAACTTATGATTATGGTGATATTCTAATTTCCAGAAATTTTCCTTTCATTTTGGTAAAAACAAATTTTTATTAAAATCAAAAATTTATCAGAGAACATCATTAATAAGATAGGAATTAAATTTGAAAAAAATAATTTAATTTAATTTTTCTAGGTAAGTATGCACTTAAAACAATTAATAAATTTTGTATATCAAAATCACCTTGTCATTTCAATGAGGATATTTATGATACACCAATGCTACAGTAGTTCATCCAAATTATTTCATTTTCAAGATCTTATAAAAGTATACTCTAAAATGCCTTAAGTAAAATAAGCTTACAATTGCTAGCAATTTACTAAGAAAATTGGCATTACTTGACAAAGCCTCGTTAATAGAATCCCATAAACTAAGAGTATGCGAGTGGGCTGTTTTGCAGCCGTCATTGTCTAAGTTCACTCTTATTCCATTAGAGGTAGTCAGATAAGAATGTTCCCCAAATGTACTACATGTCTACTTTATCATCGGTTCCAAATTTTTTTCCATATTTCAAAGAAGATAAAGAGTAGGAAGTACAATAAAGAGAGAAGAAGAATATAAAGGAACTAATTCATTGAGAAAATTGATTTTGAAAGTTATTCTAGAGTAGAAAGTAACTCAAGATAAATTTGTGAAAAAATGTCACAAGAATGAGTTCAGGAAAAAGCTAAATTTCTTTATGACTATAGATAACTATCAGAATACGTCACTAGAAACCAGTCAAGAAAGAAGTAAATTTGATAATTATGCAGGTAATAAAACTTCTTAAGCTAGATTACAAAGGGGACATGACATAATGTACTAAACAAGTCACTATAGTCTACTATTGAAGATAATATGTACTTCTTATATGGATAGTCTTTGTAGTCAACATTTGTGAATATATATACTTTTCAGAAACTTTTATTCTGTTATCATTTTATTTTTATAGACTACCTTCTCAGTTTGAGTCAATTATTCAGATTGCCTATTTAATTAGGAATTTGGGATTCATACCCCTCAAAAAGGAAAATACTGCCAATATCTATGAGATATGTTTTCCCGGTTTAAACTTATTGAATTCAGAATTTTCAATCAAGCAATGATAAGTGGTAAGTATAGCCTTCATCCAGCAACCGGCTTCAAACGAATCAACAATACCCACGAATAGCCTTGAAACAAGTGATAATCATGTAATCACTCCAAGGCTCAAAAAATGTAGGGTTGAATCATAACTTGAATGATTTCATATGTGCTCAATGAATGAAGCAAAGAAACATGAATTGAAAATAGACCATTCAAAAAATTAAAATTAAATTAAAATTTTTCCAAACAAATTCTTTTATGAAGAGTAAATAAATTCACATATAAAATTCAGACTATATTACCAGAAAAGATTCCAAATGCTAATGAAGTTGTTATTACTTAAAACCAAAATTGAATGTAATATACATGAAAAGTATGGCCAGTGAAATTTTATTTTTAAAATATTTTACAAGATAAAAAAATAGCTTGTGATTTTCTCAAGATTATGAATTTAATAAATTATTATTTAAAATAAAAGTATAACTTATGTCACCTCAAATTTTATTGATTTAAATAGAAACATAATTTCTGTTATATAATCGATGTTTTTCATTATTCCTATAATATATAGCGTTATCGACCATTTCGAACGAATAAGAAAATCGGGAGGAAAAGTTACGGAACCCATCGTTACAGCTACTAGTTGATCAACTGCTACTACTATATACTATAAATGCACGTGTGTTCTGTATCCCTTGATTTGTGGCGATGCTGCGGGTCAGGTGACATAAACTGTTGGTAGTAGTTGGTCAGCTCTGGGAGTAATTCATACGGAGAAGTCGTAACCAGAAGGCTGTAACCAAAGTTGAAGAGTTTACCGGCCAATGCCTGTGACAATGGCGGGCAAAACTGGTTTGACCCAAAAGTTTTCTTTGACCAGCAACAATCCTGACAAGGTAACAAAGGCGGTCCAGATATCTGGTCAATGATGTTGCCTTTGACTGATGGCGGCGGCCGCCTTCTTCTTACCGGCGATCCCGAATTGCAACAATCCCGGTAGCTCGATTGGCGGGTCAAGCTTACCATCAAAGTTTAAATCGAACCTGTTACTGGAATGCCATAAGATTTTCCAAACGCCCTTCATTGGAATTAGCAAAAAGCGTCTCTTTGGGAGATATGCCGATGGAAACACTCACCGGGTACCGGCAACCCTTCAGAGTTGACCTCACTAACGAGGTTCCCTAGGAACTTGTACCGGGACAGATGGTCACCATTTGTTTGTGCTCAAAGACGAGTCTTCAAGGCTAGCTTTGGTCTGGGAGGGCTATTCAAGACTTTCTTTTCTGTTAATAAATATTCAAATTCCTTAACTCGAATATTAGGACAACAGGTGTCAGCGCCATACTCGCCGCAAATCGAACGGTCGAACGGTCGAACTATACCTAGGAGCAAAATTTTAAACTCCAGGTTCCCTTTCTTAGGTCTATTCTCTGAGCTTGACGAATCTAGCCTGATCGCAAACGCTACTCTCTATTCTCCGGAATGGGTGCCATGCACAAAATCTGAGCATGGTCTCCGCAAGTTCGCATGTTCCTAGTGATGAATACCCTTCTTTAGAAGAAAAGGATGTCGTTGGACTCTCCGGCCCAATCTTTCTTCGATGAGTCCTTTGAGGAAGGAAAACCACCGGTAGCATTATGAGAACGAAAGAAATTCTCTGAGGTTTCGTTAAAGCCTAAACATCTCGTCGTAATAGCATTAACTCTGACGTGATGACGCTTACTTTTACGATTTTCCTCGTTCTTCTCTCGCGGTGAAATCTATGTAAAATAATAGACTATATAAGCGATGATAGGGAAGCTTCTGGAAAAAACTCCGCGGTCTGTTCTCGACTAACATTCTCGGATCACGGCTCTCAACATATCCTGTTTTGCTCTAAATTTGTTCCGAGGTTTAGCTTGTTGAGGATAGATATATTCACATAATACTTCTTGATCTGCTGAAGAATAATTTCTGAGAATTTGTTCCGAGGTTTAGCTTGTCGAGGATAGATATATTCACATAATACTTCTTGATCTGCTTAAGAATACTTTCTGAGAATTTGTTCCGAGGTTTAGCTTGTCGAGGATAGATATATTCACATAATACTTCTTGACCTGCTTAAGAATACTTTCTGAGAATTCGGTGGCAAGTAAGAGAGAGAATGCAAAGGTTTAGATTTCTAGCTGCTCTTTCCAGCGGTCAAGAAAGGCACCTACAGTAATCATTGCGAGTTATTTGACGCGTCCTTAGGAGACAGCTTGTGCAACAAGTATAAATCGATATGGAAAGTGTAAAATTTTCTCCACAACTGCTTTGATTTGGATTTCAATGGGAAAAGAATAGTGGTTGATAGTGGCATGATATCATGGAAAGAATACCAAAATGAGGTCTGATACCAGTCTTCTTAGCACGTGTCACCAGGCCAAAGGCAGAGACCCTAATCTCATAGACTATTCACTCCAAGAGTATCTTGCCAGCAAAGGTAACTGGAGAGAATATTTTTAAAGGCAAAGAGAAGGAGATTACGCTTCTAAAATATTGGAAAATCACCAGTACATCATTAGATTACCATTACTAGAATTCTTGAACTCAAATTTGCTCAGGAGAGAAATTTGTAGAAATTCTTCATCATCACGTAGTTGAGAGTTTAAATCACTTGATTATCATGATGAGACCCATTACATTTATACTGTAGGGGTTAAGATCATCTGCCGACCAACTTTTCGGTGAAGAGATGCAGGAAAGGCAGAATAGATGGATGTCTTCACTTCCTAGATGAGCGGAGATGAGATAGTGTGATTCCAAACAGCGCCGGGCGTACATGACAGAGAGAAGACATTTCCAAGCATTGCAGCCAAGAAGAATGGCGAAATATTTGGAGAAGTTGATTTCAGTAATCATGAGCTCCTTCACAGGAACCACTGCACTGTTCAGAGCAGACTCCAACTCGTTGATTACTGCAGGATAATAATTCATGGGTCGATTTAGATGTGATCTCATCAATTCTGCACTTTGAGGTCGTGGACCTGATTGTGTTACATTGCATTTGAGCAATATTGAGATTTGCAAATACAGTGCGGCCAGCTGCTGCTGCGTAATTTTGGGTGTTTCTTGCGAGCAAGGAAGCTGGAGTCCGAGGAGAATTCTCCGTTGAATTCTGAGTGCTTTAGCATTCAACATTCATGTAATTCAAGTAATTGTAGTTGATGCTCTAAGCTGGAACTGGTATTAATAGAAGGAAAGAGAAGTCCGTGGATAATTTTTCGCGTGGATAATTTTTCGCATGGACTTTGAACGCTGTATGCTGGCATTCAATGCGCAAGTGATTACAGAAGACGCTCTAAAATTTGAGCCGCTACTGTTTCAAGTGTCCAAACCCGTGCTTGCCATGCGTGTTCAACGCTTATTTGCTCAGAGATGGAACTACCGTAGTGTTCAATTCCACAACGAAAGGAAGAAGTCTCTCGATCTGGATGGAGCTGGAGATGATGCGCCTACAGCTCATCCTCGAAATGCATTAGCATATTTTTGAGGATGAGAGCTGTGTTCAAGCAGAACTGCAGACCTGGAGCTTCTTATGAGTTTGTGAAATTAGATGTGTGAGAAAGAAAGCAAAATGTTCTAGTTGACAAGGGGTCTCAGTGAGAGAGAAACGTTTCCCAAGTGACAATCAGGTCTTGATTACCCATAGGTAGGGGCCAAACTCCGATCTACAGAATCTAGCTGTATACCAAAACTCCACTCGCTGACCTGATGGCAGGGTCTGACCTGATGGGAGCAGTCTTAATTTATCAAGCGGCTATATCCTATCTACTCTTGGAGTACTGCATATAATTAATATGATCTTACTGAAGATCATGTTAGCTATAGTCAGACTGTCTTTGTGTTTCTCTTTGTTTTTTGCTCTGTTTAAAGTGCTTTTCGTCACATTCGCCGTACTCCAGTGTTCTGTGCTTCATACACAGGGATTCTCAATACCTACGTGGTCTCGACTGCAGTCTTTTCTTCTCAAACATGATCCCAGATAGAAGGCTCCAGTTTTGAAATCCATTATGCATGCATTCCCATTTTTCGATCTTTGCTTTAATTTCTCCAAGCTTCAGCAGTCATTTCATTACATGTCTCTCCGCCAGCTAGGCTTTAGATTAAACTCGACCGATGGCCAGGTCGTGCAGACAGATCCTTCTGATCAACCTCGTCCTTAATCCACCTGACGAAAGCATTGCATGAATTCAACTTCCAACTTTGCAGCTAAAGCATATTGAATATTCGCGGCCCGGCCACCTGGCTTAATATACAGACATGGAATGAAGCAATATGCGAGTCGTACGGGAAACTTATTTTAGCTCATAAGCTAATAAGGGATGTTGGCTCTTTCCACTGCACGTGCAGTGATAATGTTTTTCAATTCAGGAGACAAGTAGAGTCACCCGAGTTCTTAACACATGTCAGCACAGGTTCGAATGCTGAAGCACGCGGACAACTAATTGAGCGCAGACCACAATCCAGGCCAGCTTCTCCGGAAACTGTACTCCTTGTTCAATCAATAGACCTAGACCCACGGTCACAACCTGGAGACTCTAATTTTGTTGGTCGAAGCGATTTGATTGGTTGAGGTGTGGAAGACTGGAGAGGTGAGGACTCGAGGCAATCTAGATTTGGAGATCTAAAGAAGTGGATAGACAAACAAGGGCAGTGAGCTAAGAGGCTTCTCAGGGACTGACTCAGGAAAGGATTTCTAAATGAGAATCACCAGTAGAATTATAGCGTAATCGAAAGATTATCCAAAGTGCCCAACGTCAGCTGATATTTGTTTGAGACGAACGTGAAAGTGTACATGTACACTGAGCCCTAAGCATATTACTACTCAGCTGCTCAATCCCGCAATGGAATCAAATAAATTCGTACTCATTATGAGAATATTGGTAAGTACCCCAGCAGCCTTTGCTGTATACCTCTCTTACGTGAAATTGAGCAAATTGATGTTAGATCCTAGAAATCACATCAAGTCCATGATTCAGTAGTTTTAATCGAGGAACTATGCTGTAGAACTTGATGGTGTAATGGACAGTGACTTAAGTAGCTTCAAACTAAGAGCATCCATCACCCCGTTGGGTTCGGTTGGGTCGAAAGAACTATACACGGTGTTTCGTTGCAGAAGTCAGGTCACAGAGAACACAAAGCGTGTGGAATGACATTACCATATTTCCACTGTTTGAGAGATTGACCTCAGCCGAGATAGACTGTTTTCGTTGAACAAGGACGTTCCCTGCATCGATTTCACCACCACACCGAGCTTCGCCTCTCATGACGTGGTAGAGCAGTATCAATTTTGTTATTCTCAAAGGTCTGGTCTGCCATCCCTGCCAGGGTATCAACAAATTTGACAGCTGAAGAGATTGTACTTAGATAGCGGTTGAAGGAAGTATTAAGTTATGAGATTCGTACATTAAATATTGGTAATTTACTTCATTCCGTGCTGAGACACATAGCCAGTAAATACAATTCCTATTTCATATACATTCATGGACTCACAGTGACAATTTTTCATGATTATTCTCAGAAATTAAGAAAAGACAGGGAAAGAAAGTAAACTGCGTACAAAAAAAGCGACAAACAGCGTTCGCAGGCGTCATCGATAATGTTCGCTCTGCTTTCTGATTTTCAATGTGTCGAGCTCTCTTTCCATGTAGTACTTTTGTCCAGGCTAAGAAATATACTCACGAAATACGTAAAGCAAAGCATACGTAAAGCATCAGAATTTCATGGGCACTCAATATAGATACCTTGAGCTCGCATTTTACTTCTGACGATAGACATGTGGCTACATTCCAAATTGGTTAATCCTGTTAATACAAGACACCATTAAAAAACAGAATCATCTCCTGACGATGAGGTATTCGATGAATATTCCGTAAAGTTGTCAAACTTCCAACAAATATTTGTCGCCTAGAAACGCTGAGATCGCATAGACACCCTGGGCAAACCCACGGAGTGCGCCCCGTCTTCCAGCATTAGGATTATGAGAGATCAGGTACAATGGCAGGAAGTCAAAGCTCGAATCCTCAACTCTACTCATACGAGACTGCTTCAGAAAGCGCTTGAAAACAAGACCAGGTGGAGAGTTTCAGTCCGTGCGTTTGTCTTATATTTGTGAAGTCATGTGTGCCTGGTTTTGACACTATAGTCAAGATGTTGAAAATGGCAAGGTTACGTAGACATCGTCACTTGCTTGAAATTTCATCCTTGTGAACACAGCTTTAGAGTACTACCATCTAGAACTTCCACCGTTTATGAATCTCTGCCGATTCAACGTGGGGTCTCACTCACGCTTCTCGTCTCACAACAGGAGGCACTATACTCACTGACAAATCAATAGCAATTTGGCAATGTGTTCATGAAAGCAAATCCATTATGCCTAATGCCTCTTGTGTCTTGGAGCCAGCCAAATTGGTCACTGCAGGTTGCCATTTGTCGCATCAAGCTGTACACAACAGCAGATCACCATACTCAGTAACTAAGACATTGATTACCCATCTTGATAGGTGGGTAGGATGTTTCCAGGAATCTCCGGAACCAGCTTTTCAGAGTTTTTTAATTATTTTTAGTCTATCTAGCCATTTTGGTAAATGTAATATACCTTGATAATTATTTGAAGTAGATGATAAACACAATAGATCATGACTAGTGACCAGGAATTACGCGCGCACAGGTCCTTAAGTCACTCAGCTAATACCCAATAAAAATGAACCAGAAGTGTATCATGTAAATAAAGGAAGAGACAATTTAGTCATACTGGTTAAAATAACACCCCAAAAAATTTAATGGAAAACAATAAGATTTTTCACATCTTAGAAATAATCTAAATAGATAGATGTAAATAAATCTATCACTAAGAGTTAAAATCTTACATAGCTTCTCTAGCTGCTCCTTTTATCTCCTCATCTTGCTTTTCTCTTCAGGTAGCCAGCCACCTCAGGTACATAACAACCTCTTCCGGATCTAAAAATAACAGGGGTTTCAATAGATATCATTATGATTCCGCAGAAAGTTAATAAGGCATTGAATTGCTTATGTGCCAAGTCAATATATACTAGGCTAGCTCTAACATTGGTGTCCTTTCCGTTAGCATCCTAGATGATGATCTTCACAGTCGATATATACTTTATTTTTATTTATTTTATTTATTGGAGGAACTTATTGGGCAGGACTTGAACCAAATATGTGTTTGTCCCAATGCGCTTGTACTTGTCCAGCGCTTCCTTTTGCCCAGCTTCCATTTCTAAACTCCCTCGTATTCCAGTAGAAAATGAGCTTTATATAAACACCATAACCTCAGACCTTGGGGCTCTTCTATAGAGACAGCCTCTTATATATTTGTATATTTGTATTTTATATTTGTGGAGGCTCCCAAACGTTCAAACCAGAACTCAAACCCAACAGTCCTTCAACAAATTTGGCTTTTTTATATCTGGAAATCTTTCTACTTTGGAATTCTTATAAACTTAATAAACGTAGATAGTCCATGTTTCAATAAATATGGCTTTTATTTTTTTGTAGGCCTCCAAATGCCAAAACCGACCTAAACTCCATAATTTGGTGATTCCTCAAAAGTGTAAGCCTCCGCGTCCGCATCCTTGAAGGTTTGGTTAAAGAACAGGCCAAATTAAATCCCTAAAACCTTAACTTAGTGTTATATTTTATAAATTTGGCTTTTGTATCCTAAACTCGAAACGTAAAAAATAACAACATTTATAGATTTGGCCTCCACGTTTTGGAGGATCTCCAGACCCTAAACCTCAAATGACCATGGGATTTTGCCTCCATATCAAAAATAGATACTTCCTAATCCATGGTTTAGATTTCAATATTCATAAACAAAATCCCAAATCTCTTACATGCAAAATTAGTTCTTGACCATAACTTACTAGTCGTTGGCGTTTGATTCCTGGTTTACGGTACCTGGTGCCTTATTGTTCACCCTCCTATGTCTAGTTCAAACTTCTAAAAGCTGATTAAGGAAAAGTGTGACTAAAATAGTTCTAGATAGGTAGAAGGTAGAAAGTTCCATATCCAATTCTAAAACTATCAAGGTTGGAGTTGCATGCACAGATTGCTTCTACAAGTTACCTAGAAAACATCATTTTTACTTGCTTTAAGTATATATTAAAGCAACTTCAAATGATAAAATTCCATTCCAATAAATGGTTTTCATACTTTTGGGAATAATCAAGGTACAATCAGTATAAGGTGAAGATTCTGGCTAACTTGGTAAAAAGCTCTCCCTAAGACAGTCTTAACGGTTGGTTTTAAATGATTGGAGAGGGTACATTTAGGGAAAATAATTAGGATTTACGAACTCATTTATTTGGACAAGAAGTATAGGATAGTGGAATGAGCTTCCGTGGTTCTACCTTTTGTTTCATCTTGTTTCTTTTAATGCTTTTGACTTTGAGGATGTAGAAGGGATACTACAAATGAGTTCTACTTGTCGAGTACCATCTCTAGAGTTGTAATACAGTCCCAATCAAGGAAGAGAGAAATCTCCACCATCACAATGTTTCATGTATGAGTCACATTGCTCCGAGCTATCTTTAAGTCAAATACACAATTTCCTCCTTTAGGTCTTATGGACAAATAGTTCTATCAAAAGAAATTATTAAGAGGTAATTTGATACTTAAAGCAAGTAGATTCTGTTGTTTCAAGTAATATTTCAATACTTTGCTTACTCATTGCATTTATACAAAGAGAAGCCTATTTTAATAGTCTCAAAATGAGCAAGAAGTGTACCCTTTTCCTGTTGTTCTAGAGTTGACTAGTCATATAAACATTTGTACTTAGTGAGTTGTAAGATATTTTATTGATTTACTTTGAAATGGACATTTCATGCTTGAAATGTCCATTTCAAGCATGTCCATGTCTCTATTTGAATATGTTATAACTCTTCAATTCAATCTAAGCTCTATAAGTAAGTGAATTTGAGAGATTACCCCATTAGAAAAGGATATCATTTTCAATGCTCAATAGGTATCTTCTTATTATTAAAAAAATTTAAGAATTAAAAGAAAAATTACTTACCTATCATCAAGAAAATGAATTCTATTGAAAATGCATCTTTTGATTAGTACACATCTTGTTAGGACATCTCCAATCACAACGTAAGATTAAAACTCTACTTATCTTCAAAAACCTTAAATTAAATTCAAATCCAACAATAATAATGTTAAACTGAATCTTGACTGAAGGGATAAGCCTTCTTCCTATTTTTCTTTATTACCAATTGAAAATAAAATTTATTTTCTTTATGTATATTTTTCTGCGTACACTACTACTACTGATAACGCATCACAATAGTAATTCAACTTAGTATCAGAGGTACCGTTAGTTTGTATAATTGGTAATTGTGTTTGCAGAAAAAGCAATTGAAACAAAGCTACTTTGTATAAAATTCAGGCTAAATGCCTCTAATTCAGAATCCATACTGTAAGTCTATAAGTGGTGCTTTCTACCTCCGCTTGTTACCTGACCAACGAGAGAGTATTTTGTGCATCACGAAAAGCATATGTTTAGAGTTCCCATTTTGAAGGAAGAAGTGGTTGTTTTGAAACGCAATCCCAAATGATGGGAAGATAAATCGTTTGCAGATCACTTAAATATGGAATGAAGTTTTGTAAGTGGCATAGTAGCTTTGCTACTATGATCCATTGAGATTTGCACCCCTATCCCAATGGTTTGTTCTCCCTTCTAAAAGCATAAGTGTTCAAGAAGATTAACTTGGACTTTTGATCCTGTGCTACATCCATGACTATATTAATCCAGTGTTTAATTTTTATCGTCTTAAATAGATTTAAAGAGTTCCCGTTACTTCCTTTCAATCCAAGAGTACCACGATCCTCAATTCTCTATGGAGTAGCATATAGGGACGAGGGATTTCAAAAGCTATTGAGATAACCATCTAAATAAGCATACTTCTTGAATGGTATTACTTGTAAGTTGATCCAATATTGGACACTTCTACAACAAGAACCTACAAAAGGAGTATGACATCTCATTAAAATACTACGTATGCACGCGAGAGCGATTTTGGGATCCTTTCACTTATCTTTGAAATCCATAACCTAAACTCAATGTACGGAGAAAGTTGTGGCAATATTAGTAATGAGAGCATAAATTGATCAACCAAGCTTTTGAAACTATAAAGAAGAAAACTATAAAACTTTGCTTTCCTTTCTGCAATGGAATAGTATGGTGGAATAATCGGTTTACTTTCAATTTAATAATGCAATCTAATTATAATTGAGAACTCACTTGAAAAACCACGGAGTTGGGCATTTCCATTAACCATATTTGTTTCTCAACCTCCACAAGAAAATGTAGTGATTCCAAATTTGCAATCAATTTGCAAATTTTCTTGTTTCGAGAGGGTTAACCTCTCTATTCAATCTTGATCTGAAGATCAATTTGAAAACGATTATTGTAATTATAGTCCTACGTGGTTATATAGTTTCCTCAAAATTTTGAATACTAGAAAGGTTATGGATGTTGGGTTTAGTGAGCTCTCGTTGTTACATGTCTCCCTCGAGCTCCTCTTCCTCGGCCAGCAATGATAGCTGAACTTTCAGCTTTTCAAACATGCCGAATAGTAGTTAGCCCGCAACAGTTGCTGCTGCACAATGCAATCCATCAGAGCATGCTCGCCGCTCTTGTGTGTAACGTCCCTTCCATTTGACTGGATGTGGATCAGTGCACGGTCAGTTGACCGCACTTGTCGATCATAATCTAGAAGAACTGCTTCTTGTTCGCCCTCCACCCTGATTATGGTGGCTACATAACTGTAGATCATAAACCATGGCAAAATGAACAGATTACAATTCTTTGTAGCAGGATTCGTTGTGTATGATCGTGGGCTGCCATCTAATGTTAGCTAATGATAATACGAATCGGTTCTTCTCCTGCTGCTGCTTTTTCTGTGTACCTAGGACCGACTGATAGTAGATTGACTGTCGATCTCGTTCCTTTGACTAATATTGCATGGACGGGGAAGTTACTCTTGTGTTTGTCAGTTGACTGGACGCTGTGAATCACCTGTAGATCATAACTCATAGAGCAATTTGCGAGTACTGTATATTCAGCCGATTCAGTGGAGATCTTGCTCTTGTTTGGGTACAAGCACGGCCAGGACTCTTCATTTCACTTACCAGACATTCCAACTTGAACCATGGACATTACGAATTCACTGCTTAGCTACATGCTGAGCTGAACGTGGCGCTGCATTTTGATCAGGCCACGCTAGGATAATGAGAAACTCTTGGTGGGAACGACTGATATCTCTAAAATGCTTACTCTTTTCCAGAAACAGCTTATAAAAATTTAATCTGCACTCATTTGATCAGAACTAGATAATATCAATCCCGACCTATCAACAGAGCTCTTAATGCAACATACCTTTGCACCAGAAAAATAGAGTTAAAAACACTCCAGTTTCTGTACCTTGAAGGATGTTCATCCTTCAGGATCAGATCTACACAACTGTTAAATGCCTTAGCCCTTGATGCATCCGGCAGTTTGTGTTGCGCTGGTACTCTCTCCCACGAGTTTTGGGAGAAAAGCGGGTTGTAAAGCAGGATGACAGATAAGTATGACGAGTTGGGTAGCGTCAGTCAGTGAGGACCATTCGATTCCATTCGAAGTGATTATCACAGCAGCTGCAACCTGGAAGTGACAAGAAATTAGTGTTTTAGAATTTTCAAGTGGTGGGTGTCTCTGATCGGAATGAAACGAATCGTTCTTATATTCTGCTTATTGTTAATATGTGGTAGGCGATACGAGTTCCTTTCCTCTATATTTCTAAAAAATTCCAGAAGGCAATTGTGTCTTCCGTTTGTGCCACACAACTGTATTGTACCACACAAGGTGCATGCAGCAACTGCTCAAGGGAGCGTGGTGCACCGCGACATCGACACCTTTCCTCGTAGCGGAGAGATTGATGTGGAATGGAAAGCAACTTTGACCAAAGCCATTTATTATCGTGTGACAACTGATTGGACTCCCAGCAACTTCTCGCTGATGCCAATGAAGAGCAGAACCTGATTGTCATGGAAAATTCACTAGCACTAGCACATGCAAATGTGCACCTGATCAATCAATTTGGACATTGAAGCTTATGCATGATAGACCAGCTTACTGTCTAGAAGCATCCACTCGACGATTGCGTTGACAATAAATTTTAAGCATGTCATTAAACGAATTGACTCAGCTGTAACCAAGTAAAGAACAGCTTCGATTTAACAGTAAGAACCTAGAAACTACAAATAAGTCTCTGGCAGAAATGATATTATTGGCGATTTCTTGCTTCCAATTTCTCTTTTGAGCTCATGTGACTCTGGGTTACAATTTCTTTGAAGCAAGAGGCATCTCAACTTATGACCCTCTGGAGAGCGTTTAATGGTTCGGTAACAGGCGCTGATAACAAACTTTGACATATGCGCAAATCTGGGTGTGCACTTACTTCCAGTAGGTTCGAATGAGAAACTGCTTGTATAAATAAATGGAAGTCACAATCTGCAGTTGCAGCACTTTCTACGCGTTTCTAGATCTTCATCAAATTTACACTTACTAGTTCGAAGGAGTTGTACAGCTGAACCACTCCACTCCCAACGGCTGGACTGATTTTTTATCATGGCCTGCAACCGGCAGCAGCAGCAGTACCACGCACATTTCTCTCCAACTCACATCATGAAAGTGAGGGATGTACCTTAACGCGTAGTCAGCAGCAGCAACAACAACATTCATATCATCAAAAGCAAGCGCTCTTCTGCAAACATATTGGGGCTTAGCCCCATGTTACCTTTTTTGTCTCTCCCTTGTACGGCTCGATGGGGTCTTCCCATCCTTCGTTTTTCCTACGCGGTCGCCTTTCATTCTGCAAACAATAATCTACACCAATTGCTGCATCTCTGGTGGACAAAGCTGTACTACTCCTCGAAACGCGGCCACTACATTTCATATTATAGGATGCGATATGTACTTACATATTAAGAATGAAATGCCTGTTACACAAGCGAGTAGACAAAACACTCAAACGTAATATTAAGACGATAATCCAGGAATGTAGTTGCGTTTCTTGTCAATCATGACGGAACTGTCGTAGAAACCAAAAGCAACACTCGACACTTCCGATACATCGTCTGACATCGAGCATATTGAAGGAACTGGGTTGAATGATACTTAGCAAACGCAACGTAGCTGTAACATACACGATACATTCATACCTCAAACCTTTTAGAGTTGTATCAGCAAAAAGTGTCACTTACACAATGTTGGCATGCCCGAATCTACAGTGGGAGCTCAGCATGTTTCCATCAACATAAGGACTGTCAAGTTTGGCCCAAGAAACAGAAAATCCAATGACTTCCACTTCCTCGTCACAAGTCACGAGCGCAGCATTCATTCCCATGCATGATAGATTTGAATTGAGGTGGATAGTACCGATATTTCATTCTACACATGCTTATATTTCACACTGCTCTATTGTAAACTTGATGATATGTGAGTTTTATAATCTCAAGCTTGAACCATGAAGGAAGCTACCAGTAAATTGGATTGAGTTCTTTAGTGTTCAATGCAGATATTTTAATAGAAAAAGAAGTACATATCTATGTGTGTTTTTACCTATCTTGACTTTGCTTGAACAATACCTCATCCGACTGGCTAGTTGATGCATGACACGTTAAAGATAGAACATAACCGTATATTTAAAAGGTTTTTTCGTGTCTTCCTCTTTCTTTCCATATAAGTCGTACCTTGAATATAAGTCATGCACGTTATCCTCTCATCCTTTTCGTTTTCTACGCGGTCGCCTTTTCCTTATCGTAATTACGCTTTTTTAGAAATTACTTTTGCCTTCTTCGCAAATACTCGTCCCTCTCATCATGTTATGACTGTTAGAACTTATAGGAGTACAAAAACATATGTATTAGAATTTCTTGCGAGCAATTAAATAGTCTTCATCAGAATGTGAGGGGGTGCAATTCAGATTTTCCTCCTATATGATATTGCTTCCATTAATCATTTCATTACTCTCCTTTCTAAGGCATTAAAACTGCACACTTCCTCTCATCTCACATTTCCATTTTCTTTTATGATTGAATGGAAAATTCCTGTCTCTTCTTTTGTTTGATCAAACTGCACTCCACAAATTTTTATTATTTTCTTCTAGATCCAGAGTGATATGCTATATTCCTAAGGAAATGAATCTCTTCAAGTTGGGAAGAGTAATTCTGGGTATGACATTTGCAAATTCAGTAAACAAAGTTGATGATAATAAGCTGTTTTTTTATGTAACTTAGGAATATTTTATCTGTTCGTAGCTCCCTGTATCGTTCATCTCGTTCCTTTGTGGTGTATCCCGCCATCTCCAAGTTAAAAATTGACCTTCATTCATTAATGATGAGAAACATACGGGTATCAACACAATGGTAAAACTTTCTTCCAGGTGCTAGTTACAACAGTAGAATTGTTATGAGAAGATAACTTAGTTCTTCCCACTAATCTTTAGAATTACCTCTAGTCCGGTAACATTTGAAAGATATTTTCAGCGTCGTTTTCCTCGCACCAGTCACTAAGTCACTAACAAAATTGTTCGCAGCTATGTCTGCTTCCTAACCATGGAAACCTGCTAAATCATACTACCCATTTGGGCGGCCAGTAAATTTAGAGCCGGAATGACCGAGCAGCGCAGCACCAAAGATATCCAGCCCAAATTGTGATTACTAAACATGGCCATCGAGATGCTGCAAATGTAGCTGGAGAGAAGTAGAGACAATACACGGCCAAAATCAGAAAAAGACCTTATTCAGTTTCAAACAGACAAGAAAATAGTTGATACTTCTCTCAAAGCATTCATTAGCTATTGCAACAGTAATAATCTTTCTCGAAAGACATGAGAAGGATAGTGCAGACGTCGTTCCTTATCGCTTTCAGCCGTGGTTCCCAATTTCAGCGTGCTCCAATGCGACTTAAAACATACCTGCATCTACCGGTACGTACAATGCTAACGTCTCCGTTACAGTTGAATCTGGACGGTCAACAAATTTACATCTGCCACCTGTTTGACTATACTCGCATAACACGCTCGATCCCAAGACTTTTGGGCAGATTCTTGATTAGTGTCTGAAGGGCACAGCTGCATGTCATATTAGTTGAACAGGACACATCAGGAAACGAGCATGAGAGCTTCTGAATACACTGCGGCCCCATGGCTAAAATCAGTCCATTGGAATCTCTACTTTGATCTTCCGCGCTTTTACTCTTTATGAGCCAGTACATCACATTGCAACAATTGACATCTGACGACTCCATATACCCGGGTGTGCTAACTTGGGAGTCTAAGGGGCGTTGCCACGGACAATATTTTCTACATGGTCTATCATTGGTAGTTGCTTTGAATAGTAGAGTCGTACATACGAATTGTTAGATCACAGCTAAGAGGATCAGAAACCGAACTACATTCTACATTTTATGATTCACGACGTCCAGTGCAGGCCACCGTTTCCGGCGTGGCGGTGGTTTGCAGGGGATTAAGTGTTCACAACTACGATTCAAACAGTTTCAGACAGCGAAATTTATGTCGGGTCGAAGCCGTCTGATGTTTCTCATCTGGGAAATTTATCCGATCATGTTCCATGCTCAAATCTACAGAGCTGAATAAAAAATGTGGAAAGTTTTATAAGAGGAGATTTACTTTCTCCCTAACTAATAACTACATGTACAATTCACAAAATCATGACAAACAGGTTGTCTCTCGGCTCGAATAAAATTGAGCCATAGAATAGGGAGAAGGTGCTATCCTGTGATAGTAGAAGATGCTCCTATTTCCAAAGAATCAACATCTCCAAAGTCCACGTGTATGGGCATCGGAAACTGTTGAAACAGAAAGTGTCACCAACGTTCGGAGAACAGGAAATGGATCTGGTTGCCCAACCCGTTGGCTCTCGACATTCATTTACGAAAATATAAGTATCCTGACTTTCCCAGTTGAAATTTCAAGTGTCGTCAATGTAAGTGGATGGAGTAGCTTTATGTCAATGAGCTAGAACAAATCAGGATGAAATCGCCCAGGTATTGAACTTCCTTCTTGAGCTTTGCGTAAATGCAAAGTTAGAGCGTAATTGTTTAGCTGCAAAAACCATCTCAAGTTAGTAAGGTTCGAGCAAAAGCCCCGCAAAGGCTGATAGCTTGATAATGACACTAGCGAGGACAGCAACATAGCTGCAAAACAAACAAACAAAAAGGCAAAAAATGGAACACTACACTTCATATCTGTCCGCTGATTTGCATGAATTAAAACGGACGCTAGAACGGGTTAGGGGGTCCAAAGCTAACAGCAGGCTACAAATATCTAAACTAAGCAAGGTCATCTATTCCCACCTGTGCTACCCACAGTAGTAATTCTAATCCGTTTCTGTTCTTCACAAACTCGACCAATTCCTTACTAGGTTCTAAACCGATGCGTTGAGAGATCAATGTTGAAAGATAATATAAACAAGCAACACAGGACCTGTCATCGATCCTGACATGGGTAGAAACACGACAGCCATGAATTTGTAGTGCAACTCTAACCCTCTGGGACAAAGCCTAACAAAGCTCGTTTAAACCATGCACAGCAATAGACAACATGTCACAGCAAACACCTACAGAAACGTCACGTGACATGTTAGCGGCACATAGCCTGCGAACAGATGATTTGGGACAGCAGGTACCGCAAGACTTATCGCCTTCTTTGACTCAGAAATTGGGTACGGACTACACGGTAGCAAATATTTCTGGCGGGTACAACTAAGGATCAAAGCTACAACTAAACCGTATTAATTAGAGGTCAGATCATAACCTCAAACCTTAGACACCGCTTGTGACAGCAACTAAGCCACCTACAAACAGCTATCGTATTCGAAGCTGGTGCTCAATGGATAAAGGTTGATTCTTCTGTACAGTGAGCCATGAGGTGGAAACCAAAACTCCATTGACCTCCTTGTGAGACAAATAAAGCAATTGCTGATGATGGTCAACGGCATAAAGACAAGCACATGCGACTGCAACTATATCAGCCTAGGCCGCCTCTATAGAAGACAATAGCGGTACACACACAAAGAAAGGGGCATCATACAGGACCTTTCGTACACGTGCGAGTGAGTCACAACCAGATAGCTGGCTTGGAGTACTAAACATGTCCAACCTTGAAAATGAAAGATAAAGGTACAGTAGGCGGCCAACTTGCCAATGACGGACTCCATGAACCACAGGTAGATATACTTATGAGGGTGTTGACATTGCATCAAACTACTGACTTCATGTCCCAAGAAGTTTGAGATTGAGAAACTAACGAACGCAGCTACTTCATGATTTCAGGTAGAAGAAAAAACATCAAAGTTCTTAACAGGACTTTAATTTACTTCACATGTCCCATCTCTTGATTATAATTCCAATATATCATCGGCAATTGCAGCTCAAAAGTGATATGAGAGGTCCTTCAAACACTTCGGCTTCAAGCGTGCAAGCCTTAATACTACAAATATTACTAGCTGCAGCAAAGGAGGAACAAGACCAGCTGAAAGACAGAAGAGAAAGGTATGCAAGAGATACAAGATATATACCTCTAGCATCCGAAGCTGTTCCTGGTGTTGGGCAAGAAGTTGCTTCACAGCTTGCAACTCCCTAGATCGTTCTTCATGCTCTAGCTGCCGCTCGTGTTGGATAGCGACTGCCCTTTTCAGAATGTGGTTATCCCTCAAAAGTCCTTGAATTTGTTCCTTAAGTGATGTGTTTTCCTGTTACAGGTACATCACGAATGTCATGCCACAGCACACATTTGTAGTCTCCATATGCCATGAAGGACCTAAGGAACTAATGGAGCTGCCCATCTGTTACCGATGTTTTCCATACCATCCAAACCATGCTGAAGTGTCATCTTTTCCTCACCCAGTATACAGGTGCTACAAAAGATGTACTATGCCTCCACTACCGAACCATACGCCCATTAATATTTAGCATAAGTAGGGCCCCCGAGCAAGACATTCCTTTGACTTCGACGCCCGTCTCATGATACGTGCAAAATTTCCGAACTCCATCCACAAAGTTATTACTTGTTTCTAGCTACAAGTTACACGACAGTCACCAATTCGTTTCATTAGAACTTCGGTTACTGTGTTAAGACGCATCCTCTATGTTTTCCGTTCAAATTGTTGCACTCTGCTTCATTCAGAAACACGTACCGGGAAGATACTGTGAAGCGCCAGGGAAAAAAATCGGGAAAATGTTAAAGACTACATACGAAGCTACCAAGTAGATAGGGGAGACGAGAGAGGAGAGGCATAGGGAACCGGAGCAGACAGTGAACTCGGGGAGGAGAGTGGGACCCTAGAAAGGCACAGGACGAACTCACAAGGTCACAAGACATTTGGTAGCGAAAGAGGACAAGTCGGGATGCCATAGGAAAGCAGCACTTGAAGGGAAAGTGGGGAAGCGTGGTAGGTAGATTTCGGTAATTGGCGCGCTACTGGGAGTTCTACCAGGTTAATCTACTAAGGTCAGACTTTTGGAAGCAAACTAGGTAAGAATCCTCATTCCCTGCTATCCAACCAATCAGTTTGAAGTCCCATTGTAGGTTCGTTCGATTCATGTTGAGCTCTAGATTTATCTTGATCACATCCATGCTTGGTTCTTGGTTGTATTATATACATGTAATACGCCGTGATGTACAACAATCACGAGTGAAATGCTAGTGGCTACATACTTTTTTGATAACCTCCGAAATGACTCCTGTCCGAGTAGCCACTGTCTTCTCAAACGCCTCCAATGCTCGAGTAGCCCGCATCCTTGCATCTTCCAAGTTGGTTGCACTCATCATTTCCATTACAAGCATGTCGACCCACTCGAGCCCTTCTGCAGGGACAGCTCCTGGTATTTGTTGGACCACAGGTTTTAGATCCCCTTGTGCCGTTTGCGACGTACTGGCTTGACCATACGCTGCAATGTCAAACGATAGATATTAAAACAATACATCCTATGACAATAAAGGCAAGAAATATTCCTGACAGACTGTTCACGCATTTTCTTAGCACGATACATGATAGAGGATTACAACAATAAAGGCAACCATGGCATTCGCAAAACTGTGTACTGAGTGCAAAGCTCAAAACTTGTTTGAAAGTGAAGCCGACACACATGTATAAAAGAGATCATACGTCGATAAGCGTTGGAAAACGTACCCTCATTTGCGACCGCACAATTTGCTGACGAGGAACCAGTGGTAGAGGTAGCGCCATGCCCCCGACTCTCACAGGGGTTAACATGCTCAATGGAGCTTAACCGCAGATCCGTCAAACCTTTGATGGCAGAGTCAAGATTTCTTCCGCACGACTCATAGACTTTCTCCACTAGCTGAACATACCAAATCACACTCCACCATCGGGAGAAATGGTCAATCCATTTACCCATATCCTAAGCAGTACATTCAAGTACACTAATTGCTATTACTACTAAGAATATGTAATAGTGGGAACAAATAGATATCTCCGGAGGAAGATAAGTCCCAACAAGGAAAGCTAGCGGGTCAAATAAACTCCAACAGTCCGGACATACTCTTTACACAGATTGTACGCCATCTTTCTGCGTCTGAGTTCTACAAGAACGGAAGAATTTTTTTCTTCCTGCTCAATGATAATCACTATTGACCAAAGCAATGGAATGATAGTCCCTAATGCTATGGACATTGCCACCTTTCACTCCATGACTTACACCCAAACGTATGAAGTACTTGACCTCCCTTTTTAGATCGAACCCGTACATACTATGGCAAGGGCTGAGTCCAAATTCTTTCGTATGTGAAAGACAAGTTGCATGTACCCAATTTCAACTCATCATTTACGCTCTATAACAAGTTCCAAAATACATGCCTCCTGTTGAAAATGTCCAGTCGAGACCTTCTTCATTATGAATCTCAAATAACTAATTCCACTTGCATGAGGATTCATATTGCGATCGAAGGCAGCTGTCCGCGGCAACAATGACATCATGAATAACACGCCAATAAAGTATATATGCGAAGAGTTTACAAACTTCATACCTGTCCATCCATTTCAGGGAATAGAGCTCGGAGATTGGAGATTACGTCGTCGAAAGAAGAGACTGAGGGCCGCCCTGGCGACCCCGCCTCGGACCCCCCCGCTGAGCCAATTCTAACAGGCGAAACAACTGACTGGAAACGGATAGGAGAATTGCCTCCACAGCGAATTCTCTTGGCAATTGGTGGCGAACCGTGCCGATCGTCAAAAAGGGACCGCTTCCCACAAACCACCGCAGACATTGCAACAGTCACCGCAGGTACTGCTTCTCTAGAAAGACTGCCTTTCTTCCACCGGAGTTATACTCGCAATACCAATCTGAAACGAGCATCAAAGAAAACCAGCAATCATGAGAAGGCTGAATACAAGAATTGACTGAAGCGGTGCTGGGTATCCGAAGCAAAATCATGGTCTAATTCTTCTGAGAACGGCAGAACTCGAAGCTAGAGAGAAGCAGGGAAGAGGTGAGAGGACGGTCCTTGTAGAACGTCCTTTCTGAACGGTAGAACAGTTTGGAACGATTGGAACGACCCGAAGAAACAGTACGTTAAACAATATAAAAATATATGAATGAACAATAACGCGATTTTGACCAAAAAAGAGAAAACTTTCAACAATCTGAAGAATCACTGCAGAATCCGAACCTGCTACTATCTGCATCGACGAACTATACGATCGCAAACTATCATGCCAATCAAAGAGAAGTTAGTTAAATGAACGGTGTCGTACTGCAAGGAATAGGACTGTATAGCCGGAGAAATTTTCGTAGTGCTTATCTGACTTACATATAGACATACGCCAATGTGCAAAATCAAGTACCAAAAATAACGATACATATAATTCGACAACGCATGACACAGTCGTGTCTCCCTTGCTCCAATTTCCCCTATGTCAGCCAAACCAAATCCCTCGACCAGGAAAGGAAACTAAACCTCTCACGACGATTAACCAACATATATAGCTTCCACGCAGGCAGCAAACTTTGGAGCGCAGCAAAGCACGAGCCTTACGACGTCCACCTTCAACTCACGAAGGAAAGGGACGAGAAAAGAGAAAAGACAACAACGTGATCGATCAAGTGCAGAAGCACGTTGCAATCAAACGCGTTGGCTGCAATCAAACGCGAAGAGTTCCCAACAGACGAAATAGGCTCGTCCGTTCACTTGGACATAAATGCTCCTGGGAACAAACAAGGTCGGATTGGACGGCAGAGCGAACAAATGTCCCCTACCAAATCAGGTCACGTCACAACCTCGCCGAGTACGAACGAGTGAATTCGCAACGAGGTGACGACCGTCCCAATTTAGACGACCGATCGAAAACGAACGACCTAACCCCAATAATCTTCGGACCAACTCGAATAAAGTGCAGAAAAGACGGGACGAAGCTCTACTCTACTGGCTCCTCCGTGATGATGATGTTGAGGACACAGATTGGAACAAACACCTCCACGTTCTTCTCATCCAAATCTCCCGTGGGTATGTAGAGATCATAGAAACATACCACAAGGCACTCACATTAGCGTACTGCTGTCTGTCTCATCTAGTCGGTGGGCCAAAATCTCCAATTCCGAGTATCGTATCTAGGGTTTTAAGATCATCATCAGTCGTCTTTTCTCTGTTCCCATCTCACCTCCCCTCACGGTCCTACCTCATCGCTGCCCTTGTTTTGCAGATGCCTGCCCTGCTGCTTCACGATCATTCGCGTACAATCAATCCTCCCTCTACCCTCCCCGACTCGCTTGGGTAAGGACGCAGCACACTTAACTTACACTGGAAGTAAGGACACGTCCGTCCGTCCGTCCGTCCCGTCGTCTCCACGGCAAAGCACCCCATCGCGGTACCCCGGACCATTATGACATATATTCTCCTCACACTTGTAGTAGAAATAGTAAGAAGTTTTTTCTCTTTTCTCTCTTCGTAAAGGCCGAGAAGGAGACGTATTTCATGAGGATTTTAGTGAACGAGTTCGGTCTCTTTTAAAATATGAGAAGTCAAGTGAGTCATTGATTAAAGCGAAACTATAAAATAGGACTCATTGTCTCGTCAAATTTGGTCACTAGAAGTCTACCGAGTACATTGCTTTCATTTGTAGTTTATTAATCAAGCAGAGAATAAGTTGAAGCTCAAATTCATCAAGAAGATTCTTTTAAAGGCTTATTTTCTTTTAGATACTAGTAATAATAAGAAAATATGCTAAAAAAGAATTAAAAAGAATTTATAAGTAGTACGGACGTTAGTTAAATTGGTTAGTTCTCAAAGTCCCCGTGAGTTCAATTTCTACGGTTCACCTATTGATGAAATAGGTAATAGGCAATCCATAGGAGAGCAATCACATTAGGTGATGTTTCTTCGGATGCTCCAGTTGTGTGTAGACCGTATGACTTGCATAGCTCGGATATCTTAGGTGCGGTAGTGCAGATTTTTCATATAGACTCTATTGGTGCTTAGCCCCATGTTATCTTTTTTGTCTCTCCCTTGTACGGCTTGATGGGGTCTTCCCATCCTTCATTTTTCTTACGCGGTCGCCTTTTTCCCTGTGGATGAAATAGGAAAAGTCTACATCTGCAAAAAGATATTTAATAATATTAAAAAATTGATTGAACATCATCAATACCTAATTAAAACTGCGTTCAAGAAAGATATGTAAAATCAAATTGTATAATCAAATTAAGTAGGGCATGTATAAACAGAAAGATAAACCTTTGGTGAGGATTTATCATATAGTATGAAGCTCATATAGTCTAGATTGAGAGGAAATGCAGTCTAAAAATGTGACTATTTTATTAATAGATTTCAATTGAAATCAGAAAATAATCAATTGTACTCCTTTCTATTTGCTTAAGGTTATAAGTAGCTAAATTTTGTGTTAAAAATATAAACCATTATCTAAAAGTATGCCTCCATAACAAAGATATATCATTTTTCTAATTTCTAACTTCTAATTTCATTCTAATTACTATTTATTTTTTCACAACAATAAAATACTATTTTTACAATGTCAAATTTGATTCTACCTATATAATAAATTGATGAAAGAGAAGAAGGCTACCGCATACAAAAAAATGAAGGATGGGAAGACTCCATCATTGATGAAATTGGTGAAAGCATGGAAGGCTTCCAATACCAAAAAAGAAAGAAGGTTTAAGAACATTCAAACTTATTCCAATAACTCAAATCTGGGAGAAATAGAAGAATATTTGTAGATTTTACCATCAATTACATTAATTATATATAAATTTATTTAAAATATTTTTATGAAATATTTTTTATAATTATGAACTAATATCCAAAGTAATCATCATCTATCTTTTTTTATAAGAAATCAATACCAGCTTTCCTTCAGAAAATATCAAATCAAGTTGGAAGAGAGAGCAGGATATATCTAGTTATTTTAACTCATATTATTAAAATAATCATCAAAAATCTAATGTTGATTTCAATGGTTGCTTTCTATACAACAAGTAAATAATTTTGTAACTAAAAATAATAATTTATTTATTCTTTTTATGGAATTATATGGAAATTAAGAGTAAAATAATTTTAATTTTACTATGGTTTAAAATATTTTGATACACTATAAATAATAATTATATTATATTATATTATAAATAATTTAATCTTAGAATAGATGTATGATGAAATCTACAAGAATTGATTTATATATAAATTTCCATTCTAATCCCATATTGTATATAATAACTAAAATAATTAAACTATTCAAATTTTCTCTCAGATGTACACTTTTCAATTCTCTAAAGTCTTTCACTTTCAATTAGTTAGAAGAAAGTAAAGATCAAATATGATATATAAGCAATAATTATGATCAAGAAATCTAAACTAAATTTGCAAGGAAAATTAATAAATTCCATATTTCTATTGACTCATATTGATTTGATTATCTTACAACTATCATTGATCTTTTTAATATTTATGTAACAGTATGGAATTTAGCGACAGTTATTAAAGCTAACAAAATAGAGAATAAGCCAAATTAGCCTAGAATATTCCAAAAGCATCTAAGAAACTTCTTGGGAAGCTTCCCGACTAGTTAACTTGCACTCCAAGCAAGTAACTTCTAGGAGGAAGTTTCTAAAAGCTACTAACTAGCTTAGCATGCACACCAAGTAGATAGCTTCTAGAAGGAAGCTTCTTGAGAAATTTTCTAGTTAACTTGGCTTGCACTCTAAGAAAACGGCTCAAGGAAGCTTCTTGAGAAGCTTCTCAAGAGCCTTGTATGCTACCTATAAATATCAAAGCCGAAGTCATGCTAGGCATTAGGAGTTTTCCTTCATTCAAGTGTCCCAATGTGAGTTTCCATTCTCCTATTTCTCTCCTCGGTCTTGGTCTTTTACATTGGTATTAGAGCAGGAATGGGATGGATGGAATTTATGGACCACCAAAATCCACTTCCGCCAAACTATTAGGATTTTCATGTCCAGATATTATCCAAGCATCGTTTCACACAATTCATCATCTCGCGCTTTGGGCAGGATTTTCTACATATGATCACCGTGTTTGAGGAACCCTTGATACTTCCGGTTGTAACTTATGGAGAACGGTGGATGTGATGCATCTATGTGTTAATCAATTAGATAAAGTGGGAGTAGTGGGATAGATTAGTAGCTATGACGGCAATACCACTATGCACGGGTGGAAGAACTAGCACCAATAGAGATTGATGCTATCCAATGAAGACCACTTGGTACAACGGATAGAGAAAGATTGCGACAAAATGGAGATTTTTTTTATTGTTGCCAAGTTGGACATTGCATTACTAAATGCACACTTAGGAATGGGCGACCTCAACAAGTTGCCCAAATGGAGATTGTGGAACATAATGATCAGGGAAACAAAGAATCCCAATAGGAGATTTTGAGTCGCCTATTGGGAGCTTGATTAGTTCCAATGGGATTGAAGGCTCGACTTATGCAAGTTTGCTTCACTTGCAAGGTACGATATCTAATCAAGGTTGTAGGATTTTGGTTGATTCTAGAAGTTCAGAGAATTGCATGTCTATGCAAGTAGCAAAAGAATTGGGTATCCCTATCAAGCCAGTGTTTGAAAGTAGTTTGATGATGGCGGATGGTAGAAAGGGTTCTGCATTCCGCACCTCACAGCTTGTTACCTTCAAGATTAGGAAGGAGTATTTGGAGTATATGAGGTTTGTAGTGGCACCTCTACACTATGATATCATTTTGGGTCTACCTTGGCTTGAACATCATAAGGTTCAATTCGATTGGACCCGACGCCAAATTCAAGTACAACACAAAGGTAGAAATTTCTGATTAGGTTGTTTGGCACTTCTGAGTAAGACACCTAAGAATAGTCAATCCCAAGATGGGAAGTTTGTCAAGAAGGTAGCCATAGAGCAAATCTAGAAGGGAGATGAGTCCCAAGATGGGAAGTTTGCTAGGAAGGCAACAATGGAGCAAGCTTTGAAGAGAGATGAGTCCCTAAAAGGGAAGTTTGTCAATAAAGTAGCCATAGAGCAAGCTTTGGAGGAAGATAAGTTTGTATTTGCGGTGTGGATCAAGCTGATTGCACAAGAACAATCCAAGGAAGGCCAAGAGCCTCATCAAGCAATGGTTGATAAGATAGTTCAAGAGTTTGCGGACACATTTTTTTGGATGATCTGCCAAAGGGATTACCCTCAGATCAGGGTATGCCCTTCAAGATCAAGTTATTGCTAGGGAGTACTCCAATGAGTAGACCGATCTATCGGCTCTCACCAAAGGAGTTGGAGGAGTTGTGAACAACACTTACAGAGTTGTTGAAGAAGGATTTCATACGATATAGTATCTCTCCTTGGGGAGCACCTGTACTATTTGTTCCAAAGAAGGATGGAGGACTTTGTTTTTGTATTGATTACCGTGGGCTTAATAAGCAAACTGTAAAAGATTGAATCCGAGGAGAGAAATAGGAGAATGGAAACTCACATTGGGACACTTAATGAGAGAAAACTCCAAATGCCTAGCATGAGCTTTGACTTTGGTATTTATAGGTAGCATACAAGGCCCTTGAGAAGCTTCTCAAGAAGCTTTCTCAAGCCGCTTTCTTAGAGTGCAAGCCAAGTTAACTAGGAAGCTTGTCAAGAAGCTTCCTTCTAGAAGTCGTCTACTTGGCGTGCAAGCTAAGCTAGTTGGAAGCTTCTAGAAGCTTCCTTCTAGAAGCTATTTACTTGAGGTGCAATCTAAGCTAGCCGGGAAGCTTCCTAGATACTTTTGGAATATTCTAGGCTAATTTGTCTTATGTGCTACTTCGTGAGCCCAACTAACTTTGTCACTAAACTCCATATTGTTACATATTCCCCCGCCGCTAGTTGGTGATGTCCTCATCACCAGTGAAGCTTCAAATTCCTTGATGGCCATTTGTGCATTCAAGAGGTGAGAAAGAGGTTCCCATGTGGCATCATGAAGGGGATACCTTTTCCAAAGGACCTTTTACTCTATATGTTGGCGACGGCCTTGTTGAATATGGCAACGCACGAGGATACTATCAACTTTGTACTCCTCATGATCATTGATAGATACAAGAAGAGGGGGAGGTTGTACTCAAGAGGAAAAGGAAGAGGGGTTAGGAACAAAGTGTTTCAACTTAGAAACATGAAAGATAGGATAGATATGCATGTGACAAGGCAAGGCAAGGCAAGTTGATAAGCAATAGGAGAGACAATTTGGGTGATATCAAAGCGTTCTATCCAATTAGAGGCAAGTTTATGAACTTGGGTATCAATTAGGAGAGGGAGGTTACTAGAGGATAGCATGACTTCATCACCAATTTCAAAGGTGAGATCATGATGATGGTGGTCCGCATATTTTTTTTGGCAGTTTTGAGCAACAAGAAGGTGAGACTTGGCTTGTTGGAGAGATTGGGATATAGTGGTCAAGAATGTGGAAGTATGAGGAACCTGAGATGGAAGGAGAGCAAGAAGAGAATCTAGAACAAGCAGATCTTGGCCAAAATTGAGAAAGAAAGGAGAAAATCCGGTGCTTGCTTGTTTGGAATTGTTGTAGGCAAATTTTGCAGCTGCAAGACATTCATCCCAATTGGTATGGTGGACATTGACAAAAGCACGCAACATATCCTCCAATGTACAATTTGCACATTTGGTTTGTCCATCAATTTGAGGATGATAGGCTGTGGACAAAGCAAGCTTGGTGCCGAGTATCTAGAAGAGTGCTTGCCAAAACTTCTTGGTAAATCAAGGATCACGGTCGAAGATGAGTACACATGGCATCCCATGATGCTTGAAGACATTGTTGAAGTAGATTTGCGCTAAGGTTGGAGCATCTATGGTATCACAGGTTGGTGCCAAGTGGATTTGCTTACTAACCTTATCCACAAACACCACGATTGCGGTGTGTCCTTGTTTTGTCTTTGGCAAGGATGTGATGAGATCAAAGCTCACATGCTCCCAACAAGCGGATGGAATGGCGAGTGGTTGAAGGAGTCCACTCGGCTTTTGGTTGTTGGCCTTGTTACGTTGGTAGCTCTCACACGATCGGACAAATTCTCAAACATCTCGTGTCATGTTGGGCCACCACCATTGACGTTGGAGGGTACTCAAGGTCTTGTCCACACCCATGTGACCCGCGATGGGTAAGTCAGGTCGTTGTGATAAAGCATCAGGGATGACATGGAACCAACCTGGTTTATACTCAAGTTTGATGTCATATAGTTGGAGTTGTTCCTCCCATCAATGATGTCGACACTTCATTTGTTCCAAGTGTAAGGTCTACAACAATGGTTTGTGATCAGTTCACATGATCACTTGTTTCTCCAAGAGGTAATGCCTCCATACCTTGGTGGCATATACCATTGCAAGTTGTTCTCGATCTCGAGGAGAGTAGTTTTGTTCAGCTGCATTGAGTCAATGAGACACAAAGGCAATGGGATGGAGTCCAATTTGGGAATTCTTGTTGTAGCACGACTCCAATTGCAAAGTTAGAAGCATCAAAATCAACCACACAGGGTAGTTGAGGATCATATGGTTGAAGAATGGGTCTTGAAGACACCATATGCTTTAAGTTCTGGAATGCTTCTTCATGCTCGGTGGTCCACTGAAAGTTCAAGTTCTTTCCGAAGAGGTCAGTCAATGGTGCAACCACATGAGGATAATAATGGATGAAATGTTGGTAAAAACTGGCCAATCCATTGAATGCACGTACTTTTGTAGCATCCTTTGGGGTAGGCCAATCAATAATGGCCTTGATCTTCTCTTCTTCCATCTTTATCCCCTCTGATGAGATCTTATGACCCAAGAAGGTAACCTCCTTCTGCCAAAAGGCACACTTTGACTTCTTGCAGTAAAATTTCCATTGTCGTAGTCATCTTAGGACTTCTGGCACATGATTCACGTGTTCTACCTTTGTCTTACTATAAATTAAGATATCATCCAAGAACACCACCACGGACCGATCCAATAGTCCATCCAACATCCAATGCATCTGATCCATGAAGACTGTAGGAGCATTAGTGAGTCCATAAGGTAGAACTCTCCACTCAAAATGCCCATACCTTGTACGAAAGGCAGTCTTTTGCACATCCTCTCTCTCAATGGGAATTTGCCAATAGCCGCTGCAAAGATCCAACTTGGAAAAGTAGTGTGCTCCACTTAGTTGATCAAGCAAGTCATTGATCTGAGGCAAGGGATATGCATTCTTCACGGTTTGCTTATTGAGCCCACGATAATCAATACAAAAACAAAGTCCTCCATCCTTTTTTGGAACAAATAGTACCGGTGCTCCCCAAGGAGAGGTACTATGTTGTATGAAGTCCTTCTCCAACAACTCCATGAGTGTTGTTCACAACTCCTCCAACTCCTTTGGTGAGAGCCAATAGATTGGTCTACTCATTGGAGTACTCCTTGGCAATAACTCAATCTTGAAAAGCATATCTCAATCAGAGGGTAATCCCTTTGGCAGTCATCTGGAAACACGTCCGCAAACTCCTTAACTATCTGATTAAATATTGCTGGATGAGGCTCTTGGTCCTCCACAGATTGTTCTTGTGCAATCGGCTTGATCCACATTGCGAATACAGACTTATCTTCCTCCAAAGCTTACTCTATGGTTGTTTTACTAACAAACTTCCCTTCTAGGGACTCATCTCTCTTCCAAGCTTGCTCCATGGTTGCCTTCTTGGCAAACTTTCCTCTTGGGACTCCACTTCCTTCAAGGTTTGCTCTATGGCTACCTTCTAGACAAACTTCCCATCTTGGGATTGACTATTCTTAGGAATCTTACTTAGAGGTGCAAGACAACCTAACAGGAAATTCCTACCTTGTTGTTGTACTTGAATTTGGCGTCAAGTCCAATCAAATTGAACCTTATGACGTTCAAGCCAAGGTGGACCCAAAATGATATCATAGTGTAGAGGTACCACTACAAACCTCATACACTCCAAATACTCTCTCCCAGTCTTGAAGGTAACAGGATGTGGTGTGGAATGCAGAACCCTTTCTACCATCCGTCATCATCAAACTACTTCCAATCATTGGCTTGATAGGAATACCCAATTCCTTTGCTACTTGCATAGACATGCAGTTCTCTGAACTTCCAGAATCAACAAAAATCCTACAACCCCGATTAGATATCATACCTTGCAAGTGAAGCAAACTTGCATAGGTCAAGCCTTCAATCCCATTAGAAGGAATCAAGCTCCCAGTAGGCGGCTCAAAATCTCCTACTGGGATTCCTCATTTCCTTGATCATTTTGCTCCACAATCTCCACTTGGGCAACTTGTCAAGGTCATCCATTCTTGAGTGGACATTCAGCAATGCAATGCGCCAATTGGCGACAATAAAAACAACCACCATTTTGTCACAGTTTCTCTCTATCTGCTATGCCAAGTGGTCTTCATTGAATGGCATCAATCTCCATGGGAGTTGGCTCCTCCACTTGTGTGTAGTGTATTGGTAGGCTCTATGGAGGTCGAGGTCAAGACCAAGTTGTTGCCACCAAGGAATCAAAACGTTCGGCTAACCGCATGGCTTCCTCTAAGTGTTGTGGCTCTTGCATGGTTACCTCTAATTTGGTTCTTGCCTTCAAGCCTCTCACAAATCAATCCAGAGCTTCAACTTCCAATATATCTGGAATTTGCATGATGGTGTTTTAGAACTGCGTGATGTAACTTCTTAAAGAGCCAATCTATTTCAACTCTGCCAACTTATCCTGCGCAGCTCATGTGGCATTTATAGCTTGGAACCAACTAATTATTGCACTCTTGAATTTTGCCCATGTCAAGATTGGTGCAAAAATTTGTTGTTTTGCTCGCTCCACTTGGAATCTCCACCATAGCTTTGCTACTTCATCCAATTGGCTAGAAGCCAAGAGAATCTGTTTTTGCTCATCTTGTAGATTGGTAGCTTCAACATAATGTTCATAATCAAAAACAAACTTCTCCATTGCATCCGGAAGATTCCTACCTTCAAATACCTTAGGTTTAGGGAATCTGATCAGATCTTCTCCTTCTCAAATTGGTACTCTCTCCACCTGCTCTTGTCATCAAAGATCTCGTTCATCCAACAATCGAGTAAGGTGCTCGATTTATTGTTGCATAGCAAGGATAACATCAAGTATTGCCGCTATGGTTGCTACTCTATCACACCACTCCCAATCTATCTAATTTATTAACATATAGAAACAGCACGTCCACCATTCTCCATAAGTTACAATCAGAAACACCAAGGGTTCCTCAAATATGGTGAGCATATGCAAAAAATCTTATCCAAAGTGCGAGGTGATAAATTGTGTGAAATGATGCTTGGGTAGTATTTGGACGCAAAAATCCCAATGGTTCGGTGGAAGTGGATTTGGTGGTCCATAAATTCCATCCATCTCATTCTTGCTTTGATACCAATGTAAAAGATTGAATCTAAGGAGAGAAATAGGAGAATGGAAACTCACATTGGGACACTCAATGAGAGAAAACTCCGAATGTCTAGCATGAGCTTTGGTATTTATAGGTAGCATACAAGGCACTTGAGAAACTTCTCAAGAAGCTTCCTCAAGCCACTTTCTTAAAGTGCAAGCCAAGTTAACTAAGAAGCTTCTCAAGAAGCTTCCTTCTAGAAGCCGCCTACTTGGCCTGAAAGCTAAGCTAGTTGGAAGCTTCTAGAAGCTACTTACTTGAGGTGCAAGCTAAGCTAGCCGAGAAGCTTCCCAAGAAGCTTCCTAGATACTTTTGGAATATTTTAGGCTAATTTGTCTTATGTGCTACTTCGTGAGCCCAATTAACTTTGTCGCTAAACTCCATATTGTTACACAAACTGTGAAGAATGCATATCCCTTGCCTCGGATTGATGAACTGCTTGATCAACTTAGTAGAACACGTTAATTTTCCAAGTTGGATCTTTGTAGCAGCTATTAGCAAATTCCTTTTGAGAGAGAAGATGTGCAAAAGACTACCTTTTGCACAAGGTATGGGCATTTTGAGTGGAGAGTTTTACATTTTGGACTCACTAATGCTATGGCAATCTTCATGGATAAGATGCATCAGGTGTTGGGAGGACTATTGGATCGATCAGTAGTGGTGTTCTTGGATGATATCTTAATCTATAGCAAGATAGAGATAGAACACATTAATCATGTGCGAGAAGTCCTAAGACGACTATGACAATGGAATTTTACTACAAGAAGTCAAAGTGTACCTTTTGGCAAAAGGAGGTTACCTTCTTAGGTCATAAGATCTCATCAAAGGGGATCATTATGGAAGAAGAGAAGATCAAGGCCATTATTGATTGGCCTACCCCAAAGGATGCTACAAAAGTACAAGCATTTAGTGGATTGGCTAGTTTTTACCAATGGTTCATCCACTATTATGCTCATGTGGCTGCACCATTGACTCACCTCTTGGGAAAAACTTGAGTTTCCAATGGACCACCAAGCATGAAGAAGCATTCCAAAAATTAAAGCATATGGTGTCTTCAAGACCCATTCTTCAATCATATGATCCTCAACTACCTTGTGTGGTTGATTTTGATGCTTCTAACTTTGCAATTGGAGTTGTGTTGCAACAAGAATTCCCATATGGAGTACATCCCATTGCCTTTGTGTCTCATCAACTAAATACAACTGAAAGAAATTACTCTACTCAAGATTGGGAACAACTTGCAATGGTATATGCCACCAAGGTATATAGGCATTACCTCTTGGGAAAACAAGTGGTCATGCAAACCGATCACAAGCCATTGTTGCAGACCTTACACTTGGAACACATGAAGAGTCGACATCATCAGTGGGAAGAGCAACTCCAATTGTTTGACATCAAACATGAGTACAAACCAGGTCAGTTTTGTGAGCCGGCCTATCTCTCACTCAGGATGAACCTCTGATGGCTATTATGGTAGTGCACCATGTACTAAGAAGGCAAGGAACCCCAACTCCATCATACTCCTCCAAGGCTAACACTCCAAGACTCAAGATATTGCTCATTAGAGAACTCAATGGGAGAGAGATAGTTGCAAATGAAAGGATGATGAGTACCTCCTCACCCCTTGTTTATATACTTGTGAAATAGTTACATACCAAAGTTACTAATTAGTGGAGTAACTCAAGTTACTATGCTAAAAGTCAAGTAAAGTCAAAAAGTAGAAAGGAATATCCATTCACATGGGCATATTCCACTAGCATGTGATCTTATCTTGACCCAACCACTAAGTCAAGGATTCCTTCACATGGGCTATCCTTGGACTAAAGAGGAATCCAAAACAAAAAGGCTTGCGGGCTCAAGAGTTCTCAACTCTTTCCTCAAAGCCAAACATCTAGGAATAATACCAAGTCAACATACTAAAATCTAAAACAGTGGTACTCATCTTTTCTACTTCCTCTAAAGTAAGGTCTCCTCTATCTTAGCTATGACTAACTTTAGCTAACCATGACTAATATAGAACCATCCTTTATCTTTATATAAATAATAGCTCTTAAGTACTTGTAATACCAAGCTAAATATCACAATACCACACACATGCACAAATGGGTGTTACATTTCCATGTCATTCCATGTCATCCTTGATGCTCTATCACGACAACTTGATTTGAAGTCTCTTCCTCTCATCAAGGTGGTGTCAATTTACCTCAAGGTCCATAACGAGTTTCGGTTAGCTCTACAACAAGACCCCCTCTTCCAAATAGTACATGGTCATCTAACAACAAGAGACAAGGATTACAACACCTTCTCCTTCAAGGAAGGCCTTCTATTCCATGCAGACCGGATCTATGTTTCAGCCAAAGATGATCTCCGACTTGTGTGCCTTCAGGAAGCCCATGATTTACCAATAGTTGGTCACATGGGGGTAGATAAGACCTTGGGTACCCTCCAACACCAATGGTGGTGGCCCAACATGACACGAGGTGTTCGGGAGTTTTTCTGATTGTGTGAGAGTTATCAATGCAACAAGGCCAATAATGAGAAGCCGAGTGGACTCTTTCAACCACTTCCCATTCCAACTACTCATTGGGAACATGTGAGCTTAGATCTCATCACCTCCTTGCCCAAGACACAACAAGGTCACACAACAATTGTGGTGTTTGTAGATAAGCTTAGTAAGCAAATCCATTTGGCACCAATGGTTGATAATGTGGATACTCCAACCTTGGCGTAACTCTACTTCAATAATGTATTCAAACATCATGGGATACCATTTGTACCCATCTCCAATTGTGATCCTTGCTTCACCGGAAAGTTTTGGCAAGCTCTCTTCCAAATACTTGGCACTAAGCTTGCTTTGTCCACAGCCTATCATCCTCAACTACTAGACAAACTAAACGTGAAAATTGCACCTTGGAAGATATGCTTCGTGCCTTCATCAACATTCACCATACCAATTGGGATGAATGTCTTGCAGTAGAGGAGTTTGTATACAACAATTCTAAACAGGCAAGCATCGGATTCTCTCCTTTCTTTCTCAATTTTGGCCAAGATTTGCTTGTCCCACATTCTATGCTTGCTCCTCCTTTGTCTCAAGTCCCTTATACTTCAACCTTCTTGACCACCATATCCAAATCTCTCCAACAAGCCAAATCTCACCTCCTTGTTGCTCAGAATCATCAAAAACAATATGCGGACCACCATCGTTATGATCTCACCTTTGAAGTTGATGATAAAGTTATATTATCCTCTAGTAATCTACCACTCCCACTTGATACCCAAGTTTGTAAACTTGCCCCTAATTGGATAGGACCTTTTGATATCACCCAAATTGTCTCTCATGTTGCTTATTGACTTGCCTTGCCTTGTCATATGCGAATCCATCTTGTCTTTCATGTTTCCAAGTTGAAACCTTTTGTTCTTAACCCCTCTTTTTTCTCCTCTTGAGTCCAACCCTCCCCCTATCCCTATCAAAGATCATAAGGAGTACAAAGTTGATCGTATCCTTGCACGTTGCCACATCCAACAAGTATGCCATCAACATACAGAGTACAAGGTCCTTTGGAAAGGGTATCCCCTTCATGATGCCACATGGGAACCTCTTTCTCACCTCCAGAATGCACAGACGGCCATCTAGGAGTTTGAAGCTTCAATGGCAACAAGGACATCACCAACTAGCAGTGGGAGAATATGTAATGGTATGGAGTTTAGCAACGTAGTTAGTAAGGCTAACAAAGTAGAGAATAAGCCAAATTAGCCTAGAATATTCCAAAAGAATCTAGGAAGCTTCTTGGAAAGCTTCTCAACTAGTTAACTTGCGCTCCAAGCAGGTAGCTTCTAGAAGGAAGTTTCTAGAAGTTGCTAACTAGCTTAGCTTGCACACCAAGTAGGCGACTTCTAGAAGGAAGCTTCTTGAGAAGCTTCCTAGTTAACTTGGCTTGCACTCTAAGAAAGCAACTCAAGGAAGCTTCTTGAGAAGCTTCTCAAGAGCCTTGTATGCTACCAATAAATACCAAAGCCAAAGTCATGCTAGGCATTTGGAGTTTTCCCTCATTCAAGTGTCTTAATGTGGGTTTCCATTCTCCTATTTCTCTCTTCAGTCTTGGTCTTTTACAATTTACTTTAGTAGAACTTAACAAAACTTAATCATGACAAGTCTGCTCAAAGCTGAGTTTAATTTAACAAGAGTTTAATCTTAACTAATCTCATCAAAAGTAATCAAATCAAGTTTCAATAAGAATGTAATTTTAACCATATCAAACTTTTTTAAGAGAGAAAAAGTATCATCCATAAGCTCTTTGAAGCTAAAAATAATGAAGTCAATAAAGTTATTCACCAAATTTAAAGACTTTTTAATATATTTTAAAATTTTACATTTAGGTAGTAGATAAAGAATTTATTGATGATAGTTATTTGGTTATTAAATATTTATTTTAGAATAAGATCTTCTACTTGCTATAGTAAAAACATATATTTCATATTTCAAATTATTTTTAAGAATTGATATATGTTTGAATATCAAACTATTAACTATAAATAGATAATAATCTCATAGATAATTATATCAAAGGTCTCATCCAAATTTGGGTAAGTATTATTTATAGTTATCTATAGTTTGTTGAACTAATTATGTTCTTTACAACAATTTTGTTTGAGCCTTGGTTACGCTTGATTATCCTTGTAATCATTACCCTTGTAAGGTTAATATATTTATTGTCTTATGTCTCTTTTGAATGGGAGGGAGGCTACGGGAAAGTGTGGAGACAAAAGAGGAAAGGGAGAGACATGAGAAGACATATCTATAGTTCTTGAGTGCTCTTCAGCACATAGCACTTGATTGAATAGTCTATTCTCTTTGTTTTTCAATTTTGGGTCCATTGGTACCTAGATTGAACACTATGGAAAATTGAGTAGAAAGTTATGGAGATTTTTAACTTTTTTAGGGTTTAGAGTGATCATTATACATTGAGAATGATGGGTCGGAAATTTTCATTTCTAATCTCTTGTTTTTCATGATTGAGTTCCATGGGAATTTAGTTTGAAAATTTTGGAGATGGATATTGAAAGTTATGAGAGTTTTTAGTTTTTAGTTTTGGAGAGATTGTTTTCTTATGTGAGTTGGGATGTGAGGAGTTGTGGTTTTGCAAATATGGGGAGATATGGAGAGGAGCATCATGGGCTACTATCATTATTCTTGTGCTAGCCATGGCTACACCTTCCCATGTGGGGTCGCTAGAGTGGCTTGGGATACACCATGCTCAGTGTGTCACCGATGCTTTACCTTGCAAGGGGTAAAGACCCATGTGGGAAGGATGCACAAGGACTATGATTGCACCACTCGGGAAGCCCAAGTGCAACAAGCAACCACATTGACAAAAATGACACTCTGGATTACACATGCTTCTTCTATCACTTTGTTCATCATTCCAAGAATACAGATCAAGTTGTGGGAGTGGTTAGCTTCTTAGGCAGGTTGCATTTTGGGGTTATTTGAGACTAGTTTTCCATGTCCACATCTATTCCATAGGCTACCTCGCAAACTCCATGATGAGGCTAGATAGGCTTTTCACCTACCACTTGATTGTTTGGCACGTGATCCCTTGGACAAGTTAGCATGGTTCCTATTCTTCTTACTCCCTTGATGGTGTCTTTGTTATGCTCAAGGGGGACGTGCGGGGCATAGAGAGGTGGCTGCTAGATTTTGTTGATTCTAAGTGGTGGATTGGGCGGCCCTTTAGGAGAAATCTGTTAGGTCTACACGATTTAAGAGACAAGTATCACCACAAGATACCACAAAGTCCACTCAATTATGACAATGTAGGACATTGGGTCAGGCAAGAGATTTTAGTAGAGCAGCACGAGTGCTACACCCTTTGTCTATAGCTAGTCCTACTGATGAGACTATCTCTTCCCTATGTTCACTACATCTTATAGCAATAGAGAGACTACCACTAGAGGTCTTAGATTATCAACCTGATCAGCCTTTATGTCTTGATAGGTCGCTATTTGCTCAAGTATTGTGCACTATCCCTTGCCTTTTGTCAAAAGGCTTTTCAGGGATGGTTTATGAGCACCTTCGAGATTGTTTCCGAGCAGATGATCCTTCTAGTGGTTTCACTGAGTTGTTTCAGGTGGCTACATCAATAACAAGAGGAGACATTCCTATGTTTGTTAGTTAGGTGTTAGGTGCTAGTAGACTTCTCGAGATGGAGAAAGCACAAGGGGCATTAGACCAATTGCTATTGGAGAGATCTTTTTGTGTTTGGTCAGTTGTACCATTGTCCTTAAGCATTGTTCTCACTTTGATAGCACCTCAGTCCACATCAATTTGGGGTAGCTACACCTGGAGGATGTGAGGCTATAGCTCTAGGCATTAGGGCACTCCTAAATATTTATCCAAAGTAGGTCGTCCTACAAGTGGATGTTGAGAATGCTTTTAATAGTGTCTCACGGGCATCCATCTTTAGAGAGCTCAGGGAGACTAGTGGATCCTTGGCAAGTCTCATACCTTTTGTGTGGTCTTTTTAAGGCTCTCTTGCTTCCCTTTACTACCAGCACAATGGTTCACAAGAGGGAGTCACCATCTTGGAATCAACTATTTGTTAGGGAGATCCTTTGGAGGAACCATTATTTGCCATGGCTCATTTAGAGCTCTCTTGTCTACTACTTTGGCTATTCTAGGTTGTGTTTTTCCCTCCTTGGTAGATGATACACACATGTAGGCTCTGTAGATCAGATTAGGCAGGCCTTTGACTACTTGACTATTGAGCTACATCTAGTAGGCTTGAAAATCAAGGTGTCAAAGTGCATGGCATGGTCCCCTTTAGGTATCCCTCCCCACCTTGAGCTTCTAGAGGGGTGTATCACATCCATAGATAGACTTTGTGTTATCGGAGTGCCAATAGGATCGGAGGATTTTGTCACACACTTCTTAGATGCTACCCTTACAGAGGATGTTCTCCATGTGGATGACCTTCCATTACAAGGAGATCCTCATGTGGCATTTAGTATACTCTCTTCCAATATTGCTCGTCAACCATCCTACCTCATCCATACAATTCCCTCCAGTCACGTTTGAGAGCATTTGATAGGAGGATTATGGGAGTCTTTGGTGATATTATTGGACCAGGGATATTTGAGTGTGTGACAGGGGGGTTTGACACATAGACAAACGGCTCTGCCAATCTCATGTGGTGGGGTTGGCTTACTATCTATAGAGGAGACAATGCCTATAGTGTTTTTGGGTAGTTGGGCTCTCTTGGCATCCCTACTTTCCTCTTGTTTTGTGGTTGTTGATAGGCCGGTTTTGGAGACTTATGTGACAAAGGTAGAAGGAGGATTCTTCTCTTTCCAGATGTTATTGTAGCAGCTAAGAGATAGTCTATCCCCACGTTCACGAGAGGATTTTCCACCTTTTGCTTCACTATGTCAGATTGGACTAGAGGTTTACAGTCTTCCTTGATAGGGCAACAATGTGAGCATACGCTACATTCTCTCTTAGTCGACTTGTCCATTCCTCAAGCTACTAGAGCACGCCTTTGCTCTTGCTTCGGCAAGGATGCAAGCTCTTGGATCCTAGCCAGATCATGCATTAGGGCATTCCAACTTGCACTAGCTACTTTCTCTATAACAATGAGGTTTTGCTTAGGTTTGGTCTACCCATCTGCATCTTCATTACTCACTTGTGAGTGTGGTTCTACACTAGATGCAGCAATGGTCCACATGACACGGTGTCCTTTTGGAGGACAGAGGATAGCTACCTATGATGCCATTAGGGACACAATGTTTGCTATGGCATGAGAGAGTGGATACTTGGCTTGGAAGGAGCGTTCATATGCTTTGCAGATGACACGTGTCAAGGCAAATTTATACTTGGTCCAAGATGATCAAGTGATAGTAGCGGATGTTGTGGTTACGGACACTATACGGGATACAATTTTGGAGGGAGTGATTACCCATCCCCCTAGATGGGCGGTGAGTGCAACAGCAGGTTGCAAGGTCTCCAAGTATAGGGGCATGCGGCGAGGTCACCTCTTTGTTCCTCTAGCCTTGGAGTTATATGGAGCAATGTACACAATGTTTGATACATTTGTCAAGGAGTGTGCGAGAGCTTATCATGTTAGGCGCCAAGAGGTACGACTCTCACTCTCATACTTTGTAGCATAATTTAGACAGCGTGCATTCCATTGCTCTACAGAGAGCAATGGCTGGTGCAATCCATAAGAGAGCAATCACATTAGGTGATGTTTCTTCGGATTCTCTTGTTGTGTGTAGATCGTACAACTTGCATAGTTCGGATATCTTAGGTGCAGTAGTGCAGATTTCTCATATAGACTCTATTGGGGCTTAGCCCCATTTTACCTTTTTTGTCTCTCCCTTTTACAGCTTGATGGGGTCTTCATATCGTTTGTTTTCTCTTCACGGTCACCTTTTTAAAATGAACTCAACAAGTCTTGTTGAAGTTTTATACACGATCACCTTTTTTAAATGAACTCAACAAGTCTTGTTGAATTTTTATACATCCTCCTTTTTTAAATGAACTCAACAAGTCTTGTTGAAGTTTTATACATCCTCCTTTTTTAAATGAACTCAACAAGTCTTGTTGAAGTTTTATACATCCTCCACCGGCCAATAATTTTGTTATAATCTAACAATAGGCTAACATAAGGTTGGATTAGATATTAGATTATAAAAAAATCAAAATAAAAGGATCATATGTATGCTTAGAGGGGTGAAGTATACAAAATTTGAATAAATATTAATTTTGTTACTTATATTAATTTATCAAGATAAATTAAGACGATGATCCTTCTTTCCTTCAAAATGATTATTTATCTAATATTCTGTTAATTCAATGATTATGACTTGCTTAGAATATTAAATATTGCTAGATTATTTTCTGTTTTTTAAAGGAAAAAAAGTTATTTCTGAATTTGGAAAAATATCTAATTATGACCTATTTTACTGCGTTCAAAATGAATATGGTATTTAATTTTTCACATCTTCATCATACCTTCCTCATACCGTAATCCAAGAACTAATGTGCAAAATTGAACATATCAAATCTCAAACTGAAATCAGATATAAAGATTATTACACGCCTATATTTTGGTTACTTTATGTACCGGAAGCTAATTTGGAATCTTAAACTATATTTCATCAAATAATCCTAATTGTAATAAATCAAATACCAACCATAATTACTATAATGTTGGTGGGTATGTATAATACCCACAAACATTCTAGGTTGAGGAAGTAAGTTGAAGAAGAGTATGTATAATGCGCTCCTTCAACTTGCCTTATACCTCTCTTTCGTTAAAAGAATGGAATTATGTTTTGAATGTTTATTTGGAAACACCAATACTAAATTTATATATTTTCCAAGTTGTATATTTCTTAACTCAAAAATTATATTTCAAAATTTTGGTACCAAAAGCAACTGATCTTTTATTAACTTTTCAAAGTAAAATTGCATAATACTCATATGGTTGCAAAATATGCCCAAGTGTGTATAATCTTTTGTAACGAGATAAAAATTATAAGCAATTTTAAATATCAACTTTTCTATACTTTAGTTTGAAAAATATTTGTATTACTTTACATATATGTTTTATATATATATCATAATACTTGTATAAGTGTATATATATAATTCACCTAAAATAAACTATCAATTTATTAGTTATAATTATCAATAAACATTCCATGATAAGTATCTTCTATTTACTCTACTTACCATTTGATTTGAGTGCTAATGTAAATTTTCATCACAACTCTTTCTAGTACTATTATAATTTGAACATACACCCAAGTTTAACACATAATTCCAAATGTAAGATATATATTGGTATAAATTTTCATGTCTTTATAAATTAAATTGCAACTAACTTATCTATCAAAAATCTAATCATTAAAGATTTATTTATTATTTTAAATTAAATAAGATTTATATCTAAGAATTAATTTTTAATGATGGATTGCATGATATATAGTTAAGATTTATAAGAGGTGAATGATTAAGTTCTATATAAATTTTGAAATAATAATAGTTAAACCAAAGTACACCATTTTATAATTATGCATTAAAATGAGAGAGATATATATAATTTATTAACAATTATTTTATTTAAATTTAAATTATTATTCCTTACATATTATTGTAAATTGGACATTTAATAATATATTATATGTTGATTATTAATAATTTATAATTAATTTATATTATATAAAAGTTACATAATGATGTGTAACCATAGATTGATATTTAAATATGGCTATCATATCCACTAAAGTTAAAATAATATTAGCAAATCCCTTCAATAATATTCATATTGTTTTTTCATATTAATAATTTTACAAAATTATAAGCACATAAATTTATATGGATTATTTCTTAATTTTATACCAAAAATAAGTTTCCTAATTATTAACTTAAGACTAATTAATGAATCCTTTTACCCTAGCAAAGCTCATTGAAGCTATTTTAGCTTTAGTTACCCTTGTTTACCACTTCACTAGCCTTACTGATCTATAAAAGTCATGATCTAAATTCGATCATAAAACCTAGATTTTGATCCGCAGTCAACAAGATCACTAGTATTTCATTTTGTTATCTAGACCACAACTTGAAATTCATGTCCGTAGCCAATTTTATAATAAAGGTTCTTTTGTATTGTATAATTAGACAATGAAATGATTAACATTTGAAATAATATTTTTATCAAATCAACATACCTAAGATCAGTATGATATAATGATTTTCTTTCATACATTGATGATATATTTTTAAATCGTGAGATAGGAATATTACATTATATTTGAAACACAAATCAACATACCTAAGATCAGGATGATATAATGATTTTCTTTCATACATTGATGATTTATTTTTAAATCGTGATATAGGAATATTACATTATATTTGAAATACTACTTTTATATGTACTATATTTATGATCAAATTTTTATATCTATATGATATTTGAGGAGTATCTAATGAAAATAAACCAAAATATTCTTTAACATCCTTTTGACGAGAAAAGATTGGCTATAATCACCAATACAACATCATAACAAATCTCATTGGTTGCGTATCTAAATCCAAGCCAAAATAGAAGAAGTTAGTGAGTTGCTAATTTCAGAATTGATAACATCATCAACAAGGCTAAGTTTAAATTTGAGTAACTTTGCAGAGACTTGTTAAAGCTAAATTTAAGATCATTTTGGATTAGTTAATCAGTAATAAAACTTTTTATATTAGGTATATTTTCAATAATTCATATAACTATAATTTAAACTGCACCAATCCCGGACAAATTTCTACAAATATTCAAAGAGTTTGGTTAGTATACTTTATCTTAAATAGACAGACTAAGCATATTACAACAATTAGTTATCTAAACTATATGAGAGTTTAACCTAATGCTTTATTTATTGTAATTTTAACATTTTCATAAGTTTGAAATGGTATACACTATTCTATTGTTATTTATTCTGATTATTATTTTTTGTGCAAATATACACATACTAAAATTTGGATACACTATTCATGTAAATAAATAAAATAGTGATGAATTTATAAGTTATAAGCTATGAAATTAATTAATTATATATCTTGTCATTAGTACAAGCAAATAAATAAATGTATGCTTTTGCTTTCATAAAATTTTTTTACCTTACTTCTACAACGTTATTAATTTTGGAATTTGAGCTTTTGTGTTATAGAATATTTAGATACATCTCATTTATCTATATATGGCTATTTATAATATTAAAGACACATTTAGATATAAAAAAAATAGAAATAAAGGTTATTTTTCTATAATAAACTTCACCGATATCTTTTAAATTTTGTGTGTCTTGGAAATCATTACACAATGTATCAAACCACTAAAATTAATAGAGTATCTCAAGCATATTTTTTGGCATCTTTAGAGAGCTTAGGGAGGCCGGTGGATCATTGGCGAGTCTCATTCCTTTTGTGCAATTGTTCTAAGGCTCTCTTGCTTCCCTTTACTACTAACATAGTTAGTCATATGAGGGAGTCACCATTTTGGAATTAGTTGTTGGTACACGACATGGAGATCCTTTAGGGAGACTTTTGTTTACCATTACTCACTTTAGAGTTCTCTTATATACTACTTTGGCCATGTCAAGTTGCTTATTTCCCTCCTTGGCATATGATACACACATTGTGGGCCCCATAGACAAGATTAGGTACGCCTTTGATCACTTGACTACATAGTTACATTTTGTAGGCTTGAGAATCAAGGTATCAAAGTGTAGAGCATGGTCCCCTTCAAGTATCCCTCTCCACTTTGAGCTTCCAAAGAGGTGTGTCATATCTACAAATGGACTGCGTGTCCTTCTTGAAGCACCAATATGATCTTTGGATTTTGTCATATGCTTCTTAGACGTTGCTCTTGTAGAGGATATTCTCCATGTGGATGACCTTCCTCTACTAGGAGATCTACAGGTGGCATTTAGTATACTCTTCTCTATTATTGCCCATCAACTGACATACCTTTTTCACATGGTTCTTGCTTCCTTGACTTTCCTATCACGTTTAAGAGCTTTTGATAGGAGTCTTTGGTGATATCATTGAACAAGGGACATTTGAGTGTGATGTGAGATTTGGCACATAGACAAAAAATCTCTACCAATATTGTATGGAAGGAGTAGGCCTATTATTTATGGATGAGGTGGCACTTATAGCATTTTTGGGTAGTTGGGCTCTCTCTGCACCCATACTTTCCTCCCATTTTGTGATTATTGATAGGCCAATTTTGGAGATCTATGTGGCCAAGGTGGAAGAGGGATCTTTTTCTCTATAGGTGTTATTGCAGCAAACAAGAGATGGTCTATTCCCACATGCACAAGAAGACCTTCCATCCTTTGCTTCACTATTGTTCAATTGGACAAGAGGTTTGTAGTATTCCTTGATGGAGCAACAATGTCAGCATATGCTACATTCTCTCTTAGTTGACTTTTCCATTCCTTAGGCCACTAGAGCACATCTTTGCTCTTGCTTTGAGAAAGATGTAGGCTTTTGGATCCTAGCTCAACCATGCATTAGGGTATTTTGACTTGCACCAACCACCTTCTTTACAATTATAAAGGTTTTGCTTAGGTTTGGTCCACCTATCTACATCTTTGTTACTCACTTGTGAGTGTGGTTCTACACTAGATGTAGTAGCGGTCCATATGACACGGTGTCCTTTTGGAAGATAGAGGATAACTACTTACGATGCCTTCAAGGATTTAGTGTTTGCTATGGTACAAGAGAGTGGATACCTTGCTTGGAGGGAGAGTTTGTATACTTTGTAAATGATACAAGTTAGAGCAAATTTATACTTGGTTTGGGATGATCTTGTGACAATGGTGGATGTTGTGGTTACAGATCCAACACATGCGTAATTTTGGAGGGAGTAATTACTCATCCTCTTGGATGAGTGGTGAGTAGAGCAACAACATGCAAGGTCTCCAAGTATAGGAGTATGCATTGAGTACATCTCTTTGTTCCTCTAGCTTTGGAGTTATATGGAGTGACGGACACAATGTTTGGGACATTTGTCAAGTAGTATGTGAGAGCTTAACATATAAGACACCAGGGTTGTAAAACAAGTAGTATCTAGACATATTATCTAGAGGTTAAAATTAGCTTGGTAACATCTAGAAGGATGTTATATATGATGGACTAAGTAGATCAAATAGAGGTATCACCAAAAGAGTACTTCCACTAATACGACAAGAGCCAAAAGCATATTGAAAACTTTAGAGCCAATTTTGGAGACCTAACCAAAAAAATTAGACCAAAAAAATAAAATTATTTTCTCCCTTTAGGGAAAGGGGCTTACTTCTCCCCCTCCCACTATTTGTCTCATCAAGAACTTTCCAATTGTACCTCACTCATGTGATTCTAAGCTTCCTGTAAGAAGATTCTCTTGTTTGACCAACCAGATAGAACAAGGACAAACATATCACCCATCCATGCAACTAATCTAAGGTGAAGCTCATTGACATGTTACCAATCCATGTATCTAATCAAGGGTGGAGCTTCCTTTGAGGGGATTCTCTTTATTGTATAATAAAGACAAGGTACTCCTTTGGGGGATCGGAGTATTGAGTGTGGAAGAAGCTTTGTGTTTACTTTCATGTGTTTCTCTTGAGGTTCTCTAATCCTTGGAGTATTACAATGGTATCAGACCAATTTTTTTAATCCAAGAGAGTGGATCACCCCTCTTGGAAGAACATGGGCTATTGACATTGAGTATTTTGCAGGGAGAAAACATAGTGCAATTAATAGACTAGGGGTTGTGTTTTAGAAAGAAGATGGGATAGAAACATTTGTAGGACAATTTCTTGCACCTTGCTTTTTGTTCTTGAATCCATTCCATATCAAGATTATGAACATCGAATGTGAGCAAGTAAGAGAATATCTTGTTTATCATTTTGGAATAGAGTTCATGGACATAATGGTGAATTCACCAAACTTGGTGATTTTACTTGTGGTGATATACAATAGAGAGTGTGATTTGATGATCTATATTTTGTTATGATGCAATGGATATGAATATACCAAATCCTTTCCCTTTCAACATGCAAGTAGAAATCCACTATATAGTTAGACCAAAAGTGATATTTAGAGATTTTGTGGTCTACAATTTGAATGAGGAATATTATCAACAAGTGATAGTCTTTGAGGTCCCAATGGTAGTCCTAATAGTCTATGCTCACTCTTCAATGATCATATTAACCCTCTATTGAAGAAGGAAGTAATAGTTGAGTGTTTATCATGTGTACAAATCATGGTTTGCAAGTGAAAGATTTGATGCAAGGAATGTAAGAGATGTTGAACAAGTTTTGGGAGATCAAGATGACCATATGGAGGCATTGAAAAGTCAAGTATGTAACTTTAGGAATGATCAAGTTGTTCAAGAAGGGGAACCATTCCAAAACCTAGTACCACTAGCCAAAGTGCTTGGAGAGTCACTCATGCCGATGACACCCCGATAAAAAATGAATGAACATTGTTACTACGGATGAAGAAGACATGCAACATCAAGCCTTACAAAGGACAAAATTCCATGGGAGCAGTGGAAAATTGAAGTTAAAGAACAAATTAATGCTTTTAATTATTCATAATTGAGATCACCGACCATTCTGTAGGCATGTTTTCATGTGGGTACTTGATTGATAAAACCCTCACATGGTAAGATGCTCTGGAACAATCAATATTGGCAAAAGGAAGAGAGATCACCTGGATGGAAATGCAAAAATACTAAAGAATTTACAAACTATGAATTTTGTGCAAATGGCTGAACCTAACTTTGGAGGTTGAAGCAAAAAAACAACATACAAGAGTGCATGGATGCATTTCTTGATCTACAGGTCATAATAATTCATACAAGTCCAATAAAAGCTCTTGAAAATTTCAAGGAGAGGTTAAAAAAATAAAATTCAACAAGAGATAAAAAATCCTTGCACTAGTTTTGCTTATGCTCAAAGAATAGCAAGGGCGTTTGGAGGAGATGAAGAGGTAGTCTTGATTCAACACTATCGAGTTGAAACACCACACTTTGGTCAACCAATTCTTATAGAATTGAGCACATTTGGTTTTGAGACCAAGGAGCATGATTGCTCCAAGGAGAACATAGATGGGTCAAAGAAAGGAGAGATGGAGTTCCACGAGGAGAAGAGGCTCAAGCAAAACAACAATGTTATTACAATTGCAGTTGAGTTGGGCATATAGCCATCAATTGTTGTGATCATCTTCCTTGAGGCCTTTGGCCTCCATAAAAGCAACCTTTGAACAACATGGAAAGATGAATTGAAAAAGAAGATGCTGAAATCACCTTGGAAATGAAATATTGCCAATAAATGTACCTCGTGGCCTTATTGGTTCAATTGAAAAGAGTAAAAGAAAGGGGAGGAAGAGGACAAGTGTGAAAGGTGGAAGAAGACAAGTGTATAAATGATTGTCAAAAATGGGGTCCTATAAGGCAATCAAGTCAGAGTATTGATAAACCTTGGAGCAATAGAGAATTTCTTGTCTTGCTCCATTGCAATAAGGTTGGAGATTGAATTGGAGAAGGATGAGAATGATGAAGTAGAGTTACCTAATGGTCAAATAGAGAGGACTGGGTCATTACTTAGAAAGGTAACATTCTCTATAAGAGAGTATCAAGAACCAATTATATGGAAAGTAATACAATTAGCTCATTATGATGTGATCTTAGGCATGTAGTGGATGTAGCACTACAACCACACAATTGGTTAGAGAAAGAAAATAATGAGAACTAACTAATGGAAGATCTTTGGGGATAAAGGTCACAAAGGCAAAAGTTGCCTCTTTATGTCATATGGACAATATCTATTAGTATGACAAATAGATGTTTCATGGATTTAATAAGAGAAGTCCAAAATGCACAACTCAATAGACATTCATGAGAAATTGAAAGATATGGTCAATGAGTTTCAAGATGTCTTTTTGGATGATTAAACCAAAAAGGAGATTAGATCATAGAATTGAGATACTTCTTGGGAAAAAAACTCCTTGTAAGGTACCATATCGACTATCATGAGTTGGAGGAATGTAAGGTTAAAATCCAAGATATGCTTCAAAAAAGGTTATCCAACCCAACATATCACCATATGGGGCTTTTTACTTGTTTGTGAAGAAGAAGGACAAGACAATGCGCGTGTGCATTGACTACTAGGGACTAAATCCACAAAGGGTGAAGAATAAATATGCATGGATGACTTGTTTGATCAACTAAACAAGGCAAAGCACTTCACCAAACTTGATCTATGGAGCTATTATAACCAAGTCAGGATTGCCAAGGAAGTTATACATAAAATTACCTTCTAAACAAGGTATGGTCTCTTTGAGTACCTAGTGATGCTATTTGGCCTCACCAATGCACCAGTCACTTTCATGAGTTTGATGAATGATATATTTTGTCCATATTTACATAAATTTATTATCATTTTACTAGATGACATCTTAGTCTAAAATGGGATAATGATGGAAGCACAAGCAACATCTACAAGAAATCCTCCAAATTTTGCAATTGAATCAATTCTATGCCAAAATCTCAAAGTGCAAGTTTAGTAAGTTTGAAGTAGACTACTTGGGGCATAGAGTATGTGCAAAAGGTATCTAGGTGTTAATAGTTAAAATAGAGGTTATTTAAAAATGGGGTGCTCCAAAAGATTAGACTCAACTCAAGAGTTTCTTGGGATTGACTTGGTTCTATCATTGATTTGTCAAGGACTTCTCCAAGGTCACACAACCTCTAAAGGCACTACTTGACAAGGGAAAGAAGTGGATGTGTGGAACATAACAAGAATTGACCTTTAAGGAATTGAAATATGCATTACTACATGCACCAATTTTGAGATAGTATGATCCAAAATGTCCAATCAAGTTGGCTATAGATGCATTAGGCATTGCAATAAGTGCAATCCTACAACAAGAATAGAATGACAGATGACGCCCAATTGAATATCTCTCTCTCAAAAGCTATTACTAATACAATGCAACTATCACACTATTGAGTTAGAGAGTTGGCCATTGTCCTTGCAACCAAGCATTGGACACACTATCTTGGCAAGAACATATTTGTAGTGGAGATAGACCAAAAATCTCTAGTCTACCTTGAGACACAAAAATATCTATCTTGTCATTAGATTTGGTGGGTAGAGTAGAGATAACTGTTAAACGTGATGATGATATATGTAGAAGGTAAGAAGTAACTTGTAGATGTATTCAATTAGATGCTTACAACAAACAACCTGGTAGTAGAGGTCAAGATGAACCTAGAATTTTGGCCAATGATTCTTGTTGCTACCATAGATTGTAAGAGTTCAATCATCCAAAGGCGTAACCAATGCTCAAAGACTCCTCTTTTGTGATGGCAAGTTATGGATTATAGATGCCACATACATAAGAATCACCATCCTAGGGGAATGTCAGGATTCCATTAGTGTAGGTCATGTTGGAGCGGTCAAGACCTTAAAGAGATGAGTCAAATGTCATTATTATTACTCCAAGATGAGCAATGATGTGATGGAGTATGTTTTAAGTTACCTATTTATCAACAAAATAAAGTTTCTAATCAAGCTCACTCAGGGCTCCTTTTGTACTCTTACACAACATTGGGAATATATAAGCATGGATCTGGTTTTTGAATTGCCCAAGACCACCTCAACGTTTGACTCCATCATAGTCTTTAGCAACAAACTCAACAAAATGATTCATATGAGTCCTACCACCAAGGATGTAACTACTCCACATTTAGCTTAATTATACTTAGTTGTAGTATTTTTTCATCATGGCTTGTATTGAGTGCTTATCATCAAAAGAGGCACTCAATTCACTAGTTTGTTTTGAAGAACACTCTTTGGCATCTTCAAAACTAAACTGGCCATGTCCATGACTTACCATCCACAAATTAACCGACAAACAGAGTAGGCTAATCACACTATTGAAGATATGCTCCAAGGTTTCACATTAGATGAGCAAGAGAGGTGGGACAACTTACCTCCACTCGTGGAATTTTCCTATAATAATTTATTGAATGTATCTATATAGGCCACACCATTCTTCCTCATGTATAGAGAGCATACTTTCACATCTTTGAGCTTGATGAAGGTTTGTTTGGTGGCTACCAAGGTTGACGTTGTCAACACTTTTGTTTCTAGAATCCAACAAGGTGTGAAGAATGCCAAACACAAATTGCCAATCACCCAAAATTGATAGAAGCAATATGTAGATGCACATTGTCAGCATATGGAGTTTAATGTTGGAGATCAAGTCTGGCTGTCCACAACAAACCTCACATTAGTTGGCACTCATAAGCTTAGACCTTATTTTATTGGGCATTTTATTACCTTCATAAAAATGGCACAATGGCTTATCACCTTGAGCTACCACCACACATGAAGATACATCTAGTGTTTCATGTTTCCTTACTATGCAAATATGCATCTCAACCACCCCACTTTCCTTCCATACAAGAAGTTAGACCTTGTTCAACACTCATTGATGACACAAAGGAATATGAAGGTATATGCATTGTCTAGAAATGCATCCATGTTACTCGCCATCCATCCGTATGTGGAATATCTTGTACATTGGAAAGTTTACCCATTATATGAGGCAACATGGAAGCCAATAACCAACTTGACCCATGCAATGGTGATAGTGCAATATTTTTAGCAACAACTTTGCAACAAAGATATTGCATCTTAAAAGGGGGAAGGTTTGTAATATTAGTAACTAGACATATTATCTAGAGATAGAAATTGGCTTGGTGCATTTTGAATTTTTTTATATATGATAGAATAAGTAGATTAGGTAGAGTTGTCATCAAAAAGAGTACTTCCACTAATAAAGCAAGAGTTGAAAATACTTTGAAAATTTCAGAGCCAATTTTGGAGGCCTAAATGGATGAATTAGACCTCAAAAATAGGAAATATTCTCCTCTTTCAAGACAAAAGGCTTGCTTACTCCACACTCAATTTGTCTTGTCAAGAGCTTTCTCACGATATCTCACCCATGCAATTTTGAGCTTCATATAGGAAGATTTTCTAGAGATTCCCTCCTGTCAAACTTGTTTGACTAACCATATAGGACAAAGATCAGCATGTCACTCATCCATGCAACTAATCTAAGGGTGGAACTCGTTCACATGTCACCAATCCATGTATCTGATACAAGGGTGGAGCTTCCTTTGAGGAGATCCTCTTTGCTATATAATAAAGACAATGTGCTTTGTTGGGGTATCGGAGTATTGAGTGTTGAAGCTTTGTGTTTCCTTTCTTGTATTTCTCTTGGGGGTTCTCCTATCCTTAGAATATTACAAGGGGAACCACTCTCACTCTCATACTTTATAGTGTATTTTAGACAACATGTGTCCATTGCTCTACATAGAGTAATGGATGGTGCAATCTTGAGGAGAGCAATCACACTAGGTGATGTTTCTTCGGATGCTCTAGTAGTTTGTAGACCTTATGACTTGGATAGCTTGGATATCTTATGTGCGGTATGGTAGATTTCTCATTTTGATACTATTGGGGCCTAACCCTATTTTACTTCTTTTGTCTCTCCCTTGTACTTGTATGGCTTGATGGGGCCTTCCTATCCTTCATGTGTTCTAAGTGTATCGCATTCCCTATCAATTATTAAAGGGAGAAGATTTATCTAGACAGAAATCTTCAAAGAAAGCAAGAAATACATTTTCTTTAATTTAGTTAAACCTCTTAGTAAACTAGTAAAATAAATAAAAATTGAATAAGACATCTTTTGATGTTTTGCTTGTTTATTTATATAATTTACTAGATAAAACACTCCTTTCTCTACCACCTCGAAATTTTGATCGAAGCTCTAACTTCTAAACAAGTATAATCGCTTGAAGCAATGTGAAACGGGACATATAGATACAATAACTAGGACGGAAAGTAACACGTCAGCAAAGAGGCAAACCAAGCCGTTGATCTGGTAACCAGGGTCAAAAGGAACCCAGCATCACACCTCACCCGGTCGCCCGCGTCGTAGGAGACAGCGACGCACTTACCGCGAGAACGACATCGAGGTCCAAGAAAACTATGGCCGTGAGCAAGAAGAAAGACCACAGCATCCACCTCACCTGCGCTTCGACAGTTTTCGTGGTTCTGTCGAAGGTTGCTTTTCGTCCTCGTCATTGTCGGGTTGATTTCTTCGTTTCTCGTCAGTAGCTCGAAACACGTAACTCGTTATCGTAGTTGAGATGAGGACTACGTAGAGTGGTAGTTGTAGCGCTCGATAGGAGAGTAAACACTCGCTGCATGCTGCTGGTCCGGTCGAGAGCGAGAACGAGGGTTGTGACGAAGCCGCGTTTTGAAGTGAGTGCGTTTTGTTGCTACCCTTAGACGGGAAAGCGCTTTCGATTGTGGAGCAGGAGATTTGACCGTTTGGTTGCGGGAATCAGATAACGATCCTTTCCTCAGAAGGGTGCCCAAGTTTCTTTTTACCTCTGATCAAGTTGCCTCCAGTGCAGGACTGTGTTTGTTGTGGAGTGGGGCGGAGAAGGGGAAGGGAGGAAGGAGGAGGAGTTGTGAGGGAGGGAGTGCGAGGGTAGGGGTTTCGGAGTGCAAACTTGAATGGCTGTAGTGCGGGGGATGTCGTTCATATAGAGAGAGAGAGAGAGAGAGAGAGAGAGAGAGAGAGAGAGAGAGAGAGAGAGAGAGAGAGAGAGAGAGAGAGAGAGAGAGAGAGAGAGAGAGAGTTGTTTAATTATGCCCGCAACAATGGAGGAACGGAGGTCGACGAGTGGGGTGTCGAAGGATGAGAGTGGAGGGGGTGGAGCTGCGGGTTCAATTGGAGTTGGAGAGGTCGGGAGTGGAGGAAATGTGAAGGCTGTGGCTGCTGAAGTTGCAACTCCTCCCGCGCAGATAATCAGCAAGAGACAGCGACGTCCGAGTGTGAGGTTAGGAGAAATAGGTGATCAGAAAAATTCTGTCTCGAAGAGCGAGGTGACAGGCAGTGCGAGATGGATGTCTCCGAACTTTGTTCCGAGGAAGAGTAATTCTTCCAACGGGGGAAAAGTGCCACGGACGAGGCCTCTGGCAAATGTGACTCATCGAGGGGAAATTGCCCCACAGGCTACTGGAAAGTCGGCGAAGGAGGGGTCTGAGGATGGTGCAGCGGATGTAGTTGAGACTGTGGCGGAAGATAGTACTGCGAACGAGGAGGAGGAAGAAGCTGAGGCGAATGGACCTCCAAGTTCGACTGGTAGGGGTAATTACGGGAGTTCTGGTGTGTACGCTAACAGGAAGGGGAAGCCTGGCAAGCGCAAGCGCGCTTCCAGTATCCGCTCGAGCACAATTGCTAAGACATTGGGTGTTGTGTCCTTGAACCGCAAGGCGAAGGAGCTACAGAAGGTTCTCGCTGTGCCTGACGTCGTGCACCTTGGAGCGGGGGGGAATGATGAGGCTCGGGGTAGTGCACATGATGTCGAAATGGAGGAAGAGAGTGGTGCTGGTGTCAGGGGGGTTACTGATAATTTTGAGGATGAAGGCGGGGACCATGCGCAGAATGGGGACACCGAGGTTCTGGAGGATGACGGGAATGGGGAGGATAGTTCTGGACGACAAGAGGGGGACGAACCGGAGAGTCCTGGGGTTAGGGACAACCGGATTGCGAGCATGAATGGAGTTACCGAGCCTGTCCAGGAATTTGTCCCGACGAAGGATGACAGAGAGCAGTGCACTAGTCGGCTTACAGATGGAGATAAGGAACGGAAGCATGTGTTCATGATTCGTGAAGCTTCTATGAATGGCCGACGGGGTGGTGTGCGAGGATGGTTGTGCTCGCTTGGTCTTGAGAAGTACGCGGATCTTTTTGAGGAGAACGAAGTGGACAATGACGTTTTACCACTGTTGACCTTTGATGACCTTAAGGAGATGGGAATTGTGGCAGTTGGTGCTCGGCGGAAGATGTTTGCCGGGATCCAGGAACTAAGCGGCCATTCTTAGGTCGGTGTTTGGACGGGCCCGGGCTCTAGTGGTGAAATTCAAAGTTAGCTGCAGGGCTAGAACTAGGGCAGCAGCTCCTGGACAACAAAGCAAGAGCTGATAGTAGTCAATTTCTGCCTGAAAGTTGCCCCCAGCTCAGATCCGGGGGAGGAAAGTGTATAGAGAAAAGGTAAGCAATGAATGTCTTGGAAGCTTCAGCTTAAATCTTCTAACCTGCGCAGGGTGGTTGTGAGTGCAAGCTATCTAAGGTGGTGTATGAACGCCAGTGTATTCTCTAAGAGATGGCTGAGCAGGTGGTAATTAGAGAACTCCAAGAAATTAAGCACTTTGAGTTCTTATGGTCCTGCTATGCTGTATCTGGAGCAATTTTGTTAGCCGTCTACAGATGCAGTTGTATCATAGTCAGTTGGAATGCATACGATGGAGTAGTAGTACTGGACAAAGTTATAGTGCAGGTCCGAAGGTGTAGTAGTTTAAGAGTAGGACTGGTGGTCAGGAACCCCTTGAAGATGGTAGAAGATACGGAAATGTGCCCATCATCTTTAACGGCCTGGAGCTCAAAAGGCAGGTGTAAACTTTGTATAGCTGCTTTTAACAGGTTGTTTTCATTGTTTTTAGCACACCTCAAGAGACCAGGTGGGTATTGCAATGTGTCTCTGAGATACTCTTTCTTGAGGTTTAATGCCCTTTACAGAAGACTGCCAAGACTGCATCGTCTTGGACATGTCGTGTGTGCATATTGTGTGATGACCAGATTGATTGTGTTCAGATTGTTTGGTGACCACATTGATTGACATATCGTGTACACCTCTTGTACACAGAATCCACTTAACGGAGCATTTGATTGTGGACTACAAAACATGAAGACGTCTATTTTGTTCTCCTTTACGTCCCAGTTTGGCATGGTTTAGGATATCGCAAGGATAGACCTACTTGGCTACCTATAATCTGCTAAGCAGTCTGCGCCGCGCAGTTTGGTATCTAAGCTGCTCAATCGTCTTTGTTAGCCAGGTAATGGGACTTAAAGCTTAATCTGCTCCAGGACATTGGGAAGTGCTACTGTCCCCTTAGATGCCTACTGCACACGCCATGACGACACAATAATGAAACGGCTACCATAATCTACTGGGATGGATTGGTCAGATTGGATGGATGGACTTGAACGGGTCCAAATCACCCGAGGAGAATCACCGAAGAAGCCAGAAGTGAACATTTCGTCACCGGCAAAGAGACACCGCATTTAATCAGACCTACAACTGCACAGAACAAACCGATGTAAAGTTAAAAGCACGCCTTACCAGGCAGACGAAACCAAAATCGTCTTCATAGAGCTTCAACTGCAACAGATCTATTCTCGTAGTCCAGGGACGGATCCAGGGGAAGCAGCCTTTTTGCTAAGTATTTTTACGAAGCCGTGTGACTCGACATTACTTTTGGCCTCTTTAGCCCTTCCTCGCTAATACATTCTCTCTTCCAGTCCTAATTCAATAGTTAGTAAGACGTGGTTAACCAAAATCACGTTTGGAGGCAATGCGAATGAAAGTTGCCACCCCCACGCATGTCCTCCACACATCATCACCCTTGAAGCGACGACAAATACGAGAAAGAGAGAGCTCCCGCATAAGCTCATGCTAGCTCGCGTTTGGCACCCAGTACGACGAGGAGCAACGAAGTTCCTCGTTCCAAGGAGGAAGGACAACGCTCTCTGACGGGTGAGGGACTATCAAGAGATGTGATACGTTTGGAAAGTTCCCCCCGTTGTCCAGTTTCTTATCTATACGTGTTCGAAGCTAGACTCAGAGAAATGTCTCTTTAACCGATGTTTTTGACGTTCTCCACCATGGCTCCAGGGTCCTGAACCCAATCCCAAGCAACTCTAACAACTGGTGCTACTGCGACGAACGAAATGGCTTCTGCCAACCTACAAGCTACGAGTTGCTGCAGCCGGTATTTGAACAATGCTACGAAATCTGCCTCTTCACAATCGTCAACGAAACTTGTGTCTGCAAATTACACTAGGCTTCTCACTCGAGCTAATGTTGAGCGGAGTAATAGTCTCGCTTCTCTACGCAGGAACATGGCTGGTGGATTGATTGGGAATAGCAGCTGGCGGACAAACGGTCGAGTTGTAGTTCCCTTCGCGGGCCGTGATCCATCGACACTGCCAGCTGACGAGGAGGTCAAAGATGGAATCGCGTTACAAACAGAAGAAGAGATTGCAGCCCAGCCTGCTTGGAGATGGAATAAGACTACGAAAGAGCTGGTGGCTTATGGGTTGCTTTTTGCGGCAGTGCCAATTGTGCCGTTGCTGCCTCGCTTTGAATGGTCTGGAGCGTTCTACTTCCTCTTTCTCGCAGTGTGGTCGGTTTATGTGGGCAGCCACCGGAGTCTCATGAAGAAGCCTCCACAGAAGATGTCTCTGAATCAGGGGCTTGCAGTTCCTTTATTCTGCTCAGCTTCACTTTTCGGATTCTACTGCCTCTTGAGATTCTTCCCAGATCTTGACTTGCGGACATTTATCTCTGCATACTTGGGGGTTGCTGGAGCAGTTGCTGTGGGGAGCAATATTGTGGAGCCCTTGGGCCTTCTGCTTCCCAACTCCGAATTGTCTTGGAAAGTGGATCTACCCAAATGGCTTATTCAGGACGATGGCAGTCCGGTGCACGTGACTCTCACTCCTGCGGATGTTGTTGCTGGGTTGGTTGGCATAAGTGCAACAATTGCGAGCAAGCAAGCCGGAGCTCCTTTTACTCTGAAGAATTTTATAGCAGTGTGTATTGTGACAGAGTTGCTGCAGTTGCTCTCTCTCGGCACTTTCACAACAGCTGCAGCAATGCTCAGTGGATTGCTTTTGTATGACGTGTTTTGGGTCTTTGGTTCCTCCCATGTTTTCGGTGATAACGTTATGGTTACTGTGGCCACATCCTCGGCTTTCGACGGACCAATGAAGCTGATATTTCCTAGATTTGGGGAAGGAGGCATGAACCCATATTCGATTTTGGGGTTGGGGGATATTGCTGCCCCTGGGCTTCTCATTGCTCTGATGCTGCGTTTTGATCGTTCAAGGGCCAAGAAGTCTTCTGATGACGACTCTTCATCACCAGACAAGACGTATTTCATCACATGCCTCGCTTCCTATATTTTTGGGCTTACTGTGACTGTAGTTGTAAATACTGTGTCTGGTGCTGCACAACCAGCTCTGTTGTATCTTGTCCCTAGTCTGCTTTTTGGGGTATTCACTGTTGCAGCGTTAAGATCGGAGGCGTCACTTCTACTAGATTATAAGGATGAAACCTTGATGAGTGTCATTCCTGTCAAGGGTGAAGATGAGACGAAGTAACTTTCATAAACTAGTTGTTGGATGTTCTTGAAAGTCTTCAGATGGTCAGGCAGGCTCGATGAGTCTTAATTTTGCACAGACGACTTAGCTCCTCACTAGGTCATTGAGCTCGATAAAATCTCAGCACTAATTGGAGTTGCTGCTTATCGCACCAATCCCAGATGTACAACTTTATTCTGTCAATATTACCATCAGAAATTTTCTGGTGTTCGCAATTCACATATGGATTGCAAAATGAGTACTGTTGCTGTTTCATACTTCATCCAAGATATCAGCGCCTGATAATAAATGAGACACTGCACACTGAATCTCCATGTACAGTAGTTGTAGCCTATGGAGTAGGCTCCAAATTACCGACAATGTACCGCTAAGAAAGAACTTGTGTACAGTCTCCACTTGAAGCTGCATCAAAGAAGGAACTATAGAAACGTTTACGAAATGAGTCATTATGAGTTTATACAATTTTAGCAAAGTCTGTTTTCCAGAGTATTACCGACCAAGTATTCTGTTTTCCAGAGTATTACCGACTTAGTCAAGTTGCTTTCATCTCAATCTCATGTATTCTCGAGTCTCGACGCTTCCATGAGTGAGTTGATGAGTAGCTTGAACTCCCATCTCAATCCGATGTATCCATCAGATCACATCAGGTTCGTGATCAGGTCACATCTCGGGAACTAGATGCCTTTTCTGTCTTGAGATTATCCTACTTGTGCGTGGACGGTCTAACTAAAGAATCTCGTAGTGCTAGCGTGGGCGGGTCCTCCATCAAAAGTCCCCATGTCAGGAGGTAGCTTTCAGTGATAGAAGCCACCATCCTTCCCCTACAAAATAACTTAGTGAAGAGCGAGATTCCTCACAGATTTAGGTCGATTTGCAAACTTCGTAGTGGCAACTCTTAAAAGTACGTTGTCACCTCTAATCAACAACGAGGGTGAGCAGGGAATGTCCGCATCTGTTATGAAGAGAACAGTTACTGCGTTGCCTCATTCGTCTCGGTTTCTAGCTAAGCCCCCATCTTATTTCATTTTTCTAATCCAGCGTAAGGAAAGCTATGTCTGGTTTGTTTCCCCTAGAGACCAAAAATCTTGTCCAGATCACCCTTAGTAACCGGCGAATTTTAAAGTGCACTATCTAATAAACCTATCCTTCAGACACCTACCCAAATAAAAAGTAAGAGCTCCAAAGTCAACACAACTCAAGACGAGATCCCGGCCAAGTTATACGTAAGCAGGTCAAGGAGGACTCGGTTACCCTGGGATTTGTTATGCACCCAATTCTATTGCTGCCCATAGTTGACTGTGGAGTGAAACAGAGCTCGTCTCTACCAGCAGGACAAGCTGGTGCAAACAGCTCTAAATATAAGCGCTAGCGCGATGCCTGCAAATCTGGCATCGTCGTAGTGACAACTCATTCCTGTTTGTCCCAGTGTGTGTCAATCCAGACAGAAATTGAAGAATTGCTAAGACACTCTCACTTGCAGAAGCGCTTCTCGGCACTTGACTGTGAATGTAACTTTGTATATTCTTCTGCTCAGAGTTTTGGATATTGTGGCATATAAGATCCCCAAGTAGTAAGATAGACAACTCGAAGGGTGAGGGGAGTCAGCAGTACACCAGAATTAGGCCGAAATGCAGATACTTTACAGACCAACCATCAGAGCAGGAACAAGAAACAGCATTTTTCCTCTGCAAAGATTGAACGGGAGTCAGCAGTACACCAGAATTGGGCCGAAATGCAGATACTTTACAGACCAACCATCAGAGCAGGAACAAGAAACAGCATTTTTCCTCTGCAAAGATTCAAACGTTGGTAGCATACTGCAACTAAGGCTAGGTGATAATTAGACTTACATTGAAATGACGAGAATTTCGCTACAGTATATTTCAAAAAGTATTCACATCAACGTAAAGACCGGATATAAAAGAATGTCCTCGAAAGAGGTTTAATTGAAGTGGATGAATGAATGCCAGATCCTAACACCGAGTCCAGGTCCGGACCAGGAATCCCAGGGCGGTAATGGCTGAAAGTTAAACCTATTCTAGAGTTCGGATGACAGCAATACTCAACACAACACTTACGTGTGTAGTTCTGTCTACTAGATCTACTGCTACGGCAAACAGATCCAAACGGGCTGCTGATAAAGAAGCCATTAGGGACTCGTGTCCATGGCGGTCGGGATCTGCAGATAAGAGAGATGTGGGTTGGGACTATAGCTAGTGTTCATTCTAACTACTGTGCTGTCGCCTAGGGATAAACCGGTATCCATTAGTGAGTAGTTGTTTGAGAAGAATTCGTCTATCCTCCACCCCATGTAAAATGAATTGCTCAGCTAGAAAGAAGCAGCTTGGTCTAGTCCAGTTAATGAAGATTACTCATCAAACACCCACATACTTCCGGTAACCGCTCCACAATCTGTGAGACAAAGCAGATGGCAGCAGTGGGGGCTAACTAACTCCGTTGTTCGAATTCAGATGTCAGCATATTGACTGACTCTCGTGATTCAAAGAATCATTTCCTCCTCCTTGATCCCATCGCAACTAAGTCTATACAAATCACTACTGCTGGATGTGCAGCGCCATCTAATTGGCAGCTGCTGGCAGATCCTTGACCCATGGGTCCAAAGGCTTGCCGATCGAGTATGTGATGAACCCAATCTTGCGCATTTCCTCCATGTTCAGCACATTACGCCCATCGAAGATGAAAGCGGGCTTCACCATGTTGTCGTAGATCTTTTGGTAGTCCAGCTTCTTGAACTCATCCCACTCGGTGATGACACAGATTCCGTGAGCTCCTTTTGTGGCTTCGTAAGCGTCCCACACAACACTCACTTGCTTGGTCAGAGTGGTGGGGCTCTGGGGCTGCAGATGCTGGGGATGGTCCCAGTCGAACTTGTTCATGGACAGATCTCGCTTGATCTGGTCCTCTGTCACCTGTGGGTCGTAGATGCTCAACAAAGCCTTGTCTCCCAGAAGTCCGTGGCACACATCGATGGCAGGGGTCTCTCTGGTGTCACCGGTGTCCTTCTTAAACGCGAATCCAAGAATGGCCACCTTCTTTCCAGAAACAGTGTTGAACATAGACGAAACCACCCTTCTCACGAACCTGGTCTTTTGATAATCGTTAATCTGCACCACCTGCTTCCAGTAATTGGCCACCTCCACGAGCCCATTGCACTCGCAGATGTACACCAGATTCAAAATATCCTTCTGGAAGCAAGACCCTCCGAAACCAACACTGGCGTTCAAAAACTTGGGTCCAATCCTCGAGTCTTTACCCACGGCATATGCGACCTCCGACACATCGGCTCCGGTGGCCTCGCACAGGGCGGACATTGCATTGATGGACGAAATTCTCTGAGCCAAAAATGCGTTCGCTGCCAACTTCGAAAGCTCGGCAGACCACAAATTGGTGGTCAGGATGTTCTCCTCCGGCACCCAGTGCGCATACACGGCCTTCAGGGCAGCCACAGCCTTCTGCCCTTCGGGAGTCTCCCGTCCTCCGATCAGGACGCGGTCGGGCTTCTGCAGATCCTCAATAGCAGTACCCTCGGCCAAAAACTCGGGGTTCGACAGAATCTGGAAGTTGATCCCCTTGTTGTTGGTGGTCAAAATCTTCTCAATTGCCTCGGCAGTCTTAACGGGCACGGTCGACTTCTCCACCACGATCTTGTCACTCTTGGACACATCGGCAATCATACGGGCAGCGGATTCCCAGTACGTCAGATCTGCAGCCTTTCCAGCTCCCAAACCGCTTGTCTTCGTGGGAGTGTTAACACTCACGAACACAATGTCCGCCTCGGCCACCAGGCGTTCGACCTCAGTGCTGAAGAACAAATTCTTGCCTCTGCATGCCTTGACGACCTCGTCCAAACCCGGCTCGTAGATGGGAAGCTCGTCGCTGTTCCAGGCTGCGATCCTGGGCTTGGAAATGTCCACCACATTCACCTCAATGTCGGGGCACTTGAGCGCAATCATGGCCATTGTCGGCCCTCCGACGTACCCAGCACCGATGCAACATATCTTCACACCCATCTTTCCTTCTGTCGTTGGTTACTACAGCGCTCGCGAGCTTTGGTCGATCAGTCAATCAATCTCTCCGAGAACAATTCCAAACGGAGTGAAGCGATTGCGGACTTAGTAGACTTGAGAAATCCTCTTCCGGTGTCTGTGAAGAACAGCGTGTTGGGGAAACACGCTTTGCTTGCTCCTCAGGCGCTCAGTCAGTGAGCTAGCGAGAGGGTCACAGACACAGAGAGAGAAGGAGAATAATACTCTGCTGCTGCAAACAGCCCCTTTTCCTTTCACAAGCAAACGTCGCCCGCGACGCGCGAACATCGTGACCGGCCCCTGGAATCGCCAAACAGCTGGTAGTCATGGTCGTCCGTCACGCCCCTCGTGCATCGGTCCCACGGTCGTGTCTTCACGAGCGCTTCGTACAAGAATCGAGTTAGCTGGTTGAGATTATTCCTCGGTACGTACTCGTGGAACCTGGAAGACGGAGCTCGGAGCCGGGAGATCCCTCTCTCATACATCGAGGCACAAGTTTCTGCCTCCAACAAATTATATGTACACTTTTTTATCGGCTGAGATCCAAACATTTTATTTGTCGAACTTCTAAGCAGAGCGTGCCATCTGACAACAACAAACTAGTGAGATTTTCGAAGCAACCAAAATTAGAGATCTAAACGCACAACATGCCAATCTTACAACAACAAACTAGTGAGATTCTTGAACCAATCAAAATTAGAATTTAAATGTAATATTTAGTAATCACTCTCGTCTATTAACGTAGGAGATAATCATACTACATAATTTTCATATCTAGAGTTATTTGAAACTAGTTTTTCATATTTATATTTATTCCACAAGTTACCTTGGACATTCCATGATAAGGCTAGAAAGATTTTTTGCATATCATTTGATCGTTTGGCACTTACATTCAATGATAATGATAGAAAGACTTTTCGTCTATCACTTGATCGTTTTGCATGTGATCCATTGGACAATTTAGGATGGTTTCTATTCTTTTTACTCTATCAATGTTGTCTTTGTTATGCTACGGAGAGATTATGATGGTGTAAAACATCACGTAAGGCGGGAGAGTTTAGTAGAGCAATAAGAGCGCTACAAGCTTTGTCTATAATTAATCCTACTAATGAGATTATCTACGCTCACTACATCCTATGGCAGGAGAGGGATTACCAATAGAGGTATTAGATTATCAACCTTAGTAGCCTTTATGTCTTGATAGGTCATTTTTTGCACAAGCATTATGCATTGTCCCTCGCCTTTCCTCAAGAGGCTTGTTAGGAATGGTATATGAGTACTTTAGAGATTACTTTCAAGCAGATGATCATTCTAGTGGTATTACCGAGTTGTTTTAGGTGGTTGTAGTAGTAGCAAGAGGAGACATTCCTATGTCTATTAGTTGAGTGTTAGGTGCTAGTTGACTTCTTGCAATGGAGAGGGACACGAGGGGGCATTAGACAGATTGCTATTGGAGAGATCTTTTTGCATTTGATCAGCCACACCATTGTCTTTTAGCATCATTCTCACTTTGGATAGCACCTCAATCCATGTTAGTTTGGAGTAGCTACACCTAGAGGATGTGAGGCTATATCTCTAGGCATTATGACAATCCTAGATATCCATTCAGAGTGGATTGTCCCACAGGTGGATGTTGAGAATGCTTCTAATAGCATCTCACGTGCATCCATCTTTAGAGAGCTTAGGGAGGCTCGTGGATCCTTGTGAGTCTTATTCCTTTTGTGTGGTTTTTATGGGTTTCTTGCTTCCCTTTACTGCCAACACGGTTGTTCACAAGAGGGAGTCACCGTCTTGGAGTCAATTGTTGGTACACTTTAGGGAGATCCTTTAGGAGGACCCTTATTTGCCATGGCTCACTTTAGAACTCTCTTATCTCTTACTAGGTTGTGCTAGGTTGTGTATTTCCTTCTTTGGCTTGATACACACATTGTGGGCCCATAGATCAGGTTACTCAAGACTATGACCACTTGACTATCAAGCTACATCTAGTAGGCCTGAGAGCCAAGGTGTCAAAGTGCATGGCATGGTTCCCTTTAGGTATCCCTTTCCACCTTGAGCTTCTAGAGGAATGCATCACATCTACATATAGACTACGTGTTCTTGGAGTGCCAATAGGATCCGAGGATTTTGTCACATGCTTCTTAAGAATTGCTGTTGTAGAGGATGTTGTCCATGTTGATGACCTTCCATTAATATGAGATCCTTAGGTAGCATCTGGTATACTCTCCTCTAATATTGCTCGTTGACCAACTTACCTCCTCTGCATAGTTATCTCCTCCTTGTCCTTCATATCACGTTTGAGAGCCTTTGATATAAGGATTATTGGAGTCTTTGGTGATATTATTGGACTATGGATATTTGAGTGTGTGATAGGGGATTTGGCACATAGATAAATGGCTCTGCCTATCTTGTGTGGAGTGGTTGGCTTGCTATCTATGGAGGAGACGACACCGATAACATTTTTGGGTAGTTAGGCTCTTTGGGCACCCCTACTTTCCTCTTATTTTGTGGTTGTTGATGGGCCGGTTTTGGAGACTTATGTGATAGAGTTGGAAGAGGGATCCTTTCCTCTCTAGATGTTATTACAACAAAAAAGAGATATTTTACTCCCACGGGCACGTGTGGACTTTCCATCTTTTGCTTCACTATTGTCAAATTGGGCTAGAGGTTTATAGTCTTCCTTGAGGGAGCAATAGTGTGAGCATACATGACATTCTCTCTTAGTTGACTTGTCCATTCCTCAAGCTACTAGAGCACATCTTTGCTCTTGCTCCGGCAAGGATGCAAGCTTTTGGATCCTAGCTTGACCGTGCATTAGAGCAGTCTATCTTGCACTAGCTACTTCTCTATAGCAATGAGGTTTTGCCTAGGTTTGGTCCACACCTTTTCATCTTCATTACTCACTTGTGAGTGTGGTTCTACTCTAGATGCAATAGTGGTCCATATGACACAATGTCCTTTTGGAGGATAGAGGATAGCTATCCATGATGCTATTAGGGATACAATGTTTGCTATGGCATTGGATATTTGACTTGGAAGGAGCGTTTGTATGCTTTGCAGACAACACGTGTTAGGGCAGACTTATACTTGGTATGAGATGATCAAGTGATAGTAGCGGATTTTGAGGTTACAAACCCTATGCATGATACAATTTTGGAAGGAGTGATTACCCATTCCCTTAGATGGGCAGTAAGTGCAGCAATAGCTCGCAAGGTCTCCAAGTATAGGGGCATGCAGCAAGGTCGCCTCTTTGTTCCTCTAGCCTTGGAGTTATATGGAATGATGGACACAACGTTCAATACTTTTTTCAAGGAGTGCGCAAGAGCTTATCATGTTAGGTGCGAGGGGGTACCACTCTAACTCTCATACTTTGTAGCATATTTTAGATAATGCATCCATTGCTCTATAGAGGGCAGTTGCTGGTGCAATCCATAGGAGAGCAATCACACTAGGTGATGCTTCTTTAGATGCTCCAGTTGTTTGTAGACTGCATGACCTGCATAACTTAGATATCTTAGGTGCTGTAGTGCAGATTTCTCATATTGACTCTATTGGGGCTTAGCCAATTTTTTTTTAAATTTTGTCTCACCCTTATACGGCTTGATTCCAATCCTTGTACGGCTTGATTCCAATCCTTTTTGTTTTTATGCAGTCTCCGTTTTCCCTTGAACTTAACACATTGATCCTACTTGCCATAACAAAGAAACCATATGGTGTGTACAACATGGTTTGGTACATAATATATACTTTTTATCCATCTATCTTTTATTATATAAATTATATATATTACCTTTACATATTTTCTCTATTTTATTAGGATTAGTTAGGATCTCATGGTTACAAGAGGAGTAGTGTAAAATATTCTCTTTTCTATTAGGAGTATGTATGTTCCATTAGTTATAAGATGAATAATGCAAGTAACATATAGTTTTCTCCGTAGTTATCAAAGGATTTGATCTTATATTATATGAGGTTATTACATCTTATCTTATTACATTATTACAATTAGTGACCTCTTTAGTAATATTGCACTAGGTTATTACATCACCAATTTATTTAGAAGGACATGTATTAGTGGATAGGGTGTTACACCATAGTCACTTTTTTCTTTTGGAATCTACTATGATCTACTATACATTTAACCACTATGATTTCAATTACGCAATCTCTTACCAGCTTGCATGCAAAGCACTATCTATATTTATTTCCTTTATATCCTTAGTTTCAGGAAGATTTAGGCAGGTCTTAGTGAAGATATACACCATAACAGCTTTACAATGCTTTCGTTGAATCAACATCTTTACCTAATATAGTTAGTATTGTCTTTTATGGAAGGACAGGCTCAAGAGCTTGGTTCATTGGACTTTTACTTGACGTCAAAGTATACCCCTCTTAAGTTTGGGTTTACTATCTCTAGCTCTTTTATGTCTACCAAAAAAATGAGTGTGTGGATCTCCATATGACATACATAGCATATATAGTTTACAAGGTGCTTTTGATGGAGAGCTCATGATGCTATCATAAATACAATGGTATAGATCCTCCTATCTATATGATACTAAATATAGATTGAAAAGTGGTTAAGTTTGCTTAAACTACCTCTTTGGGCATGTGAGAGCAAAATATAGTTAGATTTATACATGGATGACACACTCTATTTGATGTGATAGTGATGAACCCACTACAAGAAAAATTACGAGTGCGAGTAGGCATTTAGATGGGAGCCACTACAATCATCGCCACAAGGGGACAGGAACGAAGACCCTTACGCACCATAAATATCATTTGATACCTTTCGTTATATAGATTTCACGAATTTTCATCACCAATTTAAATGATTTCTTTCGAAAAACAACATGAGATTCTCTACAAAGTAGAAGTGCGATTGCAATATCACCCACCATAATTATCTCATAGTTTAGACAGAGATTTTCTATCATTTTAAGCCTTTATAAACCAGTAGCATTAATTAGTAGGAACTCCCACCGTGTTTAATGTTTAGGATCTTCTCTCCCATCTATCTGATATACAATGGGAGGGTATTCTTTCCCTCTCTTGTTTTGTGTTGGTGTCATAGTTCTACATAGAGTTTAGCTATTTTTCTTTGGGCTCGTGCGCTTTTGCATTCTTTGTACTTTGCATGTCTTTTTCCCCGAGGGTATATTACTTGGCCATTTTGGCTATTTGTTTGTGACTCTAGATAGGTTTAATTACACACTGTAATTGGCCAATAAGCCCAATAAAATACCCCAAGGAAAAATATAAACGGAAAACAAACTCTCAAAAAAGCGCAAATAGACAAGAAGAGTCAAAGACTCTACGAAAAAGGGCACCGAAATGCACTAATACACAAGGAGAGCCGAAGATGCTAAAGACACACGGACAAGAGGAACTAAGAAGAAAAACCAACCCTAGAAACTCTACAGAGATGAAAAATGAACAAAGTAGGAACCTATAACAGAGGTGAAGGATGGGAAGATCACATCAAGCCGAACAAGGGAGAGATGAAAAAGGTAAAATGGTGCTAAGCACCAAAGTAGGAACCTATAACCGAACTTAGTGATAGAGATCCTCCAAGGGGATTCGAGCAAGTGTGAGGGAAGATCCGTCGATGAAATAGGGGCACTACTTATGCTCGGCAATGAAGACTCAGAGTCTGTGCAGGAAACAAGACAGGAGACGCTCTGCAGAAAAGAAGAGATAAACATAGCACGTGAGAAAGCCAAGGTGCCTCCTCTATGATCGGTAGCTTCTGCAGCAGCGAGAGGAGTAAAATCTTGTGAACATCATGCGGGCAAAGAACAATATAGTTACACTACCCTTCTGCAAACCTGGTTTCTAGGAAAACATGCCGCCATACAGAAAGCAGAAGTCGGGGAGATTCTTATTTGCAGTGTGTATAGACAGAACTAGACTAAAACACACTTAAAGTACAGTCTTCTTGATATAGATCCATATGTCTATTTTCATAGTACTAGAATTACGAGGGAATGTATGATTGCCAATCGACAATTGTCAGTTCTGGTAGCGTTTGTTTGTTGTTTACCAGAACTGGGCGAGGCAAACTTCTCTCAAACGTTATTCAATCAAAGGGATGTAACAATTAAAAATAAAAACACTCTTGTGAGGAGGCAATGACTTGTCTGAAGTTGCAGAATAGCACTCAGGGGAAAAACTCTTATTGTGTTGTTTAAGAAAGCCAGATGGTGCAATATAACCTATGAATGAATGGAATGTTTTCTTTTATTCCCACTACGGTATGAGGATGACCTACAGAGAGAGAGACTTCCTCCTGCTGAACGCTGTTTTTCGCCGCGCTATTCGAGTCCCAGACGAACAGCGAAGAGTTCGCGATCGCATGCTGCCGGGGTAATGCTGGCGGGCATTACCCCGGCCCGGAGCTTCAGAACCGGACCACCAAACACTTACTCCTGCGACGAGTCTCCAGTCACGAAAATGTACTTATACCGGCCGCAAATCTTCTTGCAGGGGCAGGGCATTTCACAGACGTAGAGACCGTGCGTTCCCTAGCTCGCGCTGGTCATTCTCTAACCGTTGGTTTACAACTTCACCTTCAGTTGGCGTGCTCGACACCCCCACTCCGCCTGAACCGTACTGAGTTGACTGACCCTTGGTTTATTTGCTCGTGTAGACTTTTCCCCATTCTTGAGAAGACTCCGGTCATTTTTAACCATTGGTTTACTCCCTGGCTGTCGCTGCGTAGAGAAAGTAGTTGCTTGCTTGATACCTTCCGCGTAAAACCCCAATGGTTTAATTGACCATGTGTTCCAGACTCTGGTCGCTGCCTAACCAGCGGTTGCAGTTGTTCTGCCATACATCTGCGCAAGCAAGGGTATAACTCTTGCTTGCGCAGATGTAGAACAACTTGGTAACAACCCATGGTTCCATACCTGCTGTATTCTGGTTATCGAGGAGTAACCAAAGGTCCTGTCCACTTTAACCCAAGGTCACCAGTCCACGATGTAATATGTAAAATCTCCTTATATTCATTTCCGAGTAAGTCAGATAATTTAATTTTCTTAATCCAATTAAGCTTATGTTTTGATCAAGAGATAATCACTACACAAGTGTTATATTTTCACCTATTGCACTCCTCACGTTTCACATTGGGTTGTCACGGTGAATAGCAGCAAGTGTGGTCACATCTTTTGCCGTCCGGCTTCTTGGAGGACATATTCTTGGGGATCTGAGTACACTTGTCTCCCGCAACAAGAACTTCCTCCTACAGTTGACTTTCTGCAGCTGTCGAAAGCTTTGGTGGGCTCGTGCACTACGAGCACTTGTGATGGTTTCCCTTCAAATTTCTCCTCGCAAGTAGATTGCCTTCCGACTTGCTACAACCTTGGGTGGTCTTGATATGATAGGCATTAAACAATCTAGCTCAACGCTCTTCACATGGTAAAATCATCGAATGGTATCATGGCAAAGAACCAAGTACCAAGTACCAGTCTAGAGACGTATCATTGTACCTCCATATTGGGAAAGATACGGCGTTATTTTGCATGCTCTTCTCGACAAACGATGGGGTTTAGTAGTAGTGTTTCCAACACCAGTAGATTATATCTGTCCGGTCCAGCGATGATAATGCTATTTGTCTTAAGGTGTAATGGTGCTTGAGAATTCACCAGACGTCTGTTTCTTTCTCATATATCTTTCTCAATGAGAATTGTTTTGTCATCATCACACGGGAAGAAGCTGTTTGAACCAAAAGTAGTCGTAGCTGGATTCCGACTGTCCAACAGGTGAGCAGCGACTGAATCAACACGGTCTTGACTGGAGTCGTCGTCGGCAATCCTCGTGCCACGAGTGTCGAGAAATTGCCAAGGTCCTGCCGGGTACAAGCACAGCAAGTACAGTACACAATAAGACACCAATCCCGTATTAATGTTTTCACTGTAATTCAGAGGTAGCGCCATACTCATTACAGGTGGTAAAACTTGCTCATTACGTGTTAAATTTTGCAGCTACCTTCAGCCTTCTCATCACTCTGGGTGTGTAGACACCCTGTTATGATGGATGCCTTATTATCATGCTTGGCCGTGGGACGCTACAGGCATGGTATGACAAGAAGGGTGCGTAGTCTCCATCAAGCGACCGAGGATAAAACAAAAGAAATAAAATAAGTTTTATAAATATTTAAAAGAGATATACAAAAATAATCCGATTAATTATTTCTTGGCTTTGCGAATGTGTTGCACGGTTGTGTTCTATCTGTATGTAAAGATCGCATTTGTTCATTATAATCCTGGTAGTTGGATTGATTTTTAAATGCGGGAAGGTCATCCCCTTGTCGAGATATCTCCTCTCTGTCGGCAAAGACCGCACTTGTTTATCATAAACCTTGTACTTAGATTGATTTTAAATGTCGAGAATTCATGCCTTCAGATATCTCCTATCTCTTATCTGTCGGCAAAGACCCCACTTGTTTATTATAAACCCTGTACTTAGATTGATTTTAAATGCAGAAAAGTCATGCCTTGTCGAGTTATATGTTTTTCCTAGAGAATTTTCACGATCTCCTGATTCTACCGGTGTATATATGTTATTTTGTGAAATAATTCAAATTTTCTAAGGTGCACCAGCCATGTAAGTAGCAATGTGTTCCCGGCGATTTTTAGGAGATCAGTATGTTTATTTAGCATTTCCCTAAAATAATAAAATCAATCAAAATGAAATGCAAATTTTATAATTGATTTTATTACATCTAAAATATTATAGTTATAAGTAGCAATGTGTTCCCGGCGAGTTTTAGGAGATCAGTATGTTTATTTAGCATTTCTTTAAAATAATAAAATCAATCAAAATGAAATGAAAATTTTATAATTGATTTTATTACATCTAAAATATTATAGTTATATAAATTAGATGATACATATTGAAATATTTAAAAATTAATAATTTAATATGATTGCTATTTTTATGACACCAAACTATATTTAGAGTATGAAAATTTATTATCAAAAATGTATTAAAATAGGAAACTAAATATACTATGCTTATCATTTAGCGGAATAAATTATGTATGATTTTTTATGCATATATCAAACACCATGGAGAGTGGGAACCATCGTCTATTAATTTATGAACACGAGTTCCTACTTTTATATCATAAAACATTTATAGTTCTATATAAATCCAAAGTTTAAAGTATTTTGTAAAGATAAAAGATAAATGATATAATTGAAATTTCATGATATCATTATTACATTGATAAGTAAAAAATGTCTTTCTTTCCTTTTACGGTAGTCATCGCGAGAAAAGGCAGAGATGAATTCACCACACGCTTAGGTTTGCGGAAAGACTCCATCACCCTTCAGCTTGAGGTGGGTCTACCAGTTGTTTTGTTGACATCAAAATTTCAGTTTGCAATCTTCTCCTTCTGTTGATTTGAGGTCCATATTTGAGTTTTTAAAAATCCCAAAGGGAAAAACATTCACGGGTTACATTTCTAGGACTTATTTGGGATCTGCATACAAAGCCTTTTTGCTAGAGCAAAACATGCTCATATGGGATTGATAAGACTGTTGTTTTGAGTTACTTCTGGGGAGAATGGTATATTCTTGTTTTTTAGACAGTTAAGCAAAGAGCATGAGAAAAAGAATTTCAGAGAAAGATATACTAAAATTTAGGAAACCTCCCCTAATTTAGAGAGAAATTTGGGAATCTGCCATAAGTTGAACGCGATCTCTCAGATCCTAAATATTCCTCGACTTCCTCCTCTCATGTTTCTTCGTTGCTCGTAACTCTTTTGTAATTCAAGTTCTCCCTCCAATTTCTGATATGTTGAAATCATTTCCAGCAATCATATCTTGCAAATTATCTTTTCCAGAAACATCTATGCTTATATTGGGTTGTCATTTTATAAAAAAATTCTCTTAAATAAAAAATAAAATTGAAATTTGAAATCAATATGACAATCAAATAAACATCGAACCTCACATTTTCCTATTCAATACGGTAAACTATGTTCTATGTTAATTTTGTTTCACTATATTACATCACACTAAGTACAAAGAAGAAAAAATTTCAACTATCTTCTCCTGTCCTTCAGTTTCAAAGGCAGCCAGGATTATGTCTTCGAATTTCAATGTCATTTAGGACTAAGGTTACACATGAAGCTACAAGGAGTATTGATTGAAAAATTATGTAGAACTATACATAAACTGATCCACCTCAAGAATAATGCTTTCTATAAGTGTTTTTAAGCTAAATTCTTAATTCTATTTACAAATGTCATCAAGCTTTTAGCACTCCTATGCAATGCTCATTAGCTATATGAGTCTTTGCCACACATTTGTTGAAGAGTTACTCGTTTTTTGTTTGTGATTGCTTGAAAGATGGCACTAAATAATTCATTGAACCATAACAAAATAACCAAGGAGATATTGATTATTTTCAAAACTATCACATGCTACTCTTTGATTCAATTCAGCCATATAGTGTACTGCTTTAAACATATCATGTCATGAGATGATAATATCCATCCACCACAAACACATTTAGTACTAACATAACTCAAAACGAGAATATCAATAGTCTTCTCATTAACAAAAATTCTCTTCACGGCAACAAATTGAACAGTAACCTCAAATTTAAGATCTGTTCTTTTCAATAAGGAAACTCTAAAATGCAACAAAAAACTACCTTGAATATAAATCATACATATATATATATATATATATATATATATATATATATATATATATATATATATATATATATAAAATTAATTACCTCCCATGAAGTGAATTATTCTTATTTTATCATTGCAGATCATCTATTCATTAATGGAATACAAGGACTTACAATTGAAATATAGTTCGCCGTCAACAATTGGTCTAGCTGCAAGCAAAAACAAAGTATCATCCACCAAACTCACACATCCATACATCTTGACAAACCTTTTTGAGCAAATGCAATAAAATCTTTCTTCTCTTCTATCTGTTTGACCACCCCACCTCCTGATTCCTTTTGTATGTTTTCTTGTATACCTCATGATCTTAAAAATAAGATCTACTAGCACATGAAAAGAACAAATGTTCATTCTAGTAAAGTATCTAAATGCCTTTGAATCCATATGCGGACTGATTCCTTATGTATGTTTTCTTGTATACCTCATGATCTTAAAAACAAAATCTACTAGCACATGAAAAGAACAATGTTCATTCTATTGAGCTATCTAAATGCTTTTGGATCAAGATGTCTAAAATATTCTATCACAAATTTAAAACTTCAAGGAAAAGAAACTTAAGATTCAAGATATATCTTTCTAATAGCAAACGTCGCATCACTAAAATCATCTAGATCCTCTGGACATTCCTCTAAATCCAAAGAATCATTTTCATTATCAAGATCAGCCATATACTATTTTGTATATTTTTTTTCTATTTTCTCGGTGAATTGCGGACAAATATTAAGTCGAGGCATTTCCTTATAGAGTATGAATGCTAAGCCGGATAGCCCAAACCATGCAATGTCCCCCAAAACAACAACGCAAAGTCTCAAAGAACCTAAAGATACGAATGTTATGACATCAATGATGTTTCAAATGTTATCGCAAAAATAACCCCTTTGCGATTGTGAGAGACGGAAGCATGAGGTCAAATATAGAATATGGAATATCGAAAACCCCGTGTGAATGTGGAAGTGGAAGGGCAAATTTGGAAACCTTGGTTCCCTCAATGGCCATTTCCCTCCATCCTTGGACCGACGGAAGCAGGAGGTCAAGTGTGGAATACTAAGACCCCAATGCGAATGTGGAAAAGCAAAATTGGAAACCTTGGTTGTCTCTATCCTCGATCCTCCTTAGTGTAACATTCGTGTAAATTCAAATCAAGTTAAATTAATGTTTCAATTATTGTTTCCGGACAAACCTGTAAAATCCTCCGCGTCACCCTTTCCGGATTCTGCAGACTTTTACTGAATTCTGTGCACTGCTCGTAATTTTTCCGAAAGTTCCCTTCGCGGCTTCTCACGAAGAATTTATAACCTGTCCATAAAATCAAGTACAGAACTTTACGAATACCCCTAAAATATTTAACGAAACTGTAAAATTCCTACATACTTCACATAAATTCGTTTTAAGGTTATTTCCGGAAACCCCTAGCGTAAGAGAACGCTCTCTTCCCACTCCAGTAAGAATCTACAACATCCTGCGCCATAATCCAAACTGCAGGCAGGGGCGCTTGTCGCCTCCTGTCGGTCTGGATTATGATGATCTGAGACGTTATGACCAAGGGTTGCAAGAATGTGAAAGTACTGTAACTTGCGTAATGATATGATAAGTACTGTAGCGTTTCAGATCATTGCAATTTTACTCTGTTTCTTTCTGTCGAATGGTACAGCAACTGGGAAAATGAATCCTCCATCCAACTTGCTACAAGAAGTACCTTCCTTCAAAGATGCTGCCAAGACAACTCCCAAGGTGCACCAGCGGGCGATCTCCGTTGCCGTTTGTAGGATGCGAGTTTTCCCAACTCTGTGACATGCGAGGAACAACTCGCTGGCTTGGATACAACAAATGCAGATCAAGTCACACATGTCTCTCAACGACGTGACTTGTCGCTGGCCCCAGCTATTCTGTGAGCTTCGCTTGCTCCCCTCGTCCTGTGTTCTCTCGGGTACCGTATTCTTGTTCCTAGAGCAGTTTAAATCGTTACACTTGCTCTCACGTTCGTTCCCAAAGGGAAAGGTCCTTTCTCGATTTGAAGATTGGATTCAGGGAGATCTATCTGACGACTTATGAGACAAAAGAAAACTTTCTGAAGTTGTTGAGAGGTTAACGTCCAAAGTCACAGTTTATGATTTTATTTGTAGATGATCTACAAGGATCCAAAGGTCAATATGCTAACCATGTAAGTCCCTTAATGAGTTAAAGGGACATAGTTCATGTTTTCACGAAAGTATATAAGGCCAAATTCCAGTTTACAGATTATCGATCCAGTAGATTAATATCAATCATTGCATGTTAATTTCCAATGTCCAAATAGACCGTCATTGTTCAAACGAGGGGATGGGCACGCATTGCAGCAGTTGGGTGGACTGAGTGCACCGACCGCCTACACCCGGTCACTCAGTGCACATAACGGAACCGAGTCCCTTGTCGTTCCCTCGGGTTGGGAAATTTCTATTTTCTCCCGTTTGTAAGGACTGTAAACGTCTTTTGCGTTTCCGAGTCATGGGAGCCCCTAGAAGAAACGAAGTCCTTCGGTTCGTCGTGATACTCCACCGCGACGTCCCGACGAAGAAAAAGAGTCGTCGGGAGCGGGAGCGGTCCTTCATTCTGATGGTGTAGATTTGCAGGGCCCCAATAATCGAAGGAGTGGGCCGTGATTGACCGGTGGATCTCGCTCACGTCGGCCGAGCGTGGCCTCCTCCTCCCCACGTCCAGAACGCCACTCATGCACGTTCGCTTTTATTGAAACCATGCGCGCATCGCAGCATCTTCTTCATTCGACCCATTGATCTATGTCCAGCTGCTTCTTTTATTCTCCAATCTCCAACTATTCCCCTCCCTTCCTTATTACCGCTACGCTACTTATGGTGTACCATTGATTAAGATTTTGTATCATTATGATATTTATTTTGTCACCCTGAAGTTCAAGCAGATCCAGTGAATAATTATGAACGAGTTTCGGCCTTCTACCGAGGGTAGTCTGCATGTTCGGAATAAGTTGAAGATTTAAAGGCACTCCTTTTGGCCCTTGGATCTTTGCCGAATCTCTTCTTTTTTGTGCAGTTGGTTCTATGGTTCTCTTGTTTCCTTTTATTAAGAGCATGGTTGGTTACATGAGAGAGTCACCATTGTGGAATCAATTGATTGCATGCGATAAAGAGATCCTTGAAGAGTACGTTTGTTTGCCATGGTTTGCTTCGAAGATCTCGTATCTCCTATTTGGGCTCATATGGACTCTATTGGGGCTTAGCCCCATGTTACCTTTTTTTCTCTCCCTTGTCCGGCTTGATTGGGTCTTCCAATCCTTTGTTTTTCCTCCGTGGTCGCTTTTCTTTGTATTCGGGCTATGAGAGGTTGTATATTTCTCTCTTTGGTAAATAATATATACATTGAATGCGATGTAGATAAAGACTAGGCAGGCCTTTGATCACTTGACTATTACCAAATTACATCTTATAGATTTAAGAGTCAAAGTGCAGAGCATGGTCCTTTCAAGTATCTCTCCCCACCTAGAGCTTCCATAGAAGAGTGTCAAACCTATAGATGTACTACGTGTTCTTGGAGTGCCAATAGGATGTGAGGATTTTCTCACATGTTTCTTAGACGTTGCCCTTGTAGAAGATATTCTCTATGTGGATGAGCTTCCTCTACTAGGATCCACATGTGACATTTGGTATACTCTCCTCTAGTATTGTTTGTCTACTAACTTACCTTCTCCGCACGGTTCCCACTTCCTTGACTTTCCTATCATATTTGAGAGCTTTTGATAGGAGGATTATGGGAGTCTTTGGTGATATCATTGGACCATAGAGCATTTGAGTGTATGACGGAGGATTTTGCATGTAGAAAAACATTTCTATTGATCTTGTGCGGAAAGGTAAGTCTATTACTGATGGAGGAGATTGCACCTATAGCATTTTAGGATAGTTGAGCTCTCTTTGCACCCCTACCTTCCTCCCATTTTGTGGTTGCTGATAGGCCACTTTTGGAGACATATGTGACCAAGGTGGAGGAGGGATTCTTTTCTCTCTAGGTGTTATTGCTACAGATGAGAGATAGTCTATCTCCACGGGCATGGGAGTACCTTCCATCCTTTGCTTCACTACTGTCATATTGGACTAGAGGATTGCGCTCTTCCTTGATGGAACAACAATGTCAACATACGTTACATTCTCTCTTAGTTGACTCATCCATTCTTTAGGCCACTAGAGCACGTCTTTGCTCTTGCTCCAACAAGGGTGCAAGCTCTTGGATCCTAGCTTGATGTTGCATTAAGGCATTCCAACTTGCACTAGTCACCTTCTCTATATTGATGAGGTTCTGCCTAGGTTTGGTCCACCTGTTTGCATCTTTGTTACTCACTTGTGAGTGTGGTTCTACTCTAGATGTAACAGCTATCCATATGACATGGAGTCCTTTTGGAGGATAGAGGATAGCTACCCTTGATGCCATCAAGGATATAGTGTTTGCTATAGTATAAGAGAATGGATACCTTGCTTAGAAGGAGCGTTTGTATGCTTTGCAGATGACATGTGTTAGAGCAGGTTTATACTTGGTCCAAGATGATCAGGTGATAATGCCAGATATTGTGGTTACAAATCCTACACGTGGTGTAGTTTTGGAGGGAGTGATCACTCATCCTCCTGGATAGGTGACAAACAGAGCAACAACATGGAAGTATAGGAGTATGCAGTAAGGTCACCTCTTTGTTCCTCTAGCCTTAGAGTTATATGGAGCAATGGACATTGTATTTGACACATTTTTTAGGGAGTGCACAAGATCTTATCATATTAGACATCAAGGGGTATCACTTTCACTCTCATACTTTGTAGCATACTTTAGACAGCGTGTGTCCATTGCTCTACCAAGAGCATTGGTTGGTGCAATCCATGGGAGAACAATCACACTAGGTGATGCTTCTTAGGATACTCCAATAGTTAGTAAACCTTACGACTTGCATCGTTTGGATATCTTAAGTGCAGTAGTGCAGATTTCTCATATAAATACTATTGGGGCCTAGCATCATTTTACCTCTTTTGTCTCTCCCTTGTATGGCTTGACGGGGTCTTCCCATCCTTCATGTGTTCTATGTGGTTCCCTTTCTCTCTTTTGGCCTTTTGCATTTGATTGTGTTGTTGCATGTAGAGTGTATCAGCTTTCAATGATCGCGTTTAGACCTTGTCTGCTTTCCTTTGCCTCACCTTTCACACGTCTAACTGTCGTCTTTCCCGTCTTCTTTTGTTCTCCAGTACTAATCGCGATGCTTTGTCCTTCTTAGTTTCTAACCTCATTTAACATGAAAGGTATTCGCAGATCTTGGAGTGAGGCAAATCCAGTTAGTCCAGTTCCTTGATTAAAGCAATCGTCTTCTCCATTTTCTATAACTACTATTTACCATCACTTCCGCTTCTTAAACCAGTCGAATGGAGTTGACGTTAAGGTTTTCAATGGTGTTAATTATGGAAGGACTAAGGGTCCAAATAAGTTTTAGGGATATCTGTAAACACTTACAGAGAAAATAAAATGGTTGGAACATTTTATGGATGAGAACTTGTTTAAGGTGGAGTTTTAGATTAGGTTCAATGCCCAGTTTGCGTTTACCAACAGAGAAGTTTATCAGTATCTAGTGTAAGAAGGGAGATCGGTTAAACAATTGATTATTATGAAACACATGTGTGAACCCTAACAGTAGGATGAAGGATGATGAAGGAGATACTTCTCTCATCAACATCAACTGAACAAGGAAAGGAAAGAAGAAATCATTTCCTTATTCAACTCCTCTCTCTGTTGTTTTGAAATAAATTCGATAAAAGAATTTATTTCTAATGAGTAGAATGATATCAATAATAAATATATTATTTATTCACCTACTTCTAATTCCTATTGCCTCCCCTAATACAAGGATTTCAAAAGCTATTGAAACTATTATATATATTAACTTCTAATTCTTATTCCTTCACCTAAAGGATGACTTCAAAAGCTCTTGAAAACTATGTTTCCTGTTCACCTTCTTTTCGCAAACATCCATGGTAAGAAAATACGAAAGAGGACAAATTTTGGATACTTTCATATTATTATGCTCAACTATTAGATACTTCAGAAAAACTTGAACATTTCAAGCAAATTCATGATGAATATGCAAAAAAGACTTCAAAAATACACTATGTTCAACAATATAACCACTTAATTCTTTTCAGCTGCATAACCTCTTATTACGTAACAAAAGAAGTGACTTCTTGAGTCCAATAGCAAAGAAAGACTATAAACAAAAGCTAGATACATGAATCTTAGAAGTGCACAAGATAATAGAAGGATTAATGCACTAGAGAAAGGCATATCATAAGAGAACACAAATACAAATGGTGCATTATAGATGATAACTCAAATGTTTATATTTTTCTTTGAATGCCATGGAAAACATACTTTGGATCTCTGGCTAACGTTCCTCCTCTTATATTTGATTATAAGCGTGAGATTTGAAATTGAAGTGAATATTTCCATGTTCATAAAGAGTAAATAACTTTGGAAGAGAAGTATATTTTTGACCAATATAAACATAGCCAATTCCCTTTACAAGTAACATTGTAAATAAGTTTAAAATGTGATTCAATCACTTTAATTTTTATCTTTATTACCCATTTAATAAGCTCTAAGTGAAATGCCTTGAGATCAAGAATATGAATTGAAGGACAAGCACAAAAGTGGAAGAAAATCACTAAAATGCATTATATCCTTGCACTCACTTCATTCAAATTAAATAACAAGTTTCATGATGTAAGAAAGGTGTAAATTAACCAAAATTGAAGTTGAATAAAATTTCAAGAAGAAGAAGCTCAAAGAAAAATTGGAAGTTGAGAAGACAATATACTAATAAAGGAGAAGAAAACTAGGTAAAAAGACGTTGAAAGAGTATAAAGTAAATTTTAAAAAATTCTTGAATTAGAACAAATATAGAAGCTACTTAAGGAGATTTAGAGTGTTTTCCATATCTAGTCCAAGAGAGATTCTCAATTTTATGATAGTAATTAAGATTTAGATCACTTCTTTTTATCATAAACATACAAAGAATACAACGTCAGATTAGAAGATTTAATTCCATATACAAGTTGGAATACATAGAGAATAGAGTTTGACAGAGGAGAAAATATCAAGCAAGACAACCTAGGAAGTACCAATGTGGAGAGTTTATCTAGGATTTCATTTACACACTATGCAAACCAAGTTTATTACTCTTGAGTTAGTAAAAGTAGAAAAGTACCTTAAGGAATTTAAAATGCTATTTTCATCTTGTATTAGATAGACCTTGAATTCCATTCTTATTTTCATAATTTAGAACTTAAATACCCTATTTATGATAATAGTTATTTCAAATTACGTGCAAATAATAGCAATTACAAATAATCTCTATGGCATTTGATTTGTAACCTAAACATTGAAAATTTCTCTTCTCTGTGATAATTTTACATATGGTTTCAACCTAACAGTTATACTCAAATTGGCTGATATATTTTATAAATAAAAAATCACTCGTTTTGAAAAGGCTTTGCTTAAAATTGCATATCTTATAATATTTACTAGGTATACACTAGAGAGAAAGATTATATATATATATATATATATATATATATATATATATATATATATATATATGTATGTATAAAAAAAACCTATTATTATGTATTTGAAAAATCCCAAAATGATTGTATTTGATTATTTTTACTTTTTTCTAGTTTATATTGGTCTAACTTCATCTATAATTTTTGTGTTTTCTTGACCTGAAATATAAAATATAATTAAAAGGAAAAATAAAAATAAAAATAATTGATTACACATGGTTCTTTTTTGTACGTGCAATGGGATGAGTTACACATACTAATAGATGGAAAAGCAATAAAAATAATTTAAAAATAATTCAAAGAGAAATGCACATAATTTATTTTAAATTGAAGAAGACATGGAAGAATTTCTAATGTTAAGATATTTAAACTCAATTCTTATACATCATGAATGTATATTGATTTACTTAATGCTCTCTTAAATTTCATCTTGTCCATCCATTCCCACCAAATTTTATGAAGATGTCTTAAATTAAGATATTGAAACTTAATTTTGTGCAATAAAACTGTACATTGATTTCCTCCATGCTCTATAAAATTTGCATCTTTTTCATCCATTCTCACCAAATACATGTCACATGATCAATGCATGAAATAGTAAACAATCAACCAAAATCTTTTGCTAGTTATCCTCCAAATCTACCTTAGTCAAACTACCGATATAGTTGTCACTCTTACCTACCATAACATAAGTATATAAAGTTAAAAAATACAATCAAGACAATAGAGAAAAATGGTGGATCTTCTGTATACTTCCCTTTCTTTAAATTCCAACTCTCTTTTTAGATGATAGCTTCACAAGATGTTGATCTCATCCATTCTTAGTACCTGTCAATCTTTAACATGAAATGAGTAGATTGAATGATGACAAATAAGAGATAGATTGAATATGAATTCTGTCTTAATTAACTTTTTTTTCCTATCCTTGATATTGATTTCTTATTTGATAGAATTTATTTGAGAAATTATGATATTAATTTTTCTTGCTCTTTAAATTCTTAAGTCTGAAGAATTAGATAATTTTTTTTACTCCAATCATACAACAAGCCTCAAAACAAATACTCTACATAACATCAAACAAGCACTTTATACAAAGCCATATTTACACATAGCATATATATATATAAACCACTAAGAGCACAAGCAATTACAATGAGCATATAGTAATATAGTATTAACTATAATAATTATAAATAATTATGAAAATAGAACTAATTATATATAATTATGAAAATAGAACTATAATCACTCTAGGTCTAAGCAACTTTGCATAACTCTCTATATTGTTCTTTCTCTTTACCTCTTTTATGGGGAGAAATTTTTTTTAAGCAAAATCTATATCTAAATATTAAATAATTATCCTCTTCAACTATATATATTTTTTCATGTGTATTTCTACATTAAAACTCATATATTTATGGAGATATGAGTTGCTTCTCCAAGAATTTGACTAAAATCTTAGCTCCAACAAAAAATAATTTTTGACTTTGAGAATTTTTAAACAATATTTAAGTAAAACCTCTATCTTGTACAACAAATTTTGGTTTGATTGATATCCATCATATATATCAATTTGAGTCACACAATAACAAAAACTAATTAGCTATGATAATTCTCATGCAATACAAATTTATAGTCTAGCTTGTAAAATGCATCTTTTAAATTGATTTATGTTATATACAAAAAATTAGTGACATAAAATTTAAATATCTTTTTGTAATATATTCCAAATCTCCAATCAAGTTTCAATGAACTTCAAAATCTGTATGCTTCAATATAATTTAACTAGCATCAAAGTGGTGATTTTTCAAATTTGCCATATTGTGGCAAGTTCCAACCATCTCTACATAGGTAGACTTCTTGATGAGTACAAAGGACTGGATAAAATTAACATAAATCAATTATTTTACAACTAGTGTAGAACTTAATTCAATGTAAAACTTAAACCTTCATCAAATGGGATAGGATTTGAATCAACATCCATGCAAAGTGCAATATCAAGCAATGAAATTTATTCAAGCTCATCCTCAAGTAGAATCAATACAAGATCATCTTTAGGTAAACACATAAGCAAGCAATAGAAAATAAAACCAGACCTAGGTCATAAATTTTTTATTTTTTTTTCCTAGGCATTTTGCAAATAATGATACAAAGAGCAAAGTAAGTGAGAAATGTAAAAGCAAACAAAAAAAATCACAATGATAAAACTTAGTTGCCTACAATGATTGAAAAACCATACTTAACATATGTGTTTACAAGTTCCCTTTGCAATTCATAATCATACAATTTATTTATAAAAACAAAATATCTACTTAAACATACTTTAAAATAATTAAAAAGGAATTATTTTCATTAGAAATTGTGAAGTTCCCTAGTTAACATATGTGTTAACTAGGGAACTTGTAACCCTCAGTAACATATGTGTTTACAAGTTCCCTTTGCAGTCCTGTAGACATATGCTAGATCTAAACAACGCCAGGAGATCCATAAGTCACCAAGTGAAGAGGACAAATAACAGATTAACATAAAGAACTTAACTTAGAAATCATAAAATCTACCCTTAATATTCAAGGTTCCCCTATAGTGGAAGTGGCAAAAACCTCCATGATGGCTAAAAGTCGTCAAATTACCCCGACCTTAGATACAATGCCTATGTTTACAGAAGATGTTTGCTTTGCAGCGCATAGCATAGAAATGCAGAAAAATTCGCTTGGGTTTCAAGATTCGGAGATGGCCATTTTGACATTAGCCACATAAACTTCCAACCTAGTTTGGGTATAGGTCAAAAGGATAAAAAAGATACTGAAAAACATAGCCAGGGGTGAATCTATCTATTATGATAAAAGCAGGGATGGATGGATTTTGTGGTATTCAGGTATGACAGAGCTAAAGCTAAGAGATCGAAATTAGTTTTGCGCTATAAGGTCACTTTCGATTTAAATGCTCTAAACATCCGCATATAAATATTTGTTGGTAAATTTACCAATAGATACGATCGTGATAGGGACACAAGAGCTTCTCGATGAAACCTCCGACTGTAGAGACTTGGTGTTGGCAACAGTATGAATCCGAGGAAGGGGTCAAAGGGCAGTATTCAGTGTCGTGGCAAAGGGCCGAAAACAAGTCAAGCATTGATTAGGAGGACTTTTTAACTCTGCATATACTCCATTTTCACGCACGTATAAACTATGAATATGAACCCCTATAGCTTCTCTTATCCAAATTTCCAATTGGGAGAATATGTAGCCAGGTAACTGGCTCCCTTTTTCTTTCTTCTCTGAGTACCTCTCAAACATTTTTGAAGAGGAAAGAAATAATTATCTCAACTCACTTTTCTTTCTCCTGATGATATTTTGGTACCGGTGTTCCTGGCCGTTGGCAATTTTATTCACTTTCTACGGCCTTTTGAATGCATGACCGTAAAGAGTTTCAACAGAAGAAACTCATGCAAAGAGGACGGAGGTAACTCTCATATCATATTAGTAAGTTCTTTATCTTGGTTTGGGATTGAAAGTCTCAAATACATCAGACTTACCTCTAATTTCTGGTAGTGTATTGTATTGTACATTATGACATTATGTACTTTATTCATCTACCAAAACAGCAGGAGTGTTTCCTTCCTTTATGTATCATGGTGCGACTCCAGAAAAGTAGTAAGCTCCTACACAAAAAGGAGTGTCACTCATGATACAACAAATTCTCTCAAAGGATACAATACACTTCATGTATCTATCTTTAATCATATCGGGAGAGGAGACGTGTGGAGACGGGAGAGGAGAGAGATGTGAGAAGAAAGATCTATATTTTCTGAGGGCTATCTAGCATATAGCACTTGAGTGGATAGTCCATTCTCTTCATTTTTTAATTTTGGTTCCATTGGTACCTAGATTGAAGACTATGGAGAATTGAGTAGAAAGTTATAAGAATTTTTAGGTTTTTTAGGGTTTAGAGTGATTATTGTATAGTGAGAGTGATGAGTCGGGAATTTTCATATTTTAATTTCTTGGTTTTCATGATTTAGTTCTATGTGAATTTAGTTTTAAAATTTTGGAGATGGAAATTGAAAGTTATGAGAGTTTATAGTTTTTAGGGTTTGGAGAGATTCTATTTTCTTATGTGAGTTTGGATGTGAGTGGTTGTGGTTTTTTAGGTATGAGGATATATGGATGGCAATATCATGTGTTATTATCCTTATTCTTGTGTTAGCCATAACTACACCTCTCCATGTGGGGCCGCCTGGAGCGACTCGGGATACACCATGCCCGACGTGTAACCGACGCTTTACCTTGCAAGGGATAAAGACCCATGTGGGAAGGATGCACAAGGACTATGATTGGACCACTTGGGATTCCCAAGAGGTGTCAATGTGATCATTCATCGAGAGGTGAACGACCACATTGACAATAGTGACACTCAGGATTACGCGTGTTTCTTCTATCCCTTTGTTGACTATTCAAGGGATACCAATCGAGTTATAGGAGTGGTTAGCTTCTCAAGCAGGTTGCATGTAGGGATTAAAATAGACTAGATTTCATGTCCACATCTATTCCATAGGCTACTCCGCACACTCCATGATGAGGCTAGATAGGCTTTTTGCCTACCACTTGATCGTTTGGCACGTGATCCCTTGGACAAGTTAGAATGGTTTCTATTCCTCTTACTGCCTAGATGGTATCTTTGCTATGCTAGAGGGGGACATGCGGAGCATAAAGAGGTGACTGCTAGATTTTGTAGATTCCAAGTGGGAGATTGGGTGGCACTTCAAGAGGAGTCTATACGGGCTACACATTTTAAGAGACAAGTTTTTCCATAAGATACCACAGAGTCCACTCAATTACAAGGGTGTAGGACATTGGGTCAAGCAAAAGAGTTTAGTAGAGCAACATGAGTTCTACACTCTTTGTCTATGGCAAGTCCTACCGGCAAGATTATCTCTTCCCTATGCTCACTACATCCTATAGCAGTAGAAGGACTACCACTAGAGGTCTTAGATTATCAACCTGATCAGCCTTTATGTCTTGCTAGGTCACTTTTGAACAAGCATTGTGCACTACCCCTTGCTTTTCCTAAAGAGGCTTGTCAGTGATGGTTTATGAGCACCTTAGAGATTACTTTTAGGTAGATGATCCTTCTAGTGGTTTTACTGAGTTGTTTCAGGTGGCTGTAGTAGTAGCAAGAGGAGATATTGTTATGTCTGTTAGTCGGATGTTAAGTGCTAGTCGACTTCTCATGATGGAGAAGGACACAAGTAGCATTAGCTGATTGCTATTGGGGAGATCTTTTTATGTTTGGTCAGTCACACCATTGTCCTTCATCATTGTTCTCACTTTTGACAACACCTCAATCCACATCAATTTGGGTAGCTACACCTAGAGGATGTGAGGCTATATCTCTAGGCATTAGGGCACTCCTAGATATCCATCCAGAGTGGGTCGTCCTACAGGTGGATATTGAGAACGCTTTTAATAGCCTCTCATTGGCATCATCTTTAGAGAGCTTAGGTGGACTGGTGGATACTTGGTGAGCCTTATTCCTTTAACGCGTTCTTTTTATGGCTCTCCTTTGTCCCTTTACTACCAACATGGTTGTTCACATGAGGGATTCAACTGTTGGTACATGTTAGGGAGATCCTTTAGGGGGACCTTTATTTGCCATGGCTTGCTTTAGAGTTCTCCTATCTACTACTTTGGCCATGCAAGTTATATATTTCACTCCTTGGCAGATGATACACACATCATGGGCCTCATAGATCAGATTAGGCAAGCCTTTGACCACTTGACTACCGAGCTACATCTAGAAGGCTTGAGAGTCAAGGTGTCAAAGTGCAAGGCATGGTTCCCTTTAGGTATCCCTCCACACCTTGAGCTAGAGGGGTGTATCTCATCTACATATGGACTACATGTTCTTGGGAGTGCCAATAAGATCCAAGGATTTTATCACACGCTTCTTGGATGTTGCTCTTGCAAAGGATGCTCTCCATGTGGATGACCTTCCATTAGTAGGAGATCCATAGGTGGCATTTGGTATACTCTCCTTTAGTATTGCTCTTCAACCATCCTACTTCATCCATACAATTCCCCTCTCCTCGTCCTTCCTATCTCGTTTGAGAGCCTTTGATACAAGAATTATGTGAGTCTTTGGTGATATTATTAGACCAAGGACATTTGAGTGTGTAATAGGGGATTTGGCACATAGATAAATGATTGTGAAAATCTTGTGTGGAGGGGTTGGCTTGCTATCTATGGAGGAGATGGCATCCATAACATTTTTGGGTAGTTGAGCTCTCTTGGCATCCCTACTTTCCTCTCATTTTGTGGTTGTTGATAGGCCAATTTTGGAGACTTATGTGATAGAGGTGGAAGGAGGATACATTTCACTCTAGATATTATTGCGTTAGACGAGAGATAGTCTATACTTGTAGGCACGAGAGGACTTTCTATCTTTTCCTTCACTATCATTAGATTGGACTAGAGGTTTACAATCTTCCTTGATGGAGTGATAGTGTGAGCATACGCTACATTCTCTCTTAGTTGACTCGTCCATTCCTCAGGCTACTAGAGCACGTCTTTGCTCTTGCTCCGACAAGGTTGTAGGCTCTTGGATCCTAGCTCAACCGTGCATTAGGGCATTTCAACTTACACTAGTTACTTTCTCTACAGCAATGAGATTTCACATAGGCTTGGTCCACCCATTTGCATCTTCATTACTCACTTGTGAGTGTGGTTCTACACTAGACGCAACAGCGGTCCATATGACATAATGTTGTTTTGGAGGACAGAGGATAGTTATCCATGATGCTATTAAGGACATAATGTTTGCTATAGCTTGAGGGAGTGAATACTTGGCTTGGATGGAGCGGTCGTATGCTTTGCATACGACACATGTCAGGGCAGACTTATATTTGGTCCAAGATGATCAGGTGATAGTAGCGGATGTCATGGTTACGGACCCTACGTGGGATATATTTTTGGAAGGATTGATTACCCATCCCCTTGGATGGGCGGCGAGTGCAATAGCAGATCGTAAGGTCTCCAAGTATAGGAGGCATGCAACAAGGTCACGTCTTTGTTCCTCTAGCCTTGGAGTTATATGGAGTGATGGACACTGCGTTTGACACATTTGTCCGGGAGTGCATGAGAGCTTATCATGTTAGGCGCAAAGGGGTACCACTCTCACTCTCATACTTTGTATCATATTTTAGACAACGTGTGTCCATTGTTCTATAGAGTGCAGTGGTTGGAGCAATGCATAGTAAAGCAATCGCAGTAGGTGATGTTTCTTCAGATGCTCCAATAATTGGTAGATCGTACACTTGCATAGCTAGTATATCTTAGGTGCGGGGGGACATATTTCTCATGTAGACTCTAATGGGGCTTAGCCCCATTTTACCTTTTTTTGTCTCTCCCTTGCACGGGTTGATGGGTCTTCCCATCCTTCGTCTCTCTCTCGGGTAATATGAAAGTAGTGGATGTGGATCTACATGAAGAAGAATTGTACTTTGAGTATCTTTTAGTACCTTCGTTTTTCCTACGCGGTCGCCTTCTTTTAGTACCTTGCAAAACTTTCGGGACAATAAGAATCTCTTCTTCTTTTGCTTTCCTATAATGCAGTATGGCTCTCCGGGAAACCAGAATCAACCGTAGGTAGAAACTGGTAACGATGTTCTTCTTCTCCTCGCATTATATCTACAAGATTTTGCACCTCTTGCTACAGAAGAAGCTACTGACCCAGGAATACATTCCACACTCAGCTTCATGGCGTCCACGCCACCACGGACAAGTATGGCGTCTCTGTTTCCTGCATGGATGTGGACGGACGGAATTCTTGTTCTTGAAGCTCTACGGTGATAAGATTATTACCATCTGCTCCTCCATCTAGACCAGTGAGTACCAAATCATTTGTTAGAGGGGAGTGAATACCAAATACTTTTAAATTTGGTACGGTTCTTTAAGTGTCATTGGCTCAAATGACATGGTCATTTGAGCCTTCGTTTTTCCTACGCGGTCGCCTTTTTTCTTTAAAAATTGGACATATCTGTGTTTGGGTCTCAATTCTTGACGAAAGGTACATAGCAGATGTGAAAACAGAACCTCGTGACTCGGTACGAGAAGTTGATTTTCGGCCCATGGAACTGCGAGCTTCCGTCTATGAAGAGTAAGTAACGAGGAATAATCTCAACAAGTTATATCGGGAGTTCTTGTACGAAGCGCTCGTGAATACACGATCGTGGGATCGATGCACGAGGGGCGTGACGGACGACCATGCCACACCAGCTGTTTACGATTCCAGGCCGGTCACGATGTACGTGCGTCGCGGGCGACGTTTGCTTCGCTAATGGAAAAGGGGCTGTTTGCAGCAGCAATGTATCATTCTCCTTCTCTCTCTGTCTGTGACTCCTTAGCTCGCTCACTGACTGAGCGCCTGAGGAGCAAGCAAAGCGTGTTTCCCCCAACACACTCTTCTTCACAGATACTGAGAAAGGATTTCTCAAGTCTGCTGAGTCCACAACCCTTCACTCCATTTGGAATTCTTTGCGGAGAGATTGATTGACTGATCGACCAGAGTTCGCTTTGCTCAGTAGTAAGGAACGAAAGAAGGAAAGATGGGCGTGAAGATATGTTGCATCGGTGCTGGGTACGTCGGAGGGCCGACAATGGCCATGATTGCGCTCAAGTGCCCAGACATTGAGGTGAATGTGGTGGACATTTCCAAGCCCAGGATCGCAGCCTGGAACAGCGACGAGCTCCCCATCTACGAGCCGGGTCTGGACGAAGTCGTCAAGGCATGCAGAGGCAAGAATTTGTTCTTCAGCACTGAGGTCGAACGCCTGGTGGCCGAAGCGGACATTGTGTTCGTAAGTGTCAACACTCCCACGAAGACAAGCGGTTTGGGAGCTGGAAAGGCTGCAGATCTGACGTACTGGGAGTCCGCTGCCCGTATGATTGCCGATGTGTCCAAGAGTGACAAGATCGTGGTGGAGAAGTCGACCGTGCCCGTTAAGACTGCCGAGGCAATTGAGAAGATTTTGACCACAAACAACAAGGGGATCAACTTCCAGATACTGTCGAACCCCGAGTTTTTGGCCGAGGGTACTGCTATTGAGGATCTGCAGAAGCCCGACCGCGTCCTGATCGGAGGACGGGAGACTCCCGAAGGGCAGAAGGCTGTGGCTGCCCTGAAGGCCGTGTATGCGCACTGGGTGCCGGAGGAGAATATCCTGACCACCAATTTGTGGTCTGCCGAGCTTTCGAAGTTGGCCGCTAACGCATTTTTGGCTCAGAGAATTTCTTCCATCAATGCAATGTCCGCCTTGTGCGAGGCCACCGGAGCCGATGTGTCGGAGGTCGCATATGCCGTGGGTAAAGACTCGAGGATTGGACCCAAGTTTTTGAACGCCAGTGTTGGTTTCGGAGGGTCTTGCTTCCAGAAGGATATTTTGAATCTGGTGTACATCTGCGAGTGCAATGGGCTCGTGGAGGTGGCCAATTATTGGAAGCAGGTGGTGCAGATCAACGATTATCAGAAGACCAGGTTCGTGAGACGGGTGGTTTCGTCTATGTTCAACACTGTTTCTGGAAAGAAGGTAGCCATTCTTGGATTCGCGTTTAAGAAGGACACCGGTGACACCAGAGAGACCCCTGCCATCGATGTGTGCCACGGACTCCTTGGAGACAAGGCTTTGTTGAGCATCTACGACCCACAGGTGACAGAGGACCAGATCAAGCGAGATCTGTCCATGAACAAGTTCGACTGGGACCATCCCCAGCACCTGCAGCCCCAGAGCCCCACCACTCTGACCAAACAAGTGAGTGTTGTGTGGGACGCTTACGAAGCCACAAAAGGAGCTCACGGAATCTGTGTCATCACCGAATGGGATGAGTTCAAGAAGCTGGACTACCAAAAGATCTACGACAACATGGTGAAGCCCGCTTTCATCTTCGATGGGCGTAATGTGCTGAACATGGAGGAAATGCGCAAGATTGGGTTCATCACATACTCGATCGGCAAGCCTTTGGACCCATGGGTCAAGGATCTGCCAGCAGCTGCCAATTAGATGGCGCTGCACATCCAGCAGTAGTGATTTGTATAGACTTAGTTGCGATGGGATCACGGAGGAGGAAATGATTCTTTGAACCACGAGAGTCAGTCAAATATCTGACATATCTGAATTCGAACAACGGAGTTAGTTAGCCCCCATTGCTGCCACCTCCTTTGTCTCATAGATTGTGAAGCGGTTGCTGGAAGTATGCCGGTGTTTGATGAAGTAGTCTTCATTGGCTAGACTATTCAAGCTGCTTCTTCCTAGCTGAGCGATTCATTTTACATGGGCTGTAGGATAGACGATTCTTCTCAAACGACCACTTAGTAATGGATACAGGCTTATCTGTAGGCGACAGCACATTAGTTAGAGTAAACACTAGCTATATTGCTTGCCACATCTCTCTAATCTGCTCGCAGATCCCGACCACCATGAATCCGAGTTCCCTAAGGGCTTCCTTATTAGCAGCCCGTTTGAATCTGTTTTTGCTCCCATTAGATAGAGTAGACAGAACTACACATTTTAAGTGATGTGTTGAGCAATGTAGACAGAACTACACATGTAAGTGATGTGTTGAGCATTGCTGTCATTCAACACTCTACACTAGGTTTAACTTCCAGCCATTACCGCCCTGGGATTCCAGGTTCGGACCTGGACTCGGTGTTGGATCTGGGAATTCATTCATCCACTTCAATTAAGCCTCTTCTGAGGACATTCTTTTATATTCGGCTTTTACTTGATGAGAATGCTCTTTGAAGTATAGCGAAGACATATTCTTGTCCGGTTTAATTTTCATGTGACTCTCTCCTCAAAGTATTATACTAAGTTTCAAGCTTTGGAGAGAGGAACTGCTGTGATGGTTGGCTGGTTGGTTCCTTTTCCTGCTCTTTTGCTCAATGGGATCAAGCGTGCACCAATTTCCCGGTCTGTACAATATCTGTACTTCGGCCGAGGAGATTTGTAGAGTACTACTGACTCTGGTCACTCTTGAGAGTAGCGAAGAACGTGTCTCTCTACTAGCGTATCTTATATGCCATAAGATCCAAAATTGTAAGTAAAGAACATACAAAGTTGCCAGAGCCGAGGTGTAGATTCAGTAGAATTCTGCAAGCGACAGTACCTTGTGCAATTCTTTCGATTTCTCTCTGGATTGACATTAAGACAAACTAGGAAAAGCTGACTACGACGATGTCATCAGATTTGCAGGCATTGCACTCGTGCTGAAACTTCAGACTTGTTTGCACCAGGTTGTCCTGCTCTTTTTGACTTCAGATTTTGAGCTCTTTTTTATCGCCAAATCCAGGGTAACCAAGGACTACTCGACTTTCTTACCTATAAATTGGCGGGCATCTCGTTTGACTTTTTTATCCAATGTCAACGTTAGGAGGTACGGATTTTCATTTAGGTAGCTGCCTCAACGGTCAGTTTCTTGGACTGCGCACATTATACTTCGCCGTTATTGATGTTCTGCCGATTGAGGAGGCTCGAGACAAGTTTTTGGGCTTCTAGAGGAGACCAACCAAACCTAGCGTTCCTGATACTGGATTGAAGCACGAAATGGAGTCTGAGGGTAGCTGGATAGCGAGATGATTCAGGCGACCTAGTAACTGTTCTCTGCCCAATCGATTGGGGAACTTTCCAGCTGAACATCGTTGTTGATTACAGGTAATAACGTACAATCTGTGAAGACTTGCTATAGCGGTAATTTGCATCTCACACCAAATCTGCATGGAATCTCGTTCTCCACTAATTTATATCTTAGGAGAAGGGTGGTGGGTTGTCATTGAAAGGCAACTCCTGACATGGTGAATTCTGTTGTAAGGAACCGTAAACTCCCGTAATAGAACGAACGGATTGATGGATCCATCCGATTGAGATGGGAAGAGGTTCAACCACCTCATCTACTTGGTAATGTTACGGCTCAAGAATAGATCAGATTGAGATGGAGCGGCTTGAATACTTGGCAGGTGATAAACTGAGAAACAGAATTTGCTAAAATTCTAGAAACTCATGATGATCTCATTTGGTAAAAGTTGATGCAGTCAATTCTTTTATGCAGGTACAAGTGGAGACTGTAGAAGCTTTCCTTTCTTAATGGTACAGTAATGGTCAGTAATTTGGAGCCTTCTTTATAGGCTAGTACTGTAAATGGAGATTTAGTGAGCAATATCTCCTTTATATCAGGTGCTTGATAGCTTCGATGAAGAATCAAACAGCAACAGTAAGTCTCATCTTGAATGTGCATATGTGCATTGCGAACACCAGAAAACTGCTGATGGTAAAATTTACAGAAAAAGGACTTGTGCATCTGGAATGCCCATTGCTGCCCATTGTACCTAATTCAATAGGCAGCAAAAGACAAAGTGCTGAGGTTTTATCGAGTTCAATGCCGTTATGAGGAACTAAGTCGTCTGTACAAATTAATACAAACCGAGCTGCCTGACCTTCATCTGAAGACTTTCAAAATTATCCAACGACTAGGTATGATGATCACACAGAGTTATATCGTCGCATCTTCGCTCTTGACAGGAATAACTGCCATCAAGGTTTCATCCTTGTAATCTTATTAAAGTGAGACCGACCTTAACGCTGCAACAGTGACCACCTTAAAAATTAGACTGGGAACAAGATACAACAGAGCTGGCTGTGCAGATCGGTCAGTGTTTGCAAAAACAGTCAAAATAATCTCAAAAATATAGGAAGCGAGGTATGCGAGCAAACACGTGTTGTCTGGTGATGAAGAGTCTTCATCTGTGGACTTCTTTGCCTTTGAACGATCAAAACGCAGCATGAATGCAACAAGAAGCCCAGAGGGAGCAATATCCCCCAACCCCAAAATCCATTATGATTCCTGACACCTTCCCCAAAACCTATGAATTCAGTTTCGTTGGTCCGTCGAAACCTGAGGATATGGCCACAGTAACCATAAAGTTGCACCGAAAACATGGGAGGATCCAAAGACCCAAAACGTAATAGAAAAGCAATCTACTGAGCATTGCTGCAGCTGTTGTGAAAGTGCCGAGGGAGTGCAACAGCAGCAACTCTGTCCCAAGACACTGCTATAAAATTCTTCACAGGAAAAGGTGTTCCAGCTTGCTTGTTGCACTTATATCAATGAACCCAGCAACAACATCCACAGGAGTGAGAGTCAAATGCACCAGACTGCCATTGTCCTCGATAAGCCATTTGGGTCCGCTGTTCAGGACAGTTTGGGATTGGGAAGCAAGATGCACAAGGGCTCCATAATATTGCTCCCCACAGCAACTGCTCCAGCAACCCACAAGTATGCAGAGATGAATGTTCACAAGTCAAGATCTGGGAAGAATCTCGAGAGGCAGTAGAATACGAAGAACGAAGCTGAGCAGAACAAAAGAACTGCAAGCCCCTGATTCAGAGACAATTCGTGTGGAGGTTTCTCCATGAGACTACGGTGACTGCCCACATAACAGACTTCAATGAGTAAAGACGCTCCAGATCATTCAAACTGAGGCAGCAAGGGCACAATTGGCCATGCCGCAAAAGCAACCCATAACTCACCAGCTCCTTGGTGGTCGTAACCAGGTTGGACTGCATTCTCTCTGCTGTTTGTAACGGAAATCCATTCTTAACCTCCTCCTCAATTGGCAGTGTTGATTGAACTGGGTCCGCCAAGGGAACTACAATTCGACTATTATTCCACCTGCTGCTGTTCCCAGTAAATTTCTGCTCGTAGAAGCGAGCTACTACTCCATTCGACATTAGTTCGAACTGGGAACCCGGCGAAATTGGTAGGCATGTGTGGTTGACAACAGCGAATGGACGAATTTTGTAGCGTTGTCGTTGAGCAGCAGCAACTCGTAGCTTGCAGGTTCACAGAAACTTATTTTCCCCACCAGAAATTAAATCCCTCCAAATCACCAATCATTTGTCAGGAATAAGGCTCTTGTGGTTTGGATCCATAATCACCAGGATGCTGCTTATTCGCCACTGAACTCTCGGGTGGGTGGGGGCATGATAGTACTTCCATGACAAATTTGGGTCAAGAGGACAAGACACTGCTTATTATACACAACCTCCACGTTCAGTGGAATGTACAGCTTGTTCTGTAAAGTGAACATCGTGATGGTACTCTTACACCGTTCAGTGCCAATGAGGAAAAAAGGCGACCGCCTAGGAAAAATGAAGGATGGGAAGACCCCATCAAGCCCGTACAAGGGAGAGACAAAAAAGGTAACATGGGGCTAAGCCCCAATAGAGTATGTATGAGAAATCTGCCCTACCGCACCTAAGATATCCGAGCTATGCAAGTCGCACGGTCTACACACAACTGGAACATCCGAAGAAACATCACCTAATGTGATTGCTCTCCTATGGATTGCACCAACCACTGCACTCTATAGAGCAATGGACACATGCTGTCTAAAGTAAGCTACAAAGCATGAGAGTGAGAGTTGTACCCCCTTACGCCTAACATGATAAGCTCTCGCGCACTCCCTGACAAATGTGTCAAATGCCGTGTCCATCGCTCCATATAACTCCAAGGCTAGAGGAACAAAGAGGTGACCTCGCTGCATGCCCCTATACTTGGAGACCTTGCGACCTGTTGTTGCACTCGCCGCCCATCCAGGGGGATGGGTAATCACTCCCTCCAAAATTGTATCCCGTGTAGGGTCTGTGACCACAACATCCGCTACTGCCACCTGATCATCTCGGACCAAGTATAAGTCTGCCCTGACACGTGTCGTCTGCAACGCATACGAACGCTCCCTCCAAGCTAAGTATCCACTCTCTTGTGCCATAGCAAACACTATGTCTCTAATGGCATCATGTGTAGCTATCCTCTGTCCTCCAAAAGGACACCATGTCATGTGGACCGCCGCTACATCTAGTGTAGAACCACACTCACAAGTGAGTAGTGAAGATGCAGATGGGTGGACTAAACCTAAGCGAAACCTCATTGCTGTAGAGAAAGTAGCCGGTGCGAGTCGGAAAGCCCTAATGCATGGTCGTGCTAGGATCCACGAGCCTGCACCCTTGCCGGAGCAAGAGCGTAGATGTGCTCTAGTAGCTTGAGGAATGGACGAGTCAAGTAAGAGAGAATGTAGCGTATGCTCACATTGTCGCTCCATCAAGGAAGACTGTAGACCTCTAGTCCAATCTGACAATAGTGAAGCAAACGATGGAAAACCCTCTCGTGCTCGTGGGGATAGACTATCTCTCGTCTGCTGCAATAACACCTGGAGAGAAAAGGATACTCCCTCCACCCCTGTCACATAAGTCTCCAAAACCGGCCTATCAACAACCACAAAACAAGAGGCAAGTAGGGGTGCCGAGAGAGCCCAACTACCCAAAAATGCTATAGGTGCCATCTCCTCCATAGAAAGCAAGCAAACCCCACCACATGAGATCAGTAGAGCCGTCTGTCTACGTGCCAAATCCCCTATCACACACTCAAAAGTCCCTGGTCTAATAATATCACCAAAGACTCCCATAATCCTCCTATCAAATGCTCTCAGACGTGATAGGAAGGACTGTGAGGGCGAACTGTACGGATGAGGTAGGATGGTCGACGAGCAATAATGGAAGAGAGTATACCAAATGCCACATGCGGATCTCCTAGTAATGGAAGGTCATCCACATGGAGAACATCCTCTGCAAGAGCAGCATCCAAGAAGCATGTGACGAAATCCTCCGATCCTACTGGCACTCCAAGAACACGAAGTCCATCTGTGGATGTGATACACCCCTCTGGAAGCTCAAGGCGGGGAGGGATACCTAAAGGGGACCATGCCCTACACTTTGACACCTTGACTCTCAAGCCTACTAGATGTAGCTTGGTAGTCAAGTAATCAAAGGCCTGCCTAATCTGATCAGCAGGGCCTACGATGTGTGTATCATTTGCCAAGGAGGGAAATACACAACCTGGCATGGCCAAAGTAGTAGATAGGAGAGCTCTAAAGTGAGCCATGGCAAATAAGGGCCCCCCCAAAGGATCTCCCTGTCATGTACCAACAGCTGACTCCAAGACGGTGACTCCCTCTTGTGAACCACCATGCTGGTAGTACAGGGAAGCAGGAGAGTCATAAAAAGACCGCACAAAAGGAATGAGACTCGCCAAGGATCCACCAGCCTCCCAAAGCTCTCTAAAGATGGATGCACGTGAGATGCTATTAAAAGCATTCTCAACATTGACTTGTAGGATGACCCACTCCGGATGGATATCTAGGAGTGCTCTAATGCCTAGAGATATAGCCTCACATCCTCCAGGTGTAGCTACTCCAAACTGATGTGGACTAAGGTGCTGTCGAAAGTGAGAATGATGCTAAAGGACAATGGTACGACTGACCAAACGCAAAAAGATCTCTCCAATAGCAATCGATCTAATGCCTCCCGTGTCCTTCTCAATCGTGAGAAGTCGACTAGCACCTAAGACCTGACTAACAGACATAGGATGTCTCCTCTTGCTACTGCTGCAGCCACCTAAAACAACTCGGTAAAACCACTAGAAGGATCATCTACTTGGAAGCAATCTCTAAGGTGCTCATAAACCATCTGTAATACCAAGGGTTAGCCATATGATCTAGATGTGAAATTTGGTTTGGTAACATCTAGAATGATGTTATACATGATGGTCAAAATAGATCAGATAGAAGTATCACCAAAAGAGTACTTTTACTAATAGGGCAGAATCCGAAATAGACTTGAGAACCTTAGAACCAATAGCTAGATATATGATTTAAAGGTGAGAATTGGTTTGGTAACATTTGGAAGGATGTTACACATGATGGACTAAACAGATCAGAAAGAGGTATCACCAAAAGGGGACTTCTATTAATAGAGTAGGAACCAAAATATGCCTGAAATCTTTGAAGGCAATTTCGGAGGCCTAAACGGATGAATTAGGCCTTGAAAATGTGCAAAAGCCCCCCCCCCCCCAATGGAGGAAAGGCTGGCCTTCCCTCTCCCTTGGTTTTTCTCGTCGAGAGCTTTCCAACGGTACCTTACTTATGTGATTCTGAGATTCCTACAGGAAGATTCCCTAAAAGATTCCCTCCGGTCAAAGCTCGTTTGACCAACCAGATAGGACCTAGACCAGACAGGTCACCCATCCAAGTAAGTAATCCAAGGGTGGAGCTTGCTGACATGTCACCTATCTGTGTCCCTAATCCTATGGTGGAGCTTCCTTGTAGGAGATCCTCTTTGTCTATATAATAAAGAGAAGGTGCTCCCTTGGGGCATCGAATGTTTGAGTGTGCAATCTGTGTTTTCTCTCTTCTCTTGTCCTCGGAGTATTACAATGGTATCAGAGCGAGTGTTCTAGTCCAAGAGAGTGGATCACCCCTCTTGGAATAGCACAAACTACTGAAACTGAGTAATTTGAGGTGGAGAACATAGAGTAATCGCTAGACTTAGGAAGGACTTTAGAGAGCGGATGGGATGGATGCACCGGGGGGACAATTTCCCGCACCTAGCTTTCCATTCTCAAACCCATTCCACATCAAGGTTATGTACATCCAGCGTGAGCAAATGAGAGTATTGCTAGTTTATCACTTTGGTGCGGAATTCATGGACAGAGTGATGAACTCACCAAACCCGTTGATTCTACCTGTGGTGATATATGACATAGAGTGGGATTTGACGATCTACATTCTATTATGATAATATGGATACAAATGTCCCAAATCCTCTCCCTTTCAACACTCAAGTAGAAATCCGTTATGTAGTGAGGCCGAAATTGATGTTTAGAGATTTTGTGGTTAGGAATTTTGGTGAGGAGTATTATCAACAAGTGATAGCTTCTGAGGTCCCAATGGTAGTTCCGATAGTTTTTGCGCCTTCTAGAGTGATTATATTGACTCTGTATTGAAGTAGACATTAGCAATTGGGGTGTTGCAGGAACCATGGATCCGCAGTTGCAAGAGCTGGTGCAAGGAATGCAAGGGATGTTGAATGAATTTTGAGAGATTAAGATGACCATGGAGACATTGCAAAGTCAAGTGCAGATCCTCAGGAACGATCAAGCCATGCAAGAAGAAGAGCCATCTCAAAACCCAGTACCTGCGACTGAAGTACTTGGAGAGGCACCCGTGCCTACAAACCCTATCAACGATGAAGCCACATTGCTACTCCGGATGAAGAAGACCTGCAACATCGAGCCTTACAAGGGCAGCGTACGATGGGAGTAGTGGAAGATTGGATCTCGAGAATGAATTGATATTTTCGATTGTTCTCAACAGAGATCACAGAGCATGTTGTAGGCGTGTTTGCATGTGGGTACTTGACCGATAAAGCCCTCACATGGTATGATGCTTGGGAATGATCCATGCTGGTAGAGAGAAGGGAGGTCACATGGACAGCAATGCAAGAAGGACTGCTCAAGAATTTCCAATCGGTGGATTCTGTGCAGATGGCTCGAACCTGACTATGGAGATTGAGACAGAAGAATAGCGTACAAGAGTATGTGGAGGCGTTTCTGGATCTACAAGTCGCAATTACCGACATGAGTCCAGCAGAGGCTCTCGACAATTTCAAACAAGGGTTGAAAGAGCGGATTCGCCAAGAAGTCATGGTGCAAAACCCTCGCACGGTATTTGAAGCTATTTCTTGTGCGTAGAGAATAGCCGGAGCATTAGGTGGAGGTGAAGGAGTAGTTCCACCTCAACATTATCGGGCAGAAATGCCACACATGGGTGGACTAGTACCGATGGAATTGGGCAACCTTCGATTCCGGGATCGAGGAGCACGGCCGCTTCAAAGAGAGCGGGGACGGGTAGAAGAACGAAGAGATGGAGTCCACAAGGAGAAGGGACTCAAGGAGAACAACACCGTTGTTACAATTGTGGCCGTATTGGGCACATATCTACCAATTGTCGCACTCGTTTCCCTAGAGGCCCTCGGCCTTCGTACAAGCGATCTATGAACAACATGGAGAGGCACATTGAAGAGGAGGAGGTGGAAACCACTTCGGAAAACGAAGATTGCCAGTAAATGTACCTCGCGGCCTTACTGGCTCAATAAGGAAGCAGAGAAGCAAGGGAAGGAAGAAGAAAAGTGCACAAAGATCCCAAAAGGCAACCTCACAATTGATTGTCGTGAATGGAATCCTAGAAGGTAATCAAGTGAGAGTATTAATAGATCCGGGAGCAACAGAGAATTTCTTGTCTCGCTCTGTTGCAATAAGCTTGGGAATGGATCTAGAGAGAGATGGAAGTGAAGAAGTAGAGTTACCAAATGGGCAAAGAGAGAGGATCGAATCATTACCTAGACGGGTAACCCTCTCTGTAGGAGAATATCAGGAAGCAATTGAGTGGCGAGTGATACAATTAGCCCATTATGATGCAATTTTAGGCATGCCATGGATGGAGCAGTACAACCCAATGGTGGATTGGAGGAAGAAAGTAGTGAGAACCCACCAATGGTCAATCATTGGGGTTAAAGAAAAATCACACATGCAGAAACTGCCTCTATATGTCGTAGGGACGACGACTGACTGTAAGACCGATAGATGTTTTCTGGGTCTAATAAGAGAAGTCCAGAGTGCACAACTCGCTGGACAAATTCCTAAGAAATTGAAGGATGTAGTAGATGAGTTTCAAGATGTCTTTCCCGATGATCTACCCTCAGGATTACCACCTAAAAGGCGAGTAGATCACAAAATAGAGACACTCCCGGGGAAGACACCTCCTTGTAAGGCCCCATATCGCCTATCACCTCATGAGTTGGAGGAGTGCAAGACTCAAATTGAGGAGATGCTACAGAAAGGGTTCATCCAACCTAGCGTATCACCATATGGGGCCCCTGTCTTGTTTGTGAAGAAGAAGGATGGTACAATGCGCATGTGCATTGACTATCGGGGTCTCAATCAGCAAACAGTGAAGAACAAATACCCTTTACCTCGCATGGATAACCTGTTTGATCAACTCCATGGAGCGAGATACTTCACCAAACTGGACTTGCGGACTGTTACAATCAAATCCAAATTGCATAGGAGGATGTGTACAAAACTGCCTTTCGAACCAAGTATGGCCACTTTGAGTATCTTGTGATGCCTTTTGGCCTCACCAATGCGCATGCCACTTTCATGAGCCTAATGAATGACATATTTCGTCCATACTTGGATAAGTCTGTTATCGTCTTCTTGGATGATATCTTAGTATATAGTAGCACGATGATAGAACACAAACAACATCTACGAGAGGTCCTCCAGATTCTAAGACAGAATCAGTTGTACGCCAAAATCTCAAAGTGTGAGTTTGGCAAGTTTGAAGTAGACTACTTAGGGCATAGAGTAAGTGCAGAGGGCATTCAAGTATTGATAGATAAAATAGAGGTCATTCAAAAATGGAGTGCCCCAGAAGATCAGACTCAACTTAAGAGCTTCTTGGGGTTGACGGGATTCTATCGTAGATTTGTCAAGGACTTCTCCAAGGTTGCACAGCCTTTAACGGCACTACTTGGCAAGGGGAAGAAGTGGACATGGGGAACTGCACAAGAGTTGGCCTTTCAAGAATTGAAGGCCGCCTTGCTACATGCACCAATCTTGAAGTGGTATGACCCAAAACGTCCAATCAAGTTAGCTACGGATGCATCAGGCGTAGCAATAGGAGCAGTCCTACAACAAGAGTGGCATGACAGATGGCATCCAATTGCATATTTCTCTCAAAAGTTGTTACCGGCAGAGCACAACTACCACACCACAGAACGAGAAGAGCTGGCCATCGTTCTAGCAACCAAGCATTGGAAGCACTACCTGGGCGAGAAGGCATTTGTAGTAGAGACAGACCACAAACCTCTAGTTTACCTCGAGACACAGAAGGATCTATCTCGTCGCCAAATTTGGTGGGTAGAGTGGTGACAACGCTTCAACATGACAATCACCTACGTGGAAGGTAAGAAGCAACTTGCAGATGCATTCACCCGCATGCCAATGGCCAACAACTTGGCGGCAGAGGTTAAGATTAACCCTGAATTCTGGCAAGAAATTCTAGCTGCTACAAAAACTGATCCACAGATTGTAGAAGCGCAATCGTCCAAAGGTGTCACCAGCACCCAAGGACTCACCTTTTGGGAGGGCCGATTGTGGATCCCAAATGTCCCAGAATTACGCACCACCATTCTAGCGGAATGTCATGATTCGGCCATTGCAGCTCATGTTGGAGTGGACAAGACCTTGGAGGCAGTCAAGCGTCATTACTATTGGCCCAAGATGAGCAACGACGTGATGGACTATGTGCGTAGCTGCCTACTTTGTCAACAGAACAAAGCTTCTAATCAAGCTCCTGCAGGGCTCCTTCAACCTCTTCCCACTCCTACCCAACATTGGGAACAAGTGAGTATGGATCTTGTCTGTGAATTACCCAAGACCACCTCAGGGTTTGACTCCATTGTGGTCTTTGTGGACCGGCTCAGCAAAATGATTCATGTCCGCCCTACCACCAAGGAGGTGACCGCTCCACAACTAGCTCAACTATACTTAGATGCAGTCTTTGCTCACCATGGCTTGTCTAGAGTACTCATCACCGATAGAGGCACCCAATTCACCAGTTTGTTTTGGCAAACACTCTTTGGTTTCTTCAAAACCAAGTTGGCCATGTCTATAGCTTACCACCCACAAACAGATGGCCAAACAGAGCGGGCTAATCGCACAATTGAAGACATGTTACGCGGCTTTACCTTAGAAGAGCAAGAGAGGTGGGACACCCTACTACTGTTGGTGGAATTCGCTTACAACAATTCAGTGAATGCCTCCACCCAAGTCACTCCGTTCTTCCTCATGAATGGTGAGCATCCCTTCACACCTTCTAGCTTGATGAAGATCCGTCCAGTGACTACCAAGGTTGATGCAGTCAACACATTTGTTTCTAGAATCCAACAAGGTGTGGAGAGCGCCAAGCACAAGTTACAGATTGCGCAAAATCGACAAAAGCAGTATGTTGATGCACACCGTAGGCACATGGAGTTCAATGTTGGGGATCAAGTGTGGCTATCGACAACCAACCTCACATTAGTTGGATCTCCTAAGCTCAGACCTCGTTTTATTGGGCCTTTCTCGATTCTTTGTCGCATCGGCATTGTGGCCTATCACCTTGAGCTACCACCACACATGAAGATCCATCCAGTGTTCCATGTCTCCCTATTACGCAGATATGCTCCCCGATCAGGCCAAGGTACTTCCACACAGGACATTTGACCTTGTCCGACAATCATTGATGGCACAGAGGAATATGAAGTGGAGCGGATTCTCCAAAAGCGCATGCGTGGTACTCGCCATCCGCGGGTGGAATATCTAGTACAATGGAAAGGTTACCCCCTGTATGAAGCAACCTGGGAACCCGCTGCCAATTTGGCACATGCACCGGTGTTGGTGCAAGCATTTGAGCAACAATTGCACAACGAGGACGTTGCGTCTTAAAAGGAGGGAGGTCTGTAATACCAAGGGTTAGCCATATGATCTAGATGTGAAATTTGGTTTGGTAACATCTAGAATGATTTTATACATGATGGTCAAAATAGATCAGATAGAAGTATCACCAAAAGAGTACTTCTACTAATAGGGCAGAATCCGAAATAGACTTGAGAACCTTAGAACCAATAGCTAGATATATGATTTAAAGGTGAGAATTGGTTTGGTAACATTTGGAAGGATGTTACACATGATGGACTAAACAGATCAGAAAGAGGTATCACCAAAAGGGGACTTCTACTAATAGAGTAGGAACCAAAATATGCCTGAAATCTTTGAAGGCAATTTCGGAGGCCTAAACGGATGAATTAGGCCTTGAAAATGTGTAGATCCTCCCCCCCCAACGACAGGAAGGGCTGGCCTTCCCTTTCCCCTTGTTTGTCTCGTTGAGAGCTTTCCAATGGTACCTTACTCATGTGATTCTGAGATTCCTACCGGAAGATTCCCTAAAAGATTCCCTCCGGTCAAAGCTCGTTTGACCAACCAGATAGGACCTAGACCAGACAGGTCACCCATCCAAGTAAGTAATCCAAGGGTGGAGCTTGCTGACATGTCACCTATCTGTGTCCCTAATCCTATGGTGGAGCTTCCTTGTAAGAGATCATCTTTGTCTATATAATAAAGAGAAGGTGCTCCCTTGGGGCATCGAATGTTTGAGTGTGCAATATGTGTTTTCTCTCTTCTCTTGTCCTCGGAGTATTACACCATCCCTGACAAGACTCTTGAGGAAAGGCAAGGGCAGTGCACAATGCTTGTGCAAATAGCGACCTATCAAGACATAAAGGTTGCTCAGGCTGATAATCTAAGACCTCTAGTGGTAGTCCCTCTACTGCTATAGGATGCAATGAGCGTAGGGAAGAGCTGGTCTCATCAGTAGGACTCGCTATAGACAAAGACTATAGCGCTCGTGCTGCTCTACTAAACTCTCCCGCCTGACCCAATGCCCTACATCGTCGTAATCGAGTGGAATCTGTGGTATCTAGTGGCAATGCTTGTCTCCTAAATCATGTAGCCCTAACAGACTCCTCTTGAAGCGCTGCCCAATCCCCTGCTCGGAATCGACAAAATCTAGCCACCACCTCTCTATGCCTCGCGCGTCCCCCTCTAGCATAACGAAGACACCATCGAGGGAGTAGGAGGAATAGGAACCACGCTAACTCGTCCAAGGGATCACATGCCAAACAATCCAGTGGTAGGAAAAAAGCTTATCTAGCCTCATCATGGAGTGTGCGGGTTAGCCTATGGAATAGACGTGGACATGGAAAACTAGTCTCAAATAACCCCAAAATGCAACCCGCCTGAGAAGCTAACCACTCCCACGACTCGATCGGTATCCCTGGAACAATCAATGAAGGTATAGAAGAAGCGTGCGTAATCCCGAGTGTCACTGCTGTCAATGTGGTTGCTCGTCTCACGTGGGCATCCCAAGTGGTCCAATCATAGTCCTTGTGCATCCTTCCCACATAGGTCTTTACTCCTTGCAAGGTAAAGCGTCGGTGACACACCAGGCATGGTGTATCTCGACCCGCTCTAGGCAACCCCACATGGGAAGGTGTAGCCATGGCTAGCACAAGAATAGTGATAGTAACACATGATACTCCTCTCCATATCTCCCCATATCTGCAAAACCATAACCCCTCACATCCCAACTCACATAAGAAAACAATCTCTCCAAACCCTAAAATCTATAAATTCTCATAACTTTCAATTTCCATCTCCAAAATTTCAAATTAAATTCACATGGAACTTAATCATGAAAACCAAGAGATTAGAAATGAAAATTCACAACCCATCACTCTCAATGTATAATGATCACTCTCAACCCAAAAAAAAGCTATAAATCTTTGTAGCTTTCTACTCCATTCTCCATAGTCTTCAATATAGGTACCAATGGAACCAAAATTGAAAAATGAAAAGAATCGACTATTCACTCAAATGCTACATGCTAGAGAGCACTCAGAAATTATCAAAATTGTCTCACATCTCTCCCTCTCCTCTCCCGTCTCCACACTCTCTCCACACTCTCCCGCAGCTCCCCCGCGCCAAGCCATCCACGGAAACTGGGGCTCCCCCAACATCTTCTCGTGTAAATAGTACGTTTCATGGCAGATTACAGTTCAGGGGTGAAATTGGTCCTCACCCTTTCCACCAGTGCATGGAAGTGAACTGAAGAGGTCTAATATCCGCACAAACTCCCCTTACTCACTTCTACCTTCTTATGGATTGACGATACATTCATTGATTGATTGGAGTGCTACACCTTCTGTCTTTCATGAACAGAATAGAGAGTAGTCAAAACCAGACTTGCATTTGTAAATATATTGCGCAATACTGGATGGGTTGTGATCTTCTAGTTTGTGTTGAAAGAATACCAGAAGAAATCGGTAAATGGCACAAATATACGTTATTCACTTTTGATATATTACATCTCTATTCTATATACATAAAATGAGTATTTCTTCTGAAAGTTTGGTAGTTTCACTATGATATCCTACTATAATTCTATGTAAAAGCCGTATTGTTTGTGCAGCTGTTAGAGATTGTCATCTTGGTTTCCATGTGAAACTGTATATAGTGTCCTAGCTGTCATATGTCGAATACATATCATGCATACAAATTAATATAGTAATCTCAATTTGAAGTCTTTTTACACCGTGTGAATGATGATCCATTAGTTCAACATGAAAAAAATAAAAATCACGTTTAATTTTAACTTTTAGTTGTGAGATATTGTTATTTTACAGTAGACTTACAAGTCGCATGACAATAGAAATTTTAATTCATAAATAGAACCAAGGTAATAGCAAAGGGGGGTACTTTCATTACAGGTTCAGTAATATATTATGAGGATAAGCATGTGATGAAGTCATAAGTAGAACCAAGGTAATAGCAAAGAAAGATACTTTCATTAGGTTCAATCATATGTTATGAGGATAAGCATGTGATTACATCATATTGGCTAGATAAATAATTGAATATTTTGATTTCATATCATGTTTCAAACCTAATAATATAGCTAGTAATAGAGCTACTCAATAGGAGATCATAGCACACTTGTGGTTGTAAATTTTCTTGAGAATGATAGTGTGTGGAAGCACTATGTGATTTGTTACAAATTTGACCTTGAGTCAGAGGGTGTACGGAAATACTACCAAAATTTGGTGAAGATTGAGGTCAAATTGAGATTGGATGTTCAATTTTGTTTATTAGACTAGTCCGTTAAATTAAGTTTTAGGTAGTTGTTTGGCAAAATTTGGTGAAGATTGAAGTCAAATTAAGATTGGATGTTCAATTTTGTTGATCAGACTAGTCACTTTAGTTGAGTTTCAGGTAGTTGTTTAGCAAAAATTGCCCACCCTTTAGGATTGTGCACAATAAGGTTTGAACTCTAGATCTTTGGTTCTTAGACTCATGCCTAACCAACTGGTTCACCCTCACTTGTTGTCTTAATGATTGATAGCCTGATACATATATTCATGTAGCTTTGACTAGGAAAAAAATTGACCCATCCTTGGTGATACTAGTAGTGTAATACTTTGAGGAAAAGAGAAGAGAGAAAACACATATTACACACTCAACATTCAGTGCCCCAAAGGAGCACCTTCTCTTTATTATATAGACAAAGAGGATCTCCTCCAAGGAAGCTCCACCATAGGATTAGGCACACTGATAGGTGACATGTCAGCAAGCTCCACCCTTGGATTACTTACTTGGATGGGTGACATGTCGGTCTATGTCATATCTGGTTGGTCAAACAAGCTTTGACCGGAGGGAATCTTTTAGAGAATCTTCTTGTAGGAGTCTCAGAATCATGTAAGGTACCGTTGGAAAGCTCTCGATGAGACAAACCAAGGGGGAAGGAAGGCCAGACTTTTGTTCCTTTGGGAGGGAATCTTCACATTTTTGAGGCCTAATTCATCTGTTTAGGCCTCCAAAATTGCCTTCAAAGATTTCAAGCATATTTTGGTTCCTACTCTATTAGTAGAAGTCCCCTTTTGGTGATACCTCTTTCTGATCTGTTTAGTCCATCATGTGTAGCATCCTTCCGGATGTTACCAAACCAATTCTCACCTTTAAATCATATGTCTAGCTATTGGTTCTAAAGTTCTCAAGTCTATTTTTGTTTCTGCTCTATTAGTAGAATTACTCTTTTGGTGATACTTCTATCTTATCTATTTTTGACCATCATGTGTAACATCATTCTAGATGTTACCAAACCAAATTTCACATCTAGATCATATGGCTAGCTCTTGGTATTACAACAGCGTAGGAGTAGATAGACACTCCTATTATATCAAATGCAAGATGGATGTAGAGTATGTTTGGTTTTGATTTGTGAGATAGAGTGTTATCATTTCAATATTTTGTGATTCGACACTTTCCATTTTCTACTTCTTGTTTGAGTACCGTTTTTGTGTGAGGTGTCTTGATTTTTAGAATGTTGGTGCTCTGGTGTGCTGTTAGAAGTGAGGTTAGAGTGATGACCAATAAGACTACCTATGTTTCTCTTTGGTGAGGTAAGAAGTGATGGCCTATAGACCATGAGAGTGCATGTTATGATGTAAGTTATGTGTTGCACTTTCCTTTAGTGTAGTTGTCATAGTTAGGGTTACATGAATGGGTAGTTCTTGGTGGTGGTTACAATTGCAATTTGGGGTACATCGTCACAATGGAGTTCTTTGAGGATTTAAGAGGAGATTTTTTTAACAATACATAATGGGTTTACATGGAATGGTGCTTGATATTAGCTTGTATCTTTGGTCCTAGTGAGAGAGAGATTGATTTTGGTTTGGAATTTGGCACGAGAGCTTATTCAATTATGAGTGCACTTGGGATCTCCATACTATTGTTATGGGACATGGACAAGATTTACAGGGCCTCCAAAGGTCCCAAGCTCTACTCTAGTATAGTGGGTATCATTGCATTGGATGACTTTCATCCAAAATTTTGATAATTTGTATGATTTATAATAGATGCAGAACCTGACTTTGCTCACACCTTTGATGGCATGTAAGAGATTGTTCTAGCACTTGGAGTGTTCACCAATGGATGACGACCATGAGTTCAAGAGAGCTCACTTGGAGGAGATTGAGCTATGGAGATAGTATTGGTTTCCAAACTACATCTTCATCACTTCAAGCTTAGTTTTTAAGGGTAGATCGATAGTACCCGCAAGTTCTAACTCTAGTAGCATTGTTATATCTATTGGAGGTGCACTAGTTGGAGATGGTGCTACTACAAGTGATGTCTCATGATGATGTCACTCTTTATGTACTCCAAATTTAATGTTTGTAACAAGGATTTGTGATCAATTCCCATGATCACTTGTTTCTCTAAAAGATAATGCCTCCATACCTTGGTGGCATATACCATTGTTAGGTGTTCTTGATCTCAAGTTGAGTAATTATTTTTTGTGGTTTATAGTTGGCAACACACAAAGGCACTTAGATGTAACCTCTTTAGAAATTTGTACTACAACATAGCTCTAATAGTAAAGTTAAAAGCATCAAAATCAACCACACAAGGAAGTTGAGGATCATATGGTTGAAGAATGGATCCTCAAGACACTATATATTTCAATTTCTGGAATGTTTCTTTGTGCTTGGTGGTGCACTAAGCTTGAGGTCTTCCTCCATGAGATTGGTCAATGGTGTAGCCACATGAGCATAGTAGTGGATAAATCATTGATACAAATTTACCAATCTATTAAATGCCCATACTTTTGTGGTATCCTTTAGAGTAGGCAAATTAGTATTAGCCTTGGTTTTCTCCTCTTCTATTTTGATCCCCTTTGATGAGACCTTATGACCCAAGAAGGTAACTTCCTTTTGCCAAAAAGCACACTTTGATTCCTTGTAATAAAAATTCCATTGATGTAGTCATCTTAGGACTTCTTGCATGTGATTTGTGTGTTTTTTCTATGTCTTGCTATACATTAAATATCATCTAAACACCATCATGTATCTATCTAATAGCCGATCCAAGACTTGATGCACTGATCCATGAAGACTATTGGAGCATTAGTGAGCCTGAAAGGTCAAACTCTCTATTCAAAATGCCCATACCTTGTGCAAAAGGCAGTCTTTTGCACATCCTCTCTATCAATGGGAATTTGCCAAGAACCACTTTGAAGATCCAACTTGGAGAAGCAACATGCTCCACTCAATTGATCTAACAAGTCATTAATTCAAGGCAAGCGATATGCATTCTTCATTGTTTATTTAATGACACCATAATAATCAATACAAAAGAAAAGCACTCCATCTTTCTTTGAGAAAAATAGTATTGGTGCTCCCCAGGGAAATATACTATGGCATATGAAGTTCTTTCTCCAAAAACTCCATTATTGATGTGCAAAGCTCTTCCAACTCCTTTGGTGAGAGCCGATAGATTTGTCTATTCACTAGAGTACTTCTTGGGCAATAACTCAATCTTGAAGTGCATACCACGATTGGAGTGTAATCCCTTCAAAAATTCATCCAAAAACACATTTGTAAATTCTTGAAGTATCTGATTAACCATTCCTTGATGAGACTTTTGGCCCTCATCAGATTCCCCATGCACAATCTGTTTGATCCACACCACAAAAGTAGGAATATCTTCTTCCAAAGCTTGCAGGATGGTTGTTTTATTGATACACTTTCCATCTTGGGACTGATTTTTCCTAGGTGTCTTACTCAAAGGTGCAAGGCAACCTAATTCTTACCTTGGTGCTGTACTTGAATTATCATTGGGTTCAATCGAATTGAACCTTATGATGTTCAAGCCAAGGCAAATCTAGAATGATATCATATTGTAGAAGTGTCATTACAAAACTTATACACTCCAAATTCTCCTTCTCAATCTTGAATATAACATGATGTGAGATACAAAATACAAAACCCTTTTCACCATTTTCCATCATCAATCTACTTATTTATTGGCTTGAAAATAATATCTAATTCTTTTTTAAAAAGAATTAGATATTATTAATTGCATGCACTACAAGTTTTTTAACTTCCAAAATCAACCAAATCCTATAATCATGATCAGATATCATACCTTGCAAATGAAGCAAAGTTCTATAGGTTGAGTCTTCAATCCCAATGAAATTAACCTAATTCCTAGTAGGTAGCTTGAACTCTCCTACTAGGATTCTTTTTTTCTTGATCATCATGCTCTAAAAACTCCATTTGGGCAATTTGTCAAGAGTGTCCATTCTTGAGTGGACATTCAGCAATGTGATATCCAATTTGGCAATAATAAAACAATCACCATTTGTCATAATCTTTTTCTATCTACAATGCCAAGTGGTCTCTTTTGGATAACATCAATCTCAATGTTGGCTCCTTTACCCATGTGTAGTGTGTTGGTAGGTTCTATGAAGGTAAAGGTCAAGATCAAGGATTCAAAGTGTTCAGTCAACTGCATGGCTTCTTCCAAGTGTATGGGCATGGTCACTTCCAATTTGATCCGTAACTTCGAGCCCCTCACAAATCAATCTCAAGCTTCACCTTATAGTATATATGGAATTTACATTATGGTATTTTGGAATTGAGTTATGTAACTTCTCACAAAACCAATCTGCTTCAATTTTGCCAATCTATCTCATGCAGCTTGTGTAGTATTTATGACTTGGAATCTCCCAATTATTGCACTCTTTAATTCTTCTCATGTTAAGATTGGTGCAACAAAGTACAATTCAACTTGCTATATTTTAAATTTCCACCATAGTTTTGCCATTCCATCCGATTCGTTTGAAGCTAAGAGAACCTATCTCTATTCATCATGAAGATTTATAGGTTCAAAATAACATTCACAATCAAACAAAATCTATCTATTATACCCAAGAACTTCACATACCCTTCAAATACCTTGGGCTTTGGAAACTGGATTTGCTCTTCTCCTCAAAATGGTGCTCTCTCTACATGCTCTTGTCATTGATGGTTTCTTTCTTCCAACAATCAAGTAAAGTGTTCAATTTGTTGTTGCAATGATAACTTTGGGCATTGTCACCATGGCTATTATTCTATCAAACTATCTACAATTATCTAAGTTAACCCATTGATGCAACATGTTCTCCATTTTCCATAAGTTACAATCTAAAGTGTCATGGATTCATCAAACAAGGTGATTGTATTTAGAAAATTTTGCCCAAAGCATGAGATGATGAACTATGTGAAATTATGTTTGGGTAGTATATGGACACAAACATCCCATTGGTTTGAAGGAAATGGATTTGGTGGTCTATAAATTCCATCCATCCCATTCTTGCTCTAATACCAATGTAAAAGACCAAGGAGAGAAATAAGAGAATAGAAGATTACATTGAGACTCTTGAATAAGGAAAACTTTGAATGCTTTGAATATCTAGCATGAGCTTGGGCTTTGGTATTTAAAGATAACATACAAGGTGTAACAATATGGAGTTTAGAGACAAAGTTAGTAGGGCTAACAAAGTAACAAATAAGAAAATTTAGCCTTGAATATTCCAAAAGTATCTAGGAAGCTTCTTAGGAAGCTTCCTGGCTAGCTTAGCTTGCATGCCAAGTAAGTGGCTTCTAGAAGGAAGCTCCTTGAGAAGCTTCCCAATTAACTTGGCTTTCACTCCAATAAAGTGGCTCAAGGAAGCTTCTTCTTCCAATTGTAACTTATGGAGAATGGTGGACATGTTGCATCTATGTGTTAATAAATTATATAAATTGGGAGTAATGAGATAGAGTAGTAGCCATGGCGGTAATATCGGATGTTATCATTGCTATGCAATAACAAATTGAGCACCTTATTTGATTGTTGGATGAACAAGCCCAACAACGACAAGAACATATAGAGAGAGCACTAGTTTGAGATGGAGAAGATCAAATCCAATTTCCAAAAACCAAGGTGTTTGAAGGCAAAAATCTTTCGGGCATAGTGGATAGTTTTGTGTTTGATTGTGAACATTACTTTGAAGCTACCAATCTTCAAGACAAACGGAAAAAAATTCTTATAGCTTCTAGCCAAATGGATGTTATGGCAAAACTTTGGTGGTAATTCCGAGTGGAGCAAGCTGAACGACAGATTGTTGCACCAATCTTAACATTGGCGGAATTCAAGGATGCAATACTTGGTCAATTTCAAATTATAAATGTCACCCGAGCCGCATAAGATAAATTGGTAGAGTTGAAGCAAATTGGCTCTATAAGGAGCTACATCATGTAATTTTAGAACATCATCATGCAATTGGCTGAGCGTTTTGATTCCTTGGTTGCAACAACTTGGTCTCGACGTCAACCTACACAAAGCCTACCAATACACTATGCACTGGTGGAGGAAAAGGCACCAATAAAGGTTGATGTTATCCAACAAAGAGCACTTGGTATAGCGGATAGAGAAAGATTGCAAAAAAATGGTGGTTGTTTTTTTTATCGCCAGGTTGGACATCACATTGCTGAATGTCCACTTAAGAATGGCAACCTCGACAAGTTGCCCAAATGAAGTTTTTGGAATAGAATGATCAAGGAAATGAGGAATCCTAGTATGAGAGTTCGAGCCGCCTATTGGGAGCTTGATTAGTTCCAATGGGAGTAATGCTTGACCAATGCAAGTTTGCTTCACTTGCAAGGTACGATATCTAATTGGGGTTGTAGGATTTTGGTTGATTCTAGAAGTTCAAAGAATTGTATGTCTATGCAAGTAGCAAAGGAATTGGGTATTCCTATCAAGCTAGTAATTGGAAGTAAATTGATGATGGCAAATGGTAGAAAGGGTTCTGCACTCCATACCTTGCATCCTATTACCTTCAAGATTGGGAACAATTATTTGAAGTGTATGAGGTTTGTAGTGGCACCTCTACACTATGATGTCATTCTAGGACTACCTTAGCTTGAACGTCATAAGGTTCAATTTGATTGGAACTAATGACAAATTCAAGTATAACACCAAGGTAGGAACTTCCGATTAGGTTGTTTGGCACCTTTGAGTAAGACACTTAAGAATAGTCAATCCCAAGATGGGAATTTTTTCAAGAAGGTAGCAATAGAGCAAACCTTGAAGAGAGATGAATCCCAAGATGGGAAGTTTGCCAAGAAGGCAGCCATAGAGCAAGCTTTGAAGAAAGATTAGTCCTAGATGGGAATTTTGTTAGTGAAGCACCCATAGAGCAAGCTTTGTAGGAAGATAAGTTTATTTTTGTGGTGTGGATCAAGCCAATTGCACAAGGACAATCTGAGGAGTGCCAAGAGCCTCATCAAGCAATGGTTGATCAAATAATTTAGGAGTTTGCATACATGTTTCTGGATGATCTACCAAAGGGATTACCCTCCGATTGTGGTATACCTTTCAAGATTGAGTTATTGCCAAGGAGTACTCCAATGAGTAGACCAATCTATCGACTCTCACCAAAGGAGTTGGAGGATTTGCAAACAACACTTACAGAGTTGTTAGAGAAGGACTTCATATAACATAGTACCTCTCCTTGGGGAGCACCAGTACTATTCATTCTTGAAGAAAAATAGAGGACTTCATTTCTATGTTGATTACCGTGGGCTCAATAAGAAAATAGTGAAGAATGCATATCCCTTGCCTCAGATCAATGACTTGCTTGATCAATTGAGTGGAACACGATACTTTTCCAAGTTGGATCTTTGCAATGGCTATTGGAAAATCTTCATTTATAGGGAGGATGTGCAAAAGACTATATTTTGCACAAGGTATGGGCATTTCGAGTAGAGAGTTCTACCTTTTGAGTTCACTAATGCTCCAACAGTCTTCATGGATTAGATGCATTTGGTGTTGGATGGATTATTGGATTGGTATGTGATGGTGTTCTTGGATGATATCTTAATCTATAGCAAGATAGAGGCAAAACATGTGAAGCATGTATGATAAGTCCTAAGAAGACTACGACAATGGAAATTTACTACAAGAAGTCAAAGTGTGTCTTTTGGCAAAAGGAGTTTACCTTTTTGGGTCACGAGATTTCATCAAAGGGGATCAAGATGGAAAAAGAGAAAATCAAGGCCATTATTGATTGGCCTACTCCAAAGGATGCTGAAAAAGTACATGTATTCAATGGATTGGCCAGTTTTTATTGACGATTCATCTACTATTTTGCTCATGTGGTTGCACCATTGACTAACCTCTTGGGGAAGAACTTGAGCTTCCAATGGACCACCAAGCATAAAGAAGCATTCCAGAAGTTGAAATATATGGTGTCTTCAAGACCCATTCTTCAACCATATGATCCTTAGCTACCTTGTGTGGTTGATTTTGATGCTTCTAACTTTGCAATTGGAGTCATGTTGCAACAGGAATTCCGATAATTCCCACAAAGGCAATGGACTACATCCCATTGCCTTTGTGTCTTGTCAACTAAATACAATTGAAAGAAATTACTCTACTCACAATCAGGAACAACTTGCAATGATGTATACCACCAAGGTATGGATGCATTATCTCTTGGGAAATAAGTGATCATGCGAACTAATCACAAACCATTGTTGTAGACCTTACACATGGAACACATGAAAAGTCAACATCATCAATAGGAGGAGCAACTCCAATTGTTTGACATCAAACTTGAGTACAGACCAAATTGGTTCCATGTCATCCTTGATGCTCTATCACAATGACCTGATTTGAAGTCTCTCCTTCTCATCACGATGGCAATTACAATGGTGTCAATTGACTCTAAGGTCCATAACAAGTTTTGGTCACAACAAGATCCTTTCTTCCAAATGGTATATGGTCTTATGACAACATGCAACAAGGAGTACAACATTTTCTCCTTCAAGGAAGGTCTTCTATTCCATGAGGACCAGATTTATGTTCTAGCCAAAGGTGATCTCCAACTTGTGTGCTTTCAAGAAGCCCATGATTTACCAATAGTTGGTCACATGGGTGTGGACAAGACCTTGAGTACCCTCCAATGCCAATGGTGGTAGCCCAACATGGCACAAGATGATTGGGAGTTTGTTCGATTGGGTGAGAGTTGTCAACACAACAAGGCTAGTAACTAGAAGCTGAGTGGACTCCTTCAACCACTCCCCATTCTAGCTACTCATTGGGAACATGTGAGTTTAGATCTCATCACCTCCTTGCCCAAGATAAAGCAAGGCCACACAACAATTGTAGTCTTTGTGGATAAGCTTAGTAAGCAAATCCATTTGGCACCAATGGTTGATATTGTGGATACTCCAACCTTGGCACAAATCTACTTTGACAATGTATTCAAGCATCATGGGATGTCGTGTGTACTCATCTCCGACCGTGATCCTTGCTTCACTGGAAAGTTTTAGCAAGCATTCTTCTAGATACTCGGCACCAAGCTTGCTTTATCCATAGCATATCATCCTCAAATTGATGGACAAACTGAACATGCAAATTGCACCTTGGAAGATATGTTTTGTGCCTTTGTCAACATTCACCATACCAATTGGGATGAATGTCTTGCAACTACGGAGTTTGCATACAACAATTCTAAACAAGCAAGCACCAGATTCTCTCCTTTCTTTCTCAATTTTGGCCAAGACCCACTTGTTCCAGATTCCCTTCTTGGCTCCTCCCATGTCTCATGTCCCTCATACTTCCACCTTCTTGACCACCATCTCCCAATCCTTCCAACAAGCCAAACCTCATTTCCTTGTTGCTCAAAATTGGCAAAAACAATATGTGGATCACCATCATTGCAATCTCAGCTTTCAAGTTGGTGATAAGGTCATGCTCTCATCCAATAACCTCCCCCTCCCACTTGATACCAAAGTTTGTAAAATTGCTCCTAATTGGATAGGACCTTTTGATATCACCCAAATTGTCTCTCTTGTTGCTTATCAACTTGCCTTGCCTTGTCATATGTGCATCCATCATGTTTTTCATGTTTCCAAGTTGAAACCCTTTATTCCTACTTCTTTTTCCTCTCGAGTCCAACCTCCTACTCCTCTTTTCACTATCAATGATCATGAGGAGTACAAAGTTGATCGTATCCTTGCATGTCGCCATATCAACAAGGCCATCGACAACATACGGAGTACAAGGTCCTTTGGAAAGGGTATCCCTTTCATGATGCCACATGGGAACCTCTTTCTCATCTCCAAAATGCACAACCAGCCATCCAAGAGTTTGAAGCTTCACTAGCAACGAGGACGTCATTAACTAGCGGTGGGGGAATATGTAACAACATGGAGTTTAACGACAAATTTAGTAGGGCTAATAAAGTAAAAAATAAGACAATTAGCCTACAATATTCCAAAAGTATCTATGAAGCTTCTTGGGAAGCTTCTCAGCTAGCTTAGCTTGCACTCCAAGTAGGTAACTTCTAGAAGGAAGCTTCTAGAAACTTCCAACTAGCTTAGCTTGCACACCAAGTAAGTGGCTTCTAGATAGAAGCTTCTTGAGAAGCTTTCCAATTAACTTAGCTTGCACTCCAAGAAAGTAGCTCAAGCAAGCTTCTTGAGAAGTTTCTCAAGGGCCTTGTATGCTCCCTATAAATACAAGAGCCAAAGCTCATGCTAGGCATTTGGAGTTTTCACTCATTTAAGTATCCCAATGTGAGCTTCCATTCTTCTATTTCTCTCCTCGGTCTCAGTATTTTACACATGGCTCTTGAGAAGCATCCTAAAAAGCCCCTTTCTTAGAGTGTAAGCTAAGCTGATCAAGAAACTTCTTGAGAAGTTTCTTTCTAGAAGCCATCTACTTGGCGTGCAAGCTAAACTAGTCAATAAATTTTCTTCTAGAAGCCATCTACTTCATGTGCAAGCTAAGCTAGTCAAGAAAATTCCTTCTAGAAGCCACCTACTTCACGTGCAAGCTAAGCTAGTTGGGAAACTTCCCAAGAAGCTTCCTTCTAGAGTCACCACTTGGCATAAATACTTGGCTTCCTAGATGCTTCTATTTATATATATATATATATATATATATATATATATATATATATATATATATATATATATATATATATATATATGTATGTATAATTCTTGGCTAATTTGGTCTATTTGCTATTTTGTTAGTCTTGACTAACTTGTTTGTAAACTCTATATTGTTACACTAAGGGTGGATCGGTAGTACCCACAAGTTCTAACTCTAGTAGCATTGGTATATCTAGTGGAGGTGCACTAGTTAGAGATGGTGCTATTACAAGTGGCGGTATAACTATAGGAGGTGGCGCAATATTGGGGTTTAACCTCATGGTATAGTTCTTCCAATGTTTGAGGTAGAACTACCAACAAGTGCAGATTGACAAGTTAAGGAGCTTGGAGGAGTTCCAATAGAAGGCTAAAGAGAAGACTAAAGAGAGCCTAAGAAAAGCATAAACTTGCATGAGATGGTTGATCAATTTCACTCAGGGAGTTATTGAGGCCCAAGCAATTTAGTATGGGATCTTGGACATGGAGTTGCAATATAGAATACGTGATGCTACATTTTTACATGCTACCTCACCTACTTTGACGGTGGTCTTTAGTTTGGTTGAGCACATTGAGCTCAACATGGTGGTGGAGAGAGTATTGATATTTGGATTTGGTAAGGAGACCTCATCCATAGTTGTTACTTCTTCTAGAGTACAACAAAGTGCACCTTACCATGTTGGCTTTTGGGGTTAGAGTGGACAATCCAAATCTTACGGAGTGGGTGGAGGGCTTAGTGCAACTAGACCCTTACCTTAATTTTTGGGTTTATATTAGCTAATGAGTGGTAGTGTTTCTTGTTGGACTTAAGGTGAATGTCACCACAAGAGAGAGTGCATTCATGACAATGGATAGGATGCCTTTGGTGCATCATAGCAAGCATGGAGACAATATGACCATTGCTACAGATTTGGTCACACTAGTGACCAATGCTTTGACTTTCACCAAGACTGCTATGGAAGGTGGTAGAGGAGCTCCAAGTAATGGAGGATGAAGTAGTGGTAGAGGACCTACACTTGGTAGGGGCCTAGTACCTGCCCTTGCTTCAAATACAACCATGGTTACTTAGATTAGCAATTGGTGTAGAGATTGGCTAGCATAGCCCACAGCTTAGAAGAAATCAGATTTTAGATATTGAGGCTTCCACCTCTTATATTGGTGATAGACATGTCTTGGACTTTATGTGCAAAGCAACAAAGGTAGATGCATTTTCCGCAATGACTAGGAGTGCAATACATGTTCCAAAGCCTAGAGGAGCATCAATGGAGTTGGACTATAATACGATTAGCTAAAAAAAAATTCTAGAGGTGGAAATTGGTTTAGTATAATTTTTAGGGATGTTATATATGATGCTCTAAGTAGATCAAATAAGATGTCACCAAAATAGTACTTCCACTAATAGTGTAGAGGTTGAAAACACACTAAAAAAATTAGAGCCAATTTCAAAGGCCTAAACGGATGAATTAGGCCTCAAAAAACCAAGGGAAGAGTGTTTCCTTCATAATCAAGTCTAGATTATGAGCCTAACCATTCCTTTGTACTTGGATCTCACCATGCCATGGGAAAGAAATGCACGCTTGAACATTGATCCCTTAGTCCCTTGCGTACATATTCCCGGCTGAATTTAATGATTTCTCACACAAGTTGTTGATTAATTGACATCCCAATCGCATTGGAGCCTTGGAACCATCTAAGTCACTCAATAACTCATCAACATCCATCTTAGGGTATTATTAATGGACTAAGCACATGTGTGGAGATAGAGTATACTCAACAACAACCTTCAAAGATTCCAAAAACTGCTGGAATTGCTTTGTAAACGTGATTAGCTCTACAATGGCTGTTTTTCCTCTTGTGCCATAGCCAACACTCATGATCCACTACAACTCAACCCAAAAAGGCTATGGGTCTAGTACAACAATACTTTCAACTATGTGACTACAAAGATAATGAAGTTACTGGATATTGTTGAATCTAATTCAAAGCATGACTCAGAATTGACGAGCAATGCATACCCCTAGTTTAGGTGGCGCTCGAGAGAGTTTGCAGTCCAGATCCAATAGATCTGCAATTTTACCCGATGAGACTACACCTTGGCTACTACAGATCCAATCAATTTGCAACTTTACTCGGTCCTTAAGACAAAAACTCTTTCTAATTTCTAGTTGTTTCTCTCCCTCTCTTATCTCATAAATATCCTCAGTTACTTCTGCACAAATTGCAATAGCAAAACTAGTACTCTAATCGTTGAGTCTGAATCAATGAAGTGCTCAACTCATAGTTTGTGCATCGCACCAATGGTTGGTTGTACTATCAACGTTGTGGTCATGGTACAAAAGATAATGAGCTCAATTAAAAGTGACAATTCAATCATCATTGGCTGCAGCCATTGTCATCCTATGTGAATTTTGCACACATCCCCGGTGGGTTGCTCTATAAAGGAACCACATGTCCAAATTAAGATAAGAAAATCTTTCACATAGGTAATCTTGCTTGCTTGCTACGAATGGTATGGTATATGTAGAGCTCATAACTAAGTTTTGGATGCTTTAAAAATGTTAAATTGTACGGCTAGTTTTTGTGGTCCCAGCCCCTTCAGCCAAATGCTTATTTCATCTTATTCAGAACTGGAAGGGGGAACTTGGTTGAGATCTGCTTTATAACTGTTGTTTTCTATTCTGCAAGCAGGGTTGTTTCTGTTCAATATTATGGTGACTTTAATTGTATATAGTTAAGATGGCTAAACTTTATAGACGGTGGTTTGATCATTATTGTTCAATGAGCAAGAATCTATAAAGCCATACGATTAGAACAGAGGATTATTTTGGTGTAGGCATGTGGACAATGGATGTAACTTTTATAAACCTGGTTTAGATGTTTAACATTTTTTTTGTTCAATAATTGCGGAGAATCCCTTGTAAACACAACGTCCTAAATTAGTATAGTCAATATCGTTTAGGTGGGCGAGCTCTTGCCTTTTGTGTTGCTAACTGCTTTGAGCTTCACGAGGATAAATATTTCCATAATTACATTTATAAGCACAAAACAAGGCAATCACGTCGATGGAGATTTCTATCCACACACTTAAGAAAATAATTTCTTCCATTATTTATTTACTTCGGAGGAAAAAAAGACATGGGTGGGATAACATGCAATACCTTGCTACCTTTTATTGTGTTTTGATATGTTTTCCTGGAATACCTTACTACCTTCTATTGTGTTTTGATATAATAACTTTATCAATCAATCAAGATTAGATCTTTTCCATGATGTATAGTGAACATTCTATCGTATCATGTTCTCTAGTAGAGAAAGCATATAACTTCATCGTAACACTATTATCAAACTTGTAACTATTGAATATTTGTAGATTGAAACTATCAATGAATTCAAGGGAGAAGTTGGTGAGCTAAAATAATATATGCCAGTACACATAAACATGGTTGACAAGGTTTATCATAAAGGTAAGTTTTTATTAGATAACTGTATCTGAATTATATAAGATATGATTATCCAATATCAATTTACCTTTAGTCTTACTCTATTATTATAACAGATTACGAATCCAGCTCTTATGATCCTTAGTTGCACACTAAATCCGTATTATTAGAAATCTGGAAATCTGTTCTTCCTGTTTCCTGTTCGCGAGAGTCCCGTTCGATGAGGGACCGACTAGCAGACTGAAGATGGAGAAAACTGGTCTACTTATAAAAATGATTCATTTCGAGCAACCGTTGTATGATATTCGATCGTCATTCAATGCTGTCATTCAATGCTATCAACGAGTGCAGTCACAATTATTCAGCAGTGAAATATTTGCACTAGCAACCTGCGTTTACTCCTTGTAAACATATAAAAGATTATACTTAAGTTGAAGCAATGGGCTGTTGCTTAAAGAACCATTTTATTTATTATGTTTTTCATATATCTCTCTTGAGAAAGTATAAGTCTTGTTTCTCACAATTCATAAATATGTATCTAACCACCAAGTTGTTCAATAGTCTTTTATAATTTCTTCTTTTATCTTCTTATTAAAAATTAGGAAGATTTCAAAAGTATCCCAAAACATCCTTTAATCCTTGTAATTAGAAAGTAACTTATTGTTCCCATTGAACTTCATGGACTTTGCAGAACTCTGCATAGTTATCATGACATTTTTTAAAGTGTTTAATAATTTTCTCTTGATAAGAAGATTCCAAGTAGGAAAAGAAATTTCTTCTATAAACTCATTGATCAACCACAACTCTTACCTCAATGAAAGAAAGACTATGAGGAATTTTGAGATTGAGCAAATCCTCATTAAAAAGATACGGAGGTATCATTAAAAAAGATTGAGTTCTTGGTTTAAAAGAAATATATTGATTATATAAAGAAATGTAAGAATTTCAACTGATTTAGCTAATGCACTATTCCTAGTGGTAGAGTCTAAACAATTACATAACAACAAAGACACTATAACTTAGATATAGGAGCTACGTAACAATCCTTTGTCTGTCGAAACTAAATTATATATATGTCTTGTCAATGATATTGGCAGGCCTAGTAAGGTAAGGTAATAAGTGAAAAATTGGTGAGTGAAGTTGAGCATAGATTTCTGGAGGAAGTAAAGAATAATTAGTAAATAAATGTAAGCATAGACCTTGAGGTAAAGTAAATAGTAATGTGACAGTGTGAGGGAAGCTAACAGTTAGTCAAGACTAACTAGGTGAAGTACTTAACTAATATGTTGAATATGTTTGTCTTACATGTCTTCATTCTATGTGATGGATTATAGTTAACCTTTTGGACTATTCTATTAATCCAGAAAAGAAAAATTGATATTTAAGACCATCTTATATTTTGAATTTATTGAGGAGAAGTTTTTGTTTAATCGGAGATCACAATTCACCTCCAAATTTTTGATATACTCTTTAAAAATATTTACTATCTAATTACCTATACAAAACATTTATATAAGCTTTCTATCCAATTAATAAAATCAATTTTTTATGGTTTTTCTTATGAGATATCCTTTCAAAACACTGAATAAAACCACCTTATCTTGAATCATATATTGCTTTATAAAGAATAAGTGAATAAACTAAAATTTGGTTGTCTAAAAATATTTTAATAACTATTTGGAAGAAATATTTGTACCTTCTCTCTTAGAATCTTATTTTATGTTCTAATGTTGATCCTATATATTCAGAATTGCCCAAAACCTTGAAAATTATTTTATAATTTTGTAATTATTTTCCAATCAAGATATTTGCAAACCATAGTATATGGATTTGAAAATCATATGTTAGTGTTTCCCCATCCTTTCAATGGGTGAATTAGGTAGCTAGTTGGCAAGAAGATAGCTTCAATTTGCTTGGCGCCAGACGGGCTTTATAGTATTCTCTCTCTACAAATTTAATCTATCATTATTGTTTATACAATAGCTCCTAGAATAGTATTCTTTACTATAAATATATTTGATTTGTTTAGTTATTTTATAATTAATATATAGCATGGAATTTTTGTTGAAAAGATGAACTGTTGTGTAAGTTTTTATTTAGAAAAATTCAAATAATTTTCTCTTCCAAATAAATTTTTTTAATAGAAACATATCAAAAATTCATCTTTACTATAAAAATTTAAAGATTTATATAATTATATTGCATAAAATATAGTCAAAATATCATAGAAAAATTTAATGAATAATAAATCTAATCTTATATATATCAAAAGCATAGAGTTTCAATGTGATTTTCTTATACTTTGTATCTAGGTCACATAATGAAATCACATAAAATTATAAAAATTATTTTAGGTTTCCAAACATAATATTAATATAATTAATATATTATTTATTTATTTATGAATTATAAATAAAATCAGTAATTAATATATTAGAGATATATTTTGTATAAAATGATTGAAAAAATCTTTAAAAAAAATTTATGTATCATGTCATGATAGAATACTAGTTAATGTTTTCTTATTCTATCTTGATTATATTATGGATATAAATATTTTTAAACAGTAGTTATAGTTATCAATATAAATTGTGGAAAAACAATCAAACTACCTATGAAGCAAGTATTAACATTTTCATACATAGCTTATTTCTAATAATACACATCAAAGATTAAAGCATGTAGTCTATATAAGATAAATATTAAAATTTTACAAGTGTTATATTTAGTTTTTGTGCCAAGAATTACTATAGAAAATAATTATTTTATCAATTTTAGTTTTGAGAATACTAAGTATAAGATCAATTTCTTAAATGTGTTATATTCTTGAATTATCTAAAATACATGCATTAAAATGTTATAAATAATCCTTATATACTAAAGTATATCATATGAAATGACTTATACTTCTTTCATAATACTTAATTTTCTTTGATCCTACTTATTGTTATTTTTTATTCTTCACAAAAGAAGCATATTTTTACAATTACAATATTTGGGCAGATTTCATTATGTTCTTCACAAAAGAAGCATATTCTACAATTATGATATTTGGGCAGATTTCATTATGATCTTTGTATTATCCTTATACTCTCTCTATACTCTCAAAATATAAAGTAAGTTTAATTGTATTTTCAAGAAAGAAAACCAATAAGAGGAAGGATGGTATCTTTCAATCGTTCTTGGTATGTTTAATGTGTGTAAAGTCAAAGAAAAGGCTTCTTGAATTGTGTGGTTGTCAAGGTGCATATAAAATAGTGATTAGAAAGAGTTTTGAATGAATTATTTATAGCTATCTATAAAAATAGTAAGTATTCAAATAATAGTCTAATTAGCAAAGGAGGTTAACCCTATATGCATAGGAGTGGGATATTTCAAAATAATTATTCATAAAAATTAGACTAATAAAGCAAGTCTATTTATGTTAAGTTATCAAGGTACCTAAATTTGAAGCACTTTATATGAAATCAAATAAATATAAATATTTTCAATTCAAGTATAAATCTAAATTAGCATTTTGTATGAAGCTACATACTAAAACAGAAGTAAAGGGGTTAGAATGGGGTAAATTGTTTTAGTGAAAGTAGGATTGTAGTACTTACTTTTATTTTATTATTATTACTTAGTATTCTTAACATGGAGTATGTAAAATTTGCTTTGCTTCAATTGGTTTGTTCTTAAAACTTTGATGTCAGATATGCATTAATAAGTGGAATTGCAATAGATATCTTTCTTGAAATTAATATATTTGAGTCTTAAGATAAGTTAGTTTTAATTTTCTTAACAATAGGCTACTTTTAGTGGTAGAATTTAGTCCATAGTTCTTCAATGTTGCCTTCCGAAAGTGAAGACCTTACTTTTACAATCTTTAAAGAATAGATTGCTTGTAGCAATAAACGTTACTTATGAGTTATTTCATGTTTTGGTGATAATGATATTTCTTGAGAAAATTATTATTTTATTATGGCTTTATTAATATATTAAGTTGGATGTTATTTATGCACTAGAATATGCTTTATTCAAATAAGGG